>OW964563.2:6516596-8916596 GCA_943138885.2 Tholera decimalis
CCGGAAGCTTTGCGCTGAAGTATTTTCGTTCTATTGGTACTTAAGCCTCAAGTAAACGTGATCTAAATATCTATACTTATAATAAATCTGTAGAGAGGTCAATTCTGTACATGAAATATATTTACAAAATAACCATCAGGGGGTGATTAGGGATCGATACTGATGCTAAAAATGCAATCAGTAAAATTTTTGTCTGTCTGTCTGTCTGTCTGTCTGTCTGTCTGTCTGTATAACCGTTATAGAAACAAAAACTACTCGACGGATTTTAACGAAACTTGGTACAATTATTTTTCATACTCCTGAGCTGGTTATAGTATACTTTTCATCACGCTACAATCAATAGGAGCAGAGCAGTGAAGGGAAATGTTGGGAAAACGGGAGAAGTTACTCCATTTTTTAAGCTTCCGTCGCGAGTGCAACCTTAATGGTTAAAGCTACACAGAAATCATTTATGACGGAAATGTTCTCCTTAAAATTATATAAAAAATATCCCAGGACAGCATATATCTATCTTTTATGGTTGACTCACAATAACACGTGTAACTCCCGATAGCTTAGCAGTTCGAAGCTTTCTGATTATTATTCTGCTCCGAAATTTAAAACCACCACAACTTTGCAATAGAACTCGGCTAAAAGTAAACCAGTTGCAACAAAATATAATCGAGGCTCAAATTTTAACAGGTTGCGGTGCAGGAGAAACCGTCCCTATTCCCAGAATTCCCATAATCTATCTATATCTATACTTATAATAAATCTGTAGAGAGGTAAATTCTGTACATGAAAAATATTTACAAAATAACTATCAGGGGGTGATTAGGGATCGATACTGATGCCAAAAATGCAATCAGTAAAATTTTTGTCTGTCTGTCTGTCTGTCTGTCTGTCTGTCTGTATAACCGTTATAGAAACAAAAACTACTCAACGGATTTTAACGAAACTTGGTACAATTATTTTTCATACTCCTGAGCTGGTTATAGTATACTTTTCATCACGCTACAATCAATAGGAGCAGAGCAGTGAAGGGAAATGGTGGGAAAACGGGAGAAGTTACTCCATTTTTTAAGCTTCCGTCGCGTGTGCAACCTTAATGGTTAAAGCTACACAGAAATCATTTATGACGGAAATGTTCTCCTTAAAATTATATAAAAAATATCCCACGACAGCATATATCTATCTTTTATGGCTGACTCACAATAACACGTGTAACTCCCGATAGCTTAGCAGTTCGAAGCTTTCTGATTTTTATTCTGCTCCGAAATTTAAAACCACCACAACTTTACAATGGAACTCGGCTAAAAGTAACCCAGTTGCAACAAAATATAATCGAGGCTCGAATTTTAATAGGTTGCGGTGCAGGAGAAACCGTCTTTATTCCCAGAATTCCCGTAATACCAAATAATTTTCCATTGCAATTTAAAAGAACGCGATTCCCAGTATCGGTGTGTTATGCAATGACAATTAATAAGGCTCAAGGGCAGACTTTTCGTGTTGCTGGAGTAGATCTCGGTGTCAGTTGTTTCTCGCATGGTCAGTTGTACGTCGCTATTTCCCGGGTAAGCATTTCTAGAAATCTTTATGTTCATGTGCCGGACGGGTCAACTTTCAACATAGTTTACTCGGAAGCTTTGCGCTGAAGTATTATCGTTCTATAGGTACTTAAGCCTCATGTGAACGTGATCTAAACAATATTACCAGTACATTAACTTAATAACACACAAGGAGTTACACGCTGACGGAGTCGCGGGCACAGCTATTAACAATAATATTGTGCGGTTCGGTATTGCGATATTTTTCAACAGTATTATAGATTGACATATTATATTTCCCTACTAAATTACGAAAGTTAATCTGTCTGTTACATCAAAATCACTGAACCGTGAGGAAGGACATAGGCTACTTTTTTTTACGAAAAACGACGGAAACGTGGACGAAGTCGCGGGCAACAGCTATCTATGCTAATAATATAAGGCTGAAGAGTTTGTTTGTTTGAACGCGATAATCTCGGGAACTACTGGTTCGAATTGAAAAAATATTTTTAATTAAATAGTCAATTTATAGAGAAAGGCTATATATCATTACGCTAAGGCCAATAGGAGCGGAGCACAAATGAAGAATGCTTCAAAATCGGGGTTAAATTTAACGTTAGCCCAAAGTAACTATTCCACGCGGACGAAGTCGCGGGCAAAAGCTAGTACCAAATAATTTTCCATTCCAATTTAAAAGAACGCAATTCCCAGTATCGGTGTGTTATGCAATGACAATTAATAAGGCTCAAGGGCAGACTTTTCGTGTTGCTGGAGTAGATCTCGGTGTCAGTTGTTTCTCGCATGGTCAGTTGTACGTCGCTCTTTCCCGGGTTAGCAGTTCTAGAAATCTTTATGTTCACGTGCCGGATGGGTCAACTTTCAACATCGTTTACCCGGAAGCTTTGCGCTGAAGTATTTTCGTTCTATAGGTACTTAAGCCTCATGTGAACGTGATCTAAACAATATTACCGATACATTTACTTAATAACACACAAGGAGTTACACGCTGACGGAGTCGCGGGCACAGCTATTAACAATAATATTGTGCGGTTCGGTATTGCGATGTTTTTCAACAGTATTATAGATTGACATATTATATTTCCCTACTAAATTACGAAAGTTAATCTGTCTGTTTCATCAAAATCACTGAACCGTGAGGAAGGACATAGGCTACTTTTTTTTTACGAAAAACGACGGAAACGTGGACGAAGTCGCAGGCAACAGCTACCTATACTAATAATATAAGGCTGAAGAGTTTGTTTGTTTGTTTGAACGCGATAATCTCAGGAACTACGGGTTCGAATTCAAAAATTATGTTTTAACTAAATAGTCAATTTATATAGAAAGGCTATAGGCTATATATCATTACCAGTGATTGGAATAGGTAGAGCTATTTAGCAGGGCGTGCACAGGATTATGACAGGGTATGCGGCGGAGTAATCGGTCATAAAAACTTTGCCTTTTATAGATTTTTAGCATAGCCACAGCCACGCATCGTAGCATGGTGGCGATGCGTGGCTGTGGCTATGCTAAAAATCTACAAAAGAAAACGTTTTTGTGACCGATTACTCCGCCGCATACCCTGTCATAATCCTGTGCACGCGCATGCTATTTAGGTTCATTGACCGCAAACATTGATTTTAATATGGATATTCCACGGGATTCCTACTGATACTACGGGATTTTATTGAATGTCATTATTTTTGTCAATATGTATAAAATAAATAGTTTGTATGGTAATACGTTTTTGTACAACTTCAGAATAAAAATCTTTAATTGATTGTTGATTCTTGAATAAGAAATTATTACCTACTTAAAAATATATATGTGGTTTAATGAATCAAGTTTATCTATTTATTATACTATCCTTAATCCCGTCCTTCTTATATTTACCCGCCAGAAAGGAAGTATAATCTTTCAATAGCCCCGAAGGTGAGAATAGTTTTTTTTATAATTTACTACTTAAAAACCAAATCCCGGGACTCGGGAAATATCCATATTATTCTATCCTATGGCAAGTACATAAAACAGCTCTACCTATTCTGATCTGTGATCATTACTCTAAGGCCAATAGGAGCGGAGCGCCAATGAAGAATGCTTCAAAATCGTGGTTAAATTTAACGTTAGCCCAAAGTAATTATTCCACGCGGACGAAGTCGCGGGCAAAAGCTAGTACTTATAATAAATCTGTAGAGAGGTCAATTCTGTACATGAAATATATTTACAAAATAACTATCAGGGGGTGATTAGGGATCGATACTGATGCCAAAAATGCTATCAGTAAAATTTTTGTCTGTCTGTCTGTCTGTATAACCGTTATAGAAACAAAAACTACTTGACGGATTTTAACGAAACTTGGTAAAATTATTTTTCATACTCCTGAGCTGGTTATAGTATACTTTTCATCACGCTACAATCAATAGGAGCAGAGCAGTGAAGGGAAATGTTGGGAAAACGGGAGAAGTTACTCCATTTTTTTAAGCTTCTGTCGCGTGTGCAACCTTAATGGTTAAAGCTACACAGAAATCATTTATGACGGAAATGTTCTCCTTAAAATTATATAAAAAATATCCCACGACAGCATATGTCTATCTTTTATGGTTGACTCACAATAACACGTGTAACTCCCGATAGCTTAGCAGTTCGAAGCTTTCTGATTATTATTCTGCTCCGAAATTTAAAACCACCACAACTTTGCAATGGAACTCGGCTAAAAGTATCCCAGTTGCAGCAAAATATAATCGAGGCTCAAATTTTAACACGTTGCGGTGCAGGAGAAACCGTCTTTATTCCAAGAATTCCCATAATACCAAATAATTTTCCATTCCAATTTAAAAGAACGCAATTCCTAGTATCGGTGTGTTATGCAATGACAATAATAATTAATAAGGCTCAAGGGCAGACTTTTCGTGTTGCTGGAGTAGATCTCGGTGTCAGTTGTTTCTCGCATGGTCAGTTGTACGTCGCTCTTTCCCGGGTTAGCAGTTCTAAAAATCTTTATGTTCACGTGCCCGACGGGTCAACTTTCAACATAGTTTACCCGGAAGCTTTGCGCTGAAGTATTTTCGTTCTATTGGTACTTAAGCCTCATGTAAACGTGATCTAAACAATATTACCAATTCATTAACTTAATAACACACAAGGAGTTACACGCTGACGGAGTCGCGGGCACAGATATTAACAATAATATTGTGCGGTTCGGTATTGCGATATTTTTCGACAGTATTATAGATTGACATATTATATTTCCCTACTAAATTACGAAAGTTAATCTGTCTGTTACATCAAAATCACTGAACCGTGAGGAAGGACATAGGCTACTTTTTTTTTACAAAAAACGACGGAATCTTGGGCGAAGTCGCTGGCAACAGCTATCTATACTAATAATATAAGGCTGAAGAGTTTGTTTGTTTGTTTGAACGCGATAATCTCAGGAACTAGGTACCTACTGGTCCGAATTGAAAAATTATTTTATAATTAAATAATCAATTTATAGATAAAGACTATAGGCTATATATCATTACGCTAAGGCCAATAGAAGCGGAGCGCCAATGAAGAATGCTTCAAAATCGGGGTTAAATTTAACGTTAGCTCAAAGTAACTATTCCACGCGGACGGAGTCGCGGGCAAAAGCTAGTGTGAAATAAACACGGAGCTGAGCTTGGTATTTTCATAGGGGTAAAAGCTTGAGGAGCCTGCAAAGTGCAACGTGTTTATGTGTAGGTATAATATAAACGCCTTGCAGGTTCCTCAGGTTTTGTGGGAATTTATGCAATACTCTTTTTTTTTAATTAGGGTTAGGTACACCACACGTTAATAGTTAGTAGACGTACAATACAACCACAAGTAGTTAGTCATAGACCAGGAGCCTAATTGCCAAAGAGAAAATAATACCTACACTACTTTTAGCTAAATGCGTGGTATAAATATTTATGAATTTGGTAGGCAGCATATTCTTTCGTTTTGATATTGTAACTGATATTTTCTATAGGAAGGCTTAAAAAGTTTTTAATTGCTTATTCATTGCAAATTTTCTGTTGTCTAACCGACGACTCTAGTAAACAATTAAGCAATGGATCTGAAATTAAATTTGATTGTTGATGGTATTAGGATTTTATAAGCTACACAATTAGGGTGCTGGTTGCACCGATCAGCGAACCATTGACGAGACATTTAAGAGCGCGTATAAAGCAAAATTACCAATTTTCTATTTGATTTTACATGAAAAATTCCAGACCAAATCTTAAAATAAAAATATATGAATAACTACATCATATTTTCAAGGGTTCTCTTTGATCAAAAACATAAAATAATAACATTTCCTTGGTAGAAAAAAATCACGAAATAACCTCTATTTCTCATGTTTTTCCGTTTTGTACTCGATATGGTAATGCCTATTGCGAAAAAGATTTGATAATTAATTATATTTATACAAGAGTAAAGGCTTTGCTTAGGCATTTTATGTAATTCCTTTTAGTTTTGGATTTATTACGATAAAACACTTTTGGCGCATACTACGTTTTTATTCCGCGCAAGAAGTCATCTTTCGTCGCTCGTTGCGGGAGCTTCAAGCATATTTCTATTTCACACATCAGTCGCTACCGCTCTGTTGAGACGAGAGGACTACGCTCAAGTGTTTTAGCTGCGCCGAGTTATATTCATTTCAATCGTAATTGTTGTTGTTGTTCGAACTAAATAGTGAAATGGGAAACAAAAAAAAAAACATTGAAAAGACTTCCGAAAAGAGAACTAAAAAAATTACAAATTGACAGGATGGCTAATTGTCGAAGGTAAGTTTGTGAGTTACTTGTTTGTTATATACTGAAAAAATAAAAAATACATTTTATACTTTCGAGAAAGTTTATGCAGGTGATTTTAGATTTTATTTTGAGAGACACAAGATCTAAATTCGTTTACCTACGCACTTTCGTGGGCCGAGTAGGTAACTAGACATAATAATATGTGGGGACATTTCACACACGGCTATCTGACCCCAAACTAGGAAGACCCTGTACTATGGGTGTCAGACAGCTGATATACATAGACAAATACATACATATATATAGATAAACAACACCCAGACACGCACGACGATATCAAAAATTCATGGTAGGTACTTTATTAGATTATTTGGATAATAGGTAATAAATTACATTCATAATAGGTAGCTATTTACTTTTGCTATTTTGTTATATTATTCTTCACGATACAATTTTATGATCATTTTCCCATAATGTAGTTATGAGATCTTCCAAAAATCTAGATACACGGATGGACAACAATAATGATGTTGCGAGTATTCTATATAAAAAAAATATTATCTACCTATACCACTTCTTCATAATTATTTAATATTTCTATGGTCACTCGTAGTCGTAGCTAACGCGGGCCAGTATATGCAAAATAAACACAAGCTTTTAGTTGGTATCTGTGTTTGTTCGATGAAATATATTTATGTCGTTTACGAACCTATTTAAGTATATCCATTAGGTATTTAAACCCTATTTTTGTAGATCAATTTATTGTGAATGTTATTGTATAACAAGGAATTTGTTTTGAAATAATATTTTATTTTCAGAATGTGGCCACCTCGCTCGCTAGATTTAAACCCATTGGACTTTTTTTTACTAGGGCTGTTTAAAGGAGGTAGTTTATAAAGAAGAAATCACTTCAGTTGAACAGCTGCGACAACGCATACGTTCGGCTGCTGACGAAATATCGTTGGCAGGATTTGCGCGCCGATTGAAACGGTCCTTCATAAGATGGAAGGTGTAGAGCGTGTATAGCAGCTGAAGGAGCCCACTTCGAACATCTTGTATATTTTCTTTTTCAATAAATTTGATTAATTACTAATGTCTTTTATGGTGTCAACAAACCCATAGTGATCAAATTTTAAGGAAATTCTCATTCTCTCTCAGTCTAAAATTAGTTACAGCAGTGTTAAAGTAATTTAATTTTGAAATCAAATTTGTATGAAAATTCTCCTTTAAGATTCGAACAGCAATAACTTTGTACTTTATCAAGATACTGGTTATTATTATACCATTTTAGAATTTGCATTAAATAGGCAATTATCTAAAATAATGGGCCACCGCAGTGTAGTACATTTTTTTTCGATACAGGGGCCCAAAATTGCGTAATTCCGTAGAAAAAATGTTAAAATTTAGGAATAAGTATTTTTTGCAATATTGATTTAGAATGTAATAAAAAATCTTGATACTGATCTGATAATACAAATATTCAGGACTGATATAACAACGAAAAAAATATCACCAATTGTAGAAATGGTACCTAATTTTGTAAGAGTAAGTACGATTTTTATTTAAAATATTAAAAATATCAATAATTTGGTCATCCATGGGCATATAACGACATAAGTGGGGTAATTGATAGATGATAATCTGGCCAATCAACAGTTTCAGGGTTATCCATTATTTACGCCACACCAAAATAATATTATATTATACATAATATAATATTACTTTTTGGTATTGATTTTTTATTGATTCGTGTTCAGTATCAGTGGTATAGTCACCTCCTACTAACTTACTATTTACGTATTATTCGCGTACACATAATAACATTTCGTAATATTGTATAACGCAGTCATACTTTGAATACAGTTGTTTCATCTGATTATTATACATATACTACAGAAGATACGCGTCGAGCGAGCGCGTAGGTATACACGCGCGATCGTATTCGATGTGAGGAGCGGGTAGGACAGTGCGGGTGAATTCTAAAATTTTGCTGGCTTTAGACGCGCTCTTAACACCACCAAGGCCGTTCCATCATCGGAGTACCTACTAGATAAACGGCGATATCCCATCGTTCCATGGGACCACACAACAACCCAGACATACGTACAAAACGTTTTGGGAATACTTTCATTGTGCGTACGGCTAAGGAGTGTAATTCTCTGCCGGAGTCTGTGTTTCCTGATAGCATAACTTGAGGATATTTAAGCCAAGAGTGAATAGGATACTTCTAGGTAAGTGTGCTTCATCTTCGACCACATCATCGCTTACCATCACGTCAGATGGTGGTCAAACGCGATTCTATTAACAGTTAAAAAACAACAAAATTTTAAAACGGCATCAAGGCCACGTCGTCTTCGTTATCGACTGGTGCTAAAAATAACTGGTTGGAATATCCTCTTCGCTTCGTTTTCCTCATTAATGAGAGTCGTGAGTCCCTAGCTGTGGAATATTTTTTTTATTTTTTTATTTTTTTATTTCTGGTAGACAGTTGTGCGTCATTTATCGTTTTAGCACCATTCGCCGTCGTGTAGCTTGGTGTTCAGGGCTGCACGATTCTCATTACCCGTCTATAAGGACTTTCCCTTCGTCTTCTACTCAGAAGTAGAAACTAGGAATTTATTGGAGCAAAATTAGGTGCCATTACACGTCCTAAGGGGTACTCTGTCCCCGTTTAATCAACGCAAAATAGCGCTATCTCATGTCGTGACCTCAGATAGAAGAAGCTAATTTATCTTATTGTGGTCACTGGTCAGTAATTCTTGAACCTTCGTTAGTAAAACATGAAATTAGTGTGGTTACTGTGGTTATTTTTCGTGTTGCCAACGGTATGTATGAATTTTTAATGTTATTTTTGTAAGAATCAAATGAGTAAGCTGTTGATATTTCAATGTTGTACGGAAATCAGACCTTAATTTTTCTATATTTGGCATTACTTTTTTAAAAATGACTTCTAATAAACGATTGGGAGATTTTGTCTATCTAATATATTGTCTTTTTTCTGTCACTTAAAGTGTATTGTAACGATAGAAGAGTTGTAACAGTACCTACCTAAACTTGGATTGAGTATTCGGTAGTAAGAGATACTCAGAGCTTTGTGCGGGGCGGTCTTGAATCAGCCTTTAAAGTTAGAGCGAATCTTTGTCGTCGAATTAAGCATTAAAAGCTTTATCATCTTCCTATCCTCATCCCATTTACTTGTGGTCGGTGCAACACGTTTTCTCCTTCCATTCTCCACTGTTAGACGTCACAGCATCATTTACTGCTTTTTCTCTCATATCATTGCTCGCACAAGCTATCCATTCATTTAAAAATTTTTGGGGATATAGGGAACAGGGTGTAAGTCCCGCAATCCCATTCAAAAAGGCAGTTACCCACCAGACACCCATTCATTAAATAATTCATTCTTGCATTAAACAAGTCACGATCGAACTCAATTGAAAGAAGAAGAAGACAAAAATTAAATGCCTACCTAGTTACATACGAAGTTCGTAGAAATGAGGTTTGATTGTCTCTGTCTACTTATTTTCAGGTTGTTCTGGGACAAGTTGGTTTCGGGAGGTCTTACTTACACAATTCACGCTTGGTAAGTAGCTGCATCCATCTTTACTAATATTATAAAACGGTGAAGTTTGTTTGTATGTTTGTTTGAACGCGCTATCTTCGAAAGTCCTGGGTTAGGTTAGGTATGGAATTCCCGACTGAAAAATAGGAGAGTTATATTTTTATCGTGATGTAAAGGCCTCGAGTGCGAAGCCCGGCGTGACTGCTACTCTTAAAAATGAGTTTAATGACTGTTGAAACAACTAAATAATTAGGCAATAATAAGTAGATACATCTACTGTATACATACCTATCCTGATAACGACGAATAACATGACAAACGTAATGTGTTTATGCATAAAAACAAGGCTTACTTAAAGATTGATAGCGGGACCCCGAATAGCCGAACCTAATGATAGGAAGGATTTAAATAAAACTCGAGCGTTTGTACAGTCAGTTTGATTAATCTTAGGTCTAAAACTTTTTAGCAAAAAATAAAACGACTTCCATATCAAAACACTACAACGCCAAAAATAACTTTGATTTCGGTCTTTAATTGGTGTTATTGGTTTTGTATTTTCTTGTTTTTGACACCGCCTTCCGAAACTGAAGTTATTTTTGGCGTTGTAGTGTTTTGATATGGAAGTCGGTTCTATTTTTTGCAAAAAACGTTTTTTTTCACGCTTTTTAGTGGGTCGGTTTGTAATTTATCTAGTTACAAAAGCCATACTGTCAACAACTTATCACCTATTACAAAATATTGCTTTTCCCTATGCAGAGCCGTTAATTTTTGAGGAGTTCTCCTGGTACTTCACCATTAGCTCTACGTCACCATATGCATTGTGACGAGCATAAAGTGCTACTCAAGTAATCGAATCGCAATCCACGAAATATTTTCATTGGATTAGTTTCAGTGGCCACCTGGGGTCTTCATCATCAGTTCAACTTCTCAAAATGGTGCTTTTCGAGAGCAACTGCTCACGGTACTATAAGAAATACCCAAAACGCTATAGGTGTGCCTATAACATTTGAAAAGTTCCCTTGATTTCTCCAGGATCCCATCAGCAGATTCTGATTTTATAATAATGGGACCAACTAGAAAGTGTACCCTTTCAAATGAAAAAAGAATTTTCCAAATCGGTCCAGCCGTCTCCGAGTTATGAGATAACAAACATAAAAAAAAGTTCAAGACGAACTGAGAACTTCCTCCTTTTTTTGAAGTCGGTTAAAAAGTGTTCCTGCTGGTGTTGCGGAAATGTTGTAACGCAAACACACAGGGGCACTTTCTGTTCCTTTACTCTCATAGTCCGATGGGAGGCCAATCAGACACGAGCGGAGAGAGATCAGGCGTTGGACTTACAATACTTACAACTTACTTACTTACAACTTACTTACTTACTTACTTACTTTTGACTTACTTACTTACTTACTTACACTTACCTTACCGTGCTTTCCGAGGCACGGGGATTTTTCATACCACCTTCCAAACTTCCAAACTCCGGAATACTATGTGTATGGAGTACTGCTCTCATCTTTGGGATGGATCTGCCAAATACCAATTGGACGCGCTTGAGTCCATTGAGAAACGGGCCAAGAGACTCATTAGCAACCATGCACTGGTCGAGTCAAAGCTTCAGAGCCTTGAACATCGACGACGAGTTGCAAGTCTATCGGTTTTCTATCAGTTACATTTCGGAGAGTGTGCGATGGAATTACACAATCCGCAAATTAATTCCGCCGAGTCCGTTCCATCATCGGACTACAAGACAAACGGCGATGCGCCATCGTTACATGGTGGACAACCCACCCATACGCACTAAACGTTTTGGGAATACTTTCATTGTGCGTACGGCTAAGGAGTAGAATTCCCTGCCGGAGTCTGTGTTTCCCGATAACTATAACCTAGGGGTCTTTAAGTCAAGAGTGAATAGGTTACTTTTAGGTAAGCGTGCTCCATCTTCGACCACATCATCACTTACCATCAGGTGAGATGGTGGTCAAACGCGAACCTATTATCAATAAAAAAAAAGAAATTCCTAAAAACCCAGTAGCACTTTTTGTCCGACCCGGGAATCGAACCCGAGCCCTCTTACTCAGCAGTCGCCCTTGCGATCACTAGGCCATCGTGGCAATTTCTAACGAGATACCATGGCCCTGGAACTAAGGGTAGTTGAAGAAACAGGGTAGGTTTTTAGTAGAAGCTTGACAGTTCCTTCCGCTCCACCCAGACCGGGAAAAGTCATTAGATGATTTTCCCACCGAAAAAAAAGTGTATTTTTCAGTATTACTTGAGATACTCAGTTATTTTGAAATCAGAGACATACAATCAATTTTTAATTTAGATGTACATAGGTATTGGCTACATATAACCAGTAGAATACTAAAATATATCGAGTAAGTATGAAAGGAAAGATCATAAAAGAAGATCCATGCAATACAACGGCGGATCCAGCTTTGGTGCCAGGGTCACATAATCGTGGTCAAGTCACAAGAAGTTATAATTTGTATTTCCTGACTCCGCTGCCACTTAGCCATCCACTGCCGATATTCGTTTACAACGACAGAAACTGGAGTATTATCTAGTAACGATGTTTAAAAATTTTAATTAGTGGTCCACCTAGGTCCTGGACCCAGCCCAGGGGGGGTCATGACCTCATGACCCCCCCCCCCCTGGATCCGCCCTTGATGCAATATCTTGCATATAATTACTGGCAATTAGGTATTAACCTGAAAATAATAATACTTGAAGCCTAATTAATTAATTAGGATATTTTAATCAAGTAATGATGTAAGTCAAAATGTAAAAAACAACTTCTACGTTCACAGTGCCATCAATGGAACTGCGTCAGTACGAGACTTGGTCTGCCAGACTCCTTGCCTTCAAGGGAAGAGAGTGATGTTATCTTCAGACGAGTGTTGCCCGAAGGCCCATGGCAGGATGTGATCGGCAATGTCTTGGAGAACTGCTACGAGAACAGGACCAGAAGGTTTACTAACACCTGTCCAGGACAGGCGCTGATGCACTGTGTAGTGGATCAGATGATTGATGTGAGTATCAGAAATGTCTCATTATAGACATTCTACTATACTATAATCAGCTTATGTAAGTATATATGTTCCCACTACTAGGAACCAGAACTCCTGTCTCTGAGACTCCATGTCTCTTGACCCTGAAACATGCTGGTTTCCTCACAACGTGTTCGTTCATCGTTTTCTGAGCAATAGTGATGATGTTAATTACTCATAAGTCATAGTTAACATCGCATCACTATTATCTGGTGAATGCGATTCTACACAGGAACCAGAAAAATCGAGTGTTGTAGTCAATATAATATCTATATAACTTAATTAACACTCAGAATATAAAACCTTAAGTGACAAATAAGTATAAGAGAGTCAGAGGTTATGTCTAGCACGCTATAAGACTATAAAAGGATAGATTATAATCTATTTGAGGTCTTGGTTTCCGCACTTATTCCATGTCTCTTCCATGTCACTTGACCATCATTCTAACAAGCCAACCTCCCTCCAGAAGGAGTCTTTCGGTCTTTTCAGGAAAGATTAATTGAGATTTTACAGCACCTCTATTGTGAGTATCTTAGTGACCCAGTTCCAGAAACATACGAGTGTTTAATACAGACATTATTTATCTAGTAACTGTGTCTGTAAACCACTTAACAAATTTTGATTAAAGATAGATTACACCTTGGGGAAGGACCGACACGAGGAAAGCCGCAAGCAGAAGCTGGTAGTAGATCATAAATATTCTGTTTCAGCATTTTGAGAATCAGCTAGAGTCCTTACGTGGTATGCAGAGCTTATTAACTAAAGATATATAATAAACTATAGATACGTTGTCCGCGCTCTAAAATGGCAAGTTGAAATCAAGGTAAGTGCCTCGTGTCTGTTTAGTTACGCACGAACCTGTGTCGCGATCGCTACACTACACATCTTAAGAAAAAATGTGTTTTAAAAGAAAATTAGGAAAAAGCATGCCTTTGTGTGTTTTCAGACGTTGCACTAATTATACTGCTTCCGTGAGAGGTCAAAATGTGTCATTTCATAGGTAAATATCAACAGAAATACATTTTTTATTTTTATTTTTCTACACGGCTAATGGCGGCTAGCGTATGAATGAAGTCAGTCACGTGACGTTAGGGGAGGTTGTTAACTAAAGATGTATATTCATCTCTCTCTAACATCAGGTGTACCTAAAGATGGCATTTATTTTCTGTCCCTTTCTTTACACGTATTAGATAGTAACTCTCTATGTGTGTGTTTCGTGCCGTTTTTGAGAGGTGTTTTGTGGGAATATGACGCGTCTATTATAATACGTCATTGTTATTAACAAGATTTTTTTTCTAACGCAGTTCTGTCCCGTCAGCAGTACGAGGCACGATGATTCTTGTTCCCCCGTTACATCGATTGCTGGATTGAGATACATGTTCTCGCAAAGGTATTTAAAATTACCAACAAATTAGGAAAAATATAAAGCATGAATAAAACAGACAATAATTGTAATTATTTTAATTAATTATAGTATTAGGGAAAATCGATTAATGCATTCTTCCTCTTTCCTGCCTATTTTAAATTTTGCTGTGACTGACAGGGTCCATCCTTACTTGTTACTTAATTGTATAGCACCTGTATAATGTTAATTATGGATCGCAATAAATACTTGAATACTGGATGACATTAAACTAACAAAAACACTACAAAGCCAAAAATAATTTTAATTTCGGTAGTCGGTGTTATTGGTTTTGTATGTTCTTTTTTTCACACCGCCTTCCGAAATTAAAATTATTTTTGGCTTTGTAGTGTTTTGATGGAAGTCGGTTTTATTTTTTTGCAAAAAAGTTTTTATTTTCGTGCTTTTTAGTGGGTCAATTTGTAATTAATCTAGTTGTAAAAGCTAAAATATCAACTACAAAAAACTAGAAACGCGCGAACAAAAAACACAATGCAGAGTAAACGAAAAGATCATCAATGTAAATATTTTTTTAGACTTTTGTTGATTTTTCAGAAACGGCTTGTCCGATTTCGATAAAATTTTCATGGGACCATTTGGAAAGTATACCCTTTCCAACAAAAAAAGAATTTTTCAAATCGGTTGGCAAGCGACGGAGCTATGCCCGAACAAACATAAAAAAAAAAATAATAACAAACAAACATCCGAATTGAGAACCTCCTCCTTTTTCAGAAGTCGGTTAAAAATATAATTTAAAATTTCCAGCCGTTACATTAACTTGGAGAAAAATTTGCCAAGAGAGCGTCGGCCAACTTGGTTCTTGAAAAACGTAAGTTTGTGCACATTTCATTCCTTCGTTTCTAATAATCTAGATTGTTGACCATATTGGATCCATTTAACAAAATAAATAATAAATGATACTTATACCCATGTATATCTTGCAAATTGGCAATAAGTAACACTTTTACACGTCTTTTTTTCTTAAATATAAACTAGATGAGACCGGTGTTTCGTAGCTGTCCGATACAAACTCAGAGGTCTCTTTTCAAGTCTATACTATCCGTATTGATCAAATCATATGAAAACCATGTATAGGTTTATGCTTGTGGTGTTCTTTTGAAGAGAAACACACAGATTTCAGCGAACTTTTTCAAAGAATGCATACATTTGTTAAATTCATTTCTAAGTCAGTCTTATTGTCTACAGTATTTCGACTCAAAGTGCTGTGACTTGCCGGTGATATTCAATACCACGGTGCTTGAAGAATGTGGCTTTTCTTCCTTCATCAATTACTATGATCACGGTCCGAGGTTCTCCGATTTGCATACTATAGGCTTCCAGGTAAGGTCCAGCGTCATATGAATATATAATATATTACTCAATAAAAACCCTTAATAATCAATAGGTACCTACTTCTAAAACATACGAACTGTGTATAAGTGCTAACATCGTTAACTTTTAGGTCGTGTGAGTAACGCTCATACACATAGGTATAAATAAGTAGTAAATTATCGAATTGGATGGGACTTATTATATTTCTCACCGAGTTATTATAAATGCTATAAGTTCATACCAAATCGCGTGAGATTGTAAGCTTTCGTCTCAATAAGGCAGGAATATTTTGGAAGCTTTTGAATATAATAATATAATTTTGCTTTTTAATCAATGGGATTTATTATATTCAAATTGACAATGTTCACTATATCGATTGCAATTAACCTGTAGCTTATTAGAATCATTTGTATATAGGAAGAGTGTACACTACTTATATTCAACATTAATTATAATATCAAGGTGTTTTCAATAATGCGCTGATATGTACCTTCGAATTATTTGATTAATGCCTATTTGTTATTTTGAATTCATCATAGTGGAAAGATGTCTCTTACCATCACAGATGAAGCATCTTTATATCTCTTCCTAGCTTACTATAAACATTTAACATCCACAATGTTTTTTATTATTCACATATTTAAGCGGCAAATAATATAGTTTTTTTGTTAATTTATTTATTTATTAAAACTTCATGCAACACAAAATGTACAAAGGCGGACTTAATGCCATAGGCATTCTCTGCCAGTCAACCATGGGTGGTGATTGGTGAAAAGATAACATGACAGGTGCATAAAAAAACACTAAGTAGATAATATATTCAAAGTAAAAGTTTTATTACAAGTGTATAATACATATATGACTAGAATAAACTTACATACATATTTATCATAATACATACATACCAAAAATATATTATATATATACAGGGTTAAATGTAAAACACTGAAAACCTCTCAGGACTATGTTCCTAACATCATAATCAACAACTTTTGTTCTATGACTATTAAGAATTCGTCATATTTTAGTTCACCAGATTTTCATACAAAAATAAAAATATTTAAATTGAACGCCCTAAATGTTACGAACTCTATGCGAAGCAAAAGAAAGCAATTTATACTATCGCTTTCTTTTGCTTTGCATAGACGCTAAATGCGTTTAGGGCGTTTAATTTAAATATTTTTAGAAAATCTGGTGAACTAAAATATGTCGAATTTTTAAAAGTCATAGAACATAAGTTGTTGATTATGATGTTAGTAACATAGTCCTGAGAGGTTTTTGGTGTTTTACAATTAACCCTGTATTAATAAAAATTTACAGAAATGGGGTTATGAAAACTCTGCTTTCACTATTTAATTTCACATGTGTTTTTGTCGTAATTTTACAGAACTCTACCTCTACCCCAGAAGCGACACCTGTATTCGTGCCATTTGACATCCCAAATGTGAGTATCTATCACTTTATATCGATCACGCCTTCTGGTAAGGGAAAGATGAGATATACTATAGTACGAGCAAGCCCAGAAGATGCTTGCTCTCACTTGCTTTAAAGGCTGATGAGTCATATGTGTTAGAGGACACAGAAGCTGGCTTAACGTGGTTTCCGAGGCGTGGAGAAATCTATGTAATATATCTAACTCGGGAAACGTAATATACACAGTTGTTATACTTAATACGATTCAGCCTTCTGTGTAACGTAGCTAGGGTTACCAGATGTCCTTTATTTTAAAGGATGTCCTCTTTTTCAGACCTAAAAATTTATCTTCTCTCCTAATATTGAAATCTTCAATAGAGGACAATACTTTGTGCTTTATTTTATCAAAAAGAACGCACGCGTAAGGCAATTACATTGGGTTGCATCATTAATGATCATTGTCATCGGTTTCGCGCGATGACGCAACGTAAAAGCAGAACTACAAATAAAATCGAACTTCAACTTGCAATGCAAATAATTTTATTACGAGTATTTCATTATAGAAAAAGAAAAAGGTCTTAGAGCAGCCAAAAGTTACCAAGTACAAAAAGAATAATTAGTACTACCTACAATGGCTTCGTTTCGAGGCAAACCACGTTACATTTCGTATTAATCATAACATTGTTTTTAAATTAATAAATGTCGCTTCTGATACCATACAACACTTTATTAAAAATAATATGATATCCTTTATTTTCCTTTATCCTCTAAAACAAAAAACCGGAGCTGGGAACCCTAAAGTTAGTCCTATGTTACAGGACACTGAAAGGACCCCAACTACTCCTGTACCTACCACTACGGCTGACTATGATGACAAAACCATAAAACAGACTGCGTTCATGCCATTTGACATCCCAGATGTAAGTGATCGACTACCAAGCAATCGTTTTCGCAGTCTTCTACTCACTACGATCACTTTGCTGTCTGTCTGTTTGTCAACACTGTAATTTTCTCTTCCTGCTATAATTTTGTGAGCCAACGCGATAGAAAGAACCCTTTATGTCGCACGTTTTCGTCGTATATTATTTGGCGATTTCACCAAGGAATCAAAACCTATAGGGTACTTCCCTTTGACCTAGAATCGTAAATTTTTGGAAGAAGCAATATCGTAAATAGAAAAGTATTATGTCATTAATATGCAGTTAATTCGGCATTTTTGAACTTATACTGAGACAAGTTTGTACGGGAAACTTTAGCGCGAGTCCATCTAGTACTTAACCGTTTTTTTTTTTCATATAGGCTGGACTACAAAATTCCATTCGGTAATAAAATTCTGTTCAGTCGAGTTATATCTTTGAATGTCGCAGGGCACTGTAAGGTCTACTTCTGCATCGACCGCTACAGCTAAATCTGAGGACGAAATCAGTAAACGATTGCCGGAGTACGATTTTAGTGGAAAACCGATTGATGTTCAAAGTGATGTAAGTAGAATTGAAACACATTTAGTACCTAGATTCTTCACATTGGTAATATTTTAATTTTTTATATATTCAATGCAAATAAATATAAGTATCGCGTAAATGCTGCCTACCTAGAAAGCATTTACGCGGTTTTGTATGAAGCCTGTTCATAGTCATTTGATTTAATATCGATCAGCTCACAACTAAGATACCCAATTTCTGTTAAGATCCACAGACCGACATTCTTTACTATTTTTCGAGAGATGGAAATCCTGATGGATGACCTCCACCCCTTAAGCGGAACCCTAACAGCCCCATTTTCTCAGGAACATTGAACATTGACATTTGACATTGAACTGAAATTTAGTATCAGACACTCGGTCTTACTGTCTGTTTCAGCTGTAAAAAAACCAACGCGATTAAAAGATATAACCGTTTACGTCGTACATTTTGCAATTACTTAAAGGACCTAGAATAGCTAAATTTGCCTAAGAATGTTTTACAACACTACGTAAGGAAATAATCTGAAAACTATAAATATGTAGTTATTTCAGTACTATTGAACGTTGTTTTTATTGATGATAGGCTCGCTCTTGGGTGTGATACGTGATTTCGAAAATGAAGCACCGAAGAACACGTCCCCGTAAGTTCACGAATACGAAACACTTAGCAACGAATGCACGCTACCACGAAAAACCTAACGCCGCGCCGTAGCCATGGGATCTCGAATAACTAAATCTCTAATCTCACCTATTCGAAACACTTAACAACGAATGCACACAACCAAGAAAAACTGAACACCGTAGCCATGCAATATCGAATAACTAAATCTCGAAAAGTCTTCGTAAAATGTCTTTATTAATTTAACCATACCATATTATGTGTCAATCAAACAAATAATTATTTATTTCCTTATGGGAAATATGAGGGGATATGGGTAATATGAGTTCTTTTATCGTTTAAAATAGCAAAAGCAATGTTTAATTGTTAAATTAATAAAGACATTTTATGAAGACTTTTCGAGGTTTAGTTATTCAAGATCGCATGGCAACGTTGTTCAGTTTTTCTTGTTAGCGTGCATTCGTTGTAAAGTGATTCGAGTAGGTGAAATTATAGATTTAGTTATTCGAGATCCCATGGCTACGGCGGCGTTAGGTTTTTCGTGGTAGCGTGCATTCGTTGTTAAGTGTTTCGTATTCGTGAACTTACGGGGACGTGTTCTTCGGTGCTTCATTTTCGAAATCACGTATCACACCCCTCGCTCTTGACCCTTCTGATTCCTTGGTGGTAAGCGATGATGTGGTCATAGATGAATTATTCACTTTTCACTTATACCTATCAGAAAACACACTCCGGCAGCAATTTCACTGTTTAGCTGTACACACAAAGAAAGTATTTTTTTTAAAGAGAACTAGTAATGTGGGTAGAATTCACATCATCACTAGCAATCTTGTTAACCTTTCCAATTAAGCTAAATGCTTGTGTCGAGTGGGTTCACGGCAATAGAGTAATGGGTGGGGTTCGAACCCGTGATCTCTCGATCATAAGTCCGACACCTTAGCCATTAAGCCATTGACGCTTAAAAGTTTATACCTACTTAGACAAGTTTGAGCGGAACCTTCGATGTTCGACTCTAGCTCGCTCTTGGACGGTTTTATCCGTTATTTTAATCCTATCTTTAATATAATTTTCAGGGACCTACAGATCCGCTCGATTGCTGTGAAATGACGAAGTTTATCAATCCTTCGTGGAGATCAGAATGCGACTTCCATCTTAGCTTCAAAGGCCAGGACAGGCTGGTCCTCTCCAGCCATGCTCCGGCGACTGAAGCTCCGACTACTACCACTACTGAGAGAACTAACCCTGTGGAAGACCTGATGCTGGTGCCTCATTCAGTAAGTAACTTTGCTGCTCAAATTTTAAGATTCACTTTCGTCTGTAGTGAAGCCGGTAAAATCCGCCAAGTTACGAAGAACACCTTTTTTTCGAGGTGTAGTACAGAAATGTTATTTATTTGGTTTGTGAATACCAACGTGACAAAACAGAAAAATTTCAACACATGCTTGGTACACCATACATAAATTATTTTTGATGTATTGAATAAATGCAGCGTTGGTCGACTGCTGTGCAATAGGACTCGGACTCAGAACCCGCGTCGGAAAAAAGTGCTAATGAGATTTTGTATTAGAAATTTCGAAGTAGTAACCCGGAGTTTGGAAGTAGGTGGTAGGTAGTCGCCGGTCGTGTCAGATTACCGTCCCATTGGACTACAGAACAGAGAGAGTGCACTTGACTTGCGCACATACTACAGGCCGCGAGCGCAAAAACGGCCTAAGTAACATTTTATAAAAAAAATTAGTTAGTGGACCTATCCTCTTCAAAGCGATTTTTGAAGAGGATAGGTCCATTAACTAATATTACTTAGGCCGTTTTTGCGCTCGCGTTGGCTAATCTCCACTGAGATTTGCCTCCGTGGCTGTAATCAGTCAAGAGAACTATGTTATTAATGTCTATTAATTCCTTTTTGAATATATTTACAAAGCTAAATGATTATACAGCGTGGCGATTAGGTTATCACATTAATTGAAACCACGTACTCTATATTAGTTATTTTATCATATACAATTAAAATAATTTAATAATAAACAATATTATAGCCATGGGAACTTTTTTCCATTTTAATATTTTACATCATGTATTGTATAAACGTAATCAGCTGACCAATCACTCGGCGCGTGCTCCACCGGCGCCGGGTGGTTTACAGGTCAGTAAACTAATATTATAAAGGATTATTTTTTTTTACCAATAACGCCATTTATTTTGTTTGAAAAAGGCATTTCCTTACTTTTAGTAAAATTATTTCTTTTATTATTTTAACAGACTGATAACAACTTGTAATACCTGCTGTACAATTTAATGTCATAACCTAATCGCCACCCTGTATACAAGGGAATATAAAAATAATTAATAGGGCATCGAAATAAACACACATTATAAACTGATGCATATTTAACCAAGTAACCGCAGCTTATGTGCTTTAAACATTTTCAGTGTCAAAAAGAGACATGTGTCTTCCAAATGATGGGCATCATCTCAGACACAGGAATCCTGGACATCGATGCTTACATCAAGATGCTGGACAACTTTACCGACACCAACCCGGCCTGGTCCAAGGCTAAGGCTAGGGTGCTCACCAAGTGCGTAGCCAAGCCAGTGTGGAGTTACGAAGCGGCCTGCGAGATTAACAATATGTTGGCTTGTACTTTGGACGTGTTGACTGAGGTATGTGTTCGTGAACGGTCTCCCGGCCCGCAGAAGACGCACTCTAAATGGATCCAGGGATGGTGATTTCCGCCGCCCTATATAACACGATACCCGAAGGGGTGGCGTGTGTGCAAGAGAGTCTGTCCATTTATTACGTACAAGCACCGCACCCGGTTTTACATGGGTGCTACATACAACGTTGATAAAAGCGAGAGGCATTAAATGAAACTACATTTACCATGAATCATTTTCAGTTTACACCAAAAGTCAGATCAATAGAAGCAACAGTTTTGTCACAGGAATTTTTTATTTTATTTTATTATTTGTTATTTATTTATTTATTATATACTTTATTGTACACTTTACAATTAGGGACACGAAAAAAGTATCGATACTTTGTGGTATCGAGTACGTTTCGTTTCGATACTTTTGTACTCGATACTTTGCATTTGATACTTTTACTCAATGAGTACTTTTTGACAGGTAACGTATCGAATAAATTTTGGACGGCAAAGCCATCTGGTTCAATTAAACTAAACCTTCTAAATCATTACATTGAGCTCGAAATTGCTCCTTCAGTCTTTCTGTTCACAGTTCGGATCCTTTCCTTCACTAATCAATCACTCAATCATTCGCCGTTAGAAAATTGTTTTGATATTATTATTTATTTATTGTTTATAAGGTATAATGTAGTTCTTATAATATACAATGATATCCCACAAAACCGTATTATTTGTATTATTCTTCGTGTTCGTCTCGCGATTTGTTTTTCTCCGGTTGATCGTTAGTGTGCTTGACTATTATTTGACTTATTAAATGTGAATGTGTGCTACCTAAAAGAACATATTGTTCCGTGCTGTATATCTATTAGCGATTGTACGGAGGAGGAATGGGTACTATAATATGCTAAAGGATTAAATTATATAATATTGTTTAAATAATTTGTAAAGTCACAGTTGTCTTTTTTATAGTACTATTACTACACTAGTGTACCAATACCATTAGTGTTGATGTTCTGTTCTTCAGTCCTACTGTAATGAAGCTAAATTGACGTTACTGACTGACATCGATGGCTTGACGTATGCGCATTAGGCCCTAAGAAAAGTACTCGATGCTTTGAAGTATCGATACTTTTTTTCGATACATTTATGAGTACGATACTTTTTTTTCGATATTACTCATGAGTACAATATCGATACCGTGTCCCTACTTACAATACATTTAAAGATACAAATAATAAAACTAGTGTACAATGGGCGGTCTTATCGCACAGGGCAACAGACAACCTTTGGATGGACAGAAATTAAAAGAGATAGATAGTTAAAACACGATGTATCTTCCCGAGCAGCTTGCGCATAATTGTCTAGGGTCGTACACTTTAGAACGACAAAATTCACGCTACGATGCCGCTCTGCATCATACGTTTTTACAAAGGCTGTTTACGGATTACTCTGATTATATTCAGCTATTTAAGTTCTTTGAAAAAGTGTTTTTGTATTTTTCTCGTAAAGTTTTTTTAATAGCTTCGGAATTATTAAGCGTAAGCACGTATAGTATAGGTATGTGATTTAATTTAATGTCTCTTCATCAACGTTGTATATAAATACTAATTATCTCCTATGCTGTAAAGGGAAATTTCGATCTACATTACATGCACAACGAATCTCATTCACTATCTTATTCTATTCGATAAGGCACGAAAACATTAAACAATGCAGCAACAATAAGATATGGTCTCCTCTCCATATCTTATTTTCTTACAGGGATTTCCTTTGGTTGGTGTCTTGTTAGTTCTTAGTAAGATAAACAGGGAGAGATAGTGAAAAACTGCCAAAAATCATCAATTTTATTATTGACCACAAGCGACGATGTTGTCGAAAAGGAAGCACGCTTACCTAAAAGTAATTTATTCACTCTTGACTTAAACACCCCTTGGTTATAGCTATCGGGAAATACAGACTCCGGCAGAGAATTCCACTCCTTAGCCGTATGCACAAAGTATTCCCAAAACGTTTTATGCGTATGGGTGGGATGTCCACCATGTAACGATAGCGCAATGCCATTTATCTTGTAGTCCGATGAAATGTAACCTGTTGAAAACCAATATACTTACAAAACGTCGCCGATGTTGAAGGCTCTGACTCGCCAGCCCCTCCTTGCCAACGCGGCTTTTGGACCGTTCCTCGATAGGCTCAAGTGAAACAAGCTTGTATCCAGATCCATCCCAGAGATGGAAGTAGTGCTCCATACACAACACTACACTATATCGTATGTATTAAATGGATGGATGCGTTTTTCTACTAGATAACTTATTTTAAAGAAGATAACCTACGTAGGTATCTCAATAATACTGTTTTATTTGTCTTTCAGAATTGTCCGTATAAGAGGAAGTCTAATGTTTGCAAGTAAGTACCAACAACATTTAAACACTTTCTAAATTGTACCTATTAGTTTAATTACCACTTTTTCTTGCTGATCGTACTAAACGTTATTCTTTTTTTTCAGACACGGTAGACACGACGTTGCATGCCAGATCAGTTCTTCCAAATATAGACCTGTGAGTATTATTTTCTTCCTAAAAACAGTTTCAGGGTTATACATATAAATAGTTTAAAAGTTAGTAAAAAGTTTGTTATTGCGGCCGAGGCGGAGTTACGCCCCAGCCGCAAGGCGAGGGGTTATGGAGCCGAGTACTGCAGTAACAAATGTCCACGTGTATCAAACGACGTTTTTCAATACACTTTCGAAGAAATAAAATAATAGAACGAAAAGTATTTTTGTCATTAAAATATTTAATTTTGCCCGCGCTTTACCTTCGCGGCTCAAAGGTATGAAGCCGCAAAACAGCTTGATATTTTTTTTTATTTAGAGTACAATTAAATGTTAATTTGTTGATAAAAGCAAAATTATTTTATAAATAATAATGTTCATTTCTGATATTCTGTTCATAAACACAATTTTATATTTCATTAAATATAAGGCCTTAAAACAAGCGCCTCTTTGCTGTGAAAAAAAAACAATCACCGCCGAATATAGGGAATTGAATAGTTGTTTATTTTATTTTTATTTATTCTCAAGGCAATTACAACAGGTTACAATCCACTTATTATAACAAATACACATAATATGTTTTGGGCTGATTGTGACCCAGAGCGTAATCGCACAACATGACAACAACAAAAAAGAAATATAAATTTAACTACTAGCAATAGGTTACAGAAAAAGTGTTTAAAAACGAAATTAGTGTAAAACAGTGTTAAGCATATATATTAAAACATTAACATTAACAGAGAGTAAGAGCACTTACAAGTCTTTTAAAAGCTGTGGTACGAGCATCGAAGATGTCAATACTAATTCTGGTATCTTTCGATATTTCATTATAAAGGCGACACATTCTAACGATAGGGTTATAATAAGAGGTGTTATTTCTATATACCAGAAGTGAAAAAGTTCTTGGCATTCTGGAGGTATACCTAGTATTAATATTAATAGAGGACAGCAGGGTGGATGAGTCCAGGGTGGAGTGTAGGATCTTATGAAGGCTTATTAAATCTTGCTGCTTGCGACGAACATGCAAAGGCATCGGATTAAACTTACTAAGGCGATCCGAATAAGTTTGTAGTATTCTTGCGAAGCCAAACCGGTACGAGACCCATTTTAAACACTTTCTTTGAACGCTCTCGATTCTGTCAGAGTGCACTGCATAGTACGGTGACCAAATTACCGAACAATATTCCAATATGCTTCTTACAAGACTTTTGTAAAGTAATAGGAAGCTATTAAGGTTTTTAAATCCTTTGGTAGTCCTGTATATAAAACCGAGAAGCTTAAATGCTCTATTCGTGATGCTTTCGTAATGTTCTCTGAAAGAAAGTTTCTCATCGAACAACACGCCGAGATCTCTGGCTACATGCTTTCGCTCTAATGATTGACTTTCGAGTTTGTAGTCATATATATTCTTAATCATTTTTTTTGTGAAAGTTATAACAAAGCATTTATTAATGTTTAAATTCATTCGATTAAGAATGCACCAGTTGGAAATAATATTCAGATCATTTTGAAGGAACTCACAGTCGGAGATATTATTAATGGACATGAATAACTTCAGATCGTCGGCATATAACAGACAGGGACACTGTAATTTTGTCACAAGATCGTTAATAAAAATGATGAAAAGTAAGGGTCCCAAATGCGACCCTTGTGGAATGCCCGACGTAATGTTAACTGGCAACGACAAGTATCCTCTAACCGACACGAGTTGGCTTCTATTTTTTAAATAAGATTGTATCCATCGAAACAGGGAGCCATGTATACCGTACGATTTGAGCTTCAAAAGCAGTATTTCGTGGTTAACTTTATCAAACGCCTTACGAAAGTCAGTATAGACTGAGTCAACCTGACCACCTTTCGCGAAGGCAGTACACAGATAGTTTTTATATTCGAGTAAGTTTGTAAGGGTTGATTTTCCTCGAACAAATCCATGCTGGGAATGGGAAAGATACGGTTTTATGTGTGAATAAAAATGCTCATATAAGGACGCTTCAAAAAGTTTTGCCAAACCACATAGTAAACTTATGGGTCTGTAATTTGCGCAATCAGACTTGTCACCCTCCTTATAAATGGGCACTACGTGCGCCTTTTTCCAAAAATTAGGAAACACACCCAGCTTTAGTGATCGATTAAACAAGTAATACAAAGGCAATGACAGTTCAGTAGCACAATTGACTAGAAAAAGAGAAGGGATTCCGTCCGGTCCAGCACATTTATTGCGATCCAAACATTTTAATGAACGTAAAACAGAATCGTGCTCAATATAAATCTCCGATAGTGAAGAGTTACATTCTACACCGGCGCATACTTCAGTACTAGGGGGAGATCTAGAGGTGTCATCAAATACGGAGCTAAAGAATTTCGAGAATAATTCGCTGATATCTTGACTATCCGAAGAAACTACTCCACGAAACTGCATCGTTTGAGGTAAACCATTCGCATTTTTCCTGCTGTTGACAAACTTCCAAAACGATTTGATATTGTCAGACAAGCAGTCCTCACTGGATTTTATAAAGGAACTATAGCATTCCTTTGTAAGAGTTTTGCACCTACTACGCAACATTGAAAAAGTGTCATAATCACGAGGGTTGTTATACTTTTTGAAGCGCCTATGATATTTATTTTTCTCCTTGAGACATTTTTTAAGAGATAGCGAGTACCATAGTGGCTGTGCAGACTCACTCAGCTTGGTTGTAGGAGTATGCTTGCTGATTATAGTGTTCAGAGCCCTGTAAAATTCTTCTAGTGCATGGTCGATATCAGTCGACAACTTTAACCAAGACCAGTCAACCTCTGCGAGATCCGCCCTTACCTTAACATAGTCGCACTTTCGGAAATTTAACCGTTTAATGTTATTCGGTTTCATTTGTTTGGTAGGAACACTGCTTTTCATAATTATACTCAAAGGTGGGTGATGATCGTCAACCCTACTGAGCGGATCATCATTAAGAAAAACTTGGATACTTTCTGAACTACAGAGGACAAGATCTAAATACCGATTGTTTTTGTTAGATATGTGATTAAATTGTGACAATTGACAAAATGACAATAGATCCAGTAAGAAAGAAGACTTCCTATCATTAGCTATAGCAGCATTCACTAATCCGCTGCCCGAAGGCGTTTGAGTCCATAGCAAACCCGGAACATTAAAATCCCCAATAATTAAATTTGAGCAATCGTTATGAGAATCTGTAACAATCTTCTGTGTATTCGCATAAAAAGCATCGAGATCATTAATAGGTAAATCTGGGGGAAGGTAACATACACAAAGATTGTACTGACACTCACGCGAGTTGCTAGGCAAAACACTCACCCAAATATCCTCCACTCTGCTGTCCCATGAGGAATGCCTTACCACTTTGTATTGTTTTTTAATAGCTATTAAAAGACCTCCTCCATCAACCTTATTTACACATGTACTTTCGCGATCTCTTCGAAACACGTTATACCGATTATCAAAAAGTTCATTATCAAAAATACCCGAGTTCAAATTCGTCTCAGTTAAACAAATTATGTCATAATTACAATGTATGTACAATGTTTAATGTTATCTGTGGCAAAATCTTGAATGGTAAACCCTCTGAAATACGTTGCATGTTGAAACTAATCGTAGTGCGATAAGAGCCAGTTTTCGAGGAAGTGTATTGAAAAAAAAATACCATTTGCTTTGTTTAAATTCAGAATGGCAGATACAAAATTCAAATGGTCTAAACAGAGTTGAAGTAAAGAATCTGCTAAATAAAGCAAATACTTAGCTATTTTCGAAACGTATACTAATTATTTAAATTTATAATACGTTTTGAAAATAACCGTTTGCTTAGTTTAAATTGAGAATAGCAGATACAAAATTCAAATTATTTAAATAAAGTTTAAATAAAGAATCTGCTTATCCCTTAGAATAACAACGCATAGAAGAGGCGTCTAGAACAAAACACGAGCGATTTCGTGTGTCCACTTTATTTTCTTTGTGTGCGTGAGCCGAATGTGTCTACGTTCTTCAAACGCACACAAATATAGGTTTCAGTGATACCATTACCAGTACCATTACCACAAAAATGGGAAAACGCACTATTATGATGCTGGATCAAATCAAGTATTTTATGTTATGAAACTAAATAAGATGATGTTTTTTCATGTAATATGACTTATATGACATATATTTACGGAAGGTAAACGAAATGAGATATCGTTTATTGCGTTTAGAATGTTTGATGTGTAATGTGTTATAATGATATTATAGAAATGTATTAATTGCTTGAAAAATCTCGTTTGATATCAATTAAAAGTATGTGTTGTATTTATGAAATAGACAAATATTATTGAGAACATTACTTAAATGAAAAAAATCTTAATCAATAAAATTGTCATCTTTATGATGCCACTCTTCGAACTAACAGTAACTTTTAGTTATAAAACACTGTCGGTAGTAGCTGTAAATAAATATAGTTTAGTTTGACGCATACATAATTGCCGCCAAAACTATATTTTTTTAAACAAAAATAAGCACAAAAGAAATCAATATGGGTATTTTTTTCCTCACGGATAGCAACATTGAATTGTGATAAGTTAGGTTATTAGAATTTTTGTTTGATGGTCGATTTACTTAAATATAATGTATAAAATGTAACTATTTACTTGTGAAATGTAATTTGATTACACGTTTTTTGTTTTCCTGAAAGACTATGACATCCCTTTACGCTACAAACGGTCGTTTTAAATTATTTACTCGCGAGCTCTGTTCGACGGAATGTGACCTTGAATACTGACGTCTCGTCGAGCAAAGTTAGCCAAAAATGGCTAAGTTTTAGTTGCCTCACTTTTTGTACTCGTACTATCCTTCTATGCGTTGTTATTCTAAGGCTTATCCGTATTTAAATTTAAAATACGTTTCGATGTAAAAATAATAATAAACTTGGTTTAGCACGGTAAGAGAGCAGTGGTGCCCAATAGTTACAGGCAAGACTAACGAGTTGTTGGACGTGGGTTTGAACCCAGGCAAGCACATTACTTTGTGTAATTTTCATCATTTCCTCTGCTCCAAAACGGTGATGGAAAACATCGTGAGGAAACCAGCATGTCCTAAGGACCAAATATCCAAAGACATGCGACATCCAGTTCATCCACCAACCTTCACTGGGACACTGTAGCGGTTTACAGCCCATTCCCTCACATAGAGGAGGCCTGTGTACCTGCAGTTGGAATATAGGCTGGATATGTTATGTAATAAGCTTGGTTTCTTACCAGTTCTAGTACGGTACCAAATTGGGAAAGAGTTACTAACCCGTAATAACTATCAAACCCATCTACGGATCGATGTCGGCAATGCGCTTTACCTTCAAGGTCAACCCGTCGGGCTGTTATTTTTAGCTACAAGCTTCTCTATTATTTATATCAATGCCTAATAAAAATTATAAAATAACAGAAAAACCGTCGTGAAATATGTCTCCTGCCGGAACTGATCCACCGCAGCCATCTTCATGAGTGTGGCCTGGAGAGTCTGTACAAGGTGGAACATGTTGCGGTTCCAGCCAAACCAAGAAAAAGTGGGTGGTTCGCCAATAGATATACGGTAAGTTGCGTAGCGTTGAAGGAATTCTAATTTAGAATAGAATGCCTATATATCCATGTAGATAGTTGCAAAAAAGTGGAAATGTTCTTACCAAATTTCATTCAGATACGTTCTGTAGTTTTTGCTGACAAACATATACGATACATCTTTACAGTCATCCTCACAAACTTTCGCATTTATAATATTAGTAAGAAAGATTTATAACAATCCTATAATATATATTTTTTTTAATTTACGAATTATAAACTCAAATATTAGGATGGAAATTATATATTTTTTTCTTTGTGATTTTGTTTATATTTTAATTAGACTAACAAGTGACTGTATTTCTAATTTTGTAGGCATATGTTGGTATATGTATGAGATTGTTGCTCGCCCGGTGCAATTTAGGAGTCCCCAATCTTTGTACAAAAATATTTGTCTATGTTCTTCGATGTCACAAGCAGGTCCATAGCTAATCGTCTTTATTAACTTTTCGCTATTTCAGTGCAAAGACTCAAAAGAGCCAACCACCTGCATGATGACCAAAATGGGCGTCTTGAACAAGTACAACTTTATGGACTACTTTAAAATGAAGGACAGGATCCGTCAATTTACTACAGAGCAGGCGGAATGGGCTGCTTTGCGGGAGATCTATATGAGCGCCTTCATCAACATACCGTTGTATTCAGAGCACTGTAACTCGGAGAAGAAACTGTTGAACGTTATTGATGCTATGTTGATGGTAAGTGAGAATAGGAGTTTGGTTGTGGCGGGAAGTCTTTTCCTGCGATATGTGAGAGTTACGTTTATTTGTTCCTTTCAATAACTGGCAAAGGACACATTTGTTATGAGAGAGAGAAAGATATCTTTATTTGTTTAAACATGGTCACTCATGTATATGCTACATGAATTATGCCTATATTTGGTAGAACCGGGAACATTAAAAGAGCTATTAATTTTATTGTTGAAAATGTTCAAAAATAAACACAGTCTCAAATGTCTCGGTGGTTTACTATCCGTAATATACATACATATTATGTAAACATAAATTTCCGTCACTTCTACTAATCATCTAGATGATCAGCTATTCCAATGTATTTCAAGTCGGGTTTTCGTTTCTGCCGTCGCGTTTCACGAAACTTAGATGCTACTATCATTCCTTATACTGTCCTCATTTTAACAAATCCACTGGCTTTTTCAGACTTGCCCCGTCTCCAAGAGAAAGAACACAGCCCAGTGCAACAAAATCTTCCTCGACATGACTCATACCGCACCGGACAAGCAGAACCTGACAAAGGACAAACTCGACGAAATTATGAAGCACTATCATCACGTGTTTATGCCTAACCAGCCAGAGACCACTAACCTTAACAATGCCATACGGAAGAAACACTCGAGAACTGTCAAAACACCTGTGTATGGTTTCGCTTTTCTAAATTCAAAGGATGCTCCTCCTGTCAACGTTATAAGTTTGACACCTGAAGCGACTACAAGACCAGTACCTCCATTGATACTTAAACCTGTGTATCTTCGCCCAGAATTTGGTCGGGGACCAGTAAATGACGGTGTTTTTAGGAGCAACCCAATCTGGCTTCACGATCAGCTTGCGAAGACACATGTTACTGGTTCACCAATTCCTTCTATATTCCGTTCTACACCTCATTTTAGTACTAAATATAATTTGAATACACCTGCGCCTTTACCATCCGATCGCAGTTTACCAACTACTCCGAATTATGATAGGATGACGGATTTTTCGATGGGTGAAGCCACTGAAACACCGTGATTACAATACACGAGTTTTCTATTAACAGTTTAATTTTCTATTTCGTTTTCTTTGTTAAGATTTATTGGAGTTATAATAAGTACCCAGTTGGTGCTTGCGACCGTGGGTTCTTATGAACTAGAATATATGTAGGTATTTTTGATATCAGTCGCTACGGAAGATTGACAGTTGCCGTTCGACCGGGTATTGTGCTACCCAGTTACTGGGTTATCGAGGTCGGATAGCAGTCTGTATCCTGGTAGGACTGGAAGTTTTGCATTGTTGAGGCAAAGCTAGGCAGATGATGACTAGAACTTTAATGTTTATTTTTTAATTTAATCAGTTCAATGTGATTACGATGATGACTATAACTTTTATGTTTATTTTTTAATTAAACAGTTCAATGTGATTACGATGATGACTATAACTTTAATGTTTATTTTTTTAATTTAATCAGTTCAATGTGATTACGATGATGACTTTAACTTCCATGTTTATTTTTTTAATTTAATCAGTTCAATGTGATTACGATGATGACTATAACTTTAATGTTTATTAATTTAATCAGTTCAATGTGATTACGATGATGACTATAACTTTAATGTTAATTTTTTAATTTAATCAGTTCAATGTGATTATCTGCACATTTCTCAACTCTGTTGGGAGTCGGTTTTAGTCCAACCGGATGCAGCTGAGAACTAGTGTTTTACATGGAGCGACTACCTATCTTACCTCCACAACCCAGAAACTGGGTAGCACGATTTTTTTTATTTCTAGCTACCCGTAACGACTGTGAAAGATGTACAAATGTTAGCTAGGATCAACAGCATAACCTGCTTTCCACGGCACGTGAGAATCTCGATTTAGGTATCTATCTATACATCTCTATGTATTACGTAGGATATTGCACTGGTCATGTGGATTACAGTAGAACTCGATGCCCCAAAATCAAATACTCCTCAATAACTACAAAGATAGAATGATGTTTTGAAATTTAAAGTTGAATAGTTTGCGCACGCGTGCGTGTAATTATTTCTAGAAGCTCTGTAAGTCGTTTCCATTAATATATTATGTATAAATTCATTTAATCCTATCTGAGTTATGAATGTGTAATATTAACAATAATTTGAGTCCTCTTTTTAAACTTAGATTATTTTATTATCAATTTTTATAATATTTTTGTTTTAATGATTTATTTTGTATTCTACCTTTTGTTTTTAATCATATTAATTTATAATGTTTGAATTTTAATGTTATAATATTAATGAATATTTGAATTGCTTATCTAGTGGCATATATTGTTTATATTACATTGATAATACGCGGATAATGCAGTGGGCTGCAATATTGTTTACACACTGAATGATTTATTCTTATGTTCTTACTTTATATAGTAGTTATTTATTGTCCCTTAAATAAATAAATAAATCAAATGTACTTGAATTTAAAGTAAATGTAATTTGTTATAATGCTATTCAAATCGCTAGTTTCATGATTGTGTGTAATCTTTTCCTAGCCGTATAATCTTACTAGTTATTGGTATGTAGTATAGACTACGAGCAACAGTGCAACTAGGAATCAATATGTGCATTGAACTTTCGCATTTATAACATTATAAGTTAAATTATCAAAGTTATTAAAATGGATTATAAATATTGTAATCTACATGACTGCTCTCAATTAGAGGAACAAAATATAATGTGTAAACAAAATTGGCATTTAGCATTTTATGTACATAGTGTATGTAGTAGTGTGTAGGAAAAAGGGTAATAAAAAAACAATTTCGAAGCAATATGAAAAAAATATTTAATACAATCATAATATGTACTGCCTGAGTAACTATTGTACTTAAAATATTTCTTATATACTATCATAGTAATTATAAGTAATTGTTTCATTTATAATTTCCACCATTTATTATCGTCAGTCTTAATAAAACATTTAATAAAATTTGGCCAGTTTTTAATTTTACATTATCATATTGTGATGGAATTACTGTTTGATTTATTTATTTCATATAAAATTACATGGATTTCATTATTATTTAATTTTTCATATATGACAATAATAAAGTTCGGCTATGCACTTTTAAGGATTCAAAAATAAATAAAATGATTTATAAACTAGTAAATTATAACATACATCACTCTTTTTATATAGATACATCCAACACAAACAAACAAACAAAAAATCCATTACACAATTCATCACTTCTAATAATTTTCACATACTTTGAACTCACTCTATTATTTTAAATAAATTATAAATAAGCAAGAAAATGGGCACATGAGTTTAACTCAAATGTTGAAAAAGAATAACAAAAAATTAAAGAAAAAATGCAAAAGTTACACAAAGGTTTCAAGGCACCAATTTTTTTTTTAATTTTATAAAGATGAGAACAAAAATATTAAAGCATATAATAAAAAATGGCAAGCGATTAGTATTTCATAGACACGATTATTCGAGGCTAAAACTCTTAGTCGTTTTGTAGAGACACTGTACATTGTCAAATACTTAAATTCATAATAGGAAGAATTACATATTTACATGACATCGTAAATGATTTGTGTCAATAATAAAATCATTATTAAATTCATTATTATCTACAATACATATACAAAGTATGCTGAAATTGATGCTGCTACAGGCGTAGAACGTCGGTATTAAATATTATTCAACAAAATAAAATATATATTGTATTTCACTGCAAATGATTAAATGCTACCTCGTCTAAGTGTATAAACCATTAATATCTCGTACCTGTCTATAGACAACCACATAATTATGTATTATGTATATGAATTAAAAAAAGATTTAAATCGAATCTTTCAAAACGTAAAATACTTCTTAGTAAATACTTCTAAAGACTACACCCACATGCAATTCCTATAGAAATATTTTAATGGATGTAAAGTTTAAGTAAATCACTTCAAAATAAACTCGAGAGCTATCTGTATTGCTAGTAACATTATTAACAATATCTATACTGCAACAAATCGTCATTAATTGCAAAAAAACATTAAAACGTAATCTTGTAACTACAGAAAAGACAACAATAAAACTAACCTCCTGCTTTATACAAATAAAAATAACCGTTTCTATTACAATGTTCGTTCGTTCGATTCCCTAGATATTATTTACAATCATAATAATTCGATTAAAGAATTATTATGTGAAATAAATCAACATTGAGATAATAGCGCGAGACAAGACGATCTTGAAAAGCTTGACTCTTCAAATACAAAACAGGATATGAAATAATAAAGAATGGTAGTACAGTTGATTTTTATGACGATATTTCGATGGGTTTATGAACAAAATGTCCTAATTTCAATATAAAATGTCCACTATCTATTTTTGTACATACAATATGGTTATAAGGTTTTAATATCATGGCATATTTAGACTAATTGTGTCAAAATTTCTCATGGATCGCGTGTCGCCATTAAGACTATGGGACCCAGTGTTGATCCTTGTTAAAATTTCTTGTTGTAGGGCTTTTAGCGTTCTTGTGGCTGATAGGTCGGTGGTTGGGGCGAGGAGGAGGGCCCTCCTGGCGTGAGGGAGAGCCTCCGAGGGTTTGTTGAGGGCCAGGATAGCGCGGGCCATGGCATAGGCACACTCGAAGGCGTTCGGCCGAAGTACAGACGCCCGCGCTGCCAGGTCTAAGGCTTCTGATGGCTCCTGTAATTAGAAATAAGTTTAATGCACCTAGAAAAATCCAATAATTACAACAACAAAGACAAAGATACAATAATTGCAAAGGTACTTTATCTATTTTATTATTAGACCAGCTTCTGGTATTTTTTAGTAAAACTAGTTATACAATAAGTCTTCTATTTCTGTGTAGGTATTTACTAGCCCATTATATAATAATAATAATAATATAATAATTCCACAACATTCACACAACGCCATCTAGTCCCAAACTAAGCAGAGCTTGTGGTATGAGTACTAGACAACTGATAAACATACATATATATTTCTAAATACATACATACTATAGATAAATTACACAGTTAAGGGCCTTTTTATTTTGTATGATAACGTTCTGAGGACAGTGTTGGTACTATCACGGACCCTGCTCATCATCGATGCAGTTCTTTTCCTAATGATCGAAAAGAAATCATCGATGGAAGCATCCGTAAACAATGCAGATACACTGCAGTACCTGGGTTATATAAATATATATATATATATATTTTATTGTTTTAAGCTCACGTTTGACAACCATTTCACCTGACAAGGGATGATGTGGTCGAAGATGAAGCACGCTTGCCCAGAAGTAACCTACTCACTCTTGACTTAAAGACCCCCAGGTTATAGCTATCAGGAAACACAGACTCCGGCAGGGAATTTCACTCCTTAGCTGTACGCACAATGTAAGTATTCCCAAAACACACTAAGGAAGCTCTTAGCAAAGCCATTTTTCGTACAAGAGGCACCTACCTGCACTTGAACTGAACTGCACATCTGAACTAAAATTAATTGTCGTAGTTAACTTGTATGGTCGAGCAGAATGCATCTGTCTATTTTATATTTTGCTAGTTTAGTTTAAGAGTCCCTAACAATTTTACTGCCAAAAAAGAGAAATTACCTACTTTTGTAGAACAAATATCTCAATAACGGCATAAAATATCATTTTTCTTTTAAAACAGTGTTAAACATTGTATATTTATCTAATTTGTGGTCAAACTAGAATTTAAATATCTACTAAAAATAAAACGAGTAAGCGCATCGATTTATAAGGCATACTTTGAAAACGTTATTACAATAAAATATGAGCTCCGAATTAACATAAAAAATAATAATTTGGTAGATAAATACCTGTATTATTCAGAATTAGTTTTTAATTTTCTTTTCAATAACGAATTCTTACTCAAAAGCGACGGTTTTGCAAAGGATTTTATTGAGTTTTCTCTGAGTTAACTTTTTTTTTTAAGTACATCTCCCCATTTTTTTTTTTCAAAAAATAATTTGTTAACTTACTAGTGCACTATATGCCCAATGGTCAGGAATTTTTTTTAGATTGTTATTCACCCCATTAAGCTAAAAAAGCAGTTGCAAAACCTGGTATTACGTGATTTCGTAAAAACACGTGTTTGTATTTTTTTTTTTTTTGAGTATATATTTAAATTCTAATTTGACCACATATTAGATAAATATACAATGTTTAAGGCTGTTTTAAAAGAAAAATGAAATTTTATGCTGTTATTGAGATATTTGTTCCACAAAAGTAGGAAATTTCTCTTTTTTGGGGTATAATTGTTAGGACATAGTCTTTATTAGATAACTTTGTATTTATCTGTGAGGGCTTGTTATTAGCACCTTAGTTTTATTATATTATTGTTATTTATTTATTTACACTTTATGCATATAGGTACAAAGGCGGACTTAATGCCGTAGGCACTCTCTACCAGTCAACCATGAGTGGTGAAGAGATAGTGTGGAAGATGCAATATCTACGTGAAAATTGAGGAGTGTCTTTTCAAAAGGGTTTATTTCTCATTTTGGAAAATTTCTTTTTTTTGATGCGATTCGATCCTAACACTATATTCTCAATGATTTTCAATGATATTTTGATTCTAAACAGCTTATTTCCTTTAGAAAATCGATTACAAAAAAAGCCTTACGCGTCAAATAGACTTATATCCATAGCATTTTAGTCCATTTAATCAATTTAAACATTCTCTTTCAAAACAGCTTAATTCTAATAGAAAATTGTTTTTTTTTCTAATATTTACGGAACAAAAGGGCTTATATAATTTATATATGTACATCGCTGTCCTTTTTGATGCTTTTTCCCCATTTAAGTTTTTGAACAGATACATCACACTTGGCTGTATGGCTTATGAGGCTCTTGCTTATTCTATATTAAGTTAATAAAAAAAAACGATTGTCAAATGTCAAACGGTGGAAGATTTTAGGCGCATTGTTTTGCTGTCATAACGGTTTTATTTTACAACAACAGATGCTATAATACACTACTCAACTTTATCTAAATATAACTTGAAAATAATAATAATTTTATAAACTAAAACTTCGAAAAAGTGTAATAATTTGAGAAATGGCTGAAAAAACTGTCGGGGTATTGAATACAGGTGGTCGAAAATTTAGGTCTCGTCTTAAAAGTCGTACAAGGAAATCGTAAGTGTGCCTTTTGCATTGACTGTCCTACTTGTAATTTAAGCCACAAGTTTTGATATTTTTCCAGATTTTATTATTTATTTGTGTTGTTTTAGATATACTGACGATGATCCTCTTGGATTAAAATTTAAAGTATGGCACTTTAAATACGCAAACACAGTGAAAATAGCAAGTTCCGGTGCTCGTCTTTTAACATGCGAATGGTTTTGAAGAACCGTAATGCATTTTACTCCAAAGAAACCAAAGTAAGTCAAGATATTTACTTGTCAAGATTAAGCCATTCTTATGAACCTATAAATACGACAAAACCTAAAAAAAATGTGAAGTCACGGAATGTGAGCTGTTCATACAATTTGTTTGTGAAGAAAAACAAAATGAAGTGTGTATGCAAGAAGATGTTTTCTGCAGTCTTTTCTGTATCTGAAAAACGGTTAAATAACATTAATAAACAGACAATCCAAGGAAATATCCCTGCAGAAAACCGTGGCGGGGATCATAAGTCTCACAAATCTGTGAACAGAAAGGAATCTTTGAGACAATTTTTAAACGGCCTTCCCGCCAAAGAGAGTCATTATAATAGACAAAAATCCAAAAGAATTTATTTAAGTGCCGAACTGAACTGTAAGAAATTGCTGCAGTTATATAATAATTCTGTAATACCAGAGTTACGAGTAAAAAAGACAATGTTTTATAAGATTTTCCATCATGACTATAATATAGGCTTTTCAAGCCCTTCTTCAGACACTTGCAGTGTATGTTTACTTTGGTCAAATAAAATAAAAATGGAAAAGGATCCTAGCAGAAAACAACTACTTATAACTGAACTTAGAGTACATAAACTAAGAAGCAAAGCCTTCTATAATCATATGAAGCAGGACATACCAAACTCTGTTTCACTATGTTTTGATTTACAACAGGTTCTGCCCTTGCCGCGAACCCCCATCCAAGATGCCTTCTACGCTAGGCAGATAAGTTTGTACAATTTTTGTATTGTAAATTTAGATTCAAAAAGCCCTTGGTTTTACTCATGGGACGAAACAGTTGGTAACAGAGGGTCTACAGAAATTTCATCTGCACTTTATCACTACTTAACTTGCATGGATTTAGCAAATAATGTAGAAATTATTCGTTTATTTTGTGATGGTTGTGGAGGGCAAAATAAAAATAACTATGTCCTCCAAACGCTGATCCAATGGCTGTTTTCAAAATCTCCTATGCATCTTAAGGCCATCCATCTGTACTTTCCAGTTCGTGGTCATAGTTTTTTGCCAGCGGATAGGGTGTTTGGGCGATTAGAAAAGGAAATCCGCAAAAAAACTATTATAAATACAAGGGATGGCTATGACGAAATTTTGAAAAGGCACGGAACTTTGAAATTATTAAGGCAAGATTGGCAACTACTCGAGATAAAAGATCTAAAAGAAAATTTTAATAACTTAGAGGGATTGCAAAAAATGAAACGGATTAAGATAGAAAAAAAAGTCAAAAGAGGAATGACAGTAGGCTGTGAAATAAAAGCTTTCGAAAACTACAGATTTGAGACTAATGAAGTCGCTCAAACACTGTTGAAACGGGGAAAAAGAATACCTAGAGAAATATGTACTGCTGTATTTGAGAACAAGGAACTATCAGCAAATAAGAAAAAAGATGTAAATAATTTACTCACTAAACAATTTGGGAAAGAGTGGATCAATATACAAGAATTGGCTTGGTATAAAGATATTATTAACAGTTGCAGACCTGCCCCTGATACAGACATGGAAAATCCAGATGAATCTTTGTGTAATTGCCTTGATGATGATGTAGGAGAAGTGCGTATTTAGGTTACAATAAATAACTTGATTTTTCTTTCTAATTGTGAGACTTAATAAAAAATAATTCATTATGAAAGGGTTTTATTAGTACAGATCAAAACAGCTTATTTCCAACAGGTACTAAACAAAACAACTTAATTCTAAAAGTCTTTGTCAAAAGTGCTTATTTCTAAGATACAGCCTTAAATATATACTTTCGTGGGGTCGGTGGTAAAAAAATAACAGTGCTATAAAAATCATGTCAACATTATGTAAACATAGTATTAAAATTCAAAATACATTATTAATCATCAAATCATTGTTTGAAGTTTTTTTGATTTTCTGATAAATATGTTAGTGATGAAATAAGCCCTTTTGAAAAGATACTCCTCAATTATAATGTTAGCCTTCCGAAAATAAAATGAATATAAATCGTTTTGTGTGTAAGTATACTTACGTTCAATTTCCTCTTACACCTGGACAAATTCAGTAACAAATTGGTCTTGAGCTGCACAAATGCTGATACATGTTCATGTGGCACCGGTTGTGTGGTGGGTGTCGTTAGGCCTTCGTCACTGATCAGTGGATTGATCTTCTTCAGTGCGTATTGGTAGCGGTGAGCCGCTTCTGATGGTCTGTTCTTGCGGTACAGCATATTCCCGTCTTCTAGCAACTTGTTCAGCAGTATTAGCCTGGGGAAACCAGTTTTTGTTAGTGTCAAATTTGTTCGGACTTATAAAGACGTTTTTTTGTTTTAATTTTAGAAAACCAACAGCGATACTGTTTCGTATGGCTAATAAAAGGTTTCCCTGTAACTGGAATGAATTAAGAACATGCGAACGGACTTAATAACAGCAAAAAAATAAAATATTGCATAACTAACAAAATACATCCTTCCTACTAATATCCTATCCTACTAATATTATAAATGCGAAAGTTTGTGAGGATGGATGGATGTTTGTTACTCTTTCACGCAAAAACTACTAAACGGATCTGAATGAAATTTGGAAAGTAGATAGTTGACATTCTGGAATAACACATAGGCTACTTTTTATCCCGAAATTCCCACGGGATCGGGATTTCCGCGGGAAAACCTTCCGACGCGTACGAAGTCGCGGGTAGAAGCTAGTTTTAAATAAATTAGGTAAGAGCTCATTTGCTATTTATATTTATTTAACCTCTAGAGCCCCAGCGGCACAAAAACGTGCCAGTAAACAATTATTAGTTGAGCCCCGCTGGCACAAATTTGTGCCACCAAACCCCGACCTATTTAAAACTGTATTTGTAGTAAAGATAAGTCTTACAATCGTTTAAGACCGGGGTCAGATTACGCTTACGATAAGAGCCCGCCCTCGGTGCTTGACGGGTGGTTGACGGAAATAATGGCGCTCCTTGAGAGGTTAAATTATTTATAAATTATTTAAAATTTAAGTTATTTATTGCTGTCAACAGCCGGGCATCGAGGTTATGCAATGCTTGCCAAGGTACCTAGGTCCGTGGATAATAATAATATTCCACAACTTTTCATGGCATCCATATATGCTAAAAAACATATTACCATTCGAAAACAAAATGTTTTTTTTTAATATTAAAAAATTCACTAAAAATGTTAAATTGATACGTAAAAGAAACACTCTGTACACGCGTACTTGAAGGACGGCAATGTCGCAATTTATTTATGAATGCGTACGCGTGTAATATTTTTTTTAGTATGTATGGATGCTATACTATTGCGGGTTAAGTTAACATACTGTATATAGGTATGAATGCTGAATAATGCTCTCTATGTTGTGTGACTACGTATGTAGACTATGAAGTTCAACAAAACAGATTTTGTTTACTCACATGAATTCTGGTTTGCCTGAAGCCATAACCCACGTAGTCGGACCGAGCTTCGCACCTTTCCTCAGAAAACAATTAACGACCTGTGGAGCAAACATAAATATTACAGTAAAATTAATACGTAAAATAATTACTTTGTACTGCTTTTTACGAAAATTATGCAGCGAAGGAGTATGAAACTTGGCACAGTTATGCAGTATGCTTATATTTTTTTTTATAATAACGCATCAAACATAGTTTATATTATGGGCTTAGAACAAAATTAAATATAAAAATAATTTATTGATATATATTTAAATTCGTGACTCTTAAATAAGTGTTTCGATGTTGTTTCACTGTGTAGTTATAGGTGTAAAGGAACAAAAACGAGCAACAATTGTGATGGCAATGTGTTGCAGAGTTATTCAAGCGCAAAGTCCATCGAAAGTAATCTGCCATACAGTTTTTTTTTTGTCTACTGTAATTTCAAACTACCCACTAGTTGTTGTAAGCGTTGTTTCTGCACTGCTATTGTAAATCAATTGATGGTATATTTTTTGTTTTGGCATTATGTGTCTATCACATCATATTTTATTGTGTACTATTTTTGTATCAGATTGTAAGTATGTGTCTAATTTTCAGTTACACAGTCAACCTGTTCGATGTTTATTAATCCATAAATATGACTTACGGGAACATTCCGCTGCCCTATAGCTCTGTCCAAGGGTCTGAGTCCACTATGGTCCACCCTCTCCAGTGAGGCTCCTCGCTCCAGCAGTATGTCCACGATATCTGATGGTCCACCACACGCTAGTCCCAAAGGTGTACGACCGCTGCCGTCGGGTTGATCTGCAAATTTAATTGGAAAGTTAATAACACCCTTTTGGCTAAACAATCTGCCCCAAGGTCTAAGTTCCTGTTGAGGATGTCGGAATGTTCTAACCTACTGAAGATACAAATTGGGTTTTTAGTCAGTGGGACTCTGACACTGCCTAGCGCTCTACGCAGACCGATAAGAGCCATTTAAAAAAAAAGTTATTGAGACACTAGGTGGAGTTATACACATGGCACATGGATTCCAAGTGATCAACGAGTTTTTCGTGAGATCAGTATCTGATTCTGATAATTCACGTGAGAACGATGGCCTTTTTAGGCAACGAAGAATATCAGCGTTGCCTTTCAACGTGGCAATGTTCCAAGTGTTTCTTTTTAAATTAAAAAGTGGCTCCTTTTTATTATTAAATATTGAGAGAAAATGATTTCAATTAAAAACTTGAGAACGAGTTTTTTTTTTGCGACATTTACGAAAACATTAAAGAGGTTATTATAATAATAGTGATTCAGTTATTTCGACAAAATCCATTTGGTAAGTATACAAAACAACTTGCGAATGTTAGTTCTTCCAACTACAAAAAAACCATGTTATACGCCACAGCGGTATGTAGGCGTACTCAATGCCTCAGTGTGGAACTAAACCTAAGAAAAAATTAAGATCTTACCTATGGTAGCGCCTTTGTCGAGCAAGACCACCATTGTGGGTAGTCTGGATCGCAGACACGCCCATCCAAGAGCTGATATTCCGTCGGCATCTACTGCATCAGGATCAGCACCTAACATAGAATAACGTTTTATGAAGATTTTGAACACTTGGGAAGCAAAAAAATTGCAGTATTGTGTGGCCAACAGTCAATATTAAAATAAACGTCTGAGAATTGTTATATCTTTATATGGTATAAAATAAAATCACTTCCAGCCAGAGAGATCTTTAAAAAAAATTAACAACGGATTTTACTGCTATACATTAATAAACAGAGTGATTCAAGAGGAAAGTTTCTATGCATATTGTAATATAAATAAGAATGTCAAAGATTTCTAATGTGATGACGGAAATTAACCTTTCGAATTTTTTGTATATCTTAAAAAAATACAAATAGTCCGCGATGGTATATGGTCTATGTCGTATATTATAAAACAAATATGAATTATTTACGAAGCTATATTAAACAGTACAGTTACAGTATTATTAATACGATTAAAAACGCTGTGCATTTAATGTAGATCAAGATTGCCCTTTAGTTTTAAATTGCACAGAGCGTCCACCAGGCCGTAGGTATAGTCAAATCTTAATAATATTACTGATCACTTCATACTGATCCACACTGACATCACATTGGTATTTATATTACGGCCGAGCGAAGTCGGGGCGAGTCGCCTCCTCTATATGGGCCTTAATACACCACATGGGCCGAGTGCGGATTAGTGGATGTCGCATGTCTTCGGATTTTTCGGCCCGAAGGCCACACCGTTCGTAAACAATAATTTGAAAAATAAACACTCACCATGCTCTAATAACATCTCCACAACATCAGCATGACCTTCAGCAGCAGCCAAGGTCAACGGTATCTTTCCTCCAGATCCCATGACGTCAGCTCCAGAGTCCAACAGCCTCAGCACTAAAGCAGTTCTTCCATTCTTGGCTGCCAGCGCTAATGGGGAGAGCTGTCGAGCGTTCAAGGAGTATGGGGTCGCTCCTCGTATGAGGAGAGCATCTGAGATAGCAGCATTACCAGATGAACACGCTGCTGTGAGAGCCGTCTCCCCAGTTACTGGGCATATGCCGTCGGGCTGTAGAAGAAATTTCGTTGTAGTAATAATAATAATCCTTATTTACATTAAACTAAGTCACAAATTCCAGTGCAGTCTCACACATCTGTGCTAGGTTTTAAACCTAAAAATTATAAATAGTTGAATCTTGACCGTAAGTGGGAGAGGGTGTGTGTCCATTGTAACTATACTATATAGCTTTCGTGTTGCTGAACAGCGTGTGGAACACAAAAAGAAAAAAATGTTAGGTAACAAATATGAGCGAATGATTGTACTATCTTAGCACAACCATAGGGTATAATATCCTTTGATATTGGAATTTCTCTTGTATCATGGATGCGTTTACAAAAAATTTAAGCCCATATACTTAAACCCGAAACAATTTAGGCCAAACGAACATTCATTTCGAGAAGGGAATCGATCCCACAACACACAACGTAGCTACTAATCTCTCAACCAATGCATCAGATAATAAGATAATAAGTTAAATTATGTATAGATATAAAACTTATAGATGTAATAGAGCTAAGAAATAAAAACTACAATAGTAATATATAAGCACAATATAATTTATATAATAAGCTTTTATATAAAAGCATAAAAATATAAGTATAAATATTAAAGCATAAGTATACAAGCATAAATATAAGCATAAATACATAAGCATAAATACATAAGCATAAATATATAAGTATAAATACATAAGCATGAATAAATAATAACAAATATATAAGCATAAAGCCCTGAGCAGCGATAGTCCTATCCAAAAAAGGATGACTATATATAATACGAACAAAACATAGTGCGCCGCTTAAAGAGCGGAAGTTTCATATAAGAAACAGAACGCAAAAGTCGAAACAGATGCAAAAGGTCCCGATGTTCTCCATGATCGGGGAAAAGCAGAAAAATAAAAAAACCAATGCATCAACCTATATTGTAGTAACAAAGAAAAGCAACAAAAAACGCTAAAATAACTAGTAAGTTACTTACAATTAACTCAGCAGTATCCAAAAGATATTCAACAATATCTAAATGTCCATTCTGTGCGGCAGCTATCAAGGCGTGTCGAGAACCTGGCACCAGCTGTTCAATACTTCCATCGTCTATGTCCAAGGAATTTCTATCATTAAAATTCCCAGTTTGACATCCGAGGAGGTAGATTACTGTGTCTCTGTGACCGTTCTTAGCTGCGTGAACCAAAGGGGTTTGTTCTGCAGTATCTGTGTGGCTTAGCGATGCTCCTGAAAGGGCAAAAATATTATATTCAAGTTCCAACTCGGGTTAAAGGTCAATTTGGCAGATTTCAATATCTATACAACTCGTAATTAATCGCTGAAATGCACCAAATTAAATATTCTTTGTGTTGTGTTCGTTGTTGTCAGGAGAAGTTTGGTATACAAGAAAAATAAGACAAAAACGATTAGTAAGAAATAGTTTAAATAGTTACCACCAAATAATTAATTTAGATATCATTGATCCATTCTGGCAGGTACTTCGAATTTATTCATACTAAAATACGTCCATCTCTGGTAAGCGTTAATTGGTTAATTTTTTTTTATAATGGCTCAAAGATAACCTAACCATAGCAGATGATCCTTTGATAAGCATTTGTCCAGTTTGGTAAGCATTTAAATTATATCCGAAAATAAATTACCTGCAGCTATAAGTCTCCTGGCCACATCGGTGTGACCTCTCTGACACGCCAAAGACAAAGCGGTACATCCTTGAGAGTTCGTCATTTCCATATCAGCTCCAAATTCTATCAGCAGCCCAACCATGACCAATATTCCTTGGTACGAATACATGCATAGCAAAGGGGCACTGCCCAGGCATTCTGTGATTTGATTCGGGGACCCTCCAGCTAAGAGCATCAGTCGGGAAACTTTAACATTTGGTGTGTAAATGTTCCTTAAATGGGCGATCGCTTCTCCAACATTGGCTGAGCTGGTCGCTACTAACATTGCTTGCAAGTCTCGTGGACACAAGCCTAATTGGGCAGGCCCCATGTTTCTGTACATATGTGCTTTCAAAATGTGGTGTCCTAACTCCATTGACTTCTCAGAATCCAAAGGAGCTTGCACCCTTGACAGTCTAAAAGCAATGCCACAATGTCCCGCTCTCAAATCACAGAGAAATTTCGGACTTTCATTGTCTTCCCTTCTTATCAACCATTCCCTGAATGAAGGGTGGAAAAACATATAGGTGTTGTCGATCCTCTTCACAAGAAAGTCTGAGAGCGAATCGAATCTGTGGCAGAATTCATCCCAGGGTAAGAACGTATTGACCAGCAACGAATTTACTGAGTAGTAAATCTCTACTAGAGTCAGAGGATATAAAGCTGCTAAGCAAACACTCAATATGTGAGTGACTTTCTCAAATGATTGCACTGTAGGGAATCGGAGATTGAATTGCAGCAGAAATATTTGTGCTAGCGAAATCGGCACCACTTTGTAATTCGTCGATTTTACCACGATGTGGCTTCTCTCAAGTAGGTCTAAAATTAATTTTAGGAACAAAAACGAGCCTTGGCTTAGATGCAAAACATATTGTGCGAATTTCATTACGGAGTTGTGTACTCCTTCAGACTTTCCAGTTGAACATTTTATGTTCGTTTCTATGATTGGAGCAGCTTGTAGTCTAGTGTTGAAATACTCAAGGAGGTCTTTGTGAACATTATCTGACTCGTCTAGACTCAATCTTGTGTACGGCAACTGTTTGGAAAGTTCTAGAAACTGTGTCCTCACGGTAGCGATGACTTTGAGCCATGAAGGCATTTCTGGTACATGTCTTGCTAGGAAAGAAGCGATGGTGTAGCCATGATCAGGCCGGTGGTACTCGGCTTCACAGAGACCGTCGACAAGAATGATGCTGTTTGAGGAGTCTATACTTCCACTCCGTCTTAAGATGATGAGGGGTTCAATGATCCCTCTCATGAAGGCTAGGTCGGGGTCTGCGATACATTCCTTGAGGGATAGGCAGGCTAGTAGGTGTGGCTCGCTGAGGAGATATTCTCTGTATGCTTGTAGTCTGGGAGCCTGGCAGAGTTGGGCAGCTAACGAGTGCACGAATTCACCCACGAGGCAGGTACTGTTGTTATCGGCCTGGAACGAAAGTTATGGCTATTAAGAAGCACATTGTTATTGTTATATTTATTATTACATCATTGCTATTGTTACTATCATCATTGCGATTGCTATTGTTACATGTTGCTAGCCATGCTCGCTGCTTTATTTGCCTTGGATTTAATATTTCGCGTTTTTTGCGCGTTATTTTGGGATAAAGCGTAGGTAGCTTAGCCGTATAAATCCTCTATTTTACAGTAAAAATTTGCCATTACAGAAATAAGTCCGGGCAAGCAGAAAGACAGGCAGACTAATTTTTTTTATAACTTTGTTTTCTTTTTATTGTCACCAAAATTTTATGTATGAATTGTGTACATAGATCCGAAAGTTCATATGTTTGTATAGCTATACAAACACTTTGCTTAAGGGATTTAGGCGTGGCCCACATATAGTTTATTTTTTATCCTAGGAATTTTCCTAGGATAAAAATTAAACTATATACCTACACGATATTTTCAAGCAAACGAATTTGCGAGTAACAGCTAACGATAGCATATGGTACATAACGGGTAAGTATCTATTAACTTTTTTTATTGATGATGCATTGTTTGACCACCATCTCACCGAATACTAAGCAATGATATGAACGAAGATGAAGCACACTTAGCTAGAAGTAACATATTCACTCTTGACTTAAAGATGATTTTTGTTTTCTTAGCCTACACTGTGTCCCACTGCTGAGCAAAGCCCTCCTCTTTTTCCTTCCAAATTCCTTCTTGGGCAATTTCGGACCATGATTGCCCCGCGAACATGATAAGATCATCACCCCACCTGCGCCGTGTTCGACCTCGATGGCTATGTCCTACTTCAAGCGTCTAGTAGGTGACGGTTCATTCGAGACAACGCGTGCCACATATGCCCCGTCAGCCTTTAAAGCAAGAGTGAACAGGCATCTTCTGGGCTCGCTCCTTCCATCGTAAACCTCATCTGACACTTACCAACAGGCAGGCGCGTGCACAGGATTATGACAGGGTATGCGGCGGAGTAATCGGTCACAAAATCTTTTTCTTTTATAGAATTTTAGCATAGCCACAGCCACGCATCGTAGCATGGTGGCGATGCGTGGCTGTGGCTATGCTAAAATTCTATAAAAGAAAAAGTTTTTGTGACCGATTACTCCGCCGCATACCCTGTCATAATCCTGTGCACGCGCCTGCCAACAGGTGTGATCGAGGTCAAAAGCGGCCTCATTCGCAATAAAAAAAACTAGCACTTGGCTTGTTTTTTAAAAGGAAATGTTTTATTTTGGGCTACCATTATGTACATTTGATGACACATAGTTACCATATCAATACAAAGTAAAACTCTTTAGGTTAAAAATACAGACTATGGGCACATTCTATGGGTAAGAATTACTCAAATCTGTAATCCATACTAATATTATAAATGCGAAAGTAACTCTGTCTGTCTGTGTGTTACCTTTTCACGCCTAAACCACTGAGCCGATTTAGATGAAATTTGGCATGGTAATAGTTTAGGACCCTGAGAAGGACATAGGATAGTTTTTATCTCGTAATTCCCACGAGATCGGGATTTACGCGAGAATGACCCTCCCACGCGAACGAAGTCGCGTGCAAAAGCTAGTTTTAAATAAATATTCAGTGACTGTCTTAGCCCAGGTTTCTTTCGAATGTATTGTTTATTCAGTGAAGTAAAGAGTATAGTAATACTTAAAACAGTCAATTAACAATTACGCGACTTTGAAGCATGCCCGGCTAGCTCAGTCGGTAGAGCATGAGACTCTTAATCTCAGGGTCGTGGGTTCGAGCCCCACGTTGGGCGCTTCTTTTGGTAAGTGCATTTACACTTTTTATTTAAAAAAGGGCCACATCAAGTTTTATGGTAAAATATACATACATTTTAGGATTCATATTATAAGAGGTATTTTTGGTGATGGTGATAGATACAATCCCATCAATATCTTTACCCTTGGTCACTCATACGCAAAATTAATGTATGTCATAATAGTTATTTAAGTCTGGGCTTGTACCAGAGCCCTTAATACAAGTTATTTTGATAACTTAGTAAGGGTGCTGGTTGCAACACCTAACAGTTTTTATTAACCTCTCAAAGACCGCCATTATTTACGTCAACCATCCGTCAAGCACCGCGGGCGTTCTCTTATCGTATGCCAGCGGGGCTCAACTAATACTTGTTTACTGGCACGTTTTTGTGCCGCTGGGGCTCTAGAGGTTAAGTCAATTGTAAGATAACCAGATTATATTTATTTCTGTTAACATTGTAATATTCTGCAATTCAATGAATATATCAATAATATTCAATGATTCTTAAAAAAAAGAATCTTACCTGACAGAAATGATAAGCAACAACGTGTGAGGCCAGATGGGAGAACATGCCGATGGTCAGCTCTTCGGGCAGCATCTCCCTGATGTCTGACTGCTCCCGGAGTTCCTCGTACTCGCAGTTCCTCTTTCTGCCGAAGCAGGAGTATTCCACCAGCTGAAGAATGAGCGCTGTCTTGCCGGTGCCTGGACACCCGGATACTATGATGCCTGTAGAAGAGAAAAATAATAAGAACAATATTGTGTAATATATAAATAGTGATATATAAATGTGCCTCTATAATGTTAATTAGACATAAGTGTATTTCCTCGTTGTACTACAACTCCTGTAAATGAATAAAGTTAGTATTTATTTCAAAAACACTGTGAAACAACTCTCTGCCGGCTTCTGTGTTCCTTGCCACTTATGACCTTTCAGTCTTTAAAGAGCGAACCTAGAAGACGCCTGTTCACCCTGAACTGGCATCTTCAAGTATCGCTCGTTGTAGACCTCATCTATCGCTTACCATCAGGCGAGGTGGAGGTTAAAAGTGGACTTAACCGCGATAAAAAAATGCCCCCAGTTACCATTAATCGTGAGTGCATTTTTACCATCATCTAGACCCGGAAAAACTAGTTGCAGTCCATACAAGGATTTGTCGGCAGCCATTTTACCAACCACTGCGACAACCCTGTCGCTAACTTGCCGATTGAAGAAAAAATTTGTAAATCAAATATTTTGTATAAATTTTTGTAATTAAAAAATACAGAAATCCCATGTGAAGAATGGATCATGAGCTACAAATCAGTCATCACTTGCCTTTTGCTAACTATGTTTGGGTCAGACAATGCAACAGAGTACCAGTATTTCACCATCTGACCTCCAAAACCCAGTTACTGAGTAACACGGCACCAGTAACGGCTGTCAAAGATGTACAAAGGCACGGTGGAATCTCAATAATTATGTTAAGATGGGTACCCGACCACCAACCGATGCTGTTTGCTTATCTTTGAAAATCAACTCGTGCGACTGTTCAATAGCAAAAGACGAATATATAAAATGTGAAATTATCAAGAAGTATCATTACAACTTGAAACGGGATATTTACAATGTGTATTTAGTTGATGATACTGTTAGTGACCACGTCAGCTTAAAAAATATTTTTTTATTGATAATAGGTTCGCGTTTGACCACCATCTCACCTGATGGTAAGTGATGATGTGGTCGAAGATAGAGTACGCTTGCCTAAAAGTAACCTATTCACTTTTAGGTTATAGCTATCGGGAAACACAGACTCCGGCAGGGAATTCCACTCCTTAGCTGTATGCACAATGAAAGTGTTATTATCTAGAAGATAATGTTCCCATAGGCGTAGGAAGGGAAGGAGCCGGGTGGGCCGTGCCCACCTCAGAATGGTCTGGTGCCCTCCCGAGAATTTTTACTAAGAAACAATTATGGCTGAAAAAATAAAAAATCTGACCAAGTGCGAGTCGGACTCGCTCATGCAAGGTTTGTTATGCGATACATGTTAAATTAATTTATGTGAAAATTTTCATTTCGTACGTTAAGAGTTGACGCAACTTTGATAAGCGATCATCGCTTCTACTACTGGGGGCCAGGCCCCCCCTGGGAAATATCTCTAGATACGCCAATGAATGTACCTGAAGAACTAGACTCCAAGGCTTTCTCCATATCCCTCATAAGCCACTGTCTTCCAGAGAAGTACGTCTGGTTGTCTGTGGAGGGTACTTCGAAGAACAGTGGTCGTAATGTCAGCTGTGGTGATGGATGCACTGTAAAGGAAAAGTAAATATTTAAACTTCTTGCTTGTAACATTTCTCATACACATAATATTTATTTTCATTAGTTTTGGTTAGATAATGACTTTTAATTGTTACTAAAAGGTTTTTCAGCGAAAGAAGGTTGAGATTTGACCTCGGGACTGGATATATCCAGTCCCGAGGTCAAATCTATCTCTGAACTAAATGACAATGCCCGATCATGACCCAGTCATGGTTATCATTTACAGAAAAAGTAACATGATGAAAATAATTGTGACGAATAAAGAACCTTTTCCTAATAAATTGTTTTTCTTTAAAAGTAATAAGTATTTAAATAAGTAATTTTTATTTTATATTAAATATATGCAAAAGCCATCCTCATGTTTAAATTAAGCGGACTAAGAGACAAACGCAGACGGCAAATTTGATTCATATCATTTAGTGAAATAAAAAAAAAATACAAACCCGTAATATCCATAAAATGCTATTGCAGGATTAAGGCGTACAGGACATCTATTTATCTCCGTATGGGACAGTCACCCTATTGATGATATCCACTCATTGCGTTATGATTCGTGGGTGATTTGTATCTGGCCCAATTTGATTTTAATGTGACATGATAATATCATGCATGATTACATTCAAATAAAGTCAAAGCAGCGTTAAGTTCCAGTTAGCATTCAAATTGATTCAGTTGATCATGTCTAAAACTTATCTGTGCCGGACAATTCTAAATTTTCTACCGGTTTCCTATTTGATTTTAACTCAATACCGTTAGTCACGTTTATCAAATTTGCTAAGAGGTTTATCGAAGTTAGCTACTAACATATATATATGTATATGCACATTTGCATATTAAAGCTAGATATATACAGGTATCTGTACATACCTATAAATAAAATTGAAGTGTCTGTCTTTGAATTCAAATAACTGTGTTTTCTCAAGTAATTATAGTTTCGTAAAAAAAAAAACTTTTTTTAATTGTAATTTATCGAACAAATCTCCAGAATGGATAAACCGATTTTAATGGGATTTTCATTGGAATATAGAGGAAGTTTCAGGGTAACAACACACACAACATTTAGACAATTTTTGATCCCGAAATTTCGACAGGATCGCAATTTACGCGACAAAATCTTACAGGAAGTCGCGGACACAGATTATATTGAATAAAATTCGACTAATCGCGAGCTCTATATATAATTTTAAATTTGCATTAAAACCTTGGAAGATATACCTAGATATCTTTATTCATTACAAAATATAATTAAGTCAAAAACACAGCTCACAATAATATCTTCCGCATTTTTTGCTGATTCAATATGACGGTCGAAAAAATATTAATTTGGTATAACAATGTACCTTTTTTTATTTCTGACGATGTTGATGATTGCTTGCTGTTGACCCGCGCTGACCGTCTGGCAGCCGTTTTCCTTGTTTTGAAGAAACCGCTGGACATTCGCGTTAGCTCGTCTGATCTTCCACTTTGGAGTGCTGGAAAGAAAGAATGGAGAACTTTTTAGATACATGTTTGTGTTGATGGGCTGGAAGACAACACTTCTAACGTATATTTTGAAGCGTCAATAGTCTAACGGCTAAGGACCCACTCCAGACACAAGCATATTTATCTTATTTGGAGGGGTTAACAAGATTGCTAGTAATGTGAATTATATCCTCATTGCTATTTCTCTTTTTTTTTAAAAAATAATAATAAAAGGCATTTCAGGTTTCTGTGAGGAGTGCATTGTGCAGCTGATTATCATTAGAGAATTTGAGACTTTTGATGCCTACAAATTCCACAAAATTTTACGACCAGTCGTTTACGGTGCAGGCTATTCGTTTGTGGAATGGATTGCCGGTGTCAGTAAGACAAGCTCAGTCAGTCGCTGTTTTTAAAAGCTCGGTTGCCAATCATTTTATTCAAACTTATAATTATTCCTTTGTTTTCTCCACACAATGTTAAAGAACACATTATATATTTATTTATTTTATGTACATATGTATTGTATTTATATATATTTGTATATTTTTATTAGTTTTTCCGTTATTAATGAATATTTGTACAGTAGTACACTAATATAGCCCTCCCCCTTTTAATTTAAGCTCGTAAAGTCCTTCCAAAGGTTGTCTGGAAGATATCGCTTTCAGCGATAAGACCGCCATTGTAACCAATTATATTTACAATATTGTTATTTAAGTGTGATTCAATTATTGGTGTACAATAAAGTATATTCTATCTATCTTGGTACACAGATCTTAGTGGATGTAGTTACACCATTTGGTTGGGCTGCGTCCTCTCGGCCACTTGTAATCATGAGCCGTTCCAGGTTACGTCTATCTTTCCGGGCGGGGGCCAAATAATTCCAATCCTTCGCAGGCAGGTAGTGGAAAACCTGGTGTGTGATATACCAGGTCCATACCAGGCATAATATAATTTTATTTCATTGTGCTTTTTCTCATTTATCTAAACATACGGTCCCTATTGCTATACTGACATCATATTCAACCTCGTTCTAGTTTTCATAGAATCAAATCTATTTTTACGGCTGGCTTAAACGCTGCCCTTACAAAATATAGGTGGGTAGACTATCAGCGGCTTTCGTGTCAAAAGCTAATAACAATTCTTTTAGGAATGGTTGTTATCGGCAACCGTAAAGTCCAGGGGCGTGGTATCTTAATGACTGACCACTCCAATCTCCAACGGACTAATGAGAACAGACAGAAAGGGAAGCTCATTTGACTAATTAGATCTACTACGTATTTTGACATGTCGAACTAGAATGGTTTTCTAATTGCCTTTTGATACGGCAGGCTCAAATAAATAATAAACAAGTAATGTTCTTGACTCTTTCTCATCCATATAGGGTGATAGGTAATCGTGCGTTGTATCGCTTAAATGTTGACCATGTAATTTGGTGAGCCAAATTGGTTTGGATAAAGCCCTTCTTTATATGTAGAAGTTACAATTAATCTCCAAAGCTGTAATATTAAGGTGCACAAGTTTCATTATTTTGTGTCTTTTTTTATAAATTATTATTCGCAGGATTTATTTGTTCTTGAGCTTTCCGAAAAGTACCAATTTATTATCTTGTGTTGAGGACATTTTGCACAATTACCAATAGCAGAAAACTTTGAAACTTCTATAATTAGAATATTACACAATTTGGCCTCTAATCATAGGGGTTAAAATTGTTGCAAAACAATGCACTAAATAATTTCTAATCAGTAATCACTATAAGCATTTAGTTGGAAGCAAATTTGTTTTAACCACGAGTTTGGCGCCATTAGTCTTATCCAATGCAGGGCACTGTCCATTCTTTTTCTGGTATTAAAGATAAACTAATGAAGCATATCTTGTGTGATTAAAAGTTTCATTAACACTGTCTAAGATTTTACCTGAATACTGTGCCTCGTGAAGTTAGTTCCTAGGTCGCAGCTGGATTCACCACCGTTTAAAGAAAATAGGTTACTTTCAGATAAGTGTGCTTGATTTTTAAGCATATCATCGCTTACCTTCAGGTGTGATGGTAGTTAAACGCGAGCCTATCATACATAATAAAAAAAATATATATTTAGGTGATGACTTACTGTTAACAGAATGTCGTCTACTTCCAGGGCTGGAGGATGAACAGTTGCTGGCTGCAGACAGTGACATGGATGCTAGAGAGCCTAGGGAGTCCCGACCCAGAGGCGTTGCTACCTCCACCTCTGAGGAGCCGGTGAGCGTTGACACCTGAAACATTATAGTTTTTACAATTAGTACCTAATAGAAGCTGGCGAAAAGGAGCCGATTAGTGTGTTTGGTAAAATGTAGAAGAGAAACCGGCTATTCGATAATCATCCTAGCACTACGTTAATTAAGGTGTAATTTTGTTAAGCCTCTGTGATACACGTATACACTGTAGACCCTCTTTAGATATATTCCCTTTTGTAATTTGAAATTGAGAATAGTCTGGTTTGGTGCAATCACAACTAAGTTCTAATTCTTTTCTTGCCCTGGAAAACCATTGATAACTCAATTTATCGCACGAGTGGTAAAGGTGTTTTTAGGATATAATAATAATACTTTTAATATTGTAGTACAATATTTAGTGTTATTTAGCAAAAAAATCTGTGTTTTATGCTTGAATGCAGTAAGCAGCAACACTCTTTCGGCCGCAAATATATGCTTATGCAGAAGGTGATGCAAAATATAAGCTAAGCTGCAGGTTGGCGAGTAAACATCTGCTGAGGTGGTTCGTAGATGAGGGAATTATGTGTCGAGCAGTGGCGAAGACTCCATACAACTCGATTCCTACCGGCTTCCCTTTTGAAATATGGCAAATATTAGTCTATTATTTTATATATGAATATATAAATAGTAATCTATTATTTTCAATTAAACAAATAATTATTTACGAAGTTATAAGATTTCGAAGTCAGCCACAGGGCCACAGTTACTGGAATTCACGCATCACACTTGAGCAACGTAAGCATTTTTTGGTCCGGCTTCCCTTTTATGAAAATTCACCCTTCGCCACTGGTGTCGAGTATATGTTTAGTATGTATAATGCATGCTGCATTGCGTCAGCTTCTGCAAATCCATCTAATAATTTGGGGATATGCGGAACAGGGTGTAAAGTCCCGCAATCCCATTGAAAAGGGAGGACCTTCCGACCAGACAGGTGTTTTTGTCTGGTAGGCAATGCAATGTTTGTGATCGGGTGATTTGTATGCAGGCTAGTTGTGCGGTAAACTTTGCTTGCGCGATTCAGGATTTCTATCGTTTTAGTTTGTATGTTGCGAGATAGATGTCGCTACAATAATATTTGCAGGCAGAAAGGCGGTCTAGGCGGGCGGAACTAGTTTTTGGCGGATTTGATAGTTCATGATGTTCTGCAATATTAATTTCCAACTCGCATTCGGCCCGCGTGGATTACGGCCCATTTCCTTTTAGAGCCTGCTCCAGGTCACCAGCGTCGGTCACTATTTATCCAACATTTTACTGAACTGGGCTTATTTGGCACATCCAGCCGTAAGTCACTCAGTAATATAATCGTGTCAGTAGAGAGTTTTTCTTTTAAACTCTTTTTGTTGTTATACTCGCTTCTGCCCGCGACTTCGTTCTCCCGAGTAAACTATTCCACGGGAACATTATATCGGGATAAAAACTATCCTAATTCCTTCCCAGGGTCCTAAACTATTCCCATGCCAAATTTCATCTAAATCGGTTCCGCGGTTTAGGCGTGAAAGGTAACAGACAGACAGAGTTACTTTTGCATTTATAATATTAAGTATTAGTATAGTGTAGTATGGATGTTGTTGTATTTTTCGTTACTGTGTTGTTGTATTGTGTCAATAAATGTTTTTTTTTCTTTCTTTCAGATGGCATTCTGTTATACTTTTGTGAAGAAATACAAAGTTGAAGCAGTTATACTTACAGGACTAGTGTTGTGTGAAGCCAGCGTATGCGCATCCAGTGAGGCGAGGGAGGTGCAGCTATCTCTAGCCTTATTCCTCGCCCCTCGTCTTTCGCCCAGCAGTAGACCCAGACGCATGTACAGGTCATTCTGCCGCCTGGATTCATAACCAGCTTGCTTGATGTGACCGCCTTCGTCATCTGTAAAGGAAATTAGGAATGGAGTAAGATAATGCTGTATTTTAGGTGGTACAGTTTTCTAAGCATATGTTGTATCTAAAATCGAGCAATTAAATATAAGATCTGCTACTGAATCAGACTACTATCGAGGTTGATGTGCTGATGATGAAACAATAAATAAAACTATACAGAACCAGCTTCTGCCGGCGGCTTTGCTCGCATCAAAAGGTTACTTTTTTTTAAGCGACATTAAATTTACCTATGTTACTTGCTGATAATGTAGCTTTATAATGGTGAGAGGATTTTTGAAATCGGTCTAGTAGTTTTTGAGTTTATCCATGACAAAAAAAAAACAAAACTTTCCTCTTCATAATATTATTGTAGACTACAGTAATTAAATTAATATTATATTATTCAAGTGCCTGTTTTGTTTCAAGCTGATAATATCTTCTCTTGAAGAAAGAAATAAGAATAGAACTAAAATTAAACGATTAAGTACCTAATAATGCTCTTTCTAAACTCTTTCACTTTCGATATACCATCAAAATTAGTAATTTACAATAAAATAACGATAAAATTCAAAAATGAAAACAGAAATTTCATACATTAGTGGAATCATCTACACATAGTTCAAATTTACAATAGATACTTTCAAATTGAAAAGCCTTAGAAATTTCTTACGTATAGGTGCAAAAATCATAAGTGAATAGTTTCAGATTTAATTACAAATACATGCCAGTTTTCACAAGCTTTCAATAAACCACAGACGTGAGACGATCGTATAACAATCAAATTATAATAATGTGAACTCCATGCATAAACAATCGTGCAGAATTTTACACACACAGATAATAAAAAAATGAATTATTGTCTACTGTTCACACCTTTATGAAAACAGCATATCTCTGGTGTAGATTACTGTCGACTGTCTAATCATTCTATATAAATAAAAATGGTTGTCTTGTATACGTTTTTAATCAAATTTGTTTGACCCAATTGTGGATTATGGACAAAGGGATTATGGACCTAAAATTTCACACTAACTGTAAAGTAACTAAAGTACTATATCGTTATATGTAATATGGTGACATACATACATATTATAAGAAATAAATACTATTACATTTATACAGTTGAACGGAGGAACTCGTCCCAATGAGTTAAGGCAACGCTAGATTGTGGCCGTCTTCAAAACAGGAGGTTTTCATCTCATAGATAAGCTTACCTGCCGGGGCTGCGGGAAGGTTCTAACAAGATACCGCAGCCCTGCAACGCAAGGGCAACTGAATGAACAGGAAGGGTTTATTAAGTCAGTATAGGGCTTCCAATCCCGGAATACCGAGATCTCGGTATTGCGGGATCCCGCGTGATGCGGGATTACGGGCGCGGGTTCCGCGGGATTTGTGGGACTGAAAAAAGCATGCATGTGACCTCTCGCGAGCGCGATGTCTCGGTGACTGGCGGCCGGCAGTGTTGCAAACAACGCGGGGCCCCTAATATAGCCGAATTTCAGTCAGTGGTAGCCTAAGGCCGTGCGCGCACTGCGTTGCGTTTTGGAAACGCAAAATCTGTGAAGTATGGAGTATCATAGAAGTGCGCGCACTGCGGTGGAATAAACGCGTGCGGTAGTCACCGGTGGCCCCGGTCATTCTACCGGTGCGGTAGAACTACCGCAATTGCGGCCACAGCAAGGCAGTGCGCGCACGGCCTAAGTATGTAGCCTAAAATATCAGTAAAGTTTTTTATTCAGTATTTGTTACTGTTTTTTGTGAAGAAAAAACGGTGTAATTTGATTGATCTCATACTAATAGTAATACGTAAATAAATGTGGAGTTAGTTGATTAATTCATTGTTTTATTTGGCTTGTATAAATGTGAATATTTATATGCGGGATCCCGCGGGATTGAAAATTCGTAGTCCCGCAAATACCGAGATTGAATTCAGGCTGCGGGATTGAAAGCCCTAAGTCAGTTGGAGTCTGACACTCCCTTCCGTTACCAAAGATGGGTAGGGGTAGACAATAATTGATGATTTTCTTTTTTTACCTTTGATTTTTTTTTATTCGTGATGGGTTTACATTTTACCACTATCTCACCTGATAATAAGCGATGATGTGGTCGAAGATGAAGCACGCTTACCTACAAGTAACCTATTCACTCTTGACTTAAAGACCCCCAGGTCATAGCTATCAGGAAATATGATTGTTTTACTATCAGCAGTCCATAAACAAAACCAAACTTCTTGCTACAAGATCTTTACCTCCTACACTGTTTTGTGTACATCCCTTGGTACATCCTTTGTTTCCACAATTCACATGACATTTGCAGCAAATTAAAGAGATTGATGAAGCGATGCCATATTAAAGAGTTCTTGGTAAGACATTTTTGCTCCATTGTATGTTAACGAAACTTATCACAGGAAGCGGAAAGAAATTAACATTGGAAACGATTGAGAATGTTTCCTTAACCTTTTAACCGCCCGACTTCATATCGTTTGTCGGGCCCCCAGCGCCCGGCACAGTGAATCGAAAAATAAATATCTACAACAAAGAGAGCAGTGCAATATAATTATGACTTCTGATTAAGAAACTAAAGTTTATTAAACTGTTAAATGATTACTTAATTATCTATTTACCTAATATAAACATCTTTTTGATAGAATACAGCGTAATTAAATAAAAAAGTACATTAAACGAGCTGTGATATTTTTGTCGTATATATACGACTCAGGCGGAATGGGCCCGAAAATATTTGTCGTAAAAATCCGACGTAGGCGGTTAAAAGGTTAAACAATGGGTTTGTGAGTTGTGTTATTGTGGTTTCTTAGGGGTTAGGGAAAATATGAGATTTCTATTATTTTTAAAAAGAGATGTGGGTAAAATTCACATTACTAACAATCTTGTTAACCTGTCCAACTAAGCTAAATATGATTGTGTCTGGAGTGAACCCATCACGGCCATAATGTAATGGGTGGGGTTCGAACCTGCGACCTCTCGATCACACACCTTAGACATAAGGCTATATGAGATACATGATACGTACATGAATGTTTGTTTTTTCTTTTATTAGTCAAGTTTAGAGTTTAAACTGATGGGAAAATAAAGAGGACTCATGATGATAAGGTTTGTCAGACATGACAGAGTTTTAATTTATTTATATTGTTTTCTGTACAAGTATTTTGACTATTTATTTTTGTGTCTTTTGTGGACATGAAATATAATTTTGTCATTTATCAAGTCTGTTATTATTTATATCTCCACGACCTCTGCTTATTTGTTTTATTGTCTATTTTTATCTTTATCTTTAGAACATGGTATGAAAACCAGCACGTCTTCGGATTTTCGGCGGCCGGCGTGGTAGATTACAGCCCAAACATGAAGAGCATAAAGCATAAAAAGGAGCCTAGCAGTGGGACTCTTTACTTCTTCTAAGAGAGCGGAACGAAACAGTAATTAAATATTAAAATACCATAACAACTTTTACACTACGGCTGTTTTTTGGCCGATTAGCCATAAGAACCTGTAGGTATTGGATAAGACACCGGTCGACTATAAACAACTTATAAGTACATCGGTCGTGGTGGTGCCCTGTGTAAGTCGAGATCCTCGCCAGGTGCGGAAGCGTAGCCGTGGGAACATCGCAGTTCCGAGATCACAACTCGATACGGTTACTGTTGGGCCACGAAAACAGCGACCGATGTAGGATGTAGGATATCTTTGTGACATCCACGTTTACTTGAGAGATGTGCCATCAAAATTAATTATTAATTATAAATAAGCAAAAATAATTTCAATAATAATTTTTCGTTGTTGTATTTTTTTTTCATTAAAGGGAATCTAAGTAATGCTGAAATAGGCACCTACATACTAATCATTATAATCAGAACTTGAAAAAAAAAAACGATAATGCAGAGTACAGCAGGGTGGGTTTTTAGTCAGTAGAAGTCTGACACTCCCTCCCACTTCACCCAGAGCGGTAGGAGTCATTTGATGATTTTCCCACCCAGAAAAAAAAGGTATTTAAAACTACACATCTTCTAAACTTTCGTGTATTACCTATGTATTTCGTATATTATACTAGTATTCTCGCGGGGCTTCGCTCCCGTGGATTCTATCACGGTAAAAACATAACTCTCCTTTTTTGCAGTCGGGTAAAAAGTAGCCTATAACCTTCCTCAAGCTTCAAGCTACTTCCATACCAAATTTCATCCAAATCCACCCAGTACTTTCGAAGATTAGCGCGTTCAAGCAAACAAACAAACAGATAGATAGATAGATAGATAAAACGTTTATTTGGTACAACACAAGACACAAAATTCACATAATAAAAAGAAAAATAATAATGACTCACAACAAAAAATAACAAAAGAAAAAATATAACATGCAGTTGGAGTAACATTATGAAAATACATAAAGTAACACTTACATACAAACAAACAAACTAACAAACTTTTCCGCTTTATAATATTAGTATAGATTACTCCGTAATTGTCAGCGTTAGCTTAATGATTTGGTGTTGCCTATTTAATGTAAGCCTTAACCAAACAATATTTATTACCCATAAGTCAGCCATACATATTTAACCAACTAATAATGTTACTTTGAATTGAGTTGTCAACAAGTACAACGACGTAAACCTTAAGTTAAATTAATGAGTCTTTACAAATATCTTCATTTTAATTCGTTTCGTTCGAATGAAGATATTAAACAAAATGCCAGCCTCTGGTGAATGCTTGGCATTTGTAAGATCAAAACTAGTGTAAAAGGTCATTCTTGTAGCTCTATATACGTTCGACATTGCATCATTGTAAATCAACATATAAGCTTGTTTACTGTTAGTTCATGTGTCACTTTAGAGATTGCTAAGTTTTGATATGGTATTTCTAATATTCAAGTCATCTTCGTTGATTTATGTATGAAGAAGATTTCTGGTTTTTATATGTAGCCATACCTTAATGATGCTTGCTCTAATCCAGTAGGTAGAATTTCAACTACTTGACACAAACACCATATATATGAGTGGGCAGCCTTCAAAGCAAGAGTGAATAGGCATCTTCTGGGTTCGCTCGTACTATCGTAGACCACATCAATTGCTTACTATCAGCCATCAGGCGTGATCTAGGTAAGCGTAAGCGTCAATGGTCTAATGGCTAAGATGTCCGACTTATGATCGAGAGGTCACGGGTTCTAACCCTCCCCCCTCCCCCCGTTAAAGTATTGCCGTGAACTCATCTTGGACACAAGCATATTTAGTTTAGTTGAATGGGTTAATAGGAGTAATCTTTATTTTAAAAAAATGTCATGAGCGGGCTTATCCGTAATTAAAAAAAAATACGAAAAAAAAACAACACTGTCTTGTGTTTACAAAAAATCTCAGATGTCGCTTGCTTCGAGGCCCCATTAAAATAATAGAACATTGTTATGGAGTTGAATTCACTTTCAAATGTAGTTATTGTTCAAAAGATGTAACTGCCGTATATGGTCACTTTAATGCAGCTATTTAAAGTAGCTATTAAAGACATGATACTTTTTATTGTACACCATAAAGTATCTAAAAGGAAAAGTTTCAAGAACGTGTATTCTAGATATAGCAGTCTCTCTACTAATAAATTCTATGTACATGTAGTTATTGTTCAAAAGATGTAACTGCCGTATATGGTCACTTTAATGCAGTTATTTAAAGTAGCTATTAAAGACATGATACTTTTTATTGTACACCATAAAGTATCTAGAAGGAAAAGTTTCAAGAACGTGTATTCTAGACATAGCAGTCTCTCTACTAATAAATTCTATGTACATATATTGGCCATGGATTAACAGTATAAGAGGTGGATTTTGGTCAGTAGAATACACTCCACCTAGAGAGTCATTTGATGATTATAATGCATTTTTTTTTTTAATTTTATCGTAATTTACTTACTTTTGATACTCATAAGTTAATTCTTCATTTAAATTATTAAATAGAAAATTTTAATTTAGAATCCGCTAATCAGCATGTACACACATATATATATATATATATATGTATATGTGTACATGCTGATTAGCGGATTCTAAATTAAAATTTCGAAAAAGACTATTCGTATAATTAAATATATAACCCATAAATTGCAATATTACAGGAGAGCGTTTCAAAGATACTATTAGCAATAAAAACGGCATTTTTCAATTAATCTTTATATAATTCAGTATTACTAACGATATTCACAAATTTATGAAACGCTCTCCTGTAATATTGCAATTTATGGGTTACAACAACGTACGTGGGAGGCATCGATATATATATATATATATATATATATTTAATTATACGAATAGTCTACTTATACATAATTTCATAGTTACCTTAGTGTAGATCTAACTTCAATAATAGTAAAAAACAAACTATAAAATATAAACTGATAAGAAACTAAAGTAACTTTCAATTCAAAAACAAAGAAGCTTATAAGTAATCAATTCAAATGATTAGAACATCAAAACGAATGGAATCAATTAGTTCACTCATTCAATCCGTTCATGAATTGAATGATCGCATCAGTCATTTTGATTGTAGAGTACAACTATTTGATCATTTCGTACAATGTACCTATTTGTTATTGAGCTTAGATCGACATTTAATAGAAAAAGTACTTTGACATAAGTAACTATGAATAAAACTTTCTCTTGTTCGAATCTGATATATTAATTTTAGCGGTTGTTTTAAAATGGCGTAGCTACATCAGAAAATCGTTAATCGAACTGAGAGACAGGAACCATAATCAAGCTCATTTGGAGCATTATTCTTATATAATATAAAATAAAGTCTCCCGCCGTGTCTTTCTGTCTGTCTGTTGGCGATAAGCTCAAAAAACTTCTAACAGTTTTTTAGCATGTTTCACCAATTGGTATAGTGATTCATGTGAAAGATTTTGTTTAGTGTATAATTAATAAAATAATAGTGTGAATTAGCAGAATGACAATATGGAGCTAGGCTTGCTAGTTTTAAAAAAAGCTAGAAATATAACAGTGATGAATATTTATCAGTCACAATTTCATGGAACCCGGTAGGGTACAGAATGTCCTTTCCTTGATAAAGGATAAACCCAAATCACGACTGCATATACATAATTAAAATTATATATTTGCGTGGGACAATGATCCCACATTTCACATAGACAGCATTTATACGTTATTCCCAACACCACATCGAAGCCTGGTCTTTACTCCAGCAAAAACGACCACTTCCTTCTACTTCATTGAACAATAGGGATGGGATGTGGTCGGGAACTCTGGATATCGATAAAAACTACCGAGTCCCACGTTTTGTAAGCTAGTTCCCGTTGAGTCATTGAGCTTAACGTCTATAAGAACGTAATTGTGTGCATCGATATTGGTTTGTTCATAATTATTGTGTCTTGGTGATAATCAAGTTGGAGTGGTGGGAATATGGATGGTGTTGATATGATGGGAAGATTTTACGCACATCAAGCAGCCTGTTTGTTCGTACAGTGCCCAAGCAAAGAATTTTCTTTTTATGCAAATAGCAAGCCAATGGAATAGATGTATAATAGTTATCAAAATAGATAATATGGTTGATGTTTCTAGGTACCACACTAGCAAGTCTCACCACAACATTTCCAGTGACGCCTAAGTCTGGTTCATTGGGTTCTTGAATATTATTTTCTCCTACATACACTTCAAATTTATGAGCGAAACCAGAAATGCTGCACAAATCATCTCAACACAGCACATGACAGACAAACACACAACACACACACGCACCCACCCTCACACACACACACGTACTACTTACATTCAATCAACGAGTATACATATATGGCATGGTTCTCATATACTGACACCCCATAGACATACCCAAAAATCCACTCACGCTCATTCAGCGACATGAAGATTTTTTTATCACATTAATAGCAATCTTGTAAACCCCTCCAACTTATGTAAATATGTTTGTGTCTGGAGTGTGTTCACGGCAATAGTGTAATGCGTGGGGTTCGAACCCGTAACCTTTCCACCAGAAGTCCTTAGCCAACAGGCTATTGACGCTTGAGATTTGGTTTTCCTGCAAGAATTGTAATCTAAAGACGTTTGACGGTTACCAAATAAAACGGAGTATGTATAAAGCTATATCAAGTAATATTGGTAAAGAAGTTTTGGTAAGGCTTTCTCTAAAATAGAATAGATACTTCTTATATACATCGTATTCTCAGGCTGGCAAAAACATTGGGCACAAGTCCTAACGTGCCAACATGAAAACGATTATTGCAAGATAATGTGATGATATATCTGTTGAAAATTCTCTAGGATTTATTTGCCCCACACTAGAAATATTTCCTGTATCATATATGCATTTTTTACAAACACGCGGACCTGGAACAATTATTTGTAACCCATAAAACATTTATTACTGTACCAGAGTAGAACCTGTAAAACAAACCGTGCTCATACAAATTAAAATAACTATATAAGTCAGCAATTTACATTGTTCCAATCATTATTGTTGTTACAATTATTAAATTGATCAAAATACCACATTAAACTTTGAAGTTCAATACAACTTCTCTCAGTAGCAATGACCTTTTGAATCAAATAAAGGTTGGCCATGACTCTTTTGATTGTGCCCAAGACACCGACACTCAGAGTGACATAATTATTGTAATCGTAACGTTACCAACAGCCATACAACCTGTTGATGCTAACATCGCCAAGGTTAAATGTTAGTTAACGCTTTGAGGAGTTACTTACGTCATTTTGTGAGGTTCCGACAACTTGAAATTATTGATATTTCTACTGACTATACTGCCCTACTAAGCGCAAAAGCGGTATCTCAAGGAAAGCGAGTTTCGAGATAATTGGATTTTTGTAAAATGATCTTTCTTTTATTTTGTATAATGAATTTTTGTATAAAGAGTATAGTCCATATAGTATTTAAAGAGATTTGGTAGTATTTAAATATACGGCTGTTTGCCTACGTAATATTGATATACCGCTAATGTTACCCTAGTGATTTATGATAAAACTGAGATAGGGAAATCTTTCTTAAGGGTATTTTTATATGTTTTGAACAAGATAATGCTAAAAGGTTTAGTTCATTAGATGCGTATTTTTTAAAGCTATCCGATAGCATAATTTTTTTTTTTGAGATGTCGCTGGTGCGCTTAGTAGGGCAGTATATATATATTTGTATATGACAAATGCTTAGGACACCGTCAGAGCCCATTGTGATAACGTTTTTGTAAGTAAACCTCTCTTATGAGAATAATCAAAGCGACAATTGCCATGTTTCGGCCTTGTGATCAGAGGTTGCAGTTACGAACCTCATCCATTACACTGCCATGAGCCCACTCCAGACACAAATTTAGCTAAGATGGAAGGTTAACAAGATTGCTAGTAATGTAAATTCTACCAACATTGCTAGTTATCTTTAAAAAAAATATCTCATAAGAACAGGTTCACTTGCAATGAGATGCAAAATTATTGCTTATAATTAAGTAAATACACACATATTTACCTCTAATGCGTTGATCAAGTAATACAAATATGTAAATAATATTAGGTAGATGCTAATATTCTTGTTATACGTGCAATCCTACATTTTATAAACATAATTTTTAAGTTTCCTTTAAATGTCAAAACTTATGTCATTAGGTAGCTCGTTAAACAATTGTGTTCCTTAAAACAATTTTTTTTACCGTAATTAGTCCGAGTTTGTTTTAGTTGTAGTTTATTTTTATGTTTTAGGTTGTGCGGTATTGTTTATTTATGGAATTTTAAGGTTATTAATATTATAAATGCGAAAGTTTTTAAGGATGGATGTTTGTTACTCTTTCACGCAAAAACTACAGAACAGATCTGGATAAAATTTGATAAGTTGTCATCCTGGAATAAGGTACGTTTTGTCCCGGAATTCCCACGGGATCGGGATTTAAGCGGGAAATCCTTCTCACGCAAACAAAGTCACGGGCAGAAGCTAGTTTTCATCATTCTCCTCGTATACTCAACTCCTTTCTGTTTGTTAACCCTGAATGTGACGTGTTGGTGGATGAGGTGAATGGTGAAGAGCTAAGTGTATGTTTGGTGGTCTGTGAGATGATGTATATGCAGGAGGTCCACTGGCACATCGATCACGTGCCACCGTGCACAGCGAGACTCAGGGGAGACCTCTTTAGTCTCCCCAGGGATGTGCCGTAACAGGAGTTGAACAGAGGGGGCTCCGGAGAGGTCTTTTTAGAGAGAGCTGATAGTGATCACCGGGGCGGTTTTAGGGAAGTAAAAATCCCACACTTCCTGGTCTTTACCCCTATAGATTTATGGTCAAGGCGCCTTTTGAAGATTTCCACCCGTGTACAAAAAAAAAGGAAGGTCCACTGTTCCGTGTTAGTTTTAATTTAACCCACTGAAATTCTGTGCTTTGTTTTTGTGTCTAAGTAAATTAATGTAACTGCAAACATAAAACCATTGTTCGCTTTCTGTAAACACAACATGTAAACCCGAACATGCTAGAAACATGATCGCACGATATGGCGTTTCACACGGACGAGACGACGACGGAAGCGATGTATCGTGTGGTAGTGAACTTTACACTTCATTGACTGAAGGTATGAGCAGATTCAAGTTGTTATTGTTGAAATACCAGTACAGTTACTTATCGTCTAAAATAGTCTTCTGTTTCCTTATTAATTAAATTAGCAGGCCAGGTTCAGTTTTAGGTCTCAGTTTTGTGAGAAAAATAAGCCTTTTCTCGAGACACGTGAATACGGTGTGGGTTGTTAGTTGTTAATTATTTTCGACTGGATGGTTTATTATTATTATCTACTTCATTGTACATCTTACAATATTTACAAGGAAATCTAAATATATAGGTATAACTCAAAGGTGACTGACTGACTGACTGACATAGTGATCTATCAACGCACAGCCCAAACCACTGGACGGATCGGGCTGAAATTTGGCATGCAGGTAGATGTTATGACGTAGGCATCCGCTAAGAAAGGATTTTGCGAAATTCCCACGGGATCGTGATTTACACGGGAAAAACTTCCCACGCAGGCGAAGCCGCTGGCACAAGCTAGTCAATAATAAAATTAGTGTAGAATAGTCGCTATTATTGCAGTGCGATCTCTTATAGACAACCTTTGGATTGACAGAACTTAAAAGGGACGTTTAATCATGATATGCCTTGTTCAGAATGTTACGGGATATCCACACTAATATTATAAATTCGAAAGTAATTTTATTTGTTAGTTGTTACGCTTTTATGGTTAAACTCACTGTTGAAAACTCGGGGTCTATCATAGCCTTTAAGCGTTAAGAGGCTGAGATAGGAGATTAAATTTTTTTACGCATATAAATTATGCGAACTAAGTTGCAGTCCCACCCATACGCACAAAACGTTTTGGGAATACCTTCATTGTGCGTACGGCTAAGGTGTGGAATTCCCTGCCGGAGTCTGTGCTTCCCGATAGCTGTAACCTAGGAGTCTTTAAGTCAAGAGTGAATAGGTTACTTTTAGGTAAGCGTGCTCCATCTTCGACCATATCATCACTTACCATCAGGTGAGATGGTGGTCAAACGCGGAACTATTGTCGATAAAAAAAAAATCTACTGTACATCATCTACTCAGCCTTTATACCAACTATGTCAGGGTCAGATTCCAGTCTTACCAAATGCAACTGAGTACTAGTGTTATACATGAACCGACTACCAAGCCTCCACAACCCAGTATCTGGGTAGCGATACCCCTCGGACAGACTGGTGTGATTTTCTGGCTTCTGACTTCTCGTAACTCTGTCTAAGATGAACAATTGACAGCTGGGATCAGCGGCTTAGTGTGTTTTCTGAGTAGCAGAGGAAACTCGAAAACTTCTACTTTACAATAATAATAATAATTCAGACTATTAAATTTCCAATCCAGGCGTCTCTATGAGAGAGAATGGGTCGCAAACTCGACTGGTCAAAATAAATAACACTTTCACACGTCTTTTTTTTTCGTAAATGTAAACTAGATGAGGCCAGTGTTTCCTAAGTGACTACTCTGAGAAGAAACATCGAAGAACAAATATCGCGTAGCTCAACTTAGAACCTTGAGGAGCTGGAACGATTTGACGAACGATACCAAAGTAAGGACATTTGGGTGGGCCGTATAAAGCACTCAAACTGCCAGACAGTATGGTAATCTATTAATAGTATTCGTTGTTATTCCACATTGCTCTCATATTCACAACACAGCTTTTGCTTTTACACAAAAAAATATTACTTGAAAAGAAAATAATATTGTCATCTTGTACAAACAAATTTTAAATGTTAAAGTATAAAAATAAGAAAAGATATACTTTTCTTATTTTACTTTTTTTATCTATTACTTGAAAAAGTAAATAATATTCTCATATCAAAATGTATATGAAATAATCATTATAATAAAAAAAAAGAAATAGAAGAAAGAAATAATAAATAAAAAAGAAATAAATGTAGATCTCAAAATGGAACATAAGAAATGGTTTTTAAACACGATAACAAACAAAATCTGATCCATCGTCCACCAAGTCATATAATCGTATTACAATCGCGACTCATAATATTTGTTTACGTGAAAGCGAGCATTGTGTGTCAGTGGTGTTACCAAGAATCGGGCTATAAGAAATCTGAACTTTGAATAGGACACATCAACTATAACTTTGCACAAAGCTACACTACATACCTATAAGATAATCTGAATATGGCGATCTAATTACGTCATAATCAATAAGAAATTCATTAAACCCATCAGTCTTTAAAGCAAGAGTGCTTTCTTCTGGGCTCGTTCGACCTATCGTAGACCCTCGTATTACTTACGAGCAGCCAAATCCGAATTGCAAAAAAAAAGATAAGATAAAAAGTATTTATACTTATAAAAAAAACAATAAATAAATGAAAAAAGCTGTCTGTTACACTTTCACGACTAAACTCCTGAAGTGATTTTGATAAAAAATTACATGAGGATATTTCTAGACCAGTCCAGTCAAAAGTAGGCTCTTAAAAAAAAAATCAAAGCTTTGTAGTGGCTGAAATAGGGGAAAAAAATCTATAAGAAAAATTGTGGGAAAGCTGTCGCAGGCAATAACATGGACTAGCAACAACCACTAAATGTTCGACAAAGCCTAATGATTATCCCAATGTTTAACGTTTATTCAATGTCAATACACTTTAATGTTTGTTCACCACAGACTGACATAATGAACTAAACCACAACGCCAGATTGTCTAATCCAATAACAAAATACCTATATCATTATGAAATCAATATCACCTACACTATAATAACTTACAACTTATACAAACGCATTGACAGAAGCCCTACTGTGAATATGGGCTGTGGAGTACAGTCACGGATTGAAAAGGTTCTACATCTCAAGGTATAATAATTTTGGTTAAAGCTTCAATAATGGCTTGTGATCGAGAGGTCGCAGGTTCGAACCCCACCCATTACACTATTGCCGTGAACCCACTCCAGATACAAGCATATATAGCTTAGTTGGAAGGGTTTAAAAGATTGCTAGTGAATATGGTCTGAGTACAGTCGCTGATAGAAAAGGTTCTACACGTTAAGATATATTTTTGCTTGTAGTATTGAAGCTCAAACAACCGCGTGAGCGAGAGGGTTTTTGAAACCAGAGTCGACGGACAGCGCGTTGTGTTCCACGCGCGCCATCCGATAGGGCCATTATCTACCAGAGCTGTGGGGATGTTTAATACCGCAGCCCCGGAAAGCGAAGCCAACTGAAGGAACAGGTTTGGTTTTTAGTTAGTTAGTAGTAGTCTGACTCTTCCTCTTCTTTCCTTCGATTTCTTTTTTATCATTTGTTTAATTATCGCTGCCGAAGCACAATTATTGTATCTGCCACACTATCTCCTCACCACCCCTTATAGAGAACTACACTATGTACATGAAGTGTAAATTAATAAATAAACACCGCCCATTGCATCACCCTCTTTTACCCGACTGCGGCGAAGCAAGGAGGAGGGTTATGTTTTTGAGCGTATGTATGCCCGTTCCTTCGTTCCCTCGTAACTATTAAACCAGTGAACGGATTTTGATAAATGATACGTCGTTGGATTTGTCTTGATAGCGCAAGTGTTACTGGATGTATTAAAATAAAATCAAATCACCACAACAACAATCAGACGCCATATTGTCCAAAATAAAAATCTAAAATCGGCAAACTATGTCAAATGGAGTATCATTAAATAGATCTTTAAAAATGATTTTGAGGTTTCTTTCACCGTTTTTTATTTTAAGCAACCGTTTAGTAAATATAACGTTTTAAAACGGAATTCAATCGTACAAAAGGACTGAAAAATGGTTAATAAATATTTTAAACTAAAAAGCTCAAAACAAACTTGTCACTTTTTAAAATGAAAATGTGCTTATTTCTTGCATTTCAGTTGAGCAGTCAGGTATTCTCGTTTTTTTAAATAACTTTTTTTTACTTGTTAAGTCCTTATTTGTTTTGTCATGGTGTACCATAAAGATTAACTATCTATCTCAGCTAAGAAAATGTTAACATTGCATAACCTTTTTGTTTCGCGAGTGTACAAGTTACTAAGGCCAATATTAACAAAGTTAAATAGATTAGCGATACTTGTTCCAGTTTCTCAAGGTCCCGCCCTCAGATGTTTCTTTTGGTGACAAGGCGACTCCTGCGCCGGTCTACACCTACGTAGTAAGATGTAGCGTCATACTCATAATACTACCCACTAGCAATGGTTATTTTGTTGTCTGGTAATACTGGATTGTTGATTAGGAATCTATCATTTCATCAACACTCACTAATTCCTTCCGAAGAGATATTATGATGAAACTATTTATATTTATAACTATTTTAAACTATTTATTAATTTAAAAAAAAGATTATTTTTAAAGCATTGATGCGGTGGACCCGTGGAACAGACACGACTTTGTGACGTGTTAATCTTCATTATGACCACTGCCTTCAAAACAGTGAAGAAAAACATCGAGAAGACAGCACTGTAGCAATGTATGACATGTGAACGTGTGTGTGTTCCCTCTCATAGACAGTTGGCCAGTGTCCCAACTAGGGTTGCCATACGACCGGAATTTTCCGGACATGTCCGGAAATATAGGTCTTTGTCCGGAATACGGAGGGTATCCTAAACCGTCCGGAATTTCGACAATTGAATGAAAGAGTGAAACATAAAAAAATATATAATGTTTTATTTCAAATTAAAGAAAGTAGGAATTTTCATCAAATGTCCGGAATTTACTCCGGATATTCGATTTTTTGATCTGGCAACCCTAGTCCCAACTGAGAACGTTATAAGCTGATAATGTTAAGTTATAAGCCATTTTTTTGATATATCATATATCCGTATTAGTCAGTAAAGCAAATCTCCCTCATACATCGATGTTATATTTATCAGTCAATTGTTCGTGACGTCATTAATTTGTGTACCGCGCGTCATGCGTGGAGTTTACATTTATTTAAACGATTAATGTGGTGTTAAAATCAATGAGTCCATTTTCAAAATCAGTTAATCACACTTACAATACATTTCTGTGCATAGAACTTACGTTAGCATAACATAAATGTGCATAATATAGCATACAACATGAAACCTTATTTACAAATGAATATTCAAATAACAATCAACACAAAACCGTTCAAGCGTTAAAATTGTAAATAGAACAAAATCGAAATCCACACAAAATGCAAAATAAACAATGGTAAAACAAAACTGGTGTGCTAAGCTATGTGTCAAACGGACGGGGCGAACAGGCAAAAAAGGTATGCAAAAATCAAATGACGACCGTGCTGGAGCAGGGAATGTGGACTGAATACAGATGTGTTCATCTATCGGAACCGCTACATTAATAAACCTACTATTGGATAAACTACTAATTGTTTTAAGAAAATTCACATCTCCAGGTGGCACACTGAGGCGAGATGTCTCTTTGAAAACTTTGACGTAAACATGACATTGACGTCGACTTGACAGATGTCAGCAAACATAAGCGTTTTAACAGGTGTCCAGACTTGACACCTCAGTGCTGCCACCTGATGAGTCATTTCAGAAAACCCTTATTGCCAAGATATTAAGTGACATTATAACAGCATTTGCCAATTCCATTTTTATTAATCTTTTGTAAATCCAAGAAATCTATAATCAATGCTTAAGCAAACATTTGCAATTAAATGAGCAGCATCTGTATAATCCACATTCCAATGCAAAATTAAGACTTCGTGCCTGTCAATTGGTTGAGTCCTTGCGGCACTGAGGAGTGTGTGGACCACAGCGACCTGATCTTATTGAACACCAGGCTGTGCCACGCCGCATTCCGAGGACCTTCCTCCGGCAACCCTGTAGAAGTGCCCATGTAGATTTGTAGAACATTCTCACAGCATTCATCAACACTGTCATGAAGTTAACTTTCTCTCACACGATCCCAATTGAATCGCGATGGACAATTAATTGCACCTCGCCATATTAACAAACCATTACAAATTGTAAAAGATACCATTATTCATATCGACCGATAGAAACGTTAGCCATCGACAGATTAAGTACAAACGTGAAGGGGCAAGGGCCGTGGCGAATTGATACTAATAGTTTATTAAGAAACTCACAGCTGTGAACGAAGTGTATATTTCAATTACCCAAGAAATCTGGTAGACCGGAATGATATAATTAATGGAAATGGAAAATGTAACAGATACAGAGATAATGTTCACAGCCGGCCCGCTGTCTGCGCGGGCAGCTTTGCAAAAGTACGGAATTATACTTTAACTAATAAATACAGTAGACAGACAACCGGTCCTTTAAGGAACCCCTACGTACATCCGGCGGCGCGGCGTGGGCGCGTGTCGCAACTGTCACTCACTGTTATTTACTGCGCGGCGGATCCTCGCAGTTTTCATAAAGCTCATAAACGGGCCATCGAAGTGAGATGTGCTACGCGGCTTGCTTGTGAATGAGATTTCAAATTTGCCCAAGAAGGCATCAATGAAGTGTAGCTTGCGTGCGCGTTGTTTGCGCAATGATGCGACTCCGTGGCTTCAACGCGCAGGCGCAGGCCCACGTTATGCTAATAAGAGTGCGTGCACTTACCGGAGAGAGGCACGTGGTTGTCGTGCGAGTGACGCGCGCGCTGCCCGAACGGACTGCGCAACGACTTGGGGCTCAGGAAGAATCTTCTCCTGGTGTGCGGTGGTGTGGGACAGCTCTGTGCAAGGTTTGAGGGTTGCTTCGGTGGCTTGGGCAGGCGGTGCGGTGACTGCCAGTCGGGCTCCTGCCGCTGTGGCGAAGGCGTATACCTCTCCATGGCCGGCCGCCTCTGGGCCTGGTTATTCCTTGCGCACGACGGACAAGCCTCGTTCCTGAACATGCACGAGTAGCACCGCTCATGCCCACAAGTGTCGATTAGCTTCCTCTTCTTGCCCTTGTCAAAGGGCATGTTACAGCTGGGACAGGTGGTGCCTCCCGTCTCGCTCTCCAGTAGCTGACGTATAGCCGCCAAGTCTGGAAAAAGAATGAGGAATGTTAATACTGTTTTGATTATAACTCGTGTTGTGTTGATTATCGATTTGTATGCGACAGTGCACGGCGCTCCATGCGCGCCAATCAATTTACACATTAACGACCCTTGAAGTTATTCTAGCTCAGGATAATCATATAATTTGTACTGTACGGCGCACCGGACTGTTATAACCAATTATATCGAATGAGGATGTTGCGTCGGAATTTAAATGGAATTATGGAGCGACAGTAAATGACTGAGTTTTTACGATGTTAAATGGTGCACTAACGTTTCCTTGCTATACATGTACTCTTATTTTACGAAAATGAATGTAATTGCGTCTTAAATATCTTTATGTCCTCACATTTCTCATGTTACGGCCGGTTCAGTTTAAAACAAATTGATTTATGCCTGGGGGTCGTTATAACTTCTGGAAAAGCAGGCTCTCTCATCAAAACTTAAATCAACACTTTCAAATTAAGCGATTCGTAAATCAAGTGTCTGTAAACGAAGTAATTAAATACAAATGTTGCCTCACGAGTTGGGGTGGCGAGACGGTGGTATAATCCGTCCCTGTCTACCATACGTTAAAGCTCGCACCGCGTCCTGATTGCATCGACAAATGACATTACGAGAAGATTGACCGTCGCAAACGCATACCGAGAGGTCTTTTACAGGTTCTTATTTTCTTTATAATGCCGTCGGAGAGTATTGTGGGCGAAATTAGTTTTTTTCTACATCTCAAATTAACAGGGATTAATCCGGCGTCAATTAATTGAATTGGTCATTTTAAAACGAAGCGCATGTAAACAATTTTCGCCGAGTAAGTTATACGAGTCTGGTTAAGGCGTCCAGGCGCGCTTTCGTTTTGTGACCTTTTCCAAAAATACTTCTCCCGTGTTGTGACAGGCAAATAACGTGTTTATGACGTTATGCAGGTTAATGAAGCCAGTTAAAAATAATTTATGAGCCCGTTGATGTAAGGCTACGTGACATAATGGATACTTTTTCTAAAATGCGAAAGTAGTTTATGGCAACATTACTTTTGAAAAAAGTAAGAGAGGCGCGGCTTTTAGAACGCTTTGAAGATAAGACAGTAAACATAAATGGAGGCAAGCATTCGTCTACAATCATAATGGTTTCTTTTTATACTCTTAAGCATGCGCTTCAAGATTAAATTTTAATATCGGTAATAAATTGTGAAGGTACTTTCCGGTACGGTAAAGAATATCGCCATTTTTAATACATTGTAAATTGAAGCACTTAAACATTACTTTATTTGCAAGCATAAAAACTGATTCCAAGACTTTTACTGATGATATTAACTTAGTGTTTCCTATAACTTGGTGACATATAAGAATTGCATCAGCGATTAATTTAATATGAAAAATGGTGCGAAATGCATATAAATTAGAACTTACTGACAGCTAGATTTATCCGTTCATTAATGAATGTTGTCTCCCAAACAAATTAACTAAAATCCCATTGATCACGACTTTCAACCTACCGCTGACCTGCCTGATATATTCCTTAATGTCACATAATCAAAGTAAGTCATTTATTTGCCGTGTCACTATTTTAATGGAATATTTGTTGAAGATTGTATTCTGGATCTTAATTTCATTGCCAGTATAGGTTTTGATAAGAATTTGACGACCTTTGTTCAACTGATGGAAAATGCTATCGAAACTATTAGAGATCCTAAAACAAGTGTATAAATAAAATTGTAAAAAAGATTTTTATAAAGAACATTTCCGCTTACGACAATGGTCTTAAAAATATATGTACTTACATGCATAGATAAACTAGTTATTGCATGAGACTTCATTCGCTTGAAAATTTAAAAGTTGTTCCCTTGGGAATGTTGTAGTTTTATAGTCTGTGGGAATGTTACATTTTTACGGGATATAGTGTAGTCCAGACGTATTCTAGATATATATTTGTGAGCCAAATATCATACAGACCCGTTCAACCCTTTTTGACGTAAGTATCAAACATCCTCATTCATTTATCCATACAAAATTCCATTTATCCATACCTACCTAAAGATAAAATTAAATTCAATTGGTCTTGAACGAAACAAAACTAGTACTCGGGAAATATCAGTCGTCAGTCAAAACTCAAACTATATTAGCCAATGATTATTCAGTTTACACGTCAATTTGTCCGAGAAACACAACAAATTCAACCACGAGTTTAACTCCTACGATTAACTTCAATCTTTCGGTCTGAATTTCCGAACTGACAGAGCGCAAGCGCAGTAAATCTGTCAAGCCATGTATCTTCGTTTTGAATTCACCGTTTTTATATTAGTTTGCCTTGGCATCAGTAATTTTCTCCATATTTAAAGTTTTGTAATTTATCTATAGTGAGACATGACATTTATTAAATTATCAAATAAGTAATACTTATGTGAATTTTTTTGAAGTTATATAAAGATAGAGCAGACTCTTGATTTTTTTTTTCTTAAAGACAATTAATTAGCTATCTGGGTAGTATTCACATTACTAGAAATCTTCTTAACCCATCCAACTAAGCTAAATATACTTGTGTCTGTAGTGGGTTCACAGCAATAATGTAATGGGTGGGGTTCGAAATCTCAATCACAAGTCCAATACCTATTGGCTATTGACGCTTCTAATTACTAAACTGTACTATGCAAACTAGTATTTACTCTCCTCTCATAGCTATACAAACTGTTTTACGGGAAAAGTATGAAAAGAGAGACCATGGAGATTCATGGAGGTCTCCATAGGAAACGACCAATTCGAATTGCTTAACTAGTTTTTGACGTTTAATATTGCCCATGGCAGTAGAAGTCTGACAGTCCCTTCCGCTTCACTCAAAGTTGGAGGAGTAATTTGATGATTTTCCCACCAAAAAAGAGGCTTATGTGAAATAAAATAATTGATTAAATTGGTTTTTTATTTGAGAAAATTACACAGATTATCAGAAGATAATGTTACAATCCTCAAGTAGTTTTGCTAATTCTAGGAACCAAGTGAGGCATATGGATTTATACCAGTAAGTTATTTCACAGCCTGGTTAAATTATGGAAGTATGAATGACAAAATTGTTGATCCGGTCAGTAGTAACATTTCCACATATGCAAGCGATTAGTCAAGATGCTTATGTGTTTGTAAGTTATCAGATATACCATCTTATTAATTATACTGGTCGCACTGAAATCTTTTTCAAGATGTCAATATAATTTTATCGTAATACCTACGAGTATTAGCGCAAAAACTATTCTTATCTATACTAATATTATAAAGCTGAAGAGTTTGTTTGTTTGTTTGCTTGAACGCGCTAATCTTCGAAAGTACAGGGTGGATTTGGATGAAATTTGGTATGGAAGTAGCTTGAAGCTTGAGGAAGGTTATAGGCCACTATTTACGCGACTGCAAAAAAGGAGAGTAATGTTTTTACCGTGATAGAACCACGGGAGCGAAGCCCCGCGTGAATACTAGTTATTAATATGATGAAATAAACCCAATATTACAAACACTTTTAAACCCGTTTATTTATTGTGATTCCAGGTTAAAAACTAAAATCTGACCACTTAAAAGTAATGTTCTAATAATAATGAAACAAGAAAATATTCTCGTATGAAACCCTTACATACGTACCATTATATTTATAATATAGACATATATGTATAGTTGATATGGATCCTAGAAAGCGCCATATTCAACTTAATGTGACGTCCTATAACCAGCAGACAATTAAGACTCTTCTATTAATACCTCAAAATAGTTTAAAGGTGTAAGGAAACAGATGAACTTACATAAATACCGGTCAAAATCTTAGCCCTCCTTTTGTTTTGCCGTAATCGAGTGAAAAAGATGTACATACATACATTTTAGTAGTCCATAAAAGAGGAACTGATAAAATTCTAAGACAAGACAAGAACGGCCTGTTTGGTTCCATAAAATATGTTTTTATGTGTATCATTGTTATTATCTCTAACATTAGTTTTTGCTGCTACACGTGGCTTCAAGTTTCAAGTGGGGTCATTGTACTAAATGTTGGTACTTCCAGTTTAAATGACGTCATGTCAGCGTCTATTACAGGATTCATAGAAATCCTAGCGACGCGTCGTGATTGAGTTGGTATACAAATGTTTCAACTAGTTGATGTTCTTGCTTAAATGCTTTATTATGATGTTCACAAGCATATTTAGCTTAGTTGGAGGGGTTAACAAGATTGCTTGTACAAATTTGAATTCTACCCACATTGTTAGTTCTCTTTTTTTAAGTCTGTTTTGGCAACTGTAGCTGTTAACTGGTCCTTCAAACTTGAGATAAGCTTTGCTTATGGTAAGTGATATTTATTAAGCAAATTGGTTATTACACTTTTACGTCATTCACTTTATGCGAATGCAAGGGAAGGGTTATGGTTTTCGTAAGTTTAAGCCGGATGAAGCCGGTGTTTTCCGAACTGTCTACTCTGAGAAGAAACACCGAAACAAGCTCAGATGTCTTAGTCTCTTTTGAAGTCCATATAATGTACTGTCCATAAACGTACTGGTCAAATCATATGATAACCATGTAATCTATGGGATTATGTTTTACGGAAAGAAGCATACAGATTTGAGAGGATATGTACTTACATAATATACATAATGAGTAATAACATATATGTCTTTTTATCCTTCAACATTTTTGGGTGTTCAAATTTAACGGTCTCTCGATTCATGTGTTCTATTTAGGACCAACGCAATTTCAATGGCATGTGTTTTTATAGTAAGTATAGATATTATTTAGACATTATAAAAGCAAGTCTATTTTCAGTCAAGATCAAATAAAAACCCCGTGGGGCCTACAGTAGTACGTCATGTCAATTATTCGACGAGCCAATTGTTTTCATCCCGTCTACCATGACACCTCGCATTCCACGTTACATCATTCAAACACCATAGAATTCTATACGCTGCTCTCATCGTAAACGATAATTTGGTTTCTACATAAGTGTCTTGGTATGGAGGTATGTCTGGCAAAATGGACTCTGACTCACGCAAATCGGTTGGAGGTAAAAAATCATTTGCGACTGCTGTCACAATTTTACATTTGCTATCATCTTCATTAACTTTTCAGACGAATCTGTTCTTTATTCCTGTTACTATTAAGGTGTTGTTGTAATTGGTAAAGGTTTTAGGGATGATTAAGTTACAGCTGTATCTTGTATCCGAACGGGTTTTAGGTCACGCCTCAGTGAGAACATTAAAGTAATTTTCTCTAAGAGAACTCATCAATTTCTGAGTCGTTAAAGATTTTTTGTTGGACTCGTCTATGAGAGCCAGACGGCGTTATTATATTTTGATGTGAGAGACTTGTTTTGGATCAATTTCTTAGGTATTCCTGGGTAAGTAAGACGGTTTGGTGCGTTGCGTTCCGTTGTACGTTTTTCTTAGAATTTTGCATGATAAGATAGTAAGTTATGTGTAGTATCAGTGTTGTTTATCCAGTTTCGGAACTGTTTCAGTTAGAATGAGGTCGAGGCCATTATTTTCAATGAGGTTTTTGTTCTTTTTAAAAGATCACCTAATCTAATCAATCTTTTATTCATATACTAAATACGCAGCTTCGACGTCCGTGGATGAGTGACCGTTTCAACATATCAATATTTCTCCGTGCTTCGAAAGCCGTTGGTTTAGGCTGCATATATTTGATAGCCATTACGGGTGATCAGAAGTCGGAAAATCTTACACCAGTTTAAACCAGTTTGGCAGTCGCTTCATGTATCCCGTAAGACTGAAAGCTGAACCTCGACATAATTGGGAAAAGTCTAAACTGGTGATTATCATAGCTTCGCTTAATACGCAGTTAAAACCTTTTCTGATCTCTCAGAAATCTTATTAAGATTTCTGTGTTCCCAACCTTTTGCATTGTTCACATGGGCTACCTACGTACTACCAACGTTTAGGCCTCCTACAGTTATATTTTGAATATCGAATATGTCAAGGATGACATACATTTTGTCATTGTATTTGTATAAAGACTTTAGTGTTCTCATAAAATAGTATGTAGGCCTTTCGAAATGGGGATAGTTCTATTTTAATGATCACAATATTAAACGGATTTATAATCTAAACGAACAATAGCTTCATATTTATATATAGAGTAGGGATAATCAGACTGTTTCTATTTGAAATACTATGGATTTGTTTTGCTATTAGTTCTGATTGAGGCTATCAGTACATACCCAATAATAAACCCATATAGCATACATATGCTATATGGGTTTATCACGAAAACACTAACTTCTTAGAACTAAAATTATTATCCGCTGATAAAGGTTTATTATTTATTTTTACCAGTTTTATCTTTGAGTCTATTTCCTTTCAAACGAATTACTTTCAAACTTCATCAGAATGTATTAATTAGCTTAAACGTGAAAGTGCAACAGACAGGCCGAGAGTTATTTTCGCATATATTAGTAGAGATTTGTTGAAATACTAGATGTTATTTCTAGTATTTCAACAAATCTCTACTAATATACTAACTACTAATATACTAACCCGGCCGGGTTTCGCACGGTCTCATACTGCTAATTCAAACAAAACCTTAATAAATTATACACTAAGACCTTCCTCATAAATCACTCTATCGATTGATGAAAACAACATGAAAATCTGTTCAGTAATTTCTGAGTTTAACGGGAACAGACAAAACAGACAGAAAACTAGGTCTATGACTATTAACAGGAAAATTTATCAAATCTTTTAACGTAACCAAGACCTCTAGATATTGATAAACCAATCGCAAATCGTAACCCAGCACTTAAGTTATAACTTCAAGCGTCCTAAACCAATTTCCTGCCACTCCAGTTCCTATAAATTCTTAACTGTTTTCTACTGATAGTAGGTTTGAGGTACATCCGCTACAATAGTGTAATGGTATGGTTTTAGAAGTTTATTGCTAGAGTTTATGTGATTGCATTGGCTACGCTATAAATACTTACCTCCTACAAGTAAGTGATGCTTTGTGTAAGCATGTACTTACAAGGCATTGTGTGTTGAGATTTCGCCTGCATTTTTTTTGGCATCTTTTTATAGTTCTTTATGCCTTCATGGTCTCGGCACGAGTTACCAGTTGCAGTTCCTGGGTTCAAACCTCATGAACCTGTACCTTCTTTTTTTTTTGGGTGGGAAAATCATAATATGACTCCTCCCGCCATGGGGGGAGTGGAAGGGAGTGTCAGACTTCTACTGACTAAAAACCCACCCTGCTCCTTCTGTGGACCTTGCATTCCGAGGCCGCGGTGTCTCATTAGAACAGTTCCCGCAACCCCGTAAGGCAATGGCCCTATCGGGCCCTATTAATGCTGCTGACTGCTCTTTAAGGCGCGCGCGGAACACGGCGCAGCGCCGTCTTGTCTGGTCCTTACCGAACGGTGAGCTACCCCTGCTCGCCGTCCGCAGACCCGCGTCTACGGTGGTCGGAGATCAGCTCGCGATCCCCGACGCTCGGGGCGTCTCCCGCAGCGGCTGGGGCGTGAGGAAGATAACTGTCTCTCCCTCACGCGTTCAGCCTCCTCCTTCGCTAGCATGACTGCTTCGCAGAAGGAGGCGACTGCATTCCATTCCCTCTCGCTCCACACCATGGCCTGAACCAGGGCCGGGCGCAAGAGGTCGCCGCCGCCGATCGCCTCGAGGACACTGCGGTGCTCCGCCCAAGCAGAACCTGTACCTCTTAGGAATGCAAAATCCGAAGATATGTTGCATCCACCAACGCACACTGGGCTCGCGTCGTGGGTTGTGGACCATTCTGTCGCAGCCTGCGTTTCAGCAGTGGGAACATTTAGGATGATTATGATGATTAGGATATATGATGAGATAACTCATCAAAGGATTTTATTGTTTTCAATAAACTTATTAGTATCTATAGCACTATAACAACAGTGAAACAACATAAATAGATATAGATACATGTAGATAGCTATGAAACTATTAACATAAATAATACAGAAACAGCTCGCACATTTTTGACGCCAAATTTTGGATCGCAATCATAAAGTGTAAAAAGTGTTCGGGCTTATTTTTTATAAAAATTACAGTATGTAGATTGGTTTGTTTGTATTCTAGGCCGAGCTTGTATACGACTGTGATTTAATTTCTTCGGTACCTAGATTATGGTTGATGGCTCATTAGTCATTACAATAGTACCTATCGTGGAATGCAACGAAAAGCCTATAGCCATACCATAGATTTCACTTTCTAATTTACCACTTCTTGTAATGCAAATACGATAGTCATTATTCAATTAACGCTTTTATTAGGCATTTCTACAGCAAAGGGTAGCTAGCTCTCTCTTTTATTATAAGCTTTTCTTATATACAATTTAAACTTTACTTTTATGGACCTATGGTTAAAAAATAATTATAGAAAATAGATTGTTACGAATAAATGTATGTATGTAAACCTACTACATATTATATAACAGAGCCTTCCGTCACGTTTGTGTACTTGTCTGTTTGCGATAAACTCATTAACTCCCCAAGATATTTTCATGTGGTTTTCACCAATGGATAAATTGATTCATGGGGAAAAATTTAATGTGTAATTTATTATGATTAGTGAATTAGCAACACGAGACCTTCTGAAGCCAGGACGGGTCACTAGTAAGAGATATAACCATTTTTATTATGAGGTTGAAGATTCCGGTTCCTAACTGTCGGTTTTGATAGTCGTTATTTTTGGTCTTTTGGTTTCGCAGAAAAAATAAATTATGGTGTTACGAAGCAACTGTAGGTCTATCAATTCTAATCAATGTTAAAAGCATGGCGAATTCGGATTCTCCAAGCTTTTATGGATATTAAACAGAAATAAACATACGCCAATACCGCTTACTATAGAAACAGATGCGACTGTGGTATTTTTAGGCAAAATAATATTGTCGAGTCTTAATTTTACCATGGTTTTTTTTAGAACTCGTATCGGACATTGTCAATTTTTTTTATGATATAGGCATATAATAATACTCGCTTTTATTGATAAAGGCTCGCGTCTACTATCTCACCTGATGGTAAGTGATGATATGGACGAAAATAGAGCACGCATTCATTTGATTTAGAAGATGTAAATTACACAATGTAATGTGCCTGAGTTCGAATCCACAGCTTGCAACCCGCAATTCGGGTCCGTACCACTGCGTCACCAACTCACCATGGCTCTCATCATAAACTGTGATTGTTGTTTATGTGTGTTAATCAAACATAATGACCAAATACTATTACTCAATAACGCCAAACAGATCAGATCTGGATAGGCACATAGATTATGGTCAGGAATAGCACTTAGCCTTCTTTTCACTTTGGGAAAAAGTGCGAAATTTCAACGCCACTGAAGTAGCAGGACACAAATAACTGTTTGAATTTATTATATTTGTATAAGATTTAATTATAATCTCTAGAAGTTCTGCTTTAATAACGATAGGTTACATTGTTATACTGTTAGAATGCACTGGGCAATAAACCATGAAAGCGAAGCAACGGGTACAACTAGCTAACAAAAAAAAACTAATCCTCATATCTCCATACCATAACTTGATCCACAGGTCGTCAGTCATTAACGTCCACCAACTAATTGGATCAATTAATAGCTAGATTACCACATTAGTCACTTCTGATAGATGATGTGAAATGTATGATCATGGTGTACGTTTGGTTCAATTTATGTATGATGGGGTAATTATGAGCTAATGATGACGTCATAAGAATGTTCATTTTTTAGAGCTCCGTACCCAAAGGGTAAAAACGGTACCCTATTACTAAGACTCCGCTGTCCGTCTGTCTTTCACCAGGCTGTATCTCATGAACCGTGATAGCTAGACGCTTGAAATTTTAACAAATGATGTATTTCAGTTGCTGCTATAACAAAAAATACTAAAAACAGAACAAAATAGATATTTAAAGGAGGCTCCCATACGTGATTTTATTGCCGTTTTTATAGATAATGGTACGGAGCCCTTCTCTCGCACTTAGCCGGTTTTTTTTTTATTAAAAATAGGTTCGCGTTTGACCACCATCTCACCTGATGGTAAGTGATGATGTGGTCGAAGATGGAGCACGCTTACCTATTTTCTTGTATTCGGATGTATTAATGAAGATTACATATCTGATGGGGTTTTGTGGTTGGTGATCAAGCTGATTGAGTTTTCTTTTCTATTTTTTTTCTTTTGTAGTATCAACTATTGTGTTAACGTTATTATTAGCTTAGGAAGATATGTTTTGTTATATTAGAATGTTGGTATACTATTTTTATTACATACATAAGATTAGTCAGTAGATCATGTAGACCTTTAAAATATTAGTACAGAAGTATAGTCGGAAAGATTTTTCTTTCAGCCCCACATCACGAGTAATTTCATATTTTCAAAAAAGTTGCTGTGAGGGTAATTTAAATTTTCTGCCTCAGATAATAGGGTTGAGTATTCATAGTTTATATTGAAAGTGAGTAAAGCTTTGATATTAGACCATATTCCCGTATGTTATTTGGTTTAATTAGATTGGTTGGCATTAGTTTAATATCATCTTTAACTCACGAACGCAGACGACTTTCCTCTACCGTACTGGTACCTATACAACAAAGAAAACATGTATCAGTAATGTATTTAATAGTAGCCGACACGATGGTGCAGTAGCTGAGCTATTGGCTGCAGCGCTATTTGTCGCGGTTTCGATTCGGGCACGGAACAAGTATCTGTTTAGTCAAGAACCTAAAAGCGGCAGCCGTTGTCAACGAGTTAGCAGGTTTTCTGAAGCACCGACGACTCATATGAAATGGATGGTCACCCCAGACCGACCTTGCCAAAAGTTTCTTAACCTTGAAGATTGAGCCACGGGTTTGTTATTGTTTGGCCACAAGATCATTATTATAAACAATAAACTTACACTGTCTGTCTGCTATACGAAGTAAGGCAGATATAAAAATAATTTTACATCACAAACACGATATCCACTACACTTGACCTGAAACTATGTCTCGAAACTCTGCTTACCTCATTTCAACCACAGACACCTAGATACTCTATACTTTTGACAGATGGAAATCCCCGCATGACCATAGATCACTCGCTGTCTCGATGATGTACAGATCTATAGAGCGGTAAAGATTTATGGTCCGCGCGAGCGCAGCGCCGACAACAATTGCATATGGAAATCGTTGAGGTACCTAATGTTATGTATTCATTATTAGAGGGTAGACGAGGTAGACGGATATTACGTTGCGTCTGTATGTATATTTGGAGTGTGCAGTGGTGTTTGATTATTGTAGATACTATTTAGATGCAGGATGCATGAGTTTTTATTGGCATTGGTAAATTAAATAGTGATAATTCAAGTAGGTAATGCAAAATAAAAGAAATACCTTTTTACCCAACTGCAAAGGAAGAGTTATTACGTTATTGCATAGGTAAGTCATCGTTTATCTTTTAACACATACTTATCTAGTGCTTCTAGTTTTTGTTTTTAAATCATAAAATGACTCCTCCCGCACTAGGAGTGGAAGGGAGTGTCAGACTATTACTGACTAAAAACCCACTCTTTATTTCAGCTGACCTTGCCTTCTGGGTCCGCGAAATCTCGTTGTAGCTGTGTAGCTAAATTGTGTACTAAATGCGTTCCGTCGCATTTATGACAACCAATTTCCATTAACCTTTTCTATGAATAGTATTATAGTGCCAGTGCGCAGCGTCAGACAAAGTTGACTGACATTTTGCTAAACTGGGCCTATTTGGCGCGAGGCTCACAAGTCACCTCGTTATTATTTTTATTCTTACATTGTGTGTAAGAATAAAAATAATGTGTAATAAAGCAACTATAGCACATATAGTTCCTTTTTTCTTCAGTTACATCTGAGCATATTTCCATTATTTTAGATTACTGAGGCCATAGAAAAATATACATGTATAATTTTATATTTATAGTAATCTGAAAGAAATAGTACTAAATAGTTCCGACTTACCAACTGGAAAATTTTCCGACTAGAAGAATTTTGACCAAAGTATATCGGTCATTAATGATTGTATGACGTGGAAGATTACGTCACATCTCTTATGGCAATATTACACATTTCAATTACATTGCTTCAATGCCATTGAAAGGCTCAGAATTGAAAGATATAGGTAACGCCAAATAACTTGGCAAGAGTCGTTCAATGCGCAGAAATTGATTTTTAGGTGTCAGCGGTTGTCAGCGGGACGCGGGGTATGACGTAGCGCCGCTCCGAGCGCGCGATTGGTGCTTCAGTAGTTCTCGTTCAATTTGCTCCTTTCCTTTCCTTCTTCTTTCTTTCCTTTGTTTTTGTTACGAGTTGTTGTTTTAAATTTATTTTTTGTTACCTTGATTACAATGCCAGGACCAAATACCGTTTTACGCAGACTATTAAAACGTCAGAAAGAACAGTTAGACACTATAGTTAAGGAAGGTTGAAATTCCGAATTCGTCACTGTCTTTAGGACACCGGGAAAAAAGAAGAATAAAAGGGGTAGCAGTTTTATTAACTAATTGTGTCGAAGAGAACATATTATTTTTAATATTTTTTTAAATACATTTTTTTCACTTTTAAATGTATTTATGTAATACCTATATCTATTTTATTTATAATACCGAATTAACGAATGAATTCCTCTTCTTTCTTTAACATTTTTCTGAACAGATATGATTAAAAATAAATGATGGCAATAACCATAGAATAATGGCAAGCAGTAAAAGTGACTACTTTTTTCTTCCACTAAGTGCACGATGCGCGAACTTACCCCCACTACGCCAAAACCTTGCCAAGTTATTTGGCGTCATCTATACTTCTGTTTACACGTACAACTATCAAAATTGAACATTGAACCATTCAATGCGCATTGCTCATGAAAAAGTCTACGAATCAGGTAGTATCTACGCGTGGGAATCAATCTAATTTGAGATTAATTAATTGAACTGGGTAAAATTATTTCTTTCCCCGGACACCCTAAAACATTTTTTTAAAGTTAAATATATGAAGAGGCAGGACGGCCTGGAGGCCCTTCACCAGAACTCATCTTCTTCTAGTTATGTGGCTACCCACATAACTAGAAGAAGATGAGTTCTGGTGAAGGGAATCATTTTATTCTTATTTCCGCGCCCACCTACGTGGGCGCGGAAATAAGAATAAAATGATTCGGGTCACAATCGACGTATTTTAATCACTGTTCACAAGAATCACAATGTAATTAGTTAATTAGCGATTACTACTACACGAAATCAACTTAATTAAATCTTAAAACAGCGTGATGGCGAAGATTCTGAGCGATTCGTCACAAGCGTGGTGCGCGGGCGCCGTCTCATTCAAAAGTGAGTTAAAGATGGCCGTCCGCACTACCATCGACAATGACGCTTCGCTAGGTTGACATTTACAGTCCCGTCAACCTGACGTTTGACGTAAACGCCGTCACGGCCGGACTGACTTGCGACCGTCCTCGGGCGATTTATCTGAAACAAATTATGATAACTGCATAGTCCGTTCGCTCATCCTGACTTAATCATTTTCATCAGCACATAAACACTGAAATAATTTAATGACTTGGACTAACCAGGCAAGTGTATCGCTTAGCCAACCGTAAGGTGTGACTCGAACTACACTTCAGTAAGACCAGTCGGCAACCCATTTGATACCAATTCAGGCTAGAATTTAGGCAAGACAACACATTTACGTCCTTGTAAACCTCCAGGCAAGTCAATCCTAACAAGGATGTGACCCGGACGACACAATTCGTCTCAAAAATAGCAAGCGATCATCCAGGACAAGTCAGCACCAGACTTGGACGACAAATTTCGTCAGATGACGCTAAATACACCACTATGACAAGTCAATCTGACAATGACTCGGACGACACATTTCGTCTACCTTCTGTGACGAGTGAACTGTGCCCTCTAACTATTCACTCTGGAATAGTAGGGACGACAGTTCTTCGCCCAGGATCAACAATTTCTACAGTTTAGGAATGTTACAGTACAGTAACGATAGTTTATACTATACCTATGATAGTGAATGGTCCTGTTCCGTATGCACTTCAACTTCATGAAGGACCTCCCATGTTTCAGGGTCTGAGTATACGCTCAGGGTGTCTGAGCTTGCAGTGACAGTGCGTGAGTCAGCCGAAGCAGTGTCCGAGCATACGGTCAAGGAGTCTAGACGGTCTAATGACTCGTTATCATTACTTGAGCACAAAATATTTTCTACATCATCAGACGCCGTCTCGGCCTCAACTTCATTTAAAAGACTAGTCGCGATTTCAAGTAATCCATCATGTCCCCGGGGTACTGCACGCAAATTCTCGTGGGAGTATTTAAGAGTTCGATTGGGAGCATCCACTATGCTTTTAAGTTCGTAGCGATCATTATTTAGAACTTCTGTTATCACGAATGGACCTCTAAATTTCCTATCCAATTTTGTTTGATTACGTTCACAGTTTTTGATGAACACGTAATCACCTTTAGAAAATGGTTTAATTTTTGCGCGGCCACGATTGAATCTAACTGTTTCGTATTCAGAGGCTTTCTGGATGTTTGCTGATGCAACCTCCCTAACCGAATCAATATCCAAGCGAACCTCGTTGTCTTTATCAGTGCAGTTTATTTTGGACATACCCAGCGAATCGGATCGAATCCCGAACATAAGCTCTGATGGGGAGTATTTGGTTACGGTAGATTTTGTACTGTTTAGGGCAAGCTGAATATTCCCTAATTCGTCGCGCCACGTCTTATTAGGATCGTTTTCGACAATAGTTAAAAGGCTCTTTAAAGTACGCATCACTCGTTCAACCTGGCCATTGGCTCTACTCGCACCCGTCGCAATAAAGTGAAGTTTTATATTATGCTCACCACAAAAACTTTTAAAATCAGAACTGATGTAGCAGCGACCTTGATCTGCGATGATTCTTTTTGGCGCTCCAAAAAGGTAAACTGCTTTTTGCAGTGCATGTATTGCACTCTTTGCATCAACAGACGTGGTATGTTCGAGTAAAACGTACTTCGTGAAAGCGTCAATAATTACTGAGCAATACTCCTTCCGGTCGCTCTTCCCGCTAAGCTTTCCCGAAAAGTCAATATGGACTGTGTGCCAAGGCACAGACACTTTAGGAATCGGATGAAGCTGAACGGGTTGAGCTCCCGACGGGCCTTTAGAAGCCTTACAAACTATGCACGAATCTATGAATTTCCGAACACATTTAGACATATCCGGAAACCAATACTTCTCATAGAGCTTATCTAACGTTTTATCCCTACCTAAATGTTGCAATTCATTGTGAACATGATTTATGAGTGTCCAAATAAGTGATCGCGGAACTACTGGCAGCCAGGAGATCACTTTATTACGAATAATTTTCCTATAAAGGATACCTTCTCTGACATCATATGTTTGGGCTACTCCTTCAGGAAAACTGTTATTATGGTATTTTGTGATGAGGTCTTGGATTTCAGCATCCCTTTTTTGTTCCACTGATAACCAACCTTGGTGGAGCTCAACAAATTGAACAGATTTAGTTTGGACCTTTTCAGATTCTAAGGGAGTAACCGTATCAGAATTTGGAATAGGATTTCGAGACAAAAAGTCAGCGTGTTCCATTCTGCTGCCTTCGTGATAAACGATATCAAAGTCGTAAGCCTGCAAATATGCCCACCAACGATATACACGGGCAGTTAAATCCTTCTTAGACTTGGACGCCTTTAATGAATTGCAGTCCGTAACAACTACAAAACTCCTGCCATAAAGATAGTGTCTAAAATGTTCTACTGCTCTAAAGACTGCTAACGTCTCAAGCTCATAAGAGTGGTAGCGAGATTCCGCATCTGACGTTCGACGGCTAAAGTATTCTACAACATGGGGAAGGTTGTCTTTCTTTTGTAAAAGGATCGCTCCGTAACCGTCCGAGCTAGCGTCTGTATGTAATTCTACAGGGAGTTCCGGGTCAAATATGGTAAGTACGGGTTCAGATGTAAGAATGTCTATTAACCTTTTGCGTATTCTCTCATGTTCAGTAGTCCAAGTAATTCGTCCTTTTAATTTTGTGAGAGGATATAAGGGACCTACAACTCGGGTGAAATCGGGGATGAATTTCCGGAAATAAGACGCTAATCCCAGGAATTGTCGGACATTCGTAGCTGACTTCGGTTCAGGGGCATCTACCAATGCTTGAATTTTCCGCGAATTGGGTCTGATCTCACCAGATTGCACAGAATATCCCAAATAATCGATCTTCTGCTTCATGAATTTACATTTTTTGAGGTTTAATGAAAAGCCAGCTTCCGACAATGCGGTCAATACATCGTCAAGACGCTGCAGACCCTCAGAGATGTCCACAGAGTGGCACAATACATCATCCATGTATATTAATGGTTTATCTTTTAAATGACTAATGGCTTTTGTTATACATCTCTGAAAGACTGCAGGCGCATTTCGCAAGCCAAATGGCATAGCAAGATATTCATATTGGCCCTCATTGGTGACAAATGCAGTTTTCTGCACTGAATCGGGATGAACAGGAATCTGGTGGAACCCAGCCGCCATATCTAACGAGGAGAAGAAATTGGCCCCAACAAGCTGATCGATTTGTTCCTCTATACGGGGCAAAGGGTAACGTTCGGGCACTGTATTGGAATTTAGCTCCCTGTAATCGACACATAATCTGTCTGTATTGTCCTTCTTTTTAACAAGAACAATGGGGCTTGCAAACGGGGAGGAACTCTCCTGAATCACTCCTGCATCTAATAATTTTTGGACCTGTTCCCTAATTATTTGTTTTTCTATGGGAGCACGCTTAGTGGGGCACCTATATACGACCTTTTGCGGATCCTCTAATCTAAGTTCACATACCACTGTCTTAACCCGTTTGGTAGGTATTCCTTCTATAAAATTATTTGCATACTTTCTTAAGATTGAAATTAACATTTCTTTTTCGTGTCCCTGCAGATCTGTGTCAATATGATTCAAATCTGATGTATCTAAAGTCCTATTACAAAATTGAGATTGCTCTTTGGTGTATATTACTAGGTTATCATTATCAATCTTCACGCATAGTCCTAATCCAAAAATATCCCTACCAATTATTATAGGATCCGATATATTACAATCGGGGACCACATGGAACAGCAAGCTTATTAAACGTTCATCAATCTTAACTTCGCTCTGAATTTGTGTAGTGCATTGAATGTCATTACCTCCTATACCACTAAGATAAACGATATCCTTGCGCACAGTACCCAAGAGCTTATCGCAAAAACTTTCCTTTAAAAGTGAACAAGACGATCCGCTATCGAATAAAAAGGGGACAAGCTCACCGGATGATGTTTCCAAAGTACCTCTAGAAGGGCGGTGCTCGCAATGATGAACCTCCTTGACCGCAGCCTTGCTTCCGTTCTTCTTGTCGGGGCAGTTAGTTGTCACATGCCCCTTTTGTCCGCACGTGTAGCAGGTCACAGAAGTAATGTTGTCCGAAGCGCGTGATGAGCTCGGTGTGTCTTGAGATGTAGGTCCGGAATGATCACGACGTTTTCTACATTCTGCGAAGCGGTGACCCACTATTCCACAGAAGCTACATCTGCCTGAGAACCTTTCGGTGGGACGATAGCGCTTGATCTCAGGTTCGATGGTTTCCCCACCATCCGACCGACGCTTGAGAGATACACCTCCCAGTATTCGGAATAATTGAGTGCGAGTGGTAATATTGTGAGCGTTTAACTCGCGGCGTATCAGGCTGTCCTTTTGACAAAGTACTGAAGTCACAAATCCAGTCACTACTTCTTCGGGCATCACGGTCTTTGGAATTCGTTCTATCAAGTTCCATAGCCGAAGTGCAGATTCTGAAGCTGTTTCTTTGGCTCCGATTTGGAATCGTAGTATGTCATCAAAGTAGTCCTGAAGTAATTTAGGTTTAGAAAACTTCGCTATAAGAGATTGCTTGACTACGCTCCAGGTCATGTCTTGTAGGTTCAATTTGGTAATGCAAGATGTAGCTCGTCCTTTCAAAGCACTCGTAAGAGCCATGAGTAAGTCTATTCCATCCAAACCCCTCTTCTGAACGATGGCTTCTGTTATATTGCACCAACCGTCAACGTCGGCATCAGGGTCGTCTGGATTGAAGGGTAACAGTTGCGTAGGATAATTAGTGTTCAAAGTTGGTACTTGCTGAACCGCGAGAACTCGAGATAAAAGCATCTCCATGCTGTTGAGTAACTTCTCGGCATCCGTTTTGATCCTCTGGCCCTCAACTTGGGCCCCGTCGCATCCCACTTCTGATGAAGAGGCAGGACGGCCTGGAGGCCCTTCACCAGAACTCATCTTCTTCTAGTTATGTGGGTAGGTGGGCGCGGAAATAAGAATAAAATGATTCGGGTCACAATCGACGTATTTTAATCACTGTTCACAAGAATCACAATGTAATTAGTTAATTAGCGATTACTACTACACGAAATCAACTTAATTAAATCTTAAAACAGCGTGATGGCGAAGATTCTGAGCGATTCGTCACAAGCGTGGTGCGCGGGCGCCGTCTCGTTCAAAAGTGAGTTAAAGATGGCCGTCCGCACTACCATCGACAATGACGCTTCGCTAGGTTGACATTTACAGTCCCGTCAACCTGACGTTTGACGTAAACGCCGTCATATATAAATATTGAATTATTGTTTTTATTTACCAATAACATCAGCTTTATATTTTTTTTACTATAATAGTCTCTTTTCTTACTAACAAAAACAATGAGAGAAATCTATTGGGTAGGTAAATCCCCCGCCATCCAAACTAATCTGGGGGAACCCGGACGGATAGCGGAGAATTGGCAGAATCTTTGTATTAAGCTAAATTTGAAGAACTTAAACGGATTACTTCATTCATACAATAATAATATACAGAACACTATTGACGTCTTATACACTGCGATATTGAGAATGAAAATCTATTGAATCCTTCAATTCTTGTGTTTACACGTTCATCTTTCGTTCAATCACATTGAACGATAGGATTGAAAATATTGAGTAAGCTCAATTCTTTCAATACGATTGAACATTTCCATTGAATGATTCAATTTTACGTTTAGGCCATATTACACGTTTCGATCACATTGCTTCAATGCCATTGAAAGGCAATATTGAACCGTGTAATATTGCCATTACTGTTGCGGTAGTTTTATTATGTTATTATTTATACGTAAGTTGGAGGGTCGGAACTCTACCACAAACTACTGGAAATTCTTATTGTGGTGAGACTTCAAATTCCAATTGGTCTCCAGACAAATGTACTCCACAATCTCTAATATACACAATAGGAAATTCTCTATCACCATAACCAAGTCCAGGGGTGGTCCATTTAAATTCAAGACCACACATTCTCCTAATTAATATTAAACTTCAATACTTGAACCCTTGTGTCTTACACCGTAAAACTTAACGACAGGTCTATACAGAACACAAGAATAAAGTTTATTCTCTTATCCTGACTTATACTGACTGTTAAACTGTAGAACTGCGGTTCATCAAGTTAACTGCGTTTAAATTGTGAAGATCTACTGACGAAGCGGTAAATAGATGTTAAGACTTGAGTTCATGGACTGGTTAACTTAACTACAGAGGTTTTAATTGCAAGTTAACAGCTTTGGCCGGTGTCACAATTTAATACAGGTATTTTTGTGGAGCAGTACGTGGCTCGACTTACGACTTGTAGATCGTGAGTTCGAACTCAGGCAGGCACATTACTTAGGCTAATATATATGACGACTACAGCTCTCTACACTGTGGAGGAAAATATTGTGAGGAAACCTAAACGTTCGGAGATATGCGACATCCATCAACCGACACTGAGGATTACGCCCCATTCGCTCTCATAGAGGAGAAGCCTGTGCCCCAGTAGTATCCAACAGGCTGGTTATGATTGTGATTTTCCAACAGATTTTCTTTTTATTTCATTTTTATTATTAACTAACGACCCGGCCCTGCTTCGCTCGGGTAATAAAGTTTATATTTGCTTTGATTTTGCTTAATCAATTTCTCGTCCGGTAATTTGCCACACTCATATATCGGCGATAACTCATAAGTCATAACCATAAGATATTCATTTTATTGATATAGTGTAAAAGAAATTTTGATCTACATTAAATCCTCAACATATCTGACGTATTTAATTGGATAAGGAATAATACTATACTGTTAAAAAAGATTCGTAAATAACCCATAATTTTAATGTAATTTGTATAAGAAAAAAATGGTTATTGTGGGTTATTCTTGGGAGATAGACATATGCCATTGCGGACTTTTTTGTAGATCTATAAAAGAGAAACAATTCTGCCATACATTGTATTTTTTAACCGACTTCAAAAAAGGAGGTTTACAATTCGTCTTGAACTTTTTTTTTTTTATGTATGTTACCTTATAACTCGGAGTTGGCTGGACCGATTTGGATAATTCTTTTTTTGTTTGAAAGGGTATACTTTCTAGTTGGTCCCATTGTCGTCACGTTTGGATCTGATGATGGGATCATGGAGAAATCGAGGGAACTCTTCAAATATAATAGGCACACCTATAGCGTTTTGGGTATTTCTTATAGTACCTTGTGCAGTTGCTCTCGAAAAGCACCATTTGAGGAAGTGGAACTGATGATGAAGACCCCAGATGGCCACCGAAACTACTCAATAAGAAGTATTTCGTTGATTGCGATTCGATTACTTGAATATGGATGTTAAGCACTTTATGCTCATCACAATGCATATGGTGAAGTAGAGCTGATGGTGATGTACCAGGAGAACTCCTCAAAAATTAACTGCTCTGCACCGGGAAAAACAATATTTTGTAAAAAGTGATAAGTAGTTGACATTTTGCCTTTTGTAACTAGATAAATTACAAACCAACCCACTAAAAAGCGTGAAAAAAAAACTTTTTAGCAAAACATAGAACCGACTTCCATATAAAAACACTATAAAGGCAAAAATAACTTTAATTTCGGAAGGCGGTATCTTTAATTTTGTATATATTTTCGTTTTTGACACCGCCTTCCGAAATAAAAGTTATTTTTGCCTTTGTAGTGTTTTTATGCGGAAGTCGGTTCTATTTTTTGCTAAAAAGTTTTTTTCTTTTTTATAAAGCTTTTTTTGTGAATGGGAGAACACTGTAGACAGATTTGTTTTACAATTTTTTATTTGTAATTCCATTGTGCTGTATTAATTGGTCTATAGGTACTGTCCTCTCATACCTAATTGACCTGTATTATAGATACATTGTAAAAATTATATTTGATTTGAAAAGAGTAACTGTGGAGTTTCTTGCCAGTTCTTCTCCATAGAAAACGACCAATTTCGAACCGTGCACTAACTTCTGAAGTTTTGTAAGTGCCCATGTTGGCCTATGTGAAATAAAACAAAATGAGTTTGAGTTTGATTGTCGCCATAGGATAGATGGAGATTTGGAAAAAAAATTGTATTAAATATTGAAATTAGGTAAGCAATTTGAAACTATGTTTGGATAGTAGCGATCGACAGTTGGTCCAAATCCTTGTTGTAAGTCATGGGATCAAACCCAGAAAGACGCACAACTTGATGTTATTGATTTCATCAATACTGCTCTTTAGGCGGCTTGAAGGAAAGCATTGTAAAGAAACGGACATGCTCTAGGACTGAAGTCTTCAAAGATATGTGACCTGTAGAAATTCGTAATGGGCTTTCGTGGTGGATTATAGCCCACTCCCGAGAGGCCTGTATCACAGTACCGGGAATGTTAACTGCTGATTTATGTGATTTTATGTTTAGGCGTTTGCCTTGTGACCCGGTGGTCGTGGGATCGATTCCCGCGGGAAGCATACTTTGTAAAGTTGTTTCCAGTTTGGCTAGGACATTGCAGGCCTGAATCACCTGATTGTCTGATAAAATGATGGTTCCGTGCTTCGGAAGGCATGTATAAGCCGGTGCTCCCGGTCGCCAAATGGCGGTCGTCAAAATAGACCACGTCAGAGGCCCTTGAGGCGGTCTAGAAACTCTGACACTAGGGTGTATGGGGTCGTTAGACCTTACTACCCACAAGATAATAAGAAGAAGATTATGGTATTACATAGTATCATTTTGAGAGGAACAAGGTCGAGACTTGTATCAAATATTTTCTTTTTATTTGCTCGCGTTTGACCACCGTCTCACCTGCACCTGCAAGCGATGATGTGGTCAAAGACGAAACACGCTTACCAAGCAGTAACCTATTCACTCCAAACTTAAAGAAACCACAGGTAACACATACTGCAGCCGGGATTTCTCATGTTCCTTATTCAACTTTTTAATTTTCATTTTAACTGTTTACTAAAACTAACGGTAAATAAATGACGTCGTAAGAAAACCTGGAATTATCTTACACTTAGAACTTAACAACAATCACAGAGCTCTATTTACTCATACCTCAACGACGAGAGATGATTTTAATTAAATAAAACAGTCAATAATTAACCATGAGTCATATCCAGCTATTAAAATAATAACACATACATGACATATCTATGTTTATTTATATACATGCATATATGTATAATATAAACTACGTGCAATGTCAACCGGTAAATTATGAACGGTCATATGACTAGCCTTTACTGACTGCGTTGGGACAATTTACTAGTACTAGTCTAACTTGATGCGGTACATTATACAGGATGTGTCAAACTTATTTAGTCATATTAATAAGTGTAAAGTATAGAAAATAGACTTGAAAAATTACGAAAATATCAAAATAATTATTTTCATTCAATATATTTTCTGTATTTAATAGCTGTTAGTCCTCCATACTTCTTAAATAAATAAATAAATATGATGTAGTTGATGGCATTAGCTCTTTAGAAAATAATATTATGAAGCGGAACCTATAATATTGTTTGTCTAGCCTTTTTCCAACTATACTAGAGTCGACTTCCAGTCTGTCTGTCTTCCAGACAGTACCACAAGAAACCAGTTACTGAATAGCACGATACCACCCCTTGACAAGACTTTTATCAGATTATAATATGGCTTCTGTTTGACTAGCCGTAACGACTGTCAAAGAAGTTTAAATGCCGTGAAGTAAGAGAATAATTTAATGAATGAAGTGCGAAAGAATTTCCATGTCTTAAGATGACCACCATCTAATTGTTGCTTAACCTGACATATCGATTCCTGCAGCTATATGTTTATCCACGAGTATAATGTCATCATAAAATTATAGTATAGCTAATACCAGCAGTGCAGTGAATGTCATAATCTTCAAGTTTACAGCATTAGATGTGGTGATAACTTCAAGTGACATGCCATAACTTAAGCCAAACAAGGTCCTCTTATCTGAATCATCTCTATGAAACGGTGGATTTCTTAACTAGCCTGGAACAGCTGGTTTGCTTGCTGCAGAGAATTGGAGATTACAATCAGTCCATATTAATTTTATGGAAATTATAGCAGTGAAATGTTGAATCGGAAAAGGTATGCGTAAATTGCGAAGTTTGTCGAGTGGATTGGCGGTTGGAGAATGTGGTAACTAAGACATGTGTAGGTTTGTTTGTATACAGGAGGACACTGATGCAGTTGATTTTGATAGCAATTGTAATGGTTGGCTAGATACGTGCCAATTTAAAAAAATAATAGTGTTTAAATTTGTTTTAACTTGATTTTTCTGGAGTTGTTTAAGAGGTAAAGACGCAATTGCTTTTCTGAATAGACGACCGCAAAAACGCAAAACCTGTCAAAATTACTAAATATATGTAGCTCAGAATTTAAGTACAATACAGGTAGGTATGCTGTATTGATTCGGTCTGACTTTTTTCATACTTGATGACTTCTTTGACCACGCATTTCTGAAACACCATGTATAGGATGGTACTGACGCCGTTTACCTATTCCTAGAAACTCTAACAGCTACTGACATATCTATTAAATCTTTCATTTTACAAGCCAATTTTAACCAATAAAACCCTAAAAAAAACTTCTCTTATTAAGAACTCATTCATGTAAAAAACATGTTTATTTACAAAAGCTTTCTGTATCATGCTGTGATCGTGTTGTTTGCTGTCAAAATACAAAAAGTTGACAGCGCGTGGGTAGTCATGCACTTATCAACGATGCAGTTTGATGCGACTGTGTACCTTTGTTGATTTTTGATGCTCTGTTTAAACGAGGTGACTTCGTGCTTTGTTTGGATCGAGGTTAGTACTCTGGCATCTAGTTACTCAGCGGAGAAATGTCCGTTGCCCTTTTTGCGTGAGTGTTGTAAATGGCAAAGGATGGGCAGTAATTTTCTACTGTGCTATAGTATGGTATTCGTGTTTGTGGCAATTGTTGTATTATTGGTCATTTTGTTTTATGTTATGGGGACTATATACATTGTGAGCGTTGGAAGTATCTCGGTGATGTAAATAAAAAATATCTAAGTACAAGATCTTTGAGAGATAAATGATGTTTATGCACGAAGCAACTTAGTTATATAGTTATTATGATAGAATAATAATTGGAGTTTTAGTTCCCAGCAGCAGATAATTACATGGTATAAAATTGTAAACAAATTCAGTAAGTATCCAATTTAACTAGTTTAGCAATTTACTCCTGCGTTAACTGTTGCGTGAGCTTTATTTTATGATAAGGTTACAGGTTAAACTGTAATGATTCTCTCACACAGAAGTTTAAAATTAACGTCAAAACGTATTTCCTAGAATATAAATAAAAAGCATAACTTTTATGTCTTCTTTAGCTTGTTTACGTACAAAATAAATAATTATAGCTGATGTTGAGAAATCTTATTTATTAGTCGTCATACTCAGTAGATATTTTTACAACACCACAAAAATATTATTTTATTAAATAGGTACACAGTAATAATAATCATGGAAATATTGTCAACAGCAGGGACATACAAAGCTAAACCTCTATAAATTATTTTAAACAAGAACCAAGCCTATGATTTTATCTTAATTGTATTATATTCCAGCACTCATAAGTAAATTCACACATCATGGACACTTTGAAATAACAAATGATTATAAATTAAAATTAAATGCTGATGCAAGCAATGTTGGGACTTGAAATTGCATTAGATATGACTGTTTTGTAAAGCTGGTTTTTGCATTTATTTTTAAATAGATAATTTAATCCTGCATAAGCATAGTTTGGTCTAAATCTAAATGAAATTTTCAAATGAACTGTTAGTCACAACAGCTTGAAACGTTGTAGTTACATTCTAGTGCACTTGCGCCGATTTATGTTATTTCTTCGTCAAGTAAATCACGCGGTTATCGACGTTAAGTGCATATTTAAATGTCGATTAACTTTCTTCCTTCGACTTTCACAGCTTAAGAAAGAGATAATGTTGATTTTGTTCAACTTTAATAAGCTTCCCGTATTACATAACTGACCAATTTATTACGTAACTCGGTTAAATGTTCATGCAACATTTTAGATATTGAGAAAATGCATGGAAATAAATCTTGTGTTGTTTTAATAACGTTGGCACTGTCGTTTAACCTGCCTTACGGTAACAGCAAATAATTATTGTTAAATAAATTCTACTGGCATAACAACTCGCTCTAGCTACTAGCCTGTCCAAACACAACATAGAATTAACGCATCCAAACGTGGGAACGCACTAACAAAACTTTAATTAAAGTGCATCTCTGCATGTAGGTATATTTCTCACTAAATTAGAGACGTTCTAATTAGTTATCTTCCCTGTCTCTCCCGGTAGGGAGAAGGCGTGAATATATTACTTAAGTGAATTGGGTAAGCACAGACATCGAAAACCGATGTCCATTTTTGGATCCACTTAAGGCGGCATTTTAAAGAACTATTGTTCCAATTAAGGAAAAATAAATTAAATATTGGTTTTAATCTTAGAAAGTGCAAAGAAAAAGTAGTTCGGGTCACTTCGAAGTGTTTTTAAGTAGGTTCGGTTTCCGGTATAGGGACGAAGATGTACGCATGTTTTAAGGACAAATATTGATTTAAGGAGCTTCCAATAATATTGCTTATTTTGTATTTTTAGGTGACGGCGGTGTTAATATGAGTATGTTTAGAAAAATCTTTCAAATTTTTAAGGGTTTTGAGGTGGCATTCACTTCATCCTCGTTTACACTGGGATCATAGCCGAGCAGTTTGCTCCAGTAGTTCTCTCAGTATTTGAAACACTTTTCATTCATGAAGTCAGTTACAATTCTATATCAATTTGTGATTGTAGTTTGATTGTTGAGAGAACACGATGCCAGACACTCCGAGATACTCTTAAAGTTATTTCTTCATAAATTCAAATATGTACCTAATATGTTTGTTACTGAATTACGTCATAAATGTAATGTTATAAACATATAAAAGAAAAACTAGAGTAGTAGATGTTCTTTATTTTTTTTTATGTGCAGCTGAGGTAACGGTCAAATACGAACATATACCACTAATATTATATTTTATATAAATTTAAATTTACAATGCATGATGTGGTCTCCTATAACTAAAGAAGCACAATGTTAATAGACCGGCTTATATATTATTTTAGCTTTTAAGGTGTATTCTTTGTTGGAGATAAATTATATTATATAAAGCTAAATTACCACTCACTCACTGACTCACTGACATAATTGTTCTCCCAGATGGTGGATGGGGAGGTGGGTATATTTTAACAGATTCGTAAACAAGTAACTCTCAAACCTACGGGAAAAGTGTTAAACCTCCCCTTTTCCCCCCCCTTCTCCACCCCCCCTATCGTATCTCGGAAACTACGAGACCCGTATTTTTTTCTTTTTACGGATTCGTATAGAGGAGGCCCGGTTAAGTAAAAATCATTTTTCAAAGTCCCCCCCCCGCCCCCCTTCTCTCCCCCTTTAGGCGGATCTCGGAATCTAAGAGACTTGAATCATTTTTTTTTTCAGATTCATTTAGAGGGGCAATGCTTTAGTCGAAATACTTGTGCAACCCCCCCCCCATCACCCCCCCTCTTTTTTTTTTTTTTTTCACAAGCTCGCGAGGTGCTTGCACCTCGCGCAACACGCAAATACTGTTTTTTTTTCACAAGCACGCGAGGTGCTTGCACCTCGCGCAACACGCAAATACTAGTTATACTATATAAAGCTAAATTACCACTGACTGACTGACTGACTCATTGACATAATTGTTCTCCCAGATGGTGGATGGGGAGGTGGGTATATTTTGACAGATTCGTAAACAAGTAACTCTTAAACCTACGGGAAAAGTGCCAAACCTCCCCTTTTCACCCCCCTTCTCCCCCCTCCCTATCGTATCTCGGAAACTACGAGACCCGTATTTTTTGTTTTTTACGGATTCGTATAGAGGAGGCTCGGTAAAGTAAAAACCATTTTTCAAAGTCGCCCCCCTTGCCCCCCTTCTCACCCCCTTTAGGCGGATCTCGGAAATTAAGAGACTTGGATTTTTTTTTTTTCAGATTCATTTAGAGGGGCAATGCTTTAGTCGAAATAATTGTGCAACCCCCCCCCATCACCCCCCCCCCCCCCCATTTTTTTTTTCACAAGCACGCGAGGTGCTTGCACCTCGCGCAACACGCAAATACTAGTTATACTATATAAAGCTAGATTACCACTCACTCACTGACATAATTGTTCTCCCAGATGGTGGATGGGGAGGTGGGTATATTTTGACAGATTCGTAAACAAGTAACTCTCAAACCTACGGGAAAAGTGCCAAACCTCCCCTTTTCCCCCCCCTTCTCCCCCCCCCCCTATCGTATCTCGGAAACTACGAGACCCGTATTTTTTCCTTTTTACGGATTCGTATAGAGGAGGCTCGGTAAAGTCAAAACCATTTTTCAAAGTCCCCCCCCCCCCGCCCCCCTTCTCCCCCCCTTTAGGCGGATCTCGGAATCTAAGAGACTTGGAACATTTTTTTTTTCAGATTCATTTAGAGGGGCAATGTTTTAGTCGAAATACTTGTTTAACCCCCCCCCCCATCACCCCCCCCTCTTTTTTTTTTTTTTTGTTCACAAACTCGTGAGGTGCTTGCACCTCGCGCAACATGCAAATACTAAACCCCCCATCACCCCCCCCTTTTTTTTTTTTCACAAGCACGCGAGGTGCTTGCACCTCGCGCAACACGCCAATACTAGTAAATATTATAAATGCGAAAGCAACTCTCGTCTTTCTGTTAAACTATCACGTCAAAATGAGTTGACCGATTTTGATGAAAAATTGGTAGATAGATAGATTAGAGCTTGGAGAAGAAGAAAATAGGTTCTGGAAAGAATCTAGTCTTTCATAAAAGTAAATACATTTCCAAAAACTCCCGATCGACATACTTCTTGAAGATAGACTACAAGTATGAACTACCTATTTTGATCAGAGCTACTCTATAGAAGACCGGTGAAAGTACATTCGGGACTTGTCGGCTCACAGACAATTCATAAATTCTAAGCTGAAGCCATAATCGTCATTTGACTGAATGGTACGCCGGTCGTGACTGTGTAGTGCGTAACTGATACTGCTAAACCGTCTTACTATTTTAACTGGCGTCGAAAGTCGGTTAAATCTCGGCTGGTGAATGATTGGTTATGGGCATTTTGCTGACCGCTTGTGGTGTTGAATTTTGATAACGTAGGTACATAATACATACTAGTAGGTACAAAGATTGTCTCGCTGGCCTAGAGGTTGTAAGCGCGCCTGCTGAGAATGAGATCGCGGGTTCGATTTTTATTTTCTATGAGAATTTTCTTAGTAGTAGCCGTAAGATTAAAAAAAAAGATAGCTAGCAATATGGGTAGAATTTACAGAAATAGCAATCTTGTTATTTTTTTTATTGATAATAAGCTAGCATTTGACCAACATCTCACCTGATGGTAAGTGATGATGTGGTCGAAGATGGAGCACGCTTACCTAAAAGTAACCTATTCACTCTTGACTTAAAGACTCCCAGGTTATAGCGATCAGGAAACACAGACTCCGTCAGGGAATTACGTACGCACAATGAAAGTATTCGCAAAACGTATACCTTCATTGTGCGTATGGCTAAGGCTAATTATTCTCCTACTTTAATCTGCCGTGAATTAAAAGCAGTTTTATACAGACATATTATCGAGCTAACCAATCGTGAACACACATAACAAATTGAACGTGAACACACATGATAAATTGGCAAGCTAGAAAATCCCTTTTTCTGGGGTACGGTGTTACCCAGTTATGGTTATGGTGGTCAGATATTCAGTCGCTCTATGTAAAATACTAATACATATCTGGAAAACTACAAATGAGGCCATGAGAGCCAGAGTGGCCTGTAATTTTTTCAATACTGATTTTACAGTTAGGCCACTCTGGTTCTCATGGCCTCAAATCAAATCGTTTATTTGTGATACATGGGTTGCACACAAGTGTTCATTACATAATTAATGCGTGATAATAAGAGTACAATTACAATATTCTAATACATTTAATTATATTAAAAATGTCAATATTATTATTTAATTCTACTTACTACTAATCTTACACGTACATAATAAATACAAATAGTAAACAACAATAAAATTACGGTCAAGTAGATGTGAAACATTTAAAAAAATCTATTCGAAAAAAACTTAGCAACAGAGTAATAACAATTTTCCACAAGCAATTGGAACAATTTATGTTTAACGTACGTAATGTACTACGTACATACTTATAGGCTGCAGCAAATAACAACGTCACAAGCTCAGAAAGAGACGGATACTCATGTATAATATACATTGAATCTCATTTCAGCGGGAAAATTATAAAGATTGCAGGCGGTCCTTTGCATTTACTGTGAGCCAACTTAATCAAAACGTTAAAGTTGCCTGTCAACGTTTAAATACCAGCATGTATCGATCAACTAATACGAATATACATATCGTAAAGCAAAGTAAGTTACCACTATCACTCAAGTGGAGATTGGTACAATATCATTTGCAGACAAACGAACGTAATGTATCATTTTAATCAAAACCTGTTAAACTACGTCTTTTCGAGGAAACCCAACACTAGTGACGTGTTACAAGTCTGTTCCCAGAAGATCTGCATCGAACGGCCGATCGTGACGACAAATTCGTACGAATCGCACGAACTGTTATTGTTGCAACACTACGGCTTAGGGTTGGGACGCAATTGTTATGTTCAAATTGTAAGACATACACTGTTATGAAAGAATAGTTGGTTGGGTTCAATCATCAGCATCATTTTCTTATCCTTTTCACCACTATGCTGGGGTCGGCTTCCAGTCTAACAGGACACAATTCGACCTTCCCGAAGAACAAAGTTACATGTGACCATATGACAAAATATCATTATTTCACTACTTTACCTACTCTTTAAATAAAGCCTAAAAAAACAAATTGATTTATCGAAAGATGAAAAAAAAAAACGAGGCGTCATTAGTTCACAATAGCCTTATTATTTTAAGACTTCCAGCTCAGAGACAAAAGTAGACATTTGCATATGTGACTTTGTTCTTCGAGTAGGTCGAATTATATCCGATTTTACATGAAGCGACTGCCTTTTGACCTCCATAACCCAGTAACTGGTTAAAGCGATACCCCTTGGACTGGTGTCAATGTTCGGACTGTCGGGACCAACGACATAACGTGGTACTCGAGGTACGGGGCAATCTTGTTATGTGTTTATAATATTATGTATGAATAAAACATTTAATAAAATGTAATTTATTCACAGCAGCTCACAGATGAGGAATTCCTGTAAGTGTTAAGAGCGTGCGCAAGCGCATCGCAGTCCTTAAAAACAAACAACATCTTGATGAGTTTTTGAAATTAATTTCGGTTCGCTGAGATGATATTTTCTATGAAACAAATCTTCTATCACGCCTTCTCATAAACATTAGAAATTAAGTAACTTCATGAAACTAATTTACATACAGTCAAACGTGCCAACCCTGACGTGATGTCTCTTTATAGTGCCAATAATCAAGTCCTAACGAGAGATAGGCATCGGCTGTCATGTGGCGTCCCGCGGCGTAAACCGAGCGTTTTATGTGCGACAGTATTGGTTGTGATGTGCAGTATAAGTTTGTATAATATGGGTATGACCTATACGGAATCTTGTACTTTCGAAAAAAAAACAACACAACATTACAATAAAAAACAAATCTATTATTTCAAACCTCATGAAGACCAATATGTATAAAAATCTTAAAGCGATTCACCGAATACATCTACTTTCCAAATTTAAAATCTGAAGTCCTAATAGTTTCGGAATAAAGTGGCTGCGACATTCGGACGGACGGACTGGTAGACAGTTAGACAAGATGAATCATAAGGGTTCCGTTTTCTTTGCCATTCGGCTACGGAACCCTAAAAAGGAGCTTATGGGCACCTATTGCATTTTAATCAGGGAGGTTCAAGCTCAAAGCAGACCCCGAACATCCTGAAGGAGGCAGGTCAAATTACGTTTCTCGACTTGGAATTGGTTGTTATGACTTTAAATTAATGCCTAGATATTAATTACCGTTTTGGGGTTCATAAGGCCAATCAGAAAATCGGTAATTATTTCGCATCGCGGAAGATGTTAACTCTAAACCCTGATACGATCATTATCACTTTTCTACAGATACGTATCAAACGCCCCAAGACAGGGTTATCTCAAATTTTGCCTATGTATCTTTGCCGGCTGCATTCACTTTCCTTGCTCAGTATATGAGCAAGGAAAGTGAATGCAGCCGGCAAAGTGATGTGTATCTAACTTACTAAACTTTCATACTCATGGGTAAGTATGTATTATTAATTGTACAGGGTGGGCCATGAATTAGTTAACATTTAAATGTAACTTACCACGCAAACTATTGCCGCGCGGGGCGCGGGCGCGGGCGGGGGCACTAGCTCGCTTCTTGGAAATTTAGTCGCAATGGATCGCTTCACGGGGCCGCAACGCGCTTACTGCGTGAAACAGTTTTATTTAAACAACTTTTCGCTCATTACTGTGAGACGCTTATTTCGCGTTGAATATGGTTTACACGACTTAAGTCAGTGTCCAAGTGCTCCTTTAATAAAGAAATGGGTGAAGAAGTTCAAAGAGACGGGATCTACACTAAATGTGAAACAAACCGGCGGCCCGCGGACTTCTCGGAGCGAAGAAAACGTGCAGCAAGTTTCCGCTTCTGTTCGACGTGATCCAGATTTATCGACACGCAAACGTTCGGCTGAATTAGGATTATCACGCACATCATTACGCCGTATTTTGAAATTAGATTTGAAATCACATCCATATAAGATCCAGCTAATGCAAGAACTAAACCCTAATGATTTAAATTTGCGTAAGTCATATGCCGAAACAATGTTAACTCGATTCAGTAATTTTCACAACATCTTAGTCTCTGACGAAGCCCATTTCCACCTAAATGGGCATGTAAACAAACAGAATTGCAGGTATTGGAGCAGCGAAAATCCTAAAGCTAAACATGAGAGGCCACTTCACTCTCCTAAGGTAACTGTATGGGCTGCAATTTCAGCAAAAGGAATCATCGGACCTTACTTTTTTGAAGATTCTCGAGGCCGTTCAGTTACTGTTAATTCTGCCGAGTATGTGAAAATGTTACGGGAGTTCTTAGCACCGATGCTACTGGAATTTGCTGGCTATAATCGTAACACATGGTTTCAACAAGATGGAGCCACGTGTCACACATCGAACGAGTCCTTGCCGTGGTCAAAGACATGTTTCCGGAAAAGCTGATATCCAGACGGGGTGACATCCCATGGCCACCCAGAAGTCCAGATCTATCACCAGCAGACTTCTTTTTATGGGGTTATTTTTAAGAGTCGTGTCTACATTGATAAACCGAATACACTGCGTCAACTTAAAGAAAAAATCATCGAAGAGATGTCGGCGATCTCGCGGTCTCTTTGCAGAAGAGTATTCGAAAACTTTAGGACTCGCTTAGATGAGTGCAAAAACCGAAACGGTGGTCATTTAGACGAAATAATTAAAAAAAAAAAAATTACAACTAATTAGCTTTCTCGTAAATAAACGATTTCTAAAATATGTTAAATGGTTTTTTTTATACGATTTTTTCAAATGTTAACTAATTCATGGCCCACCCTGTAGTATGCTTTCTCACACTTTCCTACACTCGTAGTGAGGTGAGCTACGGTGCTTAAAAGCAACTGCTCAAAAACGAGCTGTTCATTTAAGAGTGCACCTATGGTAGATTTTTTCCGTAATATAATCTTAATGAGGCTGGTGTTTCCGGGCTTACTACCTTGAGAAGAAACAGTGGTACAAACTCAAAGGTTAAACTCTCTTTTGAAGTCCATACAATTCGTACTGGTCAAATTACCTATTCAAATGACCAAGTAGGGTTGTAAAAGAGAAGCATAACTGTTTGTAATTAAAATTTAACTGGGTTACAGGCAGGCAGGATACCTAGGAAGGCGCAGCGCAGTGATGTCAAGTGGAGTAAATCTGTGACCGAATGGCGTCCAAGTATTGGAAAAAGGAGCAATGGTCGTCCGCCAGCGAGATGGGCTGACGAAATTGTCACCATTGCCGGAGTATCCCGGATGATACCGGGTCAGGAATGTGTAGCTTGGAAGTAGCGAAGAGAGGCCTATACTCAGCAGTGGGTGAATTCAGGCTGTGAATGATGATGATGATAGCCGGCGTAAGTATATTTCAGTACCAGTAGAAAGATACTCGGACCGTATATTTATCAACGGAAAAGATGTAATAAAAGGTAAGATTAGTGTCCTGCAGTGGACCAATACTGGCTCACAAAATTGTAATAAAATTTAATTCAAGATACTTAGTATTGTGTATATTTGGCAACCCTATTTGCTGACGCTACCATTGTGTCAGAGATCGCCTGATAAGCGTACGATATGAATCGAGTGTCTGACTTCTGACAGGGTTATCGCTAAGCTTTGGCGATATTCATTTAAGACTTTATTGTGACGATTAATCTTTCTGAAAAGCAATGTCATGAATTTTGTGCGAAGAAAGTGCAATGAGAATAAAATAATGCAATTCATGGGAAAAAGAAATAAAATCAGTCTTGAATTAGCTGTTTAAAAAACAAATAAATCCTTTCAAATTAACAAAGAACCAAACAAAACACGAACTTTGCACTTTCAGTTTGCAAGTGTACTATTTATTACGTATTATAGCGAATAGAAATTTTATTGCTATCACCGTAATTTTAATGCACATGAGCGTGGGATAACTGCGTGTTTCCCATATTATAATAGGTAAACCCCTTTCTATTTGTAGGACCTATTGAAGCAAGAAAAGCGAGTTAAAACAAAAACTTGTTGATGTATAATGGATACCTGCTCTACTAAAGTTATACGAAAAAAAAAAAACAAAAAGAAAATAATGTTGATATATATTTTTTATTCCTGTGGTTGATATCATAGAAACTATAGTTTTTTTTCTCCCAAGCACATAAAAATACCAATACAAATTGTTCTCTCAAAAAAAAAACGGCTAGTTTGCTGTCAAATATTTGGAGCTAAATTTAAAGGTTACGATTAAAAAAAAATAAGTACATATATTTAAACAACTTTCTTTTTAAACGTGATAAAAGGCAAACGTGTTCCATCGTTGAACTCGCCCATGAAGGGTTCCGTAATCCGGAGTAACTATAATAAATATAATATACTTAATATATATATTTGAAAAAAAAAAAAAAAAACAAAAAGCCTTACAAATTTCTTAAAACTAGATTATTTACAATTTTTACAAATACGCCAAATAACTTTGTTTTTCATAGTATTTGTATGAATTACAAAGTTATATTTGCGGTTTTAGAAAATATACTGTATCTCAAAAACTGCTGACCCGATCTCGTTCAAACCAATTTTGGTTCAAAGTTTACAATAAGATCTACAACATATGTTTTTTTAGATTTTTCAATTCATTATTATAGAAGTTAGAGGGGGGGACACACACATTTTACCACTTTGGAAGCGTATATCTTTTAAACGATTAACTTTATGAAAAAGTCATTTTAGAAACCTTAATGTCATTTTTAAAGACCTGTCTATAGATACCACACACGTGTAGGTTTCATGAAAGAAAATTTTTCAGTTTCAGTTCCATGTATGGAGAGCCCCTTCATTTTAAATATTTTTTAAATTTTCTCTTAAAATCGGAAAGCGGTTCACAGAATACATCTACCTACCAAGTTTTACATGTATAGTCCTAATAGTTTCGGAAAAAAATGGCTGTGACATACGGACGGACGGACAGACAGACAGACGGACAGACATGTCGAAACTATAAGGGTTCCGTTTTTTGCCATTCGGCTACGGAACCCTAAAAAGCAATGAAATATACTTATAAAATTGGCGGAATTTCACAGGCCCTATTAGTCTTCTAGTAAAACACGAGCCTTAAAGATTAAATTATATTCATCCCGAAAAATACATATTTTATTGGCTTTTTTTTTAACGTGGTAAAATCATCAGATGAGTCCTGCCACCCCGGGCAGGGCCGGAGGGACTGTCAGACTTGTACTGAATAAAATCCACGGTATTCCTTCAATAGCCCTTGGCTTTACGTACCGGGGTCACGGTAATGAGATAAGTCCCACGACCCCGGCAGGCTTCGGCCCTCTACAGGGGGGGCCTCGTCATCTTGCTGACGCTCTTTGAGGCGCGCGTGGAACACAACGCGCCGTCGACCCGGGCATGGTCCATGGTCGGACAGCGAGTTGCCCTTTACTCCCTGTCCGCATGCCCGCGCCTACGCTGGCCGGAGATCGTCGGCCGACGTCCGACGCCGTGGGCGTCTACCACTGCGGCTGGGCTGGAGGGAGGACGCTATCCTCTCCCTCACGCGGCCCGCCTCCTCCTTCGATAGCATGACTGCTTCGCAGAAGGCGGCGACCGCTTCCCACTCCGTCTCGCCCCGCAGCATGGCCTCGACCAATGCCGGGCGCGAGAGGTCTCCGCCTATCGCCGCCGTGAGGACACGTCGGTGCTCTGCCCAAGCGGGGCAGTCTTGCACCGTATGCTCTACTGTGTCCTCAGGGCGATCCTCGCAGTGGTGTCACCCAGGCGTTTCTTCCTTCCTCATCAGACACAGGTACCTCCCGAAACTTCCGTGTCCGGTGAGGACCTGCGTCATGCGGTAGGTCAGGACGCCGTGACGCCGATCTAGCCACTCCTCAAAGAGGGGTCTTACCGCCGCAATTGCGGCGTGCCCGATGTTTTATTGGCTTAGGCAAGATAACAGAAGTTGCGGAGAAAAGATAGCCAATCAAAAGTCCAAAATTCAGCATTCGAAGTTCAAGAGCTTTTAAAAACCTTCAGATAGCTAGTCCGGAAATAGCGGCGTCAAGAAAAATAATTACTTAATTATGATGGAGTCGTTCGTTGATTGGTTCCCACATTGCATCGCTATGGTTTGATAGTATGATTGACATAAACGATTGATTGACTGCTTCGGAATATGTAAAGTGCGTGTATTATTGCTTGTGCAATTAAATGTATGTGGTGTACCTTTACAGTTGGATCAGAGGCTCAAAACTCAGGGACATGAACAAAAGATTTTTTTATCTTTTAATAATATATGAGACCAAAATCTCACTTGCACAGTTGAAATAATTAATAGAAAGAATCTCAGGCCTAGATGAGACAATATTTCTGTCTGTCTATATGTATTTGGTATTTCATGACAAGGGCGCAATTAAACACTAGTTTATTATTTACTTTTTTTTAATGTACCTAATTGTAAGTTCTGGAGCCCTGGCAAGGCCAAGAGTCGCGACAGAACTCGTAGAAGATGGCGGGACGAGTTGGACCAAACTAACACTAGGGGTCCACTTTGGCCCTGGATAGAACCATCTGGAAATCATGGGGAGACGGCTTTGCCCAGCAGTGGGATGATTCAGGCGCACAGTAACAGACCCATGTTAATCTGAGTTGTATGCAGGTATGTATATATTTTTGTAAAGAGAATTTCACAGATTGTAACTCTTACGTTTTATGCATATTATTTTTTAAAGGGCTCCTCATTATTTTAACATAATCAACATCCTTCCATAAATTAAACAGCTATCTTCTCTGGAACTCATTACGTGTAAAGTTCAGCAGCTTCTGATTACAATCAACCCATTCACAATTTATTTATGTACGTTTATAAACTTACGGCATAACTGCAGGAAGACACTCTTAAACCATATTTAATAACTAATAGCAAGCCAATGCAATAATTATTAAGTTATTACAAGTTGTATACGTAATGGGGGCCGGGGTGAGAGAAACGGCCGCGCTCTGGGCACCAATTAGACGATCGCGTTCACTTTGTGAATACTATTAAGTAAGCACGATGAAGAAGGATACTGTTGGAACTCGATGGTAAACGTCTATAGATAGTTAATATTACTACAAGAGGGAAAAAGGATATTTACTCAGTATATCCTAAAGAAAGCAATGATTGGAGACTTCTACTACTGGAATATGCATTCACTTTGTACCCATGTTTCTTTCCCTTCTCCTTGTCTGATAAACAATTAAATTCACATCTATCGGTCTATAAATTCACTTACACGCATACCTAGACCCGTGGCTAACTTTAGGCCATGTAAAAATTAGTTCTAGTGCGGGAACTCACGACACACAGCAACCAATCACTCAACCCCTGCGCCAACTGTGTCTTTGTAAGGTACGACAGCGATGGTTCTTTCTTATGAATTTCTTGCAGCATATTTGCGAAAGGAAATTCGAAAGACAGAGACGTTCACAGTTCACTTAAATAATTAGTAAAAAAAAATTAACCTATGTATTAATTTTCACGTAATGTTGTAGATCCCAGCTGTCATTTGTACGTCTGTCAGTCGTTGTAATTTATTTGTTTATCCTCGCATTGAAACGCCTTGCAGCAATTATACCAATGGAAAAATTACAATCTACTACTTTCCAACATCCTATGCGCAGTGGAGTGGTGGACATCGAATGGATTTATGATGGGTCACGTATACTCACTTACGAAGTTCCTTCTCTAGGGATCCACCTTTCTTACTTACATTAAGTTATTTAAATCTGACTTAAAACCTATAGTATCCCTGTTGCTCAGTTCACACGCTTATCGCCAATAGGACTCAGAGCTCTTCCAAATGTCACATTCTCACTGAAGCTAACAGCACTGATTGCCACGTAACCTATATATTTTGTTCATATAGATAAACCTTTAGTAACACCAGCATATTTACTTAAGTCTAACTGTACTCCCGACTTTGTCCACTTTGAAATTACGTTTTTTTTTTAATTGTACATAGGCTCGCGTTTGATCAACATCTCAACTGATGACAAGCGATGATGAAGTCGAAGATGAAGCACGCTTGCCTAAAAGTAACCTATTCACTCTTGACTTAAAGACCCCCAGGTTATATCTGTCAGTAAACAGACACAGAATCCAGTATATAGGGTGTCCCGAAACTCAACGTCAAGCGGGTACAGGGCGATAGGCTAGGTTGTACCAGTTCTAGCAAAAATAATAAAAAAATCCATGTGACTTGGTTAAGTGATAATAGATATAATTTTGAAAATGTTGAAAATCTGTATAATTCCACTCCTTAGCTGTACGCACAATTAATGTGGGTATGGCTGGGATGTCCACCATATAACGATGGCGCATCGCCGTTTGTCTTGTAGTTCGATGATATGCATGCAATTCCATCCCACACTCACCGAAATGTAACCGATAGACAACCGTACCGGTGTTTTAATATAAGAGAATGATAATAACAAACCCTAGCCTGAATAGCCCTGTCATTTACAATTAAAACATGAATACTAAAAGCATAACAGTATCCATACCATTTAATCCAGTCGAATCATTTATGCGTTTATAACTTGACGGATATCAGGGCGCGGCTAAATGCCGGAACCCTTACATTGTGGACTGACAGGCTGCATTCAGTGTTAATTTTTATAATCAACCGAGTCAATACGTACCTAGTTAGTTAGATACGTGAAATATCGTGAAAACTTGTGGCCAAGTTTCCGTGCCGGTGAGTGTAGTTTATTAGTGGTCTGTGTCTTTTGTGAAAGAAAAGACATTACTATTTAAATGCATACTATGCAGACAAGTACCTGTATTAGAATTAGGGAAACGTATTGATGACTAGGACAGGCCACATGATCAGATCTAGTAAAGAGAAATGGAGCCAAATAATTTCAGATTGCTATCCTAGAAATTGCAGACGAGCAGAGGGAAACAAATAAGGAGATGGGAGAATGAGTTCAGACTAACAACAGGCCCTCATTGGACGAATGTGGTCCGGGACAGAGATCAGTAGAAAATGCTGGAGGAGGCCTATTCCAAAAGGCACACTGAATTAAGAGATATCATTTAACACTTAATAACAAAAAACACAGGTGCTTTGTAGGCTTTGGTCAGGAATACAGAATTATGTGTTTGTGTTATTGATCAAGTTTTGATGAGGTTCAAATTGATTAATTCAATTTGAATACGGCCACAATCTTTTGTTGTTTAAATATTCCAAAAGTAGTTGGTAAGTAGTTGTTTATACTTACATATTTCAAAATCTATCTTAATTACTTTCGCGATTTAATTCTGATTTTTTGGTATGATCCATTTTGACGTGAAGAAACACAAACACACTAACGCATTTACAATATTAGTATTGCTTAGGTAAATAACTAATAAGGCTCATTACTAATGACGATCAGTGATCTGAATCATAGATCGTCATTGAAACACAAAAATAAAAAGAGATATACAAACTTTCTTCAGGAACTACCCTCTACAAGACGTAAGTTATTTGATAAATTGATTTACCTGTGAACAAAAGAAATAAATCATTAGAAACAAATCAATAAACATTCAACTTCATGATCATATTAAAAGTTCACAAAATGTCACCGTCATGTAGGTTTAATTATCGTATTATTTAAATGAAATCCTAGCAGTGGAGTTGAGCAAACCTACACAATAATAATAAATTATGAGCAGTATGTCATATTGGCTGTTAACAGATGGCGCCAGTGTCGTATTGCGCAAGACTAAGGTTATAAAATGATGACAAACCTTCTTTGTTCTTTCATTCTGGCTTTATTCAAGCTTAATACACTGAATTGGAGTAAATAACTGAATAATTGTGAATAAGCTAATGAGAAAACATGCTACTAGATTTGGGTCGTTTTGCTTAAAATGGAAATCTGCATTTGCCTTTACATAAATATTCTGGTTAAGAAGACACGGTTCGTTGTAAAGAGGTATCCTACTTATTGCTACAAAACATGCAGGACTAAGTAGCCATAATCGATATACTTTTAAGCAGAAAGTAGGATGCTACTACTGATAATGTGATCCCAAAACTATGGATTCTTAACTGGTTTCAATATGATGTAGGTATACATCGCTGGTAGCTCCGTAAATGATAGGTCGTGGCTAACACAACACCAGCCGTCGTATGGGTATTTCTTGAAAGTTAAGCTACGCTTGCTAAAGGCCTGTCCATGAATGGGTCTATGTTAAGATATCGATTTTCCACCACGCCTCGAAAATACCTTTTTTAACAGTCCTTACGGATAGTCGATAATCATCGTCATGTTGTGATCTGGTCTTCCGTTGGACTAACTCACTCGACACTCACGGGCCTCCCAGTCGCGTCAGCGTGATGAAAACTGAATGGATGCAGAAGAATACAACCGAACAGAGGCTATTAAGACTCGACAGACACGACATTCAGTAATGAGGAACGCGACAGAAGAAGACGGATAATCTGAAGCCACAAAATCTGACACCAGTATTGCTAAAGGAAATCGTAAAGTTGCTAGGTTTTGAGGGTCTGATAGGCACTCCATTTAGCTGTACCAGGTTACACTGGAAACAGACCATAGCATATATTTGAAGAGGCTACGCAGATAATGACGTCGCCGGTAACCGCGTGTTACCCAGAATCAACGAAATACAAAAGCAACAAAAAGGATGTTACATTCTCCAAAAATCAAGAAACTTCTGTGCCTTTCGTGACAAACGAGGTATGAAGGTCGTGGTCGTGAGCACGGAATCGGGTTCGCACGAAAATAAAATACATGATCGACGTAAAATTGAGACATTAGTCGTGTCAATGCGAATGAAAGGAGCATCCTTGAAATAGCATACCATTAAATAGGTTGTGCAGATACAAAAGATTCTTAAAGGGATACAGAAGAAACGAGACATAGGGAGGGAAGGAATCGTTTCAGGTATTTCAAATTTCCTTATTCTTTCAACTTTGGAAGGTCAGTGAAGAATAATGTCTCCAGTTTCATTTCCAAGTCTTCATCTAGTGTGAACGCTGAGCTGTACATCAAACATTAATTCTTGTTCGATTTCTAGTTCTACCATTTAGATACTGCCCTAAAAGTAGAAACGGTAGATAAGAGCACTGCTCTTAGCATACCGTAGCAACCTTAAGACCTACATCGCAACCATCATTAAGCAATGACGTCCATAGAAAATCAACGCGTTATGATTCAGGCTGGCAACACTGACTTGTAATAAATCATTCGCTTTCTCGTTGCGACGAGCGAGGGTACCCAGGTGATGTATGTAGTACATTGTGAATACAATTGCGCATAATCAATGGTAATAGTTAAGCGCATTAGCTCCTGTTATTGACGTTAATTCGTTTTGTTGGGCAATAGGATTCAGTTAGGTCAAAAAAAACAAAACTTGGTCGTTCCAGTAGTCTTTTTTTTTCTGTTCTATAGTCTCTGCTTTGCACAGTGATGTGCAGGAATTGTCCTTGGTGCAGCAGAATACAGCATCTTAAAATGTCACGAGTATATTTGGATTCGTAACTAAAACAGAGTTTACTTATGTAAGTATATTGGAAGACTTGCGTTAGCTTTTAATGCATCTGCGGTGATTGTGAAGAATGTTAACTCCGCACCCCAGCTAGAAGTGACGAAGAAAAAAACCAGAAAAAGGTGTGGTTTTAGTCAGTAGGAGTTTGGCAATCATGGGGTTGAGGGTATGTTCAAGCGAGATACTGCGGCCCCGCAACGCAGTCAGAATCTGAAGGAATAGAGTGGGTTTTTAGCCAGTAAGAGTCTGATACTCTCTTGCTCTCCAGAACGAGAAGAATCATTTGATTATTTTCAGCCAGAAAAAAGACATGCATTGTTTTGAATAAGGGAAATCGTCATAAATGTGTAGCATTGCACTGCTTCCTTATTATCAATTAGCATAAAACCAGATAACTAACCTGAAAAGTAGGTAAACCGGAGACACATTATACTAATATAAATCTGCGGTCGGCGCTAGGTAATAAAAACTAAAAGGGAAAGTTGCACGCTTGCCGCCGACAGATGTCACTTTCAAACATCGCTTAATGCAGATAGCAAATAAATTGAAAGAGTTTCTCTTATACTTACAAGAGCTATATTAATAAATAATACTACCCTATATTTATGATAAACTAGCTTTAACAGTGGTTATCACATTGATGACATGCAAAGTTCGTCATCATCAGCTAAAGAAAAGATGGATGGATTGTGTGAGAAATAAAATTAAAGAAAAAGGAGCTAAGTAAATGGAATAAGGGCAGTAGGATGATCAGATTCAATTAAGTTAAATATGATGTGAAGAGATATGACGCACGGATTTTTTTTTAAGTTCTAACGTTTTTGTATACTCTTTCTCCAGACTTGTTGACTGGTAATCTGAATGGTTCTTTGAGCATCATCAGTTATTTAAAGAAACAACAGATATAGATAATGTTTTCTTTTTCATAATCTTTATAAACTTCAGATGCAGTTACAATAGTGACCAGTTACGAAGTATTACATTAGGTAAAAGACTGCAAGTATGTTAACACAATCAGGACAAGAACGAGCAAATGATTTCATAAGACATTTGCTAAAGAATTTCTGAATAATCACCTCTCTTACCAAAATTCCACTCATGTATCAACCCTAAACCCAGACAGCTAATTTTACAAAACCAAAGCTACAAGCTGCAAACCATGTTATTCCAAACAATATGCGATTCAGACAGAATATAGAAAGGTACTCGAATTAAAATGTCAAAGCCATATGAAGTGACAGTTAGGGCTGTTAGTACCAAGTTATGGGTTAACTTAACAGTTTTGTATTAATAAAATATAAGTGTTGCCAAGTTGAGAGGGCAGAAAAAGGAGCAATGTGGTCCGATCCGTATTGATTGATGGAAGGATGCTCTTGGTATGACAAGTTATGGATTCCTTGATTTATTAAGGAGCTTGACAAGAACATTTTAAGATGACAGAAGAACTAACTGTCTTTATAAGATTTCTAGGATTAGGATTGTTTCTTGGAAAGTAAGTTAGAGATATTTTTTTTAAGATATCATTGGAGCGTTTTCGATGTTTCTAATTAGCCATTGTCAATCTCTAGCTTGAATCTTGGTACTGGTAGGTCTATGAGTAATGCAAATTGGTCTTGAATGTTTCATTCCTTGAGATACAGTGGGCGGGTATAGTGCAGGTTAATAGGGGACATATGTCTGTCTACGATTTTTTTTGTTGTATGATGTTTTCTTTCATTGTTTTGAATTCTGTGGTAATGAAATAATTTACACAAAGGTGTATGCGATCCTATATTGAAAAGATTGGCCTAGACTATCCAAGGATGTGAAATGAGGAAAAGTGAGCGAGTTATTTGATCCAAAGTGGACCAAAATAGGCTAGATAGATGATGACATATGTGTAGCATGTATGACAGTTGTATCATATTTTATTTTTGTTTTGTTAAAAGGATTACTAGCAATGTGGGTAGATTTCACATTACTAGCAATCTTGTTAACCCCTCCAACGAAGCTAAATATGTAATGGGTGGGGTTCGAACCCATAACCTCTCGATCACAAGTCTGACTCCTTAGCCATAACGCTATTGACGCTTTAAAATGGATGTATATAGATATGTGATAATTCGTCCTTCCAAAGGTTGTCTGGAAGATATCGCTATCAGCGAAAGCACCGCCATTTTAACCATAGCTAAGTAATATTGTGTTAAACACGTGTGTTTTTTTAGTGTACAATATAATATAGTTTATCTATGCCACAGTTTATTCGTTCAAGGCAGCATTATTAAACTTCATACCTCGTCTTAAAATTCCTTCGGATTTTATATTTCGAAATGTAACATAAAAATCAACTACCAACAACATCATAATATTTACGCTAATGCCATGGTATCCGTTTATGGTGTGGTCGTTAGACGTTGCGCTTGCGTAACACTTCGGGTTCGATCCTGAGTATGGTCGAGAGAAAATAAGCTTTTTCGCAATAGTATTTATTTATTGATGGCCCGGACATAACTAACGTATATGGTAGGTGTTGCAAGGAAGATAAATTGTTTCATTCAACGGAGATTTTATAAGTTTTCACGTTTAATTATTTATTTGTTTTATCTTTTTTTGTTTATTAAGATATAAACTAATTATATTTCTAATTAGAAATGATCCGGCGCTGGCCATTGAAAGGTGAATTAGAAGACAAGCGTCTGTCTCATATAATGATCGCGTGGCGGGCTAGAGTCCTCCTATATTTTAACATACATATGACCTCCTCTATTTTCCAGTCATCTTTGTAACCAAGGTGTGGAACTCTCTGCCGGCTTCTGTGTTCCCTCCCACATACGATCTGTCAGAATTTAAAGCAAGAGTGAACAGACATCATATTCCAGCGTAGACATCATGTAACGTTTACTATCAGGCGTGATCAGGGTCAAGATGCATAACATAGGTAATATATCGGTTTAACCGTTCTAGAGAACTGCCCGGAATGACAGACAGAAACCTAATTTGATTTATGTATAGGCATTGATATAATTTAGTATATCAATGTGTATAGGCCTAGCTTCTACTCAGCTATGTTAGACTCGGCTTCCTGTCTAGCCTAACGCAATTGAGTATAAGCACTTTTTACAGCGAGATATAAATGCTAGGGACATGATTTAAAAAAGCATTGGCAGAATCAATTACAAAACTATTAGGCCGTGCGCGCACTGCCTTGCGGTGGCCGCAATTCCGGTAGTTCTACCGCACCGCAAAATTTGTGAAGTATGGAGTGTCATAGAAGTGCGCGCACTGCGGTCAGTCTACCGGTGCGGTAGAACTACCGGAATTGTGGCCACCGCAAGGCAGTGCGCGCACGGCCTTACAGTGTAATTACATAAATTTCTCTGCATCAGCAATTTTTTACCTTACCAATTAACAATTTAATACAAAACGCCTACTCAAATCATATCGATATTCCATGATTAGGTTCACCAAAATTGATAAGAACTACATAAAATACAACTCCCTGCCATATCTACATAAAGAAAAATGAATCGCTAAATGTGTTGCTAAGCGCAAAACTCGAGAACAGCTAAACCGATTTGCCTCATTTATTTTGTGTTGTGTTTGACGAATTCTGAGGAAAGTTCTTATGGAGAGACCTCGGAGAGACAAAACGTAAAAAAATATGAGGAAACAGTAAAATAAATAATTTTCTTTTCCCATACAAACCACTCTGTCCCCCGCTGTCAAACATTTGACGTCAATCAAAGCAAAACAAAGACGTGTTAGGATTATCTTTGGTATGCCTTCAAGTTGATTAGACGTTGCATGTCATTAATGAAAATAATATAACAAGATCCCTCAAATTTGTTTTATAGTAATTTTTTTGTGTTATTTTACCTAATGATGATCAGTAATCGTGTAGGAAAATAAGTGATAAGAACTTAAGCGTTGGTGCAGTATTTTGGATGGAAAGAGGCTGCATGGACTTAAATTATCACCACATTAATACTAAGTTCTTTCAATGTTATTTTATTTCTATTAGACCATAGATGATACATATAAATACTGAGATAGATGCGCCACTCTATGATTCGAAAATTGAGTTTTTGACCCTGATCGCCAGGTAGCGTAACGGTAGTTTCATACCGAAAAAATCCGATAGGTGGCGTCTACCTGACATGTTAATAATATTTTCTTATTTTAAAGATTTTAGAAGTACTAGATTGATTGAAATAAATATTCTAATCGACAAAAGATTAAATCTTTGATTTTAGAATATTTATTTCAATCAATCTAGTACTTCCAAAATCTAAAGATTAGATTTTAGAGGCTGGCAAAAATTAAAACACGGTGAAGATTGATTTAATTATTTTTTATATTTGTGATTTTTTGGATTCATTATAAATCAACGAAACATAACGAACGAACGAACTACTGATTCAAATTTAATTGAGTCTAAAATAGGCAACAAATCATACCACAATTGGAAATGGAGCGAGTTATTTTTTAAGCACTGCTTATATATTTTTGATGACCCCTTGTAAGAATGACCATTAAATGTTTTGAAGAGCTTATCAAATAATAAATCTCTGCACTCTTCGGGCAGAATGTTGTGTTCTGAAACAAAATATTAATGTTGGTTAATAACATTTTGCAAAATTTGCTAGGTAACAATAATGATCCAAATATGTGAAATTATAAACATACTAACTCGATAAAAAACGTAAAGCGCTAGACACCCTCTGGCTGAACACTTGTGCTGCATATTTTACCTTTATTTTAGGTATTTTATTACTCATCACATGTTTTTCTGTTAATTTATTAATTAATCGAAATTTGTCAAACTGTTTTTGACAGTTTTATATTTTTCCTTTTTCTTTGTTTTTCATAAACAAGCGAGGTGTATAGAGTCTATGATGCAGTAAAATTATAATGCCATTTAATTTAGTGATTTAGTGAATTAGGTGCCTAAATACATTAAATAATACTTTATGAATTTTTCGATACAAATAATATTTTTTTATTAATTTTGATTATCATATATGTATAAATATATCGTAGCAGCTGCCATCTATTATCAAAACATACGCATTACGTACAAAACTAAGTTGACCCCAGACATAAGATGTCACTAGTTTTTTTGGCAAATTTTGTGTCTGAAGTTTCTTCGGGAGTTTCACCCCCCTGACTGCGACAGGCCAATCACTTTTGACAGAACGAAATCTGTCGAGGCAGCTATTAACATAAAAAAAAAACAATATTACTTTGTTTTAGAGAAATAAGGCAGAACAAGGTCTGCCGGGACACCTAGTACCGTATAGTTATTAGTTGTTAATATGATTTTGATATGGGTAATCATAACATTTTCTTGCGATGGCGACCTGAATAGCTTCGTGAAGCGGCTGCAGCTGTAAGCTACATCATGTTAGTAGGTAGGTACGGTATCTGAATTCGGGGTCACCGACTCCATTCCCGAGTCTGGAATATACATACTAATGTTATAAATGCGAAAGTCTGTCCGTTGCGTATTCACGGCTAAACTGCTTAACCAATGTTTATGAATTTTGGCGTGGAGTTAGTTTAAGACCAGGGGTCAAACATAGAGCTTAAGGGGCTGAAATAGATAAAAAAGTTCATATCAAAAATCATGCCAGCAAATTCGATGAAATTAGTATTAGTAACGTCAGTATCTGCAAAAGTAATCCATGCAATAAACAAAAATTAGCTATAAATTAGCCGCCCGCTGTAGGTTTTCACGGGTGCAAATAACACACAAACTACATCCGTGTATCGGTCATTCTATTACTGGAAACCGTACCAAAATTCGTTTTATAGACGAGAAGTATGCAGGGAACAGACAACGACTTTATTTTTAGGGTTCCGTAGTCGAATGGCAAAAAACGGAACCCTTATAGTTTCGACATGTCTGTCCGTCTGTCTGTCTGTCCGTCCGTCCGTATGTCACAGCCATTTTATTCCGAAACTATTAGGACTATACATGTAAAACTTGGTAGGTAGATGTATTCTATGAACCGCTTTCCGATTTTAAGAGAAAGGGGCTCCCCATACATGGAACTGAAACTGAAAATATTCTTTTTCATGAAACCTATACGTGTGTGGTATCTATAGACAGGTCTTTAAAAATGAAATTAAGGTTTCTAAAATGACTTTTTCATAAAGTTAATCATTTAAAAGATATACGCTTCCAAAGTGGTAAAATGTGTGTCCCCCCTCTAACTTCTATAATAATGAAGTGAAAAATCTAAAAAATCCATATGTGATATGAATCCATATGATCTTAATGTAAACTTTCAACCAAAATGGGTTTGAACGAGATCGAGTCGGCAGTTTTTGAGATACTACATACTATGAAAAACAAAGTTATTTGGCGTAGTTGTAAAAATAAATAAGCTAGTTTTAAGAAATTTGTAAGGTTTTTGCTTTTTTTTTTCAAATAAATATAGTAAGTATATTATATTTATTATAGTTACTACGGAACCCTTCATGGGCGAGTCCGACTCGCACTTGGCCAATTTTTTTTAAGTATTATATAGAGAAGATTTAGATCATGATGATGAGAGTAAACTACAAAAGCTTTTCTCTATGTGCCCTAAAGTCACTGGAAAATTGGTTTGATAGGCTTGATGATAAGCTCGAGATTGACTACCATCTCACCTGATGGTAGATAAGTGATAACGTGATCAAAGATAAAGCACGCTTACCTAGAAGTAACCTATTCACTCTTGACTTAAAGACTCCAGTTTATAGCTATCAGGAATCAGACTCATAACAACGCGTAATTTGCACAATTACTATACAAACAAATCAAGTTTTAAACGTGCGCATTAAAAAAAGTGCTGGTGTTAACCGTGTAAATACACCCAAAGTAATGTTTTCAGTTAACAATAAAAAGATACCCATGTCGCTTTTACATACAGATACCGATCAATCAATCAGGAAAGACTTGGTAAAATTTCCGTGACAAGATGTACCTCTTATTTGGGTAAAATTAACCGTGCAATTAACTGCAGTTAAGCTGTTAACATTGAGTTACTCTCGTGACAATCACCGGTTAAGGGAAAAGTTAAGTTTCACCCAATAAAGTTTATGTTAAGTATCACAAAAGAGACATACGGATGGCTCGGATAGTGAACAGGTTTTTGTGTCATTGATGTTGAGAATTATTTTTTCATCTATACTAATATTATAACGCGGAAAAGTTTGTTTGTTTGTTTGTTTGCTTGAACGCGCTAATCATCGAAAGTACTGCATGGATTTGGATGCAATTTAGTATGGAAGTAGCTTGAAGCTTGAGGAAGGTTATAGGCTACTTTTTACCCGACTGAAAAAAATGAGAGTTATGTTTTTACCGTGATAGAATCCACGGGAGCGAAGCCCCGCGTGAGTACTAGTTTTACATAATTCCCAGATTCTGTGCCTGTCAAAAGTTTGTTTGTTTAAACACGCTAATCTTCGAAAGTACTGGGCGGAATTGGATGGCATGGAAGTAGCTTGAAGCTTGAGGAGGATTTTTAACCGACTGCAAAAGAAGGAGAGTTGTTTATATCGCGATAAACTCTGAGTGAAGCCCCACGCGAATTATAGTTCTAAACACAACAACTTTTTCAAGAAAAGCCGTAATCAACTTATATAAAATGCTTTCGTTACTGACTGACTGACTCTAAGCACTAAGAAAAGATTTTTAGAATTTCTCATCGGATCGGAATTTACACGGGAAAAAACTCCGACGCGAACAAAGGCACGGGCAACAGCTAGTAGAACATAAGTTTTACACACAGATAAATGCGTGTATAATGTAGCTTGTGTGTTAATCGAGTTATCTGATACAACCAACAATTCCGCCAACATGTTGGCCAAACATACTGTATTTATATCTTTATTATTTTCCCCAATTATTATCAGTTGCGACGTCGCGTCGTGTTCATTTCGATTCACGTTTATAAGTCCTACTCCTTTTGGCTCCCACCGTCTTGTTTGATCAACGACCAGTTTGGCCATACGCCATTTTGATTATCAGGGCAAGATTTACCGAGAATTTTGGCTTTTGCATGGTGACTAAGGGGCATTGTGGTACATCGACGAATTATAATTAGGAGGTATTTCGTTGGAGTTTATATCAATCAATCAACGAGAAACTGGTCGAGACAAGGCTCCAGAGCCTAGAACATCGGCGACGTGTTGCAAGCCTGTCAGTTTTCTATCGGTTACATTTCGGGGAGTGTGCGATGGAATTGCACAGTCTTATTCCGCCAAGCCCGTTCCATCATCGGACTACAAGACAAACGGCGATGCGCCATCGTTACATAGTGGACATCCCACCCATACGCACGAAACGATTTGGGAATACTTTCATTGTGCGTACGGCTGAGTGGAATTCCCTGCCGGAGTCTGTGTTTCCTGATAGTTATAGGTAACCTGGGAGTCTTTAAGTCAAGAGTGAATAGGTTACTTCTAGCATGCTTAGCCTTTTTTCTACTATATTCGCCGGCTTCCAGTATAATCGGATGCAGGGGAGTATTAGTGTTTCACATGGAGGGATCGCCTATATGACTCTACAACTCAGTAACTTGTGTCACAATACACCTTGGCCAGGCCAGTGTTAGATTTTCCCCGTACCCGTAACTGCTGTCGAAGATGTCCAAATGACGGCCAAGATCGACGGCGTCACGTGCCTTCCCCCGTGAGATTCCTTCGTGCCTCCGTAAGCACGTTTCCGAGGGACTGAGGAATCTAGATATGTAATATAGTCTCTATGTTATTTTGATATTGTACTAGCGATCTGGCCCGGCTTCGCTCAGGTACTAAAGTTTATATTTGCTTATATATGATTTTGCTTAATCAATTTCTCGTCCGGTAATTTACCACACTTATATATCGGCGATAACTCATAAGGTATTCATTTTATTGGTATAGTGTAAAAAGCAGTTTTGATCTACATTAAATCTTCAACATATCTGACGTATTTAATTGGATAAGGAATAATACTGTACTGTTAAAAAAAGATTCATAAATAACCCATCATTTTAACGTAATTTGTAAAAGAAAAAAATGGTTATTGTGGGTTATTCTTGGGAGATAGACATATGCCATCGCGGACTTTTTTGTAGATCTATAAAATAGAAACAATCCCGCCATACATTATATTTTTATAACTCAAAAGGTTTCGGCAGCGTTTTCGATTGAAGCTCCCGATGAGCTTAATTCTTTCCGACATGTTGAAGTAATATCGTCGTATTTCATTAAATCTACATAAAACCTTAATTTGTTATACACTTAAACCTTCCTCAGGAATCACTCTCTATTAAAAAAATCTGCATCAAAATTCGTTGCGGAGTTTTTAAGATCTAAGCATACATAGGGACAGACAGACAGGGAAGTGACTTTGTTTTATACTATGTAGTTTTGATATTGTATGAGCTTATTTACTCACAAACTTTACGTTTCATTAAAATCCATGTTTGTAATTTTGTATTGTATGTTGTTGTGTGTGTCTTTATTCGAATAAATGGTTTTCTATCCATATATCGCATTTATAGTAGTGTTTGCATTCGTCGTCCTCCAGCGAGATGGGCAGACGACATTGTTGCCATCGCGGATATACCCTGGATGAGGCACATCAACGTGGAGCTTGGCACAAGCGTAGAAAGGCCTATACCCAGCAGTGCGTGAAGTCAGGCTGTGAATGATGATGACTAGTAATTCGTATGAAATTATCTCCTGTGAATCATCGACACAATTAATTACTAATACGTATTTTAATAGGATACACACTGTAATCAGAAGTACCGTGTTTTTCTTACTACACGAATATTATATCTTCTTTAAACAAAAAATAATCGTGATATGTTATTAATGAATTAAGGTTGCATACTGAGTGATGTGAAGGGTATAAGAAGTTATTTTTGGTAGATAAGACATGCCAATTATGGTTTCAGTAGTGGCGATTATTTAAATTTTAAAGCTGTGTCATTTGTGAGCTGTCAGTCTTGGGAAATGGGGTAATGTATGCCGTGGGTGAAGTAAAGGCTGGCCACGTTGGTCACGATATTGTGCAGTATATCCAGTTGTGACAAATGTGATCTTGCTTGTAAGTGACAGGTTCTTTGTTTAAAGTTGTGATTGTGATTGAATATGCATGAAAGCCGTTACTAAGATATTTGTAGAAGTGGTTAATGACGATATTATTTTTTTTTTGGAAAATGGCACTTGTTTTAAAATTTAGAATCCAAGCTTATCATGTCAGGTTTTAGTATGTGATAGCTTTATTTTGGAAATAAACAATCATAATTAGGGAGCTTTTATCAACCAAAATAATATAATACATAATTATGTATTCTGGCAACGTTATTACTATAATTAATGTATTTTAGGTAGAAAGTATTCAAATGTACTTATATGTAATGTTAACATAAAGCCAAAGCACTATAGCTAACTGTGTGTTTTGTTATGATAAATGAGTTTTATCTGTATGTACTCATAAATATGTCTTTTAAAAACTTAACATGTAAAATTGTCAGGTCTTGTCAATGTGCATATGTACTTTTGTCGTGTAAATAAAACATTAAGGTAGCTTTTAGATAGAAGCGATGTATCACGCCTCTACTCATAAACAGTATTTAATTAAGAAGATGTTTAGTTAGTCCACAGACAATGGTCCACCCGCATGCCCCACCTGTACCTTGATGGTCTTATGCTGACATCAGCAAGCGGAGTTCGCATAGCTATATGCAATAGATGTGCAAAAACAAGAAAATGAGGAATGCTTGAAATGAAAGGCTTAGGATAGGAGCGCCGTTTGTGTTGAAACCTCAATGGTGCCTCACCTTAGCAAACAGGATGGCAAGCAATAAGATAATGGCGACGAAAAAAAGATACTCAGACGTGTAAATCGTAGAGAATGGACTGAGGCAATAAGTATATGAAATGATTTATTTAATCACCCAACCAGTAGCGCAATACAGATTTATATTACGTTGCTACGTGGGTCGAGGTCTTCCCCATAGCTTCCCAGTTGTTCCGCCTTCTCTAACCAAATCAATTCGTCGTAAACGCCTCTGAGTCGCCTCTGGCTCCTGATGCATACTGTCTGGATAGGCCCACTCAAATCTGTGGGCATCTTTCCTCAAATGATCGCCTCAGACATTAACCTGCACGGTTCTCGTATGACTTGACTTGTACAGATTGTATGGTATTCAAAAGAGACGTCGACCTTTGAGTATGTTTCGGTGTTTCTTATCAGGGTAAACAGTTAGAAAGAACCGGCCTCACGTAGTTTAAATTTACGCAAAAAATACTTGTAAAAGTGTTATTTAAAGAATCGTGGTAGTCGGTATTAGGTCACTGTCCACTAAGCGTAATAGTATGAAAAGCTAGTAAGTGAATACGGGCAGAACAAAATATGCAACCGTGCGTTCTGTTGTATTTTTATAAAATGGATCTCGCATCTTAGTAACTTTGTAAAACAGTCATCGTAGTGAAGGCATCGCTCAGTCCATTCTCCCATATACATAGATATAAGGAGAGTTGCAAAGCAAGTATAAATAACAAAACTAGATTAAAGTTCTAAAATGAAATTAAAAATAGGTAATATTTTATTTCTCTTAACATAACATTTGCGCTGACGCAAGCCCCAATCCGATGAAAAGGGTTCTTATTATAAAAACAAGTAAGTAATATATGAAGTCGTTGTGCCGAGGTTGTATAATTTTACAATTACCGCACAACGGTTGCAGGCGTGAGTGACGTAATAAAATGTTTATAAGAATTTGAAAAAAATGTTTAGTGGTTGAAACTATTCATAATATCATGAATAATTTCAACCACTAAACAAGTGTTAGGTGGGGTAGTAATAACTAACTAGAGCTATGAATATCTGTTTCTTCTAATCTAGTTGTTTTGTATTACAAAAATCGTGGTAGCATTATTTGTACGTCGTGGGTTCTCGCCGGTGTCGGGGGAATGTTCTAACAAGATACCGCAGCCCCGGAAGTTAAGGGCAGCTGAAGGAACAGGGTGGTCATTAGAAGTCTGACACTCCCTTTCGCTCCACCCAGAGTGGGAGAAGTCATTCGATGATTTTCCCACCCGGGAGAAAAAAAGGTCGTGGGTTTGTCTAGGCAGACATACACAACCCGAATAGCGCAGTGGTACTGAGGCTGCCTTACGTTCTTAGGGTCCCGGGTTCGAATCCCGGTAGGAGCAAATGTTTGTGTGATGAGCATGGACCTTTGTTTCCGAGTCATGGATGTTTATATGTATAATAAGTATGTATTTACAAACAAAAAGTATCTATGTAGTAAATCAACTATCTGGTGTCCACGACACAAGCCTCGATGCTTAGTGTGGCACTAGATGGCGCTGTGTGTAATGTCCAGCGATATTTATTTATTTATTTATATTATATTTATTTATTTATTTATTTATTTATATTTGTGCAATTTTCATAATTACAGCTGTCAAAAAGGTGAAGGAAACATTGTGAAAAAACCAGTAAATCCTAGGACCAAAACCCGAAAACATGCGACTTTCACCAACCCACACTGGGCTCGCGTGGTGGGTTACGGTCCACCCCCTTTCATAAAGAGGAAGTCTGTATCCCAACAGTGGGAGTGTCATAGGCTTATTATGTTATCAGCAGAGGTCGGAATTAGGTAGAGTTATTTATGTACTTGCATCGAAATGTTGATATGAATATGGATCTTCCCGGGATTTCTAATAGACAATCCCGTGTGACCAACAATATTATGTAAATTTGGCAAAGTCGCGCGTGCAGTGGTTTAAATTGTGTAACAGTAAATAATTATATTTAATAAATCACGGAATTTTTCTGCTCTTCAAAATTAATCCCGGAATTTGGGGCATATCCACTTTATTCTTTCGTTGTATGAAATCAGTGTAAGTACATAAATATCTCTGCCTAATTCGACCACTGGTAATCATACAAAATCTACAAAATCACCTCAACATATTTACAAATCCCTTCAAAGGACACTCGACTTAATTCCCGTACCTCTGCGCTTACGCCGCCCACGCTTATAAAAACATCATGTTACACAACGACAATCCACGAGTGTTGGCAGTAAATACACTATCAACCCAGTTCTGGTGTAGGCACTTTCCTGATTAAATATGTGGTGAAAGGTTCGAAGTAAACTAGGGACTTCCGGAAGATAAAAGAAGTTCAGACTATGTCTGTATAGAGAGGATTTATGAAAATAATTGAGTGTTTGAACTGTATGAAAGATTATTCATATATTATAGACTAAGGGTATAACTTTTGAGATAGCGATGCTTAAAGAAAATTAAAAGAAGATATGAGCCGAATAAATTTTATTGCTTTAATTTAGAAATGCAGACCACATTTTTAGTCTGCAAAATGATCATGAGTTCAGAAATGGTAGTACAAGTTGTCAAGAACGAGTATTTGATAATCCAGAATAGCCCCCCCTCTGGTCAAAGATGACAAGGAGAGCCCACCATCAAATGAAATAAGATAAGCAAGAGAGAGAGACAGAAACTCAGTGGAAAAGAGTAGAAGATAGAGCCATTTACGAGTAGGGCAAACATTTGAATGGTCCTAAAATTTCGGTTAAAAACTTGCCCAGGCAAAAATATGTAAAATTAAAAGAGAACACGACTAAATTAATTCTTTGGCTACCTGTTACCCGCATCGAAACGTTTTACCGATACAAAAAAGTTTGATTAATCTTGATGTATTGCCAGAACACCCAAGTTACATTGGTAGGTATCCTTTAGCACCATGTAAATAGGGTTCAATTTATTATTGAAATCGTAATCATGATGCATTCCTTTTTGTTTTTAAATGATGTGGGGCGTCCATTACCGATAAAACGAATGCATCTCTTCGAAATTCAAAAATTCGAAGAAAAACGAACTTAACATAAATTTTAACGCGCAATTGTAACTTTTTGCGTAAATACAAAACGGTTTTACGCAAAACTTGCGCATCGACTGTATTCATTGAATATTAACAAATAATTTGCATTAATTTTATGTTTGTGCCCCAAAAGATACTGCCGTTATTTTTCCCTTTCTCGACACTTACTGAGATTCAGTACGTGTTATTGTACTTAAAATGATTTTAATAATATTGGCCATAAATTTATGCCCTCCATTGTTATGATTATAGGTTATGTAAGCTCAAAACTTCAAACTATGGAAGGAAGTCGACTACACTGTAAATTATAATTCCCTATTAGATTATTTCACTAGACTTTGTCAGTTTTTAATTTCCTTCTTCCAAAAAAAGACATACTATTATATTTATTGTCTGCTGAGAGTCTTACCACTAAGAATTTGACAGCTAAAAATCCATGTGTTCGACTAGCAGTACTGCGGGGCTTAGCTTCCGTGGAGTTTATGACGATAAGAACATAACCCTTCTTTTTTGCAGTCGGGTGAAAGCACATAACCTTCCTCAAGCTTCAAGCTACTTCCATACCAAATTTCATCCAAATCCATCCAGTAATTTCGAAGATTAGTGCGCTTAAACAAACAAACGTTTTCGCTTTATATTATTAGTACAGCCGGTGCGGCAGTAGTACCTACATACATACGTTTTCTTTTCATGCTTTTAGGGATATACAGGACAGTAACATAAGGACCTTTTGAATGTCCCAATACAAGGTATCAAAGTACTAATTCAAGTTGATAAGCATCAAACTCTGCCATTCCGGGAACCTATTGGTATTTTTAAAGCCATTATATTACAATTTTATATCTAAAGTATGCAATAGCTTTGTACAGGTAGTGTTGGGATTTTAATTTATATTTCTGATGGTAGTTATCTTATGCAGATTTATTTTATGAAATATTAGCGACCTCACCCGGCTTCGCACGGTCGAACTCTGCTAATTTAAACAAAACCTTAATAAATTGTACACCAAAACATTCCACATGAATCACTATCTATTGGTGAAAACTGTATGAAAATCTGTTAAGTGGTTTTTAAGACTATCGCGAACATATCGACAGAAAGACGAAGCGAGATACTGTTTTATAAATGAGGAAGGTATTGTATACGGAGACTAGCGTACAGAGGTTCAAAAGAAATGTCTTCTAGCAGATCTGCTACAGAAGAATAGAATTGGAAGCCCTATTTTGGAGTGCCTATGCACTGTGTTTAAAGCGAAGGATACTTAAATAGACTACATATACTAACTTTAATAAATCATATTTTATTAAAAAAATATTCATAGCGTGCTCCAAAAAAAAAAATGGTTTCTAATTATGTTACCCACTGGATCGTCAAATATCGTCACCAACTAAACGCCTGAAAGAGGATATCGCCATCAAGATCGACAACGGCGCAGGTGATGGGGTGATGATCTGAACATGTTCGCAGGACAAACATGGTCGGATATTGATAAAGGCAGAGAGGTTTGGAAGGAAGAATTGGATGCCTTTGCTCAGCAGTGGGGCTTAGAAAAAGAAAAAAAAAATATCCTTGTTCTCATACTATCTCTTCACAACTTTTTCGTGCCTTATCTTTTTGACCCTTTTATCGGTGTAATAAACTTTTGATAAAATCAAAGGAGCAATTTTCGCTGCGTCTACGCCATTTACATTGGATACCCCGCTGTTTATGAAAGTAAAAACAATTTTATATTTAACCTTTTCAATATAAGCACGTATTAAGTAACGCTGTAATGTTGATATATACTTAATTCAAATTGACAGTAAACGATGCTAAGCGACATTTAATTTGTTTGCAAAGAAGAGACGACTTCCATTGCTGTTTTTAATTAAATTTAAGCGAATCTATTACTTTTTTCGCCACCGTGATTTGTAAAATAAATTATTTATAAAGTAAATATTATTATATTTTTTTTTAAATAATATTATTTAATATAAATGCCCTTACTTTCGTATAACCCATTGTACCAATTAAAAATAAATTATTATTATTGATATTGGAACTAAAATGAAATAAGATTTTATTATAATAAAAAATCTTTTGGTAATAAAAGATTATGATATGATTATGCAAACTATATTTTAAGCACTTTATTACATAAAAATAAAACTTTTATGACGTTTTTTACAACTAAAGCAACATAATAATAATAAAAGCATGCTGCACATTTCATAATTTTGTTACTTAAATTAATATACCTAGTTATTATTTAAGTCACTTACCGTTACCAACTGTTATAACTTTTATCTTAAATAATAAACATAATACTTAAATATCAATAATAATTTGTTGCATCGTTAAAATGTAAAACGGAAGCCAAATGATAAGAAATAAGAATAAATTCTTTGGTGAAATATGATATTCGATTGGCAGGCGAGGTGCTTCAGTGAGCGGTAAACCATCAGCGTCTTTATGACTATTTAAAATATAGTATACAGAATGGAATCAGATGTTACCTTGCGAAATCCATACCAAACTAATTCTTCAGAAAAGTATATAGTTTTATTCCGCCAAAGCCTAGATTTTCAATCTTGCATGCAGTATGCAGCAGCGCCCTCCCGCCCTCAAATCGTCGATTGCTGTGACGTCGTTGAGTCAACGTTTCCTGATGATGCTCCGTGGAGGGGCGAAATACGTGTCGAATGTAGTTTGTTTGCATGTGGTATGTTTTTATTGCTTGTGCATATATTTGGGTGCCGGAAGACGATACTGCATACTGCATGCAAGATTGATCATGTGGTTTTTGATGGTAATTCCGTCAAAAATAACATGCTCAATCTTGAAAACATTACATATTTTTCTGAACTAATAGTTATGTAAAAATATTTTGTAGGGGCGTATCTATTTTATTGCTCAGTATTACTGGTCTTTTCTTCTATCTAATCAGTAGTTTAGATTGACTAAAGACCAATTTAAGATAAGTATACGCATATAGAACTTATATTACTTTAGAAACTTCAAGATGTGCAATAAAACTGTTAGTAGTATACAGCTTAGTCGAAGAAAAACCCATTTAAAAGGTTCTTATATAATCTGAAAGGCAATCAGTAAATCATCGACACGATTTATTAACTAAATAAAATCGCTATCCGCTTTCAATATAACTCGTCATTTATACCGGTCAGCGATCCACATAACATTTATTGTGGCCACTCAACGCGCGTGCTAATTTGGCAAATGATAGCGGGTTAAGTGTCCAATGGACGCAATATGGTTTCATGTTATTGATACATTGGAATTTTGGCCAGATGTATAATTATGGTTAGATTCCTTTGTAAAATGATATTGATTGAATCAACATCTATGACATGCTATTCTCTATGAGACTTATCCGAAAAAAAATTTAAGTACACACATCAAAAGTGTCTAGGGATCAAGCATTTTTATGCGGATTTCTTGAGATTGAGATGTGGCTTTGTAATAAATTTATGATTTTATAAATTTATATGGATCCTTTTTGGTGCATTTCATAATTTGAAACAGGAACTGTTAATCAAATTCGAGTAAAAGATGAAAATCAGCTGTCAATATTTTCCCTATAAAAACATACAACGCATTGAAGACATTATTAGTGCTACTGTTTCCCTACTACTGATTAAAACCAACGTTATTATGGAGCGGCGACGTCATTTAAGCAGGGAAGAAATGCTCAGAGCCGTGGGAATGATAGAAGCTGGTTCCCGGCAACGTACTGTGGCTTTAGCTCTGAATACAAGTCAGTGTTATCAGTCGACTTTGGACACGTTACCGAAGCACTGGTACCGTGGCTGAGCGCCATGGAGGACGGTATCGCTGCACCACACGGAGACAAGACCGATACATTCAAATCTTAACTCGAAGAGCTCCAACAATAACCGCCATGATGTTAGCCGTGAGGCTTCATCACTCTTCAGGGAACTTAATTAGCGACCAAACAGTCAGAAACCGCTTGCATGAAGTGAACCTTCATTCCCGAAGACCGCTACGGGTACCACCTATAGCAATGCACAATCGTAGGATTCGATATCAATGGGCTCTTGAACACAGAAATTGGGCAGAAGAACAATGGCGTTTCGTGTGCTTTTCTGATGAGTCTCGTTTTGGTATGAGACCGGATACAAGACGTATACGACACTGGAGAACCCCTGGACGCCAACAGCGATTAAAATCCTGCCAGGAAGTCCATCCTTATAGTGGTGGAACCATCATGGTATGGGCGGGTATTTGGATCGGCGGAAGAACTGAGTTGATTTGGATCAGAGGCAACCTCAACGCTCAAATTTATGCTGAGACGATTGTATCTGACGTCATCGTTCCTCTACAAGTGCAAATCGGTCCCTTATTTCAGTTAATGCATGATAATGCACGACCGCACACCGCAAGAGTTGTAAGACAGACTCTCGCCGCAGCTAACATCAATGTCCTGCTCTGGCCTGCTCAGTCGCCAGACTTGAACCCGATTGAGCATGCATGGGATATGCTACAGAGAAGAGCTCTGCCGAATATGGAGGGTATCCAGTCGCAAGAAGACCTTTTTTTGTTGTTGCAACGAACATGGGCGGCCATTCCACAGCGTGATTTGGATGAACTCATTTTGAGTATGCCAAACCGATGTTCTTGTGTTGTTAGTGTTCGCGGTAGAAACACGGATTATTAATTGTTTAAGTTACCCAATAAAATTTTAAAGAAAACTGTTATTTCAGTGTTTTTTTCGAACTTTAATGTTAGTGGTTCAAATGTCAAAAATCACTTTATTAGGAAAATGGCAAATTTCTTTATTAATGCAAAGGTGACTTGGTTTATCGTTACTGTGACAAACGAAAACACTTTATTTGATGAATCCTTAAAGAAAATTTTAATTAATATCAATCAGGAGAAAAGTTATTGCAAAAATATATGTTGATCCCTAGACACTTTTGATGTGTGTATTTAAAATAAGGATGCGGATTCTTTATTCGAAATTTTCAATGGAAAATTATTTTAATTTAGATTTGGTCAATATTTATCCCATAAAAAACAATACTTGTCAAAAAACCAAATCTCGCAATTCAGTTCTTCTACCGTAAAAAGTTGTGAGATCCATGTAATACCAAGTCGGTTATTAATTTATTCAGTCCCTACTTAAGGGACCTTCTGTCTTAAGTTGTTAAGTAATTATCTAACCTAACGACATCTTATAGGTAATATCTAGGCTAACATGCTCCTAAGTCGACCACGATTTCACTTACCATCAAGTGAGATATTTCAAAATCTAAACCAATTAATTACCTACTATTATTACTGTAGTAGTGTAATAGGTACTTATGAGTATCTTTTATATTTACCACACAACGGTGAAGTAAAAAGGAGGGTTATGTTTTTTACTGGTATATATGTAGGTATATGAACGTTCAAGCCTCCCGTAAACGTCACCTGTCAATATTCGTGACAACTATCATATTTCTATTAAATCCATCACTCAGAATAATGTAGTACAGAAAACAATTGAACGTACATCCAATCTTTTTGTCAAACCTTCATGCTTAACGCAGCAACCTCTAACAGCGCGGAGGCCTGTGTCACAGCATAAGCACACGTATTGCTGGGGATGCGGTAATGTTCAAACGATTTACCGCGAACCCGGAAGGGTAGTTGCAAGGAACAAAGTTGGTTTTAGTCAGTAGAATTCTGACACTCCCTGCCCCTCCACATAGAGTAGGAGGAGTTATTAGATCATTTTCCCACCGGACAAAAAGCACATGTATACTTAAAGCTACTATTTAGGCCAAAAAGAAATACTAAGTCAATATTATCTTCCAATTCCAGATAAAAACATCCATATTTTGCTTACCAATTCACCATGAAAGCGGTCCATACACATTCAATTACACGCTTTCTCATATCATTCTCGTTCAAAGCATGGTGTTTGGAGTTAATCCGTAAATCCCATAATACGGATTAATACCCCTCGGATATGCGCACGCGCGTGGGTGAAGTGCGCGCCTATATGGGTAATTAATTATTGCGTTATACGGATTGTTTGGATGGTTTGTTTTTAAGTGAATCATTTTATTATTTTCTTTTTCTGGCCAGTTTGGGCTGGTCTAGATAGTTAAGGACAAGTGCTAGGCTTCTCTTTGTGAATAACTAGGGAAAAATGCTAACACCCCAAATACAGGACAAAGGTTTGTCTTTTATAGTGGTCTCCTTTTTGTTATTAGGCTTAAGATATAAATATTATTTTTTTATTTATTTTCATCATCACCAATTCAACCATAAATACAAACGGCGATGCGCCATCGTTACATGGTGGATATCCCACCCATACGCACAAAACGTTTTGGGAATACTTTCATTGTGCGTACCGCTAAAGAGTGGAATTCCCTGCAGGAGTCTGTATTTCCTGATAGCTAAAACCTAGGGGTCTAGGCTCACGTTTGACTACTATCTCACCTGATCTTAAGCGATGATGTGGTTGAAGATGAAGCACGCTCACCTAGCAATAACCTATTGACTCTTGACTTAAAGATCTGTCATTTGATGATTCTCTCTCCGAAAACCACCCACTTATTAGTTTGTTTCTTAATCAAGTTTAAAGCCGTTCTAATCGTTCGTACAAATCGGTTGTCGTCATAAACTGTGTTTCACACTTGTGTGGTCCTCTTTAGAAGGTCGTAAATAATATAGTCAGCTATGGCATTCAACTTTAGTACCATGTACAGTCAACTTCACAACGAAGTGACAACTCTTGAACGAGGCATTACCAGTATAGTCTTTTTCAAAATATGTTAGGGTTTGCTGAAAGATTAAACAGATACAGATTAATAACAATATTTTTTAAATGAAATTACTGCGTATGGTGAGAGATTGGTAGCACGATGTCTTCTATCTAAAAAGAACATTAGACCAATGGTTTTAAGTGTTTCCTAAGGCACAGAAGTAGCTTCAGTTAGTCCTATATTCCTTGTCTGTATATTTTGTATGCCTTGCCTGTTATTTTTCCTGTAATCTATGTTTAAATTATGTGGTTACTATTATTTTGGTGTCGTGTCTGCTGTTGTCTAAAAAATCTTTATCTATCTATCTAGGTATCTATCTGTAGAATCTGCGTCCTGATAGCCAAAACCTAGAGGACTTTAATTCAAGGTAAGCGTACTTCGACCACATCAATACTTACTATCAGCTGAGATGGTGTTCAAACACGAGCATATCAACAATAAAAGAAAGACATCGACAGTAGCCGATGTCACTTCTTGTTATAAGTCGATGTGGTTGACTGTACCTTGCTCATAAGGCCATAAACACAATTGAATGTAAACGGTAATGAGGCGCGCCTCCCTTCAACGCCTCTGATTGACATGATATTAGTGTCGACGTGTAAGTAGGCCTTTATATTTCTAGTCTGAGGTTATGTTATCGTGTATGCAAGGCTTTAGTTTCCTCCTGGATGTAATTCCGGAATTAACTTGTGAGAAGGCTGAAACAGCTGACCTATTCATTAAAGATGACCAAGAGGTTTTATCCTAAGCTTATACTGTCTCAGTGCTAAACAAAGAGAAAAAGGTTAGTTATACAAAATCTGTATCTATTTATTTATTTATCCTTCTTTCAACATCGATGTATAAAGGCGGACATAACGCACAAAATATCATATTTTTGGGCCTATATTTAGTGATAGAATCTAGTTTTTTAAGCTTGCGAGTAGCATGCATATTTGACCCAAGCCTATTCTCAGGAGAGCATTAGGTGATTTTTTAAATAAGTTTTACAAAGGGGCATCGGATTCTAGCGCAGCACCATTTTGGTCACAAGACGTCCACTGCTGGACATAGATAGATAATTTTAATGTGTCAAATAAGAACTCAGAATATTACACAAAAGAACATTCTAATTAATTTCAAAGTTTAATATGGAACTGAACTCATGAAACAAGTGCGTAATAAAAACAGTTGAACGCAGAATAAAACATACCTACTCCCCATTGATATACTAATATATCAATGCTACTCCCACAAGAGTTGCACTCTTCATAGGGGCTTATAAAGAGCACGTAGGGCCATGTAATCGAAACGTGACGACACATACGCCCATAAAAAAGTGCCCTTCCCATGGTTAATCTAATGCCATAAATAATACAGTTGAAAGGCCGTGGTAACGACTGCCATTGAAGGATCAACTCAGTTTATTATAGCAAATGTCACACCACAAAAACTTAAGGGGTAAACTTAGTGAAAGGGCAATCGAATGTAATAATTCATAACCCCCGGTTTCAAGGAATAAATTATCAGCGCGCCAAAAATTACGCACTAGTTAGTAAGAGGTAGTAAAAATTACAGCTAGAATCAAGTTACGCGATGGGCTCTCGAAAATATTTTCTGTCAAAGGACTATGGCTCTAAGTCTCAGTTTCTTGAATGAAAAATAGCCCAAAACTCAATACCCCGAAACGAAAACTAAGCAAGATGAGCTTCGTCTGCCGGCGCGCGGCGTTGCTGGAATGTTCTGATGAGAGATCGTGGCTCCGGATTGCAAGGGCTACTGAAAGGTGGGTTTATCACACTCCCTTCCGCTCCACTCAGAGCAGAGAGAATATTTTTTCCAATTACTTTACTTATTTAATATTATTTTCGTTCGAGAAACCGGGCTTAGGTCTCGAAACTAAAAAAGGTTTTAATTAAGTTCTTAGAATTTAAGTCGTTAAGAGAAATTATTTAATATTATTTTCGTTCGAGAAACCGGGCTTAGGTCTACGCTCGAAACTAAAAAAGGTTTTAATGAAGTTCTTAGAATTTAAGTCGTTAAGTGAAATTACTATTTAATATGGATGTTTTTCTAATGTCATTTCATTTGAAGGTAGTCAGAAATTCAATTTATATGATTCTTGGTATGGCAGTTATTTGATACATAAATATGGATTGTGTTGCCTGCAGTAGCGATACTGGTTCGGTAATGTAAAGAAAAAGTTATTATTTAGAAAAAACATAGGTATTACGATACTAATATGAAACTACATACATACAAGTTTAATTTTTATGTTTAGCAATATTATGAATTATTCTCTGAGTATTGTATAGCATTTGGAGCAGTAAGTGGTATTCTACAGGGTTAAGCAAACACTTACGGAGGATGGTACGTACGACTGACCACCAAAAATAGAGGTTCCTGTGGTCCTCGGAAATAACGTTAAGCCGTTGGTTTTGGATTATACTCAGATCCCAGCAAAAAAACATGCATTACTGTAACAGTTACTGGTTTGTAAAGGCTTCCAAACTGGTGCTCAGTCTTTTCCAGATAAGCTGCAAGTGCGGTAAAGTCAACCCCAATATATGTAGTAGGGAAAATGGTATTTTGGAATGGATTTTTATACTAAATAACTAATATAATATAATATACAGGGTTAATTGTAAAACAACAAAAACCTCTCAGGACTATGTTACTAACATCATAATCAACAACTTTTGTTCTATGACTTTTAAAAATTCGTCATATTTTAGTTCACCAGATTTTCATATAAAAATAAAAATATTTTAATTAAACTCCCTAAACGTATGTAGCGTCTATGCAAAGCAAAAGAAAGCGATAGTATAAATTGCTTTCTTTTGCTTCGCATAGAGTTCGTAACATTTAGGGCGTTCAATTTAAATATTTTTATTTTTGTATGAAAATCTGGTGAACTAAAATATGACGAATTCTTAAAAGTCATAGAACAAAAGTTGTTGATTATAATGTTAGTAACATAGTCCTGAGAGGTTTTCAGTGTTTTACATTTAACCCTGTATAAATTGATGCTTAATCCGATTACTTAAACATTTTGACTACTAGAAAGTAAAGTCAACTTTTCCTAGAGTCAACTCATAAGCCACTACAAAAAATACCTACCGTTATAAGTAACAGTTAAACATTAGATAGATAATTAATATAACATCTACCTAGTAGCCAACGCCTCAACAAATAAATCTTTTACCGCCTCCTTGACATAAAAGTATAAGAATTTTATGCGATATGACACCAGTATACAAACACTTGAGAAACATAAATCATTTGAACGCGTATTTATATTGCCAACTAAGATCTAGAAAAATATTAATTTTCTGAACAGAAAGCTATTAAAATGTATGAAGGTGAATAACACTTAGAGAAATAGGTATTAAAAATAAATAAATTGGACCAAGAATGTCAACAATTTATTTAAATGTTCTATAAAATTTTAAATTAAGATCATCTGTTATTAATGAATGAATAAAGAGATAATTAAAAACACATTCAATGTCCTTGAAATTCTATCATATCTTTTTAACAAAATAGATCACGTATTATAATGCTTTTTCAGAAAGTAACGGTCAATGACCTGATCTGATATTCGGTTTTCTTTTTGTTGGCATTTTCGTTTTTATTTAATGCCATATCAAGTAAGTTTTATAAATGTAACTTGTCGCTTTTAGCGATAGGAACTCAAATAACACCCCTTTTATGTCAAATACTAGTACTCACGCGGGGCTTCGCTCCCGTGGATTCTATCACGGTAAAAACATAACTCACCTTTTTTACAGTCGCGTAAAAAGTAGCCTATAAACTTCTTCAAGCTTCAAGCTACTTCCATACCAAATTGCATCCAAATCCACCCAGTACTTTCGAAGATTAGCGCGTTCAAGCAAACAAACAAACAAACTTTTCCGCTTTATAATATTAACTATAGATTATCCTTGACTGAGGTCTCGGGTTCGATTCTTGGCTTGGGTAAAAAGTGCTATAGGGTTTTTCTGATAAAAATTTCACAGTAGTAGCCCGTAGCTTGGAAGTTGGTGGTCGGTCCTGCGCGTAATCTCCCTCCGGTCGCGTCGGATTGCTGTCCCATCGGACGATGAGAGCAAAGGAGCAAAGGACAGAGAGTGCACCTGTGTCTGTGCACATAATTTTTCACTATATCTCCTGCGCAGATGGCTAATGAATTATGAGATGGCCGCAGTGGCCGAAATATTTAAATCTGTAATAGTGTACATAAATACCATAATAGTATATATACAACGTGTAATTTACAGGGTATATACATACCAAGTGGCCAGCTTCTTTGGATGATAACAAACGATATGGCAAGGGTTTTGTAATCCTAAGTCTACGTGTGTAGAACTTATTACAAATTCCAATACACAATACCAGAGACCGAATTTTTCAAATTAAGAAGAAGGAAAAGAATTATCGTGTTATTGGCAAGTGACGTGGAAAGTTATTGACCCTCGTAGTGCTGTGACACGTTTGTTATTCAAAAAATATTGGTATTCAAAAAATATATGAAACCAATTATTTGGTATCAATTCTTTGAGTCAGTTATTTTGTGCTGAAACTGTGCATAGAGACTCCATACCAGATGTTGTCTTCAGCCCTTTTGGATAGATATGGGGGTTTCCGTTACACGTTGTTTATCTATTTGGTCACCAGTATTATTTATTTTATGAGAAGCCGGTATGTAGCAAATAGTCGCAAAATATTCTACCGGTTTACGACAAGAAGTCTGTTTACTTACCCATTAAAGTTAAATAAATATCGTTACTAAATATGCGCGGACGCAAGTGTTCTTTAAACTTCACTAATGTTTCTGACATTTAAGTAAATATTTAAATTAAATTAAAATACAGTTACGGCGACAGCTTTTTAAATATATTTTTTAAAGTTAGTAAGTTAACGTTGCTTTTCGAATGCCGGATATTTTGATGAGCTCATCAATATATTTAAAGCTTTGTAAAATAAATTGGAAGATCGTGTTTTCGGTTAAATAATTTTATGAAGACCCTAAGGCTAGGCTGTCTAGCTTTTAATAATATGCTAATACTATGTCAGTAAACAACGATCTTTTTTGGCAACATTCCTAAGGGGCCGTTCAAGTATTACGTGAGCACATTTTTTGCAATTATTGAGGATTTATTTAATTCCCCCTCGTCAGCAAAAGTAAGCAAAGCTCTTAATCAGTCGTACCAATGTTTACGTAAGTATGGGGGATACTTACGTAAACATTGGTACGACTGATTGATTCCTGACCAGCAGTTAGAAGTTTAGAAATAAGGAATAGGTTTGGAACAGAAGTCTGTAACATACTAACATCAACTTCGAATTGTTACTGTTGCTTATAGCACAGGTGTTTGTACCTAGTTTAAGTGACAGTGTTCATACTGTAACCATAATTTATTTAAGCCAATAAACGTTATTATTATTATACATAATATTCATTTAAATAAACTTTACTGCCTGTCAGTAAAGTTTTTCAACAATTCATTATCAATTCAACAATTCATTATTTGTAGGAATCCCGAAAATGCATTTCGTTTTGAAGCATAGACAATGTGTTTTGCTACATGTGTAAAAAATTAAATAATTACTGCTTACGTAATCACCATCTAGATCCCCCCCACCCCCCATGTCATCAAAAATAAGCAAAGCATAGATAGACCCCCACGCCCCCCTATAGTGCTTACGTAATACTTGAATGGTCCCTAAAAAGAATTTTAAATTTAGTTTAAATATTAAATAGATATTGTATTATTAAAAAGATATTAAAAGGCAACTATTTTAAATTTTAATTAAAAAGCTATTTTAAAATAGGTATTTAAAACAAAATATGTTTGGTACGACAAGGTGTTTTGTTAGGGATGGTCAATGAACGCGTTTATCAAATTCGAAGGCATGGGGGCATCGTATAATTTGTGGCCGATACCTTCGCGAATAAATTACCGCTCAACTTCCCATCGTATATTTAAATAACGTTTTTTATGGTCGTCTTTACATTGTAGTAAAGATCGTATTAGGATCTTATTAGCATAAGTATTATATTTTATTGATTTATTAAAGGCCTGAAGACATTTTCATTTCGACACAACCAATATTTTGTAACTGTGTAAAAAATGAATGTTGAAATACGGGCAGGATGGTGGCCTGTAATTTGCATTTGACTATAATAATGATGGCTCATTTCACTTAGTTGACCTTAGTTAAGGGCTCGGGTGGACAACGGACTTAACTAACCATTAGAGCCAGTGGCGCAACGTAACTGTCATTAAGAAAAAGTCTGTCATGTTTAATTGTTGTTTGGTATATTTTTGTTTAAATTATTGGTGTACAAGAAAGTATAGTCTATATATTTTTCTATATATTTGTATATCTACTGGGATTTTGAACATCGAACAGCAGTAGGTTTGATTGCAAAGACGATCGTCAATTTTTTTAAATCAAGACAGCGAATTACTGATATTTATTATTCCTTGTAAACTTGCTCTATATTCTATGAATAAATCAACGTGAACATGAACTACTAATTTAAATTTTATTATTAAATTTTGCCTTTTAAAATCAAACAAAGAAAATAACTAGCGCATATAATAAAAACAGATGGCAAGATAACCGAGACTGACTAAACTACTTAGATTAACATACTTGTAAAACTGTTTGCCGTATATGTTTCATAATAACGGATAATATTCTAGTTTACGCGGAAATTACTATATACGGAATATAAAATAATATTTCACACCTAATAAATATTTGTATAAATATTATTATTACACCTTGACTGTGAATGTATATATGCGTATGAATTATTTCCGTACCTACTTCCTAGGATGGAAAAATAATTACGAAGTTCACTATCATGACTAAGAACTAGCATTAATATAATTATGGTAAATCCGCATGCGTAATACAAGTTACCTTACTTTCATGTTGTAGAAGACAAAACAAAATATTACCTGTAACAAAAAACAAAAACAAAATAAGTATTGAAGTCAAAACTCTGATACGTCAACCAGAAATACTTTAAAACAATATTACAAACCTCTCAGGCAGTAAATAATAAAAAAAAAAATTAGAACTACATTTTTATTTAAAAATAGGTTTCTATCTTTAAAATAAGAACTTGGAATGTATACAAGATGTAACAGATTAAGCGCAATACCTCAGACACCCCAATTAGAATTTTTAATTATAAGTCTAAAACAACATCCGTAACTAAATAAATTAAAATCAAACCTAGACATATTTTATAACGTAGTTAGTTATGCTTACTAAACGCAAAAATTAGGTGCGTCATACAATATCCTTACGCAGAAGCATACACTCATGCAATGTTAGCGAGCCAATCGATTCAGAAGCCTTTATTTTGTTCTGAACCATAGATAAAATATTTTTGATTTCTGTGTTCTGAACCAATTACTTTAAGAGGGTGTCGAGCCTACGAGACGCGCGGAAAATAGGTATTTACTGCAGCGGGCTAGTCGTGTGCGTTGTCACACACACAATGACAAGTTCGCTCGAGGCCCGCTTGCCGTTGCACGACGAAGTTTGCTATCTTTGCATTTTTTTGTTTTTGTCGTTATGTTGAATAAACTTGAAAAACGGATATTAATTATTTAGATGGTTTTATTTATCACACTAATATTATAAAGGCGAAAGTTTGTGAATGAATGTGTCTGTTTGCATGTTTGTTACTTCTTCACGCTCAAACGGCTGGATGGATCTAAATGAAGCAAGTAGGTACGTAAATAAATCACAAAAATAAATTTAATAAATTATACCTATTATATAAAAATTAACGTTTGTTTTTACTGTAGTAATACATTATCCGTTCCCTCACTATTCATCCTATTGCAATAAAACTTTGATTTTATATATTAAACTCCTCAGATTTTTTTTTAAAGAATACTAGCAATGTGGGTACATTTCACATTACTAGCAATCTTGTTAACCCCTCCAACTAAGCTAAATATGCTTGTGTCTGGAGTGGGTTCACGTCAATAGTGTAATGGGTGGGGTTCGAACCTGCGACCTCTCGATCACAAGTCCGACACCTTATCCATTAGGCTATTGACGCTTCGAAACTGGGTAAGTAGCAAGTTAGGGTAGATGGGTATGCAGTACTTATTTGAATAATAAAACCAGTATGAAATAAAAAAAAATATTATGTAATGTCATAATAAAACCAGACTGAAATAAGTTTTGTTTATTAAAATTTCATTTAGTGCTCGTTTAAATTCTGATGTACTGTCATATTTTTAATAACATTCGGTACTGTATTATATATACGTGGGGCCATACCAAAAAAACATTTTTTCATTAATGCTGTCTAGCGAACTTACTTCGCAGAAAATATAAGCGTAATTTATTTCATAACAATATATGTATCAAGTGTAACTTAATTTAAAAGAAAAAAAAATAAAAGAAATCTATAAATCTAATGTTATATTGCTTATTATAACATTTTACAAAAATTGGCCAAGTGCGAGTCAGACTCGCCCATGAAGGGTTCCGTAGTAACTATAATAATGTAATATAATATGTATATTTACTTGACAAAAAACTAAAACTTACAAATTTCTTAAAACTAGCTTATTTACATTTTTTGCAACTACGCCAAATAACTTTGTTTTTCATAGTATTTGTATGAATTACAAAGTTATATTTGCGGTTTTAGAAAATATGCTGTATCTCAAAAACTGCTGACTCGATCTCTTTAAAACCAACTTTGATTGAAAGTTTACATTAAGATCTATATATATATATATACAACGTGTAATTTATAGGGTATATACATATCAAGTGCATGCCTTCTTTGGAAGATAACAAACGATATGGCAAGGGTTTTGTAATCCTAAGTCTACATGTGTAGAACTTATTACAAATTCCAGTACACTGATACCAGAGACCGAATTTTTCAAATTAAGAAGAACGAAAAGAATTATCGTGTTATTGGCAAGTGACGTGGAAAGTTATTGACCCTCGTAGTGCTGTGACACGTTTGTTATGATTGGTATTCAAAAAATATGTGAAACCAATAATTTGGTATCAATTCTTTAAGTCAGTTATTTTGTGCTGAAACTGTGCATAGAGACTCCATACCAAATGTTGTCTTCAGCCCTTTTGGTTAGATATGGGGTTTCCGTTACACGTTGTATATATATATTTATATTTTTCACTCCACTATTATAGAAGTTAGAGGGAGGGATACACATTTGACCACTTTGGAAGCTTATATCTTTTAAACGATTGACTTTATGAAAAAGTGGTTTCAGAAACCCCCATGTCATTTTTAAAGACCTGTCTATAAATACCACACACGCATAAGTTTCATGAAAAAAAAAATATTTTCAGTTTTAGTTCCATGTATGGGGTAGTAGTATGTTCCTTCATTTTAAATGATTTTTAATTTTTTTCTCAATATCGGAAAGCGTTTCATAGAATACATCTACGTACCAAGTTTCACATGTATAGTCTTAATAGTTTTGGAATAAAATAGCTGTGACATACGGACGGACGGACAGACAGACAGACAGACATGACGAAACTATAAGGGTTCCATTTTTTGCCATTTGGCAACTGAACTCTAAAAAACGAGTAATTTCTTTAAATATATAATTTTAATTTTGGTACACTACACATATCACAGTATAGTAAGAAAAGAAAAAATGACAAAAAGATACTATACTTTGTAAGAAATAAAAAAACAATAAAACTTATTTCGAATTTTGAAAATACAATCGTAGAAATATCAATGCATCCAAGGTTTGACTTCCAAGCCTGCTTCGTTTATTACCAACATAAGCAGCAGCTGAAAACGCTCGTTTAGGTTTTACACTGGTTGGAGGAATAGACAATAGATACTTATATGCTGTTTCTAAGTGATATCCACTAATTCCTCCATTTTCAAACAGGCTTATTTCACGTCTATTTTGCCAACCCCGATTAATTTTGTATTTGTACTTCACGATCTGGGGATTTCATACTCTTATCAATTTCCAGCTATAACTTTTCCTTTAGTGTCAATTGGGGTTGGGATTGGGAGGTTTGTGGCATTAACTCATCATCTGTTTGTGATCCTGATCTTCCTTCTTCTTCTTCCGTGTCATCTCGACTTTTAAGTTTTTTAACAATATACTTTTTAACAATAATGTAACAGACTCTGTTACATTGTTCTGAGATCTCAACTACCGTTTAATAAATAGCAATAGGATAATCGCTAATTGCAAGACTCTTGCGAGACTCTCGTTTGGGCAACACCATATGGTTTATTGGATGTTGAAGTCCACTTGTCGAAAGAAAGACTAAATCTTTCACCTGCACTTTTCAAATGTTTCAATTCTGCAGTTACTTGCTTTCTGATTTTTTCACTGTAATTCATGACACGTTTTTGAATGGTGACGGCTGACTTTGGTAAATCCGTGTATTTTGCAAAAACAAATTTTCTCGAATCATCTGAAGTTATGAATATAGTGAATGGAAATCCATCTAATGCAATCATTCTTGCCAAAACATCATCGAGGCTATCGTCGGCACTTTTAGTAAAATAATCATTTAACTTTCGCTTGGCTGGCGGCGGTGCTGTGTTCAGATTATCAGAATCTAGACTTGTTGAAGCTGATATAAGCTTTATGTTATGTTTTGATGACAAATGTGTATGTAATCCCTTAGTCGATCCATCGAAAGTCTTGAGAATGGCTGAGCATCGGTTACATTTGGCACTATTCCTATCCTTCGCAACTAAAAAATAGCTCCACATTGACGTCGTATCACTGTGTTTTTTATGTTTAACAAAGTCTCCCGCCATTTGAAATACTTAATTTCAGATAATTGACTTTTAAATTTAAATGACGTAGGTCGTGGGTTTAAATTTAGAAAATATCTTGTAATGACCAAAGTTTTAAATATAATTAAGCATATCTTAAAACTGGAAACATATCTTACAACTATACAATAATATAGGTTATCCATCAGAATTCAGACAGGCTTTAATGTCCTCTCATACCTCATTAACCTGTATTATAGATACATTGTAAGAATGATATTTTAAAAGAGTAACTGTGGAGTTTCTTGCCGGATCTTCTCCATAGAAAACGACCAATTTCGAACCGTGCCCTGCGCCAAACTGCTGACGTTTTATAAGTGCCCATGTAGGCCTATGTGAAATAAAACATTTTGAGTTTGAAAAAATCACAAGAAACAGTAGTAGGTATCTCTACTACTAAGTAGAGATACCTACTACTGTTTCTTCTGATTTTTTTTTATTTTTGGCTCGCGTTTGAATTTTAAGAAAAAAATTAATTCATTTCAAATTAATTCAATTAAATAATTAAATTTCAATTTGAAATTAATTTTTAAACTGGCATGATTGCTCTATGTTATCTCTTAAAAAATAGTCTTTTTAAGAGATAACATAGAGCAATCATGCCAGTAGCGTGCAACCAGCGCACCACGCACCATGAGACCATAAGTCTAGTTTAAGCATATACTAACGGGAACCCGTGTGAAATTAGTACTTCCCACAATATGATTATAAATTAAAGCCTGTCTGAATTCTGATGGATAACCTATATTATTATATAGTTGTAAGATATGTTTCCAGTTCTAAGATATGCTTAATTATATTTAAAACTTTGGTCTATACTGTCGTATAGACCAATTAATACAGCACAATGGAATTACAAATAAAAAATATCCGATAAGTTGGTCATCATGTATGTCATTGATATACACTATAAAAAGGAAAGGGCCAAGAATTGAACCTTGCGGAGCACTCATCTTGGCTAGGGATCCTGCAGATGTCGCTCCATTAACAATAACTTTTTGTTGCCTGTTTGATAAATATGAAAGAACAAGGTCAGCAGAACACGAATCCACGAACTCCGTAATGGTGTAATTTACAGATCAGTGTTTTGTGGTCAACGCAATCAAAAGCTTTGGAGAGGTCACAAAATATGCCAATTGCATCCTGAGATTTCTCCCAAGATTCCAGAATGTGACGGATGAGCGCTACTCCTGCGTCTGTTGTTGACCTACCTTTCGTGAAACCAAACTGCCGACTATGCAGAATTCCATTTGAGTTAAAATATGATAGCATCTGGTCCAGCATGATTTTTTCGTATATTTTGCTTAATGCTGGAAGCACATATATCGGTCTATAGTTAGAGGGATCACTCTTACAACCCGACTTAAAAATTAGTACTACTTTACTATGTTTCATTAAATCGGGAAAATTACCGCTGTCTATACATTAATTAAATGTGCCTGTTAGGATAGCAGCAATTGAGTCAATAATATTACCAAGAACCCTAACAGATGCACTCCATAAGTCATCAGTGTTTGTTATGTTAAGACTTTGGAATGCTTTTTAATTACATCAATAGAAATGGGCTTAAATGAAAATGTTGGTATATCCTTATTGAAGTTTTCCTTTAAAAAAGATTCTGCTGATAATGGCGAAGAATGTAGAGATTTAGTAACCTCTACTGGAATATTGGTAAAGTAATTTTCCAACTTCTCAGCCACTTTTGACTTATCTGAGATGACCTGATCATCGATGTTCAAAGTCAAATCATTCTAACCCTGTTGGTTTGTGTTTCCAGTTTCTTTGTTTATCACCTTCAACACAGTTTTTATTTTATTGTTAGAAATGCTAATTTTATTACTTTCTGATTTAGATTTAGCTTAGGGCGCATACTCTTTTAAATATCTTTGAGTAGTTTCTTACATAATTATGGAAGGCTTCATCGGAAGTCAATGATTTTTCATGGTATAAGTTGTGTAAATTGTCTCAGCTTATTCTTATTCCAGCAGTGGCCCATTCATTAAATTTAGATTTATTACTCATTTGAAATTTTTTAACTGGACATGCCTTACTAAATTCGTGGCATGGTGAAGAAAAAATATCCTGTAATTTTCATTGGGGTCATGGGAGTCAAAATTGGCCATTGAAAGATTACTTTACATGTTATCATTAAAATCATTAATTTCTTTTTAGTTAGTGGCCTAAACTTAATAGTCTTATTTAATTGCCGCTTTTTAACCAACTCAAAGGATACTAGTTGACCTATATGGTCAGACCTAACTCCACTAATTTGAGACGAGTATTTTATGGCACAATTAGTATAAATATTATCTATGCATTGAGCTGATGTTGCTGTTATTCTTGTTGCTTCCTTGTATGTGCATTTTAAGTTAAATGAACCAAACAATGAAGTAAGCTTGCAGTGTACAGGTGAATTTACTAACAAATCAATATTTAGGTGACCACAAATGAAAACTAATTTATTATCTCTTATAAGCTAAGGCACTTAAAATTTCTCCCATTATCATTAAGAATGATGACAAGTTTGATGCTGGTGGTCTATAAACACTTAAGAAAGTTTGGCCTTCAACTTCTGTACATGCTACCTCACACAAGCAATCAACAGAGCAAGCGGTGATATATTTTTGTTCCTTATATCTAAGAGAATTATTACGTAATATTAAAGTACCACCTCCTACTGAGGACCTGTTGTATGCACTAGAAACAGAAAAATATTAATTTTAAACAACATTCTATCTGGTTTTAGCCAGGTTTCACAAAAACATAAGATATCTATATCATATTTATCTATTAACATTTCCTCATCTAATATTTTGCCGGAGAAACGATTTATATTCTGATGATATAGTAAAATTTTGTTATTATAACTCTCCTTTGTCACATCTAAGGGTTTAAACAATTAATTTCAGTATTATTAGATACCCTAGATAATACTGAATAGTCACTTAACCTTCGCTATTTCTTCATGCCGTACGAATGCAGGTAAGCGCGCACCTTTGCGTCGAATTGCAAAAAATTTCAACACAACTTTCTCAAACATAGACATATTTACATTGTCGTCTAATAGATTTAAATATTCCGTGAACAACATAATTCATAGTTTAGTTAAATAGAAATGTATTGTCTTTTTTCTTATTCCGTGACCAACAAAATTCATAGTTCAGTTAAATAGAAATGTATTATTGATATTTTTTTTCTTAATTTGTAAATAATATTTTCTTCTTTAAAAAGTATGTAGATTCACTCGCTTTCGCTCATTTAGTTCAAATATAAAATTGATGTGAACAATATGTGGATAATATCGTGAGCTACACATATACCAATACTTTTGTAATCACTCATAATTTTAATCACATTTGTGTAACTGTTTGTTTTCCCAAATGAATAAATAAATAACCTAGGATCAGTTAAATTGTCAATAACCCAGTGTAAATTGTAAGCTAACAAAGTAGCCAATGAACTTTCGTCGTAAATTCTAAAATGAATGTAAGGATTGCAATCGGTTTGCCCAAAAACCTATTACACGATGTTTGATGCAATATTTTGCAATCGGCCTCGTTTGCTGAGCAAGCGATATAATGCGGTCGCACTAAGTTCGCCGCGAGCTTAGTGTATTTCGAACAGCAACCGGGTGCACTCATTTTCATCATTTAGCGATAATTTTAGCCGTTACGTTACTTTGTTAATTATACTTAGCAATAAACCCTTGAAGGTTATCAGTGTATTTAACTTAGTAGACACACACGATATCCATATTGAATGTGTTTTAAATTGGATTTTAAAATGAATGCCAGATTTGCAATCACCACCCCCAAAAACCCATTACACGGTACCCATATCAAATGTTTGAGAAAAAGTTGCATCCGCCATCTTGGATTTTAAAATGAATGCCAGATTTGCAATCACCACCCCCAAAAACCCATTACACGATACCTATATCGAATGTTTGAGAAAAAGTTGCATCCGCCATCTTGGATTTTAAAATGAATGCCAGATTTGCAATCACCACCCCCAAAAACCCATTACATGGTACCCATATCAAATGTTTGAGAAAAAGTTGCATCCGCCATCTTGGATTTTAAAATGAATGCCAGATTTGCAATCACCACCCCCAAAAACCCATTACATGATACCCATATCAAATGTTTGAGAAAAAGTTGCATCCGCCATCTTGGATTTTAAAATGAATGCCAGATTTGCAATCACCACCCTCAAAAACCCATTACACGATACTGTAGCGAATATGCATAGGTGTAGCTTTTGTGGCACGCACAAGAGGAGCCGGAGGAGGAGGTACAAGAGAGGCTTCCTCAGCAGCCGTTAACAAAGGTCTTCCTGGAGACACACCACGAGGGCCCACGCCGCCAATTCCACCAACGCCGCCAAAGCCATTAACTTTTGCGGGACGGCTTGGCAGGCCACTCCAAGATCGCCTTCTCCTCCACGATGTCTTCGTCGTACAGCAGCTCGAGCAAGGCGGTCTGGCAGTAGGCTCCCTACAAGGCGTCTGGGCAGCAGGCTCTCAGCAAGGCGTCAGGGCAGCAGGCTCTCAGCAAGGCGTCAGGGCAGCAGGCTCTCAGCAAGGAGTCAAGGCAGCAGGCTCTCAGCAAGGCGTCAGGGCAGCAGGCTCTCAGCAAGGAGTCAAGGCAGCAGGCTCTCAGCAAGGAGTCAAGGCAGCAGGCTCCCAGCAAGGAGTCAGGATAGCGGGCTCTCAGCAAGGAGTCAAGGCAGCAGGCTCCCAGCAAGGAGTCAGGGTAGCGGGTACTGCACTTCCTCTTCGTCAAAAGTCGTCGAGAACTAAACTCTTCTAAAAACTGGTCTAAGACTGAACTCCAGGAGATGGCCCCCAGCGCCTTTTATACCCAGCTCAGCGTTCAAAATCCATTCCATTCTCATTCTGTACCAGAATTCAAATTGTAGAGTCCAAAATAGTCCATCTTGCCAGTTATTTGATCAGCCAGTTATATTCGAGCATAATTTATTAAACCTCTTCGATAAAATCTGAGAGTGTGTTTTAGAAATTTATAATTATAATTTAAAATGCCGTTAATCAGTAGACAACCACAATATAATATACAATATTAAGCTAGTCCTATCGATAAAAGTGAATAACAATTATATAATAAAAGTATGAACAACCTTTTTAGTCTATTAGCCATTCAGTGACTACAAAGAAGAAGAAATTACAGTTTGTCAGCCTTGACGTAAAAAATGTCATGACAAGAAAATATTTGTTTTGATGGATGAATTATGGATTATGATTACAAAGAAAATGTAAGTTATTTGGTATTTGTAATAACAGATACTATATTTCCCCATCGACCCCGAGAAAATTTTTGGTCTAGAACAAAAATTTTGTAAGGTTAAAGTTTATCCACATTCATATAACTTACATGCCTCATTCAATCACACCAACATCTCACGAAGTTAGGTCAGGTAGGATTCACATTCAATGATCACTACTCGACCTGATTAGTACATGACAGTAGGCTTGTTTTCGGAGTCTGTCAGTCCGCTCGCGTCGAAAACCCATCAAATAAAAAACAAGATTTAGCAAAGGCTTATTTTTACGAAGTTGCTAGCCGCTTCGATCAACTTTAGAGTCGATAACATAAAAAACAAGGTTTAGCAAAGGCTTATTTTTACGAAGTTGCTAGCCGCTTCGATCAACTTTAGAGTCGATAACATAAAAAAACAAGGTTTAGCAAAGGCTTATTTTTACGAAGTTGCTAGCCGCTTCGATCAACTTTAGAGTCGATAACATAAAAAACAAGGTTTAGCAAAGGCTTATTTTTACGAAGTTGCTAGCCGCTTCGATCAACTTTAGAGTCGATAAATAGTAATAAACTAACTTGGAGAGTTAGAAAGGGAGAAGGTTTGGTAATATGTACCTAAACGCACTTCTAAGTGATATCTGATTAGTTCAGATAGAAGAGAAAAAAATAAAAATTAAGAGAAGCCTCTTAAAGTTTAAGAACAAAGTTAAAAAAAGAAATAAAATAAACTATTGAGTTTCAATAAGCCGAAAAGAACTCGATAGTTAAAAGAAGAGAAGAAGATAGAGATGAGTCATGAATATAGTACGAAAGATGAATATATTTACATAATTATATACTTAAATCGTTGTTTAGTTTTTGACGATGAGTGGAGTATAATTCTATCCATGACTGAAAATTAATATTATAGATAGCAAAAGAAGGTAAAGAGGGAGAGGGCAGGTAAATGAGAGGGTTAAAGAGTGCTAAAAAAAACTCAAGAGGATAAATTAAATATAAGAAAGAGGTTGAGTAAGAGTAAGATCACAAAAAAATAAAAAAAAGTGTTATAAGAGGTTAAAGAGGGAATAAACTAGTGGTAAAAGAGGTGATAAACTAGTGTTCGTGTGAAGAGGAAGTCTAGTATAGTGTTAGTGTAAAGAGTGAGTCTCCTATCCTAGAACTTAATATTAAAAAAGAGTCTAAGCCAAAAAGTGAGTCCAAAGAAAAAAGTTACTAGTAATAGGTTTTTTGGAATTTTGAAAAAAAAATTAAACCGACTAGCTATGATTTTACGTTGGGCGCCAAACTGTAACGATATGCATAGGTGTAGCTTTTGTGGCACGCACAAGAGGAGCCGGAGGAGGAGGTACAAGAGAGGCTTCCTCAGCAGCCGTTAACAAAGGTCTTCCTGGAGACACACCACGAGGGCCCACGCCGCCAATTCCACCAACGCCGCCAAAGCCATTAACTTTTGCGGGACGGCTTGGCAGGCCACTCCAAGATCGCCTTCTCCTCCACGATGTCTTCGTCGTACAGCAGCTCGAGCAAGGCGGTCTGGCAGTAGGCTCCCTACAAGGCGTCTGGGCAGCAGGCTCTCAGCAAGGCGTCAGGGCAGCAGGCTCTCAGCAAGGCGTCAGGGCAGCAGGCTCTCAGCAAGGAGTCAAGGCAGCAGGCTCTCAGCAAGGCGTCAGGGCAGCAGGCTCTCAGCAAGGAGTCAAGGCAGCAGGCTCTCAGCAAGGAGTCAAGGCAGCAGGCTCCCAGCAAGGAGTCAGGATAGCGGGCTCTCAGCAAGGAGTCAAGGCAGCAGGCTCCCAGCAAGGAGTCAGGGTAGCGGGTACTGCACTTCCTCTTCGTCAAAAGTCGTCGAGAACTAAACTCTTCTAAAAACTGGTCTAAGACTGAACTCCAGGAGATGGCCCCCAGCGCCTTTTATACCCAGCTCAGCGTTCAAAATCCATTCCATTCTCATTCTGTACCAGAATTCAAATTGTAGAGTCCAAAATAGTCCATCTTGCCAGTTATTTGATCAGCCAGTTATATTCGAGCATAATTTATTAAACCTCTTCGATAAAATCTGAGAGTGTGTTTTAGAAATTTATAATTATAATTTAAAATGCCGTTAATCAGTAGACAACCACAATATAATATACAATATTAAGCTAGTCCTATCGATAAAAGTGAATAACAATTATATAATAAAAGTATGAACAACCTTTTTAGTCTATTAGCCATTCAGTGACTACAAAGAAGAAGAAATTACAGTTTGTCAGCCTTGACGTAAAAAATGTCATGACAAGAAAATATTTGTTTTGATGGATGAATTATGGATTATGATTACAAAGAAAATGTAAGTTATTTGGTATTTGTAATAACAGATACTATAATACCTATATCGAATGTTTGAGAAAAAGTTGCATCCGCCATCTTGGATTTTAAAATGAATGCCAGTTTTGCAATTACCACCCCCAAAAACCCATTATACGATACCCATATCGAATGTTTGAGAAAAAGTTGCATCTGCTATCTTGGATTTTAAAATGAATGTCAGATTTGCAATCACCACCCCCAAAAACCCATTACACGGTACCCATATCGAATGTTTGAGAAAAAGTTGCATCCGCCATCTTGGATTTTAAAATGAATGCCAGATTTGCAATCACCACCCCCAAAAACCCATTACACGATACTTATATCGATTGTTTGAGAAAAAGTTGCATCCGCCATCTTGGATTTTAAAATGAATGCCAGATTTGCAATTACCACCCCCAAAAACCCATTACACGATACCCATATCGAATGTTTGAAAAAAGTCTTCATCATCACTTTCACTTCCTCAAATGGTGCTTTTCGGGAGCAACTGCACAAGGTACTATTAGAAATATCCAAAACGCTATAGGTGTGCCTATAATATTTAAAGAGTTCCCTCGCTTTCTCCAGGATCCCATCATCAGATCCTGATTTCATAACAATGGAACCAACTAGAAAGTATACCCTTTCAAACGAAAAAAAAAATTCCAAATCGGTCCAGCCGTCTTCGAGTTTGAGGTTACATACATAAAAAAAAGTTTAAGACGAACTGAGAACCTTCTCCTTTTCTTTGAAGTCGGTAAAAAAGCAATAATAACATCACAAAATAGAAATACGTACTTTTTATGAGAATGGCGTTTTTTTCGAAAATTTGCGCCAACTTTCTTCTAATAATATTTTTTTTTACATTTTCCCATAATAAAACAAATATTGAAAAAAAAAATGTCAAAGAAATATATATTGAACAATAAAAAGTAATTGTTGGGTATGCATAATAAATCGTACTCAAAAAACAAAAAATTAGACTTATGTTATTCAACGGATTGCTGCAATACATACGTACACAATAGATCGCGAATTATCGTTACCGGCGAAACGCTCCACGATGAGACGTGACCCCTCTCTGAGCTCCCGTGGACGACTGAATTTTCGACCGGTGTACGTTGCGTATGGTTCAAAATAGCGCGCAAATTAGAAGAAAAAATTAAAATTAAAACAACCAAGCGATATTTTTGAAATGTTAAAGCTGTAAATGATAGTATGATAATTAGAGAATAATATGAATTGAAGTTTATGAAAAAATTCAACAGTTTACTATCAAAATTCAGCGACGCACGAGCATGTTTTGTAAGGATTTTTGTCCAAATTTATGTATTTTTGTTTAATAAACTATAAAATATTTTTAAATTTTGCCAACTATGTTTGCTAACACATTTATTCTAGTGTTCATTACATATTTTTGTATGGTAATTAAAGTACTATTATAGGTTATATTCCTTTAGTAGTGAAGACCGTTTTGAGTTATTTTACTCGTTGCAGAGTAGGTGCAAGTTAAGCCTTTTATTTAAATAAGGAAGCAAAATGTTAATGTTTCTCTCGTCTACTATAAGTACTACCAAAGAACTAGGTTACGGTAGTACAAGTGAACAACCAGCCTCATATTGCTAGATGTATTTTGGCCATTTTCAGACTCAATAATTCGCAGTATGTATGTAGATTGAAATCGTCTAGGCATCTAGTCTTTCCTAGTTTTCCCATATTTGGATGAAATACGTTAGCTTTAGATGTTCGGGGTATCATTACGCTTAATCTTTTGTGGAGGCGCAGAGAGGTAAACAACTATGATTTATTCGGTTTTGGTCTGGTCTAATTTTGAAATAAACTATGTACGTTTATATTTATGTAGTCTTATGGTTCAGTTATAGCGATAGTAGATTATTTATTTAATCTTAAGTGTAATGAAAATTAAGAGAACAGATGCACGTGGCGTGGTGTTGAAACGGAATCGATATTTATCATGTAAATATCATAGACTAGCTTCCGCCCGCGACTTCGTCCGCGTGGAAAAATATCCCCCGATTTTGAAACATTCTTCATTAGTGCTCCGCTCCTATTGGTCTTAGCGTGATGATGTATAGCCTATAGCCTTCCTCGATAAAAGGGCTATCTAACACTGAAAAAATTTATCAAATCAGAACCGTAGTTCCTGAGATTTGCGCGTTCAAGCAAACAAACAAACAATCAAACTCTTCAGCTTTATAATATTAGTATAGATAATATTGGAACGTCTGATAAATATAACCCTTTTTATTTTCGGAGGGGAAATAATCAAAAGAGGCCTTCTGCTCTGGGTGGAGCAGAATGGAGTGATGTTAGACGATAACTGCAATGTCCAGATTGGCGAAATGACTCTTAAAACCCGCTATAGCACCACGAGTAACTTGAACCTGCCGAAACTGCCTATCATTAATCTTCCTGAAATCGTGCTCTTCGAATCTCAGATGCAGCGAAAACCTAAAAAACCACCTGGTTGTTCTGTTGCTCTTGAATTCTGGTGTTGCAGTTAACTCGTTAGAATAGTCCCGCAACCTGACATTTTTAATACTTAGTTGTTTTTGAACTAGGCATTAATTGTGTCGAATATGTAATTCAGGATTGGATGCAAAACAATAACTATGCCGATGAAACTCACTATAATTATATCACCTACTATAAAAGCAGTCAAAGATATAGCTAAAGGGAAGTAAGCCTTACTTATTAAAATGAGGTGTCAAAATATGCCAATCTTTGCAAATAATATCAAAATATTTATAATTTTTTGTAGATCTAATTTATATTCAAACGCCTTAAAAGTAGAATATTGATACGTAATTTAAATAAGGTTGATATGTTTATTTATATTTTGGTGTTATTTATGATATGAACCAGTTATATATTAGGTTTTTAACTTGCTGATTATGGAAAGTATTGATTTGATTGAGAATAATTTATGTTTATATAAATATTTGAGATATTGAGAAGATTTGGAATGTTTATTTGGCTATGCAGGGTCAAGAGATATTTTTTATTTATAATGCAGATGGTGAGAACTCTATTAAGGCATCGTAAGTCATAACACGTCAATCGATAATTGCTTTAATTAGATAGACTGTTTTTCGGAGTGTGCGTAGGAGTTCCACGATCTGATCCCTCCATCGTCCTTTCACTACCGGTCTACCAGACGTACTGAAGAGTACCATCCTCACTTGGTTGATATAACAATTTGCTCACATAAGCACTTGTCCTCCACATTTATTGTACGCACAGCCAAGGTGCGGAACTGTCTGCCGGCTTCTGTGTTCCCGACCACATATGACCTGACAGCCTTTAAAGCAAGAGTGAACAGGCATCTTCTGGGCTCGCTCGTTCCATCGTAGACTTTATCGATCGCTTACTCGCGAAATCGAGGTCAAGAGCGGGCTCATTCGAAAAAAAGTTTGCTTCACAGAACTCGAATTGCAAATATCCACTTTTAAATAAAGAGCTCATTCCATAAAATTTAAAATTAAAACACATTTTCGCTCTTAAAAGCGAGATTCCAATCTTAAAATCCTCAAAGGTCGTTGCGACCAGTTTAAAAGTGACATTCCTTTAAAAATACTTCAAAAACTCATTAGTACAACAATGCATTCCGTGTTTTGTGTTCGAGAATGTGTCCCGGGATTCAGTCCCGAGATGGTCAGCACTGTCTGCGAGCGAAATATTATCACTATCTTTAAAGTAAATGCAATTCTAATACTAAAGTCACAAGACACAAAATTGAGTAATTGGAAAGTGGAAGGTAAAAATTCGGTATGTCAATGTAATGAGAGTTAGATGAACTTTAATTGGAAGTTTTTAAAAACATTTAGAAAATTGAAATTTTCGCACCTTTTGTTCTAATTTCAAATTGCATTAAAGCCACTGCGATTTTAATTCCAATCACTGCAAACGTAGTCACTTACACCAAAGTGATTAGTTTGACTAAAGATTTAGACACTTAAATTTTTAATTACCAATTTATACATATAGCACGCATTACGAAAAGCTTTTCTGAAATTCAAACAAACTCGCAATTTTAGTAAAAAGTTACCTACGAAAATAGCGAATTCATCTTTTTTTTTTGTTGAACATGGCACAGCAATTTGAGGATTTTGAAAAGGATAAGATTTTCGCTCGCTCTATTAACTTCGTTTTATCTTTTGTGTATTTCTAGATCTTTTTTATTTCGTCAACTCCATATCGTGCCGTAGTTCATATTCGTAGAAGTTCGCGCGTTTAAACCAACAACTTTATCAGCTTACTATATAAGAATATATTCTTTTCTCTGTTTGTACCTCACTCTATATCGTGGAGGGTCTTATCGGAGGAGAATGCAGTTGATAAATCGATGAGATCGCATTACTATTACATTGCACAATTTCATTTCAAACCCAGTAGTTAACGTACCTACCTACCAACACAAATTCAATTTATCTTTCAATTTCGGTAATTATGAACCGTACTAAGAGTATAATTAATATAAAAACTTCGATCACAGTTCGGTAGCCGCATCAAACGGGTCTTCATCAATATCGTAAGTTGATCATTTATTATTATTTTTATCAATTTATACATATAGCACGCATTACGAAAAGCTTTTCTGAAATTCAAACAAACTCGCAATTTTAGTAAAAAGTTACCTACGAAAATAGCGAATTCATCTTTTTTTTTTGTTGAACATGGCACAGCAATTTGAGGATTTTGAAAAGGATAAGATTTTCGCTCGCTCTATTAACTTCGTTTTATCTTTTGTGTATTTCTAGATCTTTTTTATTTCGTCAACTCCATATCGTGCCGTAGTTCATATTCGTAGAAGTTCGCGCGTTTAAACCAACAACTTTATCAGCTTACTATATAAGAATATATTCTTTTCTCTGTTTGTACCTCACTCTATATCGTGGAGGGTCTTATCGGAGGAGAATGCAGTTGATAAATCGATGAGATCGCATTACTATTACATTGCACAATTTCATTTCAAACCCAGTAGTTAACGTACCTACCTACCAACACAAATTCAATTTATCTTTCAATTTCGGTAATTATGAACCGTACTAAGAGTATAATTAATATAAAAACTTCGATCACAGTTCGGTAGCCGCATCAAACGGGTCTTCATCAATATCGTAAGTTGATCATTTATTATTATTTTTATAAGGTTGCTAAGCTGTAATTATGGCCGTTTTATTTATGGCACATCGGAATTAATTGATGAAAACATTAAAATTAAATAGGAATTTTGTATCAGGTTGGAACTCTGTAACGATTTGGGAAGGAAAGTGAAATATTGGACTTGTAGAAATTCTGAAATTGATTGATTTAATGAAGTTCTTGGGAGATGGTGATATTTAGTGAAATCAATATATGAAAAAGGTATTTAAATTAACTTTCGTGGGTCATTTATGTAATGCGCATCATCAATTGCGAGCATAATTGAACAAAACAAGCTATTCATCTCTGACTTCGTTTTCTTTGAATTGATAGCACAATTAATGATTTAAAATGTAAGCCCAAGCAACTGTATTTATGAAGTAATCAAGAGTAAATCAATTTCATGTTGTCTATAAAAATATATTAGTATGTTGAGATTTATTTAAGAGGTTTTGGAAACATCTTTTCTAGCGAGATCCTATGTGTATTTTTTTTTTTATATACTTAGTCGATGATACGTTGGGCTGGACGCTGCAGCGGGTGGTGATGAAAGGTGGAGTAAGGGAGTGGCGTCCAAGGTCTGGAGAAAAAACCTTGGTCGGCCTGTAGCAAAATGAACTGAGGTTCTGGTTGAGATGAAAGATTCTGGTTGGCATGAAAGCTTAGGGAGTCAGGAGAGAGGCCTATATTCAACCTAGCAGTGAGCGAAGTCTGTGACTTATCAAAATAAAGCTTTTACCCAATTTTACAACCATAGGATGACAAAGATTGGGATCGCGAGCCGATATCTGGCCACCGTAGGCTCGGGCTTACCTACGGACGGCGAGCAGGGGTGGCTCACTGTCCAGTAAGGACCAGCCCAGATTGGGTTAAGGAACAGGGTGAGTTTTAGTAAGTAGAAGTCGGACACTCCCCTTCCACTCCATCCAAAGAAGTCGGAGTCATTTGATGACTTTCCCACCGAAAAAAAGAAGGATAAGTTTCAGACAGCACTCACTACCAGAACTAAGAACCATTCACGAAGCTCATACATACACCGGTCAAACAATTCGCTACAAGTGAGTGTGCAATTGAAAACGTTGGAGTCGGCACTTTCGCGGCCGCAGGCTGATCACACAATGTGAACGCTTTCTATAGAACTGAGTCAAGCCAGCCAGATGTAAGTCTAGGCATACACGGGCAACTTTTTAACAACAACAGTTGCTGAGGGTGTTTTTTAACAAAGCCTTAGAAGGAGTAATCTAGTCTAATCGTATTCCTAAAATTGATTCATTACGCACAGATTCTGCAAGCAAAATTCAGTAACAAAGACATGTGACATCCAACTCTCTGTATCTCACAGCGAGAAGACTTGTGTCCTAGGCTGTGTGAGATAAGCTCGTAGCTGAATAATTATTATTGAAGTGAAAACTTCTTTAGCATCGTTGTGATTTGAAAATTTATGAAACGAAAAAGCGACAGTAAAAATAGACAGACACATAAATTGCCGAATTTTGAAATTTGGAATTCTGTTGGGGCCAAGTGGTAGAGCTTTTGATGCCCTTTAAAATGAGCCCAAACTTGGCTATCATGCGACCACGGGAACGAAGTTAGGTCGCGGGGGTGAGGTAGCCCTGAGGGGGGCGGGGAGGGGGAGGGGGGGTCTCGTGGGGAGTCGAAAAAGCGACAGTAAAAAGAGACAAACACATAATTTCTTTTTAAGGTTTCACTTCTACCACGTGTGAATTGCACACATGTTTTTTTTTTGTCATGAGCTGCACTTTTGTATCTTAGATGGTTAAGTAGCACTTCCCAAAGTTGGTTTATTCATGGGAAAGCACGTGGACACCAGTGGTCTTTTGTACATCTTCAACCGTCGCTCAACGTGTAGTAAGAAGCAAGAAAATCTGCTAAAAGTCTAGCCAAGCGTTACCATATTATTATTAGCTAATCAAATGAATTGTGAAATAGGTAGTTTCAGTCGGTTAGACTGGAAGCCGGGAATCTTTATGATTGATGTTGTAACGTTAGCGGCGAAATTACTACATACTCATTGGCATTGCGGTAAATTGTGCGATATTGTCATCACGCGATAGTGGCCAATAATCGAAAATAAGTTGCCCGTATAAGCGGACCGTTACTGCTACATTTTTGTGTACGCTTATTACAGCAGCCTTTTTTGTAAAAAAATAATTTTATGTCTTTGATTCGCGCAAAAAAACGTGGCCGAAATTTCAAGCTACAAAAAGGATTGACTAAAAATAAAATGGTCCTTATAATTGACAGTGTGATGGATTTTATGAAGATAGAAAGTTCTGGCACATTGTACATTTCATGGATGCTTGTAAGGTGAACGGAAATAATTGTTTACTACTTATACCATGGCATAGTATAATCAGAATTTTAACAATCCCAATTGCTGGGACATGCGTCTCTTTGTGGGATGGTATGGGCCTCAATTTACCAGGGAGTGTTTATAAATATCACGTCTTTACTTTTGGATCTACGATACACGGTGGAGCAGTACCTGACTATTTACGAGTTGTAAGTCGTGGGTTCAAACCTAGACACAGGCACATTTCTTCGTGTAATTTTCTCAAAACGGTGTAATAAAATATCATGATGAAACCAGCATGTTTTAGGAGCGAAATTCTAAAGACATGCGACATTCACCAAGTCGCATTAGGACTGCGTGGCTAATTACAGCCTATTGTCTCTCATAGAGAGGATCGAAGCCTGTGTCCCAGGGAACATTACTGGCTGATTATGTGTAATTATGATACGCCAGTTTCCTTAATACGTTTGTCTCCATTGTTTAAGGAGCAGTTACAACAACATGCTTTGAATAATATTTCCAATGAATTGAAACTTGAACACATAATTACCTCGTTCGTACAAATACTCTAACTGTTTGGCAGGTAAATTATTATCACCTAGCAGTCGTTTATCCTTGTGTTGGTGTGATTACGTATACAAATTAGCTGCACCATACAGATTTGGATCAAATACATTATTTATAAGACCTAGATAAAGGTTGTTACCGTTTCTTTACAATAAATTGGTAGATTTATGCGTCTCGCTGTCATGTAGCACTTCATCTAATGTAATATTCCAGATTGAAAATATTTAATTAAATTATGTTACTTAATTATAGTTTTGTGACGTTTTGGGTCGAGTGCACGTCAGATTTTCAAGGAATTTTGTCGCGGGCTGGACGTGGCATCCCACGTTATATGGGAATGCTCATTTTTTGCGCAAAGAACGAGCCAGCCCTCTAGTCACGCAAGGAAACGATCAGCACACATACCAACGGTTTGATGGACATGACTATAGTTATATACAACGTGGAACGGAAACCCCATATCTATCCAAAAGGACTGAAAACAACATCTGGTATGCAGTCTCTATGCAAAGTTTCAGCTCAAAATAAGTAACTCACAGAATTGACCCCAAATTATCGGTTTCATATGTTTCTTGAATACCAATAATATTATGACTGTGCCATCTCAGTATATTTATGAGAATCTCTTATATGCACACAAAAATATTAATCTGTTTAAAAAATACAGTGATATTCATAGTGTAAATACAAGGAACAAAGACACATATGTCATTCCTAAAACAAGGTTAAAAAAAATAGGTGGTTCGTTTAGATGCCAATGTATACGTTTTTATAATAAAATTCCTAGCCATATTCAAGAACTAAGTATTAATAAATTTAAATTATTTATAAAACGTAAGCTATGTCAGAAAGCTTTTTACACTGTTAAAGATTATATTGAGGACAAGAAGGCTTGGGAATGAGCTGCTCCAGTGATATACGTGAGCCTTTTTTATTTTTTAAATTTTGATAGTTGATTTATTTTTTATTGATCAAAATATTTGTTTTGTTAAGTATTGTATATACCTATTTATTTTGTTTTTGATTTTTTTAAATATAATTATTTCATTATTGTTAATGTGAGGACAATGTAGGTTATTCTTTCTTCGTTGTTTTTATTTTCACTATAATTTATTTAATTATTGATGTCAAGCAGTTTGAGTACTTGTGTGGCCTACCCAAATGTCCGTTGGTATTTTTTGTCAAATTGTTGAGCTCCTTAAGGCGAGGTTATTTGTAAAAACGTCGCTTTCAATTGTGTTTTATTCGTAGATAACACGGATTTAAATTTTGGAAAAAACATATTACATAATTCATACTTTGATCTTTCTATTTCGGTCATCCGATACACGATTACTTGCATTTCACTGCATCTAAGTAAATCACAAAGACAAGTCTAAATTACGGTCTTATTCTTATTTTATTTGAGTTTTATTAAGCTTTGAATAATAAAACTTATACCATAATAAAGGTCATATAAAATGACATACATGTCGGTCGTCATAATGTGAAATTTGAAAATATTTATACCACTAATTTCAAAAATAAGTGTTTTCCTATTATTTTCATGCGCGCGGCAGCGCGCCTCGCGTCCTTTAGTCCCGAGCGGAACGTGTTGGAGGTCGGACGTATGCCAATTTTTAGCGAACCTGCCACCCCCGCTAAGTTTGGTTCCGGTCGAACCAAAAAATCATTATAAAATATTAATTCCTATCGTTTAGTTTTAAATAGTTTTAATATAAATTGTTTTTATTAGGTACTTTAGTTATAATTTTGGTTAGTAAAACTAATGGACAAAATTAACAAAAAGAAGTTGTCATCGCTGGCTCTACGAAGTCTGAATAAACAAAAAGTAAGAAGGCTTTGACAATATAAATATTTAGACCTATATAAATATTTTTCTTTACTAACTAGGTTCTTTCTGTATTCTGATTTATAGCTAGCTACGCGGAATAGATTTCGAAACCACAAAATAATATGTGTGTAAATAAAGACGCCACGCGCGCAAAAGCTATAATAGTTAAATTTTCTGGCGGAATAGATTGTGCCAACCGCAATAAGTGTGTGAAACAATTGAATTTGAACCCTATGTCAAAGACAATAAAGCCGCCGCGTGCGCAAATGTTATAATGCTCTTTTCAAATGTCAGACTCAAAAGAAACTTCGACAATATTATTATAGGTACCTATAATTATACAAATTAATATTTTACTTTACTAAGTAGATAAGTACCTACGCGGTATTCTGCGTAGGTACTTATCTACTTAGTAAAGTAAAATATTAATTTTGTAAATCTATTGATTTACAAACCGCAAATATGTGTGTAAAACAAAAACATTTTTGACTTTCTTTCTCCTATAAAAAAATTAAAATGTTTCTTAATTTATTCAACAAAATATTTACAAAAATACCTAAATATAATATAAAAGTACTTACAATAAAAAAGAAATCACAAAAAGACGTGTTAAGAACCAGGGTTTGATCCAGAATACTGATGATTACCAATTCGACTCCTTACTAAACTCGCTAATAGAACGTTAGTAACCCGAGTTGAAATAACTGACCGTATTCGACTGTATTAGGTTTTATTTTCGTAAATGTAATGATGGTTATTATGGTACAGTCGATCATTCGTCGCTATGACCACAGTATAAAGATCATACAGTAGGTCGACACCTTTGATCTTGTGGAAAATGCCGACAATGTCTAGACAGTATCGCAACGGCCAGGGTTGTCACAAGTCAACAATATTTATTACGCGCAGCACACTCATGCCATAGTGTAGAAATATACAGCATGACCATTTCCTACAAAAAATATCATTTATTATTTTCGGTAAACTTCGGTAAACTTTATAACTCTCTGTCTTCGGTGTTCGTATCAACTTTACGCTGATGATCTGCAGTTGTATGCATCTACGCGGGTGGAAAGTTTGTCAGCTATAGGAGAACCGATATCGCTATAGGAGATTTAAACCGATATTTAGATGCTATCAAAACTGCTCTGATTGATTTGGGGTGACTGTAAGCCCCTCAAAGTGTCAGGCCATTGTGATCGGAAGCTCACGTATGATCGTTAGAGTGGCAACTAGTTCACTCCCTCCTATCATTTTCAATTAAAGATCTCGGTTTGCATCTAATCATCGGGACTATGCGATGCCTGCATCGCATAGTCCCACGACATAGTACGGCACGGCTACTTTTTTGAGTACTGGTTGCACATTACCTGGCTTCCAGGACACTGGCACCACTCCGGTTTTAATAGAACGCGATGCAGGCGAGTATGCGATACAGGAGACAAATCCGGGGTACAACTCTTTAAGACTCGAGCAGGTATTCCTTCCGGTTCACTGGCTTTGTTCACATCTTGACTGGAAAGGGCTTTGCGGACTTCCTTAACATGAAATGCAGTTTCCACCATTACGGAGCCAAAGTGAGGTATTTTAGGTGGTAAGTTAGACGCCGTGTCGAGACGTAAACTTACTGCAAAGACGGAGGCATTTATATTTGCTGTTTCTTGTGCGGTGTGAGCCAGTGTTCCATCCAGTTTTATCATAACTAGGAGGCAGCGAAGGACGGTAAAAATTCGAGTTTAGCTTCGCAGTTTCGGAGTCTGCTGACCTATACTTCCATAATCGCCGTATGCCCCTGGGGCATTTATCTGGAGGAGAAAAGGTATATACCGTTTTCACCAGAAAGTGGTCATACGATCCGAGCGAGGCCCAGACGATACTGACAGTCTCTGGCGACGCAACGTTTGTGAGCACTAGGGCCAAGCCATTAGGCGTGTGGGCGTCGACTTCTGGAATGCAGGTTGCTTGGTGAACCAGCTGGTCGAGATCTAGCGATAAAAAAACCAGCGGGCTCTATTTGTTGGTACGGGAACAACCATTCTTTATGGTGGGAATTAAAATCTCTTAGAAAAACAAGCTTGGCTATCGTATATTTGTGCTGGGCCAGTTCAGCTCCTGCAGCTGCCTCCGTATGGTGGTCGAAGAGCCTTGTCGTCTCCTGTTCACCGTTATGCAATCAGTAAACAACACTAACAACGAGCCTATGAAAAGAAATGTAAGCATTTTCTCAAGACCATCTATATGGTCTTGAGAAAATGCTTACATTTCTTTTTCATGAAAATGATTAATCAGTAAAAGTTTCACATCTTTGTGTATGTCTACTTTTTTAAGAGTTTTCCAATAAAGTAATCATGTACCAAAGGGAAACAGATAATATGTTGTAAAATGTCAAAAATGTGACATATCGTATCAGGATCTATGGCTTTTACTGCATTTCGAATCACGCGCACTCCCTAATGTTCCCCGTCCAACCTCCATTAAATGCCTTCTCCCTTTTGTATTTACTCGATTTTCTCTTTTCATACTCATTTTATTCCTGCTGCCACTGGTAAACTGGTAACACATTGAGTGAAATACATTTGACATTGCAAAAGCAGTCATGTCATGTTTGCGTACAAAATAATGTTGTTTTTTTACTTCAATTTTAATTCTTTTCATCACCCAAAATACTTTACCAAACAACCTTCAGCGTTTGTGAAATTGTGGTGGGTCCTGCACAAAAGCCGCAAGAGTTGAAGTTGAAGTCGAATCACGGCATTAGCCAGTTGTGCACAAATGATTGTAGTTTTTAGAGAAAAAAAAGTGTGTGGTTGAGGGACCCTCGTTGTCTCTCTCGTCAGAAGACAGTCGTAAGTATTAACACTTTTGCGTTACAATTTCTGCCAGTGTAGAAGCCGCGTAAAATAAATTCGTTCCAAAAAGTGTTTGTGTGTTGCTATTATTGGTATAACTATTTGATTGAAAAATATTTATATTTTTTATTTAAAAACATAATATTTCACACAGAATACCTCTAAGCCCTCATTCAATATAACAATAATTGAATTGTAATACAACTCTCCTAATGTAAGTGTGCCTACCTAATACTTGATTTTTAGGGTTCCGCAGCCGAATGACAAAAAACGGAACCCTTATAGTTTCGATGTGTCTGTCCGTCTATCTGTCTGTCTGTCGGTCTGTCTGCCTGTCCGTCCGTCCGTATGTCACAGCTATTTTTATTCCGAAACTATTAAGACTATGCGTGTGAAACTTAGTAGATAGATGTATTCTGTAAACCTCTTTCCGATTTTAAGAAAAATAAAATAAAAATATTTAAAATGAAGTGGGGTCCCCATACATGGAACTAGAACTGAATTTTTTTTTTTCATGAAACTTATGCGTGTGTGGTATTTATAGACAGGTCTTTAAAAATTATATAAGGGTTTCTAAAATCACTTTTACAAAAAGTCAATCGTTTAAAAGATATAAGCTTCCAAAGTGGCTAAATGTGTGTCCTCTAACTTCTATAATAATGAAGTGAAAAATCTAAAAAAAAATATATGTCTGTAGATCTTAATGTAAACTTTCAACCAAAATTGGTTTAACGAAATTGGGTCAGCAGTTTTTGAGATACAGCATATTTTCTAAAACCGCAAATATAACTTTGTAATTCATACAAACACTATGAAAAACAAAGTTATTTAGCGTAGTTGTAAAAATGTAAATAAGCTAGTTTTAAGAAATTTTTAAGGTTTTTCTTTATTCGTCTAATAAATATACATATTATATAATATTATTATAGTTACTGCGGAACCCTTCATTGTCGAGTCTGACTCGCACTTGGCCAATTTTTTATACTGTGCCATGAAGATTTCGCACCCTTTGGGAAAGTCGAATAGCGCGCGGCGTATAATTTTGAATCGTACCCGTATTCATGATCTACGTGTCAGTCAGATTTTTTATTCACCGTATTCACAAAAATAAATAAATATACTTATTTTTAATTATTACTAATTAGGTTCAAGTTTATACAATACGTACCTATTCTATCTATAAATTTGAAAATACTATTAAAACAAAACAAAATAAACAAACTAATCAATTCAAGTTGATCTACTGCATTGCTCTATTCTGTGACGCATCTTCGTACCTACTTGAGTTCGTGAACTCATGAGCGGTGCGCTTGGCGCGCGCGTCTCCCGCGCGTCGTAATTTGTTACGTTTTGCTATTCGTTGCGGGGGCTGGGGTAAGCGTAGAATACCTACGGCGCTCTGGATAACCCGGCCTTAAGTTCTAAGTTGAGCTACACGATAACTGACAAATGCTTGCACTGTCTGGACAGGTCCGCTCAAATTTGCGTGGTTATTTCCTCAAAAGAATACCACAGACATGAACCTACATGCTTCTCATAAAAAAAATACAAATTGTCTGGACTTTAAAAGAGACTATGACCTCTGAGTTTGTTTTGGTGTTTCTTCTCAGAGTAGTCAGTTAGGAAATACCGGCCTCATCTAGCTAAACTTAACACGCAAAAAAACATGACGTGTAAAAGTGTTATTTACAACCAATTTACAAAAAAAAAAAAAAAAACAAATGTGTCACAGCACTATGAGGGTCATCACTTTCCACGTCACTAGCCAATAAAATGATAATTCTCTACGTTCTTCTTAATTTGAATTATTCGGTCTCTGGTATCAATGTATTGAAATTTCTAATAAGCTCCACACATGTAGACATAGGATTACAAAACCCTTGCCATATCGTTTGTTATCATCCAAAGAAGCCGTGCACTCTGTATGTATATACCCTTTAAATTACACGTTGTATAGTTTAATCTATTAAAAATATTTTCTTCATTCCCAGAATCATAATCTATTCAATTACAAGCAAAAAGTGAAATCGTAACATATTATTTCCGCATTAATTTTTCTACCCAATAAAAGAAAACCGTAAAACATTCACACTAACACTGATCAAACTTTCAAATCAAACTACATATTGGCTAGTTAATTACGATGATTTATTAACGCCATTTTAACCCTTAACAACCCAGTAAGCTTTTCAAACGTAACTGACCAGAAGTGTCCAACGGACACCATGTATGAAGCTTAGAGTACTTCTAGGGAAAATATACGAGGCGTACCATAATTATAGACTTTAATGTGGTTTTAAACATTTATATTTATTTATTTACATACATATAGCTTTTTAAAATTATATATTTATTTATTTATTTATTTACAAAAATTACAAATGATTTTTTTTACTGAGTGCTCAAAGCATACATTACGGTTGCATTTATCGCAGCACTGTTTAGATGTTCTGGATATTTTTGCAAGATAAATGTGACAGCGTTTTTTTTTTTGGTAGCAGGTTCAGAAGATTGAGCTGCTTCTTAATTGAATCCTACTACATCTGCAATAGCTGCTAAATGATAATTTGTCAGGCCCTTCCTGTTACGTCTCCTTATGTGCGGTGTAACTAACTCAGTTACAACTTCACGCAATAAATGTTTTCTTAGTACACACTTCTTCCATTGGTTCAAGTAGGATATAAATTTTTCCATATAATTAGCGATGTGATGCCAACCACATCTATAATATTTTGGAAAAATTCAACAGGCCATCTGTTTTGTTTTACGTCGAACTGTGTACTCATGGACCATCTGATCAAGCGTGTCAACTGTCCCTTGGTGGAGTTGTAAAACAAATTTATTTCAGATTTTTTCTTATTGCTCACATTTACTTCATTACTATGATACATCGTAGACAACAAAATAACAGCACGGTTCTTTTTTGGCACATAAGACACCAACGTCATATTTTTATATAACGTTATATTTTTTGAAAAACTGAAGACATTAGATTCCGCGTCACGGTTTCTGTGAGGTTGAAAATTTGAAGGAATACGAGTTTTATTTTTTGTCATTGTTCCAACTATTGTAAGTCCATTTTCAGCCAAGGTTTTAGCAACTTCAATGCTCGTAAAATAATTGTCGAAAGTAATGTTTCTGTTTGTTCGAAAATATGGTTCACATAACTGGTTGACAACATTGTACGCCAGATTTTCTGCTCTGTTACTTCCTTCTTTTCCAAGATATGGTATGCCATATAGTGACAACTATTTCTATTATAAACAAATTCTTTGTGATTTATTATAATTACCCACTTACTGCAATATAATTCTGAGTAGAATGTAAACAAACAGTCTACCTTCATACTCGAGTGCAACAAAGAGTTACCTAATGTGTCCATCGGACACTTGTGGGTCGATAAGTTACTATTTTAGTTTATTGTTAATAAATGCTATACAATTCATATTATAAACATTATTATTACAGATTTAGAATCTTGAAACCTTGCAGATAGAATAGATAAAGTGGTTTTTCGTAGAAATAAATACTTAACTTTTTATGAGTAAATGAACAAAAAATTGTGTCCACGAGACACTTGTGGGTTGTTAAGGGTTAAAAAGAAACCATACCATTGAACACAAAATATGACGCCATCAGATATTTTTACATATAAAATAATTTTAGGCTAGTAGCTTTGACGACGTATGAAATTTCATGGAGAGCTAAAAAGCCTTGTAAACGTGATTTGCAATTCGATTTTTAAAAACCTGTCGAGGCTAAATTTTTTCGTGATACGGATCCCGTGGCATATTCATCTTTCATTATGTTACTTCGGTCCATATATTAAAGCAATTATAGCATTTGTAATACTAGATTTGTAAGTAAAGAAGCGAGGCAGCCCCAACACAAGTACTTCTGTAACTTACTGGCGCTGCGCTGCTTCAATCAGGCTATGAAAGCATTTTATTATTATTATTTATTAATCGTTTACTCTAATGGTTCGTAATGGAACCTTCAGAAATAAAGTCTGACAACCTGCGTATTTATTTTCTTCTGTGTTAACTATCCAAAGGTTATCTGTAAAACATCGTTTTAGAGATTCGACCGCCCTAAAATGTTATTGAAATCTGTGAATATTGTATAATAAAGAGTGTATCTATCTATCTATCAAAGTACAGATCAGCAAACTAGAGTACCAGGAATCTAGAATTGTTAAGTAGCACGGGACTAACATAATATATCGTCACGCATGAATAGCACGCAGCCGTCACGCTTATATTACACGAAGGCGATAAGCAGCAAACCTTCCGCTATTTATAGGCGGTTTAAAGAGGAAGTCTACTGAGAATTTCCTGATAAAAATCTTCAGATAGAAGTCCTGGATTGTAAGAGCAGTCTGCATTAAACAATGCAAGTTACTCAAGCAAGGTACTCTGAAATCAAAATGGCGGCCACAAAAAAGCACCGTGGTGCCCACAACCCACCACTGCTCCAACAAAATTAATTAAAATAATAGTAATTTCCACTTGCCAATAACACAGCAAGGATCTAGAAAAGCTAAGCTAGAAAACGGCTATAGAACTATATACATTGACCTACCAACTCCTACACAAGGGCGAGCCTATTTCATGATAACTAAAGTAAGTGTATATGTCTTGGCGGGATACAGCCGTGCCTCCAGACGTCAATTGGCATGACATACTTTTGTTTGGAATTTGGACCCGCCATGATCGAAAGCACGCAACCAATTGATTTAATTGATACCGTCTATGACAAGCCTACGTATGATCAGTTTGATGGCGTATGCAGTCCGATGGCAACTTGGAACTTGACATATTGATCTTTCGAATTGTGTTCAAGGCTCCTTTCATTGGGGGGTGGGTGTGTCTGTTCTTGCACATGTAGATGTACGCTAATCTATGTATATTCTAAAGAGGACGGTTTCTTTACTGGTCAAAAAAGAAACGAGATATTTTAATTCTAACAGCGATCATTTAAAAAATATAAGAATTAATTTCATGTTTTTTATATTCTCAACAATTTTCATCACGTTGAACATTATATTATTAAACAACAATTACCTATACAACAATAAGTTTTTTTTTAACCGACTTCTAAAAAAGGAGGAGGTTCTCAATTCGGATGTTTGTTTGGTTTCTTTTATGTTTGTTCGGGCATAGCTCCGTCGCTTGCCAACCGAATTGAAAAATTCTTTTTTTTTGTTGAAAAGGGTATACTTCCCAAATGGTCCCATGAAAATTTTATCGAAATCGGACAAGCCGTTTCTGAAAAATAAACAAAAATCAAAAAAAAATATTTACGTTGATGATCTTTTCTTTTACTCTGCATTGCGTTTTTTGTTCGCGCGTAACTCCGTCATTTAGGGACCGATTTGGAAAATTCACTGACCCACTAAAAAGCGCAAACATAAAAACTTTTGCAAAAAATAAAACCGACTTCCATATCAAAACACTACAAAGCCAAAAATAATTTTAATTTCGGAAGGCGGTGTGAAAAAAAAGAAAATACAAAACCAATAACACCGACTACCGAAATTAAAATTATTTTTGGCTTTGTAGTGTTTTGATATGGAAGTCGGTTTTATTTTTTGCAAAAAAGTTTTTTTAATGCATGATGAGCCCACTCTTGACCTCGATCTCGCCTGATGGTAAGCGATAGATGAGGTCTACGATGGAACGGGCAAGCCCAGAAGATGCCTGTTCACTCTTGCTAGGTCAAGAGTGGCAAGGAACACAGAAGCCGGCAGAGAGTTCCACAGCTTGGCTGTGCGCACAATAAATGTGGAAGAAAAGCGCTTGGTGCGACAAGACGGTATATCAACCAAGTGTGGTGTGAAGTAACACGTACAGAATACATATTAAAAAACTTATTACATAAGAATTATTATTGGAAAATGATCAGGATAGACTATTCATTGAAATAATAATGTCAAAAAGTAATAAAAGAATTTGTAATAAAAAAATTGCAAATTTTATGTGGTGTAATTGTTGTCAATTCAATTTCAACTTTTTGCAATCATTGAAACTGATAGAATATAACTTGGTATCATGTAAAAAAGTGTTGAAACAGATAAAAGACTCAATCTTACATCAACCAATCCAGATAAACGATGTATAGAAGGTTAAATACCGACGGATTTGCATCCCGCTGAGTTGGACGAAAAAAATATACCTATGACGACGTTATTGTTAGTCGAGGCGTAGGCAACAGTAGCCACTTACAAAATCAGCTGACAAGTTCAAGCAATATAGTGGAGGTCAATGAACTTTGTATGAAAATGACGTAATTGTACGGAAGTCTACTGTTACCATTGTTATCGCAAAATTAGTTTCTTACTTAAAATGGTCGCGTAAAAACGTGATATTTTAACGTTTTTGTAAGATTTTACTGGGTGGCGTAATTAGATTTATACTTTTCTTAGATTTCCTTTATTAGTGTTTTTACTTAAGTAGGTAACAAAGAGCTGACAGCGAAAAATACAGTAACGTCACTGTCACGAATGGTACTTTTTTATTTTGTGTTGAAAGTGCTACAATTCTTAGTTTTCTTTAGAAAACGTGTCCCCACACTACGAACTTTTCCTGTATCATGCGTTTACAAATTTTTCAACTAAGATGCATTGACACACAGCCCCTGAACAACAATCTAGAGGTCGTACAAAAATTGGGCCGTGTGGGAATCGAACTCGCGGAACGTAGAGCAACAACCGATCGCTCAACGACTGTGCTAAACATGTTGCTTGATAACAGGTAAGCATAACTTTATTCATATACTTGATTAGGTTTTGTAAGCGCATTTGAAGAGGTTTTCCTACACCAAAAAATTTGCAGCTTTCTATCAGTAAAATGGTCAACAAGGTATTTGACGTAAATGTTCAATTGAGGTCAGTTTTATTGGCTTCAGCAAATTTATAACGCAGCTCGTCTCATTTACTTCATAACCGACAATTATGATCGATAACCCTAGTGTTGCCCAAACGAGAGTCTCGCAAGAGTCTTGCAATTAGCGATTATCCTATTGCTATTTATTAAACGGTAGTTGAGATCTCAGAACAATGTAACAGAGTCTGTTTGGGCAACACTAGATAACCCCTATCAACACTTTCGAAACTCGCGCCTGGCCTGGTCCAGACCTTGGTGTGGGTCGAAGTGGAATGGGATACAGCCGCCTTCTTCTGTGCAGTCGTGCTAGTGAAGAAGGAGGCTGAATGCATGAGTGAATGACGACTCTCTTCGTCACGCCCCAGCCGCTGAGGGAGACGCACCAGGCGTCGACGATAGCGAACTGATCTCCGGCCACCGTAGGCGCGGGCTTGCGGGCGGTAACGGGTGCTTAGGACAGGCCCAAGTTGACGGCACGACGTTTTTCACGCGCGCCTCAAAGAGCAGCAGCTTTGACGGTAGGGTCATTGCCTTCCGGGGTTGCGGGAAGGTTCTAACGAGAAATGCAACTGAAGCAGCAGGGTGAGTTTTTGTCAATAGAAGTCTGGGACACTCCCTTCCACTCTACCCAGAGTGGGACGAGCCATTTGATTACTTTTCCCCCTTCTCCTTAACTAGAGAAAAGCACCATTTAGGAGTCATGGAACTAATCAGCATATCTAGGAAAGCCACCTTCTCGATAAGGCTTTCGTTTGAAGAAGCGAATCGAGATTTCATAACGATTATTACTTTTTGGAATCGGCTTTCGTTTTTGTCTTTAGGCGCTATACGGATTATAATCGATTCCGTATGATCATGTGTAGTTTTTTATTTAAGATACAATCGTTTAGCTCGAGGGTAATAGTGTAGCTTTGGGTACTTCGTAATCGTAATCGATGTTCAAGCGATTCGTTTCGATTGTTATTATTTTATATTGATTATGTAGTAGAGATCGGTTATTTGATTTAATGAGTGTGTTTAAGCTTTATTACTCTATGTTTATATTTGTGCCATTTATGTTTGCTGATGAGCCCGAACTTTTTTTATGCTACCTATGGTCGCGATTTTGTTCACGTGGGTGTATTAATATTACGATAAATCCCGATAAAAATTAGCCTATTGTAGCCCTATACCCTCTCCCCATTCACATTTGTTTAGCGGTTCCAGAGATTGGTCCAGACAAACTGAAAGACACAAATATACAATGATTTAAAAATATATATTTTTACCTATAGATTGTTGTAATGGTGAAATTATCAATATCACCAAAGAATTTGGTGATATGTATTATATATTTGTCTTGGTAGATTGAAATATTTTCAATTACCCAGACGAACTACTACCAACATAATAATTTGTAACCTATAGACAATGGCCATGAATCTTTTGACATATTTACGATGATAATGTCTATATACACAATGCTATAAAGTCTCGTAAACCCATATCGTATCGCAATCACGAATTAAATCTGAAGGCACATCAAGACTGCAGCTGCAATTATGCTAGTATTTCAATTCGCTTTGGCGGGATGTGTAAAGTAGGGTAACGTCGGTGTTATACATAGATGCACCTTACTTGAACCTCGTAAGGTCTGTTTTTGATTGCTTCATTCACGACAGCAATTGATTTTTATATACAATAATAAAGATAATAAGAAGAAGATTTGCAAATAAATTGCCTTCAAGAGAAATAATTCGAAAACTGACGAAAAAAGACGAAAGGTATTTATTTATTTAAACTTTATACAACACAAAGTTACAATGGCAGACTTACGGTAGGGTCATTGCCTTCCGGGGTTGCGGGAAGGTTCTAACGAGAACGAACGAGTAACTTAACGTAGTAGTGTAACGAGTGCCTTTGACATTCTCTACCAGTCAACCATGGGTGGTGAAGAGATAACATGGCAGCAAAATGTATAAAAAATAAACTAGTTATACATATATTTAACATATCAAACAACATGTAACGGAAACCCCATATCTATCCCGGAAAGGCTGAAGACATCTGTTTGGAATCTCTATTCACAGTTTCAGCTCCAAATAAGTGACTCAAAGAATTGATACTAGATTATCGGTTTCATAAATTTCTTGACTACCAATCATAACAAACGTGTCACAGCACTACGAGGGTCAATAACTTTCCTCGTCACTTGCCAATAATACGATAATTCTCTTCGTTATTTATTTCTGTAGACTTTATTTTCTCTATGATCTGAATAGATGCCTGCCAATGACTAAGTATCTTTATATTGAATTCCACATAAGAATGAAAAAAAAAGACAATTGGCCATCTCAGCTACAGAACAGATGGGCAAAAAATTTTTTAGGATTCTTAATTTGAAATATTCGGTCTCTGGTATCAATGTATTGAAATTTCTAATAAGTTCCACACAAGTAGACATAGGATTACAAAACCCTTGCCATGCCAGATGTTATCATCCAAAGAAGCCGTGCACTTGGTATGTATATACCCTTTAACTGTGCCTGTAAAGTCAACATCAAACCACGTAGCGGTAAAACTCACAAATCATTCCATCTAGTGTCTGGAAGCGAGTACGCTTACAATTGTCGTGTTAGCCTACGAATGGAGAGCAGGAAGACCTAATAATACCTGTCTGGCTACTAGTGATGTGCGTTAGGCTATCGATGTCGATAATGAGAGCTCTAGATACGAACCAGTTTTTTTGCTGTAAGGGATTGGATGCACTGTAAAATTGATTTGTCGATAATGTGTTAATAAGTATGTAAATTGTGGAAGTCGATAGATAGTATTTGTTTTGAGTCGGCTTGTATATGTATTGATTTTAAATTTGGTTAGATGATTTAAAACCAATAGGTTGTCCCACTGCTGGATAATCCCAATTATCTAAGGTCACACTACCAGAAACGGACCGAAGTCAATCACCTAACGTTATGACTTCAGAACTTGTTTCTAGGTTGCGATACTTACGTTACATTGTATTGAAATATTAATCCTAAATTGCATTCAACTTGCCAAATTATCTTGAAAGTAATACAAATGTTGTCTTGAACACGAAACGTGGAAAATTCAACTCTATAGTCTTCCTTAATTGTTACCAACAACCAGTATCCGTGATATACAACGCTATACTTCATTTGTTTTATTACAAACGCCGACGTAAACACACAAACAGTCCATTTGAATCTATCTTGTTGTTAAACAAGATATAATTTAGTACTCCAATTGGAATTTGTCAGGGTTTATTGTGGTAATAAATACCAAATGATCTATAAAATTTGGAGAAGTTATCAATCTTTGTTTCGTGATTAAGTGACACTGTTATGGCGATACGAGTGATAGTATCGTTTCAGTGAAAATGGGACGGACCAATTAAAATTTGTGTGTATGTCTTTTTCTGTGTTTAATGTTTTTCGTATTACCTACCAGTATGTTATTTACTTCTCAAATATAATGAACGGAACTTAACAGCAAGTTCACGCAATTATTCTGTTTACATTCTTTTTTACAAAGATTATTGTTATCTTGTCATTGTATAAAAACATGCGCATCATGATATTCTGAATTCAAAATAATTGTTTGAACAGTTTGCTACTGTTCCGTTTTTTTTTGTGCTCTAAATAATGTTGAAAATGTTCTTATTTCTATATATCGACATTTAACCTGTCACATCCCTAAAGGTGTGGAATTACGACCGGTCGTGTAGAATCAGCGCTTGTAAAGGCTTCTCTTGACAATCTCAGCGTTGTGTGCAGTTCGCGGAAAGCCGACTAAAATTAGACACGATAAAAATAACTGTTAACTCCATAAGTTCGTGTCCGTTGATGTTTTAATCTTTTGCGTAGTGCTTATTCATGTTGTTATGAGATTACACACTTAGTTGCGACATGTTTTTCTTTCATAATTTTCGCTCTGTTTTAAATACAGACTGTTTAATTTTTTGTTTTGTACTGTGGGTTAATAGCCATCTTCTTTGAATACTGATACTATTACCCTGCATCAAGAGAGACCGAGACCATGTGCTCACCAATCACGCATCCAACCACTAGACGAACGCAGGCATATACTATTCTACCGCGGCCCGGAACTTAAGGGCAGCTGAAGGGACAGGGTGGGTTTTTAGTCAGTAGAAGTCTGACACTCCTTCCGCATAACCCAGAGCGGAAGAAGTCATTCGATGATTTTCCCACCCGAAAAAAAGGTATATACTATTTCGAATACAGTTATTTCTTTTCTATTTCCAGCGCTTTCAACCTCATCATACGATAGAACAGGATCATAAACTTCATTATCACTCTTTATACTAAGAACTGTATTGCACCGGAAAACATTAACAGCAGTTTTATCCCCATTCAGTGCTTCCATCATAACTTTGCGTTTATCCTCCACATCTATCCAGCGACTTGCAACAGCGCTGTGCCTAGCTAAGTTATATAACTGGATGTAAATATACAACATAACAGTAACTTGATATTTCTACAGTCGACTATGATTAGCGTCTTCTTATGAATAATTATCGTTTGATTATCGTGGTCATGTAATCAGAAAACATAAATACTATACCTATTGGAAGGAAGCTGTTATAAATGTGTGTTTTGCTATGTGTTGCGTTTATGTGTTATTTGCAGGCTATTCTCATCATGTTTTCAGAAAACGTTGGGTCCGAACGAACGGTATTGCATGACTTGGTCTTTGACAAAGATTCACAAGTCCAAACTCAAGGTGTGCCAACTGCAATGGAGCGCAGCATCCTAGACGTCAAGCTAATCAAGACCATACGCAACACCACACTTCGCTCCAACTCAAATCGCTGACGTTGCCAAAGAGGCCGCTAAGTTGAAGTGGGCCTGGCCTGGTGGCCAAAATCACCGCTTTCTAGAGCCCTGACACAGCTAGAAGGCGTCGTGGTAGACCTTGAAGAAGATGGCGGGACGAGCTGGACCAAACTAACGACCAGTGGTTTACTTTGGCCCTGGACAGAACCATCTGGAAACCATGGGCCCTTCGCCCAGCAGTGGCATGATGCAGGCTAACAATAACAGTGTGCATTAAATACAAGTATGTCTGTAAACACCTCTTGTCACACATATCAGTCCTCCGTCACCACACACCCTATTAAACGTCTCTCCATGTCAAAGGAAATATAAGTATGACACTACATATTTTTTACTCTCATTCAATGAAATCACTGACAGAAGCGATAAACAGTACTAGAAACAAAAAAAAAAACACATCGTTAGGAGCACAGCATACCAAGATGCATTTTTATGTGCGACACACGGTCATAAAGAACGGCCAACACGACTTTTTTTAGCCTCAATGTTTTCACCGTGTCTGGGTCGAAATGAGCGGTCGAATTAACGACGTGTTGTCAAATTAATGGGACAAAATCTTTTTAATTTTAAACGAGTGCTTGTGAGTATCATGGGTATAAAATTTGAGGATTTGTTTTTGTTTTCGGTGCATTAATATTGTATGTCATGGTGAAAGTACAGGATACTTACGACATTATAGAATAAAAATTAGTATCTATTAAATATTTTAATGACTGTCTTATCAGTTGGCTTATTTTATTGACTGTATGTGCTTGTAAGCAACCATTGATTCAAAGAATTTTCTTAGAAAATATTTAGTTTTTAGTACAACTAATTAAAAATAAGTTTTATAAACTTCGCTCTGAGTTATTAATAATGTCTGTTGGAATGTTTAAGCTTAATTTAATTTATAACCAATACTGTTTTTTTAATACGTTCGTTTTATTTTTATTTGTGTCGACTGCACAGTATTTTTTAATTAATGCCTATTATAAAGTTTCAGTATTATGTGACGTAATAGTTTTCTACGTTTTCTTACTTTAATACTTTTTTCTTTGATAATCTGTTACTTGAATTAGCTGATATAGTGTCCACCTGAGTTCTGAGGAAATCACCAAGCACTTAGTCGGTTTTTATGTGACTGGAAGACTAACATATTTATTTGCCAGAGAAAACAAAAAGACTGGCTGCATTGCCACGTTGAATGGCAAAGTTATAAGCCTTGAATACACAGCTCGTGTATTGGCCTTGTTCAGATCCTGCCAACCTGGGCCAATGGAATAAGTGACTTCCAGATTGGCTAATGCAATTCGTGTCCGGGTGGGTGATAGGTCTTCTTTCCATATAGTTTCATAATCCATACTAATATTATAAATGCAAAATTGTGTTTTGTCCTTCATTGATGTCAAAACAGAGCAACGGATTGACATGATTTTTAGTGTTGAGATAGTGGAAAGCCTGGAGAGTGACATAGGCTAGATTATTTCTCTGAAAAAACATTAAAGACGCGTGCAAAGCCACGGGCAGAAGCTGGTTTTATATATTTTCACAAGCTGTAAATATACGACAAGTTTACTCTAGGTAATAAAATCTGCATCGGTGTTATTTACAATTAATGGTTTCGCTTTAAGGAACAAGATATTTTTAACCTTAAGACAAAAGGGCAATGACTAAGACTTACTCCGGAGGTCGCAGTTCAAACCCTACCCATTGAACTATTATTTAAGATTAATAATTATAGCTTTTGTTAACGCCTTATACTTTATTAGTAGGCATTTCTAATATAAAGGTCGTTTTACAGACTTCTAGAACCAAAATCTAATACTTTGGCCAATTTTTCCTCCATCCGAGCAGTTTTCGTAAAAAGATAACCAATTTTTTTGCTTCACGTAGGTGATATACAGATTTAAAAGTCATACATAGCGAGACAGTGCTATAAAAATCTTGAAAATACAGATAGATATTGTTTGAACTTTAATGTTCAGGAAATTGCAACTGATAGCGTACAGAAAATGAACATAAATACAAGGACACATTAAAACGACCCATAAACCAGCCTCCTCAATAAATCTTCTTTTACCACATTACGATAACTTCCCTCTCCAGTTTTTCCAGCGCCGCTCTAATCTAGATATACATCCTAGCCTTTCACCGGAGTTTAGTTTTTCTTGCAAAAACTCCCCGACTCACTTTACTGAGCGTGTTATGTTTCTAAGAAGTACTGGATCTTGTTTTATAGATACTTCTTAGTATTTATCTTTGGTTTATATTTTGGATTAGAAGTAGTGGTGGCTCAGTGGTTACAGATATGACTTATGAGTTCAAAGTCGTGGTATTAAACCCAAGCAGGTACATTTTCATCATCACCACTGCATTCACTCAAAACGGAAACTGGCATATCTATGGACCAAACTTCGAAGACATGTGATATCCACCAAATCACATTAGGTCTACGTGGTGGATTACGGCTCCATACCTCTAAGAGAAAGGTCTTCGCCCAACAGTGGGAACTTTATAGTCTATGTATATTATAGGATTGATGTCGGTATATAACGATGTCTAACTGTAAGCAGATATAGATACATCGAGTATCCCTTTGCATCTCCTGATTGATATTGAAGTTTCAAGACGTCTTTAAGAGCCCTCTCTTGGATTTGAGCGTTTTACTCGACTTTTGATGTGTGATTACGGTTTAGATATAGCCACAAATAAAATAAAAAAATATGTCCAAGAAAGTTTGATTCTTTTTCTTGGGAGTGCTTTAAATACATTTTTCAATTTGTTTACATAAATCAGTAAAAACCTTGTCTCTGCAAAGGATGTTTCATAAAATTTTACTTTAGAGCTTCATTTGATGCTATGTTACATCGAAGATATAATAATTTAATCATTTATAAAAATGTTTAAAGTACAAGTATATCCTCTACTTTGGAGTGCTTTAATTAATTTTTTATGTTTCATACAGTAATACACCAAAAATAATTCCAAAAAACAGAGAGTTACTGATAATTTTTCGTCCGAAATTATAATTTTTATCTATGAATACATAATCCAAATTCAATCAAAAAGTAACTATTAACTAAGTTCACATTGTTAACTTGCTTGAAAAAAAAATTAGTGTATTTAAATGTAAAATAATATTTTTAAACAATTTTTGTATGCAGTGATAAAATCAATATAAATCTCGGAACATACGGTCTGTAGCTTTAGTCCGCGCCAAGCGCTCACAGAGGGAGGATGTATCGCTCGCTGTTGCAACTTTGTGTGCTACGCGATCTCGTCAATCCGCCAAGAATATAGTGCAACGAACACTTTTTGATACAAGTGAGTTTTTTTTATTAGTTATGGTTTGATTATAATGTAGACATATTATTTTCTTTTGATATGCGAATATATTACAAAAAAGAAACATACACGTAAATATAGTTGTTTGTTTTAATTTTTTTCAGACATTGCTCAAAATAATGGGCAAAAGAGAAAAAAATAAAATTTTTGCTGCTATCAAAATAAAAAAGAAGGTTTTGGCCGAAAATTTGAAACGCGCCGGAGAAGCTTATCGGTAAGATTTTTTTTTATTATCCGCGACGGAAAGGAGACGGTATATGCGTTTGGGGTGAAAGGATGTTTGTTTGTGCAAATTCATGTTTTCTCCATAACTACTGGTCCGATTTTGATGCAGTTTTCAGTGATGGGTTTGGGTTTGATTGGTGCATGTTCCTAGATAGGTGTTATGGTGACAACTCACCAGGGGGCGCTGCAGTAAACATTTGTTTCTGCAAAACCAAAACTACTAGTCCAGTTTTGGTGCAGTTTGTGGTTGATTAGTGAGGGTTCTTAAATAGATGTTGGTTTTTTGAAAAATTTCCTTTCAACTATGCTCTTTAAAAAGTTTAAAATAAAAATCTAAATTAAAAGTTTTGAAAAAACCCACGACCGTTAAAAAGTATTTGAAAAAGGATATATCTTCACTATTTCCCGATAGAAATCGTCAATGTCGATGACTAGGAGTATCTTGTTACCCGACTGACCGAGAAGGAAATATTTTTGCGCGCATGTATGTGTGTAGGTATGTCCGTCCTATTGTGACCTCCTGTAGCTTAAACGGCTTGATGGATTTTAAATGATGTATTGTTAGATTCATCGTAATTGTAGGAGTGACATTGGCTATATACTATTTATTTATTGCATCTGTAAATACAAAAATGTAAAAACATAACTGAAAAGAGAAAAACAAGCATCACGATCTAGAATTTTGGTATTGCAGTCGGAGACAAACCAATAACCGAATAAAACAGGGTGTAACTTTTGTTTGTATGGCATGCACTACCAAAATTCTTTTAATTACAAATAATGCTTGTTTATCTCCTTTCAGTTGTGCTTTTGCAGTTTTTTTTTTTTTAATAATTTGTTATATTTTTATACGACTGCTCATAAATTGTGTTTCTTGGGTACTTGTATGCATGCATATATGTATTTGTATGTACATTTTTTCATTCATTTTCATTCATTTCCATTTCATTTCATATTCATTTTTCATTTTTATAGGCAAAAAAAAACTGAAATGCAGCAGGGGCAAGTAAATTCACCAAATGAAAATAATTCTGATACTGAAAAAACAAAGGTAAATTTTGTCCAACTTTATGTACAAAGTGTATTTCATGCTTCATGCAATATTATTGCTACCACATAAGTAATATAAGTACATTTATCGGATTATTTTACTTTTACAGGAGAACGAAAGCTCATTTGACTCAACGACAGTTTTTACAGTCCATTCTGACAGAAATACAAATAACGTGGTAGTAATATTTTTTTCTTTTCATATTTAATTATTTTTCATAGCTAAATTCTTTTCTGCAGATTTAAATGATTTATGAGCACCCGCATAATTAATGGACTTCTTTATTTCTTACAGGATAATGAAAGCATATTTAATTTAACAATTGATTATCAGGATCAATCTGATACAAGTACAAATAACAAGGTGAGTACTTTCTTGTTACTCGTAATACAGCTACATATTTGACTTTTTTAACTTTTATCTACATTCCTGATTTTCATTATTTCAGGAACTTCAAGATATAGACGGAAGACGAATTATAGATTTTATTTTTTTTATGAATCAATTAATTTTAATTGACAAACATGGCGAAAAATTTGGTTGCCGATTGAATAGTTTAAAAATAGTAAAAGAAATACAAAAGGGACTCATTTCAAAATTCGATCTGAAATGTTGTATGTGTGGGTCGCTTTTTAAATTAGAAACATGCAACGAAGATAATTTAAATTTAAATGTCAATACAGGCGTAGTGTCAGGAGCATTAATGGTGGGAATTGGTCTTTCCAATTTGAATGAGCTCACTGCATCAATGGATTTGCCAACCATGCCATATAGCTTGTATAGCTCAATCCATGCCGATGTGGCTGAAATGTGGCGTATCACTGCAGAAGAGACTATGCAAGAAGCTGCCAAAAAAGAAATAGAAGCTGCAGAATCACGGGGTGACGTCAACGATGGGGGTATTGCAATGATACCGGTAGAAGCAGATGCATGCTGGAGTAAACGGTCGTACAAAACGAATTATTCGGCTTTATCAGGTGTGGCCGCAATAATTGGGGAGCATACTGGAAAAGTACTTCATATCGGGGTTAGAAATAAATATTGTGTTATATGTGCTCGAGCAAATAAAAAAGGATTAGCGCCACGAGTCCACGATTGCCACAAAAATCACTCTGGATCATCAACTAGCATGGAGAAATCTATATTAGTTGAAGGTTTCAAGGTGTCGATAGCAGAAAGAAATTTAATATATAGCACACTGATTGCCGACGGTGACTCCAGCACATACAAAAATATTTTAGAAAGTAGGCCTTATCCCGACGTTCCTATTCAAAAAATCGAATGTACGAACCATTTGTTACGCAATTACAATGGTAAAAATTTGGCATTGCAAAAGGATACTGCAGTTCCCCTTAGCGAGCGTAAATTTTTGACCGGGGATCGCTTAACAAGATTACGCACGGCTATTCGCTCTGCAATTAAATTTAGGAAAGCACAAAGTACCTCATTATCAACTCAAATACTTAACTTGCAAAGAGATATTTTAAATAGTCCCCGGCATATTTTTGGAGATCACACCTCGTGTGATAGTTACTATTGCTCGGATGAAAGAAAAAAAGAAAACAATTTAGTTCCTTTAATTGCGACCCTGATGCTCAAATTACAAAAAAATGCTTCCCAACTAGCGTTTCATTCAAGAAGTCTCATGTTCTGCTATACCAACAATAGAGCTGAACAGTTTAACAGCGTTGTGGCGAAAGTGGTAGGAGGAAAACGACAAAATTTTTCTTTAAAAGACTCCTATGCAGCACGCTGTTACGCAGCTGTTGTGATTTTTAATACCGGCCTCCCTCAGTATAATTTATATAAATCCATTTTAAAAAAGTCTCCTGGAAAATCTTTAAAAACTTTGGAACGTAAACGACATTTGGCCAACAGCAAAAGAACGGAGACAGGCACTAAGCGTTGTCGCAGATATCTGCAATTTGGTAGCGCAGATGGCCAATATGGCAGTCAATGCCAACGTCTCGACATGACTTGCGATGATTACAAGAATGCTAAGACACTGTTTTTGTCCAATTTGCAACAGCAAACATTGAATCGTCAAGAAATTGAGCGCAATACTGTTCTGCAAGCAGAAAGCGCTTTATGGTTGGAACTGCGCAGATGCATACTCACTGCATCAATGTTTAGCAAAATATGCAAGAGACGCCCTAATACGGACTCTGCGCCTTTGGTAAAAACTTTATTATACTCATATAATTTAGATCATGTGCCGTCCATCAAACATGGAAAAGAGAACGAGTTAAAAGCTTTAGCTCAACTTAGCTGCCAAATGAATATACACATAGAAAAGTGTGGCCTATTTATAAGTACAGAGCATTTCTTTTTAGGCGCTACACCTGATGGAGTGTTTCAAGACGGTGTTGTTCAGATTAAGTGCCCCATATCTGTTTTTGGGATGGATCCTGATACGGCTATTCTAGAAAAGAAATTAAAATGCTTCAAAATCAATCAAAAAGGCGAAGTAATGTTTAATCAAAATCACGATTGGTATTTTCAAATACAAGGCCAACTCCACATTGCAAATAAAAATATTTGTTTATTTGCAGTGTGGACTGGTACTGAATACCCACTAATAGTTGTAAAAGTTTACATAGATCCTGATTTCTGGAACCAGAAAATGTTGCCAAAATTAATAAAGTTTAATGACAAGTGCGTTCTTCCAGAAATCATAGATTCGAGGAAGGCACGGTGTATGCCGCTTCGAAAAATATTATTTTAATTTATTTTTACAATTATAGTTGTTTTTATTCAGTCTTTGTTTCTTATTTTTATTTACTAGTTGTACCCATCCTTATAATAATTAGTTATCTCGAACGACACACATTTAAGGGTTGCATCACTATATATAGTGATGAGGAAATCTTTGTATGTGCATATTTATTATAACTACCGACTAAGTCCACCTAACTGAATAACTTTTACTATAGGACCAACTTTGAAATCGCGAAAAAATAAAAAAGCTGTTTTCTCGCGATTTTAATGTTGATCCGATACTAAAAGTTATTCAGATTGATGGTCTAAAACACTCCTTAAAGTTTCTTAATTTTGTTTAACACCTTATATGAATGAAAATTCAATTTATTTATGACCCTATAACCTACTCAATAGATAAGCTGTTATAGGTGGTAATTGATAACAATAATCGGTACAAATAATATTTCACAAATTTAATTTAATATATTTAGAAAGGAAAGTATCATGTTGGTTTGATCCTGGCGTCCGCCGCATAGCGGTTTGCATGTGTGCGTAGCGTACTTCACCAGTCGCACTGGTGCGCGGCCGCTGCCGCGCGCCGTCTAATTTACCTAAAACTGAGCACTTCGATTTTGCAATAGCGCTCTTAAGGGTTGTTTTTAAAATGCATGAATTCAAGCAACAAGAGCTGTCAGTGAATCAGTTAAAATTCCCACGCTCAAATTCATAAAAAAGAAATACATACCAACAACAAATTGACGACGACTTAAAAAAAATTGAAACGTAGCTGTGAAATATTTGCATATCAAAGTAAGCGCTGTTTACAAAGGATATAGGACAATAATATGTCACTCTGTTTGATCAAAATGAATACACAATTTTGCCGCCATCACATACATTTTCATTTCAATGGCAATGTGGCCGAATGAATTTGTATTATTATGTGTTATTGTGTATAGGACAAAACGTGAACATCATCTAGAATCAGGTGCTTTTGAAAGAAGTTGGCAGAACTGATAGTTTTTTTTTATTCGGAATAGGTTCGCGTTTGACCACCATCTTACCTGATGGTAAGTGATGATGTGGTCGAAGATGGAGCACGCTTACCTAGAAGTAACCTATTCACTCTTGACTGGGAAATGTCAACCTGCTCTGGGCTCGCCTGGTGGATTATGGCCCATACCCTCACATGAGAGAGGCTTGAGGTTCAGGTTATAGGTAGACTGGTAATGATTGTGTATCGGCCAATACGTGAATACCATCTAGGATCATAAGCGCTGGAAAGTGGATAGAATTTCGCAGAGCTGATTGGTAAAGTACAAGGGAGTTAAGAATAGTAATGAACCACGCTTGTAGCTGCCTCCCTGCTGGCATACAATCATAGAAAACTGTCCTTATGAGATTCTGGCCTTCTACTAATCTGTCTTAATTAGAATCTGTATGTTTTTAGGCCCTTAGATCAATCATTTTCTTTTGACAAAATAGTTAGGGTTACAGATAGTTAACAATGAAAAACATGCGCACTATGTTTTGCCAATATATGGCATACAAAATCAATGAGACTATATTAAAGCCAAAACAGCCTTTTAGAACAAGAAGATGGTCGCTAGACCGACGCGGACGTCGCAGTCAAATTGGGGTAAGCATGTACATAAAAACAGTATAATCTAAATTATATACCCAGTGATCGTCCACTTCCAACGTCTAGTGATTATTCCAGAAGCCATGTTCGGTATTAAACATGAACCGGTTATGCATGTACGATCAATTATTGTGTTTTTAATGTACGCTGTACGGATTAAAGCAACGATTCATCAATACCACATGGGTGATACTCGCTAAGAAAAGCGGATGGATAAACTATAATAAATTATTATTTAATACAGTTAAGAACATTCTTAAAATGTACAGACGCTAGCACATGAAGCTACCCGAAACTGTCAAATTTTCCCAATCAACCTTGAACCTAATTTCTTCAACAATAAAGTTGAAAAACTATTTAAGAAATTTGACAGATTGTTGTAGCTTGATGTGCTGGCGTCTGTACATCTTCATGATTAAACAACGTTTGCAAATGTCGGTCATTTTAACGCATCGAGATTTCCGTGACCACCATCTCACCTGATGGTTAGCGATTATGTGGTCGAAGTTGAACCGCGCTAGCTTAAAAGTAACCTTTTAACTCTTGACTTAAAGACATCCAAGGTTATAGCTATCAGGAAACACAGACTCCGGCACGGAATTCCTCTCTTTGGCTGTACACACAACGTAATCCCAAAACGTTTTATTAATTTAATTTGTGCGTATGGGTGGGTTGTCCTCCATGTAACGATGGTGTATCGCCGTTCGTCTTGTAGTCCAATAATGGAACGGGCTTGGTGGAAATAGATTGAGCATTGGTAAGGAAGGATGCAAATAAAAACAGTTTACACAAATAAAATCTCTCATTGAACTGGATACTTGTTAATAGCTTGGAAACCGAATCTCGGCGCGATATCACCGCTCCCACCTATTACTAGCGACCTACTTGTCAGGCATAGACTACTATCGATTACAATTACTAAGCGAGCGGGTACAACACTAGTGATAGGCGGGGTTGACAAGACCATGGTAGGCATTAACGGTTACCCTGTATTTACTCTTGCACTTAAAATAGTATAAGTATTATGTGATTTTTTTACACATATTTTCGAATATTATTAATCAATTACTTAATTAGCGTGAAGTATACGAGTTTCTGACCGAAATTATTCGGGTTTCTTTTATTGATTACAGCCTCGCGTTTGAGCATCATCTCACCTGGTGGTAAGAGGTAACCTGGTCGAAGATGAAGCACGCTTATCTAGAAGTAACCTATCGTAGTGGGTAGCATATTTAGTATATTTTAGTATGTCTAGTCTCATTATAACCATGTAATACGGTACTGTTTCTTATATCCTAAAATAAATAAATAAATAATAGGACTTTATTCAGTTGTATGTGACAAGTATCCGTAATTTTATTTAAAAATAAAGGTTTACAAACTTTGTATGCACTACCCAAAGCTCAAGTTCACTGCACCACAGGTACCACCATAATAATAAAAACCCCACACCAATTAGTATTCCAAGTACATTTTCCGAATTTCCCACTCATACTTTTAGTCAGCCAGTCATATTATTATACATTTGATGTGGCAATAGCCTTTTGGCTAATGAAAATGAAATATTTATTTTGTAAATTGGTTATAAATAACATTTGTACACGTCTTTTTTTAAGTTAAGCTAGATGAGGCCGGTGTCTTAGGTGTCGGCTCTGTGATCGATAGGTCGCGGGTTCGAACCCCACCCATTCCACTAATGCCGTGAACCCGTTCCAGACTCAAGCATATTTCAACTTAGTTGGAAGGGTTTAGAAGCTAATAATGTGAATTCTACCCACATTGATAAAAACCTTTATGTTCAACTGCCTGTTTTGCCGCGATGATTTGTGTTCATCGTCTTCATCCATCACAAAGTATTAAGTATTATAAGTAGTATTATAATTATTTATTTTCTGTACAAACATTATATAAAATTATGATTAGTTTTGGAATACATTCGAATGGGAATACATTTACGGAATCGTAAGTAGCGTGCAGTGTACTAGTGCACCGAGCGGGCGGCGGCGGATGCTCAGGCCTGCATGATGAGGTTAATAGTGCCATTATGTCGTGTAATACGAGTGACGTCATATCCAACTACTTCTATCTGAATAGTGTTTATTAATCTAGTCAATCGGTCCGGTTTCGCACGTTCTCATTCTGCTAATTCAGAAGAAACCTTAATAAATTATACACTAAAACCTTCCTCATGAATCACTCTACCCCTTAGTGAAAACCGCAAGAAAATCTGTTCCGCAGTTTTTGAGTTTATCGCGAACAGACACACATAGTCGCATAGGGAGACTGCTTTTATTATAACTAGCTGTGTCCCGTAACTTCGTTTGTGAGGAAATTTTCTGGGAGAAAATAACCTACGTGTTATTCCGGGATTTCAGTTAAACTAGATAGCACTTTTCATTCATATCCGTTCAGTAGTTTTTCGTGAAAAATATCCTAGTATTAATACTAGGGTATTCTTCTAGGATACGTAAGGAAGACCACTACTGCAATCATTTATTAAAAAAAAAAAAAAATTCATGTAATTTCTCTAGGTTTTGTGAAACAACTCAATAACCTATAGTTTAAACAGATTATCTATGGTAACAAATTAGACTTGTAACAACTTTATGCATTTAGAATTATTCCCCCTACCTCTTGATACAAAAACACCTACATAGGCCACATACCAACACGCTGTCGATGCAAAAAGGCTTGCAACCAAGTGTCTATGGTACTTGATCTCATTAGTATTCTACTTGCGAATGCAACTCGATTACAGATGATGTCAGTGATCAGTTTACTTTCGTCTTCCAGGGGTTTTCCCCACCTGTCAATAGTATCTACTTTGTATACAACATCTACTAGATAATGAAGCTTCCAGAAACTTCAAACCACCTTAATATACAAGACATTTCTCTCATCACGTATTTTGTAAGTTGTTCAGTTACTTTGCATAAGGTTTTTCCAAAGCAGAATTTAATATTATTCCAAATCTACATACTAGTTGTCGCAGTCGACCATAACTAAAATTATTTTGAAGGCATTATTATATAAACTCCTGCATGTAAACTATGTTTCGTCTCCATGTAAACTTGTGCCAAATTTCAAACTCCTTAAATTCAGTTATTTTCGTAAGAGATACAAAGTACGTATTACTTATGTATACACTACTAATTTTTAATTAGTACAAATACTTAAAGGGCTTATTAGAAAAGGTCTTGTTATTATATATGTAAAGTCTCACTATATAATATTGATAAATAGCAAAGTTATTAGCGTTTGTTTATATCCCAAAATGTCACTCAATTTACGGACATATTGTACAGGCCATTCATGTATTCATTAATCGTGATGTCGAGGTCACGCGGTCTCGCTCAAACTTGCCCCGCCTCCAACAGCTGTTATCGTAATTGTAGGTAGCTTAGACGCATCTTTAAGCTTTACGAATTAAAAAAAAGTAAAATAAAAGGTTCACGAAAAATAATAGGCACTTATTAAATTCAAACTTTACCTACATACTTTAATTGGGCCATTTGCTTGTGTTGTTCAGTATCCACCTGCAGAACTCCATCCTTGGTTCATTATCCACAGTAGTCAATTCTTGACCCTTTCTTTAGTGGTATGGGTGAAATCCAGACGAACTAATGATCGTCTATGCACAGTACTGGCTGATATTAAAATGACGAGCTGCGTCATTCGTACTTCGCCGGGGATCTTCTTCAAAGTAGTCCACTACATCGTCGTAAAGGTTTTGGGCCAGTCTTCCATGTCCTTGGCGATGGGCCGTTGCGCGGAATGATCAATGGTCGAGTAAACGTTGGTAAACATTTACCACAGTCCGAACCTTTGGCTAGCGAGCATTTGGGTACTCTTCCCTGTACATACGAACAGCGGCCACCAGACCAAAAGTACACACGCAACATAGCCACGTACTCCCGAGATGAAAACTGGTAAGCCATCGCGACAGTAAAAACGTAACAACTTATGTTTAAAAAGCACGCGCACACTTCCGCTAACAAATTGGCACTGTTTGTTCGTTCACTCGTTGTAAAAAGGACCGCTGGCCAGAGGGGGCGTGGCTTGAGCTTAGACGCGAGTTTGCCGGGATTTATGAATGACGATCGAACTGGACTAGCACTGCGCGTAATATTTTCTAGTAGCAATTGTTATGAATGATTGATTCAATTATGAGTTTACCAGTTATGACAAATTTTCGTAGACAATTTTGGGGTTTCGTTTTTTTTACTTTTGACTACATAAATATGATCAGTAAAGGGTACGGATAGAGCCCCATTTTTTTTTGTACTAATTACAAATTAGTAGTGTATATGTAGATGTTTTTTTTAACTGACTTTTATATTGAAATAACTATTATCTCAAGTGCTTACAGTTACCTATTGACTCTAAATCACAAATACTTTTAATAATGTTGTCCGTCTGTCTGTCTTTCTGTTAGTCCAGATTTTAATGAGACGTAGAGCAGGGCAACTCTACCTCCTAGGTAATTTATATAAGTTTTCTTACACGAACACAGACATAACAAAACATACAAGAATAACACTACACAATACACCCACACATAATACATATAGGACGCCATGTACTACCTAAACACAATCTTCGATTAGTATTCAACAATCATTTCAACAATTTCCCAATTACTTATGATGACAAAGTTGCGTAAGTGCGGTTTGTATGAATCGCATGTCCTGATCATCAGATAAACGGAAACCTTACAGCATGGATTACGGCAGGCCCTGACCTGGTTGGCTACCGATGAAGCCTGACGAAGGCTGATTAACTTGATATGCTTAGAAATAGTGTCAAGATGTGAATGAATATGCAGTGCCGAGGTTTAAGACTGGTTGGACATAATTACTTGGTCTACGAGTAAATTCGGGGGGAAACAAAAGACGCCTTTACCAATGCACTTCGAAGAAAATAGAAGTGGGACAGGACACGTGCCCAGGCTCAACGATGGACTAGGAAAGCTATAAAATGTACTGAACTATTACACATGACAGAGGCAGGCATAGGCATTGATTGATAGCGCTAGATGGGTAAATGAGACAATGGTTATGGTGGGTCAAACCTGGCTTAATACAGCAAGCAGCAAGAGTATTGGCACAACTTTTTTAAAGCCATCAATGACTGCTCCCGCTTTTGCTTTTTTTAAGGGAAATGATCCAATGGTTGCCTCCCGATCTAGGCGAAGTGAGAGAGTGTGTCAGACTACTATCAGTACTGATTAAAACCCATCCATATTCCGTCATTCGATTCGATTCAAGTAACTCTTTCGAACAATTCCGCAACAGTCCTCCCGCTCTAGGTAGAGGAGATTCCCTTCCACTCCACCTCGCCCCACCAGTGTCAGACTTCTGCTGACTAAAAATCTAACCTGTTCCTTCATATGCCCTTGGCTTTTGGGGCCGCGGTATCTCTTTAGAATATTCTCGCATTCTAGCAGCACTCTTTTAGGGCTTTTATCCGATGTCTAAGTCCCGAAGTGGGAGTGTGAGAAAACTGTTTGTATTTTTATTATCTATTGTTTAACGCTATCGCATTGTAACTTGCACGGAATTAAATGAAGTTTTTCTAATAATCATTTTGTTATTGGAGTCTATAAGAAAGTCTGACATCTATGTTAAAGATGCCAAAGAAAATACATATTATAAAAAGAAAAAGAAAATAACAGGCAACCATCAACTGAAAACCCCACAAAACGAAATGACCAGACTTTCACATCCTGTTTATGATCAACAATTGACGGCTTCAGTAATTCAAGCGGTTAATTGATTACAATAGACACAAACATGGTTTCGAATTAAAACTATTTAATAGCCGCTGCAAATATTCTCGGTACATATTCTATTAGTATTTACACCACCGTAAATCAACGCTTTCTATCGAAAGAATCGATCGGATTCCTATTTTAATATGCTCTATAATTACGCCCTAAACCGTAGGTGTTACAACAATATAGATGAGTGTATTATCAAGATTATTAATGATGTATGTGGTCACGATTCGGCCCTTCTGTTGCATGTAGGTGTACCAGATGCTTCGTAATTCCATCTATTTGTATTGTAGTTTCATTGAACTTTCATTGGTTTCGAACTGGGTTTGGATTTCGTCATCATTTGTTTTGCATTTTCTAAACTATGTTGGGGCCGGTATTCAGTTTAAAAAAAATCATTTATTTCAGGTCTAAGACCCATATAAAATAAAATAAAAATACACAAATTCAAACAATTGCTCAGCTTTCTAATTTAAAATATAAATGGAGAAATTAACATACAAAAAGATTCAAAGGTATATTAAAAGTCAATCAAATTAATAATAATAAAAAAAAACATGTCAAATTATCAAATTAAATACAAATTCAAATTCAAATTAAATTCCAATATTAAAAGTCACATTAAATTACCAAACTACATCTATTACATAGAAAATGTCAGGTTATTTTTCTTTTATTTACCTTAACAATATGCCGGTCACAACAGTGCCTCACATATGGACAATCAAGCTTCCCCACAATCATTGCCAGGACAGAGTTGGAGCTGGCTCGCATCCAGCGCACCAAGGACGCGCACCGCTTGCGCATGGTGGCGTGGAAACAGTCGGTGCGCGCTTCCGCAAACATGCCCGAGGCGCTGCAGAAACAAGGCAGCCCCAACACTGCCTTGAACGCATTGTTATACTGGACGCGGAGGGCATTGTAGCTAGCTTGTGTATAACGAACCCACAGGCTGCACGTGTACAAAGAGCGAATCGGATCCAACTGAGTACTAGTGTTTCACGGAGGGACTATCTAACCTCCATAACTTATAAGGGTATCACGATATCCTTTGGGAAGGCTGGTGTCAGAGTTTCTGGCTTCTGACTACTCGTAACGTCTGTCAAAGATGTAGTAATGACAGCTGGGTCCAACGGTTTAACGTGAGTTCCGATCTCTTTTTTTAATATATATAATATAATATAATATATTTTGTTAGGTATGAGCTCGCTCTTGACCTCGATCACACCTGATGGTAAGTGTAAGACGAGGTCTACGATCGAACGAGCGAGCCCAGAAAATGTCTATTCACTCTTGCTTTAAAGGCTGACGGGTCATATGTGGCAGGGAACACAGAAACCGGCAGAGAGTTCCACACCTTGGCTGTGCGCACAATAAATGTAGACGAGAAGCGCTTCGTACGACTAGAGGTATATACCTCGAAAGCCGTACAACCCGTGCAGCTATTATTAACTGCCTCCGTGGTCGAGTGGTTTAGGCGTTTGCCTTGTGACCCGGTGGTCGTGGGTTCAATTCCCGCGGGAAGCATACTTTGTAAAGTTGTTTCCAGTTTGGCTAGGACTTTGCAGGCCTGAATCACCTGACTGTCTGATAAAAAGATGGTTCCGTGCTTCGGAAGGCACGTATAAGCCGTTGGTCCCGGTCGCCAAATGGCGGCCGTCAAAATAGACCACGTCAGAGGCCCTAGAGGCGGTCTAGAAACTCTGACACTAGGGTGTATGGGGTCGTTAGACCTCACTTACCCACACGATAAGAAGAAGCTATTATTATTTAGCCAAAAGTTCCTCTTTACACCTAAATAATCTTATACTGAACAATCCGTGTATTAATGAATTCAACCTACATTTTGCGTTCCCAATTTCGTCATCGTAGTTTTCGAGTTTAACGTTAAAGACCAGTTTTACAAACACATTTTGACAGAGGAACAATTATTTCTACACCAACTTCATAGGCCAATTTAGTTTTTAGTTATTGGAATGGCCACTCAAGCTAAATGTCAAATGTGAGACAATCTAAAGTAATGTCTGTTAGAACTAGACTGTTAGGCGTCATTTGCATCAGTCTGAACTTAGCTATTTATAAGTTACGAGCAGACAAACAGACTGAGATACAAGTAAGATATACTTAGTAACTTATGCAGTTAATATCAATGGAATTTATTCTCAAACGAGTTACTATATCTTGAATGTAATTGGAGCTGTGTTGACTGTCAATTATTATGATTTGTTGCATTTAAACAAATTGCGAGTCTTATAATAAATTAAGGTCGTAATTGAGGAATTTAGAATATTAATTTCAACTATTTCGTTACCTCGTGTCCTTTATTTGGGTATGCTGATCTAATCAATGGATGTCGTAATCTTTGTCTCAGTTAATTCGATTCATTGATCGATTTTAGTTTAAATGAATTGTTATGAATTAAGCTTAACTTCTACCTAAAAACCGACTGTTCGAGACTCTTATATTCCTAGTTTAGAACTGAAAACTTATACCATTATGAAAAAAAAAAAATAGGTATTGCAACAGAAAACGTTGACATACATGAAATGAGACCGCTCCAAAATAACCATTTATTCTTTATTGTTGATGGTACCCGACTGACCACCATCTAACCTGATAGTAAGCGATAATGCGGACGAAGATGAAGCAACCTTACCTAGAAATAACCTATTAATTATTGAACTAAAGAACCCCAGGTTATAGCTATCAAGAAACACACATTGAATATACATTGTATGTATATTAATGGCTAACAAATTTAACCCATCAATTTTCTTTTACGACAAATACATGTTGCTTTTTGTTTTTTACAGAAATCCTCTTTCAGTCGATTTTCAGTGATTTAATTCTTCGGACACCACATTACAACATTTATCCCCATAATTACGATTCCCAACATTTTACACAATTACCTCTGAACATAATTCCGAACACCACTTCTTTCTACCCTCCGGTTATGTAAGTATACATGATTATATTCAATTTGTTTCAAGAAAGGTTAAGAATACAGCATTAGCTTACTCAGAAATGTTAATAGTTTGTCCTCAGGCACTGTGTTTGCACATTCTTTGAGCACATATGTGAATAAATATGCACGCAAATGATGTGAACAAAACAGGCTGATGTGGAGAAAGAAAATATTTTTTTCGACTTCGTTCCGAAAGTGGTAGGTTTTTCCGGCGTAATTTCAGATCCCGTGAGAACTCCGGAATTTAAAATAGCCTACGCGTTGCTCTATAATCTGTGAAACTGTGAGAGATTGGCCCGTACAATCAGACATACAAAAAAAGTTTGTGTTTTATAATCATGTAAATAACTTTAACACATGAATAAATCCCGTTATTTTGAAATCACAGACAGACATTAAAATTTTATTTGTAAATAAAATAATGATTTCAACAATAACAGTCGCAAGGGTCGATCTTCGAGGTTAAGTAACGGTTCCCGAGGTCGGTCTTTGGACCCCCCAGCCCGATAGCCCAAACTTCCTCAGCCCAAAGGAAGCAACGCCCTCCGCCCCCCTTTTACATCCAGGACAAGGGGAGATGGACTGATGTGTCTAAGATGTGTGTTGATCGAAAGATCAACTACACAAACGCCCGTGCCTGCCAAAATGGCATTAAAGTCACCGTCCCTACGTCGAACGACTATAGGGAATTATATCGCGCCCTCCGTGAAAGGAATATTTGCTTTCACACTTTCTCCTTCCCCGAGGACACGCCCACTCGTGTTATTATTAAACGTGTCCCTAAAGAAATCCTAGTACAGGATATTAAAGACGACCTTGCCGATCAAGGTATACCAGTGATCGCCGTCCATCGCTTACATAAAGCGAGAGGCGGTGAGTTGTACGACATGGTTCTTGTCATTTGTGAACCAACCGAAGGTCATCACCCAATATTTAAGATTAAGTCTATTTGCTCCCTATCCGGTATCTCAATAGAAAAGCCCTACAAAACCGCAACAGTGGGACAATGCCACCGTTGCCAACTGTATGGCCATGCGCAGAGCAACTGCTATGCGACTCCCAGATGCGTCAAGTGTCTGGGCGAGCATAGCACTGCGGACTGCCCACGGCCTAAAGACCGAACCCTCTGTTCGGAACCACCCAGCTGCGTTCTCTGCGGCCAGACCGGTCACCCGGCAAACTACCGCGGCTGTCCCAAAGCCCCCAAACTCGCTCCTAAATTAGCGAAGCGCGCCAACGCCCGCCAACAGAGAGAGGCACCTTCTTCTCAAATTCCCCAACGTCTCGCTCCTCAGAGACCGTCCCCGTGGAACAGGCTAAACCACGAAAAAGCCTTTCCCTCCTTGGCCCCTGCCAAACCTTTGCAGGCACTGATGGATATACCCATCGCAGCGCAGATCCTGCCTATAGCCGTGGCTACAGAGCCCACAGCCAGTCACAAACCCGCGCCTCAAACCACTGCTGCTCCTGCAGTCAAACAACCGCCCAATCCCTCACCCGTCGCGCACGGCGAGGCTTGCGCCCAGACTATACTGCGCCATTATAGGTTATTTATGACCCGCCAAGCCAGATCTCTCCGCGATGCCCTTCTGGCTGCCGAACAGCAGAATAACGGCAAAATTACGACGGAAATGTACAGCCAAATATTCAGCACACACAGTGATGTGGTGCTAGGTCTCGACCAGATGGATGCGATGGACTGATCCAATGGATTCCCAACGCACAAACCACACTAGGCCTCGATCCCTCAAATTAGGTTTTTTCAACGCCAATGGCATTTTCAACCAACGCGCCGAAATAACTAAATTCCTCCGCGACCACCAATTAGACGTCCTCCTTATACAGGAGACCCTTTTGAAACCCCACCGCGCTGATCCCAAAATTGCGAATTACCGTCTAGTTCGCAATGACAGAACACGTTGCCACGGCGGCGGTACCCTTATTTATTATAGAAAGGAGTTATACTGCATCCCTCTGACCCCACCCGCACCTCTCTCTCACCTAGAGTACTCTGCCTGTCGACTAGGCATGACTGGTCATCCTCCGATAACCATCATCTCTGCCTACCATCCCCCACCATCGGTCGCGTCTCTTGCTTCAGACGATCCTATCGCGCTCACCAGCGATCTCACGACTCTCTTCGGCCTGAGTGACTCCGTCTTACTAGCGGGCGATCTCAACGCCAAACACCCCGCTTGGAACAGCAACACGACAAATGCCAGAGGCAGAATCGTGTATAACCTAGGCGCGACCCTAAACTACGACGTCATCACTCCGATGACTCCCACCCACTACCCACACGACCCCAACCATAACCCCGATGTCCTCGATGTGGCGCTCCTAAAGAATGTAAACCTCCGTTTACACTCCATAGAAGCGCTTCACGAGCTCAACTCGGATCACCGTCCCGTTATCCCACACCTAGGTTCCCGCTCGGGTAACCATGATCCTACCCAACCTCCTCCGACCCAATTGATCACTGACTGGAGGAAAGTAAGTGAAAAACTGAAATCCACCACGTCGCCTCAATTGGACACCATTCCTGACCACATAGTCTCAGTCGCTGACACGACGGCGGCGATCGACTCGCTTACAAATCACGTACAATCCGTCCTGAACGATTGTTCAAGGGAAGTTCCTGTAGTGGAAGACCACCGCTGGAAACTCCCGGACGATGTACGGAATCTGATAACCGAGAAGAACGCAGCCATCCGTGCGTACAGCGCTTTTCCCTGCGCCGCAAACAAAGCTCACATGCGCAACTTACAGCGTGCTGTAAGGAAACGCATTACCGAGCAGCGTAATGCGAGCTGGGACAAGATGCTGAGCGAACTTGAGCCCACCCATCTTGCCTTCTGGCAGCTTCAGAGGAAGTTACGATCCACTGAAGAGGCCACAATGCCTCCTCTCATTCGTCCCGATAAGAGTGTCGCCTTCGACAACTCTGAAAAAGCAGAATGCCTAGCCGACAGCCTAGAGTCCCAGTGTTCTCCCAGCTCTCAACCAGTAGACCAAGCCCACCTCGATATGGTGAACGCCGAAGTCGAACGTAGAACTTCCCTTCCGCCCGTCGAAGATCCCGATAATCCACTGGCCCCCATTACTCCTGATGAGGTCCAGGATATCATTAAAAGTCTCCAACCGCGAAAAGCCCCTGGCTCCGACGGCATCACCAATAGGGTTTTCAAACTTTTCCCCGCCCAGCTTATAGTGCTAATGACTGCCATCTTCAATGGTGCATTGAGCAATAATATATTCCCCGCAACCTGGAAACAGGCCACCGTCATAGGTATTCCCAAACCAGGCAAGCCCAAGTCTGACCCGTCTAGCTACCGTCCCATTAGCTTACTCAACGTCCTTGGTAAAATCTATGAAAGGCTTATATATAAGCGGCTCAAAGATTTTGCCGAAGCAAAGAGTCTTATACCCAATGAGCAGTTTGGATTTAGAACCGAACACTCATGTATCCAACAAGTCCACCGCATCATAGAACACGTCAGCGCCGGCTTCCAACGGGGCGCAATAACGGGAGCCTTATTCTTCGACATAGCGAAAGCGTTCGACAAAGTCTGGCACAATGGCTTAATCTATAAGCTATACCAACTCGGCGTGCCTGACCGTCTCGTGCTCATCCTACGGGACTTTTTATCGAATCGCACCTTTCGTTACCGAATTGAGGGGGAGCTTTCCTCCCCCCATCCCATTCGCGCAGGAGTTCCTCAAGGCTCCGTACTATCCCCCCTCGTTTTCACGCTATTCACTAGCGATATCCCCAAGCATAAAAATACTCAGCTAGCCCTATTTGCCGACGATACGGCTATCTATTATACCGGTCTTAAACCCGATGCCATCGCTCGCACTCTCCAAACTTCCGCAAACACTCTGGCCAAGTGGTTCCGGAAATGGAGAATCGAAGTCAATCCAGACAAAAGCCAGGCAGTCCTCTTTTCTAAGCCGCGGATAAACCCACCCTCCCCCCGTCCGATTACCATGTGCGGCAAGCCGATCCCCTGGGAAAAGCAAGCCAAATACTTAGGCGTGGTCCTCGATAAACACCTTTCCTTCGCTGAGCACATAAAGCAGGCACGTTCGCGCGCCGCTTTCGCTCTAGGTAGGCTCCACTTCATTCTTAGCTCCCGCAGCAAGTTATCACTCAGGTGCAAGCTGCGTATTTTCACCGCGGTCATCCGTCCCATCATGACCTACGCCTGCGTTGTTTTCGCACACGCAAAGCCCTACCTCCTCCACAAGATGCAGACCCTTCAAAACCGATTCCTCCGTAGAGTCACGGGAGCCCCCTTTTATGTTCGAAATGAGCTTCTTCACGTAGACCTCAAGATGCCCACCATCCAGCAGTTCATGAAACGTGTCTCCAAGCGTTTCTTTGATACTGCAATCCAACATAGGAATCCCCTTATCGTATCGGCCGCCCAATACGAACCCTCGCGTATCTCTAAGATTCGCCGACCAAGGCATACCCTTGTCACTCCCGATGACGCAATCACCCTGCTCCAAGAGAGCCGTAGGGAAACAAGTACAGTGGCACACAAAAACAAAAACCGACCGTCCTTCCGTCCTCGCCGCCGAGGCCCGCCGCGACGTCCCCGTAATAGTCCGCCCCGACCCTTGCCAGAGCCAGCCCGCGACGCTGAGCCAGTAGCTTTAAATTCCTTTATTAATAATAAAAATGATATGATCCAGCCTGTCCCTAGCTGCCCTCCCACTGCGACGCCCTAAGCCGAGGTCCGTACCCCACAGGGGGTGCCCTTAGCGTGTAGTCGCCTAGTTTGTAAGTTTTCTAATAAGCCCTGGCTGGAGGCTTTAATTAATTTATTAATTAAGGCAACCACAGGCAAGCCCGGTTAAGCAGCCGACAACCTCAGAGGTTGACCTGCGAGATGCCACACACAAAAAAAAAAAAAAAAAAATCGGTCTTTGGCCATCTTAACGTATCAAGATTCCTACTAGCCTCGGAAAGCACGGTAACACGTTGTAAGCCAAGAAAAAAAAATGCATCTTCCCATTCAGGCCGCGTCGGTCAGTGATGACCGACAACTAGACTTGCCGTTCGGGCCGCGTCGGTCAGTGATGACCGACAACTAGACTTGCCGTTCAGGCCGCGTCGGTCGGTGATGACCGACAACTAGACTTGCCGTTCGGGCCGCGTCGGTCAGTGATGACCGACAACTAGACTTGCCGTTCAGGCCGCGTCGGTCGGTGATGACCGACAACTAGACTTGCCGTTCGGGCCGCGTCGGTCAGTGATGACCGACAACTAGACTTGCCGTTCAGGCCGCGTCGGTCGGTGATGACCGACAACTAGACTTGCCGTTCGGGCCGCGTCGGTCAGTGATGACCGACAACTAGACTTGCCGTTCAGGCCGCGTCGGTCGGTGATGACCGACAACTAGACTTGCCGTTCGGGCCACGTCGGTCAGTGCTGTCCGGCGTTTAATATCTCCATAATAAAGTTGGACATTAGATATAAGTATCTAATTTTTTTTTTTGACGTTGGCTTTCCGTCAATCCATCCATTAAAAAACATTTGGTCTAAATTTGGATAGAACTGTGATTTTTGCTTGGCCTAAAGGGAAAGCTCACTGTCGGTCAGCACTGACCGGGTTGGTCCCTGCTGTCATTTGTACATCTTTGATTTTCGATACCTATGGTTAGACAGAAGCCAAAAAATCTAACACTGGACTTGCTAATGAGTATAGTGTTACCCAGCTACTGGGGCATACGATAACAATGGAAACTGATCCCAACATAGTTGGGAATAGACTAAGCAGATGGTGATGGGTTTTTTTTTTTAATTCTTATTTTGTATGAGTCCGCTCTTGACCTCAATCTCGCCTGATGGTAAGCGATAGATGAGGTCTACGATATGACGAGCGAGCACAGAAGATGCCTATTTACCCTTGCTTTAAAGGCTGAAAGGTCATAAGTGGGAACACAGAAGCCGGCAGAGAGTTCCACAACTTGGCTGTGCGCACAATAAATGTGGAGGAGAAGCGCTTGGTACGACAAGACGGTATATCAACCAAGTGTGGATGGTACCCAGCTGTGCGTCTGGTAGACCGGTAGTGAAATGGAGATGGAGGTCATGGAGCTCCTGCGCACACTCCCCGAAGTACAATCTATAGAAAACCGACAGGCAAGCAACGGTTCGCCGATGAGCCAGACTTTGAAGCTTACCCGATAGCACCTAGTCGCCTATAAGCCTTTTAGCCCTGCGCTCGATCAAGTCCAGTGCAGCAAGTTGGTATTTTGCAGAGCCATCCCACAAGTGGCTGCAGTACTCCATGCAGGAACGGACCTGTGCTTTATATAGATTCAGAAGCTGTCCAGGCGTGAAGTACCGCCTCACCTTGTGTAAGATTCCCAGCTTTTTTTTTAAGTCTTAAAGAAGATTTGGACAAGGGACCACACTCAAATTTAGTTGCAAACACATGAAAATTCCACTTTGGTGAACAGTAGTTTTTTTTTTTACAGAAGATACATATGCTATGTATAAAAATCATGACAATTTTATGCAGAAATACTGCTAGAACAAACAGACAAGTGTAAGAAGCTTATACAGTTGCATTTCTTAGTCGCACTACGAAACAACCTTACAAGTTGTATTTTGTCCACGATAAAGGAAAAGATTTCTCCTATCTTGTACAACATTTCAATTAATAAAAATACTTCAATCAGAATGACAGACGTGGTCGGAAGTACAAGCTGCGGTTCTAGACCGGCCGTTTCTACTAGAAAGTATTCCTTAACTACTGGCACGTACTACAGGCAGTTTCCAGAAATACAAACGGTTATAAACTGCCAAAACATGTAGTTTATTAATGAAAAGAATATATTATAATGAGCACAGATGAAATAAAAATTATGCCACAAAAATGGTCAGAAAGGATAACAGTGTTTAGAGACTGCTTTTGTCTTTTTTTTCGGGGGAAAATTATCAAATTGCTTCTCCCACTTTGATTGGAACAGAGAAAAGGGAGAGTCAAACTCTTACTGACTAAAAACCTTTCCTGTTATGCTGTCTGCCTTTTGAGGCGCATGTGAAATGAGAAGTGCCGTCGACTCGGGATTGGTGTGTACCTACCTCACAAATTTTCTGGGATAAACTTGATTTGTATGTTTTCCTTGAGCTGTTTTGAAGTTATTTATATATCTTTAGTTAAATGAATTAGCTTTGAGCCTTGTAGCTCTTAAAGTATATTAGATTTCTATAGGTTGACTTTCTAACGTCAATTCCCAGTAGCGTTGTTCTAGATAGACGCGAATTATTCAATTATACCAACGCGAGAGCTGGACCCCGGTTCAAACAATTGACAAAACTACCATAGTATTATCAACCTTATCGAATTAAACTTAAAGTCGAAACTCATTTGTTGTACCTGGATTAAAATGATTGAAAGCTTAATGTAATCATTTAGACTGCATAATATTATATTAGATTCAGGAAATGAATAAAATAGATGATTTGCTATCAGTTAGCGAGTTGGTTTGAATTTTAGATATTTCGTCAATCCCCTAGGATTTTCTTTAGCTTTTATCATTACTAAATGTTAATGCAAGGAACACACTATTGAAAAATAAATAAATATTATCGAAAATTTGAGATTGGTACAGAAGTGGAGTAGAGAATAGAAATGTTTACAAAATCATACGCAAGTATCAATATTTACGAGATACTAAACCAGTAGGAGGTTTTCATTATTTTAAGATGCCTGTTATATTAATATTTGAGAGCATAAAAGGTGTTACCTACATTATTGCCAATAATTTTCAGCATTATTTAATGACATAACCAAACGCAACATTGTTACCACCTATTGGTTCGGACATTATATGGCTGCCTCATAAAATAACGTTTTAATAAGCTATAAAAGAGAATCAAGTAATTGTTTTTTTTTTTTTTTTATTATAAGTACTTGTGAATATATATTTATATATATATACTTTGGTAAATAAATGGATGGTTGAACATGTTGTGAATTTATAAGTTTTATGGCCAAAACAAATATACAATTTCACAATTGAAACTAAACGCAACCACTAGACATCAAAACTGTGGGAAAATTCTATAGAATCTTTGCCTAGGGAGCTTTTTCCCATTTCGAGATATTAAGGTGTGAAAGGGTAAATAACACACAGGCAGGGTAATTTTATTTTACCCTGCCTTGATTATTTGTTACAACTTGCATTTTTTACTAATAAAACGTCGCTTCGCTAGCGTGAAAAATTCATACGAAATATATAGCTATGTCGCTCAATCGACGTCGATCTATTGCTCCGTTTTAACGTGAAAGAATGATAAACAAACAAAAAACATTCGCGTTTATAATATAATATGGTAAACCTTTGCGTCGCAATGCCACCTATTGTAATAAAGTGTTTTGTTTACTGGAATCGATCCATAATATCTCTCGCGCGTCCACAGAACACATTACTAAAATTTCACAATCTGATCGATGTTTAACAACATACATACATCCATACAGGTAGGGTTGCCATCACCAAATTTGCCGGCCCCAGACACAGACTTATAAACCCCGGACATTTGGGTAAAATCACAGTTTTTCCCCGGACACCGTAGAAAAATACATTTTTGAACTTGAAACTAAAAACAACTATGTTTAATTATGATTTTTATTTACTTATACAGTGATAAATAACATTGTAGAGCTTTAGAACTTTTTAAATAAGAGTCTCTTCCTTTTCATTTAATCAGTGTAACATAAACAATGAGATGAAATACCATACCATATGAAAATAATAATACAGATCGTGCTTTTTGGTACTCGTAAGACCAATGTTTGTCTGGGTTTTACCCGGACGCTTATTGGAAAAATCCCCCCGGACGCCCCCGGACGCTATCCAAACTAGGACAAATCCGGGAAAACCCGGACAGATGACAACCCTACATACAGGAGAAATATTGATTTTATTTATATTGATATTGAATTACGGATGGATATACCTTTTGTTTATAGTTTATAATTACTGATAGTTTTTGGGTACAGTATATTTTTTTTAAGTAAGAGATCTAGCAATGTAGGTAGAATTCACATTACTAGCAATCTGTTAACCCCTCCAATGAAGCTAAATATGCTTGTGTCTGGAGTGGGTTCACGACAATAGTGTAATGGGTGGGGTTCGAACCCGCGAACTCTCAATCACAAGTCCGACACCTTATCCATTAGGCCATTGACGTTTCTAAGTATGTACAAACGCCTGCACATGAAGCTACCCCAAACTGTCAAATTTTCCCAATCAACCTTAAACCTAATTTCTTTAACAATAAAGTTGAAATCTATTAGAGAAATTTGTCAGATTGTTGTAGCTTGATGTGCTGCCGTCTGTACTAACTATATAAGCTTTGGAGTCAACGCTAAGCAGAGCTCTATAAGATTTGCCTTCACGAAGTAGGTGGCCGAGTAGCCTAGTAGGTATGTACTTGACAACCATTAAAACCAGCGTTTTACTGTCATTACAAGATTACTTCGACCATGTAATGTTAATATGAGCTATTAATAGTATTTATTCACACCTAGTGAAGGAGCTATTTAAGTAAAAACATGGTCATACTAGCTGCCTAGAATTAAACCACTTTAGTAGCTTGTTGCAATAAATATCAGATTAAGTGTAAAGTTTAACATATAAATTTTGTAATGTTAAATTGTGAAATTGTATACCAAATTACACTTTAATTTTCGCTGTTGAGAGAAATAATCTTAACCGTTCACTTTTGCATAATCGATGCATTCTGGATATGTATAGTGTAAAAGATAATTATTTTAATCACAATTAAGATTGACGAGATTAAAAGATTCTGAGTTTTTTATCTGTCAGCGATGATCTTGGTTAGATAAATGATATTGATCTCATCGCGTATTTATTTCTCTGTATCAACAATAATGTATATTATAAAACATTTTGCAATATGATTGTGTGAAATAGATTAGTCCACTCTTAAGTGACCAGAGAACTGGCATTTTTTCGGTTAATCAGCATTCCATCAACAGCAAAATTTTGATGCCATTATTTTTATACCCGCACATGATTTACTATTATATATCTACAGATATAAATTTATTTATATAATTATAAAAAAAATACGAAAATTAAACCTTAGTCTCCGGAGTTTCATTGGCTATAGTTGTGAAAAAATTACCTGTAACAAAAGTAAACAATAATTAGTATAAATTTGCGTATGAATTGCGATGTCGTCAGGTTTCTTGTTAATTTCGATAGAATCGGTCAATCCTCAGGGGTGTGAAAACAGGCATATTCGATGCGTTGTGTTATACGAAGGTGACAGACGTGCGTGGATGGATTTAGGGAAGATCCACCTGTACCAGTAGTACTAGTTTATTGTTCCCCAATTATACCGTGGTATTCATAGACAATGGATGTACAGGGTTAATTGTAAAACACCGAAAACCTCTCAGGACTATGTTACTAACATCATAATCAACAACTTTAGTTCTATGACTTTTGAAAATTCGTCATATTTTAGTTCACCAGATTTTCATACAAAAATAAAAATAATTAAATTGAACGCCCTAAATGTTACGAAGTCTATTCGAAGGAAAAGAAAGTGATAGTATAAATCGTTTTCTTTTGCTTCGCATAGACCTCGTAACATTTAGGGCGTTCTATTTAAATATTTTTATTTTTGTATGAAAATCTGGTGAACTAAAATATGACGAATTTTTAAAAGTCATAGAACAAAAGTTGTTGATTATGATGTTAGTAACATAGTCCTGAGGGGTTTTCGGTTTTTACAATTAACCCTGTATATAGAAACACATAAATAAGTCTAATAATACCCCAAAATAAATACTAAGACCTGAGTGTGTTTGTATTCAATTATAAGTAATTATTTATAATGTCCAGTGACAACACTTATGGTAATGTCCAATAATAGATTTTATTAAATTATAATGTTCTTACACAAAATATAATTCCATCAGACATTTTTGTAATACTAAAACTATTTTTTTACATTTCAATACTTGACGTTAGCCTCCTTTGTGTCCCACTGCGGGGTAAACGCGTCCTTAAATACAAAAAAAAGCCTTTACATAAATATCAGCCATTAAATTAATCTTGCCAACTGTACATTGTCAATGCGTATTACGACAACACATAACTTTGATTTAAATCGACATTTTGATAGTTGCAGTACCAAACATTCAAAGAAATATGCTTCAAAGGACCAAATCTGGTTCGTGTATAAGCACATTAATCATCATCTTTATAATAAACAGACACTGTGTACTGGAAATTTTGGTTATTTTTGGACTGCTGTATTCATATGGATTTTAAAGGTAATGTTAACTTTTGGTTTACTTCATATAGAGGTATGACTTTTATGTAGTATTTAGGTTCCGCTGCTATTTCGGGTAGCAACCGAAAAGGGTAATAAAATTATAGATAAATAAATGAAGCATCCTGATCTGTTAGATTCTTGTAAGGGATGTTTTCTATTCATATATATGCATATAAATAAAACTGATGTGTCTGTCTTTAAATTCAAAATAACTGTGTTACACGATATTAAAACCTTAACTTTATCAACTATGGTCTTTCTGTTTTTCTATTTGCGGGCTAGTCTCCGAGCCAGTTGTAATTTGAACTTTCTCTGAATGATAGAGGAGTTTATAATGCAACATATATGTTTACGCAGGAGGCATATGCCATGCGAACGAAGCCACGGTTAAAGCAAGTACTTCAGCAAATATGTGGAAGCCAGACCAGCCATGAGCGACTTAAAAGACAAGACTTCAAATTGAAAAAAGGAAGGTTTTCCAAGGTATTTTTGGATATACCACTACCTTAACCAGAAAAGATACAAAACAAAGAATCAAGCCGAAGACACCACGTCTAAACTCCCGTTAAACTGTTGTCTAAACACGCCTCGCACCTGGGTAAACAGTGACAATCGTTTAAGTGGTCGGGGTAGGACCGGGAATTTCTGTGTCTGTGTCACCGAAGGACCAATCCGTTAAAGTGACTTGTTTATACATGAAGGTAGCTAATACAGGTGCAGTAATATGAATGATGTGGATTTTTTAGGGGAGAAAATCATCTGATGCGTATTCCCCTTCTGGGGCACAGGAGGGAGTGTAAGACGATAACTAAACATTAAACCTAATTTATTAAATTATGAATGATTAAATAACATTATTTTGAATCTAGAAATCAATTATTTGCATGTTAAATGCTGGCATGAATTTTCAACCGACGACAAAAAAAGGAGGAGGTTATCAATTCGACGCGTATATATATATATTTTTAAGGTATGATCATCGAGTACTCGAAGACGGCTGAACCGATTTGGAAAATTGTTTTTTGTTTGATAGGGTATACTTCTAAATTGGTACCATTTGTCACCAAGTCAGGATCTGATGATGGGATCCTGGAGAAGTCGAGGGAACTCTTCAAATATTATAGGCACACCTACGGCGTTTTAGGTATTTCTTATAGTAACTTGTGCAGTTGCTCTCAAAAAGTACCATTTGGGGAAGTGGAACTGATGATGAAGACCACAGATGGCCGCCGAAACTACTCAATAATAAGTATTTCGTGGATTGCGATTCGATTACTTGAATATGGATATTAAGCACTTTATGCTCGTCACAATGCATATGGTGATGTATAGCTGATGGTGAAGTACCAGGAGAACTCCTCAAAAATTAACGGCCCAGCATTGGGAAAAGCAATATTTTATAAAATGTTATAAGTAGTTGACATTTAGGCTCTTGTAACTAGGTAAATTAAAAATCAACCAACTAAAAAGAGTGAAATAAAAACTTTTTACCAAAAAATTAAACCGACTCCCAAAAAACACTGCAAAGTGAAAAATAACTTTAATTTCGGAAGTCGGTGCCAAAAACGAAAAAACAAAACTAAAGACACCGACTACCGAAATTAAAGTTATTTTTCACTTTGCAGTGTTTTTTGGGAGTCGGTTTAATTTTTTGGTAAAAAGTTTTTATTTATATTAAATTTATTTACTTTATAATGTTGGAAGGTCTTGGAAAGGCCATACGTATATATTCCTGCTAATGAATGGTATTCAGATAGTTGATTTATTAGTTTGTTTACATCATTCTCCTGTAAGACAGATAAATCTAAACGTAGGAACCAAATACCACTCAGCTCCGTCAGATACTCGCAAAACTTATCTACAACGGGAAACTTGTAATTAATTTCTACCATATAGAGTACCTATAAGCTTTCCTTATTTTTACGATCAACCATTAAAATTAGTAGTTAATTACTGCAGTTTAAGATATCAGTGTAACCGAACATGCCCCATGAATATTAATAGAGTGTAATCAAAGTTATAAACATGTCGATTCCGTTAAGAGCAATATCAAATTGCCGCGTAATTAACGCAGGTTTTATCTCGGATTAAAGAACAGTTTTTAGTAAATCTGTCGTTAAATCCATTCATTAAATGATTGTAAATGTGTCATTAAATTGTTTAATTTTAATTCAACGGGTATTTTATGGAGCATGTAATTTTAAATTTCATTAGCGACCCTAAATTTTCAATAATATAAGCCAATTCTAATTTTATTCAATATAGTTAAAACGATGAAAACATCCATAGGAAACGATATTCCGGTGTTAGGTTGGCGATGACTCAATGTCGTGAACTTTATAACCAACCTTTATTCATTGTTAGCTTTTACGGTACTTAAGCATGACTTATTGTAAAACACAGAGAAGCCCATGTTACTTAACTAACAGGATGACATTAAAACGTGACATAAATGTCGTAAAATAATCATTTATTAACTTCACGCTAATCGGTATCTCGATCATCGGTCATCATTTAACTCGCTAATTTTATTAGCAATACAACAGATCTTAAATTTATATTTAGTGCTGTGAAATTATCGATAAGTCGACATCGTAAAGTAACTATGTTTAAAACTGCACTTATTCTCGTGAAAGGCAGTTGTAAGGTTAAATTTAAAATGTAAAAAAAAAATAACAAGGTACTGGTAATAAGTTAACACCTACTTTTCAAGGTGTCACAGAATTAATAAAATCCAGCTAACAATATTAAGATTGCGTAATTTAAAAATGCTACTTAAACGTTTATTGCTATTTTTTACCGTTAATATATCGATATTTTATGGGTTATCGATGGGAAAGTTCTTTTTATTGAAAAAATAAAGTGTGTAATAAAAATAGTTGATCGGGTATTGAAGTACACTTCATTTGACAGTAATTAATTGCAAGAGATAATATGACCGTAACTTATTAGTAAAATCGCAAGTTATTTCCTTTTATGGATTGTTATTTCAAGTAAACAGTGCCGTATTTATTACAATAGCGTGTTACAAATGGTTTTAATCGCTTTCAGCTGTTTATTTAATTAAACGTCAATTATTCTTTCCGATAAGTTTAAAAAGTTTTATGGAAATTAAATTCTGTTCTTCTGTTACCTTCGCATTTTGTAATTGATGTTTTTTTTTTTTTTGTTATTGATAATAGGATCGCGCTTGACCACCATCTCACCTGATGATAAGTGATGATGTGGTCGAAGATGGAGCACGCTAAAACGTTAAATTAAATTAAACAAGATTGCTTACCACTTAGAAAAAAGGTAGGGCTTACCACTTAGAAAACTTTTTAATTTTTTCCGCTCTGAACGGAGCGGGAGGAAGTGTCTGCTTGTTCCTTCAGTTGCCGTTGTGTTCCAGGGCCGCTGTATCTGCTTAGAACAATCCCACAACCCCGACTGGTATTGGCCATATTGTGCTCCGTCGGTACTAATGTGCTAACTGCTCTTTGAGACGCGCGTGGGTCAAGGCGTCGTGATCTGTAGTATCTATCATTGAGTACTACTGATTCACACATTCACCAACCACAATTCAATGATTACCGTATTTTACGATAAATAACACTTCTTTTACAATCGTACTTCCACATACACATGTCTTTTGATCAAAACCGTAGCGTACTGTTTGAACTGTAATGTTTACGATAACTAACGACTGCTATTAACATTTTACAACATAAGAGTTTTCTCATATGATTCATAATATAAAATTGAACTCAGTTCAGGTGAATCACACAAAAATGCAGTTTCGCTGCCTGTTTGTACCTGTTTAGGAAACGACCTGCATTTTAGACGTTAAATGACCCGCGAAAGGCCTTTGATTAAGGAATTAACCAACTTAAGGTAGATATTGGAATCCCTATAATTCGATGTTTGCCGGGAATCCAATTGAGTTTTTCTATTTGACGTTATTTTATAATTACATAGCCATGGCGACATCCAACACTATCTTTGAATTTTCATCAAGTGATAAAAATTGGTGTTCCCAAGGTACCATTTTGAACCCTTCACTGACTATAGTTACGTTTATACTTTAAAAGGCAAACAAAGTGTGATGCGATCTGTTAAAATTCTTAATAACAATTTAGAGACTTAACATACACCCGGATAATAGAATTTGACTTGCGATTATTACATTGGACATACTCGGAATAATGTTTATCAGTGACCGCCTACCTTTTCATGGAATAAGTACCTATACAGATAATACGAAGATATTTTATTTATAACATTTAATCAAGTCTATGGATAAATAATCACATGAATTGTAGGTAACCAAAACGAAACTAGCTAAACGGAAAAGATTTTGTTCTGGAACTGTGTTTTCCAAGTGTGTCACCTCGTCGCGACTAAGTTGTGAGAGTGAAGTAAAGAAAGTATCCTGTTTCTTAATGATCGTCGTGGGCGTTAGACATCTGTCAAGCTAATGAAATCCAAGATGTCGTTAAATACGATGTGCATTAATAAATGTCTGGACGTTGCGTACGTTCTATGCGTTACCTAGCGAAACGCCAGTTTCTGGTCCCTTCCCTTTTCAAAACTAGCGGCGATTTAGTCATTAATAGAAATCATATTTGTCTTAACATCTAAACCAGCATGAAGGAGAAAAGTTCTTATATCTTTTCTGAGGTCAATGTTGCAATTTCATTCACTTGATCTAATTTGGTTTTAACATTTATGTTACAGATAACTTCTAACAGGGGAACGAAAAAGTCCCTTGGTATGTCGATGGCCGCCCACAAGCTACTTATTCAATTGTTCTATATTAACATCATCAGCAAAATGGCCTCAGTTAAAGCGTGGATGTTAAGAGGTTATTGTTTCCTTAAGGGCTAAAGTATGTTAATGCGGGTTTGTAGGACGAAGACGTGTTAGCTTTGTTTCTTCATAACCTAGCTACAGATTAAACATAGCTGGTACAAGTAATCCAATTTTGAAGACATTTTAAGGCAAAGTTCGACGGAAGAACACATTGGTAAACGGTTGGTTTGGACAACATTTGGGAAAACAATGACAGATCTCATAAATGGGAAGAAAAATTAGCCTTATAATTGTCAGATCATAGTACAGACGCCAGCACATCAAGCTACAACAATCTGTCAAATTTCTTTAGTAGATTTTCAACTTTATTGTTAAAGAAATTAGGTTCAAGGTTAATTGGGAAAAATTGACAGTTTCGGGTAGCTTCATGTGCTGGCGTCTGTACATAATTATATAAACTAAATCAAGGCACAAATTAAAAACAAAACAAAAAATCAAATAATATTAAAATACTTCAAAGTTAGATACTACTTAAAACTTAGATACTTATTTATAACTAGCTTTTGCCCGCGACTTCGTCAGCGTGGAATACTTTGGGCTAACGTTAAATTTAACCCCGATTGTGAAGCATTCTTCATTGGTGCTCCGCTCCTATTGGCCTTAGCGTAATGATATATAGCCTATATATAGCCTTTCTCTATAAATTTACTATTTAATTAAAAATATTTTTTCAATTCGAACCAGTAGTTCATGAGATTATCGCGTTCAAACAAACAAACACACTCTTCAGCCTTATATTATTAGCATAGATAGCTGTTGCCCGCGACTTCGTCCACATTTCCGTCGTTTTTCGTAAAAAAAAGTAGCCTATGTCCTTCCTCACGGTTCAGTGATTTTGATGTAACACACAGATTAACTTTCGTAATTTAGTAGGGAAATATAATATGTCAATCTATAATACTGTTGAAAAATATCGCAATACCGAACCGCACAATATTATTGTTAATAGCAGTGCCCGCGACTCCGTCAGCGTGTAACTCCTTGTGTCTTATTAAGTTAATGTATTGGTAATATTGTTTAGATCACGTTCACATGAGGCTTAAGTACCTATAGAACGACAATACTCCAGCGCAAAGCTTCCAGGTAAACTATGTTGAAAGTTGACCCGTCCGGCACGTGAACATAAAGATTTCTAGAACTGCTAACCCGGGAAAGAGCGACATACTGACCATTCGAGAAACAACTGACACCGAGATCTACTCCAGCAACACGAAAAGTCTGCCCTTGAGCCTTATTAATTGTCATTGCATAACACACCGATACTGGGAATCGCGTTCTTTTAAATTGGAAAGGAAAATTATTTGCTATTATGGGAATTCTGGGAATAAAGACGGTTTCTCCTGCACCGCAACCTGTTAAAATTTGAGCCTCGATTATATTTTGTTGCAACTGGGTTACTTTTAGCCGAGTTCCATTGCAAAGTTGTGGTGGTTTTAAATTTCGGAGCAGAATTATAATCAGAAAGCTTCGAACTGCTAAGCTATCGGGAGTTACACGTGTTATTGTGAGTCAACCATAAAAGATAGATATATGCTGTCGTGGGATATTTTTTATATACTTTTAAGGAGAACATTTCCGTCATAAATGATTTCTGTGTAGCTTTAACCATTATGGTTGCACACGCGACGGAAGCTTAAAAAATGGAGTAACTTCTCCCGTTTTCCCAACATTTCCCTTCACTGCTCTGCTCCTATTGATTGTAGCGTGATGAAAAGTATACTATAACCTGCTCAGGAGTATGAATATTAATTGTACCAAGTTTCGTTAAAATCCGTCGAGTAGTTTTTGTTTCTATAACGGTTATACAGACAGACAGACAGACAGACAAACAGACAGACAGACAAAAATTTTACTGATTGCATTTTTGGTATCAGTATCGATCCCTAATCACCCTCTGATAGTTATTTTGTAAATATATTTCATGTACAGAATTGACCTCTCTACAGATTTATTATAAGTATAGATTATGGGAATTCTGGGAATAAAGACGGTTTCTCCTGCACCGCAACCTGTTAAAATTTGAGCCTCGATTATATTTTGTTGTAACTGGGTTACTTTTAGCCGAGTTCCATTGCAAAGTTGTGGTGGTTTTAAATTTCGGAGCAGAATAATAATCAGAAAGCTTTGAACTGCTAAGCTATCGAGAGTTACACGTGTTATTGTGAGTCAACCATAAAAGATAGATATATGCTGTCGTGGGATATTTTTTTATATAATTTTAAGGAGGTATCGATCCCTAATCACCCCCTGATAGTTATTTTGTAAATATATTTCATGTACAGAATTGACCTCTCTACAGATTTATTATAAGTATAGATGGTGCGTAGATTGTAACTACAGTTAATAGAGAAGACAAGTTTAGGGTAAGAAAGAAAAGGCCGTACCCTAATAATAAATTACATTCCCAAGCATATCATTCCCACAATGTTACCGAGAGACGTAATTGAATCATTTGCCACTAAAACGCCATCACTGGGCCACGCCTCCCACGCGTGAGCAAGCACGCATTCATAAATTAGCATTTCCGTGCATGCGTCGATTGTTTGAATTCGATGCGGTGCTAAACTCTTGTGCTTCGTATATAAACTATGTATTAAATGTGATGTGACACTGTGAACGTGTTTTCACTTGTTGGGATTGAAATATTGTTTACAAAAATTATTCAACAATTAGCCGAGAATTGCAAAAGCCAATAGAGAATTTATATGAGTGATGATTATTCTGGATTATCAAATCTAGCATATACGATTTTAATTTTCTACCTAAAAGACATGAATTTTGATGTTATAAAGTTGCCACAAAGTCAAATATATGTACTCTTAGACTCGTACTTTTGCATTCAGGCACAAGACACCAATGATTCCAGTACATTTTCGACTCATAATTTTCAATTATCTTTTATTTTGGCTTTCGCAGTATTATTGTTACTAACCTAGTGACGTTATGAGCCGAAACAGCATGATGGCTAGCGTTTCCGCGCGAAAGTAATTAATACATCAAGATGGACTCATCTAAGTTATCTTTCGAAATCTACATATTCTTTATTAGTAAAAATCATCGGTTATTGCAAGATTTTGAAAGCTTGGTAACATTATTGCCTTAACAACAGTTAAAAATGGCATACAGGACTGGGTAATACTGTGTGCGATCATTATGGAAGAAATCGCGTTCCAGCAAGCTACTCTGTTGTGCACTGTGTAACGGTACCTGCCCGGCCAATGGACATAAAAATGTATAACAGGATGTGTAAATCACTTAAGTTAAGCTTATGCACTAAGTGCCTACTAATAATTATGTGATTTCCTGACCGTCTGACTGATCTGTTTTGGATTTGTTTAAGGCTTTCGATAAAGTGTGTCAGCGTGCTATAGAGCATCTTACTCCAATAAATAGCTAGGCATAATGTATGCTCATTCTATAACATTTTCACTGTCTCAATGGACTACTTTTTTTAATCAGTGCATGAAAGTGCAGTTTTTATATTTTACTAGCTACTGCCCGCGGCTTTAATCGCGTGAAAATTATCTGTACGACTTTTTAAATCTATATGAACACAACAAAAATTATCAAAATTGATGCAGTCGTTCGGATGTTATGCGCGTACTATACATTTCGGCGATTCGTTTTTATTGATACAGATTTTGGACCTGTCCATCAAAACTGTAGACCACCAGTTTCAATTAAAATTTCTTTAGCATATGACGTGTCACTTTTTATGCAACTCGCGAACCATAAAGCTAACACGGCGCAATCCGTGCACGTACGTGCGCGAGTGCCATTATGACTCACTTGGCGGCGCCACCGTCGCTGCGCCGGCGCCGCGACAAGTTTCACCGTTTAAGGTAATAATTGTGCCTTGCCGTTCGTTTCATATAGATTTTTGGTTCATTTGCTTACGACATTCTTAAGTAGGTTAAGATAAGCTAATCTTTACTTAATAAGTGACCGAGTTATGTTGAGTGTGCACCTTTTTTGCTTGAAGTTTACGTTTTTATTTAGATATTCATATAATGCTAACTCATTGTATGCTGACGTTGGTAAATGATGGGGATCATTAGCGTGACGTTACGAAAGAATGAAATGAAGACATGTTTATGTAGATCGAACTGACTTAATTCTGTTGAATCAAATAACACGAGACAAACATCTTGAATTGAAGTGCTATGACAATATAACTTACATCCATGTTATTTTTTATTTTTATTGATATGTTCGTGTTTGACCACTATCTCACCTGATGGTAAGTGATGATGTAATCGAAGATGGAGCACGCTTACCTAGAAGTTACCTATTCACTCTTCGACTTAAGACCCCTAGGTTATAGCTATGTTAAACAAGAAATCACACTGTATTACGGAAGAAGAAAGAACAGTTTATCTTTTTGATGACTGTCAAGTTTTTTATTAAGAGCAGTGGGGGTCAGTGATTACAGGCAGTAATGATGATGGAAATTACACAAAGTTACTTTGTGTCATTTCCAACATTTTGTGCGTATGGATGGGATGTCCACCATGTAACGATGCCGCATCGCCGTTTGTCTTTTGCTTTAAACATAAGATCTATAGCTTATATCTTCCTTTTAATATAAAATGACCTTGATTAAAGTAAAGAATCTGAGTTGATTGACACTACTTAAAATGCTAAGTACATCATAAAATATCCTTCATAAAATTCCTTCTCAGATCAAGATGAGAGAAAAAATACAGATTAAAATGATCTTATATTTATCAAACCCATTAAGACGACGAATAATTATATTTTCTTAACAGACCACTACTATATACATCCTTGTACCGAAAGGCAATTTGTTTTTAAGTAAACCTCTTTGAGATTACCGATCGTAAATCACTGGTTTATTGACTCTAGAACCGATTTTATAAACCCTTCGTTAAGGTGAAATAAAGGTAAAAAGAAATGTTTTAATAGCCTGGTACGTTTTCTATTTGTTGTAGAATGACTCCAAGGATTTTTATGGTAACAAGTTAGAAAACGGCACAAAATATTTATATCAAGTCATAGTCAGATCTACGTTAGGTATAAGCAGTATAGGTACTGTATCTGTATGTCTATACACTTACAACTATATTTATTATATTTGTTTATTTTAGAATTTTATAAACAACTAGGATTTCACCCGCGTTTTCGTTTGCGTAGATTTCAAAGTAATTTATAGCACTCACAAATAATTTCCGCTATATCTTCCTTCACTACAGGCATTACTATATATTACTTACTATTACTATATATTATTATACTATTACTAGGCATTCTCTACCAGTGATCCAAGGATCACTGGTAGAGAATGCCTACAGCATTAAGCTTGCCATTGTACCTACATATGTGCAATTGTAAATAATACTTTGCTTTAAGAAATTCTTTGTAATGTTGCCATATGTTTATTCATTAGACTTATAAATTCCAACCACATCAAAAACCATGTCTTCGCTGTCTTGTAGGCACTACGTGCTCATATTTTGAAAACAGTGTTATTTTTGATGCAACATTATTAGTATTTAATCGAATGTCAATCAAAATAATTAATGCTTAGCACGTTATGTCTGTGTCACACAGGTGGCGCTTGTGTTGCATTTCTATCGGCAATACGTTCTGAATTTATTATTGGACCCGCGGATTTCCTGACGAGGTTTTCCTTGCGATTAACGCTATTACCTTTCAATTACTCACAGATCACGTTAAGCTTTCCCACAGTAGTTTTATGTAGATTTAAAAGGACCAGGGGAATCGACTTGTCAAACTAGCTTCAAAATTAAAAGCAAACATTCTTGTCATCTTTATTATTTTGTTCTTCTACCAATTTATGTAGGGTAATTACGTACGTAATTTGGCTTTCTTATGTCCATACCTACCTTATACATATCCTACTAATGTTAATATATCTATAACCTACCTACTGATCTTTTACTCATGTTTTAGTTGCTATAAATACATTAAAAGCAATCAGAAATTAATATCGTCAATCATTTAAATTAATAATCTATATAATAATACCGTCAAGCAATTACCCCTTTACCTTTTTTCACGCAATACTCAAAGGGAGTAGAGTATGAAAATTGGCACATTTTAAAAAGTGCAGAAACCTAATATTTTTATGTAGTAACTAGCTTTTGCCCGCGTGTAATTCGAAAACTATCCCACGGGATATTTCGCTGACAAAAAAGTTTTCACTTTAGCAAAGCTGCGGGCAGAAACTATTTATTAATATTTACTGAACACTTATTTGCTCCTCAAAGCGCATAAGTCATGTAAGTAGATACTTGAAATGGTATAATATGAGTAATGAATACGTCAAAGATTAGAAAGTTTCCTCCCAGACAGTCAACTTGTCTATCGTTTATGTCACATGATAAAATCGCACGACTGAGCCGGTGTGAAAACGTATAATGTATCTAGAAGTGTACAGAGGCAAGAGAGAGTCAGGAGTGAATAGGTTACTTCTAGGTAAGCGTGCTTCAGCTTCTACCACATCATCGCTTACCATCAGGTGAGATGGTTTTCAACGGTGATCGTATCATAATTAAATACGTGGATATTGCATTTGTAAATTGGCCAAGTACGATCTGGACTCGCACACCGAGGACTCCATACAAACTTATCTAAGTACGAATCGAAAGTAACGAGCTAACTACATACGTACAATTTTCTGTTTTTTCCTTTACATTGCTTCTTGCTGGACATGACTCTAGGTCAACGGGAAGTAATCTATAGGTTTTGATTCCCCTGTGAAATCATAAAATATGGTCCGGTCATATGATATTTTTACAGCAGAAGGAAACAACAGACCCAAGTATCTGATATAAATTTCAGTTCGATAGTTCTACCCGTTTTTGAAAATACGGGTCTAGATAGACAAACGGACGGACAACAAAGTGATCCTATAAGGGTACAATTTTATTTCAGGGGGTACGGAACCCTAAAAATTAACTATACCGACGGTTGTCGGGCTAAGATGGACAATGAATGAACTATGAGAATATTACAGACCGCTTTAACACTACGTTCCATTTGGACGACCTCAAAAGATATGACAGTCTAGCTCGAAAAAAAAAAAAACGAACCCAAAGACGGACATTTCGAAATTGTTATCATCGAATACAACAATGAAAAAATGGCACACCCAACGGCCATAGTTAACATAGTGTTGCCAACTACAAATAAATGATATCGAGACTTTTTTTTTTAACGAAACTGTTAAGTCATTCGCGTTGATGTCGTACTCTTCTAGCAGACATTTGATTAATTTTACACTATGCACATTTACTTTCTCCAGTCAATATGAATACTTAATTAGGCTTTTAGATTTTTTTGTTACTCGTATATTAGAAATTGGTTTGATATCGAACAAAGATCTGCTCAATATTGTTTGCGTGCAAATATAATAATGAATAGAGAATGTTCTATTAAAGGTTTTTGAAAAGTTTTCCTGCTGTGAACTTTATTATTGATATTTTTTTAATGTATTAGCTGTATTATAAAAGCAGTGGTGGTTTTGTGTTTACGTGTTCGACTTTTGAGTGGTAGATCGTGAGTTCGAACTCAGTACATAATGATAATATTCAGAATTAAAACCAATAGATTTTTTTACTGTCGAAAGGCTATCGTTTGACCATCATCTCACCTGATGTTAAGCGATGATGTGGTCGAAGATGGAGCACGCTTGCCTAGAAGTAACCTATTCATTACAATCAATACTTCCGCTCCTTCAGATATCGTATCGAAGGAGCGCTTTCCACTCCCCGCCCTATCAGAGCCGGCATCCCTCAGGGCGCCGTGCTGTCTCCCCCACTCTTCACGCCAAACACTAGCGATATCCCCAAATAGCCCCCAGTAGAACTATCCCTATTTGCCGACGACACGGCCATCTATTACTCGGGTATAAATCCCGTTTCCATTGCTCGTACCCTCCAGACCTCAGCCAACGCACTAGGCGATTGGTTTAGGAAATGGAGGATCGAGATAAATCCCGACAAAAGTCAAGCAGTCCTGTTTCGTAGGCCTCACCACAAACAGCCTGCCCTCCCCCACTAGATCACTATGTTTGGCACGCCAATCCCTTGGGAGAAGCGAGCCAAATACTTAGGTGTGATCCTCGACCAGTACCTAAATTTCACTGAGCACATAAAGTCGGTTCGCTCGCGAGCCGCTTTCGCTCTCGGTAGGCTTCAAAACATACTGAATGCACGCAGTAAGCTCTCCCTTAGGTGTAAAATCCGAATTTTCACGACGTGCATACGTCCGATCATGACTTACGCTAGTCAGATCCATAGGATGCAGGTCATTCAGAACCGTTTTCTCCGAAAGGCCACGGGTGCGCCCTGGTTCTTGAGGAACGAGGATCTCCGCGTAGACCTCAAACTTCCGACCATAAAGCAAGTGTTGAAACGCATGTCAGTGCGTTACTTCACCTCTGCTGATACCCACACAAACCCCCTGATCGTATCGGCCGCCCGATACAGACCCTCCAAGATTTCTCGGGTTCGTCGCCCGCGTAACGTCCTAGACGAGTCCGACGACCCCACCACCATCCGACAAGAGAGCAGTAGGGAAACTAGCACTCTTAGAAAACACACACACAAAACGCGTTCCGTATTCCGGCCTCGCCGACGAGGCCCATCGCGACGTCCGCGTACTTGTAATGAAAATCCTCCCCGACCTTTGCCAAACGAGCCCGCCCGCGATGCTGAGCCAGTAGCAATAAATACTCCCTTAAATACGACCCAGCCTGTCCCTTTGCTGCCCTCCCCAAATGACCCCGTTATGCCGAGGCCCGTACTCCACAGGGAGTGCCCTTAGCGTGCGGTCATTAGTTGTAAGTATATTTTAGTTTGTAAGCCCTGGCTGGGGGCCTTTAATTTATTAGAGGTCACCACAGGACAGACCGGTTAAGTAGACGCACAGCCTTAGTGAGCTGATCTACGAGTGGCCCTACCTTAAAAAAAAAAAAAATCAATACTTCCCTGTCTTTCTTTGTAACCCGGGTTTCCCATGTTCTGCATTTTGCAGATTGACAACAAAAGAACTGTCGCAATTAAAGCTATAGAAATCCAACCACTAATTTGTTTATCCGTTTCTATAAGATTTACTACCGGTACTTCTGTTTTCTTATTTAATTTAATTATAATCGTGAATCTAGATCTGGACTGGGGTAAATGCAATTAAATGAATAATTAATCATAGTTCTTATAATAGTCGTCGTTTTAAAAGCTTTAATAGATTTTAATGTTTCCATCACGATTAAGTTTTTTGTTAATTAAAATATAATGATCTTTTTTGTTGAGAACTTTTTGGCGACACGGTTGGCGCAGTGGTTAAGCGATTGGCTGCTGCATTGCGAGTTGTGGGTTCGATTCTCGCACTGTACCAAATGTTCGTATTGGGCTTGCCGATATTAGTTCTGGGTGTGGATTTTATATGTTTGTAAACGCACTCACGTTACACGAGAAGTTTCTAGTGTCCATCGTTTTTTAAAAAGAAAAAAGAAATTATTTCGTCAAAAATAATAATTTTCAAGAACTACTTCTCAAAGTGAGTTTGCAATTACATCTATGATCAACATTAATCGTCTAATTTTCAACGAAGACAGTTTACATATCACTTAATTTTTAACTCTTATAATATCTTCACAAAAAATATTTTTTTCCAAAAAATAGAACCGCCTTCCATAATTATAAAAACACTACAAAGGCAAAAATAACTTTAATTTCGGTAGTCGGTGTCATTTGTTTTGTATTTTCTTTTATTTTTTTGACACCGCCTTCCGAAATTAAAGTTATTTTTGCCTTTGTAGTGTTTTTATATGGAAGTCGGTTCTAATTTTTGCAAAAAAAAAAAAAAAATCTCGCTTTTTAGTGGGTCGGTTTGTAATTTGTCTAGTTACAAAAGCCAAAATGTCAACTACTTATCACCTTTTACAAAATATTGCTTTTCCGGTCCAGAGCCGTTAATTTTTGAGTTCTCCTGGTAGATCACCATCAGCTCTACTTCACCATATGCATTGAGACGAGCATAAAGTGCTTAACATCTATATTTAAGTAATCTAATCACAATCAACGAACTATTTATTATTGAGTAGTTTCGGTGGCCATCTGGGGTCTTCATCATCAGTTCCACTTCCTCAAATGGTGCTTTTCAAGAGCAACTGCACAAGGTACTATAAGAAATATCCAAAACGCTATAGGTGTGCCTATAATATTTGAAGAGTTCCCTCGATTTCTCCATGATTGCATCATCAGATCCAAACGTGACGACAATGGGACCAACTAGAAAGTATACTCTTTCAAACAAAAAAAGAATTTTCCAAATCGGTCCAGCCATCTCCGAGTAACGAGGTAACATACATAAAAAAAAAAACGTTAAAGACGAATAGAGAACCTCCTCCTTTTTTTTGAATTCGGTTAAAAAGAAGATTGCATTAGTTTCTTTCTTCCTAACAATACATATCTTTTAGTAATTACCGGAGATATTATTGTGTAAATGTATTACAATGTGCGATCGCCCGTACAGCTAATAAAAAAACACTAAAAGTTGAACGGCGTTTTCTATTGTTTATTATGAGTTCAGGGAGCTAGTGATGTTGCTTAATTTCATTCGTGTCACTTTCATCAACGATGTTATACTATAATAAGGATTGAAAAAAACGAAGAGGTGTGCAGTGCTTTATTAGTTCTTTTTTTTTTACGAGAAGTAGCAATGTGGCTAGAATTCACATAACTAACAATTTTGTTAACCCCTCCAACAAGGCTAAATATAAGCTATATTTGTAGTGGATTTACGGTAATAGTGTAATAGATGGGGTTCGAACCCGCAACCGCTCGATCACAAAACCGACACTTTGCCCATTAGGCTATTGTCGCTTAAGTTTTTAGTCTATAGAAGTCTCTGTCACTGTGTCAGTCAATGAATACCTATATTTGGTACAGAGATAGATTAGACTGTTTAAGAACATAAGCTATATTTTTCGCAACAAAAAATACTTTTCACGCGACCGAAGCTGCGTGTAAAAGTTAATGTTAAAAATTAAAAGGCAATCTTGAGCTTTTCTGAAGTCATCATGAACTAATAGTGTAACTATTTAAATGCACACAAATTAAGTATTATTATTACATTACACCCATACGCACAAAACATTTTGGGAATACTTTCATGGTGCGTACGGCTTAGGAGTGGAATTCCCTGCCGGAGTCTGTGTTTTCTGATAACCATAACCTGGGAGTACTTAAGTCAAGTGTGAATAGGTTACTTCTAGGCAAGCGTGCTCCATCTTCGACCACATCATCACTTACCATCAGGTGAGATGGTGGTCAAAGGCAAGCCTTATTATCAATAAAAAAATAATAGTTTTTGTTACAAAGTCAACTGCATCGTTGCATTTATTAATATCGCCTTGAGGTCTATTGAAATTTATTGTAATATCAGTAGTTAGCATCATGTCATGAATATGCTCTTAGACAATGATACATCTTTGACGCGAAATTAGACACTTGTTTTAAATAGTATCTTCTTAATGGTCTAGTTTAATGCCGTGGACTTTGAGATGTTACTTCTGACTAATATTGAGCTGCGTTTGTCGTCATTTACCTATGTACCTCGGCAATGGTTGCTTAACCTTCAGAATCAACTCATGTGCCATATGGTTTAGCTATGAGCTCCTCATGAAGGGTATCCTAAATACATAATTGGTAGCAAAAGATCCATTCCACCACGCTCTTGTAAATTATATTTATTACTTAACACATAAAACACTTAAATAAACACATTATAATAATAATAATATTCCACAACTTTTTCACACAACGCCATCTAGTCCCAAACTAAGCAGAGCTTGTGGTATGGGTACTAGACAACTGATAAACATACATATATATTTCTAATTACATACATATTATAGATAAATTACACCCAGACAAAGAACAAATGACCGTGCTCATCACACAAACATTTGTCCTAGGTGGGAATCGAACCCACAACCTTGCGCATAGCAGCCAGGGCCACTGACCACTACACCAACGGGCCTGTCTAAACACATTATACTCTATAGTTTGTTTGCATTTTATTACTGTACTGCAGTGGCGAAGGGTGAATTTTCATAAAAGGGAAGCCGGACCAAAAAATGCTTACCTTCCTTAAGTGTGATGCGCGAATTCCAGTAACTGTGGCCCTGTGGCTGACTTCGAAATCTTGTAACCTCGTAAATAATTATTTGTTTAATTGAAAATAATAGATTACTATTTATATATTCATATATAAAATAATAGACTAATATTTGCCATATTTCAAAAGGGAAGCCGGTAGGAATCGAGTTGTATGGAGCCTTCGCCACTACTGTACTGTATACAGAACAACTGGTTTTTGGCGGAAAAAACACAATATTTTTGTTTCGTAAATATTAAATTAATATTTCATTACAATTGTTTTTCGAACCCAATTATTCAATTAGGTATTACAATTACCAATTTATTTTGTAACTTGGTCATAAATAACACTTTTAAACGTCACGTTTTTTGCGTGTTAAGTTTAGTTTAACTAGATGAGGCCGGTGTTTCCTAACTGACTACTCTGAGAAGAAACACCGAAACAAACTCAGAGGTCAACTCTATCTGTTCCAAAGCTGTATTCAGGAACTAGAAAATTCTAAACGAAACTCATTTTGAAAACCGATTTAGCATCTTTTGGTCTTCAAAATATTCTTTCAACGAGGAACTTAAGATCCATTCTCACTAGCCATCATTCTCCGTCCCCATAGAGATGCGTTTGTTTAAGCTTGTGTGTACTCTTCTTTGTGTTCATCTGCGCAACATGATAATGTTTGCTTTACAAAATATGCAGTTTGGAGCAGGTGTGGTGTATGTTTTCTTTTTCTTTGGAAAAGTGATATTTTTATATTCAAAAGAGCTTTGGTACTTGTAATATGGTAGTGTAGCCTCTTTTGAAGTACTGCCAAGTTATTTTTTCTTTCTTTTTTTTTCTTAGTTATACTCTTTATATAACATAAACAATTAGATCAGGACTTAACAATTAATGAACTAATAGTTTAAAAAACTAGCTTTTAAAACAAATATAATGTAAATAAGCACAAACTTGATATGTTTACTAGTGGGCAGTCCCAGGTTCCATCACCCATCTTGCAGTCCCATCATCAGACCAGCTCGATGGTACCATAATATTGTATTGTCATCTAATCTACATATAATTGTCAAGTTTCATGATGATAAAATACTTAGAAGTGCGTGTAATTCAGATTCTTAGATTTTATTACATAGTTCGTTACAGCTCGACCTAATAAAAGCGTGTTAAAAAGGGTGTTAAAATGTTTAAATCTTTTCGCTACAAGAGATCTTCCTAGATTCGTTTTCAACACGTTACAAAATACAGGACCTTTCTATATCTCCAACTAAAAACAAATCAAAATGAGACAATTCTAATGGCAAAATGTTCCATGCCATATTATTTATCTTCAATAGGTTCAATTACCATCCATGTACTATCAGAGATGTATTTATAGCGTTGCGTTTCCAGTATACACTGGCCTCTCATTTAGCCCAGCTTTATACAAACCAAGGCCAACTAAGACTAGAATTGTATGCTTGATGGGTAGTGGTATGTACGATCTCTTTATGACAATTATGTTCTGCAATCGCAGATCACTTCTAAGAATCATTTATGCGGTGTTGGAGTCGTTGATGTGGATTGTTAATTGTAAGAGATTGATTTGTTGTTCGCATTTCTGAGTTGAGTGCGGCATTATACAAATTGATCTTTATTGTGAGTCACCATTTGTCTAGCCTTGTCATTTGTATGTTGAAGTAGGTGTTGATTTCTATGCTCGAAGCAAAAATGATGTATCCCTTTTTATGAAAATTACGCGGACAGAATAGGTATTATTAGAATAGAGATTTAGCAGTTTGAATAGAGAAAGAGTGCTGAAGGCATGTATTTTAAAAACAACATTCTACCTTAAAATTTAGATAAATTATAGTTGAATTTCGTCTGCTCCGCGACTAAGAGTTAGAAAATTTACAGCAACCTTTGATACTCCTCCACTCCTACCCAAGTTTTTTTTTTTGTTTTTTTTCCTTCTTAATGACGGTATTTACATTTCTTATTTTCGCCCCACCATAGTGGATATATTGTTGAATTTTCTGTAGAAATACGTCTCTCCTTTGCACATGTATACATGCGTACATTAGTTGTTAAATAAATAAAATAACAATAATCTTTGGGATGGATCTGCTAAATACCAACTGGACGCGCTTGAGTCTATCGAGAAGCGGGCCAAGAGACTCATTGGCAACGATGTACTGGTCGAGTCAAAGCTCCAGAGCCTTGAACATCGACGACGAGTTGCAAGTCTATCCGTTTTCTATCGGTTACATTTCGGGGAGTGTGCGTTGGAATTACACAGTCTAATTCCGCCAAGCCCGTTCCATCATCGGACTACGAGACAAACGGCGAACCGCCATCGTTACATAGTGGACATCCCACCCATACGTAAAACCCCATACGTAAACGTTTTGGGAATACCTTCATTGTGCGTACGGCTAAGGAGTGGAATTCCCTGCCGGAGTCTGTGTTTCCTGATAGCTATAACCTAGGGTCTTTAAGTCAAAAGTGAATAGGTTACTTTTAAGTAAACGTGCTCCATCTTTGACGACATCATCACTTACCATCAGGTGAGATGGTGGTCAAACGCGAACCTATATGAAACAAAAAAAAAATCTTGATGTTACAAAATGACTCGCCTCATGGGTGGCTTATTTAATTCCCCAGAAGACCACACAAAACAATTTACAATTTATTCCTCCACCCAGTTAACCACAGAAAAAAAATAAAAAAAATTGCCCAATTGAATGGCAAGTTGCCCGGGGCCATATGCGTAGGGCGCTATCAATCCGACGCAATGAACGATTGGTACGATATCGTAATAAAATTGCATTTCGGTATGACCGATGTGTCGTATCTCACCGAACGGACGAACGAATGAATGAACGAACGATGTCGGCGTTTAATTTCGGACATTTGTTTCGGATGTAAAGGGATTTATTTTGATCGATAAACTTAATGGCGGCTCTGATATTAAACAGGGATGGCCGACCAGGCAGGAAATTAATAATCCCTTAAAATGATCAGGCATAAATGTTCTTATAAATATCTGTTCAAGGTTCAATCTTTAGTAATTACAAAATACCTGGAAGTTTTTAATGATACTATTATGTTTGGGCTACTTAAAGAGTTCTAAGTTCAGCTACACGATAACTGACAAACGTTTGCACTGTTTAGACAGATGCACTCAAATCTGTTTTTCTTTTCTTAAAAGAGCACCACAGACATTAACCTACATGATTCTCATATGATTTGACCAGTACGCATTGTATGAATTTCAAGAGTCTTTGATCTATGTCTATCTTTGTATTGCTGTTTATTCTCAGTTAATACTTAGCTAGGCAACAGCCGCATTATAAAGACAAAAAATTACATGTAATTTGAAAAATTAATATCATTTTAAAAACGATTAAATCCAGAATCAAAATAGCTTCGAGAGTCCTTTATACAGAGTCCGAAAAAGAGATTTCATGGTGACTTTCGAATTAAATTGTTATATCCATTAGCACCTAAATTAAATAAGATATCATAAAGATAGCTACGCTACTAAATTAGACTTACAATATATTTTAAAATCTTAATCTCCGCCTCCCAATGTTATCCAAATCTCAGCGCACGTGATTTATATGTACACTTAGAATTTCTAATAACTACACAGCTACCGTATAACGGTGTTATGATTTATAGTTCTTAATAAAGCAATTAATTTGATGGATAGTGATAAATATTAAGTGATGACGATTCTGAGGTCTGACTGAATTATGATAAAATTTGCATTTGTTTTAGTTGACTTGGACTTGTTAAATAGTTGTGCTTGAAAACTAGGTCGAAGCACCTCGCTATGAGTGATGAAAAGATCTCAAGCCTGCAATACATGTTGGCCGAACGTAGGCAAATAGGTACAAGGCAAGGCAAGAAATAATGTCCACACGTTCGACAATTTGTCGAACGCCAATGCAGACGACCAATGTAGAAGAGGGTCTGTAGAGCTGCCCACACGTTGGCCGAGCGCCTTTGATTTGTGACCAAAAACCGACACCGATCCGAAGTGAGGCAAGTGATCACGAGCAGCGGCGAGCGAAGACAAGTTGCACCAAATGAGATCTATACACATTGGCGCTGGCCTACACTCGGCCAGCTAGACAAGTGACACCGAGCGATAGTAAGACAAGGCAAATATACCGTCTACATGTTGGTATTGGCCTTCACTCGACAACGCTCAGCCAACATGTATCAGGCTTTAGTTATGATGGAGAATTTGTAGAAAATGAGTATAAATAAATTGAAAAGGTTTTTTTACAGGTAAACAAGTCAATACTATATTCATTCTCTAACAGAAAGTTGGTTTATGTCTTCACGTCTTCATTATAGTAAGAAAAACTGACAACGAGTCATGCCAAAGGTTATTGTGTTCTCTCTGAGTTGGATCAGACAGGTAGTCACCCCACGTGATCATTTTCATCCAGCAAGACAGGAAGCCAACCCCGATATAATTCAGAAAAGGCTAAACAGATGACGACTGAAAAAAATAAAGATTATAAAGACGAACGGCAGATTTCGTACCGCATACTTTTTTCGTTGTTTTGTAGTGGAATTTATACCACTTATTAAGGCAACTTAGCTATTTATTTTTATGTAAATGTACTATTTTTAACTAGTAGGATTCATTAATAATATCAATAAAAAGATTTTATTAATTAAACGTAGCAAAATCGTAAACTAAACGCTCTTATGTGTTTAGAAGTTGTCATATGTAAAATAACACAAATATCGAAATGATAATAAATTATTTAGACATAGAAATAATATTAAATACCTATAATTAAACACTAATATGTTATACCTAACAATATATAATTGTTGCAAACTATCATAATAGTTAACGATTTAATGATAGGAATGATTTTTGTCGTCAATCTTTTTCATCGCGTTTTTGTTCATATGGCAATTATTTATTGACACTGACAAGTGACAGACTGACAGGTAAAAAATCTGTCTTGCAATCTTCCATTGTTTTTGTTTTGGATTGGTGTTTACTTTAATAATTTTCAAGTTTTCACCATCCAAAATACATTACCGAACAACTTCCTGCGTTTGATGGTCTATCATTATAATAATTATACACGTGATATTGGTAAAATTGTGGGGGCTCTTCCACAAAGTTAGTAAGTTGGATTGGTGGATTTTGACTGTATCTGAGCAATTTAGCGGATTATCCGGCTGTTAGGTAATACGTTGAGTTGATCATCTGTATATCGATGTACTAGTCGAGTCAAATCTCCAGAGCCTTGACCATCGACTACGAGTTGCTATCGATTTTTATCGGTTACATTTCGGGGAGTGTGCGATGGAATTACACAATCTGATTCCGCCAAGCCCATTCCTTCATCGGACCGCAAGACAAACTGCGATGCGCCATCGTTACATGGTGCGGATATCCCACCCATACGCACGAAACGTTTCGGGAATACTTTCATTATGTGTACGGCGAAGGAGTGGAATTCCCTGCTGGAGTTCGTGTTTCCTGATCGCTATAACCTGGGAGTCTTTAAGTCAAGAGTGAATAGGTTACTTCTAGGCAAACATGCTCCATCCTCTACCACATTGTCACCTACCATCAGGTGAGATGGTGGTCAAACGCAAGCCTATTATCTATAAAAATCTCCTCCGTATTCTAGCTCTTGATACCTTAGTCCCAGTGACAAGGCATAAAACTGTTAAAGTAGGTACTGCAATTACCCATTCCAAAGCATAAATCTCTATGGAGAAGAACAGGCAAGACAGTTCATGGTCACACACAAGTCAGAATATTGTTACAAATGTCACAATACCTTAGTTACATAATAGGTACACCAACATTGATTTTATTTATTTATTGATATATAAATAGTTTTGTCAAGTAAATGTCATTGACTGCTTGGCATTGGTAGTGTTTTACTTACTATTAAGTAGGTAGATTGAGATGAGGGAGGAATGTACCTACTTGTTGGGGTGCGTTACCCTGCAACAGTTTAATGCTAATGTTGATGTTCTGATAGGGTTTTGAGCGTAGGTAAATTAAAGAATACTTTTGTGTAATTACATTTATTTTATTGCATGTATAATGGAATATGAAATAGGTTATAAATAACACTTCCACATGTCATTTTTTTCGTAAATGTAAACTAGATGAGGCCAGTGTTTCCTAACTGATTACTCTGAGAAGAAACACTGAAACAGAGATATTAACCAACATGGCTCTCATATGATTTAATCACTACATATTGTATGGACTTTAAAAGAAATGTTGACCTCTGAGTTTGGTCAACGTCTCTTTTAAAGTCCATACAATCTGTAGTGATCAAATCATATGAGAGCCATGTTGTTCAATGTCTGTTGCGCCCTTTAGAGGTTAGAATCACACAGATTTGAGCAGGTCCGTCTAAACAGTGCAAGCGAACGAATGACGAATGTCAAATATCGCGCAGCTCAACTTAGAACCTTAAGGAACTCGGATGATTTGATGAACAATACCAAAGTAAGGACATCTGGGTGGGCCATCACTCAAACTGCCAGACAGTGCGGTAAAATCTATTCATAATATTCATTGTAATCCCAAATTATAATAATAATAATATTCCACAACTTTCACACAACGCCATCTAGTCCCGAACTAAGCAGAGCTTGTGATATGAGTACTAGACAACTGATAAACTTACATATATATTTCTAAATACATACATATTATAGATAAATTACACCCAGACAAAGAACAAATGAATGTGCTCATCACACAAACATTTGTCCTAGGTGGGAATCGAACCCACGACCTTGCACATAGCAGTCAGGGCCACTGACCACTATACCAACGGGCCTGTTGCCAATTGCTCTCACATTCACAATATAGCTTATGCTTTTACAAAAAATATATTACTTGAAAAAGAAAATAATATTGTCATCTTATACAAACAAAATGAAAAATGATAAAGTAAAAAAAAATATATTCTAATACTTGGAAAAGTAAATAATATTTTCATGTCAAAATGTATATGATATAATCATTATAATAAAATAAAAGAAATGAGTATAATAATTAATCTATTCTTAGTATTACTTCATCTAAGAAGGGGGCTGGTCGGGTCATACCCTCATGGCAAGCATAACTTAAATACCAAATAATGCTCATCACATGTGAGCAGCATCCCACTGTTCTTAAACCTACAATGCAATTACAGCAATAACTATATTATAACAATAATATTGATACCTAATTAAAACTTCTTGCCTGGTTTCTTCGGGCACAATATTTCGCTCGGGTTCCATGCATTCTTGGAAAATGCAATGCCTTGGTGTATCAGCCGCTCTTCTTATATGTGGCAACACAATATGCTGGGCTCTTTCTTGTCTGTTGACTTGAACACGTAAGCTCAAATCTAGAACTTGCGCCCAACAAACTCCACAAACTTCATTCATGGATGACATCTGTAAATAATTCGTTTTATGAGATAGCTATAAATATCAAAGTAGCATTGTTGAAATACAAATGAAACAAAGTTCGATAGACACAAGTTGAGCCCAACATGTTCAAGCAAATAAAATAGACACAAACAAAAAGGAAATTCCCGATTGAATTTGACAATAATTGTTTTCCTTAAAAACCTTTACCAAATAGCAATTTTGTGTTATTATGAGTGAATAAGTTTATTGCTCATTGCATTATGCTGGCCCCCACGTTTGTTCCTTGTTCAGTAGAAGTTAAAATTACTCTTTTTAGAGTGAAATTCTACAGTCTTTTTTAGGGTTCCGTAGACGAATAGCAAATACCCTTATAGTTTCGTCATGTCTGTCTGTCTGTTCGTCCGTATGTCACGGCCATTTTATTTCCAAACTATTAGCACTACAGATGTGAACCTTAGTAGGTAGACACATTCTGTGAATCATTCTTCCGATTTTAAGACAAAAATTATGGAGGGATCCCTATACATGGAACTGAAACTAAAAATATTGTTTTATCATCATACCTATATGTGTGTGGTATCTATATATATTGTAGATATTAATAAAAACTTTCATCAAAAATTAGTTTGAACGAGATCTGGTTAGCAGTTTTTTGAGATATAGCACATTTTCGAAAATCGCAAATATAATTGTTTTTCATACAAACACTATGAAAACAAAGTTATTTTGCATAGTTACTACAGAACCCTTCATGGGCGAGTCTGACTCGCACTTGGCCAATTTTTTTATTTTTACTATAACGCTAGTAAATAAGTAAAATTGAATTTTGAGGAGAAGGGCTCATGACAATGGAAGGACCAAAATCCTTTTGTTCTTGTAGAGCCAACCGCATGAGTGTCACTGAGTTAGCAAAATATACACTTTGCGTGGCAAATATTTTAAGCTGCTATAAATATGTTATTTAATATTATATGTACCTGCTGATGCTCCAACAAACGGGAAATATTGTTGGGGTTCCACTCTTCCTCTGATGTTGTGGTGGATAGATTCTGACCACATACAGCGCACATCAAAACAGACTGATCACCAACCACATTATCAGGTGAAGGAGGTTGAACGTCTTCAACTGGTGGAGCAATCCTGGTTCTTTTTGCTCTTAGCCAACATGGCACACAAGCTTCATCTCCAGAACGAAGCTAAAATAAAAAATATAAATAAAGAAAAGCTTGAATTCAAACATGCACAAGCATGGTAATGATTTATATCAATTTATTTTCTATTTTAAATTAAATAAGGAAAATTAATTATAGTTATAGTAGGTACATGATTATTTATATACCTCTCGTGGTTGTATCCAAGTAGCAACTATATTAGCCACTCTTTGTCCTTCTTCATTTGCCCCTGGAATCAAAATCCTACGTCGGCTAATACGTAGTATGGACCGTCCGCATACAATACAAACACTTGTATGTCCAACCCGTCTCCTCGACATATCAGACGAATCTGAATGAGAAGCTATCTGCCAGCATTCATGGCAAATATGGTCAGCAGGTGTTATCTGGAAATAAAGATGTGATTTGGAGTACCGTTCAATATAATAATAATGTCATAATATCAGATTAATATAGATATTAAACCAAGTAAGATACATGTAAATACAATTTGTATGTTATACATGCTATCATAGATACACATAATCGTGTTTGTTAGTAAAATATGTATATCTGCTAAAACTAATGAGATTAGTTTTAGTAGACGTATTTAAGTGTGGCACGGTGTGGTTTTTAAATGATAAGGACTACTTTCCAAGATGTAAAACTTATCAGTATGCACAATGTCTTTCTTAAACTACTAACCTCTCTGGGATACGTCCACAGTCGAATAGTGTTGACGAGATCTTCGCTCTCATCGCGTGCCTTCTTATTCGGGAGAAGCGAACGTTGCAATTAACACATTGCAAACTCGTCATTTTAAACAAAGCACGTACACACACAGCACAGTCAATAAAGCGTCTTTTCGCGAAACTAGTATCAAGAGAAAGAATACGGAGGAATAAATGCTCAACTCAACGTAATAACAGCAAGATAATCCGCTAAATTGCTCTGATGTAGACAAAAACCACAATTCTAAACAACAGCAAATAGCAATGCAAGACCACAGAACACATATACTCTGTGCAAGTCAAGATAGATTTTCTTTAGACGTCAATATATAATTGCCATATGAACAAAAAAGTATGACTACAAAAATCATTCCTATCAATAAATCGTTAACTATTATGATAGTTTGCAACAATTATACATTCTTAGGTATAATATATTAGTGTTTAATTATATTTAATATTATTTCTATGTTTAAATAATTTATTATCATTTCGATATTTGTGTTATTTTACATATGACAACTTCTAAACACATAAGAGCGTTTAGTTTACGATTTTGCTACGTTTAATTAATAAAATCTTTTTATTGATATTATTCATGAATCCTACTAGTTAAAGATAGTACATTTACATAAAAATAAATAGCTATGTTGCCTTAATAAGTGGTATAAATTCCACCACAAAACAACGAAAAAAGTATGCGGTACGAAGTTCCCATACAAGGCTGCCGTTTGCCTTTCAGCTCTGTATCGTAGCTACCGAAAACTATAAGTCATCAAATTACCTTCTTCCGTCACTAATATCGTTTGTACCTATTCGATATTCAAAACAAAGAACTGATAAAAAAAAACCAACACGTCTGCTTATGAGCAACCTAAAACAACCAACCAAACAACCAACACGATCGTTGGTCGGTTAGACCAACACGGTCACCGCATCGATTTATTAATATTTGTACTCTTTATCTTCAAGTGGAGCGGCACCTTACATGTGGGGGACAAGTTAAGGAACTTTATTGAACTTAGATAAGATGCTTCCGATGGTAAATACGAGGGAAAGATACCGACTTGGGTGAACTAGAAAAATACTGCAATTAGTTTAGGATAGTGAAAGTAAAACTTTACTTACCTACCTCTGGTTTTGCATGGACCGACCGCTATTTGATCACCAAAACCCATAAGCTCGGTAACAATACCCCATGGCTAAACTGGCTTCAGATTTTGTGGATTCTGACTACGTGTTACGATAGTCAAAGATGTACCTACATATGAAATATAAGTTATTTTTTCAAAACCTATAACCCGATACGTTGCAAAATTGTGATTGTGTATCTAAGCGGATTATTGTTTTTTAATTAAATCAGTACACACAATATTAATGAAATTCAAATAACTATGTACCTGCTACCTCTATTATCCTTGACCCCTAGTTACACCTGTTTCAAATATAGGCGTTAAAACCGGAGGGGGTTCCGCTTGAAGCCATACACCGCAACAAGTAGGCTTATGTTATTATAACACGATTTAGACACCGCATTTTATAAAATAAAATATGGCCACTGGTTGCTGTTTTTGTTTAATTTCTAATTATAATAAATGCGTTTGTCTTGTCTACTTCCGTTGTGTATGGTTATCGGGTTTTGAAATAGATGCTATAATGTATTCACACTAAGAGAAAACAAGTAAAATTAAAGATAAAACTTTGGTCTTTTTACCGGACAAACAACAAAACAAAAAAACTTTTTTGCGCAAAATAAAACCGACTTCCATATCAAAACACTACAAAGCCAAAAATAATTTTAATTTCGGTAGTCGGTGTTATTGGTTTTGTATTTTCATTTTTTTTTCACACCGCCTTCCGAAATTAAAATTATTTTTGGCTTTATAGTGTTTTGATATGGAAGTCGGTTTTATTTTATGCAAAAAAGTTTTTATTTTCGTGCTTTTTAGTGGGTCAGTGAATTTTCCAAATCGGTTCGTAAATGACGGAGTTATACGCGAACGAAAAGATCATCAACGTAAATATTTTTTAGACTTTTGTTTATTTTTCAGAAACGGCTTTTCCGATTTCGATAAAATTTTCATGGGACCATTTGGGACGTATACCCTTTCTAACAAGATAATAATTTTTCAAATCGGTTGGCAAGCGACGGAGTTATGCGCGGACAAACATAAAAAAAAATACAAACATCCGAATTGAGAACCTCCTCCTTTTTTAGAAGTCGGTTAAAAAAGAAATAGTAAGTAAGAAACAATAAGAAATAAACTCTGTGTTTTGTGCAGATCTCAATTTAACATGATTTTATACGTCTAAAATTATAATAAAAATAAAAAAAATACATATACCTATTATTATGTAGAAAAATTTCAAGTTGCGAGCATGTTGCGACTGCGTTTTTCACGATGAAAATTTAAAACTTCGGATTTTTGGTTCTAAGACATACCAATGTATCAAAATTCCAAATACATGCGACATTCAATAATTGGCACTGGGCCCGCGGGGTGTATTACCGAATGTCGCATGTCTTTGATCCCTCTAATAGAGTGACATACCTGTGTCACAGCAGTACACTATATGCGGATTATGTTATGATCTGTTAAGAAATAAACACAGGTTTAACATTAGAGACCTTGCCAATGTTTTTATGTTGGACTATTTAACCGACTTCAAAAAAAGGAGCAGGTTCTCAGTTCGTCTTGAACGTTTTTTTTTTTGTTTGTTACCTCATAACTCAGAGACGGCTGGACCGATTTGGAAAATTCTTTTTGCATTTGAAAGGGTATACTTTTTAGTTGGTCCCATTGTTTGACAAAATTTTTTTAGCAAAAAATAGAACCGACTTAAATATCAAAACACTACAAAGCCAAAAATAACTTTAATTTCGGAAGACGGTGTAAAAAAAAAAAAGAAAATACAAAACCAATAACACCGACTACCGAAATTGAAGTTTGTTTTGGCTTTGTAGTGTTTTGATATGGAAGTCGGTTCTATTTTTTGCTAAACATTTTTAATTTCTGTGTTTAATACGTAGGAGCGTAAAATACATATTTTTTGGGCAAATAACAATACTTCAAAATTATTAATGAGCTGTTCTTAGATTTGTCTACAAAACAGAAAATCTGCTGCGTCATCTAATCACAACCCTTGCTTGTTAACATAAATAGAAGTAATTAATTATAATTATCTCGGAGTCTCAGTGCTCTCACGACTTAGTGTAAAGATTCATTTGGTTTTCTATCGTTCTCGGATCGAATATGGTAATTGTTAATCAGTACATCTAAATGAGCTGTATGTGTGGTCTTTGCTGCGAATTGAACAGCTTTTCACCTTAATAATATACTACAGCTAAGTTAGAAGCAAACAAAAATATTGCTGTGCTATTAAGTCACGAATTTAGTAAGTCTTAAGCCCAAATATAATACCTAAAAATGAATGTTAGCCTAGACGACACTAAATTGTTTTTACATATATTGGTGATAGCTTCGCGTTTGGCCACCATCTCGGCTGATGGTGAGCGAACACGATTGCCTAGAAATTACCTATTCACTCTTGACTTAAAGATCCCTAAGTTATAGCTATAATGAAATACAGATTCCGACACGGAATTCCATTTTTTAGCTGTTGTTATATAGAAATGCGAGTAAACGCCTATATTTTGTTATTAATAATAGATAATATTAGTGTTGCCCAAACGAGAGTCTCGCAAGAGTCTTGCAATCTAATTGCAAGACTCTTGCGAGACTCTCGTTTGGGCAACACTAGATAATATCATTTCTTGCTCTTAATTTTATATGAAAAAGAAAGATAACTCCTTTAAACTGAAAAATTATAGTTTCTTTGTTCGTTATATAAAACAGTAAATATGCCTATATTGCCTATGCATGTAACACTTTTGTTCCAAGTTCTGTTCTGTTGGAATTCCCTCGATGTTACAATATCTTCAATTATCAAATTAAACGTACCCAAAACCACATCAACAGATTACCGACACATACATTATTCCAATACATTACAACAGTTGGTCAATAGGTAATTCCACTTAGCTTCAAGCTTTCACATGCTGCCCGATAAACTCTAGTTACTAGATAAGTGCACAGACGGACAGATTTACGACTAACTTTATCAGGTAATAATGTTTTCTTAACGTTATTTCCATTAGTAACCTCATAGGTAAGGATTTAGTAAATGATAGTGTAAATATTTAAAGTTTAGTTTTTGAGATACTTGTAATTACTCGGTAAATGGTTGAGTGAAATTATTGATGCTGCCTTTTTTTAAGGAAGGGAAATCATCCAATGACTGCCTCCCGATCTGGGCGAAGCGGGAGGGTGTGTCAGACTTTTACTGACTAAAACCCATCCGTGTTCAATCATATGCCCTTCGTGTTCCGAGGCCGCGGTAGCTCTTTAGGCAACGGTAGCCGGCAGGCAACGGCCCTCTTATGGGCCCCGACAATTTAGCTGACACTCTTTGAGGCGCGCGTGGAACACGATGCGCCGTCTACCCGGGCCTGGTTTTAGTCGGGAGGCGAGCTGCTCATTGCTCGCAGCCCGCAGGTCCGCGCCTACGGTGGCCGACGCCCGGAGCGTCTCCTGCGGCGGCTGGGGCGCGAGGGCCGTGAGGCCCTTGAGACCCGCCTCTCCCACGCGCATCACGCCACCTCCCGGTGAGCACCTGCGTCAGGCGGAAGGCGAGAACGCCATGACGGCTCGTTAGACACTCCTTAAAGGGGGGAATTACCGCCGCTATTGTAGCGTGCCCAATTGCTGCTGCCTACGACTTCTTTCGCATTTTCCCGGGGGAGAAAAGTAGCCTAATTCTTATTCTGATGTATAAGCTATGTTATTGTAAAGTTTCATTAAAATCTATTCAGTAGTTTTTTCGTGAACAAGTAACAAACATCGACCCATCCATCATCACAAATTTTCGCATTCATAGTATTAGTAGTACTGCTGAGCAAGAAGTTATGGGTTCGACACAAACTTGTACACACGCAGATTGGCTGCCTTGTCCGAAATCGGTCAGGACTATACAGAGTTAATACGACCGAAGAGCTTTCCTTTAAACTGCGTATACTAGGTACCATTTTCAAGCTTTGTACCAATAATAAATTAATAGTTTAAAAAACACTAGAAAAACACGCTTTTATAAATGCACGTAAAAACAGAAAAAAAAAGCAATTAAACGGTCGATCCCCCCAGAGGATTTGAAAGTGACATCTATAAAAAAATAAACCTATGGATGACGCGGTAATTCAAAAAGGTTAAGAAAACCGATAATGGATTTTCTTTAGGTTTGTTATAACCTTGAAATCTGATCCTGTTCAAAGTCCATTACGTGGCCTTTCTTACAAGTGCAAACACGACTATGATACGATATTTCATTATGGAATGCCAGTGCCTATCTTCCGGCTTCCTCATCAGACCTTGAAACCTAATCGTGGTAAAAGTTCATAACAAGACTTTTCTAAGAAATCCAAAACAGCTATGATACGATTTTCCATCATGAAGGTCCAGTTCATATCTTCCGGCTCCATCATCAGATCAGTTCGACAGTACCATATTATTGTATTGTCATCAGAACTACATACAGCTGCCAATTTTCATTACGCTACGACCCTTAGAAGATGGTTAAATTAGTTACCTTAGATTCCATTACATAGTTAGTTACATACAGGTCGACCTAATAAAAACGTGTTAAAAATCAATTAAATAGGAGAAGTAGTTTAGTCGCCAATGATTTTGATGAGATGCACCTTAAACCGATAAATCTGACCAAGACAAGAGATAACACACGCCGCGCTACGTTGCCACTTTGTTACCTAGGTATTTAAGGTCAGTCACATTTATTTACAAAGGGTGGTTGCGTTTTAATATATGTTTATGTCCATACGTGTTTAGTGTTAATTTGATACAGTTAAAAAATAAAAAGAGCTAAAAATATTTTTTTTTCAAACAATACTCAATACTTCAATCATACTCTGATTTGTAAGCTATTTAGTTTGTTTGAAAAAAAAATATTTTTAGCTCTTTTTATTTTTTAACTGTATCAAATTAACACTAAACACGTATGGTATACGTAGTGTAATTTAATGCCCTTCTGTCGTATCAACTCTGTATATATATATGGGTAGGATGCGAAAAAGTTGAGATATAAAAGTACTTCAATGAAAAAGAAAAAACTGTTAAGTGCGAGCCGGACTCGCGCATTAAGGGTTCCGTACCATTATCTACAAAAAATACGATTGCGTATAAATAAAAACAAAAAAATCATATTTGTTGTATGGGAGCCCACCTTAAATATTTATTTTTTTGTATTTGTTGTCATAGAGGCTACAGAAATACATCAACTATGAAAATTACATATGGCTAGCTATCACGGTTCATGAGATACAGTCTGGTGACAGACAGCGGAGCCTTAGTAATCGGGTCCCGTTTTTACTCTATGGATACAGAACCCTAAAAAAACGTATGCATTTCTGAAGAGTGATGGGAAGGTGAAAAAGCTAAGTGGACAAACAATTTATGGTAAACGATATAGGCGTTCGATCGTTTCTTTGAAACGAATGCAAATCGTCCATTTGCACTAGGCTGTTAAGACGAGAAAAAGAATCTTTACGAAGAAAACTGGGTTTGCCTTAACATATTATTAGTCAAGTTTAATGTTTATGTTGATACTAGCATTATATTAGTACAGAACCTCTAAGTGAGAAATTCCTGTAACTGACATAGAAACCGGTTAGTATTTTAATATAAAAATTCTAGATTCTCTTTGTTGCTCTGTTCGCTCGCATGAAAAGGTTTTTTGTCGGCCAAATTAAAGTAGCCTAGCCTTAATTTGAAATCGGTTCAGTATTTTTTAATTCTATCCTCATATCTTCATGCCCTTATCCCATTTACTCGGAGCCGACGCAACACGTATTCCTTTCCTATTTATTATTCCTCACACAAGCCATCTTTATTTTCTTTGACTTTCCTCTACATCTCCATTCAGTCCATTACAAAAAAAAAAACAAAAATCTTAACTTTCCCATTTGTAATATTACTACCAAATATCACTGAACAGAACATAAATTCAAATATAAACATAAACATGGGCGTGGATTAAATTACGGTGAGAACAATAGCAGGTGCACTTCTGGATGTTTCAAAGTCATGGGCGAGGTCAAATTCACACAAAAACGATTACAACTTTGAAAAGAACCTTACGAGTATTTGCTAAACATATGTTTGATTACTAAAGAACTTCATATATAATCATGATTCGACAGCAAGTTTAGTAGATGAAATAGAATTACACCAGACGTAAACCTACCATAGAAGTAAAGATTGACTATAAAAGGAAAGATGAAAAAAAAAAATAATTTAAAAAATCTAAAAAACCCGAATGTTGAGCAGTCGGGTTTTTTAGATATTTTAAATAAGTTTTTTTTTTCAACTTTTTAGTTAAAACATTAATTGACATTTTTTTAGTTTTCCCGGTCGTGTCACTCATACACATTGGCACTCCACCAGATTCAGAAAGTGAGTCCATATTTTTAAACTTTCTCATTGTGTTATTTTGCTAGTATTACACTAATGATAAATATGATATACCTTTTTGAAATCCTTATGTTAAGCTCTTTAATTTGATACCCATATTGTAGTATTTGAAAAAAAAAAAAAATTTTTACCATGTATAATGGCTTCGCACAGCCGCCATGTTTAATTTTTTTAAATGTCACCTATCTAAGAACACTCGGGCTGTTAAGACAAATCTCACGATACATCAATTGTGTGAATCTGTTCAGCGGTTCTGGAGATATGAGGTAATAAAGAATATTACAAACATACATACATACAAGATACGCGCGAAAAAGATAACCCTTCCTTTGCAGTCGGGTAAAAATATTAGAAGTATCATTACAATAAACATTTTTTTTTTTTCTTATGCTGCCTATAGGGTAGCATTCACAAACGCTAACACCCAAGATACAGGACATGTCCTAGTATAGGTGCTAGAAGTTCACAACAAAAATATGACTATATTTAGCCATGTGTATAGTTTAAATGTATTTATTGTATTTTATATTCTCTCTCCTTTTGTTATGTTATTATTCAGCTACCATCAGAAAAAGACGACGACCACCTAAAAGATGGGACGATGACCTGAAAACGGTTGCAGATGTAATGTGGATGAGAAAACCACATGATCGGGACCTTTTGAGGGATTTGTGAAACACCTAAAGGGAAAACTATCTTAACCAAGGTCTGAGAATAAATTATACTTTGTCACAGTTTCAAAGTATTTTGCAAAAAAGTATTTTTGGTTTAGCACCAATAATTTATAATAAAATCCCTAAAACTATCATAACCTTGAAAATATCATCAAGCTTGTACAAATGGTATTCGGATTCGTTAACGTATCCAATGCAAACAGTCCCTGTGGCCGCCGCTACGTTTGTTTGCACGTTTTTTACTTTTTGTCTGTCTGTCTGTAGACTATTTTTGGTACGAGTGAGACACAAAAACATGTTTTAGATGTTCGGGTTCTCTTTGCGTTCTATATATATAAGTTATGAGTATGTTGAGTGACATAAGTGATCAATCAGAGGAAACATCTATTTTATTTATTTGCTGGGCCCGCATGTTTTTTTTTTAAAGAGAGCTAGAAAAGTGGGTAGAATTCATATTACTAGAAAACCCTTCCAACTAAGCTAAATATGCTTGTGTCTGGAGTGAGTACACGGCAATAGTGTAGTGGGTAAGGTTCGAACCCGCGACCTCACAATCACGAGTCTGACACCTTAGCCATTATTAGGTCATTGACGCTTCTGGTCTTGGTTCTTAGTCGATGTTTGTCCGGGCTTATCTCTGGAAACACTGAACTATGAGACTATGATTTACATAGTCTTTAAGTCAAGAGTGAATAGGTTACTTTTAGGTAAGCGTGCTCCATCTTCGACCACATCATCACTTACCATCAGGTGAGATGGTGGTCAAACGCGAACCTATTCTAAATAAAAAAATAAAAAAATAAAAAAATAAAAATGCTAGCTTTTTTGTTACCTTATGACCTCCTCTACCATCCAGTGAACGTCCCATTTAAATTGGTTCAGCTTTTCCAGAGTTATCTCTGCCCGGATAAACAGAATAGACAGATATAGATTTAATTAAGTTTCTTTGTGTTTTAGTATTGTGTAAATATCTTGACAGACAATACAATTTTATTTATACAGGGTGGCAGAGACATCGACGCACAAACGCTTACCAGGGATTCGGGACATGATTCTGGACCCCCTGCGTTGGAATTTGCTGAAAAATACTGAAAAATTAAGAAAAAGCCGACGGAAAATTTCAACGCAGGGGGGGTCCAGTCTCCAGAATCTTGTTCTGAATTTATGGTAAGAGGTTGCGCGTCGATGTCCCTGCCACCCTGTATAGGCAAGTTTAGAAGATTTCTGTGTCCATCAATTATATCAATGTTATGTCCATATAGCCAATTCTATATCTAAATATATATAACTCACTGACTGACATAGTGATCTATCAACGCATAGCCCAAACCACTGGACGGATCGGGCTGAAATTTGGCATGCAGGTAGATGTTATGACGTAGGCATCCGCTAAGAAAGTATTTTGCGAAATTCCCACGGCATCGGGATTTACACGGGAAAAACATCCCACGCGGGCGAAGCCGCTGGCACAAGCTAGTTGCAATATAATTAGATAGGTTATTACCGAAAAACACGTCATCAGTCACCTATCATAGGTCAATAAACTTGTTGACGCTTTCAATGCCAATAAACTATATCTCATTTAAAACGGTACCTATCTACACACGCAATACCGAATATAGAAATCCTTTAATTAGCAACTTAATCCAAACACATAACTTCCTATACATACATACAGCAAGAAATAAATCAAAGTGAATCAATGTCATTGGTGATAGCATCCGATAGCGACTATCGCATAACGGTAGCCAGTACTTAATTGAGCCTCTAATGAGACTCGACTTTGAACATGGGAAATTGTAATTAGCAAGGGTCTAATTATGCGTCATGGAATTTGAGATAGCAATTTGTATGTAACTGTTACGTTGGGAATAACGTTTTGGGAGTTTGTGGCTACGTAACAACATGGGACGATGTTCAAGGGTAAGCATCGCGTGATGAGGCTGGTCCGTTGATGGGTGACCGTCTCAACATATTGAGAGACATTGTTCACTCCAAACGGGTATCGTGTTACCCAGCTACAGGGTGGTGGAGGTTGAAGGCAGTTGCTCCATGTAAAACACTGGTACTTACTCAGCTGCATCTATCTAGTTAGACTGGAAGCCGACCCTCAACATATTTGTGAAAAGGCCATCATCATCTGATCACAGATGGTGATGGCAAAAACATGGAATAAGGGAACGTATGCATCCAAGAATGTTTATGGTGTTATGGTATTTTTTTTTCTGGGTGGGAAAATTATCACATGACTCCTCCCGCTGTGCGTGGAGCGGAAAGGAGTGTCAGACTTCTACTGACTAGAAGCCCACCCTGCTCTCTGTTGACCTTGCCCCGTAAGGCAATGGCCCTATCGGTCCCGATCAATGCTGCTGACTGCTCTTTGAGGCGTGCGCGAAACACGACGCGCCGTCAACCCGTGTCTGGTTCTTACCAGACGGTGGGCTACCCCTGCTCGCCATCCGCAGACCCGCGTCTACGGTGGCCGGAGATCAGCTCGTGATCCATGACGCCCGGGGCGTCTCCCGCAGCGGCTGGGGCGTGAGGAAGATAACTGTCTCTCCCTCACGCATTCAGCCTCCTCCTTCGCTAGCATGACTGCTTCGCAGAAGGAGGCGACTGCATCCCATTCCCTCTCGCTCCGAACCAGGGTCTGAAGTTCTGAACCAAGGCCGGGCGCGAGATGTCGCCGCCGCCGATCGCCTCCACGAGGACACGGCGGTGCTCCGCCCAAATGGTGTTATAGTACGGAGGTGTAATTTATGGGTTTGCAGGGATAAACCGCTTCACCGATTTTGATGGACACTGGTAGGACAGAGATAGACTAGACCTTGTAGAAGGACATGGGCTACAATTTCATTTTTAGCGTTCCGTACCCAAAGGGTAAAAACGGGACCCTATTACTAAGACTTCGCTGTCTGTCCGTCTGTCTGTCTGTCACCAGGCTGTATCGCAAGAACCGCGATAGCTAGATAGTTGAAATTTTCACAAATTATGTATTTGTTGCCGCTATATCAATAAATACTAAAAACAAAATAAAATAAATATTTAAGGGGGGCTCCCATATAACACATTTTTTTTTGCCGTTTTTATAGAAAATACGGTACGGAACCCTTCGTGCTCGAGTCCGACTCGCACTTGGCCAGTTTTTTACTTTTCGTTAGTTAAAATTACATTTCTATCGAGGAAAGTGGAAGAAGCTAGTTGAGAATAATAAAAATCAAGCATTGTTTCTTAGAAGCAGCAAGAAAAAGCCACAGGACACAACAGTGCAATTATTTTCTACCGACTCTGCTAACAATGTTTATTTACTATTATGTTCGTATCACGTATAACCATACACAGTAGCAATACATCTTAAAGCCCAGAACACACCACCTGCAGTGAATTCAAGCTCACAGGTACCATAGACCATGAACATCTATCCTTTGACCATTAAACAATAAAAGATGCCCACAACTTACCCTAAGAATCAATAACATTAAATCTGTTACCATATTTGTAAAACGGGAACTCTTTTCCTAAGCTAAGTAGTCATTAAGTAACGTTAGTTCACTAATACGTCAATCTAGAACGGCCTTTATTTGGAAGTACAAGTTCTTTACAAGGAAGCTGGAGGAATGAGTGTGTAAACAGAATAAAAAAATATATACTTCAATGAACTATTTAGTTAGATATTATAACGGTTGGGAATTGAAGAACGATGAATTTAACTAGTGTAATATAATTTGTCGATTCTCGTCGCGGGTTCGATTTCCGTACCGAAAAAAATGTTTGTAGTTCTGGGTCTAGGTTTATGGTATGACGCGCCGTCAACCCGGGATAATAACATACCTAAACCTAATAACAATATGTTTTCAATATGTTAAAATGTCAAAGACTTACAAGTAATCTAAAAACTAGTAAAACCGTTTAACATTCGACGTAGATCTATCAGGAAATTACAATCAAGTCGTAAAACTTTTGACGTGTCAATTAAACCAGATCTTGAAACATCAATTCTCAATCTAGAATAATAATACGCTTGTTTGATTCCTCGTTAGCCTACTAAAGTTAAATGTCACCAATACAAGTTGTTGGAAGTGCAAGGCCCCACAGTTCTTCGAACACGACTTAAGAAATGTTGAAGTTCTTCGTGGGCGATGAATTAGCGGCTTGACACTATGTATGCGCGATCATTATCATTAAATGCAACACATTATGTCGCAAGGCTTTGAACTTTACCGGCTTCAGACTATGGACTGATGTTGCTACCGTGATTAGAAAAGGTTTCGATTGTTTGCCTTGTTTTATTTAAGATATGGTGTTTTCTCAAATATTATTAGCAACAAGAACGGATTTTATGGCTGCATAACATGAGGGTCATGTTTGAGGACTCTACATACATGGAAAGAAGAGGATTTCGGGAAGAAAATCCGTCAGACTGGCTGAATAGCCACCGTTCCTTCAGTTGCTCTTACATAATGAGGCTGCGGTTTTATTTATTTATAACAAAATCCACAGCTCTTAAAACAATGTTTTATAGTAACTTATATCTAATCTTACAGCCAATTACGGATTTACAATTTATTCACTAGTAACAAACATGTAGGAAATATTTTTTTTTTAGATTAACATTATTATACAGTATTAAGAAGTCTGCATGGGGAGTATTAAACATTGCCGCAATCCTGTCAGGCATTGGTCAATGGTTGCTAACTGCTCTTTGAGACGCGCGTCAACCCAGGAAGGTCCTTGCCGGACAGTGAGATTCCCCTGCTCGCCATCTGCAAGCCCGTATCTACGGTGAACAGAGATCGTCTCGTGATTCCCGACGCCTGGGGCGACTGGGGCGTGTGGAACAGAGTTGTGTCTCACGCACGCGTTCAGCCTCCTCTTAACTAGCTTCACTGTTAAGATCACACTTACGTATCCATGCTTAAAACTCGCGGTTGCAGACATTATAATACACAGACAGACAGACAGTCACAACATTGACACTTCAATTAAACAACATAACAGTCCAATTCTCCCGCCATGTTTGTCACAAAGTCACATTTCGCTCGAGAACCACAAATCGTGCTCTAAGTCTCGTGACGCCGTGTCTGTGTGTTGCTCTCAAAACTGAGTGCAGTTCATCATCTTAATATATTCCGGTTTGTTTTATTGCAGCCGTTACTTTGATGGACAGATAAGCTTTGAGAAAGCTGGTGTTCCTTTGGTAATGGTTTCTTTCTGTGTGAAATTGTGAGGTTAGATGTTTATTAAAGTAAGTCCAGGTCGTACTAACAGGGGTGCGAGCAGAAGACCTCCCCGTGCGCTTGGCGGCTGCTGGTCCCCTGCGGATACGTCCGGGGGGAAGAGCAGTCGCTGGGCCTGGTGCACCCTGGGTCACGGACAATAATCTCTTCGCGGGGTGTGGGGTAGAGGAGTATTGTTGTCCGGAGCTAACTTCTGCAGGAGCGGAGGAGTCGCTCCCGAAGGCTCCCTACCTGCGCTCTGCAGCTGCAGAGTGTACGACTAGGGAGCGAGGTGGGATAGACCGCGGGCCGTTTCAGTCCGCGGTCTAGGGGCATCCGTGGCGAGGTGTTATGAGCCGCGGTGCCGGGTGTTGGGTATTTTTAGTTAGTTTCTAAGTTTGGGGTAAAAAAAAAAAATAAAAAAAATATAAAAAAAAAATAATAAAAAAAAAAAAAAATGTATATATAAAAAAAAAAAAAAAAAAATAGGTTAGCTTAGATTAGGTTACCGAACAGCGGGCGGTATATCCTGTACACAGGCATTCGCAGGCCTCGGGAGGCTTAAATACCCTCCCACTAAAAAGCGGCCACATCATCGTGGGGAAGTGATGTGTGTATCACCCAAATCGTAAAAAATGAAATGGTGAATAAATTGGATTGCTCTTCGTCATGCACCCCGGTTGACGCCCGGCGCTCGCAGGTATCCGGGCCTGCGAGTGGTAAATTGGTTACCGATGGATGCTCAGGGGTAGGTGACCAGGCCCCTGTAGCGGATATGGCTACTGGAAGCAATGTGTTATGCGATCCGGTTGACACCCGGCGCTCGCAGGTATCCGGGCCTGCGAGTGTTAAATTGGTGACCGACGGATGCGCAGGGGTAGGCGACCAGGCCCCTGTAGCGGATATGGCTACTGGAAGCAGTGGAACTCGGCCGCGTAGGACGTCTTCCGTCAGGAAGCGTCCAGCGAGCCCGTCCTCGGACGAGGAAGGCCTGCCGGCCCCCAAGCTGCCGACTTCGAGGAGGGGTCGGCAGGCATCGAAAGGGGCGAGCGCTTCGCAGACGCGGAGGGATGGGCGCGGGCGGTTCGTCCGCCCCAACACCCCCGCGGCTAGTGAAGCAGAAAGTGACATGGGGGTCACCACAGAGGACCCTGGCGATGGCGGCGAAAGCTGTGCCTCGCTGGGGAGCACAAAGGCGGAGGTCAACGCCGCCAAGAGGCAGCAGCGCAAAGCCGTCGCGGCAGACGAAGTGACGGAAATGGCCCGACGCGCTCGCGAGCGACGAGCTGCTCTGGCGGCGGAAGGGGGCGAGCCGTCTGCGGTGGCCTTGAGCCAGCTGGCTCTGGATGGGGTGGACTTAGTCCTGAAGGTTGCCACCAAGTCTGGCAGCCTAAAAGGCACGTTCACCCGTGGCTTGAAAGAGGCTGCCGCGGACATCAGGGAGGCGGTTGGCACCCTCCTCAACAGAACGGCCTCTGACGAGGTCGCAAAGTTGCAGGAGGAAAACAGCCGCCTCCGAAACGACTTGGAAGACCTCCGGCGGCAAGTCGCTGCGCTAAGCGAGGAGCAGCAGCGACGCACGTCTCCCATTGCCGCACCTGTGGTGGCCCCGACTCCCGCACTGCGACCGGCAAGCCCTCGCACCGATGAAGAGGTCGAGCGCATTGTCCGGCTCTGCATGCTCCAGTGCGGGAGCATGGTAAACGCTCGGATGGAGGCGATTTCTCGGCGTCTCCCAGCGGAAACCCTCCGTCCGCCTCTAGCGGCTGACACGCGGAGGACTGAGGAGCCGCCGAGACTTGCGCCTCGAAAGGAGAAGCCCGCGGAGGGAGCTCCTCCGAGCGGCCAGCCCACGACTGCCGGGTCTAAGGGTGAGACCTGGGCGAAAGTCGTGGGCCGCAAGAAGGCCCGCAAAGCCGCCAAGAAGGCCGCAGCAGCAGCATGCGCCCCAGACGTAACCGCAAAGGCGGTTGCGCAGCCTGCGCGACAGACTGCGCGACGGACTGCCAAAGGCGGTCGCAAAGGGCCGACGATACGTACCCCGCGTTCCGAAGCTGTGACGCTCACGCTACAGCCTGGGGCTGCGGAGCGCGGCGTAACGTACCAGTCGGTCATTGCTGAGGCCAAGGCCAAGATCAAATTATCTGATCTTGGCCTTCAGTCCGTCACCCTTAGGCAGGCTGCCACGGGTGCGCGGCTCTTTGAGGTGGCTGGTGCTGCGAGTGGCAGTGCCGAAAAGGCGGACGCTCTGGCCGCCAAGATGAGGGAGGTCCTCAACTCCGAGGACGTCCGGGTCTCCAGACCAATGAAAACCGCAGAGGTGCGGATTTCTGGTCTGGATGACTCCGTGACCTCTGAGGAGGTGGTGGCGGCCGTTGCCCAAAGTGGAGAGTGTCCGCCGGGCAATGTGCGGGCTGGCGATATACGCGCCGACGCCACCGGACTCGGCGTAGTCTGGGTTCGGTGCCCTGTGGCGTCGGCGAAGAAGATCGCCGAGAGCGGCAGATTGCTGGTAGGCTGGGTTGCAGCGAGGGCGAAACTCCTGCAGCCCCGGGCTTTGCGGTGCTTCCGGTGCTTGGAGAAGGGGCACGTCCGGGCAAAGTGCACCGCCGAAACTGACCGTAGTGATCTTTGTTATCGCTGCGGTCAGCCCGGCCACAAGGCGGCCCAGTGTTCCGCGGCACTCAACTGCATCTTGTGTTCGGATGCAGGGAAGCCAGCGGGACACAAAGTGGGCGGAGGGGCCTGTGGCGCGCCTGCCAGCAAGGCCAAAAAGAAGAAAAAGAAGAGGAGCACCAAACCTGCCGGGGAAACCTCGCCTCCCCCGCAGGCTAGTAGCTCCGCGGCCGACTCCCGGCCCAGGACCGTTGCCGAGGGAATGGAATGTTAATAATGCTCCAATTCCATTTTCTCCAGGGCAACATCAACCACTGTGCCAGAGCTCAGGATCTCCTACTCCAGAGCATGGCACAGTGGTCGATTCACGTGGCTGTGGTCGCCGAACCGTACTTCATCCCCGCCCGTCACAACTGGCTGGGATGCGCTAACGGTTCGGTGGCCATTATTGGCGAGACTCTGACCGACCCGTCTCGGGGCCGCGGCTGGGTTGCTGCGGTCTCGGGTGGCATCGTCATTGTGGGGGCGTATTTCTCTCCCAACAAGAGTCTCGCCGACTTTGAGGGTTTCCTTGTCGAGTTGGGCGCCGTCGTAGGCCGCCATCACCCTCGTCCCGTTCTGGTGCTCGGGGATCTCAACGCCAAGTCATCGGCGTGGGGATCTCCGGTCACTGACCCTCGGGGCGAGGTGCTAGAAGAGTGGGCGGTGACGACCGGTCTGGTCGTCCTGAATCGGGGTTCGGAATACACATGCGTGCGGCAGCGGGGCGGGTCGATAGTGGACGTCTCGTTCGCTAGCCCCTCTGTCGCCGGCCGAGTCCGCGACTGGCGTGTCGCCGTGGAGGTGGAGACGCTGTCGGACCATCGGTATATCCGGTTCGACGTCTCTGCCCAGACCGCGAGCGGCCGCCATCCAACAACCCCGATTAACGACGGCCCGCGTTGGGCGCTTAAGCGCATCGACAGGGAACTACTCGAGGAAGCTGCATTAGTCCAGTCCTGGACCTGGGAGTCGACGACGGACGGCCCCGTCGACGTTGAGGCGGTGGCGCTGTGGTTTCGGGGGGCGATGACGCAGATCTGCGACGCGTCCATGCCCCGTGTCCGCCAACAGTCCGCAAGGCGCCAGGTGTACTGGTGGACCGCCGAGATCGCGCAATTGCGCGTAGCGTGCGTTGCGGCTCGCCGCCGGTACACCCGATACCGGAGACGACGTCGACGGGATTCCGCCGAGGAGGACGCGCTGTATGAGGTGTACCGCGCGTCCAAGGAGACTCTGTGGCTGGCCATCGGCGACTCAAAGTCGCGCGCCAGGGAGGAGCTGCTGGGGTCCCTTGATCGGGATCCGTGGGGGCGCCCCTACCGTTGGGTACGGAGCAAGTTGCGTCCCTGGGCGCCTCCACTGACGCGAAGCATGGAACCCCAGTTGCTAGAGGCGGTGGTGTCGGCCCTCTTCCCAGGGCGACCGGAACACGTTCCCCCGGCGATGGCTTCGCCCTCAGCCACAGACTCTCCAGAAGAAGAGGAGAGCACCGATGTCCCCGAGGTGACGCAAGCAGAGATGGGAGCGGCCGTGTCGCGACTCCGGGCTAAGAACACAGCGCCCGGACCCGACGGAGTGCCTGGTCGAGCTCTCGTCCTGGCTCTGAAGGAGCTAGAGCCCCAGCTGAGGAGGCTTCTCACGGCATGCCTCGAGCAGGGTCAGTTTCCCAGTGTGTGGAAGGAGGGGAGGCTGGTCCTCCTCAGGAAGGAGGGGCGCCCCGCGGACTCGCCGTCCGCGTATCGGCCCATAGTGCTGCTTGACGAGGCGGGCAAACTTTTTGAGCGTATCATCGCAGATCGCCTCGTCAGCCACTTGTGCAGGGAGGGGCCGAACCTGGACGACAACCAATTCGGTTTTCGTCGGGGGCGCTCCACCATAGACGCCATCATGCGCGTGAGGGCCCTGGCGGAGGAGACGGTGTCCCGGGGTGGGGTGGTGGTGGCGGTGTCTTTAGACATCTCCAACGCATTCAACACCCTACCCTGGAGTTGTATTCGGGAGGCCCTGAAATACCATCGCGTGCCTCCCTACCTCCGCCGTACAGTAGGGGCTTACCTGGAGGGTAGATGCGTCACCTATCGGGGACGTGACGGTGCTGGTCGGCACCTCACGTCGTGCGGTGTTCCACAGGGATCGGTCTTGGGACCGCCCCTGTGGAACATCGGCTACGACTGGGTGCTGAGAGGCGAACTCCCGCCGGGCGCCGACGTGACGTGTTATGCGGATGACACGCTCGTAACTGCCCGGGGGAGCTCGCACAGGGAAGCGACGTTGTTAGCCACGGCTGCGGTGTCACAGGTGGTGAACCGCATCCGGCGCCTGGGCCTGGAGGTGGCCCTGAACAAGTCGGAGGCCATGGTGTTTCATGGCCCTCGACGGGCGCCGCCGCCGGGATCACACATCGTGGTCAGCGGGACCCGGATAGCTGTCGAGTCCACCATGAAGTATCTGGGATTGGTGCTCGACAGCCGATGGGAATTCGGGCCCCACTTCCGGCGGCTGGTGCCCAAGTTGATGGGCGCAGCGGGCGCGCTTTCAACGTTGCTTCCCAACTTGGGGGGCCCGAGCGCCGCCTGTAGGCGGTTGTACGTGGGAATCGTGCGGTCCATGGCCCTGTATGCGGCCCCTGTGTGGGCGCTGGACATGACGGCCGGCACTCTCGCCATTCTGCGCAAACCGCAGAGGGTGATGGCCGTCAGAGTCATCCGCGGGTACCGCACGATTTCCTACGAGGCGGCTTGCGTCCTGGCCGGATCCCCGCCCTGGGACCTAGAGGCGAAAGTACTCGCGTCGTTGTATCGATGGCGCGAGGAAGAGCGGGCACGGGGCTCGAGGCCGGTGCAGCGGCAGATCGCGCTGCGCCGAGAGGAGCTCCGTCAGGTCTTGGTGGCGGAATGGCGGCAGAGGCTTCTGCGCCCTACCGCCGGCCTCGCTACCGTCGAGGCGATCCGGCCAGTACTCGACGACTGGCTCGGGAGAAGGCACGGCTCCCTGTCTTTTAGAGTGACACAGGTGCTGTCGGGGCACGGCTGCTTCGGCAAGTACCTGTGCCGCATAGACAGAGAGCCGGACGCTCGGTGCCACCACTGCGTCCATTGCGGGGAGGACACGGCGCAACACACGCTCGCCGAGTGTGTAGCTTGGGAGGAGCAGCGCCGTGTCCTCACAAATGAAGTAGGAGGCGATCTGTCGCTGCCGGCCGTAGTGCAGAGTATGGTCGGCAGCGCAGAGTCGTGGGACGCGGTGGTGTCCTTCTGCGAGGACGTGATGTCGCAGAAGGAAACTGCGGAAAGGGAGAGGGAGATCTCCACTCCCTTCCCTGGCCGCAGAAGGCGCACCGGGCGCAGGGGAAGGGCGGACAACGCCCTTTTCCAGCCCCCATGAATGGGTCCAGGGGCGAGGGACTTGGGGAAGTCCCTCGCCCCCTATTTGATGGACCCGAGTCGCAGGCGCGCGCGGGTGTCGGCGCGCGCCTCTGAGGCGATGCACGGGGTAGTTCAACACCTCACTACCCCGTGCAGGAGGCGAGGCCGGGACAGACCCGACCAGCACTAGTGCGGGGCTGCGGAAGAATTAGGTTTCCCGCGGCCCCCCACGCACGTGTGAGGAGACACCGGGGTGGTTTTAGCCGGTAAGAATCCGGCACACCCCTCCGCCATTCCCCAGGCGGAGGTAGTCCATGAGGATTTCCCCCCGTTAAAAAAAAAAAAAAAGGTCGTACTAACAACAACGTCAATTTACGTTAAAGTAAAATTTTCTCGTAAAAAAATTCGATCGTATAGTTTTTAACCAATTGCCCCAGAAACAGGGTCATGTTTTTAAAAATTATATTTTACAGATAACCTTTATGTGTATAGCAATGAGTGAGCTTCGTTAGTCTAGTCGTCAACAGCGCTTGTGCTAAAATAGGTACCGCTGTTCTTGGATTTGATTCCCAGGTTGGGAAATTGTTTAAAATGTCTCAGTTCAAGTTCCGAGTATGGACAGTTTTTTATTATTATATAAAAATCTTGTGTCACAGTATTTGTTATCGGAATAATCCGACACGACTTGACAGATTTTTATAGAATTTTTAAGCATATTCGATAGGACAAAAGCTATTTTTTTCAACTAGGAATAATTAACATGGCAAAACAGTGTTTTCCGGGTTAGCTATTTAGACTATGTGCTACTCTGCTTTAAATCAAATAAAGGACTTAAAAGGGCAAAATAGTGTTAGTATATCCATTGTTATGCCAATAGGGCTTTAGGGCGTCCACATCCCGGTCGCAATTGCCAAGATACGCGATAGTGCACATTGGTATTCGGATTTTCCTAATGTTTATATGGATACAAGGATCGGAATTTTGGCTGTCGAAAGACAAAGCTGCATACTTACGAACAAGACATAGGTTAACTTTTGAATGATATTCATGTTGTAAATAGTTTTGTAGATTTAACTAAATGTTGACTATCCTGAGAAGAAACATTGCAATTGGCATTGCAATAGTTACTTTTAAAGTCCACACAATTTGCGTCGGCCCGCCCTTACACACCACAAAATTACGTGTAGAAATAATATTTAACAAAAAAAAATCGCATAATAAATATATGATATAAACTGTATAATACACAATACAGAAACTTACTTATAGTTAGTCTACTGTAAACACGAAATCCGAAATCAAATAAGGAAGCGATTTACCAAAAACATATTACTGACAATGTACAAGAGATTAAGACCACCACAAAACGGGCCGCACGACACAACTTTGTTACATTATGTGTTCAAGATATGGATCGCTTTCTTATGTCCAACACGTCTCTCTTATCTAGACAAGAATCATTTAACTAAAATCGAAAGTGACGCTTGACATGCAGTGTAAAAAAGTTTCTCATTAGTTATTCGCTCCTTAGCGATGGTCATCTCATGATTACATGGAGAAAAATTGTAAGTGATGTAATTTTTGAATCTTTTTCATCCATATTTGTAAATGCTGAAAATTATGTTTATTTGTTTGTCCATCATTGACGTCTAAACAGAATAACGGTTCGATGGGGTTTTTGCCTTTCTGGTGTTAAGATAGTCGAACAGCTGGGGAGTGAGAGAAGTTTTGAGCAGAGCTAGTAAAATAATACATCAAATTGAAATAAATCAAAACAACACGAGAATTGCGTTTTAATTGCTTCAAGTGCTGCAAAGTAAGGTCTACACAATTAAGAAATAACAACCAACTAACAGCCATTTAGGTATAGAATTATGTTCCGTAGCCTACACAATTCATTCACATAGCCATTTTCAAAGTCAACGACATTGTTGTGGCGTGTTATTATGGTTATAGACGTATTAAATCAACCTGACTGCTTGAGTTCATTCAATATACAAGGGAAAAGCTATAATAAACCCACACGCAGCATTTACTTCGAGAATGATGAACATACCAATTGGTAGAAATATATGGCTATTTTATTAGCAATGATAGACTCGTCTTCCTTATTTTAGGCCTAAAGTCTAATTTGGGTTTTTATTGAACTATAAATATCAATAATTTCGCTGCACCTATAAAGCCATTTTTTAATTCGTGGTTTTTAATAACAGCCGAACAGGCCGATCTTGAAGTCGAAGTCTCGACGATCTTAACATATCTCAATTCCACCGTGGCTTAGAAAGTTCGCTAATTGGTACCGACTGTCACACTGTACAGTTTTGTCAATCGTTACGGGTAGTCCGAAGCCAGAAAATATGACACTACTCTTGCCAGGGCATCATGTGTCAGGGTTGCCATCCGTCCGGGTTTTCCCGGATTTGTCCTAGTTTGGAGAGCGTCCGGGAGCGCCCGGGGGGCTTCTTCCCAATAGGTCCAGGTAAAAACCGGACACACATTGGTCTTACGGGTACCAAAAAGCATTATCTCTATTAATATTTTCGTATGGTATTTCATCTAATTGTTTATGTTACGTTGATTAAATGAAAAGGAAGAGACTGTTATTAAAAAAAAGTTCTAAAGCTCTACAATATTGTCACTTTATCAGTAAATAAAAACCATAATGAAACATCGTTGTTTTTAGTTTCAAGTTCAAAAATGTATTTTTCTACGGTGTCCGGGTAAAAACTGTGATTTTACCCAAATGTCCGGGGTTTATAAGTCTTTATCTGGGGTCGGCAAATTTGGTGATGGCAACCCTACGTGTGTTAGATATTATTATGCAGTTTCTCCATGTACGGTACTGTTACAGCTACCTATGTTACACTGAAAGTTGATCTCACTATTTTTGGGAATAGGCAAAGAAAATGATGATAATGAAAAAACAATAATTCCAATAATCATTGATGCCAAAGTATAGCTGAAGCCATTTGCATGCCGACAGCTCCACATAAGCCGAGGTCACAGCAGCATCTCAATCGCTAAACGTGACTAATCCACCATTGACCGTTAAGTCGATATCTAAATTATACATTGTGTACAACAAAATCGTTGTTCGTTTTTCGATTTCTCCCCGTCCAGCGGACCACGCCCGCAGTGCGTCCGATGGCATTTACCGGTCCTGATATTGTTTGTACTCCGCCATTTTCGCATTGACAACCTCTGATCAGATATAATGTACATTTCGTATTGAACGCAAGGGAATTTATGCGGATTCATGTCTGCGCTGTTGTGATTTTGTTTATCGCTGTGCTCGTGAAAGCTGCGTCCTATTAAGATGGCCGATTTAAATACGTGGACTAGATGATGTGAGATCGGTACGATTTCAGTTTTTTACTTGAACTGTGAGAGTTTTTAGATGGAAACTTGTGATATGTTCTTGATGATGGCGATCGATGTTCCGGATTCTCGTAGAGCACGAGTTAATAGCTATCTTGTTCCATATTTGGTCAGCCTTGGCTTTTATAGTGTAATTTTTCTGTTAAGGTTTTTTTATAAGGATTTTGTAATAAGATACTTCGATTTGTAACTGTTAATTCGTTCCGCAATCCTTTAGAGGTTTTTTACTGCGTCATTGTTTGTTAAGACTTCCTGCGGAGCAGCCCATGTTGAGCCAAAGACTTATACTTGATGTTATTACGGTATACGTATATACAGATCTAGAAATGATAAGTATTGAGGGTGTCAGCTGCTTATCGCTTCCAGATATGGAGGTTAAAGGGCTACTATTGTACTCGGGGAATGTGGAATAGAAACTCATGACAATTTATAACATATTGCCACCTTGAGATAAGAATTTGGGACCTCAACTCTCCCTGAAAATATCTTGAGAATCTTTTAGAGCTATTTCTAAGTCTCTCTGTTGAATGGTTTTGTTATAGAAATGGATTCAATTGGAATAGAATTTAAACTCACGACCTTTATTTACGCCGTGTTTGCAGTAACAATAGCACTTTGTTCTATTTTTGAAAGTAGGTTTGGTAGCATTGTCTTTGGCTTTAGTATGAAAATAATCAAAGGTTTTACTTTTGCCATTATTTAGATGTGTTTAATTTAATTTATTTTTTACACCTTGGTAACTTGAATATATCTGTTTATTTATCCATGTAGTAAAGAGGACTTAAAGCTAATAAAAACATACTAAGAGGAGATTATTCGCCAGAAAGCCAATTAGAAGTCCTCATGTATAAAGTAGTAATATAATTTACGATGTGTGTGTGAGCAACACGCTACTATAAATCCATATTTATAAATAGTATACAAACATTTGTTTTCAATAAGACATTAATAATAGCAAAAAAACTGACTAACATAACCGTTGTCATTTGAAAAATCAGTTAACAAATAATACTATCCATAAATTTATGTATGTGGACAAATACATATTAAATGTATTTGTCCACATACATCAATTTCAGTTACAGCAAAAAAAAGTGAAACACGAATAAAAATATATATTAACACTAACACTTCGCCCGGAGAATTCATCTGCGTGGATTTCGAAATAATTAATAGCCTGTAGCACTCACAATACACCTTAATACATATTAAAAAAATGTTAGAATTTGATCATTCGTTTATTACCCCCCTACATACAAACTCACAAACAAATACTTCTTTATAATATTCTTCATAGTATAGATATCTTCACTAGCTAATAAATCAACTAGAACACATCCCAGCCAGGTCGCTAAACTCTGCTATTGGTCCTGATCTACGATACGATTGTTTTGAGCCTACGAACCGTGAAAGGTATTTAGTTGAATAATTCTGTTGATAATGTCATCGGCTGTCGACTGAGTAATTAGCTTTCGAGATGATACAATGATTATGTCTGTGAATGATGATATTGATGATAAGCTCTAGACAAAGTCATCAAAGATGATGACTTTTAAAAGATTTGTTTATTCACGCTCCATGCATATTGGTATAAAGACGAACTTAATACAGTAGACATTCTCTACCATAGTGCGGGACGAGCGGGAATGGGATGCAGTCGCTTACTTCTGTGAAGCAGTCACGCTAGCGAAGTAGAAGGTTAACCACGTGAGGGAGAGACAATTCTCTTCTTCAAGCCGCAGCCACTGCAGGAGACGCCCCGCGAGAGGAGTCATTTGATAATTTTCCCACCGAATAAAAAAGGCATTATATACCAGTCAACCAAGGGTGGTGAAGGGATTACGTGGTAGATGCAGTTTATACAACGTGTAACGGAAACCCCATATCTATCCAAAAGGGCTGAAGACAACATCTGGTATGGAGTCTCTATGCACAGTTTCAGCACAAAATAACTGACTCAAAAAATTGATACCAAATTATTGGTTTCATATATTTGTTGAATACAAATCATAACAAACGTGTCACAGCACTACGAGGGTCAATAACTTTCCACGTCACTTGCCAATAACACGATAAAACTTTTCGTTCTTCTTAATTTGAAAAATTCGGTCTCTGGTATCAGTGTATTGGAATTTGTAATAAGTTCTACACACGTAGACTTAGGATTACAAAACCCTTGCCATATCGTTTGTTATCATCATACACTTTGTAGATATTTGACAGTGTGTACGGGTAGTATTAAAAATACTAACGGTTATATTATGTACGGTCATTACCATCGAACGAGGTCAATCCGACGATGAGTGATCAGTGATCACCTTAACATATCAAGATCGTCCGGGCCGAAGTAGATAAGAGTATGATGATTATGATCCGCAATTTTTTTAAGGAAACGTGAGTGGGTCTGTTGTGGAAGATATGATTTTAATCGTTTTGGTTTACGGTCAAATGCAAGGTCTAGTTGAAGTGAAGTATGTATAGATGGTTGCGTGTGGGCAGTTTTATTGTAGATAGCCTTGATGCCAGTACGTTGCTCGGATAATAAACATAATAATACCGAATCTAAAGATATTTTAGATACGGCTGTCAAATACAAACCGCCGCCCCGGAAATTAAGGGCAGCCGAAGGAACAGGGTGGGTTTTTAGTCAGTAGAAATCTGACACACCCTTCCGCTTGACCCAGCGCGGAAGAAGTCATTCGATGATTTTCCACCAAAAAAAAAAAAAGGATCAACAGTTAACGTGAGAAGACCTCCAAAGTCCTAATGAATCTATACAATCAAATAAAGTTAAAGGGTCTGTCTGCGTTTTGCAAATATCTATGTTTTCTTAAGTACTTTAAGTTATACGATGGATACTAAAACATAAATTTTTAAAATTTTTGCCTGTCCGTCAGTCTTTATTTGTGCGGGCTAATCTCTAGAATGGCTGAACTCATTTCAATGGTGCTTTTACTGAAAAATAGGGGAGATTATAGGGCAATATATTGCGATTGAAAATACGCGGGAAAAACTTCCGACGCAAAGTAAAATATTTTTTTTTTAAACCAATAACACGCTTCTAAGACTAATGTAATGAGCAGAAATTAGAAATGCTTACTTTAATAGGCAGTCCAACGTTCCATCAGCCACTTTCCAATTCTATTTTCAATAAAAAAAAAAAAAAAAAAAAATTATCAGACCAGCTCGTTGGTACCATAATATTGTATTGTCGTCTAATCTATACATAATTGCCAAATTTCATGATGATACAAAAATTAAAAGTACGTTTAATTCAGATTCTTAGATTTTATTGCATATTTAGTTCGTTACAGATTCGTTCGTTACAGAAAGTTAAGAAAACCGATATCGGATTTTCATTAGGTTTATTATAAACTTGAAACCTGATCGTGTTCAAAGTCCATTACGTGGCCTTTATCACAAGTGCAAACACGACTATGATACGATATTCCATCATGGAATGCCAGTGCCTATCTTCCGGCTTCATCATCAAACCTTGAAACCTAATCGTGGTCAAAGTTCATTACAAGACTTTTCTAAGAAATCCAAAACAGCTATGATACGATTTTCCATCATGAAGTTCCAGTTCATATCTTCCGGCTTCATCATCAGATCAGTTTGACAGTACCATATTATTGTATTCTCATCAGAACTACATACAGCTGCCAATTTTCATTACGCTACGACCCTTGGAAGATGGTTAAATTAGTTACCTTAGATTCCATTACATAGTTAGTTACATACAGGTCGTAATAATAAAAGCGTGTTAAAAATACGGTGTAAGATGAAACCAGCTATAGAAATCTTCCCATCAGATTTATACAAAGAGGTTAATTGCTTTACAATGCTTTTAAACACACTTAGCTCTGATTTATACTTCGGTTACATAACTGGATCTATTTCCGCTATTAACTTTTACAATGATATCAATTTTACAACTAATAACGTATTTTTTTGAAAGTTTTATTTCTCACACATTATTAGCGATTGAGCTTAACTTATAACGGTGCTAATAGCTATACAGATTTGCTCTTTTAACACCTCATTATCAATCATTATAAAATTTAAAAAGGTGTGATGTGACCACTTTAATATACAAACGAGGTAACCCGTAGTTAGAAAAATCAAAACAAAGAGTACCTAATATTAATTCGACTGATACAGTTGGCGCAGTGGTTAAGCGATTGCGAATCAATTCAACAAATTCTCGCAACGGGACAAATTTTTGAAAAATCCTCTTTCGATACAGAAGGAATTCTTAGTGCGTGCAGATCATAACTTTTTGAAACAGCAAATGGTAATAACAAAATATTAAATAAACTGTGAGCCGATATAAACCTTAACTCAAAATATTTTGTTTCACATATGCCTACAAGTGCCCATCACTTATTAAAACGTCAGAAGTTAGTGCACGGTTCGATATTGATCGTTTCCTATGGTTTCTTTTCGAAACATCATTAACTTTCACAAAATAAAAATATCTGTAAAAAAAGTATAATAAAAACAAATTATAAAAATTATTATAGACTGCCTTCGCGCCGCAGAAAAGAGTGTGAAATTCGCAAATAAAATCATTTACTTACAATTACGGCTTAAAAGTGTTGGATAATAAATTATCAGGAACACGAACGTGGCTGCCATTATAGTCACGACCTCTGCTGACTCCCCAACGGCGAAGATTTATGATCTGATCTGTTCGCACACTTCATTATTAAATGTTAATTCGATTCTGGAGTAATGGAAAGTTGTTTGAAGATCTAGATTTGAAATACGTAGATAGTATTGTAAATATTTTGTTTAGTAATTTTTTTGTAAGATATTCTACATGGTGTACTTCAGGATAGTATATTAAATATATACAGTCAATGCTAAAAAGCAATTTCTACCAAAACACCTTGCAAAAAAAACAACTCAAAAGATACCAAAATATTGCTTGTTTAAACTAAATTATGGGTAAAATATGTCACCAACTGCGTCAGACATGACCAAAAATGGTTTTTACTGAATACCAAATACAGAAAACCCAGCCTGGAATAAAACTCTTTTGAGATAAGTTGTATTTATTCTTAACCTAAAACTACGGCCGAAGGTCGCATGTCTCTACATAATCATCATGTAACGTTATTAGAGGTCTTATCTCTATGAGCAAACAAGCCGGGCTATCCATTAACTCAGAACTACTGATCATATTTATTTCTAGAAAACCACATCTAGATCTTACAATGTTCTGCAATCGCTGTTACATATATTTTTGTTGTACATAAATCCTCCAGTTTGTCCTTAAAAGTCTACAAAGACTTGTTTTCCCTTATATGTTGGTAGAGAGACGGTTTTTAAACCAGCGGCAGCGGAATGGAAGTTTAGTCGACACTTGAAATTATTTTTAACTTCATTGTAGACACCTTGAATAGGGGGTAAAACACCGTAAACTAAATAAACTTATCAACGGCAAATAGAATAATTTTTTCTGTCAAGTCACTCGGAATCATTCAATTTCAAACTTTATTACTCATAAAATAAGAGCCTTTGAAAGGTAAATATGGGTGATACTAGGGAATTAACTTGAGGTTATATGGTGACTGATTCAAGGGTAAATAACAAGGGTTTTAATATGCTTTTATGAAGCGTTTAATGTTTTGGAAACTTTTAATTTTGGAGTATAAACATGGAAAAGTCAGTAACCGTGAAAGTATTTAATTATAAACTTAGATGATGAAAAAGATGATGACTATAATCTTAGATAGATAAGAAACTTGATTTACTTGAATCACAGCTAATACCACTCCAGAGCTTACAAAACTTACATATTAGCCTATAAGAGAAACACCGTAAAACTCTTCTAGGTACAACATTAATACGCCCTGTAATTATCAACCAAACACTATTAACATTCAAGCTTTACGCAAAATGATGTCCAGTATTACTTACAGAAAATAATCTTATACACCAACTGTACATACCTGTGAAAAAAAAAACATATATAATGAGGAATCTATACTTAGAAATAATAGTAATGGACGTGATTGAATTGGTAATATACTGATAATGGTTTTACGAAGAAAATCAATGACAACATTGATTTGGTTGGGCAAAAATGTCTTTACGGACGGAACCCGTTTACATCAATAGTGCATGTGTTGTAATTAATGTTGAGTATGTATTACAACCTTATATTGAATTTGTATGTTTGGTTCGGGTCAAATCTTGCAAATTAATTTTAAAGCAGCTGTCTTAAACAGAATTAGATGAAATTTTGCATACATATTCAGTTTGGGTAACAATCTAACAGTGCATTAAGTTACGCTATTTTAAATCCAATATGGCTGATGTACCAAGATGGCCGACTAGTAATTTTTTGTACACTATTGTGATACGGATAGGTATCAAACCAGGCTCTAAAGTGAAACTCCTCCAAAAAGCTGTGCATGATCGCGAAATGCTGTCTCTGTTTTAGATTTAATCTTATTCAGATTCTGTTTGATTTGTTGCGACACTATACGACTCCACTTAAAATATATAATATGTATTGGTTGAGATACCTTTTGCAACAACCACATCACAAAGAAACCACTTGGTAACTATAAAACAAAAACCGCGACTATCCAACAAAGAAGTTTTGATTAAGAATTATGATCACGGATGCAATAAGAATAAAATACAAAGAACAAGGGTTCCATTAGACAACAACATTGCGGCTCAAAATTTTGCATAACTTGCTGAATGTATGGAGCATTGTGTATGGCTATGGTTACATAATTATAACATCGAGATTGAAGTTACATATATGTATTTAGTATCTTCAATTTTCCTTGCGCGAAAAGACTGAGATTTTATTAGATAATAGTTCACACCAACCAAATTATGGTAACTAACATTTTTTCCGCAATGTACGATGCAATTTGTGGATTGTTTTTATTTATTTTTTAATTTCAATTTCAATTTTCAGATCTTTTTTTATTTAGTTTCCATCACGTTTCCATCCATCATTAATGAAATCTAATCTTGTCATATCTATTTTAAATTGTCTTTTATAAAGCTCCTGTTAGAAAAGAGTAACCAGACTTTCTTGACTGTCTTTTTCATAGGAAAAAACTAAATCTAACCAGTGCACTAGCTTGTAACGTTTTATAAGTTCCGATGTGAAATAAAATACTCTATTTAATTTGTTATGTGATGAAACAGAAAGAAGGAAGGAAAGTCTTGCCTCGTTTTACACAACCAGCATTAATAATAATGGTTCAAAGTAATAACACAGAGTGAAGGACCAATGTAGAAATTCAACAGTTAATCAGCAAATTTACAATGCCAATAAATTATGTTCAGATGTCTTAGAAACCGATAAAAGAGCCATCAAACTACCCACGGTTACCACTTATTGGAAACCTAAGATAGACCTAAAAGATCAGGCCACTTAAGTAATAAACCAAAAATATGTTTACACAAATGGGTAATGGTAGCCAGTGGTGTTAACAGTCACCATCTGCTTAGCCTTTTTTCCAAGCTATGTCGTGACAGCTTATAGTCTAACTGGGACCAGCTAAGTACTAGTGTTTTACATGGTCGAACTGCCGATCTGACTTCCTCAATCTAGTATCTGGGTCGCAAGATTCCCCTTGGCAAGATTGGTATCTGATATTCTGATTTCTGACTACGTAATGACTGTCAAATATAGAAAGAAAGAAAGAAAAAACGTTTATTGACACATGTCACAAGTATACACACAGTAAAAACAAAATAAACAACATATTATTATTAAAAGAAATTATACATTAAAACATAATAGAATTCAACACATCTAGGACTATTAATAATACTGTGTGACTCACGGCTGCGCCAAATAGGCCCAGTTAAGCAAAATGCCGGACAACTAGTGCCTGACGCTGGTTTTCAACTGGTCCTAAGGGTGAGTGTACGGATGTCAATCAGGTCTATCATTTATAATATAATAATAATAAACATAAAATATAAACAGAATAGAAATAATATAAAGTATTTTAATAATCTAATAGATAAATCTATATACAATACATATATGCGTATTCCCTGTAGTTGCACGCGCACTACCCGTACACCACAAACCCACCACATTCCACTCAAATTGTCACAGCATAATATCAAAGAAACATTTAAACATTTAAAAAAGACGCCAGCACATGAAGCTACCCGAAACTGTCAAATTTTCCCAATCAACCTTGAACCTAATTTCTTTAACAATAAAGTTGAAAATCTATTGAAGAAATTTGACAGATTATTGTAGCTTGATGTGCTGGCGTCTGTACCATGTCCAGTCTCCGTTGTGCGTCTATCAAATACTGTCGCAAACGTTTTCTGAAGAAGAAATATGTATAAATGACAGCCGGGACAACGGATTAGCAGGCTTTCCGAGCTCGACAGAGATCTCGATATGATAAGCTACCAACTACCTACTACCACGGACTGACTTCGGCAAACGAGATAGACCCGTGGAATCTCCTCTGTTAAAAACACAAGTGTTCAAAATTAGTGACAAAGATGTAGGACGTAAAATTAAATCAATGTATATACCCTTAAAGGGTTAGGGTACTATAAAATCACGAGTTTCATGTTCCAATCTCTTTCAAATATGTGGACAATTAATCACTATGTTTGTGAAACTGTTACCGAAGACTATTGCACGTTTAGTTGAAAATGAACGTGTTTTAAGGCGCAGGGCGTGACGATAGGTAGCGTTTTAGTCACGCTGGTGAATTAACTACTGTCGTTGCAAATGGACCTATAACATCTACTCCTATAAATAAATACGTTTCTCTCTTCTTTATCAGTGGATAGTGATATGTCTGTTATTACCCAGCAGTTAAAGTCGGGCGCACCTTGGAGAAACTTGAGTTTCATCCAGAGTTTATTGTTTCTTTTAATAGCGTTCATATTGGATGGCGTTATTTCGTTAGTAGATGTTTCCACGATTTCGTTCAAGTTGGGTTTTTCTCGCATTAATTCCGATTCCGATCAGTGGGAATTCCGGAATAAAAACAGCCTTTATATTCCCCTATAACTTCCGTTATCTCCCTATGAAAGTCTAATCAGAATGGGTTCAACCATTCCAGAAAACAGGACCAATTTTAAAAAGATTGTTTAAGTATTAGTGTCGTGTGAAGCGAAAACAGTTATTTTGAAATCACAGAGACACTTCAATTTTATTTATATACATATACGGATTACCAATTAGGTACCTGTCTCTAAAATAACAGCAACGTATTTTTCAACGAGCATTCATCTAGTGATAATAACTAAGTACATTTGCATGAGTAATCAATGCTTCCGGTGTTAAGCTAAGACGCGTGGATACAGAAAAGTATCCAAGTTCGAATTTCGCAAGAACGCTCAAACGAATGGTCTAAACAGAAAAACAAACACCCTGTGTTTATTGTAGACGGAAAAAAGGTAGTACAAATGTATGGTTTACTAACATTTGCAAAGTATGCGTGAAGGGAAAGTTTTAGTCGGAGGAGAAACATTTTTTAGTAAGTTTTATGGCGACTAATGGTGTTATGGGACCCTTTTTGGTGTGTGAAGAGATTATTGTACGAGGTGTTATGTTTTAGTATTCATAATGACTGGATGATGGTGTGAATCTTACGTGATAGGTATGTCGTATAAAATGTATTTGTATAAAAACGAGAGTATTAATAGTAGGCTGTAAAAGTAATAGTGTAAAGGTTGGGTGGTAATGTATTACGATTGTGCTGTTAATGTTAAGGCTTAAGTTACATTTAAACACACCTTTTACTATAATACTTATGTATATCTAAGTCAATATGTAGTTTTGTATGGTTACTGTGAGGAGAAATAAATAAATCATTATTATACTACCACTTACCAGAGATTGTAGTGGAGGCCCAGTGCTTAGAAGCACAACTTACCGAGTTGTTGGTCCTGGGTTCAAACCCAGACATTACTTTATGTATCTGTGTATTCCCTAAAAAAAGCGGTACCTACCTTATTTCATACAAGTCCCTACCCAATTATCGTATTTCATAAAACATAAGTTTTCTAACACAAAGAAAAACTGAACCTCATGATGTAATAGGTATGTAGAAAAAAATCCTAGTAATATCAGGCGCCAGTTCTTATCCGTAATGTTTTCATGTTTTTCCTAGACGCCGATAAGAATGAAAAGGTGCCAGTGTAATCAAAGTGTGTATTACTAATAGGTTGTATAGGCACGACCGGTGCTTACGCCATCTTTGATAACGATTTCTAGGTTCTTTGGTTTAGTCACTGTATTTAGAATTCCGCAATTTTTTTTTCCTTACCCGATACGTGAATAGTTTCTGTAGTATACCGCTCAACACTTAGTATCAGTTGTGATAGTGGTGAAAGGCGAGCCTATGAATCTTACTAATATTATTTACAAGTACTCACGCGGGGCTTCGCTCCCGTGGATTCTATCACGGTAAAAACATAACTCTCCTTTTTTGCAGTCGCGTAAAAAGTAGCCTATAACCTTCTTCAAGCTTCAAGCTGCTTCCATACCAAATTTCATCCAAATCCACCCAGTACTTTCGAAGATTAGCGAGTTCAAGCAAACAAACAAACAAACTTTTCCGCTTTATATTATTAGTATAGATTAATGAGAATGTGAGGATGGTTGGATGTCTGTTACTCTTTCATGCAAAAACGAATAAACGGATCTGAATGAAATTCGTATGTAGTTTAATAAGTAGCAAAGAGAGTAGAATTCACATTACTAGCAAAAATTTTAACCCCTCCAAGTAAACTAAATATGTTTGGGTCTGGAATGGTTTGACGGCAATAGTGGGTGGGGTTCGAACCTGCGATAGGTCGATTACACATTACAGACAGACATTAGGCTATTGTGGCTACTTTGAAGTCCTAGAATAGTATACAACGTGTAACGGAAACCCCATATCTATCCAGAAGGACTGAAGACAACATCTGGTATGGAGTCTCTATGCAGAGTTTCAGCCTCAATAAGTGACTCACAGAATTGACCCCAAATTATTGGTTTCATATGTTTCTTGAATACCAGTAGGAACAAACGTGTCACAGCACTATGAGGGTGATCACTTTCTACGTCACTTGCCAATAAAAAGATAATTCTCTTCGTTCTTCTTAATTTGAAAAATTCGGTCTCTGGTATCAATGTATTTAAATTTCTAATAAGTTTCACACATGTAGACATAGGATTACAAAACCCTTGCCATATCGTTTATTATCATACTAAGAAGCCGTGCACTTGGTATGTATATACCCTTTAAATTACACGTTGTATATAGGCTAATAGTATATATAGGCTAATTTTCATCCCGGAATTCCCACGGGGTCGGGATTTACACGGGAAAACCCTCCCACACGAACGACATTATACATCTCATCCATTCATCCTCACAAACATTCGCATTCATAATATTAGTAAAAATAATTAAGATAAGGCTGAAATGTAGTGATTATGATTTCAATCATTTATTTAATCACGTATCTTATGATAATGATTTCCAACAAACATGGTCATTAGGTTTTATTACAAACAACAACAATTCATGGCTAAAACTTCCATAAAGTGAAAATTATTTCCTTTACGAAACCATGCTTTTATATGAATGGAAAGATATTATGTAGCTTTATATAGACAATTGGACCTATTTATGGTTACCGAGTTGATACTTTCAAATCTATCTTTCTGAATAGAAAACTGGAGAGTGTACATAAAGATGTCGTCTTGGTTTTATATGAGATCCTGTGAAAGTAGAACAAACTTTGTTGGGGACGTGATAATGATAAATGATCTTTATTTTGTACATTGGTTATGACCTAACACTTTTACACGTCATTTTTTTTTTTCGTAAAATTAAACTCAGGGCCTATAGATGAGACCAGTGTTTCCTAACTGACAACCCTGAGAAGACCATACAATCTGTGCTTGTCAAATGACGTTTTATAAGTAACTCTTTTCTTCTGGAGTGCAAGAAAGGCCCTCACCGTGTGGCGTACCATAATAACTGGTAACGTCCGACGCACCCTGGGCAATCGACTCCCCTTGATTGGCTAATTCTTTCACCAAGATGGCAAACATATATCCAACCACCAGTCCTCTACAGGGCTAAACCTCCCACTAACAAAACTAGCTTTGTGAAACATTTGCCATCGACACGCTATGAAGAAAGGACAGCTCACAAGAACATCCCACCCATACCTACCCAGAAAACGTTTTGGGAATGTGGGAATACTTTCATTGTACATACAGCTAAGGACTGCAGGCATTCCCTGCCAGAGTATGTGTTTCCTGATAGCTATAACCTGGGAGTATTTGAGTCAAGAGTGAATAGGTAACTTCTAGGTAATCGTGTTTCATCAGGACTACATCATCACTTACTATCAGGTGATATGGTGGTCAAACGCGAACCTAATATCAATAAAAAAAGCTTCTTTTTTTAGTTAAAATTTGCTCTATCTGTGTAATAAATTTCTACGACATTGGTTATTGATTTACACGTGAAAGTGTAACAGACAGACTGAGTTACTTTTGAATTTATAATATAAGTAGGGGAGTAAGGTTTTTGCATCTGATTCAGCAAATCGATTCGAAATTTCTCCTGTGTTTCGTGATTGATTCGGGCTGTCACAATTTGCTTCCATATCAATTCTTTTTGTTAATTATTTTAATTGGATGCAGTGAGCATTAAGGTTCGCAACAAATAATGCAGTTTCTGGTTTTATAATTTTTCACATAAGGACATCTGAACGAATTTCCGGTTTGTGTTAAAATGACAAAATTAATTACCCCGAGAACCAAAGCGATAATTCTTTGCGCAGTGTCTTTAATTTATCAAAAACTTTACCTTAAAGGCCACTATATAAATACCTATTCATATGTGGGTAGAGACATGCGCCCGGCGCCTTCTACATTATGCTCATACTATTTATGGCCTGGAATGTCTTAAGAAAACATTCATTACAAATACCACAAACCATTTAAGTTGTTAAAATAAAAATACGACCAATTTTAGACTTTACGACCCACGTAATAAGAAACAATTGATTACATCACACTGCATTGGATGTACAGTTAACAATTTTATGAAGGCATGTAGCGACATGAGTACATCTTTATTTTGAACCTTATATTTACAGAGATAAAGATGAATATATAATTCTTGTTGATAAAAGTCCGTTGGTTTTGTGGTAATTAATTGGGCGCTACAGGATATCATTTTACGAGTGGTGATAATAATTATGAGCAGGTTAGCATATGTGTTTGTGCAATGTAAATGATTTCAATGCAATCATGGAATCTATAAAGTTAATTTAACAGATTACTCAAATGGATCAGCGAGTAAAGAGATGCAACTCTTACGAAACCATCTTGAAATAGAAAAACATTACAACACAGCGGGAAATAATGATAGATTTGTATTGCACGGAACAAATGAACAAAAACCCAGTCATTCAACTCAACATTTTGGGAATACTTTCATTGTGCGTACGGCTAAGGAGTAGAATTCCTTACCGGAGTCTGTGGTAATAGCTATAACGTGGGAGTTTTCAAGTCAAGAGTGAATAGGTTACTTTTAGGTAAGCGTGCTCCATCTTCGACCACATTATCACTTACCATCAAAAAATTAAAAAATCTCCGTTTAGTTACGGTATCAACGAATTTTACCACCTGAAGTTATTCAAAAGAGGAGCAGAAAGAACGGAAAGGTAATAATGCCACCGTGTTATTGCAAACATCGTAATATTGTCATGAAACTGGATTAGGTAATAACCTGTCGATATATTGCGGACAGGTCGATTCAAATGTAAATAAATCCCTTCCAAAGATAAGTTAAAATGCACGTATGTCTAATCTATAAGAATGATTTTACAAGCTCACGCGGTTTATCGTATGATAAACCACTATAGCAATAGTGTTGGCAATAATACGGTGACATACATTCATAATTATCCTATCCTTACACATTATAAAACAAAGTCTCACGCCGCGTCTGTCTGTCTGTTCGCGATAAACTCAAATACTCAAATACCACTGAACCGATTTTATGCAGTTTTCACCAATGGATAGAGTCATTCACGAAGAAGATTTTGGTGTACCTTTAATTTATTAAGGGGGGGCGTGAATTATGAGTGCGTGCAGAATGAGAGCATGCGAAGCTCTAGTGATAATACAAAATGAAGATATTACAGTAAGCAACACAAAGCATCATGACTCTATTTATAGATATCAAATTCAGGCATTTATCTCAATTGACCTGTAAGCAGGAATAGCAAATTAAATATTCAAATATATGCTAGGATTAAGCAAAGTCTAATCGCAGTTTTATAGCAAGCGTAGGACTTAAAACCTGGGCTATACCGTCGAATAGTACCAGTTCTGTTAAAACCAATAAAATGTCTAGTCTGTCGACCACCCGTTGCTTTCATACATTCAATACAACACCTCTATCAGATCTAGAAACAGCTGTCAAGGGTCCACGATACAACAAAGTAATGATTATCTTTAGTTTATCAATAATCTTTTATATCTTTTTATTTACCGACTGGCGCCATAGCTTGACCGCCAATTGTGTATGATAAGTAACGATAATGCTATGTGAATATCGTTATTTTTTTATCTTTAATAGCTGCGATAAATGTTTTTAGGGGTCTCGTACCTCCAAAGGAATAATGGAACCTTAATACATAGTATCACTTCGTTGTCAGTATGTCTGTCAAGACTAAGACCCTCTTTGCAAAACGTTTTGCGATTTCATAAATTAATAAAAACCAATGGGGTACTTTTTGTTGACCTAGAATCATGAAATTTAGCAACAAGTAAAAAAAAGTAAAAGTACAGTAAAAAAGAAAACTGTAAATATGTAGATAATTCCGTACGATTGAACTTATTTACTCTCTTAGGTAATTTTGTATGGAACCCCGGCCCCGGTGCGCAAATCCAACTCGCACTTGGCCGGTTTTTAGGGTTCCGTAGCCGAATGGCAAAAAACGGAACCCTAAAAACTAACTAGATTCGATATGCCTGTCCGTCTGTCTGTCTGTCCGTCCGTCCGTATGTCACAGCCATTTATTGCGAAACTATTAAGACTATACATGTGAAACTTAGTAGGTAGATGTATTCTGTAAACCGCTTTCCGATTTTAAGAAAAAAATATTAAAATAAAGGGGGGTAGAACTGAAAATATTTTTTTTTCATGAAACCTATGCGTGTGTGGTATCTATAGACAGGTCTTTAAAAATTATATAAGGGTTTCTAAAACCACTTTTTCATAAAGTCAATCGTTTAAAAGATATAAGCTTCTAAAGTGGTAAAATGTGTGTGTGTCCCCTCTAACTTCTATAATAATGGAGTGAAAAATCTAAAAAAATATATGTCTGTAGATCTTAATGTAAACTTTCAACCAAAATTGGTTTGAACGAAATCGGGTTAGGAGTTTTTGAGATACAGCATATTTTCTAAAACCGCAAATATAACTTTGTAATCCATACAAACACTATGAAAAACAAAGTTATTTAGCGTAGTTGTAAAAATGTAAATAGCTAGTTTTAAGAAATTTTTAAGGTTTGTTTTTATTCGTCAAATAAATATACATGTTATATTATATTATTATAGTTACTACGGAACCCTTCATGGGCGAGTCTGACTCGCACTTGGCCAATTTTTTAATGATCCAGCGATTTGGACTGGCTAGACGATGTCGTACGATTTATATAGATACATGTCATATTATTTATATACACAATAGTTGTATGTGTAGTGAATTTGTGACGACGTTTTATTGAAGAAAATTTTTAAAGTTGCCCATATTTTCAGGTCTTAGCAAAACCAAATTTAACAACGGACCCTTACAATCGTTTTCGAGAAAATACTGCTTGAATAGAGAAACAGTGTCTAAAACACATACACATAACAAGAAAAGCTATTGTCCAACTTAACAATGTCTTGACACTTTATCGGGATACTAACAAAGTTAACCAAAGTCACAATTGCGATGCTAGTAACTACTGACTTACACAGGAAGTTGCGCTTGCGCACCGTATAACAAACCCGATCATTCTACTCCGGTTATAGACGTAAGTAAACAATCACGCATGTTTACAGTTGTGGGATTAGCAGAAGATTTTGAATGAGTGACGTTTTCAATTAAAGCAAATAGTTGGATTTGTCATAGCTACCTTCTTTAACGGAAAAGCCCCCCACAAGGACGACACATAAGTGATAACTTGTTCTCAATCTGGACAGTCAGTTTTTGAATGTAATTCAAGGGTATCCTAGCAGAATCAGATAAGTGCAGCAAATGTAACAATAAGAAAAGAGCTTAATGTTTAAATTTGAATAATTTCAATTTAAAATTAAAACGCATATTCCTATGCGTCCAGACGCATTATGCGTTTTGTTTCTTGCATTCTTATTCCAGAATAAGAATGTAAGAAATAGTAAGAATACTGTTAAGAAAAAGCTAAGGTTTTTTTGCACTTATTCCGTTCTGCCAGAATACCTTGATTCATCATCATTATGTTTCCCAATATCATTTGTGCTACATTTAAGACCCCTGTCGGTGACATGAAAGTTATCTTTAATCCCACAATAATCGTCAGCTTCTCACGTGTGAAATCGAGTCCAAAGTTACCATAACGTACCTCATTTTGAAAATTCAATTCTTTTAACATAATCCGCCTCTTAACTACAGAGGCGAGCCAATCGGATTATAAAGATATTGTCACAGACACTTTACGTAAGTTTTCATGTAAAATGGCGTCGTATCGTGCATGTATCGATAAAGTTGATATTATTGCTTCATAGAAGAGATAGTGGTGACCTCGATAGATATCGAACTGTAGGTGCATTTTGTTTCCATTAATGTTTAGTGTTTGTAAATATTGATTCACATATAATATGGGAGTTAGTTGGGGGCCTATACGCTGTGGATAACGCCAATGAATGTTTCCATAAAATCCGATTGGGATTTTGTTTTTTCGGGAAGGAAATTCACCAAATGATTCTTCCTGCTCTGGATGGAGTGGAAGGTGTCAGATTTTTTTAAATAAAAAAACCCACACAATTTCTTCAGTTGCCCTTGCGTCCGGAACTGCTGTATCTCGTGGCAACATTCTCGCAATCTCTATCGCGTCCCTTTTTCTTGCTGACTGCTCATTGAAGCGCTCGTGGAACGACCGACGCGCCGTGAACTAGGACCTGGTCCTTACCGGACGTTGAGCTACTCACGAATTATTACCTACTTTAAAGTATTTTCGTGTGTAAACAAAAATTAATTAATAACCTGCTTCACTTTAACATTCAACTTATATCCTTCAAAATTATTAATCCATTATCCCTCCAACTCTCATCGTTCTTTTGTTTTAAATTATCACCTGTAACTGTCCCGAACACGAATATAATTGGTTTAAAAAATAATATTATCGAGTTTATCACAATTCATCATTATTATCAGTCCATTAGCTGTTAATGTCGTCGCTTTCTCACGCCTTAAAATTGTATTGTTTGTGTTATTAATGTATAATTTTGTGTTTGGGATCTAAGTGATTCCGTATACAATTAATTTGGTTATCGGATTTACTCACCTTCTGTCATACAGATACTGTATTTTTTTTCAATTTGTGTGTTGTTTCTGCCGAATTAATTATACTAATATATCATGCATGCCTTAGATTAACTAGTCATAAATGTAACGTCATTTTCTGTCATTAATTTATACTAGACGAAGCCAGGGTTGCTTAGATCACGAGGTTTACTTTTCAAGTTCATACAATTTTACTGATCAAATTACATGAGAACTATGCAGGTTTGTGTGCTTTTATTGGAGAAAGAACCACACATATTTGAATGGACCACTCCAAACACTGCAATCTTTTGACAGCAATTAAAATTATTTCCAGCATTTGCTTTCTTACTTTGTCTAAGCATTCATATAACTGTGCAACGTATTATTTAGCCCAAACTAATCCTTTTTCGTGTTTTTTACTGTTACTGTTTGTCTAGTATGTTATCATGTATCAAAGCTTACTTTCGTAATACGAGATAAAAAGATCGATATCTTAATAGATTTTTATCGACTTTTGATGTGATATCTTTCTAAACTGAAATGTTATTATCAGCACTTCGTATGTTAAGAAATTTTAGCCTTTTGGCGCCATGCTGCTATTACGTGCGATATTAGTTAGATGGGTTTAAGTATGTCTTACACAATATTTATAGTTTTTATACTATACTAGTAGAACTACCAACCCAATAGTCTGAGTCTTCGTAAAGGAGGTCATGGGGCTGACTGTGACGACTGCTCTCAGGCAAGATGAGGAAAGGGTGACGTGGAAACAGATAAGATCATCGTGCGTTAGATCTTCTACTAAGGCATACCCCAGCACCAAGATAAGATCAGGTTGCGGAATTGTTCGAAAGAGTTACCGCGGCCTCGGAACACGAAGGGCAAATGACGGAACACGTATGGGTTTTGATGATTTCCCATCCTTAAAAAAGGCACTACTTTCAGTAATTAAGCCAACAATTACATCAACTTACATTGTGCAGCGGACACCTCTTTCAGTGTTAGATTTTACATAAGTAAAAAATTTTTAAAACAAAAAATTTTAAGCTTCTCTGAGATATCTGCGCGAAAATCATTTTGACATGACTAAGATTGACTTAAAAAGGTTTTAAAAACCAATTTGCTTAATTAATCAATGTTGTTTTTCTTATCATTTAATTAATCAGCGCTGAAAGCTATCAGAATGGATGATATACGACGGAAAACAGATTGTAATTACACCTCTTACTGTTATGTGTACCGTCGGAGTTCTTATTGCATTGATTTAAGGTTTATTTTTCTTTGGCTTTATTACTTTATCGTGATTTAGCCTTTTCATCGCTTTGTTATCTTCGTCCGTCTGTTGTTTAACATTTCTGTTTATAGGTTTTGTTTAAGATCTTTCGCTTGGAGCTTGTTCTTTAAATATTGGTACAACCAGTCGTCGCTTTAAAATAGAAATGTATTATGAAGAAATCTGATTGGGATATTGTTTGACTATAAAATTATTTACTTCCGTGGCTATCTGTTTACTATTGAATTACGTCATTATACCTTTTTGTTGGATTCTTTGTATTTCAGTTGGTAAACATACGGTAATGCATCGTGGTAGGGTATTGGTGAAACTTCAAGTATTTATTTAAATTTAAAACTTAGTACTTAAAAAAACCATCGGAGCTGTATTCAAAAAGGTTTTTTTATAGTAAAAGAAACTAATAACCTTATATGGGCCAGTATCATGCTTCTGTTAAATTTAAGCAACAAATAAACTAACTTCATATGGATATTTCAAATTATGTTTAAGATTACTTTAAGCAGCAATCATCCAAACACATCTTTTTGCAAGCAAAGAAATTTTCTCAATATAAAGTTACTTTACGATTGCAATCATAACTTCGCGACCAAAGTATCAGCATCGGCGCCGACGCACATCCGCTAATCTTATCATAACGCGTTACTTAAGATACATTTCTGCACTTGCATCAACAGCTGCATGGTCCATCGAAGATTCCCGATAATGTACAACCAGTTTTGCGATATCATCGCATGTGGAAGAGTTTCCTGTTATATTATTGATAGCGCAGTCGATAGACGCCGTTCTAATTATTGGTTTGTTTATACTTGTGTATTTAATCGAGGATTCGTAAATAAAATCTTTGTTTACGGAAAACGCGGTGGCGTCTAGATAAGGGTATGAATTGATCAGAACTGAATCTATATTGTTATTTGGTTTTAGATGTTTACGTTTGAGTTAAATAATATTTTGTTCGTTACGTATAAAGGATGGGTGATCTGTATAATTAAGGCATTCTTTTCAAGCAAAGCATGAAATATTAAGAATATTATTGGACATTACATACATATGTAAAGTATAGTAACTTTAAAGCGATTGACTACGGACCAAGAGGGACCGCACAGTAAGAAATAACATTTCATACATTGCCTAAACGTTTTAGGCATTCTATACATTGGTTAGGTATGGAAAAATATATACCGTTAGCCGGCAAAATTTCCGATTCATATCAAAGATTTCCTGTTTAGACGATGTTGCGTCTATTCTGCATCACCAAGATTATGACATAAGCTGCTGCCATAGAGATGAACAGTAACGATCCTACAAGACATATACCACGTCCGTTAAAAACTGGCTTTCTACAATGTAACAGTTAAAATTGCTCAAGTATACGTGAACTAGTGTCTAAGCTCGATAAAATGGTATCTAAACGTTATATCGCTACGGCCGTCAGCGATTTTGATTATAAGATTATTCCACAACTTGCTGCCTTACCAGCTTTTTGTAAATGCAGAAAAATAAGACGTTTAGCTTTGAACTCGGCTTTAAAATAACTTGAAGTAATTCTCAGCAGCTGTATGGAAGATTTAATTTAGTAACAACTAGATCAGTATAGTTGATCAAGAAAATGGCTGATTTCTATTTTCAGCAACTTTATTACAAAATACTACGAGTAAAAATACCATTATTTCCATTTAAACATTTCTGCGTACCTGTGCGAGAATGTTGTCACGACATTCGGGTTCTGTTGATGATGCTCTTGCGTCATGACGCAAGGAACAGGGTGGGCTTTAGTCAGCAGTAGTCTGACACTCCCTTCCCTTCAGAAAACTCAATAATCTATGCTAAAATAATAAGGATCCTGAGTGCTATCACCGAGCGTTTTGACTGCCAGTACATGTATCACTATAACATGGTGCATGTACGGGCTAATATAGAAACATTATTTTAATCATTTTATTTTCTTTTAATTTAATTTTTTGTGTTATTTTTTTCAGCTGGCAATGGGTAACTTGAAGCTTGAGAAAGGTCATAGGCCACTTTTTACCCAACTGTAACAGAATGAAGGTTATGTTTTTTCGTGATAAAGGAAGCACAGCCCCGCGCTACTGCTTGTAAATAAATAAACTAAATAAATACTATTGATCCTGTCTGCTATGCCGTTTAAAAGGATCTGAGGAACGCTTTAATACCCCATTAAGTCTCATACGACTGACATCCTTATCATTCAGTGCATCAATGAAATAACACTTAACTTCATTGATACTAACATTACTATCGATGTTCTAAGTGTTATCATGAATGACTGATTATAGCGAATTAATTCCTTGTTATGAGAGTGTTTACTTGGTACTGTTCCCATTCAAGTTTGTTAGACTGCCTTTATATAGGTTTACCTGCATTATTATAGCTTAGGAACAATAAAATATTTTGTGAGTAAATTAAAATCATAAGTATTTAAATCAGTCTGAACTGATACTCGTCACTTCCCTATGCTTTAGCCTTATGCCTCAGTTAGGTTTGAAGAACTTGACTTCACACGATAGTGAATATAGTGTATAATTAAATTTAATAAGTAATACACTTCAATTCAATATTATTTTATGGATTGCTTGACTTATAAAAACGCTGTAAATTTTTATTTACCCTCGTCCGTGTGTCACTGCGGGGTGCGGGGACGGTCGGGACCAGCAAATGATGAGTTGGTAACTAGGGCGTCCAATCCCGCAGCCTGAATTCAATCTCGGTATTTGCGGGACTACGAATTTTCAATCCCGCGGGATCTCGGTATTTGCGGGATCCCGCATATTGAAAATATTCACATTTATATGAGGCAAATAAAGCAATGAATTAATCAACTAACTCCACGTTTATTTACGTATTACTATTAATATGAGATCAATCAAATTACACCGTTTATTGATCACAAAAAAAAACAATGAATTAATCTACTAACTCTACATTTATTCCAGTATTACTACTAGTATGAGATCAATCAAATTACACCGTTTATTTATCACAAAAAAAAAAACAATGAATTAATCAACAAACTCCACATTTATTTACGTATTATTATTAGTATGAGATCAATCAAATTACACTGTTTTTTTCTTCACAAAAAACAGTAACAAATACTGAATAAAAAACTTTACTGATATTTTAGGCTACATACTTAGGCTACCACTGAAATTCGGCTATATTAGGCTACATAAGCTGTGAAAAACGGGTGACATCGGCCCACGCGTTGTTTGCAACACTGCCGGCCCCAAGTCACCGAGCAATCGCACTCGCGAAAAGTCGTATGCATGCTTTTTTTTCAGTCCCGCAAATCCCGCGGATCCCGCGCCCGTGATCCCGCATCATGCGGGATTGGAAAATGACGCGGGATCCCGCAATACCGAGATCTCGGTATTCCGGGATTGGACGCCCTATTGGTAACCCTTTGGTGAGGACATGCTCAGCGCAATTGTTGTTGTTATTTTTATAATGTCTCTGTAGTGTATTTGTTGTGTGTAATCTAAGTTTGAAGAAATATTTCTCTGTTCTAATCTAAATAGTTTATTTTGTGGTAAGAAACATAAAGGAGATGTTCCAGATATGTATGGAGCCTGGGCTAGCACTATGTACACCACATGTAAAAGTAGCTGTATAATGTAGTAACCGTCTTTTAATGTTAATTTTCTATAATTTCACTTTATTTTAGTGTGATATTCAAATTAACTTGGTCAAGGTGAGCAACACAAAAAATATAGTGGATCGGCCATGTTGCTGTTGAACAGTGATGCGAATGTCATTTTGACATGTCGGCTTGGCGAATCGATATATAAAAATATAGGCGATATTTTAAATCTCGGTAAATCGATACTTAATCGAAATCTTTTTATTTATTTTAGAATAAATGGTCTAATGTATACTAATCTTGTTATATTAAGGGAATAGTTCAAATATTGATCACCAGATCGTCAGCACGTTTGCGCCATAAGAATATGCATATACCTTCAGGTTAGTTTCGTTTTTTGTGGCTACGAGATTGCGTAGTTCGAAAAACCACGTAATGTAATGCACTTATTGTTACCTACGTGCGTTACCTTTACGAAAAATACATCGATTTATCGTTATTTTTATATACATAGATAATAATCGATATAGCTTTAAAATATCGATTCTATATGTATCAATATGTTTTTTCTACTTGCCCATCCCTAAGACTCACAGAAAGACGTCACGAAACTCAAATCTGTCAAACGTCATGTCAAACACGACTGTCATGGCTGCTCTAAAACAAGGGTTATCATAATAAAAATCTGCCCAAATAATAATTTATCACAGCTATACCCGCCTCCAAATAATTTTTTGGGTATTTTTATGATAATCCCTATTGTTTTTGCGATTTATCTATATGGTGTACATAGAGGTAGCCCAAAATGAAACATCTCCTTTAATTCAATTCCACGTTACTTTGTCAAAGCGACGGTAAGGAAAGAAAACACCAAATAATCCTATACTACAAATATAATTACCCGTCTCCTTAGTTTTTTTTTTACATATTTATGTACATAGTTAATATATGCAGATGTGAGATAGGTAGTTATTTTTAAGAAGTACTGTATGTTTTCTGCTCGAAGAATGATGATTTCAAACTGAAGAGAGAAAGGTCTGTGGAACAATCCTTAGCGTACAATTCTATTGTTTAAGTATTTTGCTTTCCTATATTTCTAGACGTCTGTAAGTGAGCAATTGTCAATAAATATGTTCAATTATATAATCTTATGTCATTTTCTATTTGTATAAGATTAATATGATTACTTATAACAACTTAATGTTGATCAATAATATTGCCTACGGGTCTAAGGCAAATATATCGTGAGGTATATATGAAAAGGCACGTTAAATATGTTTGTTTTGACGTGACATTTACTAGGTTAGGTAATTTGTAGACTTTAGTGTCGAAGCGGAAATATGAATCTAAAGCACGGTAATATTATCATATAATATTACCGTGGTGAAAGGGTTGTCGGTTATTGAGTAGGTATACGTTAGATGTTTCAATTTATGTTTTCATCCTCTTTTGTATATTTATAATACTGTGTAGTAATTAATTTAACATTTTTATATTAGGTATATGAGTGTAATGTCCTGGCATAAGTACCATGTCTTGACACAACGTCTCTTATTCAAAATTTGTGTGAAAACAGGTGTTTGACATTGGGAAAATCACGCGCAATACTTTTTAAGACCCCGGAAGCATGGTGAAACCGAAATAGAATAGTATAGGATACTATCATACATATATGTTACAGAAAAAATATATCCATTATAAAAACATTACATATATACAATTAGTGACACAATGGTCGGCCATTTTCTTTTTTATTGGGTCCACACACACTTACACTGACTGATATCCTATAAAGAACACTTGCTTAAATATAAAATCACAAAATTAGTCATTGCTTATTATTTAAGATATTTTTTGAAGAGAACCTTTGGATATATTTAAGGGGATAAAAACGGTAATGAAAGTAGTTTATTTTTAAAAGTGAGTAGCCCAATCATGATGATGACATTTGACACCCGAAACTCATCAATTGTATGAACTGCAAAACCGCTGACACACGTGCATTTTTAATGACTCATAGCGAAACAACGCGAGATCAAACAAGCGAACATCCGAGTGCCATTGTCAACGCATCCTGTGAACACAAGGTTAATATTGTCATTTTGCACTAGTACAATGATTTTACAGAACACAGTCATGTTCGCCAATTTATTGCTAACAATGGTCTTTTGAATTTGTTTCATGATGCGATTGTTTATATGGAGTTGTGGAATGATGGTCAAGTTTTGAGGTTGCAATGATAAATCTATTTGGTTTTTTAGTGTTGCCAATTCAATTCGACCAAAAAAAAGAATAGCGTAATGCTAGCTAAGGTGTCGTATTTGTGATCGAGAAGTCGCGGGTTCGAACTCCACCTATTACACTATTTTCGTGAACCCACTCCAGACACTAGCAAATTTTGCTTAGTTGGAGGGGTTAACAAGATTTATAGTAATGTGAATGCTACCCGCATTGCTAGTTCTCTACTTAATATCAAAAGGTCTTATATTTTTTGTTAATAGTCTCACGTTTGGTCACCATCTCACCTGGTGTTTAGCGATTATCGTAGACTAGTACTCACGCGGGGCTTCGCTCCCATGGATTCTATCATGGTAAAAAAATCTCAAAAACCCGACTGCTCAACTGAAATGCAAGAACAAGCACATTTTTATTTTAAAAAGTGACAAGCAGGCGGGGCCCAATTGAACGTATTTTTTTTTATATTTGACGGGACAACTGAAATAGTTGAGCAGTCGGGTTTTTAGATATATAAATAACTTTTTTTTTCAACTTTTCAGTAAAATATTAATTAACAATTTTTTTTTAATTTTCACGTTCGTGTCACATTGGCACCCCACTGGATTCAGAAAGTGAAAGAGCTCAAGTCTATATTTTTAAACTTTCTCTTTGTATTATTTTTGCTAGTATTAGCTAGTATATTGTGGTATTAAAAAAAAAAAAAATTACTATGTATAATGACTTCGCACAGCCGCCATGTAGTTCACCCAATAAATCACCCATAAGGAGTTGTAAGTGCGTGAGTTAGGCCCTAAGTGATTTCTTCAGAAAATTGTTCAGGGTACTTAGGGAATAAACATACTAAAAATCCTGACGTCTAGGGGGTGAGGCGGAGTGGGGGGAGGGGATAAAAGTTATTTTTTTTTAGTTTTTTGCTAATATCTTTAAAACTGTATGTTTTAGAGAAATGAAGTTTTCTGCGCAATGAAAGCTTATAAAATTTCCTACAACTTTAGTCTTATACACTTTTTCGAATTACTACCTATTTTTTACATATACATTCTGAAATAGTGAAAATTTTCGAAAAAACTACTTTTATGAATCTCTACCTGTTGCCTGCTACTTTGTTTGCGTTATTTCGGGATAAAAGTAGCCTAAAAATCCAAATCTTTAATCATAACGAATTTCATCCAAATCGGTTCAGCCGTTGAGTAATGAAAACATATCTTTGATACATATTATCTTTTATTTTTTAATTCGTTTAGGCTGTGAGGGTCCTGACAATGGTTCTTTTTCCAAGGCTCCCTCATCCTCAGTAGATGCTACTTGCTGAAGAGGCTCTACGTCGTCTTCATCATCGTCAACGTCAACAGACACGCCGTTGAGGCAATTCCCTTGGCAGTGGAGACACGCCGCGGAACAGTTCAACATTGCTTTCCAACATCCACATTTTCTACTACCACAATCCTTCTTGCAGCGGCAAAATATTGCTTTTAGTAGTATCTCTGGTGCTGGCGAATCTTCGGTTGTTATTGGCACCAGGCTGTCCCCTTCATGTTTCCATCCCAACTCTTGAGGAGGCAGCTCATTTCCGAGCCACAGCTGCATTTGGTGGTAAGTGCGCCGCGAATGCTGTTTAGCTGCGTTTTCAGTTGGTGGGAGGGAGCTGAAATCAGGCTTAATATTTGCCAATGATCTCACGAATGACTGGTATCGGTACTCATTGAGGGAGGTCAGTCTTGTTGGTGCGCCATACCATTTGAGGAAGCACATCTTCCCAGCCTCTTCAACCTCACTGTGCGTGGAAGTGGGCTTGTAAAAGATCGCAGCCGCTTCCTTGATAATATCTGACTTCAAGTACAGTTTTAAGAAACCCACTTTGCTTCTTCTGAAAGTTGCAGATGTGTCACAACCTGTAAATGAATGAAGGAAAAGGATGTGCTCAAATCCATGTTGCTGCATCTCTTGGGTGGACAGTGCAACCTTATAGAACATGCTTCCCTGATACGATACTGAATAGGAAGAGTTTCAACTGAATGTACTATTCTTCTTCTGCTCAAAGGCGTTCTGGTTTCTTCTTTTACATTATGTGCGCATAATAAACAATTAGTCATGAAGTCGAATTGGGGAGCTGAAGACCTGAGCTGAGACGGGCCTGCCTCTTCTTGAGATGTAGATGCAACACTTACATCTTTTTTAATTGTATCGGCTCGAGTGTAGTTTTTACGACAATTAGTGTGAATTAAAACGGATGTCAAGGCGCGGAAAATTTGGTGCTTATCATCGTTCCGATCTTTACTAGCTTTGATAAGGCCGAGTATTCCTTTTTGTTTCACCTCAGAAACATCCTTACTCCCTTTAACGATGTCGTTATCACACACAGGACACTTATTATTATTAGCACTCATGATGGATAATCCAATTGCGTAACTAATGACGATTACAAAGCAAAGAACTGTTCTGACTGCTCCCCTGCGTTACCGGGTAGGCTACCGTGCCAAACAGGTTGAAATCATAAACGACAACAATAACATAAGCCCGAAGGCATGGATGATTAGATGATAGATTATGATTAGATGTTAGATTAGATATGATTATGGAATGAAAAGGACGACCCGCTTCTGCTCCATTACCACTGGTAGAAAACGAGATCTCAAACTGTTACCGCCTTCACCGCTTGGAGGTACTCCCAGCTTATGTTATCAATAAAATACCTAATTTATATACTAGCTCATATTTAACATTCAGCAATGCTTGTCACATCACACTACATGAACTCCATTTTCACTTTCTTCGGAGCACGATACTCGAACACTGGTAAAAATTTGGAAAAAGTGTATAAGACAAGTGTAGATAAAAGTTTTGATATCCCAACGGCTGTACAGATTTGGATAAAATTTAGTAAATTGATATAGTAGGAGTTGATTTAAGATATAAGATACTTTTTATCCCCAAATAACGTGAAGGAAGTAGTATACAAGAGGTAGTGTTCAATTCAAGTAGTTGTTTTTTTACAATTTTCACTTTTCCGGAATGTGTAGTTCGAAAATAGGTAGGAATGTGAAAAAGTGTATAAGATAAAAGTTGTACATAATTTTATAAGCTTTCATTGCGTAGAAGACTTCTTATCTCCATGACGCACCGTTTAAAAGATATTAGCGAAAAACTGAAAAATGGGAACTTTAACCCCTTCCCTCACCCCGCCTCACCCCCTAGATGTCAGGACTTTTAGTATGTTAACTCTCTAAGGACCCTGAACAGTTTTCTGAAGTAATTGCTTAGGGCCTTGCTCACGCACTCTACAATCTCTTTGTTGGATGGACTAATGTTTGATTTTTTCAAATGTCACCTATCTAAGAACACCTGGGCTGCTAAGACACATCTAACGATACCTCAATTATGTGAATGCGTTCAGTGGTTCTGGAGATACGAGGTAATAAAGAATATTACAAACATACATACATACAAACATACAAGATACGCGCGAAAAACATAACCCTTCCTTTGCAGTCGGGTAAAAAACATAACTCTCCTTTTTTGCAGTCGCGTAAAAAGTAGCCTTCCTCAAGCTTCAAGCTACTTCCATACCAAATTGCATCCAAATGCACCCAGTACTTTCGAAGATTAGCGCGTTCAAGCAAACAAACAAACAAACTTTTCCGCTTTATAATATTAGTATAGATTTATGTATTCACTCTTGATTCTTGAGTTGAATTTACATTACACGAATTGATAATGAAAGCATCAAAATATCACCCATCATAAATATGTTTCTTTCAAACACACAATCCTCATTTAGAGACACCACATTAAAGTCTATCTTTGTACCTATATCAGCCACATCGACTCAGATTTCTTTCAAAACATAAACACTAATCACATGACCCATCTTCTTCCCTTTTTCGTTACATCCACTTAAGCCCACGAACAATGGCACAAATGCCCGTTTTATTATTATCTCTGGATTTCAACAATAATTTAACATTTATCGGTTGCAATTCAGATTTGTAAATTTCGACCACCCGTCTCAGGTCTGAGATGACCCAAAGTGGATCATCCATTTGGGATGTTAATAATCGTAATTTAGAATTCGATTTGCTTTTTGTTTAGGACGGAATAAATTTAGAATAACTTGCACTTTAAAACCTACGCCTTGAAATCTTTGTAGGTATAACTTTTTTACAATTTCAGTCTGGATATTTGAAAGGATTTACAAAAACGCTAAGTATAACATCATGTCACTTCGCCATTTACTAAATCATTGTATAACCTTGGTATAACTGTTGACTTAGAATTTAGAATACAGACCACTATTGATGTCACTGTCTTTTTTATTCTATCACCACCTCTAGGTATACAATGAAACATTGGTTATTCTGGGTACATAGTATTCAAAAACCTAAAGATATTTAATTCTTTGGTTGCAACACTAAATTTCTCCGTAATACAACAATTCAGAAAACCAAAAGATACGTATTGTATTCCAAGTCAATAATGTTAATACACTGATTCCTGCAGATAAAGTTATTGTTGATTCCGTAGGTAACGTAACTAACAGTGTTGTGGTCACGACAAAGACAGAGTATGGCGATGTGATCCGATTTATACATGAGGACCATACGATCTTGAATTTGCAACAAGGTTATGTATGCAGTATACGCGGAACAATAATTTGTAATGTACAGTTTTGAGAATTGATCTTAAAACTGGGCACGTTTGACGTTTTGTCTGCAGGTGCCTTTTGGTCTGCATTTGACGGTTATAAAGTTCAACATAATCAGGACACTTGTATAAAGTGTATAAACATATTTACACTAATCTCGAAAGTTTTGATTTTTCATTTCTTTTCCATGGCAAATCTCAAAAACTCTTTCACCAATATAGAGCTCTATTATCAGTAATTAAGATATTATGCTACTATACTTCAATGAAAAAAAAATCCTTTTCAGCCGAGCGAAGTCGCCAAAGCGAAGTAGACATAATAGTAACTAGTATTCTTTATACCTTCTGCTGATTCTATGCTTATAACTTTCCTAAATATAAATTCCGCCTCCAGCATTTAAAGAGCAATGCAGCTGAACAAATGATAATAGTAGTTCGTAACATGTCTAGCTATAAGCAAATTATTATTCTGCAATTTGAAGACTACAAGAGGAATACATGTAACCATTGTCTCGTGTATGAGCAAATAATTTGTCATCATTATGTAGAAAAGATGAAACATTATTCGTACACGCAAGACTAACATTGAGCCCGTTCATTTTGAGGACACGCATTGGCTTTTTCACATTTCACAAAAGTTCATTGTTTTAGTTACGTCATTCCTGTTTCAATTTTTTTCTTTACCAAAGAATGTTAATATTAATTACAACGAGCAAAGGCTTATTTTTCTTTGAAACTGCAGCGAGATTCGCAGAATGATCAGTAAATAAAGACAAAATTTCGAGGACGTCGGGAAATTGATTGTTCTACCGATGGGGGGCATTTCTGTCTGATACTTGTGTTTCTTCAGTTTATGTGGGGGTTACGTGGTATAAAGATTGAGTAAACTCGTAAAAACTTCTGAATGTATAATAAGATGTCATTAATTTTAATAATGTCTTTTCTTTCATATGAAACGTTTTTTCATTTTTTTTACTGTGAGGATTCTTGTACAGGGTGTATATGTTAAACGTAGTATGAATAGATGGCTGTTGATATTAAACGCCAAATTGTCATAAAATCATTGTAGAGGATATTTTCGATATTAAAGTTTAGTTACATAAGTGCATGCATTTGGTTATCTCAAGAAGGTCTATCTAGACAGCTTGGCAAATACAATATCTTAATTAATTGTTTTATAAGACTGCATGCAAAACAGGGGTGCATAGGCAAAATTAATAGCCTAGATATTCTATACCAGTCAACCAAGGGAAGAGAAGATATATAGCATGATAGATATTTACATTACACTTTATTGTACACCAAAATGTTAACACATCTATTTTACAATATTGCCTAACTATGACTACAATGGCGGTGCTATTGCTGATACTGATGCTCTTGAAATGGTATAATTCACAATTCATATGTCCTTCGAATAATATAATGAATACTTACTTCCTACCCAAGTTTTAACAAGTGGATGCTAATATCTAGTTAAACTAAAGCAAACTACATTCAAAAGCAATCTAACCTAAACTACTTCGTCTAAACATAACATTTCACTCAATACTTCGTTCAAGACTTCCGTGAGTAACAACAGGTAAAGTGTGTTTCTTTATCGCTTTTGATAAGATAACATCAGGAGTCAACACAGTGCAGCGTACAACAGTCTCGGATTTATTGTTGATTTCACTAACATATTTTCTTAAAGGCAGTGGTTTGTCGTTTTGTTCTCTGAGTTTGGGTACAGAGTCTCTCTTTTGCAATCGAATCTCTGAATCCAATCTGTTTTGAAAAAGGCGTGTCGACGTTAGAACACGACTTGGACTTTACAGGTAATCTCTGAATCGATGGATTATGGTTTAGAAATTGATTTAACTATACAACCAGCTAGATAAGTCGAAAGTTTTACTTGCCCTTAAAAATATAAAACAACTAGCGACGAGTCACCCGGCTTCGTACGGTCTTATTCTGCCAATTTACACAAATCCTTAATGAATCACATACTTATCTCTCTATCCACTAGTGAAAACTGCGTGGAAATCTGTTAAATCGAACAGTCAGTACGAACATACAGACAGATCGACGCAGCAGGTGACTTTGTTATATAATATGTTAGATAAGGTCCCATGATATCCCCTTGCGGAACTTCTCCAGATATTCCATTATAAATAATCAAAATTCCCTTAAACACGCATTCACGCCCATAAATCCCGTATAATATCAGATGTACAATAAAACAATGGCGCGTCTGTACGAGTATAACCATTGAAGGCATCAGCCAGGCAATTGAACAGGCAGAGGGCAACGCTGCCCGCTAACTTGCATAGGAAGTGTGATAAAACGGTCGGTGGGAACCTGTTACACTGACTCGTAATGGACATACTAGGATCGCTAATGTAAAGTGACGTTGGTTACTACTTTATTTTGCATCGTTTTAGAGAAAATTTTATAAGACCAGGTAGTATCCATGAATCTTGCTTATGATATTATGAAAATACTGATGATGACAGACTAAGATTTTAAGGAGGTTTTAATACATGAATATGAATAACTTCCAAAGTTCACTGGATTGCATATTTTCTAAGATTCTAATGTAATAACTCACGTATGGACTTACCAACTCATACAGACATAAGATGCACTAAAATGTGTTTTGTTTCAAATCACAAGATTTAATATTCATAAAACACAAATCAATAGTATGAACGGTGTAACAAATCGTTTTAGAGAAAAGTTTATAAGACCAGGTAGTATCCATGAATCTTGCTTATGATATTATGAAAATACTGATGATGACAGACTAAGATTTTAAGGAGGTTTTAATGCATGAATATGAATAACTTCCAAAGTTCACTGGATTGCATATTTTCTAAGATTCTAATGTAATAACTCACGTATGGACTTACCAACTCATACAGACATAAGATGCACTAAAATGTGTTTTGTTTCAAATCACAAGATTTAATATTCATAAAACACAAATCAATAGTATGAACGGTGTAACAAACGTCGGGCTAAATGGAAGTTCCTTTGTTTCATACTCACATCGACTATTACTGGTCATGTACTAGTATAAGTATGATTTGTAGCCAATGTTTGAAGCATAAGTTAGAATATAGCATGTGAGATTAATGTGTAGGATTCAAAGACTGTAGCAGCTGATAATAATATATGTACATGTATTTGTTAACGGTAATTCGAGAATGAATAATTAAGTGCTTTTGCGTAAAATATGCAAGTGGCTTAGTCACTTCCTTAGGAGGTAGTGACTAAGATGATGATCGCTTACAAATATTGGAGGAAGTAGATAATATTTTACCCCGGTCCAAGTTAGGATAACAAGAAAAATAGATTTTATAAACAGAGTAAGTTGCCGTTTCAGTTGTAAACATAAGTACAATTTCTAACAATAGTATGCAGCGTAGAGTAGACGTGGGCCCATCAATAGTTCAACGGCTAGGATTTGAACTCACGACCTCTCAACCGCCAGTCAATGCCTCACTCGTTTGTTTATAGTCGCTTGATACTACGGGGAAGTTTCAAAGATTTATTACAGTTGTTTTTTGAATTCGTGATTTGAATAAATTGAAGAATAAACCATTTTTCTCAAGTGTTGTTCATAGAGTAAAATTAAATTTAATAGGCAATAAATAAAACTAATAATTTAATTATTTGATAGCTCTACAGCCAAGTGTGTGACTTTAAAAACAAATGACTTATCATAAGCATGTCTGTGCATTTTATGGGACATTAAAATTTAATAAACAGTAATATACACACAGCCTTAAGTATCAAGTACCAGTACTTATTCATCAAGTACTCCAACATAGTACTTCGAATTCAATAAGTTCAATAACCGATTAGTTATAATTATTATATCCTGTATCAACCTGGTAATCATCATTTTTCAAAGTTTTAACTACACACTTCATCAATACTATAAGAAGGACTTCATTATGTCCTACAAAGAAAAAAAAAACTAAACTCCATTCATTGACATCAGAGAGAATTAACGTTTCCTTCCGGAGCGACCACGTGTTCATAAGAGGGATGTGGAGTATCTTCTGTCGTTTTATTAGAATTCCTATGAAATTGTGTTCACTTTTTTCTATTACTTTGTCGACTGTTATAAAGGAATACTCTCTAACAGATGTTTGCGTCTCTTTTTTGTATTTGTTTTTGGGGAGTAATTTGTTTTGTAAGTTATTTATATGGTTGGTATGGTTTTTCTAGTATTTCTTAGCTTATATACAAGTTTGTGTACTGCCTCTAAAAGGTATTTTGCTTAACTTTTGCAACAATGCATCCTTAAACTTGAAGCGTGTACTTGTACTTGCGTACTAAGGAATGTCAGGTTTTAGTTTAGTACTTATTAGTATTGTACTTTTATGTGTATTTTACTTACTTTAACTATCATTGCAGAAAAAAATTATTAATTTCTGAGTACTTCACATTACATATATCTTTTTATAAATAACGATTAACCTTTTCGTTTTATTTTAAGTTGGTTATATTTTACGGGTTTTGATTTTGAGATGATAAAATAGTACTGATGTCAACTTAAACCACTTAGGTAAGATTAAAAAAGTCTTGTAAAAGAAATATTCAGGTCCTCAGATAAGTTGTTTAAAAAAATCACAGCTTCTAGGTAGTAGCAGCCGAGCTAGCTATTTAAAAAGTTTCTGCACATACAAGAGCAATATTTTTCTCAAACACAAGTTCATTGGCCCAGAAATTGCTTGCACAGGTCTGTTCATGTCAGTTTGAACTCAAGTGTAGTTTGCACAGATGGCTACCGTTTTTCATATCACCAAAGGTTTTGAGAATGGTACAATATGACGTAATACTTGGAAACGTTTGAGTAACGACTTTTTTATGTATGGAAGAACTGAATATTTGAATTGTTTAAAGAACACAAGCTTCAAAACATATGTGAAGTCACTGTAGTGACTATGACCAGACACGTTTTAAATGTTAGAGGAAATATTAAAATAATTCGTACTTTATTAAAGTTTGGAACTGTTAAAGTACTGGTCTACCAGACCTACTGCAAGGGCATCCACACATGGTTGAAATACCGTCTTGTCGTACTAAGCGCTTCTCCTCCACATTTATTGTGCGTAAAACTCAGGTATAGCCTAGCCTAGAACTCTTTGTCAGCTGTCTGTGTTTGCTTCCACATATGACCCTTGATTTAACTATGTATTTATACTTGTCTTTAAAGCAAGAGTCATCTTCCGCCACACACTCTTTTCATCGTAGACCGTACCGTTGCGTGAGCGAGGTCTCATCTTTTAAGACCAGGCTCATCCGTAATAAAAAAAAGACAGATGCCAATTAAGACGATAAAGATAAGTATCCCGAAGCTCTTAAAACATTATTTTATCTACTGAACCAGTTACCGCTTTTAATTCTATTAATATGTATGTATCAGCAAAGTTAATCACGAATTGAATACTAAATGAGAAGAGGTTGATATACATAGTGGCCTTCACTTTCTTTGTGTCAATTTTACATCAGCATAATCCCAAGGTCTGATGATTCATTGAAAAGATTGTTGCATGAAGTGAATCACACGTGTGTGGTAGACTCATTAACTGATTACGTAGCGTCTAGACACGTGGTCAATAGTTTGTTTAAAAACTTGTAAGTATTCTGATTCAGTTGTGCTCAGTTAATGAATTGTGCTTAAAGGTGCGGTAGGTAAAGAGGTAGGTAGTGGGTTTGAGAGCCCATGGTAGGTATATTATTTTGTATAATTCATATCCTTAACACTACTCCCAAAAAGATGATGGAAAACATCATGAGAAAACCAGCTGTTGTGTGTCCTACGACTAAAACTTAGAAGCAGACATATCAATTTTATTTATACATATTACAGATAGATGTATCTATAATAATACTTCGTTTATATAGTACCTAATATTTAAATTTTCATTTCAGGTGACAAGTTTTGACTTGTCGACTTTTCATGGCCGTAATTAAACTTTATTTCGATTAAGAGACCACCCACACTGAAGTTAGCAGATCTTAATTCAATTGAGTGATGAAATTTATTACTAGAACTAAAGATAATAGTAACCTTTTGACCAGCGGACATTTAAATTCGGTGATAATTTTAATACGATTATGCTAATGGCATATTACAAATATTTATTCAAAATTGTTTTTGGTGTTTTTATTATTTCCTCGTTCCTTGTTAGTCAAGTGGTCAGAAGCTTTATCTTCGAGCATGAGGTTCAATTAAGGGCCATTCATAAATAGCATTAAAGGTGGGAGGGGTCTAAAATTCCGTGACATCACGTTTCAAACATTTTAAATAATATGTTTGTAAGTATCAAAAACTTTTTTGCAAAAAATAAAACCGACTTCCATATCAAAACACTACAAAGCCAAAAATAATTTTAATTTCGGTAGTCGGTGTTATTGGTTTTGTATTTTCGTTTTTTTCACACCGCCTTCCGAAATTAAAATTATTTTTGGCTTTGTAGTGTTTTGATATGGAAGTCGGTTTTATTTTTTGCAAAAAAGTTTTTATTTTCGTGCTTTTTAGTGGGTCAGTGAATTTTCCAAATCGGTTCGTAAATGACGGAGTTATGCGCGAACAAAAAACGCAATGCAGAGTAAACGAAAAGATCATCAACGTAAATATATTTTTTAGACTTTTGTTGATTTTTCAGAAACGGCTTGTCCGATTTCGATAAAATTTTCATGGGACCATTTGGGAAGTATACCCTTTCTAACAAGATAAGAATTTTTTAAATCGGTTGGCAAGCGACGGAGTTATGCGCGGACAAACATAAAAAAAAAATACAAACATCAGAATTGAGAACCTCCTCCTTTTTTAGAAGTAGGTTAAAAACACATGGATATACCACACAGAAAGGCAAAGGTTAGGCCTCTACTTAATACTTTATGAAATATGGTCGTGTTTTTCATTTATGATATTTCTGAGTCTAGGTAGTAGTTAGGTTACTAAATATTAAGATATTATATATTTGTAAGCATAATTAAAAGATACACTCTTTTAATTTTGTTAGGTGCATCGTAGTAGCAGAGAATACAAATGAAAGAATATAAAAAAGAAAATGTAATTTAGATCTTGATGCTGTTTCAAAGCAATAGGAAAGCTTTAATGAAGCAATACTAAAAGTTACTGAATGAACAACATACCCATTATTACACCAATCAGAGTCGAACACGCGACCGACCGGTACCGTTACGACATAGTACTTGTTCGAAATGTCAATCGTTATTTAACGTGCGTTTGCGCATGATGGTGAAAAAAAAACTTTTATGAATACGCCGCCTGAATTAAAATGTGTCGCTTTTATTAAAACTTTATTGATGCTTTACAGTTTTCCTTTCATAATTTGGTTATTGGAAAAACCAGATTACGTGCGGGAGAATGAAGAAATATCTTAATAACGACACATTTTAATATATTACAGTGTATCAAATTGTATTTATAGTACTGTTTTCCCTTCTTTTATATGTAATTTATTAGTTACACACATACAGACAGAAAATACAATGCACAAAGTTACAGAAGACAAAACAATTAGCAATGGGCCCCCGAATTAGGCACATCCTGTATCTTGGTGTCCCAGAAATGTATTACATTTGTAGTAATGTACTTGTATATTTAGCTTCCACTTTCTTTGTGTATTTATTGTTCGAGTTGATACTTGTAATTGGCTAGATTCTAGGAGTTAACGATATTATTTTGACTGTCTAGCTGAAAGTTTTCATAATACAATAAAAAAAATAGGTTTTTGAAAGAAACGGTTAAATTTGATGAACTATACATATACTGGTATGGAATGTGTCACACTTAGCGAAAATAAACGATTTTTTCTTCTTTCTTTCTGGCTTCAACTGAGAATAGTTGACACGTTTTTGAATACAGTGCCCTGAATATATCCTGTCAGGAAAATAACTATTATTTTTTGTTTTAAGGTTGCTTTAATCACAAACTAAAGACTAAATGGATCTTCCCCTTAATACCAAAAGAGCAATTTTGAAGGACCTTTCTGAAACCGTCAACGTTGTTAATAGGTACTTACGTAACTGATAACTGTGACTTATCGTGTTACCTGATTGCAGAATTGTGTCTGCAGTGAAAGTGGTTGTAACCTGTATAATTTAATATATTCGCATAATCTATATCGGCAAAGTGTTTTCGTATAATTATAATGTTTAAGCTCCGTGTTATATACGGCAACTATTAACTACATTTTACGAAAACACTGGAGTTTAATTTTACAATATTATCAAATTTCTGCTTAGGTAAGGTAACATGTGAAACATATACCAAAATAAATATTAATAGTTAGGTGTAAAGAGCCTCCTATTTCGTTGTAGTTTTTGTAGTTGTAGATTTGTAAAACATACAAACAGTTCTTCCTATTTGGGGATCAAACCTACTCATCGCTGCCTCTGCGCAAACCATGTCGTCAAGTAAAATTTTAATCAAAATAAAATAAACTACATATATAAAAATAAGAATTCTTCAAGATTGATCGACCATATTTTTTGCGACGTCAGATCCTAAAAAAAAAAAAAATGCATGGGTCCTGCATCCACAGCAAAAAGTTGAACAAAAAACGGCACAATCCGATAATAAAAATTCACAATGGAAAAGGATTAAGATATTGTAGAACAATGGCCTATTTAACGAACTGGTTTGCCATGGGGACCGCAGACAATGAGGCACCGATGGAAACGTTAGCTCGGATGGCAATGGACTTGACTGGCCAACGGTTTGCATTAGGGTTGACGAGACTAGGACATAAGTTGTATGAATTTCAGACCTTTTTCAGACAAGTTCTTCTTCTTTACTGGTCGTGTTTTCAGTGGCGATTTTTCAGCAGATGAACCAACTGAAGAATTTGATTTCTGATTAGTTATTTTACATTGTATTATGTCAATTGGTCTATACTGTATCATACCAAAAAAAATTGTATCTATTATGCAAAAATTGTGAAAATCTATTGTATATTTTTTTAAAGAGTAACTGTGACGTTTCTTGTCGGTTCTTCTCCACAGAAAACAACCAATTTCGAATCGTGCACTAACTTCTGACGTTTTATGAGTGCCCTATAGTAGGCCTATGTGAAATAAAATAATTTTGATTAAGTCATTGATTGATTGGTACAGACGACAGCACATCAAGTACAACAATCTGTCAAATTTCTTTAATAGATTTTCAACTTTATTGTTAAAGAAATTAGGTTCAAGGTTGATTGGGAGAATTTGACAGTAAATAGACTTTTCTCTCGCTTTACAACATTGCTGGCAGTCGCGCGGAACTTCGCGTTCGTGGACTTTCTAACGATAATAACATAACCCTCTTTCTTTTACGGTCGAGTAAAAAGCCTATAACCTTCCTCAAACTTAAAGGTACTTCCATGCCAAATTTAATAGTTAATTAGCGTGTTTAAACAAACAAATTTTAACTCTATATATGTATTATATCATTATAGTTTAATTTATTAGCTATGTATGTTTTATTTATCGTAATTAGTATTTATACACACTGTGTCTATAATCTGCTCTTCAACTTTCCTGTCGCAGGTCTGCTGGAAGAAATTTCTTAGGAAATAAGCAGCACCTTTGTGCTCTTTTGTCTGTATTTATATGTTTTTTCTTTTGTAAGTGTCATGTGTGTACATATATAAATAAATAAATAAATATTAGTACAGTGCTAAAATACCACCAGGTACAATCCACTTATTCCTTTGATTGCCAACCCTACAAACGGTATTGTGAGGTCATACGAGTAATTTTGTAACAGCTTCAATTCCCTTCTAAATCACGCTGGGTTACGTGTCTGTCTACCGAAAATACTAAGAATAGACTAGACTTTGAAAAATGTTCTAGGATAGCTGAGTCTGAAAGTCATCAAGTAAGCACGTAGGAATGAAGAAAAGTAGAAAGTGGAATATAATATAGTATTTAGATAAAGTATTGGAAGATCTCGTTGCTGAAATAAATACCGTTGCATAGTTTAAAACAAGTTACAAGTAAATAGTAAAGTCTCTTAGAAATAGTAAGTATGTCGTAATCATTCGATCACAATCAGTAGCCAAATCCAATTTTATTATTTTAATATTATTTAGGTGGATACCTATACGAGTATACGTAATTAATTATGACAAATCTTGATTTTAGGATCTAGAATTCTAGACAGTTATTGCTTCAAGATATATACATTGAAAATGTTTCAATAGTGTATTAACAACTTCATCAGCAACCTACGATTAAATAGAACATACAAAGACAGACATATTTACTCGCCAAATCAAAAGATATCGTCTATCTAAAAATCTAACTACATTATTTACTCAACAAAAATATAACCACTAAAGAGTGATAACTATTCACACAAACATTAGTTCTTACATGACCATAGACAGCTGTAATAGTGTCAACTGTCGTTTTAAAACACGTGGGTGACGGTCGTGTCAAGTTTCTGGTCAGAAAAATAAATGATTTCTGATCTCTAGTCAATGATTAAACGAAAACCTGATGGCGTTTTAAATTAATTATGTACCTATATTCAATACGGTCCAGCTGTTAATGATTGGGTACATGAAACTAGAAGACGTTTTATCGAGTACTAGCTTCTACGTCGGCTTCGCTCGCGTTTTTCAACGAAGATAAATAGCCGTTGTCCTTCTCCAAGGACTAACCTATCTCTATCTCTGTTCCTAATCTCATCATAATCAGTTTAGTAGTTTAGACGTAAAAGTGTAACAGACAGATAGGGATAAAATATTAGTAGGGATAGAAAAATATATAAGGTTTTGGCAAAAAATGAAGGAAGGTTAAATATGCCAATAGCGTATCTAATTATAATGCTATTCATATTTAGAGCCACATTCAAAATTTTAATTAGATTTTTATGTCTACGGTATTTTTCTGGTTGTTGCGCAGCAAACCAATTTGTATTCAAATTGCAACTAACTCCGCACTTGTAAACTACCTCATAACTTAAAGCTTATAAAACATCAAAATAACTACTAAAATAGCTTCTATTCAAAGACTGAATTCCCCTTCGCGTCCACAAAATTGATTAACCACTTCCCGTGTTCCGTAAAATGTACTGTAAAACACAAATTCATAGTAATTAAAGTTTATAATTTACTTGTAAGCATCGACGTCTTAAAGGCGACCGTTAGCCGCGTGGGCCAGCGTGGGGCCGTGGGCCAACGTTGCCCAATTCATGAATGGAGTGGACCACGTCGGGTTCGCCCACGCCCGTTATCAATGAATACTTGTGTAGAAATACGCCGGCTGGTCTGCGAACACGAGTGTTGCAAAATGCTGCCATTGAAACTGCTAGTTCGCTCCAGTTACTGACCGACGGCTTAATGAATTTATTTGTTGCCAAAATAAATGTTTTTGGGTGTGGGTGTTAGTTTCCGGCCACTGTGCATTATGCAGTTTTGTTTTGTCCGTTTTATTGTTTTTGGTATCGTGTCACGGCATTTATTTACTGTAATAACTGTTTCTTTCCGTGTTGTTGTGAGGCATTGTTTGAGCTTTTCGTCTCATGCTTAGCTTTGTCCCAACTGTGTTCGGCTCGGCTTCCTTTCTAACCGGATAGCCTGCCTATCTGACTCCACAACCCAGTAACTGGGTAACATAACACCATACCCCTTGGCAAGACTAGTGTAGTGTAACCGCTGTCAAAAATGTGCAAATGACAGCCAAGACAAGCTTTCCGAGGCATGGAAGATTTTTTTTGATATGTGACCATATTCCATCCATCCGCAGATCGACCAGTTCGGCTGTAATTAATTCCACGAGCTCCACTGGTGGCCTTTTGCTTTCTAGTATAATTATTAATACTCTGATTCGTCGTCCTTTGTTCGCGAAGCTATTATTTAACACTCAATTGTTTGAACGAAAGTTGTATCGAAAGTGACTTCATTTGAATCTTATTCAAGGTCAACCTCGATTTCGTAGTGTTGGTAAATAGTGTTGTGTGTGTTGACATTTCTTTATTTACGTTGTGGGTCGTTTACAACCGATGAAATTGGAGCTTTGCGGTTTTGGACTTGCTTGTACCTTGAGAATTATGTTTATGATGCTCGCGCATTCTACCTTTAGTATTTTTTTTAAGCTTTAACGATAATAATAATTTAGCTTAGCCGTACAATCTTTTTATAGCTTTAATAAAACCTTTCGTAAATACACAGATTAAAGGAAAAGAGCCTGCCATTGTGTTGGATGACTAGCAGAGATGAGCTTGTACACAACCCAGCTTCAAAGCTCAATATGCCGTTTCTACAGTCTGTATAACTTCATAAGAACGACATAGCTTGTGTTAAAATACAGTCAGGACGCTGTACTCAGAGAAAGAAGACACCAGATACTGTTTGGCCTTTATAGTTCGGTTCAACACGATAGATGGCGTTGTACTATTTTTAAATCGCGCTGTTAAGATTGCCCGTGGATTGTAGGTACAGACGCTCGTGGGTAGGTACTTAGAATAAGCACTCTTTCTGCGAATACCCCATTGAAATAGGGTTGCTGTCAATTCTTGCTGAATACCCAGTTTCCATCCGAAACCCAATGCAGACCCTAGCTAGATATGAACAAGTCGAATAATATCAACAGTACCTATGTAATTATGTTAGCTAAATTAGAAACATATTAGAAAGTATCAAATAAAGGTTTCTTTAGCGTTTCAATATTGAGATTTTCTAGCCAGTCTGGTATACAACCTAATTTACAGTGTATAAACAGTCTGCACAGTTGAACTCCGGTGCCCGCTACTTTCGCGGCTTCCAATTAAAATTTCAATTAAATTCTAAAATCTTGTCAAACCCTACAACCTTGGTTGGGCTGGTGCAAGTTTAGAAGCGAAAGGCATGAACTAGGAAAACTAAATAAGAAGTTTGGCAAGGAAATAAGAATTACAGTCCCGATGACTACTTTGCTACTGTTATTTTATTGGTTCGTGTTTGACCACCATATCACCTGATGGTAAGGGATGACGTGAACAAAGATTAAGCACGCTTACCTAGACGTAGCCTGTTTATTCTTGACTTGAATACCCCCAGGTTACAGCAATCAGGTAACACAATAATAGTGTAGATTTTTCTTCGTCTTTCTAGAATCAGACTTCAGGGTCAGTGTTTTTATTTATAACGACTTTGTTCTGCGTCCTTTTCTAAGAAAGTTGCTCTTGCTTCATCTCGTTTAACTTTCTTTTCTTTTAGATTATTTCATTTATTTGTTTACGACCAAAGTTGCATAGATTATTTTAATTAAAAATTTCTTTTAGATATCAGAACCGACCGTAATATTCTCGGGGGCAAAATCATCAAATCCAGCTCTTAGTGGAGCCGAAGGGAGTGTTAGACTTCTACTTACTAGAAGACCCACTCTGTTCCTTCAGTTGGCCTTGAGTTCCGGGACTGCGGTCAGAACATTCACCACGACGATAATAAGTAATCTTACGTTGCAACTGAATATAAAACTAATTAATGCTCACAAAAACTACATCAAAATCAATTCGACCAGTTCACTTCGCTCGAATATTCCAGTGCACCGTATACAAGTTGTAGGTACCACGGCCACTTGTTTCCTAATCATTGGCTTCGATCAAATGGACCACTTGAAGTGTTAATCACTTTGCGGGCACAAGCAGAATGTTTTGAGACTTTCCTTCGAGCATACTGATAGGTTAGGTTTGTTGTGAAATTTTGGTTAAGTAGCACTAATAGAATAGAAACTGGAAGAAAGTGTTGCAGAATGGTTGTTTTTGTGAACTTAGCCAAGGTAACAAACACAAAATAAGTTAAGAAAAGATGTATTGGTATCAAAAAAATATATTATAAAAGCAAGGAAGTGGAGGTGGGATTAGGAGAGAGCTAATTGACAGAAGAAATTAGTTATCGAAATAGTGGTCAAACGGGGAAAATAGAGAGACAAGGGAGAGTTATTTATAAATATTCTTCATAATAGATTACTTATTTTTTCCAGGAACTATGAACATATATGAGAAAGGTAAGTAAGTATAAACAACTATGTTAGTAAACATTTGTCTGCACGTAAGTCATAATCATAACGCAGGATATAATTATTACAATGTTTACAAAAATGTCTAGATTTTTTTTTATTAAGGTATTATTTATTTAGCCTTTAATCTATAATCCAACTAGTGAATTTTACAATAATGATTAGAAAATAGTTTAAAAAAACTAAATCTACAAACAAATAAACACAAACTCATCAACTGCCTCTTTCGCAAGCCGCCTTCAAATCAAACATTGAAAATTCGTTCCGCTTCGTTACGTCCAATGTACCTAAGTACTCGAAAATATTCAACAATAGAAAGAGCCAGTACCGTTCAGATAGTCTGACATACGTCGGCTTGGATCATGATAACTTTTTCACATAAAGAATGCAGTAGATTGCTTGTCGAGTAGATTGACGCTAAAATTGTACGGTGTATTGTAGATTTTCGAACGTACTCCAAAGCGACCATTGTTGATGGCAATAGTTTAATGGGATCGATAATAGCAATGTGGAGAGAGTCAAAGTTTAATGGAATTGTTATTGCCATATTTAATTGCCCGGAGCTAAATATTTTCTTGCTGATCTTTAGGTAATAGAAGAATTTAAAACGTTTCTAACGAGAGAAAAGTTACTGTTGTCTTTAGAGAAAGTAAGCACACAATCGATATTTTATCACACGGACAAGCTTTAATTGAAGAAAACATTATTGCAAGAAAGTTGTACCTAGTAACATAAGAAACGTTTGTTGTAGTTGTATAATTTACTCACATAGAAATTTACTTAGATTAACCATGGTTGTTACTTAGCATATATATTCCTTACTACTTGACTTGATTTAATATCTTTTGTAATGGAAGAGCGAAGTCCTCTGCTACAAGCTTTATTGGCTAAGAACGCTTCAATCATAATTTAACTGTAAATAATTATGTTAAAGAAATAATTTTGTATTATACAGTCATAAAACAAAACATCAAAATCTTTGCGAAACAACATATTTATAACCCTAGACAAATCATTATTTAACCCAACAAAATGGTTCCTGTATAATAATTCAATAATTATAACATACTTTATACTTCATGTTTTAATAACGTTTTATCTATTAACAAGTCACGTAAAGGCGTTAAAACTTAATATCGCGTTGTGAAACTCGTGAATGAAATATCGTATAGTCGGTTCATTGACAGTGGCGTGCCTAGGGTTTCAAAATAACGCAAGCCCAATAAAATTTTAACCGATTTCAAAAAAAGAAAGTTCAGTTTTCGACTGAGTATGTAGGTACCTACCGTATGTATCATCGCAATTTTCTCATAAACTACTGGTTAGGTACAATAAATTAAAAGTTAATTCATCCATCTTCTTCTTTCCTCTTCTTTCTTCAATTTCACTCTTGCTTGTCGTGCGCGGTGAATGAGGTAACCAAAGCACACTGAAGGCATGCTAGTGCTAGATTGAATATAATAAACATATCAGCAATTGCATACCTCCGGTGGCTTTGAAAAAAGCCGTTTGGTTTGGTTTGCTTCATTGCTTGAGGGAACAAAGTTATGGTAAGTAGTTGCTTCCTTCGTAACAGAACCCAGGTTACAGACAAAAAAAAAAAAAACAAAACAAAAAGTTACAAAACGAAAGTTAAAAAATAGCTAGATAGAATGTAATAAGGAATTTAAATAAATTATTTATATTCTAATTGGAATCGTCTATCTTTCTTAAGAAATGATTTAATTACATCAGAGTAAAATGTTGGTGATCGTTTTAATTCTACCAACAACTGTTTTTCAATAGCTATCATTGATAATTCGGAAAGACGCTCTTGACCTTGTGTATTTCTCAGATAGGTATGGATACGTTTAAGAGACGAAAAAGCACGTTCCGCGGAAGAACTTGTAGCCGGAATAGTTACAACAAGATACGCTAACTTTAACAGCTCGGGAAAGGCATCTTCGAGGTTATTCTCATGAATGAAATGATTGACTGATCTATTAAATTTTCGTTTATGCGATTTACTAGTCTGAGAAATACACAGATTAGGCGTCGGTTTTAAGGCGATACCAAAATAAATTAGGGGTTTTTTCGTCAACATTTATTTCACTATTCCAGCAAGTATGGATTTAATTTTTGGTAATATGTTTATTGACTATTTCATTAATACTTTGACCGAAGGAAAACGCAATTGGGTTAAATTTGCTCCGTCGAATTTGATTCCGAAAAGACCTCTATTCTTTTTTATTATTCACTATAATTCTAAAATCCTAAGGAATTTCATTTCAAAATTGCATTCAAAATGTGCATAATAGGTAATTGAAAACTCTGTCTGAAAATATTTTTTGATACATAGCTTAATTTATTTTTAAACAATTTTTATTTGGTTTGGCGCTTACGTTGTTTTATTTTGGTTCCAGCGTATTGTTGCGCTCTCTTTTTTTCGCACGTGGAAGTAATAGACTCTGTCACTTTCTTATGCCCGCCCAGTTAGCCTGCGGCCTTTGTCAGTGATAGACCTGTGTCGATTCCTCCCACAACCGTGATTATAATTTTTTATCGAAATAGTTATTGTTTAGTCTTGTTTTCTGATTTTATTTATCTATATTTGACAAGTGAACAATGTTTATATAACATTAGTTTACCGATATGGGGAATAAGTATAAAAGACAACGAAAGGTGAAAAAATTGGCCAAGTGCGAGTTGGACTCGCCCATGAAGGGTTCCGTAGTAACTATAATAAATATAATATACTTAATATATTTATTTGAAAAAAAAAAAACCAAAAACCTTACAAATTTCTTAAAAGTAGCTTATTTACAATTTTTACAACTACGCCAAATAACTTTGTTTTTCATAGTGTTTGTATGAATTACAAAGTTATATTTGCGGTTTTAGAAAATATACTGTATCTCAAAAAATGTTGACTCGATCTCGTTCAAACTAATTTTGGTTGAAAGTTTACATTAAGATCTACAACATATGGTTTTTTTTAGATTTTTCACTTCATTATTATAGAAGTTAGAGGGGGGACACACATTTTACCACTTTGGAAGCGTATATCTTTTAAACGATTAACTTTATGAAAAAGTAATTTTAGAAACCTTAATGTCATTTTTAAAGACCTGTCTATAGATACCACACACGTATAGGTTTCATGAAAAAAAATATTTTCAGTTTCAGTTCCATGTATGAGGAGCCCCCTTTATTTTAAATATTTTTTAAATTTTCTCTTAAAATCGGAAAGCGGTTCACAGAATACATCTATCTATCAAGTTTTACATGTATAGTCTTAATAGTTTCGGAATAAAATGGCTGTGACATATGGACGGACGGACAGACAGACAGACGGACAGACATGTCGAAACTATAAGGGTTCCGTTTTTTGCCATTCGGCTACGGAACCCTAAAAACCAACATTTGGAACGCCTGAGGGATCATGCTCGTAAAATGACGGAAAATAATTGGCCAAGTGCGAGTCAGACTCGCCCATGAAGGGTTTCGTAGTAACTATTATAATATAATATAACATAATATGTATATTTATTTGACGAAAAACAAAACCTTACAAATTTCTTAAAACTAAGTTATTTACATTTTTTACAACTACGCCAAATAACTTTGTTTTTCATAGTGTTTGTATGAATTACAAAGTTATATTTGCGGTTTTAGAAAATATGTTGTATCACAAAAATGCTGACCCGATCTCGTTCAATTTTCATTCCATTATTACAGAAGTTAGAGGGGGGGGGGGGAGGTACACATTCTACCACTTTGGGAGCGTATATCTTTTAAACGATTGACTTTATAAAAAGTAGTTTCAGAAACCCCTATGTCATTTTTATAGACCTGTCTATAGATACCACACACACATAGGTTTCATGAAAAAAAAAATTTTTTCAGTTTCAGTTCCATGTATGGTGAGCCCCCCTTTATTTTAAATATTTTTTTTATAAAATCTGAAAGCGGTTTACAGAATACATCTACCTACCAAGTTTCACATGTATAGTCCTAATAGCTTCGGAATAAAATGGCTGTGACATACGAACGGACGCACGGACAGACATGACGAACTATGAGGGTTCCCTATTTTTTAATATTTACATACCAGTTTTATTTTACAGAGACAAAATCACAGCGCCGGAGCAGACCTCGAATATTACATGTGATTCGGAAAACAGAAGATTAGAGTCGCCATTATAATTTTTAAATTTGGATGATCAACAGTGTCTAACTACTAACTTCTTGGAAAAAAATTAGTCAGTAAACTGTTTATTTCCTATTAAGATAGAAAGAAATACATTGGTGCGGATTGTCTTGTTCACAAACTAAACTAAAGTTCAGTGCATCTTTTTCTTACTATTTCATTATAAAAGGACAGAAAATATTAGTTTATTTCTGTCAAATTAGTCAGCGCCTGACGTAAATTGACGTATTTTTAGTAACCAATTTTTTAATCGAGTCTAAAATTGTCTATGGAATATCTTAATTTGACAGGACTAAACTAATATTTTTCTTCTGCTTTTTTCTTAATGAAATAGAAAGAAAGTGCGTTGCCAGGGCCAAAATTCGTGGTGGCAAGGCATCTGCCGGAGATTTTTCACTCTTACTTTAAAGGTGGCAGACGGGTCATATGTGGAAAAGAACACAGAAGCCGACAGAGAGTTCCAAACCGATTCGAAGACCGGTCGAAGTCCGACCGAAGTCCGACCGACAAAGTGCGCACAATAAATGTAGAGGAGAATTACATAGTATGACAAAGTGGTATATTGACCAAGTGAGGATGGTGCCCTGTAGTACGTCTGGTATATTAATACTGAAAGTCATTACCAATGATATTGCCGTTATTCATGAAATCAGTCATCGTGTTTTTTTCTATATATTTTATTTCTATTTATCAAAGTAATCACCCATGCAATCGATGCATCTTTTCCAACGCACTGGTAGCTTATTGATACCCTTCTTGAAGAAATCAGTTGGACGGGAGGCAACAAATTCTGCAAAGGCATTTTTACTGCCTCTATGATGTTGATTTTTTTCCGAGAAGTTTAGAATTCAGGAAAAAGTAGAAGTCTGTAGGTGCAAGGTCTAGTGAGTACGACAGATGGCGGAGAACTTCCAACACCAGCTCTTGTAACTTGTAGACCGTCTGCTGTGTAGTATGAGGACGCGCGTTGTCGTGCAAGAGCAGCGGAGCCGAGCGATTGACGAAAGCTGGTTGGAGATGTGCGAGCTTCTCCATAATTGTGTTCAGTTCTGCAGTAATGCTCATCCTGTTTGGTAGATAACTCATTACACCAGGGTTAGACCACCAAACAGGGACCATCACTTTTCTAGGGGTCAGTTTTCGTTTAGGAAAACGTTTAGATGCTAATCCAGGATCTAACCAATTTCGCTTACGATTGTCAAACAGGATCCTTTTTTCACCGCAGGCAACAAAATTATTTCGTTTGTGTGCCTGTTAAGCAGTGCAAGGTACGTCTCGATGCGTCCTTCGCGGTGATGATCACTGAATTCGTGGGGTAGACGTCAAGCTTTTTTACCTTGCCAATTTGACGCAAGTAAACCAATATTGTTTTGATACTAGCGTTGAAAGCTGCTTCTAATTCAGCCGCAGATTGGGTGTCATCAGCTCCCACAATCGCCTTTAATTCGTCATCGACAACAAAAGGGTTCATTTTTCAGGTCGAAATTTCCAGATCGGACACGAGCAAACTAATAACGGGTGGTGCATTCATTTTTAGAGTTCGTTTTGTAAACGTCGTTGAGGTTGTGGGCCGTAGGTACAAGGAGCACGGTTATGCCAAACTTTGAAACAAGAATTCCAAATTATAAAATAAAATTAATTTGAAATTATAATTATTAGCCAAAACAATATGATTATCGAACTCAAACTCAACATATTTATTTCACATAGGCCCACATGGGCACTTACAATACGTCAGAAGTTAGTGCATGGTTTGAAATTGGTCGTTTTCTAGGGAGAAAAACCGGCAAAAAAAAACTCCACAGTATCCATGATACAGATTAAGAGGACAGTATATGATTTAATATTATAATTTGAAATTGCCAGTACGGCAAAACAGCGAATTCATAGGTAAAGCCCTGTTATTAAATATCAAATATTTATAAATTATTTAAAAATTAAACATAACTGACAACGAGCAGTACTGAAAGTGATGCTCTTTAAACCAAGAGACTTCTCTACTGACCAGCTATATTCTGACGCACAAATCCTCACAGTCAGACAGCTATATATCCTCCGTTCTATCCAGCGAAGACACCGTACTCTTCCTCTAGACAAAAACCTACTTCAAAGGCGCAAAGGTTTTCCAGTATGCAAAGCAATCCCTTGTCGATATGCATTTGCAAGTCGTCAATTTTTAGCACAAAGTTCACGTATTTATAACAAAATTAATAAAATTATTTCCATTTATAGACTCACCACTCACGAATTAAAAAAAACTTAAGAACTGGCTACTTCATTTATCTTATGACGAAGCAGAAAAAATATTGTGTATCGAAACTTAAATTTATTTATACTCCTATGGAATCATACTATCTCTCATTCACACATAATCACACCGTCGCCCACACACGCATATACACACACCTACTCACACACAAACCTTCCAGACACTCATAAACACACACACAACCTTCTTTTGCTGTTGACAACAGAAATATTGTAACAGAAATGTCACGGTCGTGTTATTTATTGCCAATGCCGAAATATCTCCGACTCCTAAGATACAGGTCTGCGTACCTAGTTTAGGTGCCGGAAATCTGACACTAATTTTTAGATTTGCTGTACAACCTACTGTTTTTCTTTTATGTATTACGTGTCTTTTCTTATGTACAAATATATTTCATCTTATCTTATCTTATATTGAAGGAAAATATGCAAAGACTTTACAAACTAGCAGTTGGGTAAAAAGAAGCCTATCACACTTCTCAAGCTTCAACCTACTTCAATACCAAATTTTATCTTAATCCACCCAGTACTTTCAAAGATTAGCGCATTCAAAGAAACAAACTTTACTGCTTTATAATATTAGTGTAGATTTCTTAAATTAGGAGCATTGTAGGATCATATCATAATCAGATTACTTTCAATTATTATAAGTACGATAAGTCACAAATTTGAGCGGACCATCCAGAGTGCAAACATTTGTCAGTTATCGTGTAGCTCAACTTTGAACTTAAGGAGCTCAACGATCTGACGAACAGTATCAAACTAAGGACATTTGGGTAGGTAAGACAAATACTCAAACAGCCATACATCAACTATAAATTATAATGAAAATAACATAAAAATAAATAATAACCTACATATTCCTCACATTCATAATAATAAAAATATAAAAGATCAAAAAACGAAAAAAGAAATAATTAAATACAAAGTAGGTATATACAATACTTTAGAAAGTCAATCATTAACTCAGCAAAATATATTAAAAAAGAGCACATAAGTACGTATATCATTGGAGAAACTAATTCCCAAGCCTTTTAATCCTCAATATAATCTTTGACTGTGTAAATAGCTTCCTGAAATAGCTTACGTTTTATAAATAATTTGAATTTGATTAGAATATGTTACTTATCACTTAATAGCACACTAAATACCCATACTCACACACAGTTGTGACAATTAAACACTAAGTTTGTATTTAGATGACAATAACAAAATTGTGGCGGTACAACCCAACGCAATAGGGTAGTTTCCTGTGTTACAAAATAATTATTTTATTTGGTTCATCAGGTAGAATTTCAAAAAATATTGATCACGTATTTTTTGCCCTTTCAAGTCAAGAAAAATTCACAAAATGGAAAGCTTCAAAGTATAGGAGTGGGGGCTGCTGACGTCACACAGTGCCAAGAATTATACCGGAGTGTGACGTCACGCGAAACTTCAACTCACTGTATCGTCTTAATTTTTCAATTACGTGAAATAAAAAAAAAATACGTATCGAATGTTTTTTGTTAAACTACGTGACGGACTAAATAAAATATTTTAGGAAACTACCCTACGCCCTTCCTAGGGGTATTAAGTATTTTTTAACACTGAATACCCGATCATTATAAGAGACAAGGGAATTCCCTGCTTCGTTCTCGATAGTCGCACATACGGATTGGCCGATTATGGCGTTGCCAAAATTGTGTTTGAATTTTACATATTTTCGATTTATTATATAATATAGATTTAAAAGTATCGTCTATTTTATTAATGAAAACTGGCAGGGGGGCCCTTATATCCATGGGGCCCTGGGCTGCAGCTCAAATAGCCCATAGGTAGATCCACCTCTGATGCAAGCAAGCATGCAACATGCAGCAGGCATAGTTTCTGTCACGGCTCCGGTGCTGCAGGGCTCCGGCGGTCCCATGCAAGCTTATCCTCGCAGATGTGTTTCACGCTCACCACCGCGGCTGCGGCTTGCTGGCTGGCTTCGCCGACCAGCCTCAGCCGCGGCGGCGAGTGTTAAAACCACCTGCGCCTCACCTCGCGGGCCGCCTCGCCCCTCCGCGCCTACGCGATTTTAAATAACACTCTAGGGGTAGGACAGACATGGAACATACGTGGAATCGGTTTCGCAGCAATTCGTTTCTGTCACGCCGCTTCCGCAGCACGCTCAATCAAATTACTCGCAATATTATATACTTTAAACGATAGGCTTAATGATTTTCGATTAAATAAACGTTATATCCAATAAAGTTATACGAAATAAGTTTTAGAGTATATAAATGTTATGTCTAAAGAAATTACATCAACAGTTGGTATAACTCACTATCTTGTGAACGTTATTGAAATGAAAATATACCAAATAACTTTTTATGATATGAGACGCACCCCGCTAAATCAGTACGGATTTGTTTCGAACAGACCAGTTAAAAAACCGTGTTCAATTCAATTGCACACTATTTTGTAAAACCTCTTTTAACGTTGCTTGACCGCAAAAACGTACTCATTTGACGCGAGTTGAGCACGGGTTGGTTGAATTGTGTAGTAATACAAAAGCGTGTGTATTTCGCGAGACCGATGTCGCCAGTTGGACACGGAAAGGGAAATACGCGACGATGATTTGGTGCATTCACTAGAGGTCAGTGAAGATGTTGAGCCTCTACCATATGAAATAGAGATTGAAAATAATGATATGACTGGTAGATCCTCGGTACATGAGAGATCCGTGATCCAGAATATGTAATTAATAAAAATAGGGGCAAGGATACAAACAAAGAAAATAAAACACGCGGGGGAAATGTCTCTGATGAAATATTAAATGAAGGCGAGAGACATGTATTCCAAGAAAATAGTGTAGTAATTTTTAATTTTTAGTAATTTTTAATTAAATCTCTGACTTTTATTCGTAAGAAAATATCCATCAAAAAATTTAATTGGATGAATAATCTTTAATTAATTAATAATAAATTAATAGTTTAAAAATCACTAGAAAAACACGCTTTTATAAGTGCACGTAAAAACAAAAAATTTGTTCGCGCTTTTCCTTTTTTTTTGTAGCCTCCGTTTTCTTTGTGTTGCTGTTTCTTTTTTTATATTATTCCCACGAGTAATGAACAATTAAACGGTCAATCACCCCAGAGGATTTGAAAGTGACATCACAAAAAGTTGACAAAAAGGTTAAGAAAACCGATAACGGATTTTCTTTAGGTTTGTTATCCTGAAACCTGATCCTGTTTGAAACCTGATCGTGTTCAAAGTCCATTACGTGGCTTTTCTCACAAGTACAAACACGACTATGATACGATATTCCATCATGGAATGCCACTGCCTATCTTCCGGCTTCATCATCAGACCTTGAAACCTAATCGTGGTCAAAGTTCATTACAAGACTTTTCTAAGAAATCCAAAACAGCTATGATACGATTTTCCATCATGAAGTTCCAGTTCATATCTTCCGGCTCCATCATCAGATCAGTTCGACATTACCATATTATTGTATTGTCATCAGAACTACATACAGTCGCTAATTTTCATTACGCTACGACCCTTGGAAGATGGTTAAAGTAGTTGCCTTAGATTCCATTACATAGTTAGTTACATACAGGTCGACCTAATAAAAGCGTGTTAAAAAGCGTAGTTTTGAAGCAACTTTTTGTTACTACTCATTTTAAGTAAATTAATTAAATAAAATCATAGTAAGAATTTGGTTACTACACTAGTAGTTCTTTTTCTTAGGTCAATATGATCATTTACTGTTACGGTCTGTTCATTTACACACGTTATATTATTTTTTGTCATTCTTAAATAAAGTAAAACACTAAATACCTAACAATATAATGAATAAGTTAGTTTAATTCAGATTAAAAAGAAATGTATTTGATTTTGGCGACTCCGTGCCTTCTCTATTCTAAAACATCAAAACACACAAACTACATCGCAAACTCACCGCGAGCGTGCGCTCGAGTTTGCAATGTATTCTAGCGGGGGTGCTCCCCGCGTCTTCCGTTAAGCTACGCCCCTCGAGCTATGTCTTATTTTTTACGTATCACCTTAATGAAGAAATTAACTGTTTTTTCTGAGCAAAGTTTAAAGATTTTACCTTATCTTCGCCAATCAAAACTTGAACGCATTTTAAATCCTCACAAGGTACAATTACCTCCATTGTTAAATAATAGTAAATCACCAAAACAATTGTATCACTGAGAAAATCTTAGAAAACAAACAGCTTTTTTCACTCAAACAAATGAAACTGAAGTGAAGTTAGTTGCACTCTGGGATGTCGAGAACTACTCAAGTGTTGTCATTTAGGCAAAAAAAGTCGCCAGGTATATGAAAAATCTACCTAATTTTTTTTTATTTTTAAGATATTGCTTGAATACAGTCAAAATCTGTTATAACAACATCCAAGGGACCACTCATATTTGGTTGTAAAAACCGATAGTCGTAATAACCGGTGATGTTTTCAAGGTACAAAGTATTTTGTACCTATGATTTTGGTCTATATAACCGGTATGTTGTTCTAAATGATGTTGTTGTAAACGGTTTTGACTGTATTTAATTTCGTTATTTTAAAAGTCGCTAGTTTTTATTGTTGATAAATGTTAAAAAAGTTTCCAAACACGTTAAAAATCTCCAAGATCTTTCAACGTGTGGCTAAAACGGCAACACTGCAGAGTTGGCAAGCTGACAAGGTCACGCATACGCATGCAACTTCATACGAATGCCCTGCTTATATCTGCCATAGTGATTGATTTGTTCTATGCCTAAGGCCTAACTCGTTATACGGCACATCGCTATAAGTGCGAAAGTGACAGATATAGTATTTGAAAGCCCGGTAAAAGCCGGTGCGTGTAAGCGAGATAGCAATATTTAGATCATTAGATGCTACAAATGCGAAACTCTGCGCGCGAACAATCGCGATGCGTAGTAGTTTAGTAGATTCATTGTGTTATTTTGATAAGAATTAAGCGCGCGAACTTTTAAATAGTTCGGGTTTGACATTGATTCTCTATCGAGCATTTTTTAGTAAGGCATGCCGGGCTTTTGGGCTTATATGAAGGTACCGCCACTGTTCATTGACAAATCTGTCTGTAGTGATAACCTTCCTTGTTTGGTGTCCTATATGTTATTTATGATAAGTGTCTCTTTTAGACGTGCGAAATTCCACACTTATTGGTGCTAGTGACGTAGAAAAGATAGTGGACGGATATTAATTAAGATGGCACAGGTCAAAGTCAGTTCCGCAGAGAACATAAAAGACTGACTAAATTGACTTCTTTTCGCTAATAATGACGTGATACTAACCACGGAATAGATGAATAAGGTTGGAATGGTAATGTAGGCGTGGCGCGCGCGCCACATTTATGATACAAAAATCATAGCGCGACCGATTAATTCATTCACCGCGTTTAGTGCGCTTCGGATTACTTCGGAACACAGAGCTCTGCTTTAAAATGCCGTGTTGTGCAATTATAACCTGTAAAACAAAAAGTCAGACCGCAAGTATAGAGCGAGGATGTATATCTTTCCATCGGTAAGTCGAAAATAACATTTAATTACAATTTTATTTGTAAAAAACATAAAAATATTCTTATCACTATGAAATTCCGAACATTAACAACATTATTGCAACAAGTTACAAAAAGTATACATTGCCCGTTGTGTACTCGCTTAATCAACGCAATGACCAAATCCGCTAACAGTGTACTGCATGCGCTACCCTTCAACCATTGACGTTTCGTCCTTTGCCCTGATTGGCCGTGATGCACGGCGCATGTTTATCGACAGTGAGTTACAATCAGTAGCAAGCCCTCGATTTAGGTGTGTGTAATTTATTTGTGTGCGTAATTCGCATACGTAACGGGCCTCTTGCTTGCAGTAGAGCTAAAGAGTGGGGAGACAAGCGGCGACACGCGTTCTTATACAAATCAGGAACTATTTCCTTTCTAACCTCTTTTATCTGTTCTGTGATACTAACAATATCATAACTATCTAATTAGCTTTTCCCAACTATCTCGGGGACAGCTTCCATGCTAACCGGATCCAGCTGAGTATCCAGTTTAAGAGGAGACTCCCTAAATTGTATGTAATTTTGTATTAATATTCTGAAACAATCACGCATACAATGAAAATGGAACTTTAGTATATGATTTATTGGATCTTTTTCTTTCCATGTCTAGACCAGTTTCGTAATTGGAACATTTTCGCTCGATTCATTTTTTAATCGAAAATCATGTCTTTTTTAATGATTATTCAAAATTTAATCAAGATTACTCGGCTTTTGTTTAAAATTTAGTATTGACAGTAAGAAAATATAGTTTATTATGCAAATATAGGACATTTTTTTCTCTAGATCAATTATTACTTTAGTTATACACGAAATAAGAATTGAGATTATTGAGACTTACGACATTTAGTTTTGAACCAGAATATGGTAAAAGAGCGCACGCGATATTCAACTTTATTACTGCTGCGTTAGCGTTTAGCACACAACGGCAGTTTCGAAACCGAACATGGTGAAAGAGCGCACGCGATATTCAACTTTATTATTGCTGCGTTAGTGATTAGTATACAACGGCCTAACCGGGGCGTATGGGGGCGGAGCTTGCGTGAAAATTATTTTGGACTGCCTGGTCTCGTGGAGAGACTGCCTATATAACCTCCACGACCCAATTGCTGGGTAACACGCTACCCTATAAGACTGGTGCCCAATTTTCTGTCTTCAGACTACCCATGACGACTGTCGCAGTTGAACAGATGACAACCGGGCCCAACGTGCTTTCCAAGGCATGGAAGAAGTCTCGATATGTTAAGATCCACCAACTACCCACGGACTGACCTCGCCAAGCGTTGCTTAACCTCTAGAGCCCCAGCGGCACAATAACGTGTCAGTAAACCAGTATTAGTTGAGCCCCGCTGGCAACAATTTTGTGTGCCAGCGGGGCTCAACTAATAGTTGACGTAAATAATGGCGGTCCTTGAGAGGTTAACCTTGAGGATCGACACTTGTGGCTGTTATTATTTAGCTAAAAGCAACAAAACCCATTAAAACCGAATGAGATCGTAAATGTTATAAGAACATTGGCAATAACGCAAATATGTAAGTGCATATTTTTAAGGCAACCACTGAAAACCAGCGCCGTGCTGTGGGCATGCCCATGGCATAGCATTATGCTGAGTGGGAGCCTTGTTGCCACGACCACGACGTGCATTTGTCTTGTTTTTTGTTGTTTCCTTTTTCTTCGTAAATTGTCAATATCTAAATCTTTGTCCTTACCTACTAACATAATTATAAGTACCAATTACTAACTCTAGTCTTCAGGAACTAAATAAGTTTTTAATATTGTAAGCATGTCGTTTTTCTGTTGGCAATAAATACTTTACCTTTCTTTTTTCTTTTCAGCGCACTAATAAAATGGGCTTAATAATCCAATTTAATTAAATACAGTTGCAGTGATCATCGCATGGGAAGATGCCAGACTCAATATGTTTTATGGACATATATGTAGTTAACAGGAATATTATTAAGATCCTCATCTTCCTGTCCTTATCACAGTTACTTGGGGTTGACACGTTTTCTTCTTCCATTCTGCTCTGTCTGACGTCATAGCATCATATACTCCTTTTTCTTTCATATCATTCCTCACATCCATCTTTTCTTTGGCCTTCTTCTACTTCTCCATTTATCATCATTCAAACCCATCACACTTTTCACCCATTACATGCGTGTCATCAGAAATATTATTAAGATAATTAACTTAATTTATTAAAAGAAGTTACAAGTATTTGCAACATGGTCAAAATGTAATCATGTTGTTCTTGCCCTTTGCGAGCTCTCAAAGAGCAGTCAGCAGCATTGAAGCCCGATGCCGCAACCCAGGCAGACAATGGCCCTCATTGTCTGCCTGGGTTGCGGCAATGTTCTAATGGGGTACCGCGACCCCAGAACGCGAGGGCAACTGAAGGAACAGGATGATTTTCAACCAACGACAAAAAGAGGAGGTTATCAATTCGACGCGTATTTTTTTTTTATTTATGTATGATCATCGATTACTCGAAGACGGCTGAACCGATTTGGAAAATTCTTTTTTTGATTGAAAGGGCATACTTCGAAATTGGTCCCATTTTCATAAACGTCAGGATCTGATGATGAGATCCTGGAGAAATCGAGGGAACTCTTCAAATATTATAGGCACACCTATGACGTTTTGGGTATTTATTATAGTAACTTGTGCAGTTGCTCTCAAAAAGTACCATTTGAGGAAGTGGAACTGATGATGAAGACCACAGATGGCCGCCGAAACCACTCAATAATAAGTATTGGGTGGATTGCGATTCGATTACTTGAATATGGATGTTAAGCACTTTAAGCTCGTCACAATGCATATGGTGATGTAGAGCTGATGGTGAAGTACCAGGAGAACTCCTCAACATTTAACGGCCCAGCATTGGGAAAAGCAATATTTTGTAAAAGGTTATAAGTAGTTGACATTTAGGCTCTTGTAACTAGGTAAATTAAAAATAGACCAACTAAAAAGAGTGAAATAAAAACTTTTTACCAAAAAATTAAACCGACTCCCAAAAAACACTGCAAAGTGAAAAATAACTTTAATTTCGGAAGTCGGTGCCAAAAACGAAAATACAAAACTAAGGACACCGACTACCGAAATTAAAGTTATATTTCACTTCGCAGTGTTTTTTGGGAGTCGGTTTATTTTTTGGTAAAAAGTTTTTATTTAGTCAGTAGAAGTCTGACACTCCCTTCCGCTGCACCCACAGCCAGAGGAGTCATTTGATAATTTTCCCAGAAAAAAATGCTTTTGCGAGTCTTAATGTGCGCAAAAAAATCTTGTTAATTTGTATTAATTTAGTACTGCCATCATAAGTCGGTATTATTTCACAGCGCAAGCAACACTTTATGCGTTATGAAGCTGAATCGCGTTGGCACCATTAGAATCCACGCATGGAGTGCAAAGGTCATAGTCGTGCGTAAGTATTGACATAAAAGCCCATCTCTTATTGGTATCTAATAACCCATTTCCTTGTTTGACATCTTATAGCATTTGTGAGATAGCACATAACTGTATTATTGTTAGCTACATTTTTGTTATTTATTTTGTTTTCTTTAATAACAAACTTAAGTTTTTTTATTCGTAGGAACACCGCGAATTATAAGCTTCCACATGATTATTTCATTATTAAAATTAGGTACACCACGCACGTAATTTGTGATGAGTAATAAAACGGTTTGCAAACTCAGAAAAAAAGAGTATAAACACGGAAAAATTAACTGTTACATGTCGACTTGTGCAACACTTATGTTTCATGAATGTTTTTAGGTATTCTGGGTATTCTTATATATGTTGCTCTAGATTTACTGATAGGATTGCCAATTGGCACATATTCTTGCGCCACCTTTTTGTCAAATTTCATTCATTATAATAAATATACCTAATGCTTGAAAAGGTATGCTTGTTTTTACCCAAAATCGAGGGCACCATCGACGGAAATGTTAAGCCCATAGTATAATGAATCTTATGTGTGTCAAAAAAGCAGTTGCTTAAAATGAAATATTCGAAAACATGTACATATATCTTTTACTGAATACTGTAATAGGCGTAGAAAAGTTGCTGGACGTACATTGTGTAGACGACTATTAAAAGCCAAGTCTTTGAAGCAGGTTCCTTATTGCCGGTTATGAAGACAATAGCCTATCAATCTGTCGGAACGAAGGGGCCAACCAACACTGCTAGCGGTTGCAACAGGAACGAAAAAACTGCGTTGTATTTGTTTCAAATGGGTTTATCCGGATATTTTAAGGCAACCACTAAAAAACAGCGGCGTGCGGTGGGTACATGGCATAGCATAATGCTGAGTAGGAGTCTTGTTTTGTTAGAACTTAAAACGGGATATTTACTATGTATATTTATTGTATCGAGTTTCCGATATTTCGGCACTGTTGCAAGCGCCATGATCACGGATGAACTGATGTAATTGCGGGCGGACGTTTATGAGCAGACGAATCAATCTACCCTCTTCCTCGTTCGTTTTTGTGATCGATACGATGTTAGCTTAAAAACTTATATTGATTTTTGTTGTTTCCTCCTTTCGTAAACTGTTAATGTCTAAGTCTTTGTCCTTACTAACACTATTCTTAAGAATGTATAATAAGCTTTTAATATTGTATGCATGTCGTTTGTCTGTTGACATTAAATACTTTTTCTTTCTTTCTTCTTTCACAGGACGTACGTGGTAACTTAAGGCCTATTCTCTCCCATAGAGAGGTCTGTACCTACAGGCTGATTATATTTACGGGACTTACTGTTGATGAAGTTGCGATAATCTTGTAAAATGCAAAGTACCATGAAGGAATGAAGTAATTACCTGCAACAAAATAAAACATAAAATAAACAAAGAGCTCGTTATCATGTAAGATTTGATAGCTATGCTAAACGAGAACAAAATATTACGTCAGCAATGAAATATTTATTCGCTGACATCAGTGTTGCTACATGGTGTGTTTTTAACGCTGCTGGTTAAGTGCGAGTTTTCGAATGTAACAGAACAAACAAAATGGCTACTATTCCGCATCGTATAAAAAAGAATCACGTAAATCGGATCAGAAATCTCGGCGTGATCGGTGTATACATAACAAAAAATACCAGCATAATTGAGAACCTCCTCCTTTTTGAAGTGAAGTGGGTAAAAAATAATGTCACCAGGTGTCTCTTAAATCGAACTAAAACAAATCACCTGAACATGTAGGTACTCGTATTATGTATTCGTACGGGAGACGTAGCTCACTGAAACTGAAGGAAACCCCTGATAGTTTGAGTCAGTAGAATTCTGTCACTTCCGTCCGCTCTGCCTAGAATGGGAGGATTAATTTCAAAATATCCCTCCGAATAAAAAGATAATTGTATGTATTGGCGTTGTTGAGTGAATATATGCAGAAAGCACGATTATTTGACATAGGATTTAGAAAATTAAGCATTATATGGACTGCAAACATCTTTAAAGTCTATTATCATAACAGATCTTGCGGCGTAACACAAGTTTTTAGTCAATGAGGCTTGATATTCATATTTTATTACTTAAAAACCGGTTTGAAGTAATTCCAATCTACCAAACAAATTAGCTAGTTCAATATTTAAAGATATAAAAATAAATACAGCCTGTAAGTATATTTAGTATAAAATATTCTTGCGTAGGCGCAAAAGTCAGTTAGTGAATGAACGAGAGAACGAATGGGTTTTTTTATTGAGGACTTGTTGACGACATATTCATTCATGTTTTCTTAAAGTGCCAATATGATTTGGGTGCGGCATTAACGGTCTCCGATATTTGTATTGAAGTAAAAAAATTACATTGCGTTGGCAATTTGACCCATATTTGGAAATGTTGAATGAATATCGTACCGTATCGTTATAGGAAGGTCTGAGAAAACTTTTAAGGAAGCAGAGACGTAATTGTATCATGATTTTTACCTGACTACGGCAGAGGACGTGCGTTGACGCATTAAAGTATCTTTTACACGAACATTTCTGGCTTTTTGTTTTTTATAAAAACATATATATATATATTTGCCTTGAAAGACTTTTTACATAACATTATCAGCGTAAACGTTCCCTATTGCTGAGACATAAGACTCGCCTCTATGAGTGGAAATGGGTTGTAATCAACCACACGGCCTCAGTGTGGGTTGGTGGATATGACCATGTCTTCGGAATCTGAAATGGGAGTGAGCAGGCTACTTCGAACGAATACACCCGGAAAGGTGGGCAAGACCTTCACCAAATAGACTCCTGAAGGAGGATATAGCCGTCGAGGTCGATCACGGCGTAGGTGAGATGACGATCTGATCATTTTCGCGGGACAAACATGGTCGGTAACCGCACAAGACAGAGAGGTTTGGAAGGAGAAAAGGGAGGCCTTGGCCAACTAAAACAATTTATTCGGTGTAGGTTCGTGTTTGACCACCATCTCACTTGATGGTAAGTGATGATGTGGTCGAAGATGGACCACGCTTACCTAGAAAAAAATGTGACTGCGTGGGCTCGAATACACGACCTTCAACTTGTTAGTCGTGATTGTAATCTCTGGGCCACCACACTTTTTCTTATTTTTATGTGTTATATTTTTTTTATTGTTGATAAACTTGCGTTTGATCAACATCTCACCTGATGTTAAGCGATGATGTGGTCGAAAATGAAGCACGCTTGCCTAGAAGTAACCTATGCACTCTTGACTTAAAGACTCCCAAGTTATAGCCAAAAGGAAACACAGACTCCGGCAGGGAATTCCACTCCTTAGCTGTACGCACAATGAAACCATTTCCAAAACGTTTTGTGCGTATGGGTGGGATGTCCACCATGTAACGGTGGCGCATCGTCGTTTGAACCGTATGCTCGCGTTTGAACACTATCTTGGTAATGTGATCAAAGATGAAGCGCGCTTGCCTAGAATTCACTCTTGACTTCTGACATAAACCGATTTTACAATAAACCCAAGTAAGAAAATATTTTGTCTCCTTTTTCTACACGAGGAGGTACCCATTACATAACTCGCTTCACACGCAACAGCTGTTCCAATGTTATTGTTTCGCTTGAAACGTGGAAAAATAAGTTGTACCTACTTGTATATTTTCATTTCTAGTATAACAAAAGCTATACAAAAGTCGGCGTGTTTGTTGACTTCAGGATCTAAAGCTACCTGAAGAAACTGGTATAGGCAATTGATTCAGCTTCGAAAATAAAAGACAAAATGGAGCCAGGAAAAGAGTTACTGTTTTCAGAGAAGCGAAACACGTATTATGTTAGGGTTGCATATTGCATCGCAACATAAGCACCTTCTAGCATGTTTAGATACATATTTTCGGGTAGGATCACTGGTTCTTGGTGGGATCGTCTTGAAATATTATACAATTTTTATTTTTCATAAATATTCGTAGATTTTCCATATAAACCAACAAAGGTGACTTTTATAAAGAATCGTGACGTAACTCCAACATCTATAACGAACTAATGGCTGTTATTACTCTGTCCACATTAACGATAATTTTGCACTAAACACTGTTCACACCTATCTCGTTATATTTCTTTATATATATTCTATTACAATATATATGCGCAATAGAATAATTCATTGATGCATAATTATGCGAGAATAGCAATTTAAAGCGAGATAAAGTTTATCTTGTTACAAGCCTAGATACTGACGTAATCGCCTAATGCGTCTTTGTTAGCAGATGGTAGGAAATTAACGGTTTTACTTGATTATATCATTTGTATTTTATGGTTCATTAACCTGTTGAACTTATCACAGATATTTAAGTTCATTATCGGCTTTTTCAATCGTTTGTTTTTTTTTTGTTCATGCTGTCTTTTAATAAGCTGATGACCTACAGAGTTACGGCCTGTATTTTTTAAAGATAGTTTCATTTTTCTCAACACTCTGTGTCTCAAATATTTATTACTTAGGTTTATAGTACACTAGCAGTTGCTCGCGACTTCGTTCGCGTGGGACGGGTTTCCCGTGTAAATCCCGATCCCGTGGGAATTTCGCAAAATCCCGTCTTAGCGAGCATCTACGTGTTAACAGGAACCCCCATGCAAAATTTGAGAGCCCTATTACTACTTGCAGTTTCTGAGATTTTGTGATTAATCAGTAAGTGGTATTTCGATTTTATAATTAGTTAGGAAGAATAGGTACAATATTTTATGATTCCGTAACGTTGTATAAGATAATCAGCCCATCTACCATGCGGGTCCAGTGCGGTTTGTGGAAGTAGCATGTTTCCGGATTATATATTAGACCTAGGACTACTACTAACGAGAACTTTTTTTTTAATGTTTACTATGTATTAAGAAGAGAGGATGAGTGTTGTGAATTTGAGTTTTATTTTATGGCACTATAAGCACATAAGTTTAACAACACTTGGCCGGGAAACAAGGAATCCTATAAAATTATATTTTTGTTGTTGTATGTAAGCGGATACTCCATCTATGCCAGTAGGCTTATTTAAGGTGCTTCAAACGTTTAAGTTCTACTACTTACCTACTTAGTAACCAATTTATAAAGGGGAAAGATATTTATTTTGTATATTGGTTTTTTTTTTTTTTTTCATTTAAAATAGATATATTTAAACAATTAATTACAACAAATATACAAAATTATGTACTAAAATTAAAAATTTATAAATAACTAGCTTCTGTCCGCGACTTCGTTCGCGTGGGAGGGTTTTCCCGCGTAAATCCCGATCCCGTGGGAATTCCGGGATAAAAAGTGGCCTATGTGTTATTCCAGGATGTCAACTAGCGTCGTGTCCTTTCTACATCATTCCTATCCTTACGAATATTATAAATGCGAAAGTAGGTCTGTCTGTCTGTGTGTTACGCAATCACGCCTAAACTACTGAACCGATTTTAATGAAATTTGGTACGGACATAGTCTAGAGCCGGAGAAAGGACATAGGCTGCCTTTTAATGCTAAAAAAGGGCTATAAGGGTTTGAAATAGGGCATGAAAGTTTGTATGGAGATTACGTCATTTTTAAAGCTTGAAACTTATTTTTTAGACTTTTGATTAGATATTAATAAATACGAGATTCAAATTATGTATGAGTTTTATTTTCATAATAATCAGCCTAAAAATTTAAAAATGCTGCCGAAAGTCACAATTCCGCGCGGGCGAAGTCGCGGGCACAGCTAGTATTATTATATGTTTTGCGTCGCGATGCTTCTATACATTTTGTATGAATGGAACACGGAAGAGACATAAATGTCCGCGCCCTGTCTGCGTCTTATGTCTTTTCTGTGTGTCCAGCTCCTTAGGAAGCTGTCTTCGTGTACTTTTTTACTTTCAAAACGTGCTGACTTCCAGCCTAGTTTTAATAAATGACTTTTAAGTAAACAGATAAGTAAGTCAATATAAAGTTATACCCCTAGTTCAATCACTCACAAGACTGCAATACAAAATTGGCACATTACCTCCATTGAAATACTGGAATTGCTGACAGTCTTAAATAATTCATATCTCAATTGCAACATAATATTATATTGGGTAATAATATCGCCGGTCCGAAGATCATAATATTATGACTTTATTTATGCATGAGAGGGTACCAGCAATGTCTGTGCATAATCTTTGATAAAATCTAAAGAGTTTTGTAAGTCAAAAGCGCTATTCAGGAAGCCATTATTCGGTAATATATTTAGTTTTTACTATCTTGTAGTACCTATTTTAGAATTCTAAGGCTTAAATATAAGGATATTTAATACTTGTTCACATATAGATAAGCGATAGGCCCTTAAAGCTTGTTAATACAGTGTTGGAGAGGTAAAGCCTTAGGAGCTTCTGGTAGACAATTTATTACCATCAAGATTTTTCATAGAAAACTTTTATACAGTATGTTAACTAACAGAGGGCGTTCCCGTTAGCCCGTAATAGTATAAGCACATCAATTAGATCGCTGCACACACGGCCCGTCATTCATAAATAAATTGCGACGTTGCCGTCCTTCAAGTATGCGTGTACAGAGTGATTCTTTTACGTATCAATTTAACATTTTTAGTGAATATCTATACTAATATTATAAAGCTGAAGAGTTTGTTTGTTTGTTTGTTTGTTTGTTTGCTTGAACGCGCTAATCTCAGGAACTACGGTTCTGATTTGAAAAATTCTTTCAGTGTTAGATAGCCCATTTATCGAGGAAGGCTATAGGCTATATATCATCACGCTAAGACCAACAGGAGCGGAGCACTAATGAAAAATGTTTCAAAAACGGGGGATTTTTTTTTCACGCGGACGGAGTCGCGGGCGGAAGCTAGTTTTAATATAAAAAAAAAATATAAAGACATTTTGTTTTCGAATGGTAATATTTTTGTAGCATGTATGGATGCTATACTATTGCGGGTTAACGGGAACGCCCTCTGTTAGTTAACATACTGTTTGATTTTTTAATTAGGCATGGATTGCAGTAATGTTTTAACGAGATACTGCCGCCTCGAAACTCGTGGGCAACTAAAGGAACTGGCTGGGTTTTTAGTCAGTTAAAATCTGAATCTCCTTTCCACTTCACCCAGAAAGGGAGAAGTCATTTGATGATTTCTTAAGGAAAGAAAGTTTTGTCTATTCCGGATGAGCCCGCTCTTGACCTCAATCACGCCTGACAGTAAGTAATTTTCACTTCCTATAGAAAATTTTAAATAGGACTCTCTCTCTATGACCTTCTCTTCTTTGAATTCTATCTCTTTCACATCTTGAAGGTGTAAACGCTCTTATAACAATTCAGACAAAATCAAAATCAAAATTGTTTTATTTTACATAGGCCTAAATGGGCACTCATAAAACGTCAGAAGTTAGTGCACGGTTCGAAATTGGTCGTTTCCTATGGAGAAGAACCGGCAAGAAGCTCCACGGTTACTCTTTTAAAAAAATTCTTGATTTTCACAATCTTTGCATAATAGATACAATTTTTAATTTATTTTTTTGGTATGAGAGGACAGTATAGACTAATTGACATAATAAAATGTAATTATAACTAATCAGAAATTAATCTCAGAGTCTATAGTGTTCACATATTTACGTTAGAAATTAACTTTACAAAACTGCAAATAAACTAAAGCAAATGACATGACAAACACTCTACATAAACAGGTTTTGTGATTATAGAATATCAGTGTTTCTAAAAGGTTATATGTAGGTAACATTATACAATGTCTCACGATATAATAACACATACCGTTAACATACATATACCTACCAAGTAGAAACCAAACCCAACAGATCATGTAGCTAATAAAACTTAGGCCCAGTAATGGCTGTATCAATCAATTGAACAATTACAATGATGCAAAACACCAGGTGGTCAGTTTTACGTAATAACAATTGTACCATTAATATTAATGATTCACAGACTATGTTAAAATCGACGTTGAAATATACAGGCTATGTTTTCTTAAAATATGCATGACATTGTTTGGTGTAAAAGCTAATTGGTCGAACAGAACTTTTTGATTAACGAGCAAAGAAATATTCGCTCTAGAAAAACATTAAATCCGTACTAATTTTACACATGTGAAAACGTGTTAAATGATTTTGAAAATTGATTATAAATAACACTTCGACACGTCATATTATAATATTCCTAACTAGATGAGACCTGTGTTTCCTAGCTGACTACTTTGAGAAGAAATACCAAAACAAACTCAAAGGTCAACATCTCTTTTCAACTAAACATAGATATTTGTTTGTTTGTTTGTCCTTCCTTCAGGTCAAAACGGAGCAACGGATCGACGTGATATTTTGCGTGAAGATAGTTGAAGGGCTGGAGGGTGACATAGGCTTTTGCAGACAGAAGCATAAACAAGCAGACATCTAAATATACACTACTAATTTTTAATTAGTACAAATACTTAAAGGGCTTATTAGAAAAGGTCTTGTTATTATATATGTAAAGTCCCACTATATAATATTGATAAATAGCAAAGTTATTAGCGTTTGTTTATATCCCAAAATGTCACTCAATTTACGGACATATTGTACAGGCCATTCATGTATTCATTAATCGTGATGTCGCGGTCACGCGGTCTCGCTCAAACTTGCCCCGCCTCCAACAGCTGTTATCGTAATTGTAGGTAGCTTAGACGCATCTTTAAGCTTTACGAATTAAAAAAAAGTAAAATAAAAGGTTCACGAAAAATAATAGGCACTTATTAAATTCAAACTTTACTACATACTTTAATTGGGCCATTTGCTTGTGTTGTTCAGTATCCACCTGCAGAACTCCATCCTTGGTTCATTATCCACAGTAGTCAATTCTTGACCCTTTCTTTAGTGGTATGGGTGAAATCCAGACGAACTAATGATCGTCTATGCACAGTACTGGCTGATATTAAAATGACGAGCTGCGTCATTCGTACTTCGCCGGGGATCTTCAAAGTAGTCCACTACATCGTCGTAAAGGTTTTAGGCCGGTCTTCCATGTCCTTGGCGATGGGCCGTTGCGCGGAATGATCAATGGTCGAGTAAACGTTGGTAAACATTTACCACAGTCCGAACCTTTGGCTAGCGAGCATTTGGGTACTCTTCCCTGTACATACGAACAGCGGCCACCAGACCAAAAGTACACACGCAACATAGCCACGTACTCCCGAGATGAAAACTGGTAAGCCATCGCGACAGTAAAAACGTAACAACTTATGTTTAAAAAGCACGCGCACACTTCCGCTAACAAATTGGCACTGTTTGTTCGTTCACTCGTTGTAAAAAGGACCGCTGGCCAGAGGGGGCGTGGCTTGAGCTTAGACGCGAGTTTGCCGGGATTTATGAATGACGATCTAACTGGACTAGCACTGCGCGTAGTATTTTCTAGTAGCAATTGTTATGAATGATTGATTCAATTATGAGTTTACCAGTTATGACAAATTTTCGTAGACAATTTTGGGGTTTCGTTTTTTTTACTTTTGACTACATAAATATGATCAGTAAAGGGTACAGATAGAGCCCCATTTTTTTTTGTACTAATTAAAAATTAGTAGTGTATATAACTCAAAGGTGACTGACTGACTGACATAGTGATCTATCAACGCACAGCCCAAACCACTGGACGGATCTGGCTGAAATTTGGCATGCAGGTAGATGTTATGACGTAGGCATCCGCTAAGAAAGGATTTTGCGAAATTCCCACGGGATCGGGATTTACACGGGAAAAACTTCCCACGCGGGCGAAGCCGCTGGCACAAGCTAGTTTTAACATAAGTCAAGAGAAATGTAAAGGAGTGTTAGTTTTTTTTTCGGGGAGAAAATCAGATGACTCCTCTCGCTCTGAGTGGAGCGGACGAGAGGTTCAGATTTCCTCCTGACGAAAAACACACCCTATTCCATCAGCTGCACTCCCGTACCCCGGAATGTTAGAGTAGTAAATGTCAAATTCGGAAATATAACTCCCACTCATTCAGAAACGATTTAGTTCAATATGATAATGAACGGGCAAGAAAAAACATGAGCGTACTCGCATCTTATCAAGCAGTGTAAGTTGTAAGGCCAACTCAGGGTCAGTCGGTCGACAAGAGGTCAAAAAAGGTTACTTGGTATGGCTTTAATACGATTCACTAGCTCCCTGTCATCGCTCTTATAAGTTTATGAAATTTAATTTAATAGATTTCGATCTAGAATCAATGCATGATTTGGTCAGAATAGGATTGGTTTCAGTAATGTGTTTGTAGTATCCTTTGAAGATGATGCTGATAAATATTTTGAATTTTTTATACATTATCTGAATAGTGTCTTTCGAAAACACGATATCATGATGAAATTAATATAATTCGTAATGTGCTATGTGAATGTTTCATTGAAATCAGTTCAGCCGGTCCGGAGATAAACCCAGACCAACAGAATTAATGACAAAATTTTTAAAAAATAATTGTTTGTTAATTAGTACCGTCCAAATGACTAGAGAAAATAATTATTTTGAAATCACAAACAGACATTTCAATTGTATTTAAAATAGTGAGTAGCTATAGATTATAAACTTTGTTCGGCTTAAGATCTCAAGCCATAACTAAGGGCAACACATTGACGTAGTTTGATCCGGTGAGATTACTGATAAGAGTGCAATATAAAAAGTGATGGATGGCTATGAGAAATGTGGAGACTACACCGACTATATAGATTATACAGTAAGGCTGAATATTGTAAATCACATTGAAATCAGTGGGAAAGATAATGTTGTATGTAAAGATGAAGGTATCGTGTTGTTATATGAAGTTTGAGTGAGATACTATTGAACAGCGGAAGTTGTACGATTGTAGAAAAAGAAAACAAATGAGTGAATCATTGAATTGTGCATTGAATGATTTATTAAAACTTTAATTAAATGTATTAAAGACCGATGATATAAAAAAAAAACAAATTGCTAGGACTAAGTTCATCTATGCATACTTAAAGCTTAAAAACCAAAAGGAAAATTTACGTGGAAGTATATTTCAAGAAATGTAATAAGATTTTGAATAAATAAATAAATGCAATTTTACTACTCTTTTGCGCTAAAACTACTGTAAACATTTTAATAAAACTTCACAATAATATAGCTCATACACCAGAATAATGCATAGTATACTTTCCCAAGCAAAATGTAGAAAATTCCCAAGCAAACGCTGGCAACAAATAGAAAATTTTATCAATGGGAAAGACTGTTAGTCTTTTACGCTTTCACAACTAAACAACTGGTTCGATTTTGATAAAGTTTGGTATAGAGATACCTAATTGAAGACTAGAGGTCAAACATATAGAACTTTAAAAGAAAATGAACAAAAGGGGTTCATTTATTTACAAAAACATATTTCCACAAAAAAGTCTCCACCCATACGAAGTGACACCAAAGCAAGTTTTTAATAAATTCAGTATTCACCACGGCTAGAGTTATATTTCAAAACAATGCAAACCCACACTAAAACTAACAACATTGCAACACATTACCCAACAACCATCTTCAATTTTGTCCAACTATCTGTTTACATTAATTCGCATTTTGCTTTAGAAACTGGATCGTAACACCATATTAGGTTAGAACCGTTCGGTATCACTTTCTGCTAGCCATTTATGGATAAGAATGCCTCATGAATTATCCCCAATGGTAATTTCCTTTTGAATTTTTTAACCACAATGCATGAAGTAGCGAATTTCGTTAAGAAACTGGTTAGTATGCTATTCAAGCTTTTCTGTTTTCTTGCTATTATAAAAGGAATTGTTAAGGTATTTATTTTTGTTTTAATGTCTGATGTCATCATTTATCCTGTTGCAATTTTCTTTACGCGTATAAGTTCGCGGGTTGTGTTTAATAATAATATGTTGTTCTTTGTCTGTAAAATAATCCGGAAATAGAAGAATCCATTTGTATACTAATATTTTTTGTGTAATATCATCTATGCGAGGTTATGGAGACTACAAAATATTCGGTAGTATCATAGATAAAATATTTTTTATTTCTATGGGTAGTATACGATATAAGTACATTAAACCGACTTCATAAAATGGAGGAGGTTCTATGTTAGACTGTATACTTTTTATGCACGTTCACCGATTTCTTTAACTGTGTTCGGTATACTTCCTATTTTTTTTTTCAAACTTTAAGGATCATTAGCGGTTATCACATAACACACGCGTTATTTGCTTTGAAAATGTTTTTTTTATGACTCAGGCTGATGTCATCGGTATTATGACAACACATAGAAACATTTTGTATATTGTTACTTCTCTTTATCTATGTATTCCTGAGAAATCTTTCAACATTCGCAAAGCTAGTTTGCAATTCATATAAACAGAAAAAAAAGAAAATGAAGTTCTATGCAATAAAGAGTTTGAAAGGTCACAATGTTATACGTGTGTAATAACAAGAATTGAAACTAACTTGACGACAAGACAATCGTGGGAAAGCAGAGATACATATCAAGTAATCTTGTGAAGCATCAAAATTTTTAGAAACAAAAAAATTAACCAAGCTCGTACCAAGTGGTATTTTGTAACTTTTTAATATTACTATTTTAATCATTGATATATTAAAAGGAGGAAGATACGGTACTAGACACAGCGTTTGGTCCAACAAAACTAGGTGATTGCCCGTAGTTGGCACTCAGTCGCGTACGGAACGTTGTTGATCACACAGCTCAAGAAAATCTCGTCTCTTCGTGTTTTTAAGATTTTTTTGGAATAAATACGCATCAAAATGAATTCTTGTGTAGCTAGACAGTGTTTTAGTTACACCAGGAAAAAAATAAGAGAGATGGGTCATGGGATCATTTACTACGTTCTTACATAATACATGCAATCTCATTTCATTCATAAGCGCAAACATTCGGCAGCTGAGGCAATTTCGCTCGCACTACAGCGCCGTATCCATCCTTGTTTATCGGTAACCGTAGTAGGTTTGGGACTGATGACGACACTGAACACAGATGTGTGAGTTACCGTGCATGTATTCGTGCGCCGAGCCACAGATTACGCCGAGCCCAGGTTTACTGATTGCGATGTTAGAGAGTAACATAATCTTCCTCCTTTTCAACCGACGACAAAAAGAGGAGGTTATCAATTCGACGCGTATATATATATTTTTTTTTATGTATGATCATCGATTACTCGAAGACGGCTGAACCGATTTGGAAAATTCTTTTTTTGATTGAAAGGGTATACTTCGAAATTGGTCCCATTTTCATAAACATGAGGATCTGATGATGGGATCCTGGAGAAATCGAGGGAATTCTTCAAATATTATAGGCACACCTATGACGTTTTGGGTATTTATTATAGTAACTCGTGCAGTTGCTCTCAAAAAGTACCATTTGAGGAAGTGGAACTGATGATGAAGACCACAGATGGCCGCCGAAACTACTCAATAATAAGTATTGAGTGGATTGCGATTCGATTACTTGAATATGGATGTTAAGCACTTTATGCTCGTCACAATGCATATGGTGATGTAGAGCTGATGGTGAAGTACCAGGAGAACTCCTCAACAATTAACGGTCCAGCATTGGGAAAAGCAATATTTTGTACAAGGTTAAGTATATAAGTAAGTATAAGTAGTTGACATTTAGGCTCTTGTAACTAGGTAAATTAAAAATAGACCAACTAAAAAGAGTGAAATAAAAACTTTTTACCAAAAAATTAAACCGACTCTCAAAAAACACTGCAAAGTGAAAAATAACTTTAATTTCGGAAGTAGGTGCCAAAAACGAAAATACAAAACTAAAGACACCGACTACCGAAATTAAAGTTATTTTTCACTTTGCAGTGTTTTTTGGGAGTCGGTTTAATTTTTTGGTAAAAAGTTTTAATACATAAATTATTTTAATACAACTATGTTTTCGGCTTCCAGTTTAACCAGATGCAACTGAGTACTAGTATTTTCTATGGAGAGACTACCTACCTGACCTCCACATCCAAGTATCTGGGTATAATCTGACACCCAGTATTGCCATTGGAGAGTATTTCTCCAATGGCAATACTGGTGTCAGATTTTCTGAGAATCAAAGATGTGCGAATGACAGCCGGGACCAACAGCTTAACGTGGTTTTTATGGTCACTATGGTCACCCATCCAACGCGTTCCCACGCGTTGCTTAACGTTGAAGATCGACCTGTGCTGTTATTATTATTTATCCACGTGCGCTTCATTTTACAATATCATATGTTATCTTCATTTTATCAATATACACCACACTCATTGTCTTTCTTAGAATAAAAGTCGTAATAATTTTATGTTGAATGCAATGACCGTCTCAAATTATTATTTTATTTGTAATTTGCCGGTTTTATAGGCAACTCATTGATTATAATGGATACATTGGAAATCAAAAGATTGTAAACTCATTTCCTCATAAGGAAATCATAAAATTAATACCCCATTCATTCCAGTAATATGGTTTACCATTAAACTTAATACACGTATAGTTTCATTGGAAAATTAGTATACGATTAGTAGACTCTTCATTTGACGAGAAGTCTGGCCTTTTTTCAGTCAAAGAATCAGCATTGCCATTTAACGTGGCCACGGTCCTGGACACTTTTCATGTTGACAACCTTTTTGATTCCAAATAAATTACCTAAGTATTTTTATATTCACCTATATCTACATAGTTTGTTTCATATGCTTAACTTAGGTTACGTATTAATATATTTGTAAATAATAAATATAGAGTATGTTAACTAACAGAGGGCGTTCCCGTTAACCCGCAAGCACATCAATTAGATCGCCGCACATGCGCCCGTCATTCATAAATAAATTGCGACATTGCCGTCCTTCAAGTACGCGTGTACAGAGTGTTTCTTTTACGTATCAATTTAACATTATTAGTGAATATTATAATATATTTAAAAATATAAAAAAAATGTTTTCGAATGGTAATTTTTTTTTAGCATGTATGGATGCTATACTATTGCGGGTTAACGGGAACGCCCTCTGTTGGTTAACACACTGTATAATAATATAGTTCTAGATGTTTTAGTTATAGCATCTAAAAATATACTGCAATGATAATAATACATTTATTTGCTGATCTTAAAACTCCTGTTTCCATTCAAGCAGAATTAATTAGTTTAAATCCATCGGAGCTAATCTCAACGAAGACGACTTCATTCCCACGAAAGATTTTATCTGGACCACAGCATTCAATATAATTAGCTTGCTCAATTAAATCTAGATTCTCGAGATTCAATGGTCCGTGGGCCCAACGTCTTTACGATTAGAAAATGAGCTTTCGATTTACTGTGGCGACTAGAAAAATAGACTAAATATACTTGTATGCCTCCTGCCTCGGAAAGCACAGACCCCGCGACTACGCAGCGCAAGCGTCACGTTGTCGCGGCGTCAGTTCAAGGGTAAATGAATACGCTATGCTAGCGCCACAGGAGCACGACGCGTGCACCGCGTTACTTTTTAAAAGCAAAGCCAACAATAGAGTTTTCTCACAGTCCATTTTGTTAATGATATTTCCAAAAGGACAACGCAATTGTGTGACGTCTGCGCCGCGTCAGCGCAGCGTTTAATTGACTCCAGAGGAAACGCCGCAACAACGCCACGCCTGTGCCGCGTTAACGCAGCGTCTGCGCTGCGGATACGTTTATCGAACGCTTACGCTGGACAAACGCTAGTTTACGCTAGTGTGAAGACGCTCTTAGCCGATGGTCCCGGCTGTCATTCAAGGACATCTTTGACAGTTGTTACGGGTAGTCAGAAGCCAGTAAATCTGACACTGGTCTAACCTAGGGGTATCGTGTTACCCAGTTACTGGGTTGTGGTGGTCAGACAGGCAGTTACTCCATGTAAAACAATATTATACGGCCCATTCCCTCTTATTGAGAGGTCTATATCCCAGCTGTAGGAACTTTATAGGCTGGTCATATCTCTTTATAATATAAAAGCGAAATACCACTCACTGATTAATCATAAATTCTCAGAAACTACAAGTAGTATGGCTCTCAAATTTTGCATTGGGGTTCCTTTTAGTACGCAGATGCTCGCTACGACGGGATTTTGCGAAATTGCCACGGGATCGGGATTTACACGGGAAAAACTTTCCACGCGAACGAAGTCGCGAGCAACTGCTAGTACACATATCAATCGATCTTAAACGCCATAAAGACCTCTGATTTACAAGAATCCTCAACAGTTCGCCGTAGAAAAAAATCTAATTGTCATGATATATAGTAACTTACTTATTACTTTTATCGACAAAAGTATCAGCGTATTTACCTTTCTAACTTCTAATGTACTAAATAACTGGAGATAATGATGATGTTGCTGATGATTTTGTAAACGGTAAAAACGTTTTGCGGAAGACGTTAAGATATGTACGCACAAGGGTATCGATACCATTCAAAGTGACACTTAAGATAGTACTGGGTTAGAGGTCAAACCTCAGCATGTAAAAAAGGTAACTGACCCAACGCCCACTAGCGTGACAGCTATACATTACCCTTAGTTGACTTCGACATCTTGCGTAGGATGTGAAGCAGATGAGATAAATCTACGGATAATGTACCAAATTACTTCTTTATTATCTTATAATTCTTTCCACGGATCGACGGTTTCTACCAGACGTTTATTGAAGGTTTATGTGAAGTTCGTAGGGACTGTTTAGTCCGTTTGTTTCTTAAGGGCCTACACTACCTCAGCGCTTCTCACTCTTTATCTCGCTCGCACATTACTAGCCGCGGTCACGCGAGCGAACGAGACAGGGTGGCCGGGACAAGACTCCAAGACACCGATAATTTAGTATATTTATTTATACGGTGAAAATAATGGTAATTTAAAAAAAGTAAATAACATAAGACCTGCTTTATAGTTAGTGTCAATTAATATATGCAAAGTTTCATTATCTAATTTGAAGTTATTTTTGAATACCAGCGGTTTATTATTCGGTTTGGAGGTAACTTTGGATTTTTTTTTCTATCAAGAAAATTTTATGGAATCCGTGTTTTCGTCAAACATGGTACCTAACATTAATCCTCAACTTTACCATATATTTATTTCAAAATTATTGTTGCAGTATTTTCGACATAACGGAGGATCATGCTAAGCCATTTGAGGTAGTATAGGCCCCTAATGATTAAAACTCTTTTTTTAACTAACGGTGAGTTTTTCACGACATTTCCACGAAACATTTTACCATCTTTAGCTACTTTATTTTCTTGTAAAGTGGTTTATAGTGTGTTGCAAAATATAACTAGAAATGACATGATACAAAATTATATTTTTTTTTTATTGATAATATTTTTTTTAATATTAGGTACCATCAGGTGAGATGATGGTAAGCGATGCACGATGGTATGATCGAAAATGAAGCATACTTACCTAGAAGTTACGTATTCACTCTGGAGTTGCAGACCGCCAGGTTAAAGTTATCAGGAAAAAACTGCGGCAGGGAAATCCACTCCTTAGCGATACGCATACTGAAAGCGTTCCCAAAACGTTTTGTGCATATGGGTGGGATGTCCATCACGTAAGGATGGCGAGTTGCCGTTATATATTTCCAATATTTTATGCGTGTAGCAATCTAGGTATAACATTTCTAGTGTATTTTTGCTAAGGTGCGTGCCAATTCCATCAATCAAGCCGTACCTAATGCTTGCTGGCAATCTAGTTTGTTACCTCGTAAATCATCGAAATGGGTAAATATTTATGTTTTTTCATATACAATGTATAAGTATTGAGAAAGTGTCATGGAGCGTTTATATTGACGAAATGAATAGGCTACGCCTGACCTGATTGCAAGAATAACAATTTCGATTATTTTATTACTAAGTGCTTCCCGCGGCATCGCCTGCGTGAAGCTTGTTTTTCTTTTTCAGCGAAAAAGTAGCCTACCTTCACTCTGTAGCCTTTCAACTATCTCCATACAAAAAATAACATCGATCTATTGCTCCGTTTTGACGTGAAAGAATGATAATAATATATACAAACAAACATCCGCATTAATTGGATAAAGATGAACGGGAGGAATCTTGTTTAATGTGTGTCCGAAGATTATACATCTGATAAAGAAATCTTCAATTCACAGGATTACTTTAACTGCTACTAAATTAGATGACCCCACCTGTTTCATCAATTAAAATTTCAACTCTCCTAACAACTAAAGTAAAGAAACTTAATTCATATCCAAACACATAAATCAAGATCGAAACCCAAAATAAATATGTAAAATAGTATTCAGATAATTGAACACCAATTTGTTTATTTTTAAGGAAAACAAATTGCTGTATCAACTTGGAAACATAAGACCAACAAGGCATTTTAAAAATACGACTGTTGATGCACATTATTATGGAAATTAGTTTACTTTATTGTTATTCGTTTTAGTGACCCTGATAAGAGCTAAATTTAAAACCTACATCTACAGTAATACATTTTATAAAGCGGAAGATTTTGTTTGAACTCGCTAATCTACGAAAGTACTGGGTGGATTTGGGTGAAATTTGGTGTGCAAGTAGCTTGAAACTTCAAAAAGGTTATAGGCTACTTGTAAACCCAATTGAAAATGAAGGAGAATTATTTTTATCATGGTAAAGTCAACGGAAACGAAGCTCCGCCGCAACTGCTACTTAAGTATACAAGAGGAAATTCCACGGGTGCTTCTAAGAGCAGTCAGCCATAGGGCCTATAGGGACAATGCCTGTTTACGGGAATGTTCTAACAGGATACCACGGCCCCGGAAGGCAAGGGCAGGAGAAGAAGCAGGGTGGGTTTTAGGGCGCCTTCAAATTAGCCGCGCTGCCACCGCGCTGCTTTGTTAATCCATATAAATAAATGCAAATAAATGACGCGTGGCCGCAGCGCGACAGCAGCGCTGCCGCTGCGCGTTTATATTTATATGGATTTTCAAAGCAGCGCGGCGGCAGCGCTACAGCCGCGCTGCTGCCTAGTTAGCCTTAGTCAGTCCTAGTCCGACACTCACTTCCGTTCCACCCAAAGTGGTAAGAGTCATTTGATGACTTCCAACTATTCCAATTATTCCTTTTGCAAAGTGCTCAAGGGGTACTAACGCTTAGACTGGCTATGTGAAAAAAAAAAAATTAAAGATGTGAAATGAAATTAAAAGATTATGATGTGGTACTGAAATAGGTTCAAAATTAAACCATCCAGCTGTTTCGCAGCCATTATGTTCAGGCCTTACGTGTTTTAGTCTAGGGCCGCGTTGAAGTGGGTTCAAGGAATGGTTTTATTTAGTTGCACTCAGTCTGACTGTGCCGATATCCTTGAAGAAAGTCGAACAACACAAAATACTAGGTTCCCAAAGCCTTCCTACACAAGCTAAAATATCTACTGCTGCTCATACTTCTATCGAAGCGAAAACAGGCTTCGAATATTCAGGTACTGCCTACTGATATTTCAATTCCGCGATAGCTCATCTTAGTTATCTTCACTTACAATCTAGACACAAGTAGGCAATGTTAATTGGTGCCTAGAAAGTCTGGGACGAAGAAGATTACTATGACCAGTAACGTTTCACTTTAATTGATTATAATGACAGTTTATACTACGTGAAATTGTTAGCATTATGTGGACAAGTTTTTGTAAAAGCTTCACAATTACACGCGAATTATATACAGGTACTGTTGTCATGTTTGGTAAGGCCATTACTCATTAAAAGATTTTATTAATGTGCTGACTTTCTATACCATTCCTTTTATGTGTCTCAGTTTGTGTTTTTTGTGATTCTAGTTAGTTTTTTATCTGGAATATTTTTTTTAATTTATTTATCAGACATAACTTGTTAGTAGACAGAATTTGTTAGTAGGTGCACTTAGAATTAATATTTGAATCTTAAATTTAATTAACACACACACCGCAAAATGTAATAACTTTGTGTTTGTTTTTCCTTTTGTTGATGTGAAAACTGTGTAATTGGGATCTGGAGACTTTTCGATTGCCAAGTTTCTTGAATTGAATTTGAAATGGCAGTTGTCTTATATATCTTGAAGTTGCTGCTAAATGGAGTCAAAATGTACCATTTTAAATAACTATTTAAGTTTGTATGATATCATTTTCGGTTTCATTGATTTCATTTCTGAGCCCTTGACTCTTGTAGATATTGGAAATAAATGTTCCCTCAAGTCACAATAACGATTGTTATCAATCATTTTAACGAATGTTTGTTTGAGTTTAACAGTCGTTCTACGTGACTTTAATAGTTATTAGCAAGCACTGTAACAGTGCCGATTATAATTTGAATGAGCATAGAATTAATACTAGTCCCAAGCTAGAAAAGGAGGAAAATTTAAGGAGGTCCGAATCCTGAATAGAATTGTGTTGCTTTGAAATGTGAAAGACTATTTTGTTTGGACAATTGCTTGTACTTGCCTAAAATAGTCCAATAATTTTGAATGGCCATTCAAATTTAAGTTTACCAGTCCTATAACAATAATGTTAAAATTATTTTATTCTACAGCTGTTTTATGTGTGGCACTTATAATAAAATCAACATTGTTGATTTAATGGATTACCTACTTAAAGGTTAGATTTGTTCGCGAATTATTTGAAACTATCCTGACGCTTGACGGTAAAATAGTCTAATTTCGTTGTATTTAATTTATAGCAACTAATAACATTGAGTTGAATATGGAGAGTTAATGGGGTGAACATAATTTTAATACAAAATATGGAGCGTAATTTAACTTTGAAGCCAAAATGACGAATAAAACATTTATGAAGAGTTGGCTATTTAAATAAACTCAAACTGTATTAAAATACTAACGAAATAAGATCAAACACGGACAAATTCTTACTAGTCCTAAATACACTCCAAAACGAGATAAGCACAGGAAATAAAACACCAAAGTACTGATAAGTGTAGTAAGTAGGTACCTACGTAACGTTTCTTGTTGTAGATATGTCGAAATCAACTTGTAAGTGCATGTTAGCTTGATTGATAGAGATTACACGACTATCTATTGCATGGCTATATATAAATGTTGTCACTTTGGCAATTATTTCATAGAAATCAATGTCGACAAATCTAGATAAGATAGCTTTAGGAAGAACACTGAGAAAGAAGGTGAGACTGCTGATGCTTAATATAAAGAAGGCCAAAATTATGTCGAGGTAATAAAAAATCAGTTAGCAAAATAAAAAAGGTAGTGAAATTAGATCAATTGCAATCACGGAATGCAATTTTAATACCAAAGCATCAATAACCAACAATTCTATCGAAACCAATAAAATTAATGTTAAAGGTCTCAGAAACATTACACCTAGCCCTTTACTAAGTAATATACGTGATTCCAAGAACAACGTGGAAGTATACAATTCCACTAAATAATTTAACAAGCAATATTATGGGTTTATAACAAGCACAAGACAGAAATAGGTATTTAGCCGCAGCTCTATGCAATATGATAGTGAAAGCCAGCGAAATTGAAGGGAGGCTTTGAAGCTTTATTTTATACTTACTGCAGGATTTCTCTACTAAAGGTCTTGGAAAATAATTTATATTTCGATATTGCGTTAGATGGTTTACACACTGATTTGAATGTAGCAGCGACTGTTGGGAACACCGTCTTGTGGTAAGACAGAAGTAATGAGAAAGATAAGAACAATGACGCTTGTTGCATGAAGATAAAACCTGCATTATTTTTCTTCGGTGCTTGCGTGTAATTAACGGCTTTCCATGACTCTAAAGCATTAACCATATCTCCAAACGATGTTGATGAAGATATAAATGTCTATCTTGTAATTAAGAAATCCATTACGACTTCAAATAACATAATTATACGTAATCTGAATCTTTAAGACTTAACAATGACAGGTCTATTCTGAGGTTCTAATTAAGAACAAAACAATTTATTATTTATCAACGACAAGCTCTATTTGAACAATCCTCACCTCATGACCTCACCCAATTAGCCCTCTAAAACAGCAATTTGAAAATTAATTAAACTATCGTTGCGACGATCCGTTCGTGTGAAAGCAACTTTATCTATAACTCGTTAACGGTATGCATTCAGATAGTCAGCAGCCAATTTATTACGCTGCGTATCGTTCCATCTGGGATGTATTGATAGGATTGGAAGACACGACTTTGTTACAATGAGAAATTATTTCAAATAACGGACGCTGGCCCGACTTAATGGTTGACAGAGAATTTGCATGATGGGATCGAGTTGTTTTTTAATGTTTTCCTGTGTTTGAATGTCTATTATAAACTCGTGAACGTGACGTTGGAGGTATTGTTGTGGCTGCTCCAGAATACCAACAAATCGAAATTAGGTTTAAAGAATCTTTAATTCCCAAAAGAATATTGTTCTGATTTATTATAAAGATTTTAAATTAAATCTATAATTGGGTGTCATCTAATGAAGCGTGTAGTAAAAATAAATAAAACATACATTACATTGAAACATTAGAAAGAAATAAAAGCAATTACAAAACACATCAGATGGGTAGATTAGGTGGGTGTATTAAAAATGTCATATCAAAGCTGGCCAACTAGTACAGGTAGATGAGACAGACAAATATTTAATGACAATTACATTAACGTCTACGTGTTTGTGTGCAAAAACTAGGTCTCGGAGACCATTAAAATCTTTATCTTTTTCTGTTCCATAGGTACAATTGTATCGTCAATCATAGCAGAGGCTTGAATGAGGTATGTTGTAATGTCCGAAGCCATACTTATTTTAAAACCTGGCTTGAATATAACGCAATGGCGTTACCTTAACTAAGTATGAGACCAACAAAAAAACTATATTTGCGAGTGACACGCAACAAGAACTTAACTTTGCGGGTTTTCAAAAGTATAACTAAGTAAGCATCTAGCAACTTGAACAGCTTCATACATTCACAACTGAAAGAAATTCTATACCCACGCTCGTACTAATACATTTTATATCGAATATGCAATTAGAAACCTCGGAACTGGCTCCTGCTGTGATGAAATCTAAACCATTGGAACTATCAGAGCTTCATGGCCAATATTTAAAACAAAACCGAAGCACAAAAATGCAAAAAAATAAACACATAGCTGTTTAAAATTGACAAGAACGATAAAATTACCTTTGCAGGGAATATAAGAGTAGTAGATTTGTGTGTGGAACACATAATAAGATTCAGTTTTTATATTAATATTACACGGTTGAACTTGAATTTAATCATCATTAGGTATCGATACTTTTAGAGCTTATACATACCTTTAAAACTCCTCTAGCTAAACCTCAGTTTGAGAGGGAACTTAAACAATGATAATAAAACAGCCTTGATTTCCTAAAGACAACATAAAAATTTCCTACCTTTAAATGTTTCATAAAATCGAATGAATATTAAAAAAATCTCAAGGATTTCCATATAGTAAGAGATACTTAGTTCTCTTGGTGCTGTTTTTTAGTCGTCTAGGGAAGTTAAAGTGAGATTAACCGACAGCTATTTGTGTTTATACATATATTAAAAGAAGATAAGTCAGGATTATATAGCAAAGAGCCAATTTTCAAATGCAATATCATCTTAGAAGTATTCGATTTTTTAAGACGGGTTGTGATTGAGACATCCGTAGCGAAAGCATTTGGCAAAAATAGCAAAACCTATCCCTAAAATAGGATGTTTGCTCATCGGATACCAAAGATGGTGATGAAAGTGAAAATCAATATATATAAAAATTTATTGCTGTTCGTTAGTCTCGCTAAATCTGGAGAACGACCGGATCGATTTGGCTAATTTTGATTTTAAAATATTTGTGGATGTTGAGCGAAAGTTCAAAACGTGGAAACGTGGGAAAATATAGCGGTACGAAGTTCGCTAGCACAGCTAATTGTAAAAATTTGAATGAAAGTTTTATTCTCTTACTCATTTTTAAAAACTAGCGGCGACCGGGTGGTCGGCTTGACACGGTCTCATTCTGTTAATTAACACAAAATCATAATCAAATATATACTAAAAACCTTTCTCATGAATCTCTATCCATTGGTTAAAACAATACGAAAATCTTTTAAATGGTTTTCAAGTTTATCACGAACATACAGACAGATAGACGCGGCGGGAGGCTTTGTCTTATAATAGGTAAGGATATTTCTTACACTTACAAGGTACTAACTAGTTAATGCGTCGTACATTTAAAACTGCCTATTACAGCTAAAAAAATTAAAAATAGAATCACCATCAGTTTCATTTTCCCGTTTAAGTCGTAAATGTCAACTGGGTGATGGATGACTATCGTGTTAACCTATATCCCTAATAGACTGAGAGAGGGCAAGAAGCTACTGGGCATACTTCAATCAGTGTCTCTTAGTAATACTTGTAAATCAGACTTTAAATCGTACATAAAACATTAATACTCGCCTCCATTCGGTTAGATTTGAAGACGATCGCAACATGGTTTGAAAAATGCCAGCAGATTATGACTTAAAATCGTACTATTAGATCTAAAAGTGCATAACTCAAAACTTGCTGTTTTTGAGATGAGCAAGAATGTCTTTATTTAACACGTTCGCTGACAGTACGTCGTGAGGCGGGAAATTAAAAAACTTTTTACCAAAAAATTTAACCGACTCCCAAAAACACTGCAAAGTGAAAAATAACTTTAATTTCGGTAGTCGGTGTCTTTAGTTTTGTAGTTTCGTTTTTGGCACCGACTTCCGAAATTAAAGTTATTTTTCACTTTGCAGTATTTTTGGAAGTCGGTTCAGTTTTTTGGTAAAAAGTTTTTATTTCACTCTTTTTAGTTGGTCGATTTTTAATTTACCTAGTTAAAACAGCCTAAATGTCAACTACTTATAACCTTTTACAAAATATTGCTTTTCCCAATGCTGGGCCGTTAATTGTTGAGGAGTTCTGCTGGTACTTCACCATCAGCTCTACATCACCATATGCATTGTGACGAGCATAAAGTGCTTAAGATCCATATTCAAGTAATCGAATCGCAATCCACTCAATACTTATTATTGAGTAGTTTCGGCAGCCATCTGTGGTCTTCATCATCAGTTCCACTTCCTCAAATGGTACTTTTTGAGAGCAACTGCACAAGTTACTATAATAAATACCCAAAACGTCATAGGTCTGCCTATAATATTTGAAGAGTTCCCTCGATTTTTCCAGGATCCCATCATCAGATCCTGACTTTTATAAAAATGGGACCAATTTCGAAGTATACCCTTTCAATCAAAAAAAGAATTTTCCAAATCGGTTAAGCCGTCTTCGATCGGTGACCATACATTAAAAAAAAAAGAAAAAAATATACGCGTCGAATTGATAACCTCCTCTTTTTGTCGTCGGTTGAAAATAGTGCGTTATGACAGTACGTCGAGGTACGGGCCACTTATTTTTAAGAGTACGTCGTCTCACGATAATTCTTCATATAAGTATTATGAAGAGCAGTATCCACTGTCATATTATGAGCAATTTCATATTTCTTACTGCCGTAATACGAGTATTTTGTGGGTAGTTTCATATTGCTTGCTTGTGCACGAGTACTACGTTGATTTGTCATTTAGTATGGAAAATTGTACTGTCGTAATGTGGTGTCAGTGTAAGTGCTCACTGTCAGCGAACGTGTTAAAAAACGCAGTCAGCCTCTGCTTAGTTCTTTCCCAACTATGTTATGGGCTATCCTTTCAGTCTTAACGGATGCAGCCGAATATTAGTGTTTGACATGGAGCGACTGCCTATCTGACCTTCACAACCCAGTAGCTGAGTCAGACGATAACCCCTGGGAAGACCAGTATCAGATTTTCTGGCTTCCGATTACCTGCAATGACCTATAAAAAAAATACAAATGACAGTTGGAACCAAATTGACCACAAGCTCCTCCTCTTTAAATAAGCAGTTTTGAGTAAAATTTTCCTACATACCTATAGGTATGTAGGAAAATTAAAGATATTGAAATTAGAGATTATAATCTCTCGTGGCCGAAGTAAACGTTTTAACACGTTCGCTGACAGTACGTCGTAAGGCGGGAAATTAAAATAGTGCGTTATGACAGTACGTCGAGGGACGGGCCACTTATTTTTTAAGAGTACGTCGTGGAAAATTCTACTGTCGTAATATGGTCAGGGTAAGTGCTCACTGTCAGCGAACGTTTTAAAGAAACGCTATAATAAAGAAACAAATATTTAGAGTTACTTCGCTTTCGTTCTAAGTGTGCGATTAATGTGATTCTTATCAAAGAAGTAATCTAAGTGCAAGGGTGGTAACATCGGATCTTGTTGCCACTACGAGAACCCGTTCTAACTAGGGAAAGCTGGCAATACTTATGATATAGAAGATAAGGATAGACCTGTTAAATAAAGCAGTTTCTATCAATTGACATGAAAATTATAAGGAAACTACTTTAGATATTTACTTAAACGAATCACCAAACGTAGAGCAATTTTAACTATACCTTTGCATAAAATAAATATGCATCTATTCTTTTTTATACATATAATTAACATTGAAATATCTGTCTGTGTTTTCAAAAATAACTGTGTATTTTTTTTTATTGATAACAGGCTCGCGTTTGTCCACCGTCTCACCTGATGGGTAAGTGATGATGTGGTCGAAGATGGAGCATGCTTACCTAAAAGTAACCTATTCACTCTTGACTTAAAGACTCAGGGAATTCCACTCCTTAGCCGTACGCACAATGAAAGTATTCCCAAAACGTTTTGTGCGTATGGAGTATGGGTGGGATGTCCACCGATGGCGCATCGCTGTTTGTCTTGTACTCCGATGATGGAACGGGCTTGGCGGAATTAGATTGTGTAATTCCATCGCACACTCCCCGAAATGTAACCGATAGAAAACCGATAGACTTGCAATTCGTCGTCGATGTTCAAGGCTCTGGAGCTTTGACTCGACCAGTGCATCGTATTTTCAAGTCCTAAGATATTTTTTCATGATATCTACTAAAACAACTTTTTAAATGTTTGTCCGTCTGTCAGCCTATTTGTCCAGCCTAATCTTTGGAGCAGCTGAACTGACTTTAAAAGGGACGTCCCCTGGAATATCATTACCATCGACTTTGCCTTTTCCCATCTAGGGTCGTATTTTACATGGAGCGACTGCCTATCTGAGCTAGGGCGTCCAATCTCGGAATACCGAGATCTCGGTATTGCGGGATCCCGCGTCATTTTCCAATCCCGCGTGTAGCGGGATTACGGGCGCGAGATCCGCGGGATTTGCGGGACTGAAAAAAAGCATGCATACGACCTCTCGCGAGCGCGATCGCTCGGTGACTGGCAGCCGGCAGTGTTGCAAACAACGCGGGGGCCCATGTCGCCCGTTTTTCACAGCTTATGTAGCCTAATATAGCCGAATTTCAGTCAGTGGTAGCCTAAGTATGTAGCCTAAAATATCAGTAAAGTTTTTTATTCAGTATTTGTTACTGTTTTTTGTGAAGAAAAAGCGGTGTAATTTGATTGATCTCATACTAATACGTAAATAAATGTGGAGTTAGTTGATTAATTCATTGTTTTTTTTTGTGATAAATAAACGGTGTAATTTTATTGATCTCATACTAGTAGTAATACTGGAATAAATGTGGAGTTAGTAGATTAATTCATTGTATTTTTGTGATAAATAAACGTTGTAATTTGATTGATCTCATACTAATAGTAATACGTAAATAAACGTGGAGTTAGTTGATTAATTCATTGTTTTATTTGCCTTATATAAATGTGAATATTGTCAATATGCGGGATCCCGCAAATACCGAGATCCTGCGGGATTGAAAATTCATAGTCCCGCAAATACCGAGATTGAATTCAGGCTGCGGGATTGGACGCCCTAATCTGAGCTCCATAACCCAGTATCTGGGTAACACGTTACTCCTTGGTAAGACCGATGTCAGATTTTGTAGCTGCTGAGTACCAGTAAAGACTATCAGTTGTTCAAATGACGACCAGGACCAACATCTCAACGTGCTTACCGAGACACGAAGGAATCTCGAAATGTTAAGGTCACCCATCAACAGACTGACCTAGGATTGCGTTGCTTAACCTTGAAGATAGATCCTTGTAGTTGTTTATTATACAACGTGTAACGGAAACCCCATATCTATCCAAAAGGACTGAAGACAACATTTGGTATGGAGTCTCTATGCCCAGTTTCAGCTCAAAATGAGAGACTCACAGAATTGACCCCAAATTATCGGTTTGATAAGTTTCTTGAATACCAATAATAACAAACGTGTCACAGCACTATGAGGGTCATCACTTTCCACGTCACTTGCCAATAAAACGATAATTCTCTTCGTTCTTCTTAATTTGAATAAAAACTTTTTTGCAAAAATTAAACCGACTTCCATATCAAAACACTACAAAGCCAAAAATAATTTTAATTTCGGTAGTCGGTGTTAGTGGTTTTGTATTTTCTTTTTTTTTTACACCGCCTTCCGAATTTAAAGTTATTTTTGGCTTTGTAGTGTTTTGATATGGAAGTCGGTTTATTTTTTGCAAAAAAGTTTTTATTTTCGTGATTTTTAGTGGGTCAGTGAATTTTCCAAATCGGTTCGTAAATGACGGAGTTATGCGCGAACAAAAAACGCAATGCAGAGTAAACGAAAAGATCATCAACGTAAATATTTTTTTTTAACTTTTGTTGATTTTTCAGAAACGGCTTGTCCGATTTGGATAAAATTTTCATGGGACCATTTGGAAAGTATACCCTTTCTAACAAGATAATAATTTTTCAAATCGGTTGGCAAGCGATGGAGTTATGCGCGGACAAACATAAAAAAAAAATACAAACATCCGAATTGAGAACCTCCTCCTTTTTTTAGAAGTCGGTTAACATTCCGGTCTCTGGTATCAATGTATTGAAATTTCTAATAAGTCCCACACATATAGACATAGGATTACAAAACCCTTGCTATATCGTTTGTTATCATCCAAAGCCGTGCACTTGGTATGTATATACCCTTTAAATTATATTTTGTATAGGCACGAGCAAGACATACGACTTAAAATATAATGAAAGCGCAAAATCACATATTAATTAATTAATCTTATAACAATACACGTACCTAGCAAATACTAATTAATAAAGTTTCACTTTGTGTTGAAACCGTTCATGGTTCATCTTAGAATGGAAAGCAAGTAACGCTCGTTATAGACATTAATAATAAACTTAACGCGGTCTTGTAGCAGAGAAATTTATTTACAATTATGTTACATTCATACTTTTGCCGTTAAAATGAAATATTACGGTTTGGCACGATTTCTGAAACTTATTTTGTTAAAGTTGTGAAATAAGCATGGCGTATGACAAGCTAAACGAAACATGTAAGCATCTTTTGTTGAGTAAATGTCCAAGCTCAAAAACCGGCCAAGTGCGAATTGGACACGCGCACCAAAGGTTCTGTACATCGAAGTAACATGAGTGAAAACGGTAGTTGAGATTTTATGCTGTCCGATTATTAAGCAGATTGTACGGAGGATGATGAGTACTAACACTAGATAATAATGCATTAGGTATACGTTACTAACACTTTATGGATTCTATGGTACGAAGTATAAAGTTTATTTATTTATTAAGATTTTATGCAGTACAAAAGGTACAAAAGCGGACTTATTGCGTTAGGCATTTTCTACCAGTCAACCATGACTTTTTTATTTATTGATAAAAAAGTTACAAACTTATAAGTTCTGTTGTACACTAACTACATGTTTACGGCTTTCAGATTTTTTCCCTTACATGTACTGTAAAACATTGCTTCTTGCCAAATATCATGATTCTAGTTCAAAGGGAAGTAATAGCTTTATATTCCATTCCTTTATGAAATCGCAAAATATGGGATATAAACGGTCATTCTTTTAATCTCGTTGACTTACAAGTTTACGTTTTTAGCTGAAAGAGAACTTAGACCTGAAAATGTGATATAAATTCGTTATCGTTCGTTATCGATATGCCTGAAAAAAATGGTCTTGATTGACAGACAGTACATACAACAAAGTGATCGTATAAGAGGTTACGTACGTTTTTTGTTAGGGGTGCGGAACCATAAAAAAAGAGCGGGAATAACGCTTCTGCCAGAACATGTGGCCGATAAATTAGAGAAAACACCAAAATGAATATTGCCAGACATATGAATTTGATTAAAGCTTTATATAAAAATAGATAAAGTAGTTACTAGAAGAGTATAAAACGAGAAATATCTTCATCAAAAGAAACTAAATAGCAAGACTAATTCATAATATTTTACACTGGCACTTGAAAGCTATAGAAAATAGTAGTCGGTGTTCGCTTTTACGGCACGTTAAGTCTCTGAACGTAAAGCAAAATAGCAAAGATGACACATTTCCATACAATATTTCTATTCAAAATATATTACGAACGTTTAGTTGCTAAGCTTTTCTAATAAAATTGTCAGTGTTCGCAAAAACTTGTCATTTACGAGTAGATATTACTTGTCTTGTAAATGGCTATGCTTTGAAATGCGTTAACAGATTTGTCAGCCAAGCAAAGAAAATTTTGTGGAACAGGTATTAAAGTAAACGTATTATTAAAAAAAAAGAAACATAAAATAACTGCACTGTAGGCAGAATCTGACGAGGAAACATCAATCAATCCAATCAACATAATAACACAAATAAATCAATCTTAAAACATTCCTAATTCGGGCTTTAAATACTACCCACTTTCAAAAATTTGGGCTCTCACGCCTACAGGAAATTCAACACGAAACGAGCAAGTATATTGCATTATAATCTAAACACGAAAGTAGAATCCGTTTTTCTCTTCAAGAAGTTTAAAGGCAATCCTACAAAGGTCATACATGTGTTTCTTGAACATGCATCCTTTCCTTTTAAGGTAGGATGACCTCAAGTTGTATAAATACTCTGTGTGTCAGAACTTTACATGGTACTTAAATCAATTATGTGTTAACCAATAAAGACTATTGGTTAAGATCTATAATCGTGTCATAGTGAGAAGATGTATCAAAAGAAATACCTTTTTTCAAGAATCCACTTACCATCAGGTGAGATGGTGGTGAAACGCGAACCTATTATCAATAAAAAAAGCAGAAAGTAACATGCACAGAAGAATGATTGCACTAGGGAAGCAAAAAGTATGAAGAGTAGAAAGAGGAAATGGTTAAAAGTAATTCATATAGACTGCTAAGTTTTCTACGTAATTAATGGAAAAGTAATTGCAGGAAACGTTCCAACTGTTATTACTAGCGAAAATAATGAAGAACATATTCTTGATTACATTAACTACACAACAGCTGAAGATCTGACGTCGTCTCTTACACAACAAAGGCTATTGAACCTAAATGATAATAGGCACGAAGGAAAAAAAATAAATCTTTATAATAATACTTATTGGAGCACGATCGACCTCTTTGCGTTTGCGCAGCCTCGGGGTGTAGAATATGATGAAGTGCGTACACATGCTTCGAGTAATATCAGTTTGTGAGAAATTCTGCCTTTACTTTTATTTATTGCTCCCACTTGGTTAAGTAATAAGGTGTTTTTCTTATCTGCGTGTGTACTCGTTTCTGCTGTACCATTAGAAATAGTTAGGGAATAGTTAATAGTTAGAGGAGGAATAGTAGAATAGTTAGAGGGAATAGACCATAATCCAACACGCTGACTCGGTGCGGATTGGTGAATGTCATGTCTTGGACTTTTGGTCCTAGAACATCACGATGTTTTTCTTCAATCAATTTGAGAGCAACGGTGATGACAAAAACTACACTAAGTAATATGCCTGACTTGGTTCAAATCCATAACCCGGAACTCGCAAATCGGAGCCGGCCCATTGCTCTCTTGCTTTCTTATAGATAAGTCTATTAATTCCATTAACTTCTATATTTGTAAGTATTAGTTTATCATCCTCATCAATTGCGAAATGTCTGTGGTCAATATAAGGCTTTTATAAATCTACATTGTTTTTTTACCAGTTCAATTCTGCGATAGTTGGGAACTTGCTTAGAAAATTAAGAATTCCGCATACACCAGCATCATTTCGCCATTTAGATGATTCGCAGATTTTTTTATCAAAGAATATCTTAGTCATGCGTTAATGTGAATGAAATTGTGATAAAGGGGGACTAACGGTTAATCAAAAGTCAATGGTGAGGTCACACCTAATTTTTCACATTTGTGCGGGGGCGGTGTGAACCTGCTTTCTTGGAGATATCCACTTTAAGAATTAAGTTTTTTATCTGTTGATTAACATATTTGCAATCAATTACTTGGATAGGTTCGTAGCTTTACAGTAATTTTATTGGTTTTTCTACTTTTAAGCTTTTCCAAGTACGTCTACGTACATACGTGCGCTTTTCTAAGCTGTATCGCTGGTCGTTCAAGTATTACGTAAGCATATTTTTTGCAATTATTGACCCACCCCTCCCCCTCGTGAGCAAAAGTAAGCAAAGCTCTTACCCCTCCCCCCCATGCTTACGTAAACATTGGTACAATGGGTTGATTCATGAGCAGCAGTTATAAATCTAGAAATAAGGAATAGGTTTGGATTAAAAGTCTGTAACGCACATAATATTCATTTAACCCTTAATTCACCACCTGAGTCCCAGGGACTCACATTCAAATTTCAAAACTACATATTTCGTTCATTTTCGCGACTTCATTGCTCCCCGCCACAGTACCTTCCTGCAGCGTCGCGGGTGACGCGGGGTGGAGCGGACGTGCGCGTACGGCTCTTATATGGTGAGTTATTACGCCAAGTGAGTCCCTGGGACTCATGGTGGTATTTCTTGCCATTATTACTAGATTTTATTTATTATTGATAATTTATTAATCTCGTAATGTGTTTTATTGTTGTAGATTCACAAAATGGCACACAAACAAAAAAAACTTCATCAGTGTATGTAAATGCGGAAAATGCTAATTCAGTTTTGGATTCTTGGTTTCAACAACTCGACGATTGGGACGAAATTGGGAGTGACAACGAAGAAGATGATAGTCAACTAAGTAGCAGTCATCAAGAGAACCTTCAGGATATTATTTTGCCATCAACTGATCACCAGAACTCTGCTCTTAGGTATTGGCCGAAACCCGTTGCACAATTTTTATTTTTATACAGAAGTATATGTTTTTGTTATTTTTATTTTATTTTGTAGTCTATTATGAAAATATAAAAGATAGTTACTACTGTTTTTCAGAAGTTTTTGACAGTTTTAAGAGACTCAAAAAAACTATTTTCTTTTAGGCTGTTAAATTCAATTCCTATAATTTCTAAGATGATCTCAAGAGTTTTGCTAAGTTTATTGTGTTAATTTTAGTACTAAATAAATGGTAAAGAAGTTAATAAAAAAAGCATTTGAAATAATAGTTATTTTATTTATAGAAAAATTAAAATAATACATGTGAGTCCCTGGGACTCATAGTGGGAGTTTACGTTAGTTTCTTTCACCTGGTGAATTAAGGGTTAAATAAACTTTACTGACACGGAATTCAACAATTCATTATTTGTACGAATCCCCGAAAATGCATTTCATTTTGAAGCATAGACAATGTGTGTTGCTATACTTATGTGTAAAAAATTAAATAATTATTGCTGACGTAATCACCATCTAGATCCCCCCACCCCCCATGTCATCAAAAATAAGCAGAGCAAAGACCCCCCCCACGCCCCCCTATATTGCTTACGTAATACTTGAACGGTCCCTATTTTACTTCATCGAATTCGTCTTGATAAACTATTTATATAAATCTTGGAAGTATAGAATTCCAAGTGGTTGCGGGAATTTTCTAACGAGAAACCGCGGCCCCGGAACTTAAGGGCAGCTGAAGGAGCAGGGTGGGTTTTTAGTCAGTAGAAGTCTGACACACCCTTCTGCTCCAGCCACAGCGCGAGGAGTCATTTGATGATTATCCCACCTAGAAAAAAAAATAGTGGTAAGTAAACAATGAGGGTAATTAACCTGAGTGAGGGTAATATTAGGGGATTGTGGGGCTGTTCTAACAAGATACCGCGGCCCCAGAACGCCAGTAGGTGCAACTGAAGGAACATGGCAGTTTTTTCAACCGACGACAAAAAGAGGAGGTTATCAATTCGACGCGTATATATTTTTTTTTTTTTATGTATGATCATCGAGTACTCGAAGACGGCTGAACCGATTTGGAAAATTCTTTTTTTGTTCGAATGGGTATACTTCGAAATTGGTACCACTATCACCAAAGTCAGGATCTGATGATGGGATCCTGGAGAAATCGAGGGAACTCTTCAAATATTATAGGCACACCTATGGCGTTTTGGGTATTTCTTATAGTAACTTGTGCAGTTGCTCTCAAAAAGTACCATTTGGGGAAGTGGAACTGATGATGAAGACCACAGATGGCCGCCGAAACTACTCAATAATAAGTATTAAGTGGATTGCGATTCGATTACTTGAATATGGATGTTAAGCACTTTATGCTCGTCACAATGCATATGGTGATGTAGAGCTGATGGTGAAGTACCAGGAGAACTCCTCAACAATTAACGGCCCAGCATTGGGAAAAGCAATATTTTGTAAAAGGTTATAAGTAGTTGACATTTAGGCTCTTGTAACTAGGTAAATTAAAAATCATCCAACTAAAAAGAAAAGCCACAAAAACGAAAAAACAAAACTAAAGACACCGACTACCGAAATTAAAGTTATTTTTCACTTTGCAGTGTTTTTTGGGAGTTGGTTTAATTTTTTGTTAAAAAGTTTTTTTAGTCATTAGAAGTCAATAAAAACATATTGTAATAATTGAGTTCTATAATTGGCTGTCTCAGTATTTTTTTCACATAAGTACCGTTTTAATTCTTTTTTTTTTATGTATGATACGCACAATTACGCTCAACATTATTTTAGCTACAAAGGAATAATGAATTAGTTATACCGAAACCATTTTTACTGATACTGACTTAAAGATCATTTTCGAATGTCCGTATTGATTAGTTGAACACAATACGCTTGTTAGAGTTGGCTATGAAATTGGTAAAAGTTACATGGATTTAATTAAGAAATAAACAAGATTTTTCTTTGCGGCAATAGTAAATTAATTTGCAATTATTCTGTCATCGTATAAGTACCTACAATATTCACGTATGTGATAACTTTCCGTGCGTCTTACGCTGTCTATAACCAACACGAAAAAACAAACAAATAATAATTAAACTAATTAAGTTGTACCTAAACCTATCAAATAGTCATTTATTAATTTCTTAGTCATCTTATATTCTTGAATAAAATCCTCTGAACTAATTTCAACTATGTAAGTTATATTAAGTTTAGACACCATTGTATCATTCAGATTCTATAATCGTCTTAATTTGGTGTGGGTGTAACCCAAGGCAATTAGCTTTTTTAAAACAACAATGGCATTGAAGGAAAAAAACATGGCTGCCCTTCGCCAACATAATGAAGTAGAAAAAGTGTTGCAACGCTACAAAAATTTAATGAAACAATTACATTGTTAATAAAAACTTGAGTAATTAAATTTTGTCACTCCATTAAATTCACCTTCAATGCCGTAGTGAAATACATAGTAGGTAAACAAAATACTTACAGGTCCGTTATGTGTCTGCCTGTCCGTTCGTACTTCACTACCACTTCATTATCAATATTAAATGTTTTTTTTTTGCAAATTGGTTATATAAACACAAACATTTTTTTTTAAATTACTATCAATGTGGGTAGAATTCACATTACTAGCAATCCTGTTAACCCTTCCAACTAAGCTAAATATGCTTGTGTCTGGAGTGGGTTCACGGCAATAGTGTAATGGGTGGGGTTAGAACCCGCGACCTCTCGATCACAATTCCGACACCTTATCCATTAGGCTATTAACGCTTTTAAGTTTAAACTAGATGGGGCCATTTTTAGGGTTCCGTAGCTGAATGGCAAAAAACGGAACCCTTATAGTTTCGATATGTCTGTCCGTCTGTCTGTCTGTCTGTCTGTCCGTCCGTCCGTATGTCACAGCCATTTTATTCCGAAACTATTAAGACTATACATATGAAACTTAGTGGGTAGATGTATTCTATGAACCGCTTTTCGATTTTAAGAAAAAAATTGAAAAATATTTATAATAAAGGGGGATATATACATGGAACTAGAACTGAAAATATTTTTTTTTCATGAAACCTATGCGTGTGTGGTATCTATAGACAGGTCTTTAAAAATGATATAAGGGTTTCTAAAACCACTTTTTCATAAAGTCAATCGTTTAAAAGATATAAGCTTCCAAAATGGTAAAATGTGTGTCCCTCCTCTAACTTCTATAATAATTATAGAGTGAAAAATCTAAAAAAAATATAAGTCTGTAAATCTTAATGTAAACTTTCAACCAAAATTGGTTTGAACGAAATCGGGTCAGCAGTTTTTGAGACACAGCATATTTTCTAAAACCGCAAATATAACTTTGTAATTCATACAAACACTATGAAAAACAAAGTTATTTAGCGTAGTTGTAAAAATGTAAATAAGTTAGTTTTAAGAACCTTCAAGGTTTTTTTTTTATTCGTCATTTAAATATGCTAATATTATATTATATTATTATAGTTACTACGGAACCCTTCATGGGCGAGTCTGACTCGCACTTGGCCAATTTTTCCTACCTACCCTGAGAAGAAACACCGAAACAAACTCAGAGGTCAACGTTAGTGATGCAACGAATACTACTTTTACGAATACGAATATCAAACTTACTATTCGGCGAATACGAATACAAATATCTCATCATGGTAATAAAAGACTTATTTATTTGATGAATGTTTCCTCTTCTAATAATTAAAATTTACAACAGGCAAATTTTTATTTAAAAAACATAAAATTTGTAGATTTTCTGGTTTTACGCGATTTCTTTTTCAGTCTGGGTTGCCGTTGAAAAAAGTCTTTCCGAGGCGACTGTACATGGCTTCACTGAAAATTATTTTTGAGCAATTTTTTTCAGACTTGCAAATTTTTCAAATCTGCAGTAAATAGAGTTGCGTAAAAAAATATTAGTTTTTAAATATTCGTATAAGTATTCGCCGTATACGAATATTCGGTAAATGTCTACTATTCGGCGAATACGAATATGTATTCGTATTCGTTGCATCACTAGTCAACGTCTCAATTGAAGTCTAGTGATAATGGATTTACTTTACTTCAACTTATTATGGTGCTCTTTTGAGGCATCCAGCATTTCCTAGGACCAAAAATACGAAGATATGCGACATACACCAACCCTCATGGAATGGAGGTCTGTGTCCCAGCAATTGGAACATTATATTATATGTATACAGAGGTCATAATCTCAATACTCTAAATAAAAACTTTCATGAATAAATCAAATACCAACTACAGGCTATTATTAAAAATACCAACATTAATAGAGCAGTCATACAAAACTGAGATTGTTCGTTATAAATTGTTAGTTTAAACGCAAACCATTCCTGGTAATCAATAGTTAATTCTAAGTAATAAATTTAGTTATTACAGGACTCCGATGAGACAAATTGCTTTAGAAACGATAATTAAAATGGACCTTATGCTTTTCTTATATGGTTGGTTTTCGATTGTTTTCCAGCCATTGGTTTACAAGCTTAAATCTGTAGATTTTAATGCTTTCTAAATTATATTCTCTAGTACATGTATCTGATGGTTTAATTTGGGTCAGCATACATTGTGGTGGTCAGTAGTTAGGCTTGTCGGAAATTAAGTATAAATTACCATCTTTATGAACTATTAGGTATTTCATTTTCTTTGTTTATGTGTTCACTTTCTTATTTGTACACGCCCTACTTGGGCTCGTTAGTTTGAACTGCGTTGCTTGAATTGTTACGTTAGTTAAGACAAAGTCAGTATTGTATTATTTGAAAATTAAGGATAAGTTGAAGCAAATCAGACGTTTCGTTGCCGCATTTTGACAAAGACATAATTCGTTTTGAATTTACTATTGTGTGAGTGGTGATGGTGACTGTGATATTTCCACAAGAACTGTTCATTTTTCGAGGCTAAAAAGACCATACTACAATCTAACAATAACTAAAATCTATCTGTGTGCCAAATTTCGTCTAGATTAGTTCAGATATTTTAGCGTGACTGAGTAACTAACACCCATAAATCTAAATTATTTATAATATAGATGATAGAAATCGACGCTGACTGTTACTTGATACCCTATTAACACTATTGAAATAAATGTCTCATCAATAGTTAATAAATAATTCCCCTTTACTAACTAGAATATAAATACGATAATAACAGATCTGTAACACCTTTACGTCCAAACCGATGAAATTTGGTACAGATTTAGATCAAGTCTTAGAGATAGATATTTATAGCTACTTTCTATATAGATAAAATACTTTTAACCCGAACGAAGCCGCGAGCAGAAACTAGTAAAAATATAAAAGAAAAAGCAAGACCAAAACCCACTTTTATTGCTATAGACTCACTATCGAAGTGATAATTACTATTTCTCAAATTCAAAAGACCTTTTTCAATTAGCGGTGTTTGAAACACAAAACTGAGGCAGATGGTACATGTATGGTATCCCTTTTTTATTCCACTTCTTATAGTATCGACAGGTAAGTAATAAAATAACTCTCCATTCGTTTTTTTTAGGGTTCCGTACCAAAAGGGTAAAAATTGGACCCTATTACTAAGGCTCCGCTGTCTGTCTGTCACCAGGCTGTATCTCATGATAGCTAGACATTTAAAATTTTCACAGATGATGTATTTATGTTGCCGCTATAATAACAAATACTAAAAACAGAATAAAATAAATATTTAAGGGGGGCTTTCATAGGGGTTACAACAAACGTGATTTTTATTGCCGTTTTTTATAGATAATGATACGGAACCCTTCGTGCGCGAGTCTGACTTGCACTTGGTCGGTTTTTTAAATATAACGTCAAAGTTGTAAAATGAAATGAGAGTGACAAACTTATAAAAAACAAGTTGAATTAGTGTATGATATCTAGTGCAGGTTCTAGACAGTTTTCAGGAGTAAGATTTGGCTATCTTATGGGAAAGTTAAATCTCCCTATTGTGTAGTAAGCATTGTATTGTAACATTGAAGCTCATTTGTTGATGGATTCTGTAAGGAACAAAGATGAGAGAAAGTCATTAATTAAAGAATTTAAACTGAATTTTCTAGATGTTCGGTTAGTTCTAAGAATTTTAACAAGACCAAAACAAGGTTTTGAAGTCTAGCAAGGCTAACTAATTGATAAGTCTCTCTCTCACTCAAATTATTTCATTTATTTGTGTAATTAGAACTTATATGCTACGATGGTTGACGTATCCATGTGAATAAAAACCTTGTGTTAAATAAATATATACAAGGTATACAAATATTACTTAAAGAACCTGCACTAAATATTGGGTAATTTTTGAGATCAGCAAGCCAAACTCTTATTACAAATAAGAGTTTCCATCCAGACTTTAGAAATATAATTACGATTGTATTCCAACCATAAACGCCATAGACGACCGAAATGGAAATAAATATATCCCATAAAACTTGGCGACAAAAGAACCTTACTGAGGCCTCACTTCTGTGTTGCTTTAACCAGTAAACAGTGATATAAAACATCCTGATCAGGGTGACCATATTTAAGGAAGGAATTTCCTTACAATTTTTTTATAAGATAACTACTGGAAAGGAATTCATTGGCTTTGTACAGGGTTAAGGCGGAGACCTTTTGGTCATGTCCGCCGTCTAAAAAAAAAGTATAAGTGAAGAACATAGTTATCATGTTCCTCGTAACGGATAGTCAGATGACTGAAAATCTGCCACTAGACAAGCCAAGGGGTAACGTGTTAGCCAACTACAGATATGCAGTCGCCCATGTATAAACCTCCCAAACCCACCCAGCTGCATCCGCATTACACTGAAAGCCAACTCCATCATAATTCGCAAAAGGCCAAGTAAATATTGCCATTGTAACTTATAATTATGTTAATGTAATAATGATTTTTGACTAAGTAATTTTTTGTTTTATTTTTTTTAACAACACTGACTTTATATTATTGTTTTAATTTTTAATTTATTTCTTAAATAATTTAATGTTTGACATCTTCCTATTGTAACGTTCTATAATAATTAATTTGTTAATTGATATAATTTAATCTGTTTCCTTATGTCAGAATTGTCAATTTTAATGAATATTGTAATATTTTATTTATTTTTAATCAAAAACTTTTGTTAATATTTGCACACCATGACAATATGGTAAACATGTTAGCACGACTTCAGGTACTTGTAACACCTTTTTTTTTTTTTTTTTTTTTTTTAACGTGGTAAAATTATCAAATAAGTCCTCCCACTCCGGGCAGGGTGGGAGGGACTGTCAGACTTTTACTGACTAAAATCCACGGTGTTCCTTCAATAATCCTTTACATACCGGGGCCACGGTAACGGGATGAGTCCCACGACCCCGGCAGGATTCGGCCCTCTGCAGAGGGGGCCTCGTCATGTTGCTGACGCTCTTTGAGGCGCGCGTGAAACACGACGCGCCGTCGACCCGGGCATGGTCCATGGTCGGACAGCGAGTTGCCCTTTACTCGCTGTCCGCATGCCCGCGCCTACGGTGGCCGGAGATCGTCGGCCGACGTCCGACGCCGTGGGCGTCTACTACTGCGGCTGGGCTGGAGGGAGGACGCCATCCTCTCCCTCACGCGGCCCGCCTCCTCCTTCGAAAGCATGACTGCTTCGCAGAAGGAGGCGACCGCTTCCCACTCCCTCTCGCCCCGCAGCATGGCCTCGACCAAGGCCGGGCGCGAGAGGTCTCCGCCTATTGTCGCCGTGAGGACACGTCGGTGCTCTGCCCAAGCTGGGCAGTCCTGCACCGTGTGCTCGACTGTGTCCTCAGGGCGACCCTCGCAGTGGTGACACCCAGGCGTCTCTTCCTTACCCATCAGACACAGGTACCTCCCGAAACTTCCGTGTCCGGTGAGGACCTGCGTCATGCGGTAGGTCAGGACGCCGTGACGCCGATCTAGCCACTCCTCAAAGAGGGGTCTTACCGCCGCAATTGCGGCGTGCCCGTACTTGTAACACCTTGCATGCATTTTTGTTGTTTAAAGATGTATGTACACTCATGTTTGAGCAAATAAAGTTATTTGAATCTGAATCTGAAAACACCTTTTGTAGGTCCTCATTTAATTCTGTTATGGCGTACAATAAAGAGTATATCTATCTATGTATCGGCCAGTGTCATTACTAGTTTTTTTTTTATCATCGTTATCATTAGAACGTATTATTTTTTCGAGTTTGCGATATTTCAGCGCTGTTGCAAGCGCCATAATCACGAAAATACCATGGTAAAAATCCCGTTTTAAATTCTTACCGATACTGTTAGTTAAACTACCATAACCATGCTAGCTTAAAACTTATCAGTTTTAATTACTTTCTAGTAACTATTAGAACGTCACATCACAGGATGTTCATTGTGTACCCAAAACACTTCACTTTTTTAAACCGAATCGATTGAAAGACCATACAGTAACATGGCTACCCTTATTCAAACCTGCTGCCGACCCCAACTATAATAGACCCTATTGCCTTCTCACTTGCACTATCTACGAGTAAAAGAGACAGCATATCAATTCCGAACGCCCACGGGACTCCCGCGGCTCCGAAGATCTCGATTCAATTAGCTTTACTTTTAATGCTATGTTAAATGTTAAGTTTATTTTTGAGCTTTTGTATTGATTGGAAATGTTGATTATGGATTTTAATTTTCGATTTGTAAGCTAATTTTGGTTCGAAATTGGCCTGTATTGAGTTTAGTTGTGGGTTTTTCTTTTTTTTATTAAACATAGGATTGCGTGTGACCATCATCTCACCTAATGGTAAGCGGTGATGTGGTTGAAGATGAAGCATCTAGAAGTAACTTATTCACTCTTAACTTAAGACTGAATTGAGCTGCAGTCAATGTCCTCATCTTCGTTCTGTTTGCCGCTATTTACTTACTTGGTTTTTAAATACAACACTATTCTCTTTAACATATATTCTAATAATAGTGAAAAAAAAAACCCAATGTCTGAGAGCTTGAGCAAACGGTATTTCGAAAGCTTTTTATTTAATTTGTTTACGTAGCAGATACCTAATTTTTTTGTGAAAGCAAACTGTTTATTTACTGACAATTATGTCTTAAATTATATGAGTTACTAAAAGGATTGAGTATGTTAATCGTCGTTGTTGTGAGTAAGTATGGAAGTAATTCCTAGTCCAAAATATAAAGCAAGATAAAACATGCGCTTATGTTTAGTAAAAAAAAAAATTATGCGCTTTGGCCCTGGACAAAACTACCTGGATATCATGGGGAGCTTTTGCTCAGCAGTGGGATGATGCAGACTAGCAGAAACAGTATGTTTTATTGTGTATACAATGTTTCTTGTAATCCAATGTGCAAAAAATACCTACTCATGTGGGACAATGTACACACTCTGAATTCTGAATTTCCAAACAAAAACAAAAGAATTTTATAGTTTATATAAAAATCCATTCACAACAAAAAGTTACCTACCCAAGTTATGTAGCTATTTCGCATCAACAGCATCTTAAAATGGACATTCCATTCTAGCAAAACCGCTTGGAGACGACAAGTCGCAAAGTATTGGCACTGAAGAAAGCCTTGATAAAGCTAATCTGAATAAAATATTTCAATTAAAGGCGAGACGGGCTAACACTCCATAGTCTGAGATTATGACTCATAACTTTCGCAGAATGATAAGTAATAACTACGCTCCGTGTTTTTCTATCCTAGACCAGCATGGTAATAAAGTTGAACTAGAACCAAGAAACCTATCGGAAAACAGGTTCCTCCACCACATATAGAACGCCTAACTCCTTTAGAACTGAGAAAAAATATGAAAACCTTGATTGAAATCGTACCTTTCCAGCAAGTCCCTTCAGATTGCCTCATCTTTACATACCTACATATAAATATAGTTGAATTCTGTCTGTTATTTCAAAATGACTGTGTTGTCTCAAGCGCTTATAGACATTTACACGATACTTAAATACAAAAAACTTTCAAAAACCATAATTTTACTGACTGGAAAATGGAGGTGATTTCAGCGCAACATTTAGGTTATTTTTTATCCCAAATACGCGGGAGAAAAGTCTTAACCAATAAATACCACTCAGATATGTTGATATGAAGTACCTGGACATTTTTCTTATTTAATTCACTAAATTGATTTAGTTATTATAGTCTTATTTCTTTTCGCCCGCTTGGTACTTTACGCCGTATTCTTCCTGTATCCAGGCGCGATCCGAAGGGGGGGTACCAGGGGACTTGCCCCCCCATTTGTAGGTATTGTGCAATAAAGAAAACTAATTTACTCAATATATTTTACTGTTAGTGACCCTCCGCCCCTAAATTCTGCCTGCCTGAATCCCAGCATTGCTTATTATTAACACGTATTTATTCTTGAATATGTTTTACGAACCAACTAAGGTAATATCGACCCCAATGCGAACGAAATCGCGGGCAGAGCTAGTTCGATAATAAATAGAGAATTTCAATTGAAGGCTTGCAACGAGAAACGTGATGAAGCATACACTGGGAAATTTCGTAGCTTTTTATAAGTCTTAAGTGTGGTACATTGCACTCGGTACAAATGCTAATATAAAAAGCAAACGAAGTTCAAAGCAGGTGGGAGTTTATTTCGTTTTTGGGACCTTAAGTCACGTAGCCATGTTTGTATAGGTGTCTGTTGTATCATGTACCGTCTGACTTATTTGGGTCAGTTGACTAAATTTGTTATTTACATTCTTAAATGTATTACTTTGTTGATGAAAGATTTATTTGTACTTGTATTTGTGTCAGTGCAGTAGCGCCACGACTTCTTTAAGTGCGGCCCTCTGTTGAATTGGATAAATAAGTTTTTCTGGAGCAATCTTCATCATTGCTACTAGTCTAAGTTTCATCATAATTTAAATAATAACGAAAACATTATTAAGAACTCATATAAAAAACAATTATCTTTTACTTTCCGTGTATAAATTTCAACCGTGCCAAATTTCATAGTCCTCCGTCTGTATATTTTCGTAAAAAAGTATAAAATCTTTTTGCTTCGCGTAGATGTTTTAGCAATGGCTCGATAAGTTGGTATCTGGTTAAATGATTCAAAATCACAACCACAAAAGGAGTTCATTTTGAAACTAATAACCACCGACCGACGACTAACAGAAAAAAACAGATTATAAAAATTTGGAAAAACCAAACATTCCAACTGTTCATCGACATCAGCATAAGTGCATCGGTATATCATCGACCGACTTAAACAAAGCAGAATTAATTTAAATAAACGATCTGCATTAAAACATAGATCCGGATCTTAATCTAAATAGGAATAAACCACAGCTAAACCAAATAACTGTATCAGAAATCAATATAATGATACTGAATTATAAAAACGTTTCTAAATATAATATTGTAACAGTATATCTTTCATGGTGAATAAGGAATAAAAAGAAATAGTAAATTGACCTTCTTGTCATCGAGCGCAAGTGGGACGAAAGGTTTCTTGTAAATAACAGATTCAGAATTGATTATTGCGGTACTTGTAATTGATTATATAACTTAAAAACTGCGTCATATGTCACTATTTATGCAACAAGCAATAACCATTACGGCGAACAGGCAGCAAAGGACTATCTTGTGCATTAACTTAGTAATAATATTCTTTAGAATTTGTACACATAAGAACCAAATGATGTCAAGCTTTACAGTAAAATGGGGGTGCATTTTACTGTAGAAAGGAAGACTATAAGAATTTTCACCGAAGAATTGAAACATGTATCCATGTTTACCCTACTCCAATCCTGAAGATGGTATTAAAACAGAAATAAATGAGATAAATAAAATTTCTCCTTATTAGAAACAAATCTTCCGTAACACACTACGCCATATTTCTAATACCATAGATTTACTGTCAGCCTTCGATTAAACTTTCTATTTGCATTTGCTAAGGTCAACCCGGGACCCCCACATGACTGCCTGTCCTCAGATCGGTACCTTGTACGGCGTCTTTATCAGTTACTTCGCCGTTGAAATTATTATCAGACAGCAATTTTATTGGCTTCCTTTTCATTAGATTAATTTTATAGTTTAATTACTTTACGGTCGTTTAGATCTGTATCGTTGAAGATGTTATCCTGTTCCAGTTTATGATCGAGGACATGAATTTCTATGACTGGTAAACTTGTCTTTTCTAACTGTGTGTTGAATGAGAAGTGTCAAATTATATATATATAATTGATTTAAAAAATTATATTTTTTTATTTTAATAAACTTGTTTTCTTTGTGATTTATTGGTGTTTTATAAGTTATTCAAATTCATACGGGAAAAAACGACCAACGACCTACATATTTTTTCCCGAAGTGCAGCCTTTCTAAAACCCATTATCTATTTTAGGAAGCGTACAAGTAAAGTTGAACAAATATTAACCGAACAAATTAGAGGGACCTGCCACCATTTGTTTAGGCACGATACCCTCTCTTGTTTTAACCCCATCTCTATCTGTTAGCATAACTATCAGAATTGATGGAATATTAACGGAGGGCTTACACCGTCCAGAGAAGCCACTTCACAGACTGGCTTGACAGCTTTGGCATGTAGGTCCAGACAAAATAAGAACTATAAGTCGACATCCTTAAGGTATTAATTACATTGTATTTTATTATAGTTTTATTGCTCGTAAAGAAAATTATCAGCGAATTAATGATCATGGCCATGAGAGGTAGTGCTTTAAAGGAATAAATATATTATAAAATGCGATAAGCGGGCATTTTCGTACTGCACTTAAGCAAGTTTTAACGTACTTTTGCCAACAAACTTTTGCTGATTTTAAAATGTTTCTTCATATAAATAGGACGCAAGCTGAGATCCATAAATATCATACTATAATACTGTACTATTATATACTCTGCCTTTCAATTACGGTTCCATGCCTAAACCAAGAAATTCGACACAGAGACGGTTGAAGACCCTAGGTCGAACATAGGCTACATTTTGAAAATTATGGACTACCCTAGTGGTAAAACTTTACTTATCTAAATTGCTCTGAAATATTATGACAATAAGGTTCAATGTCGTCAAGAACAAAATATGAGAGGAGCAGTGTGTTTGCATAATCATAATAGTAGGTTACCTAAGTCTAAGCTAATGTAATGTTGACATTGCAAAATGTCAACAACTCAGTTCTATTCTGTAACGAATTCGCATTTCAAATATACACACATCAAAAGTGTCTAGGGATCAAGCATTTTTATGCGGATTTCTTGAGATTGAGATGTGGCTTTGTAATAAATTTATGATTTTATAAATTTATATGGATCCTTTTTATTGCATTTCATAATTTGAAACAGGAACTGTTAATCAAATTCGAGTAAAAGATGAAAATCAGCTGTCAATATTTTCCCTATAAAAACATACAACGCATTGAAGACATTATTAGTGCTACTGTTTCCCTACTACTGATTAAAACCAACGTTATTATGGAGCGGCGACGTCATTTAAGCAGGGAAGAAATGCTCAGAGCCGTGGGAATGATAGAAGCTGGTTCCCGGCAACGTACTGTGGCTTTAGCTCTGAATACAAGTCAGAGTGTTATCAGTCGACTTTGGACACGTTACCGAAGCACTGGTACCGTGGCTGAGCGCCATGGAGGACGGTATCGCTGCACCACACGGAGACAAGACCGATACATTCAAATCTTAACTCGAAGAGCTCTAACAATAACCGCCATGATGTTAGCCGTGAGGCTTCATCACTCTTCAGGGAACTTAATTAGCGACCAAACAGTCAGAAACCGCTTGCATGAAGTGAACCTTCATTCCCGAAGACCGCTACGGGTACCACCTATAGCAATGCACAATCGTAGGATTCGATATCAATGGGCTCTTGAACACAGAAATTGGGCAGAAGAACAATGGCGTTTCGTGTGCTTTTCTGATGAGTCTCGTTTTGGTGAGACCGGATACAAGACGTATACGACACTGGAGAACCCCTGGACGCCAACAGCGATTAAAATCCTGCCAGGAAGTCCATCCTTATAGTGGTGGAACCATCATGGTATGGGCGGGTATTTGGATCGGCGTAAGAACTGAGTTGATTTGGATCAGAGGCAACCTCAACGCTCAAATTTATGCTGAGACGATTGTATCTGACGTCATCGTTCCTCTACAAGTGCAAATCGGTCCCTTATTTCAGTTAATGCAAGATAATGCACGACCGCACACCGCAAGAGTTGTAAGACAGACTCTCGCCGCAGCTAACATCAACGTCCTGCTCTGGCCTGCTCAGTCGCCAGACTTGAACCCGATTGAGCATGCATGGGATATGCTACAGAGAAGAGCTCTGCCGAATATGGAGGGTATCCAGTCGCAAGAAGACCTTCTTTTGTTGTTGCAACGAACATGGGCGGCCATTCCACAGCGTGATTTGGATGAACTCATTTTGTGTATGCCAAACCGATGTTCTTGTGTTGTTAGTGTTCGCGATTATTAATTGTTTAAGTTACCCCATAAAATTTTAAAGAAAACTGTTATTTCAGTCTTTTTTTCGAACTTTAATGTTAGTGGTTCAAATGTCAAAAATCCCTTTATTAGGAAAATGGCAAATTTCTTTATTAATGCAAAGGTGACTTGGTTTATCGTTACTGTGACAAACGAAAACACTTTATTTGATGAATCCTTAAAGAAAATTTTAATTAATATCAATCAGGAGAAAAGTTATTGCAAAAATATATGTTGATCCCTAGACACTTTTGATGTGTGTAGTTTGGCCAATGGTAACTTTGAAAGGATTTTCAGTGCTAACGTCTCAAAATCTATCCATATATTCACATTATATGGGTAGATTTTGAGACCGATTGTAATGTAGCTAGGAATGCAATTGGTTAATAATAATGTAGTTTTATTTTAGACTTGCTAGCTTATTACTTGGGCTTAAGGCTAAAGCATGCCTATACAACGTGGCAATTCCACCCGTATCTGAGATGCATTACAAGCCATGTTAGATTATACTGGAAAAGCACACAGGCCTTTATACCGAAAAAATAAATGATTCTCGTGGGTGAACTTGAACGATGTCGCGAGCTCCTGCTAGTCTTATGAACTAAGACAGAATAAATGTGTTTGCTCCTGTACAGGTTTAATGACAACAGGATTTAGATGTGAAAGCAGAACATAATGTAGAGTTTAATTTGTTTCTTTTTTATTCTAATTATACGTCGAATCATTTTTGTGCAAATGTTCTATAACCATAGTAAAGCAATTATTTAAATACCTACTGACATGAATTCAAATAAACATCCGAATATCCACTTTAGTATTCCAATTTAAATATTTGATTAAAATTCTAGATGTTTGCATTTTAATGAGTTAAATTAAGAAGTGTAAATGTATGATAGTTGTAAATCAATGGTTTTGGCCGGAGGCTTTATTGGGAACAGGATACAGACAGGAACAGCTGACATAGAATTACTCTGGTATTTAAAAAAACTACTATAATAACTAGTTGGCTACTTAAAGTTTTGAATGTTCTAACGAGATACCAGGGCCCCGGACGGCAAGGGCAACTGAAGGCAAAAGGTGGGTATTTTTAGTCAGCAGATTCTGACACTCCCTTCTACTGCACTCACAGCGAAAGTACTCATTTGATGACTTCCTCATAGAAAAAAGAAGAGTAGGTATGTATCGTTTAAATTCTGTTGTATGAAAACATGTCGGTTTTAAAATTTGCGAGAGTGAATCTAAGAACACTAAAGTGAGTTCATTCTGTTTCATAAAAAACAATACAATAGGTTGTCCTTTCAAACGATTGCTACTCTCAGGTAGAAAAATCTAAGATAAAGCCACTTCATTAAGGGCGTGAAAAAATCTTTAAGGGTACCGGTCCCCAAGGCTTGCTCACAACGCACGCGTCCAATCGGTCCCTTTGTTGATTACCCAGTGGACCACACCGCAATGGATGTTTACGCACTGATGTGTTGCTGCCTTTAAGTGTTCACGGCTTATGAAAGATTAAGAAGGATTAACGGGATGTAAGGGTTGAACATATTCAATGGACCAGTTGACGGCCGTATATAAATTAACATACGGACAAGATGAAAGAAAAATAAGGTAAAAAGGTGATGCTTTGTTCTGAAAAAAATTAGTCGAAAAATGATGAAGACACTTTCCCTTCTCACACACACCATGTCTGTGAGAAGGGAAAGAAACGAAATGAACTATAACATGTCAATTTGGGTACATAGGAAATGATGATAATTAATATCACCTTTATAGGAGAAACCGCGACTGGAAGCTAAAGGAAGATGTTACATCACACATTATTATTATTTATATACTGTTAGATTATTTCATCTCACAAATTCTCACCCACAGCGTTAATAGCATGGGATTAACAATTTTTCTATTTAATCAACTTAAATTACTATGTAGTTTACATTTTTAATCAGGTTAATCTTCAAACAACCCGTTAGTTAAATGTTAATTCTCTTCTTAAGCGTGTCGAAAAAGTTTACACATTATCGTTAAACTTAAAATAAAACCTACTTTTAAATTAAACGAATATGTAATTACTTCCTACTTGAGCCCATGCGATGCACTATAGTTAGATATAAATGATACCTAATTATTTTTTTACTATTTTTACATGACTTTTTTTTCGTAATCTAATTGAGGGTGGCCATCCGTACTGGGCACATCGTAATGAGAATCATATTATAGGTTAAATGTCCGAGTTGATTTTTTCACATAAATTTCAGTGGCTCTGTCCAGCCGGCAAACATTTCTCAGGTATGGTATAGCTTAACTTCTACATTAATAAGCTCAACGATTTGAAGAAGAATACGAAAGTAAGTACGTTTGTATAATTTCAACCTCAGTCCTAATCCCCAAGTGAAAATCCTGTCGGGCACGCCGCAATTGCGGCGGTAAGACCCCTCTTTGAGGAATGGCTAGATCGGCGTCACGGCGTCCTGACCTACCGCATGACGCAGGTCCTCACCGGACACGGAAGTTTCGGGAGGTACCTGTGTCTGATGGGCAAGGAGGAAACGCCTGGGTGTCACCACTGCGAGGGTCACCCTGAGGACACAGTCGAGCACACGGTGCAGGACTGCCCCGCTTGGGTAGAGCACCGACGTGTCCTCACGGCGGCAATAGGCGGAGACTACTCGCGCCCGGCATTGGTCGAGGCCATGCTGCGGGGCGAGAGGGAGTGGGAAGCGGTCGCCTCCTTCTGCGAAGCAGTCATGCTTCCGAAGGAGGAGGCGGGCCGCGTGAGGGAGAGGATGGCGTCCTCCCTCCAGCCCAGCCGCAGTGGTAGACGCCCACGGCGTCGGACGTCGGCTGACGATCTCCGGCCACCGTAGGCGCTGGCATGCGGACAGCGAGTAAAGGGCAACTCGCTGTCCGACCATGGACCATGCCCGGGTCGACGGCGCGTCGTGTTCCACGCGCGCCTCAAAGAGCGTCAGCAATATGACGAGGCCCTCCCGTAGAGGGCCGAAGCCAGCCTGCCTTTTTTTTTTTTAGCGTGTTAAAATTATCAAATAAGTGCTCCCACCCGGGGCAGGGTGGGAGCACTTATTTGATAATTTTACCAAGCTAAAAAAAAAAAAAGTTAAAAACCTGTCATGAATATACATAAAGTACTTTACTTTGTAAGTCTCCGTTAACTGAGCAACACAGTAGTTGATTTCATCAGTTGACTGTTATATTCTACACAGTGACAAATCGCTCATACAAGTGCTGAAGTGCCTACACTACTTGGAGCCAATGAAAATGTAGCGAGAAATTTTTCTGAACGTTAGCAAAGGCATTTACCAATAAGAAAATAAATAGGGCTACAAAGGATAATAATACATTGGCAACGACCTGCAAGCAATGAAACTGAAATTGATAAATAATAAAACTGCAAGAGAAGCCTTCAACAAAAGAAAACTACACTATGCCTAAAAAACATATTAGCAATCTTTGGTCTCCACCTACACATAAATCAGCCAACTAGACAAAATACCTGCATTGATCACTTTATAAGCAACATTAAAGATGCAATAGGTAAAGTCCACGAATTATTTCTCTCTGACCACAATACAGGCCAATCTTTAAGTTTTCCCATTAGCACTAAATCGATTAGACAAAAAACCTGGTATATTTACAAAAGAGACTATAATACGGACAACATAGATAAATTTGTAAACTGTTTATCCGCGCTAAGTTGGTCAGAAGTATATGAACAGGAAAACTTAAATACTGCTTTTAATGTTTTTCATGAAACATTGTGCCTATTTTACGACCTTTGCTTTCCGATTAACAAAGTTAGAATAAACTCAAAATGCACAACAAAAGAACAAGCGTTTTTATTCACTCTCAATTTAAGCAAGACAATAAAAAACTACAATTCATAAGTACTGCCACGCCATTTCAAACAGACATAAAATAAAATGAGCATGATAACTACCCACAATTTTAGTACCGTGGGTAAAACCGTTCCAAACGATTACACCAAAACTATTACACTAGATAATCTTGTAAAGAATCTGTCAAATGTAAGGGAATTAAAGAGCTTATTATAAAACGATACGCGTTTCGGTAGTAACTATTGAAATATGTGATACGATGGAATCGATTATGGGATAGAATAATCTTGTAATCGATTTCATAGTGTTGAAAATCATGGTGAGAATTTAAACAGTGCGTAAACGTTATAGTTACTTTTACGATAGCAAAGTAAAATTGAATTTGATATATATCTCAAGATGTTTTCAATCGTTTAGTGGAAATTTTCTTTAATGGAACAGGGTCCAACGCTAGATTATTTACGATAATGTTTGCTGTGAACGAGACTGGTAGCAAATTTGTTATCAGTTCTTTAATAGTTAGCAAATTTTCTAAACGTGACTTTTACAACTAGTGCGAAAAGATTATACATTAAAATTTGCATTCAACTGAGATAAGTTTACACAAGGCTTTCCATGTAGATGCTCTAGATGTTATTATATAGTTAATAGTCCAGTAAAATACGTGTGGACAAGTTCTCTTTCTAAATTGGATTTACAGAGTAAAAGTAGATTCATTTGGGAACGTCCCTATAAATCCAAAAGCTTATTAAATACAGACAAGTTTGGTAACTACAACAAGTGACCAGGCAATCAACAAACCAATTAATACCCTTTCCAATTGAATGTGAAATCTTAACAGATATGAAAAGTGAATTCAATTGGACCAAAGTCCTACGCAATGCAGCAATTAAAAATGCAGAATTATTTCCTTTGAGCGTTCACTCAACCCTCAAAGTCGGTTTTAAAACTTTCACCCTCTACATGCATATCGCGGCACGTCAAACCATGACAGAGATACCCAGAGAGAGTGGATGTCCAAGTATCGTGGTATTTAAACTAGCCAGCACTATCTACACCAGCAATTACTAGCTTTGAGGACTGCCGACAGGGTTTATCTTGAGCCCCGTTTCAAAAATTCTTGTATTTGCAAAAACTCTTTAGAAAAATAAATATGTTAGAATTTTGAGACAGTTTTGCGTTAGAAAAGTGTTTTGATGTTATTAGGTATGTATTTTGCAAGTTCTATATGTACCTATATTACTTATTTAAAATTTGAGAAGGCAAAAATGTAGCCTAGATTGGTTTAATTTTCAACCAACGAAAAAAAGAACGGAGGAGGTTATCACGTCGACGCGAATATTTTTTTTTAATGTATGATCACCGATTACTCGAAGACGGCTGAACCGATTTAGAAAATTCTTTTTTCGTTTGAAAGGGTATACTTCGAAATTGGTCCCATTGTCACTAAGACAGGATCTGATGATGGGATCTTGGAGAAATCGAGGGAACTCTTCAAATATTATAGGCACACCTATGGTGATTTGAGTATTTTTTATAGTAACTTGTGTAGTTGCATTCGAATTTTTGTGAAGTGGGCCTAATGATGAAGACCACAGATGGCCACTGGAACTACTCAATATATAAGTAGGAATAATAAGTAACTATTTCATGGGTTCCGCTTCGATTACTTGAATGTGGTTATTAAGCACAATATGCTCGTCATAATGCATATGGTGAAGTGAAGTTGATGGTGAAGTACCAGGAGAACTCCTCAACAATTAACGGCCCAGCATTGGGAAAAGCAATATTTTGTATAAGGTTATAAAGTAGTTGAGATTTAGGCTTTTCTAACTAGGTAAATTATAAATCGACCAACTAAAAATAGTGAAGTAAAAACTTTTTACCAAAAAATTAAACCGACTACCGAAATTAATTTTATTTTCCACTTTGCAGTATTTTTTTAAGTCGGTTATTTTTTTTGGTAAAAAGTTTTTTGTAACTGGAGTTTCATCCCAAATTACTTAGTCTTAAAAAAATCAAGTAGGTAACTTATCTTTTGTTAGCTTAAACGAAATAACTTCTATTCGTTATCAAATAATTCGCTTTAGATCACGAATCAATAAAAAGTTGGTGAACTTCGTCTGAACACTTCCGTACATTGTTACTTCAAGGTCATTGCAAAGTGGCTCCACAATGACAATTACGTCATTCCTCTTAGAACCGACCATGACAAATTACTTTTATTTGTATCGATCATCGAAATCCATTCTAACTGTTGTTTTGTATACAAAAACAGGTACACGTGTTCCAACGAGACCTCTAGTAGCGCGATGTCTGGCAAAAAATGGGGCACCGACATGAGGGTTTGAGAGCACAATAGAATTTGAAACTTATTTAAAAAGAGCTAAGGTAGAAAATGAAAGCATAATATTGGAAGGAATTATTAACAACTTTAAATAACGATTCAGCAACCCATATACCGGGCAGGTCTTGATTTTCGTAACACCAACCGACAATAAAAAAAATTATTCGTCGATTTCTGCAGCAAGTTACAAAAAATACCTCATATATCTTCACTAGTCTGACACCAGACGATAAGGTTAAACCATGATATTGTTTTTTTATCAAAAATCGGTTAAATCGTTAAGACTAATAGGTGACAATATACACAGGGTTGGGCAGTATTTTAATTACTTGTAATTAAAATACGTAATTGAAATACAAATACGTATTTGGTATTTGTATTTCAATTACTTCTTTGAAATGTAATTTGTAATTCGTATTTCAAATACCTGACGCCGAGGTATTTTGTAATTAGTATTTCAAATACTTGAGACTTTAAAATACATTTTAACATTAAAATACATTTAACCTTCATTCATATAGCGATCGTGAGTGTGAGTGCGAGGCGAGACCGCGAGATTGTAATGATGGTAAAACAGCCACAAAACGCAAAAAATGTACTTACGTCAAATTGTCAATGTCAAGCTAAGATGTCAATTTGTCAAATCATAACGGTTTGTTTTAGTTTTTTCCAAACACGGAATAAATAAAGCTTCTGTTCTGTGTAGAACGAACGAAAATGTGTTCAAACCATTTAACACAAGTTTGTGCTCATCAGGACCTGTAGAAAAGTTGTTTTTTTTAGCAGGTTTTATTCATTCTCCAACAAGAGGCTGTTTGTCTGACAGTACATTTAAAAAGTTAGTGTTCATGAAAGGAAACTCTGGTTTTACTGATTAATTCATGTTGTTTTCCTCTACTTTTCAGCCCGTACTGGGCCTCAAGTCTGCTATTGCAATAGTGCCACAATAGTCTACCATTGATTTCTTAATTGTCGATCAATGGCATTGTCATTTTGCTAAAAGTTCTTAATCTGTCAAATTCATAATAGTCTCCTAGTAGAATTGTGTTATAAATTGGCATAGTTGTATTGCCATTATTATAAAACCTGCTAATAGAAATCATTGGCGTATCTAGAGATATTTTCCAAGGGGGGCCTGGCCCCCTGTGGTAGAAGCGATGGTCACTTAAGTTGCCTTAATGAACGAAATGAAAATTTTCACATTAATTAATTTGACTTGTATCGCAACAGTAGTGTCAACAAGAAGAATCTGAATAGCCAATTGTAATTGTTAGTATTTAAAAAAAAGCGGCCTAGTGCGAGTCGGACTAGCCCATGAAGAGTTCCGTAGTAGCAAACATAGATTACCTTAAAATAACTTAATTTCTTATAGCGTTTATATAAATGACAAAGTTATATTAGGGGACAGGGGTTAAAGTATGTCATTGCTGATTTGAAACAAAAACTATGAAAAATCCTTTTTTTCTAAAATGTAACATACTTATTTAATCAACATATTTACCCTCATATTTACATTCACTTTGCAATTAGATGGCAACAATGTACAGATAGTACATTGTTGCCATCTAGTTGCCATATAATCTATGGTTTAACATAACTGCAGCTTCTGTGCAGAGTAACAACGGTTTCTCGTGAAGTGTGATGCCCCTTGCGTTATCATGGTGAAGATCGATTCACGAGTCGGGGTTATTTCACTTGAAGTGTCGTGGTAAATGAAACACATCCGCTCTGGATTACGGTTTGATTTATTGAGTCTTCACATAAAGCGCACATCAACTTAGTCTTATACTTATTACTTACTTGGCTAATTCTAAATAAGGTGGTTACACACACTACAATATTAACTTACATACACTACACACTACTAGTTTCACCATCATTATTTGAAGTTCGGCACACTAACACTTTTTTTGTATTTTTTGTAAACATTGGCCGTTATTGCCAGATCAGACCTGAGAAATTAGTAAATAACACCACAAACAGTTACCAGTATCTTATTATTGTTAAGCTTTCCAGGCACTGTTGCGGCGTTCTACCTGGGGTCAGCCATTGCATTTTTGCTTCTAGTTTTCGTAGAGAATCCACTTTTCGTCACATGTCATAATTTGATCCAATATTCCTTCATTTCTGTACCGATTCAACAAGGCAACGCAAGTTTCAACACGCGCTTTTTTCTACAAATCAGTCAAATAATGAGACACCCATTTTCGTATTTTTTTATCTTATTCATTTCATGCAAATCAGTGAATGAACGTGAATGTGAATTGTAGGTAAAGTAACGTTACACCATGCCACCAATTCCTGGATAGTTTGACTCGCATCGGCTTCCAGAATCTCCTTTCATACTTTTCACCTATTATTTACGGTTTTTGAAAATGTGCTTTATCTCAAAAACTGCTGACTGTATCTTGTTCTACTTTTTTATTGAAAGTTTTTATTAAGATCTACAGCATATTTTTTTTAGATTTTTCTCTCTTATTTAAAAATTATAGGGGGTGCTGCCACACATTTTACCACTTTGAAAAAGTTTATCTTTCGAACGATTGAATTGGAGAAAAAATAATTTCAGATACCTCAATATAATTTTTAAAGACCTATCTATTGACCTAACACGTCATATAGGTTTGATAATTTTTTTTGTCATTGGTCGCAAGCAACTGTATAACATGAGGTCTCGGGTTCGATTACCGGGTCGGGCAAAAAGTGCTACCAGTGTTCAAAAGAATGGTGAAGGAGCATTACCTCTCCTTATAACTTTTCCCCTTCTTTCTCAATTACACATGTAATATTTATTAGTATATGATTTTAGTATTGTATGTATTTTATATTATTATGTTCAATTAATATTATGATGTTTGTACACTGACAGCCCTTAATCTGTCTCCTTTAAGTTTGTCCATCCAAAGGTTGTCTGTAAGAGATCGCCCTGTGCGATAAGACCGCCCATTGTACACTAGTTTATTTTTTTTGTATCCATAGAAATATTGTAAGGTGTACAATAAAGTATATAATAAATAAATAAATAAATATGGGTATTCTGTAAGATAAGTCTCAGTAGTAGCCCAGAGTTTGGAAGTTGGCGGTATGATACCCCTATGCCTTGGAAAGCACGTTTAGTAGTTGGTCCTGGCTATCATTTGGACATCTTCAAAAGTCGTTACGGGTATGATACTGGTCTCGCCAAGGTGTATCGTATTACCCAGCTACTGGGATGAGGAGGCCAGCTAGGCAGACGCTCCATGTAGAACACTAATTTGCAGCTGTATCAGGTTAGACTGACCTCAACATAATTGGGAAAAGGCCATTATATAGTTTATGCGGAGCATTCCACGGACTTTTCCTTTTTTTAATTTTCGCAAAGTTGTTTACAGAATATATCTACTTAACAAGTTTCCACTCTGTAGTCTTAATAGTTTCGGAATAAAGTGGCTGTGATATACGGACGAACAGACTCCTAACGACGAACGAACGGAACCCTAAAGACTGACCAACTGCGAGTGTGACTCGCCCATGAAGGGTGTTTGTATAAATGGCCGAGTAATATTTGCGGTATTCATAAAATGTGTTATATCTCTCAAAAACTGCTGACTATAACTTGTTGAAACTATTTTTTAACCGACTTCTAAAAAAGGAGGAGGTTCTCAATTCGGATGTTTGTATTTTAGTTTTTTTTGTTTTTTTTTTATGTTTGTCCACGCATAACTCCGTCGTTTGCCAACCGATTTGAAAAATTCTGATCTTGTTAGAAAGGGTATACTTCCCAAATGGTCCCATGAAAATTTTATCGAAATCGGACAAGCCGTTTCTGAAAAATCAACAAAAGTCTAAAAAAATGTTTACGTTGATGATCTTTTCGTTTACGCTGCATTGCGTTTTTTGTTCGCGCATAACTCCGTCATTTACGAACCGATTTGGAAAATTCACTGACCCACTAAAAAGCACGAAAATAAAAACTTTTTTGCAAAAAATAAAACCGACTTCCATATCAACACACTACAAAGCCAAAAATAATTTTAATTTCGGAAGGCGGTGTGAAAAAAAAAGAAAATACAAAACCAATAACACCGACTACCGAAATTAAAATTATTTTTGGCTTTGTAGTGTGTTGATATGGAAGTCGGTTTTATTTTTTGCAAAAAAGTTTTTATTGCTGAAAGTGTTCATTGAGATCTAGATCTAGAAATACTGATGGAGAGACAGGCAAACAGATATGATGAATCTATTAGGGTTCCGGTTTTTTGCTATTCGGCTACAGAACCCTAAAAACCTTTGCAGGAAAATATCTGTTTAAACTAAAGTCGAGAATGTTTGGCATTTTTTCGGTGCGCATCCATTTGTGTGGTTACTTGAAAGTGAACGACACTTCGGCGGTCCATCCCCATGAGATGAGACCTCCAATAGCCTGGAGGCAGCCCAGCGGGGTCAGACAAACGCAAAAACATGGGCGAAGGTTATTTTGTTTCTCTGTCCGTATGTCATGGCTACTTTCTTGGTAGATGTATTATATGAACCGGTTTATGGTTTATAAAAAAAAAAAATAAGAGCGAAGGAACGAGGTTTCTAAAACCATTTCCTCACAAAGTAAATCGTTTGAAAGATATAAACTTCTAAACTGGTAAAATGTGTGCTCCCCCTCTAACTTTTAAAATAAGAGAGTGCAAAATCTAAAAAAGTATATGCCTAACGAAAACTTACAACGAAAATTAGTTTCAATGAGATAGGTACTGCCAGCTCAGTGCATGTGATTGATATAGAACATTTAGAAAAACCGCAAATATAACTTGGTCATTTATACAAATGGTTGATGAACGAACTTCGTAATTTATGAAAAACCTTTCGTGGGTGGGTCCGACTCACACTTGGCCAGTTTTTAATTTTTAACCTTTGTTTGTTAGTAAAAATTCTGGGGTGGGCACCAGACCATTCTAGGGTGGGCACGCCCCCCCCCCCCTTCCTACGCCCATGATAGAAATGTAGTAAAACTATACAATTCAATAATATTTTAGCTGTCAAAGTCAAATGTGACATTACTGCTTACTGACGTTTTATCTGTTTCAAAATGGCGCTAGTTGACCAAAATTCGGTTGGAACTGTAAAAATTTTAGCAGATAACCGCTTAAATCAGTCATTCATTTGTCATTGTGTACGAGATTACAATTCTAAGCCATTTCTTTCAATGGAGTGTCAGTGGTTGAACATTATAATAATAGATTACCAAACTTCGTCAAAATCTACAAATAAAAAATTGGCCAAGTGCGAGTCAGACTCGCCCATGAAGGTTTCCTTTGTAACTATAATAATATAATATAATACGTATATTTATTTAACGAAAAATAAACCTCACAAATTTCTTAAAACTAGCTTATTTACATTTTTTACAACTACGCCAAATAACTTTATTTTTCAGTGTTTGTATGAATTACAAAGTTATATTTGCGGTTTTAGCTATGCTGTATCTCAAAAATTGCTGACCCGATCTCGTTCAAACCAAAAATTGGTTGAAAGATTATATTAAAATCTACGGACATATATTTTTTTAAATATTTTTCACTCCATTATTATACAAGTTAGAGGGGGGACACATTTTACCACTTTGGAAGCTTATATCTTTTAAACGATTGACTTTATGAAAAAGTGGTTTTAGAAACCCCTATATCATTTTTAAAGACCTGTCTATAGATACCACATACGCATAGGTTTCATGAAAAAAAAAATATTTTCAGTTTTAGTTCCATGTATGAGGAGCCCCCCTTTATTTTAAATATTATTTAATTTTTGTTTTACAATCGGAAAGCGGTTTATAGAATACATCTACCTACCAAGTTTCACATGTATAGTCCTAATAGTTTCGGAATAAAATGACTGTGACATACGGACCGACGGACGGATAGACAGACAGATGGACAGACATGACGAAACTATAAGGGTTCAGTTTTTTGCCATTCGGCTACGGAACCCTAAAAATCAATGATCCACCATTCCGACACTATTGCAATAGCAGATTCGGCCCCCTGGTCTAGATTACTTATTTTGTATTTTGTAATTTGTATTTCAATTAAAAATAGCTAAAATACTGTATTTTGTATTTTATATTTCAATTACCTTACTTAAAAATATTTTGTATTTCGTATTTTAATTACTTGCGATACAGTATTTTCTAATTTGTAATTCAATTAAAGCAAAGCATGTATTTTGCCCAGCCCTGAATATACAACTTCGTAAGTTTGCATGTATTTCTAGCTAGCTGATTGGTGTCATGTTGAATAAAACTTCGGAATTTTATGACGCCTAGAAAGATAGGTCTTACTGGCTGAATCCAGAAAAGAAAGTAGCACAGCGAGGCCCAGGAAAGACCCATTTAGTATCCGCAGGGATGTGCCCTAGTAACCATTACACTGAGGGGATCCAGAGTGGTCTTTTGCGAGGTGACGGGGTTCTGTGTGATGAGAATTTTACCGTGGTGGTTTTAGAGGAGTATTTTTTTTATGATTAATGATAGGCACGCGTAACGCGTTTGACCACCATCTCACCTAATGGTAAGGTATGATGTAGTCGGAGATGAAGCACGCTTAACTAGCAATAACCTATTCAGAGACCGGCAAGTATTCCATAGCTGTACGTACGTCGCACAATGAAAGAACTCTCAAAACGTTTTGTGGATATGGTTGGAATGTCCACCATGTAATGATGGTGCATCGCCTTAAAAAGTATAAATCTCACACACCCTGGTCTTTTCTCAAAGAGATCAGGCGCCTTCTGAAGGTTTCCCCCCACATAAAAAAAGATAGGTATTTATAGTACCTACTTTACTATCCATGGAATAAACCGATTCTGTTCCAATCTTTAATGGAAGTGTCCTAGTTTAAGCTTTTATTATCATAGTGTGATTTCGAAACACGTTGGACTACTGCATTAACATTTGACCTCGTATAATACCTACCTACTTCGTTTTTTGTTGCACCTGTTCATTTAATTTTTTCCTAATGAGATCACAGAAGGAGAAATTTATATTAATAATACCCATTATTTCTAGCGGCTGTTCGCGACTGCGTCCGCGTCGTATTTTTCTATATGTATTTATAAAAAACCTATGTTTTGTTCCAGACTATAATCTATATCTGTGCAAAGAAATTGGTTCTTCCAAATTCGTCCAACCATTCTAGTGAAATTTAGTAACAAATGACTAAACATTTAAACTTTCGTATTAATTTATAATATTATTATAAATTAATGTTGGCCTTTTCATATGTTATTATTATTATCTATAACAATAAAATCGTGTTGAATCATTTGCATACTCAGGCAATGAAACAAAGACTCGCCTAAGGTCTAACCAGGTACCGTAAATAAAATTTAATTACCGCTTTATTGATAATAATTATAATTACAGTTAAGTTAAGCGGTATGAACCCAGGACTTATACGCTTAATTAAATTAATCGTCAATAGACGAACCAGTTAAATAGTCTATAAAACAAGAACGGTTCGTTTTATTTTAATTGGTTCGGTGTAATGGTACAAATTGGACCACTTGACCGAGCTGGACACTAGACGAAATCACTTGTTTTTTAACATTAAAAATAAACCAATATAAAATTAAACGTTACATGAATATTAAATAATATTATTTAGTCAATTAATCAATAAAGCCGTGATGGGCCAATGGTTACGATTCCGATTTGCGAGTTGAGTTCGAGCACATTACTTTGTGTAAATTACAGCATCACTAACTACTAAAGTCGGAGACATAAAAAAAACTTTTCTGCCCCAAAAAAATACACAGCAACAAATGGCTCTATAAAATATAAGCATAAAATGAACTAATAAAATAAAAATAAACATGTGACGGTAAAGCAGTGGCGAAGGGTGAATTTTCATAAAAGGGAAGCCGGACCAAAAAATCCTTACCTTGCCCAAGTGTGATGCGTGAATTCCAGTAACTGTGGCCTTGTGGCTGACTTCGAAATCTTGTAACTTCGTAAATAATTATTTGTTTAATTGAAAATAATAGATTACTATTATATTCATATATAAAATAATAGACTAATATTTGCCATATTTCAAAAGGGAAGCCGGTAGGAATCGAGTTGTATGGAGCCTTCGCCACTGCAGTAAAGACCCTGACTCCTTAACTACGTATGTTCCTATATCTTAGGTGTCAAATATGAAATGACTTCCACCAACCCGCACTGAGCCCGCGTGGTAAATTATGGCCCATAAAGGGGAGGCCTGAGTCCCAACGGAGACTCCATCATTAATCCACATCATCGCTTACCATCAGGTGAGACGGTGGTCAAACACGAGCCTATTCTGAATTAAAAAAAAAGTATAAGTTAGAGAGAATAATCATTGAAAATACTGACATCATCAGGGATGGGCCGAAATTCGGTTCACATTCGGTTCAACCGAATTTCGGCAGCTTGAACCGAACTTCGGCATTCGGCCGAAATTCGGTTCAGATGCCGAACATTCGGCACAAGAAAATTAATACTTACTTCCACTATTTTGACTAACATTTTATAGAATTAGAATAGCATTACTGTGACTGCTATGCGCAAGGTCGTGGGTTCGATTCCCACCTAGGACAAATGTTTGTGTGATGAGCACGATCATTTGTTCTTTGTCTGGGTGTAATTTATCTATAATATGTATGTATTTAGAAATATATATGTATGTTTATCAGTTGTCTAGTACCCATACCACAAGCTCTGCTTAGTTTGGGACTAGATGGCGTTGTGTGAAAAAGTTGTGGAATATTATATTATATTATTATTATTACTCATGGTCATTTATTTTAGTTACGAACATGGTAAATGTAAATCTTAAATTAAATCGGTTCTTCTTATTAGTCTTGATAATCTCTGCCTAATTAATTTGACATAATAATTAGACATACTATTACAAAAATTAAATAAACTTATTATTCTTCTAGCAAACATCTGGATTACAATTCGTAAATTGAATTAAAAAATCACATTTTTGATTCACAAACTAAACATTAATTAACTAAAGGGTACTTAATTTTCAAATTAACAAACTTTTCTCATCTATCTACTCACTCATATTTAAAACCAGAGGCAGCCTATGGTGCAAAAACACCAAAAACTCTGCCTTATCTGGCAGAAGTTTGTTACGTTTTTTTTTTCGTATACGTTTCCTGCCTCCGATAAAAGTTGCTCAGAACATACAGAGCTTCCAGGAGACGATAAATATATTCGAGATTGAAGTAAATGCGTAAACAAGTCACGACGTGTCGCTCTCGAGAAAGCGCGCGAAATTGAACCGAAATTCGGCCGAACTTCGGCCGAACTTTTCATTTTAATCGAATGTTCGGCCGAAGTTCGGATTCGGTTCAAACCACATTCGGCCCATCTCTAGACATCATAGATTCTTATCTATCACAGACATACAAAAACAATTCTTGTTTATTATTTAACTTGAATCAAATAAACATAAAAAAATCTCAATAAAGATTATAATCTTTCGATTCCATTAGAAATCAGATAGCAATGATAAGAAATCCTTTTCTAGAAATTGATAAACCTAATCAATTTAGTTAATGTACCTTGAAGAAATAGGTCTAGCAATTCCTACTATCCTACTAATATCCTTCCTGCTTCCTACTATTCTACTAATCCTACTAATCCTATCCTACTAATATCCTACTAATCCTACTAATATTATAAATACAAAAGTTTGTGATGATGGATGGATGTTTGTTACTCTTTCACGCAAAAACTACTGAAAGGATCTGAATGAAATTCGGTAGGTAGATATTAGACATTCTGGAATAACACATGGACTACTTTTTATCCCGAAATTCCCACGGGATCGGGATTCGCACGGGAAAACCTTCCCACGCGTACGAAGTCGCGGGCAGAAGCTAGTCAACAATAATATTAATAAGTCAGTAAAATACTCATTAAATGCCTTCATAATGCAAATTTTTACGATTCTCTGACCAGAAACAAAAGTTTTTTTTTGAGGTCATTAATATATCCATAGATGGAATCATTAGCACAGATTAGAATTAGTTGGTCTTAATTTGCTTTTTTATATTCAGGATTTCGAAAGACAGGTGTTAATTTTAGTTGAAATAATAGGTAATAAATTCAAAACAAAAGTGAAAGTGATTCTTTAGAGCTTCGAATTTGCCTACACTAGTGGGAGTGTGTCAAGGCAGGAAAACAAAACTTGCTAGCTACATCCACATATTATATATAATACATGAAGCATTTGAGCCACTTTTGACCTCTTCGTAATTTAAAAACTACATGTTCCTCCCTTTCCTGTTGTTACGGGGCCACGGTATTTCATTATGACATTCCTGCAACCCCGGCTTGCTAATTAGAACTTTTATTTCCCCTCAATGAATAATTGATGACTAACATTCAGATTATTTAGATTAAGTGACTATGAGCTATAAACAAAAAATACCAACTGGACGCGCTTGAGTCTATCGAGAAACGGGCCAAGAGACAAATCAAAACGGGCAAAGAGTCGTATCAAAGCTCCAGAGCCTTGAACATCGACCATGAGTTGCAAGTCTATCGGTTACATTTCGGGGAGTGTGCGATGGAATTACACAATCTAATACCGCCAAGCCCGTTCCATCATTGGACTACAAGACAAACGGCGATTCGCCATCGATGCATGGTGGACATCCCACCCATACGCACAAAACGTTTTGGGAATACTTTCATTGTGCGTACGGGTAAGGAGTGGAATTCCCTGCCGGAGTCTGTGTTTCCTGATCGCTATAACCTGGGAGACTTTAAGTCAAGAGTGAATATGTTACTTTTTGGTAAGCATGCTCCATCTTCGACCACATCATCACTTACCATCAGGTGAGACGGTGGTCAAACGAAGGTACAATGACGGTATTCCCATAACGTTTTGTGCGTATGGGTGGGATGTCTACCATGTAACGATGGCCCTTCGCCGTTTGTCTCGTAGTCTGGATAAGTTTCGTATAAAAGAAAATCTTTCGAAAATGGTGCGGTAACGACGTAGGTACAAACGAAGACAAATTCGCGGGCGTAACAAAGTACCGAATATTAATGACTAGCTTCCGCCCGCGACTTCGTCCGCGTGGAAAAAAAAATCCCCCGATTTTGAAACATTCTTCATTAGTGCTCCGCTCCTATTTGTCTTAGCGTGATGATATATAGCCTATAGCCTTCCTCGATAAATGGGCTATCTAACACTGAAAGAATTTTTCAAATCAGAACCGTAGTTCCTGAGATTAGCGCGTTCAAGCAAACAAACAAACAAACAAACAAACAAACTCTTCAGCTTTATAATATTAGTATAGATAATGGATTTCATTTTAAACCGATTTCAAAAAAACACTACAAAGCCAAAAATAATTTTAATTTCGGTAGTCGGTGTTATTGGTTTTGTATTTTCTTTTTTTTTTCACACCGCCTTCCGAAATTAAAATTATTTTTGGCTTTGTAGTGTTTTGATATGGAAGTCGGTTTTATTTTTTGCAAAAAAGTTTTTATTTTCGCGCTTTTTAGTGGGTCAGTGAATTTTCCAAATCGATTCGTAAATGACGGAGTTATGCGCGAACAAAAAACGCAATGCAGAGTAAACGAAAAGATCATCAAGGTAAATTATTTTTTTCGACTTTTTTTGATTTTTCAGAAACGGCTCGTCCGATTTCGATAAAATTTTCAAGGGACCATTTGGGAAGTATACCCTTTCCAACAAAAAAAGAATTTTTCAAATCGGTTGGCAAGCGACGGAGTTATGCGTGGACAAATATTAAAAAAAAAAAAAAAAAAAAAAAAATACAAACATCCGAATTGAGAACCTCCTCCTTTTTTAGAAGTCGGTTAAAAAAGGAGGTTCTCAATTCGTCTTGAATTTTTTTTTAATATATATTTTACCTCATAACTCGGAGACGGCTGGCCCGATTTGAAAAATTCTTTTTGCTTTTGAATAGGTATACTTTCTAATTGGTCCCATTGTTACGAAATCAGGATCTGATGATGGGATCCTGGAGAAATCGAGGGAGCTCTTCAAATATTATATGCACACCTATAACGTTTTGGGTATTTCTTATAGTACCTTGTGCAGTTGCTCTCGAAAAGCACCATTTGAGGAAGTGGAACTGATGATGAAGACCACAGATGGCCACCGTAACTACTCAATAATAACTATTTCATTGATTGCGATTAGATGACTTGAATATACATTTTAAGCACTTTATGCTCGTCACAATGCATATGGTGAAGTAGAGCTGATGGTGAAGTAGGTACCAGGAGAACTCCTCAAAAATTAACGGCTCTGCACCGGGAAAAGCAATATGTTGTAAAAGGTGATAATTAGTTGACATTTTGGCTTTTGTAACTAGATATATTACAGACCGACCCACTAAAAAGCGTGAAAAAAAATTTTTAGCAAAAAATAAAACAGACTTCCATATAAAAACACTACAAAGGCAAAAATAACTTAAATTTCGGAAAGCGGTGTCAAAAAAAAAAGAAAAGCAAAACAAATGACACCGACAACCGAAATTTAAGTTATTTTTGCCTTTGTAGTGTTTTTATATGGAAGTCGGTTTTATTTTTCGCTGAAAAATTTTTTGAAATGTAGGTACCCTAATACATTTTACGGACAACTTTTAACCGTATTATTTTCCGGTCGTACTTATTCTTAGGTAACCTACCTACATTACTATTTTATTTTTCAATTCTTTTAGACCTTTCCACGATGTATGCAGCGGCATTTCTTGTTGGCGACGAATATTGAATTTCACTTGCACTACCTACATAAACTCTTCAGTCTGCCGACAGGCATAGTTATGGGCGTGGGTTATGAACCTTCGGTAGACCTGACTCATACCAGGATACGTGGCTTTATTTGTCTATGACTCAATACTTACACCCCCACAAAATCCAGATTTAGATGTCATTGTGAAATGTATGGAAATTATTGGGCAATTTTTTTTAAAGGAGCTATCCAAAACGTTGAGTCGGATTCTCTTAAAATCTAAGTTGTAATTTGGAGGTCGTATTAAAAATATCGTTATAACACCATAACAGAGCAGTCTGTTATAAACTTATAATACAAATCCAGTTAGTTATAAAAAATATATAATGATACATAATAGACCTCGGCAAAAACTGGGACGTTTCTTAAAGTCATTGGCGGTCTTGGTGAATTAAAAACTTATTTTAAAATACTCGTATGTAGCATACCTACCTAGATCATGAAATGTTGGACAATAATTTACTGACTGCAATTGTTGGACACAGTGAAGGTTAATTGTGCCACACGATCATTTTAAAACTATATCGCACTCGTGCAAGTACCGTAGCCTTATTTTACAATTTCATACACAACGATATATAAATACATAATTGATCTAAATAGATTACCTACGTAGGTAATATGTACATGCCGAATTTCCCTCGAAGGGTCTGTATTCCCCTTTGAATAAACTAGGTAAAATTCGAATTACGAATCAGACACCCAATTATGGTATTCATGAATGGGTTTTCAAATTACTGATGTGGAAATCTAATCTAATCTCTTAAGATAATGTATATTACGTTCTCATGATTTCTGCACTAAAGTTCACCAGATACCTAGGTACCTACGATGCGACGTTTACTAATAGCATTCCTAACCCCACACTTTATCACTGACACACAATATCATGATATTTATATCAATAGACCACAGTAATAGACAACCTCATAAATATCAGAAGTTATCAATGAAAGCATTATTTTACATACTAAAATATAGTATATCTAAATGTTTCATTATTTCTTTATCGTTTACTTACCTAAAAAGCTGAGACTTTGTTTATCGTCCACGGAGTCATCATCGTCAAAACATTCCAATTTCTTCGAATTCATATTACCATCACTTTTGCATACAAGTTTGAAAACAAACTCCTTTTTACAACACAGAAGGTCACAACCACTTGTCTCTACATGCACACCAGTACAGGATCAACTAACCAATTAGTTTTCACTGAATTCACACACTAAATGTTTAGGGTTTATCACACACTAGGTTTGTATCCTTTTTTAACAATGTCACGGTTTTTGTTTGTTAACGTTTGAAATTCGAATTTTAACGATAAATGTTCCGGCGCGCACGCTGACAACTATCGCACGCCGCCTCACCGACGCGAATGACGCTGCGTACGGTGCAGAGTTGCAGACATGTGCGCCTAGCTTCATGTTGAACGGACTGACCTGCATGTCGCATGATAATCTGATTATACAAACATACCTATATTGTTTGTAAGTTTTGTTCCTTATATAGCCTTATCTTTTATTGACATTGAGTACGCCATAATTCTTAGTTTTAAAGACTGGTTGGAAGTTAAAAGCGCAATTAATTATGCATTCCAATTTGTTTCATAAAATAAAACCCAACATTCAAACAATCTGTGTGATAATGGTGTACACGAATTATTACTTGCGAAAGGGGTCGGTGGTCCCTCGGTCCCTCCCTCGAGATCGGCCATTGTTTTGTTCGCATGCACGGAAACTATAGTAATAATATCACCCTCTGGAATTCAGTTTTTGTATTCAAATTACCTACCTACCTACTTATACTGAGCGGCGTCCTGTCTCTTAAACTGATTCTAATTTCAAAAAGCCAGCTTCCCTGATTGAAATTAAGACCATAAAATTGGTGAGTGGGTTATAAAACTGATCAGATCGAGCGTGCTTCCTTACGATCGATGGATCGAAAAAAGGGCAAAACTCACGTAATGTATAAAAGGATGTTCCCACACGTCTTTCTTTTTTATTTTTATGGCCAAGGCCCTATGATTCCCCAACCAATTTCGTCAGAGGCGACCACTATATAATTTTGTGCATCATTAATCATCGTGAGTGATTCAAGAATGACAAACTGAACCCCGTCAGTGAAAGTCCGAAACAGGTAAGTAAACAAATATTTTGGGAGTGATTGCTTTTGGATTTTCAATCTTAGGAAACACAACATAGTGACGAAAATTATGTTCGTGAAAGGCAAACTTATTTAAGCTGAAAGATAATTTTAGATGTCAAAAATTGGAATAACCTCGGATTAAATATTATCATTGCAGTCCTCCATTTTATTTAATATGCCGAATTTTTTTTTTTAAGATGTAAAAACAAACATTTAGACGCCTATATAAGAAATTATACCTACATAATTATAATGAAATAATTATTTTGTCTTGTTGTATTCCAGCACGGGGAACAATATCTGATATAATCTGTTTAGAATGCAATCGGCAGTGCTATTGTTTTTCAACCGACGACCAAAAGAGGAGGTTAACAATTCGACGCGTATATTATTTTTCTCTTTTTTTTTTTTTTTTATGTATGATCACCGATTACTCGAAGACGGCTGAACCGATTTGGAAAATTCTTTTTTTGTTTGAAAGGGTATACTTCGAAATTGGTACCATTTATCACCAAGTCAGGATCTGATGATGGGATCTTGGAGAAATCGAGGGAACTCTTCAAATATTATAGGCACACCTATGGTGTTTTGGGTATTTCTTATAGTAACTTGTGCAGTTGTTCTCAAAAAATACCATTTGGGGAAGTGGAACTGATGATGAAGACCACAGATGGCCGCCGAACCTACTCAATAATAAGTATTTCGTGGATTGCGATTCGAATACTTGAATATGGATGTTAAGCACTTTATGTTCGTCACAATGCATATGGTGATGTAGAGCTGATGGTGAAGTACCAGGAGAACTCCTCAAAAATTAACGGCCCAGCATTGGGAAAAGCAATATTTCGAAAAAGGTTATAAGTAGTTGACATTTAGGCTCTTTTAACTAGGTAAATTAAAAATCGACCAACTAAAAAGAGTGAAATAAAAACTTTTTACCAAAAAATTAAACCGACTCCCAAAAACACTGCAAAGTGAAAAATAACTTCAATTTCGGAAGTCGGTGCCAAAAACGCAAATACAAAACTAGAGACACCGACTACCGAAATTAAAGTTATTTTTCACTTTGCAGTGTTTTTGGGAGTCGGTTTAATTTTTTGGTAAAAAGTTTTAAAATATGTGTTAGAAAACATGGAATTTACGAGTACCTATTTACTTTCACAGAGAGCTGTACCTATTAGAAAAGATTAAACAATTATGAATGTGTTTATTGACATCGCATTGAACAACTTAAGAATTTCAAAATATAATTAAAATGGATCGGACGTAATCAGTGAGCTTTATGTGTTCAGGTCGTGTACAGACCTCGACAAAACTCCTCACTCAATAAAGTCGCTAGTATTTTTATTTATATTGGCCCACTTTCATTGACAGGCGTACCATTGTTCGTAATGTCACGTTATGTAACTCGTAAATTAATACGACGCCGAAATTTATGTTTTTCCAAGAAATCCAGATCAATATTTATATTCACCTCATTAAAGCGATCGTTGGACACTTCAGAACTATATCGATCGATACCGATCGGTTGTAAAAAGCGCATTTTTTCTTTAATAGGCTCAAACACTTGTCATTATACATCATTTACATAATGACCCATTCTTATACAGATGCTGGGCGTAGTCTACGTAATAAAATTGATGATGGAAAACCTGAACAATTTATAAAAATTGCACATGATTTAAAATGTAAGTAGGCGTGAATTACTTGAGTATTATGCGTGTTTAAAAACCTTGTCTTTCAAGGGAATCTCTGTTCGGTGTTTTTGCGCATAATTACGTCTTCATGCAAAAGAAAATTGTGCAAGATCAGATTAAACGGTAACACATTTATGAGAATTACGAGTGAAAATGTTAATTTTATAATATGTATGCAACAGAAATTGATCCAGTTCTGTTTAAAGTGTAAAATGTTCAAGTAAGTAGACCGCAAATTACAGATTTCAGTCTTTGTAGGATTGTGAACGGTATTTGTTGGCAAGATAAATATTAAGTTACATATTTTTATCTCTTTTTAATTAGCTTGTTAGCAGGTGCTTTGACCGTACTTTTTCATGCACAAGATTAATTTCGGCAAAAAATAATGACCAAATTTATTGGAGCCTGAGAGTATCTGTACCTACTGGCGGCTTGCTAGTTTCTGTATCTAGTAATTTATCTGCTCTGGCTGAATGCTATGTAATAAAGATTGTATTTTCTCTTCTATTTATAAATTGTATTGACGTCAAGTCAATGTACAGCCTTGCTTTTTGTTCCTCTTAATTGTGATGAAATATTTCACCCGTGTTTTGTTGTTCAGGTTTAAAATCTATTCAATATTATTTTATTTATATTATTGGCAAGTAAAAGTACTATTTCAAACCATACAATTACTTTTAGAAATTTGAAGCGTCCCTTCATTATAATGGCTGACTTGTTAGTGTTAAAATAAAGCAACACGAACCTCTCTAAATCACTAGCCCACCTGTCCCTAAATCTCTACAATATCTTCTACATCTACACATCTAACCTTCATGCCATCACGCCCATCTTTATTTATATCGAAAACAATAATTCCAGCAATTTTAGAGCTCAGACCGTCTGGAAGTTTTTCATCAAGCCTAAGGCATCCCCGACGTTCCCTTTTAGGAGCCCTGTTTAAAATTCCGCTCCCGTACTGGGTGAGACGCGCTCCTAACATTTTTAGGCGTTCACCTTTGGGACCGCTTCTTTCCCATAGATTTTTTTTCGTGAACAAAAAGATCCTTTTGTTACTTTTTGTGGGATTTATGCGACGAACTTGTAAGTTAAGATTTTTTCGAGTTCATTATTGACTTTGTTGCTATTATTCCGTTTGTGAGCTATTGATGTTTTATCGACTGAATCATGATTTGTGTATTTTATACCGTTATATTGTCGGTTTCAGAAATCTCCACCATAAATATACCAACACTTGAATTAATTAGTATCCTCTGAGCAAATCACAAATCAATTTGGTTCCATTACCATAAACATCATTAACAAAAGTCTGAATTTTCAAATATGTTCATTAATTATGCAAATGATAACAAGCGTTTCAACGAGTTTCCTAAATGAGACATCTGTTAAATCAATCATTTTAACGTGTTGTGTTTTATCTGCTTCTATAATATAGATCTCTATAAAAAAAGCTACCATTAAGAAATCAAAACTGTCTCTGTCGGCTTAGTCTGGGCAAAAGAGGAATTCCAAGTTGTATATATACATTTTAATGGTTTCTTCGGGCAAGATTTGATATCCTAAATTTTAAAGTTATCTTTGCTACGGCAATATCGTTGCTTTGTCTATATTCATGGGCTTGGCAGCGAGAGATGAGTCTAGTCTTTGTATAAACGAAATAAGACATCCGATTAAACTATGTTTAAGATTATATTTCGTTTTTTATTCCAGTAGTATATTTGTTTGTTTTGAAGTCGGTTAAATTGTTTAAAGTTACGTATGTACATACCTTCGATGCAAGTGTAAAATAACTATAGGTATCTAAAGCATTAATTTGTCCTTTTTATCATAATATTTTCTTGTAGTATCTTTCTGTCTTTTTTTTCGTCGGAAATAGGACTATTTTTAAAATCTGTTCCGAAATCTTTTCTTTATAAAATAAATGAATTTCATTGTGTAACATAAATAGAAGCTAAAAAAGTTTCAACTGTTAACTTAAAACCCAAAAAGGGTTTGAAAAATGCACGTGATTAAGTAAAGCCATGGTTTACGACAAAGTATCTAAGTTTAAAACTTCCTAAAAAAAAAAAATCTTAATTCCGATTCAACACACGAACACGCCCCATATTCCGTTTAACAACCACTCGTTCAAGCCATTTTCGTTGAAAGTTTACATTAAGATCTACAGCATATATTTTTTTAGATTTTGCCCTCCATTATTATAGAAGTTAGAAGGGGGGACACACATTTTACCACTTTGGAAGCGTATATCTTTTAAAGGATTAACTTTATGAAAAAGTGGTTTTAGAAACCTCAATGTTATTTTTAAAGACCTTTCTATAGATACAACACACGCATAGGTTTCAGGAATAAAAATAATTCAGTTTCAGTTCCATGTATGAGGCTAGGCTAGGCTGTAGGGAAGCTACCTTAAAATCGGAAAGCGGTTCACAGAATACATTTACATACCTAGTTTCATGTGTATAGTCTCAATAGTTTCGGAACAAAATGGCTGTGACATACGGACGGACGGACGGACAGACAGACAGACAGACTTAACGAGACTATATGACGAGACTATACTATTTTTTGCCATTCGGCTACGAAACCCTAAAAAAATAATAGAATCAATTCAAAAAGTATGTAGGAAGTATTGTTAAGAATTTTAGAGCAAGAGAATTAACATACTGTATTTTTATGGGTATGCTAATATTATACTAATGCTCCTTTTTTTTTCATGCCGATAACCCAATTTTCCACTTAAAGATTCACTTCTATTACGGTTTTATATTTTTGCTCTCTTTTAATATTTTCAAACACAGTGTTAACCCGGCGAGGATGTGGTGAAAATAGTTACGTGGAGGTTGTCGAGGGTCTTTTTGACCCTGTATGTCATGGGGTCTAAAATAGCTTTTCTTTTATTTTTAACCAACGTTTCAATAAGTATTATGTAAATTAAATACTATTTTTATGACTTGATAAATAAAACACGCATATAATAATACAAAATATTATAATTAAATCAGTTTTGGCAAAGTACTACAAAATGATCAACTTTTTCATAAAATTACTCAAGTAAAACTAAAATAACAAAAATTTGAAAACTTATTTTATAAATAACCTTTAATTTGGTACATATGTAGTAGAGATCAATCAGTTTCAATTACCGTCTTATAATCACTTATAAACTACATGTTATCATTGTCTGTCATTGCAGCACAATTCTGGCAGAACGAAACGGTGTGTTCGGGACAAATATATGAATGGCATTCGTCACAAACATTTGCTGTCTTGCGATGGCGAGCGTACGGACATATTTGGCACCTTTTACGTACACCTGGAACTCTGACAGGTACTTCAGGGTCAGGTTCTCGTCGTCGCTGTCAAATTCACTGCTTGTAGTTTGCACAGTATCACTGTCCTGACTGCGTGTACACACATGATCTTCATTTTCGCTACCGTCGGATAACAAGTCGTCTTCACTGTCAGATTGCATTAAAATATGACGTATGGGCTCATCCTCAAGCTCCGGGTTACTCATTTTGTATAAAAACACCTGAAAATATAATAATATTAGGGAAAAAACATTTTTGAAACATCGCAAAAAAATGTAACGCCGCGGTTGTGGCGGGGTCATATTTACCCTTCTCGACTCCGCGCACGTGTTGCTCCCGTTTCAGGTGGCGGCCGACTGAATATCGGTGCGTGGCGCATGCGCGAGTTCTTTAGCAACAGCTACTAAGACGCCCAAAACCCTATGGTCGCGGGAAAAAAAACTACACACGACTAAAAATTGTCAGGGTCAAATTGACCCCTCCACATCCTCGCCGGGTTAAAACCAGTCTTTTGTTCTGAGGCTGCGGCTTAACCAAGATTCGCCTTTTTAACCGACTTCAAAAAAAAGGAGGAGGTTCTCAATTCGCCTTGAACTTTTTTTTTTATGTAGGATGTTACTTCATTACTCGGAGATGGCTGGACCGATTTGGAAAATTCTTTTTTGTTTGAAAGGGTATACTTTCTAGTTGGTCCCATTGTCGTCACGTTTGGATCTGATGATGGGATCATGGAGAAATCGAGGGAACTCTTCAAATATTATAGGCACACCTATAGCGTTTTGGCTATTTCTTATAGTACCTTGTGCAGTTGCTCTCGAAAAGCGCCATTTGAGGAAGTGGAACTGATGATGAAGACCCCAGATGGCCACCGAAACTACTCAATAATAAGCATTTCGTGGATTGCGATTAGATTACTTGAATATAGATGTTAAGCACTTTATGCTCGTCATAATGCATATGGTGAAGTAGAGCTGAGAACTCCGCAAAATTAACGGCTCTGCACCAGGAAAAGCAATATTTTGTAAAAGGTGATAAGTAGTTGACATTTCGGCTTTTGTAAATAGATAAATTACAAACCGACCCACTAAAAAGCGTAACAAATTTTTTTTTTTGCTAAAAATAGTACCGATTTCCATATAAAAACACTACAAAGGCAAAAATAACTTTAATTTCAGAAGGCGGTGTCAAAAAAATAAAAGAAAATACAAAACAAATGACACCGACTACCGAAATTAAAGTTATTTTTGCCTTTGTAGTGTTTTTAGATGGAAGTCGGTTCTATTTTTTGCAAATTTTTTTTTTAATAACCATAATCATTTACAATAATGTAGAATGTAAATAGGTATTTAGGTATTTTTCCATACTTCCATAACCTAATCGGCTTATAGCGTTCCTATGGGATACAGGGGCCATATCATGGCGTGTTAAAACTTGGGTCGTTCGAGCGAGAAAGAGGGATGGAGCTATATAGCGTGCATAGCTTCATCCCTCTTTCTCGCTGGAACGACTCAAGGTTTAACACGTCATGATATGGCCCCAGGTCTCCTCTTTATGAGACGTAATGGGCATTTATCCACCACGCGGGCCCAGGCAGGTTTCTTTTTTTTTCTTTTTTTATTGAAAATAGGTTCGCGTTTGACCACTATCTCACCTGATGTCATGGTAAGTGATGATGCGGTCGAAGATGGAGCACGCTTACCTAAAAGTAACCTATTCACTCTGGACTTAAAGACTCCTAGGTTGTAGCTGGAAGGTCTTGGATCTCTGGTCTTGGTCTCTCTCTCAGGTCTTCGGATTTTCGATCCTAAGACAATGTGTCAATTGCCTTACGATGTTTTCCTTCGCCTTGAGCATATTTCTATACTGTACTAATATTAATAGTGCGAAATTGTGTATTTGTCGTCCTTTTATGTCAACACAGATCAAGCTCTTTTACGTGATTTTATGTGAATATAGTTGAATGGTTGGCGAAAGACCTGTGACATAGGCTACTTTTTTGGTGAAAATATATTTTAGACTTATGTTTTATATATATAATTATATTTATATTTTGTTTGTTTTTATGAGTATTTGTAAAGTAGTACACTAATATAGCCAGAGAGTATTTAACCAATCAGTGAATATTGCCCGTCGCTTTCTATTTATTACCTTTGCCCATGTTTCAGGCAGCATACGGATATCGCGTTTAAAAAATTCCTCATCTTTTGAGGCGATCCAAGGATCGAGCCAATTTTTCACATCTTCGTAAGAAGTGAAGTGCTGCTCAGACAGCGCATGAGCCATTGACATGAACAAGTGGTAGTCCGAAGGAGCAATGTCTGGTGAATACGGCGGGTGAGGTAGGACATCCCAGTTCTGTGCCTTCAAAGTTTCCTTGACAACTTTAGCAACATGTGGCCGAGCGTTGTCGTGCTGAAAAATCACTTTATCATGTCTTTTAGCATATTGGGGGCGTTTAAGCTTTAATGTTCGACTCAATTGCATCAATTGTTGTTGATAACGTTCCGCAGTGATAGTTTCGTTAGGCTGGAGTAGTTCATAGTAGATAACTCCGAGTTGATCCCACCAGATTCACAGCATTATCTTCTTGCCATGAATACTCGGTTTGGCCGTTGAAGTTGAGGCATGGCCGGGCTTACCCCACGAATTTCTGCGCTTTGGATTGTCGTACTGGATCCACTTTTCGTCTCCTGTCACTATTCGATGTAAAAAACTCTTCCGGTTTTGCCTTTGGAGCAGTTGTTCGCACGTGAAAAAACGGCGTTCGACGTCTCTCGGCTTGAGTTCATGCGGGACCCAATGTCCTTCAATCCTCCAATCGTTTGTTGAGTCACTCCTAAGCAAGTTCTTCTTGAGTTTGGCATGAATCTTGGTCCAGTAATGCTTCTAACTCAGCGTCTTCGAACTTTACTGGCCTCCCTTCACGTTCTTAGTCAATGTCACCACTTTTAAAACGCCGGAACCAATACTCGCATGTTTTTATTGATGGAGCATGCTCTCCATACGCTTCACATAGCAGTCGATGCCCTTCAGCTGCACTTTTCTTCAAGTTGAAGCAAAAAAGCAGTGCTTCACGCAAATGTTGTTTAATTGGCACGAAAGTTGACATGGTTGGAGCACAAAAATGTGTATCGTTTACACTTCAACGAAATAAAACATATTATGAGAGGAAAATGGTTACATTTTAACATGAATACGCAAGTTTCAAGATAGTCCGATGCGATGTAGTACTAGTTATGCCATCTTTTGTAAACCCCTCAAAACTAATTAGTACACCTAATAATTACAGCTCGTAAAGTCCTTCCAAAGGTTGTCTGGAAGATATCGCTCTCAGCGATGAGACCGCCATTGTAACCAATTTTTTTACAATATAGTTATTTAAGTGTGATTCAATTATTGGTGTACAATAAAGTATATTCTATCTGTCTACACACGAGCAAAGCCGCGAGTAAAAGCTAGTTCATGATAAACAGATGTGCAAAGCTTAGTAGGTACTCTTAAACTACATATTAATTAACGTAAATTTTATTGAGACAGTTATTAAAAAAAGCATTAGATTTATATCATGTTTATAACTATGTGTAGACAGTAAGTTTACACTACTAAATTTTGATTACGAGCACATTGACAAAAGTTAACCAGCAAGTACTTTCTACTAATTAAATTAACCGTAATTAAAATCGAATGATACAAAGGTACCAGTTAGCCAGTTACCGTTTGGTAGTTAAATATATTTAATCAGCTAGTCATCTAGTTATTATTTTAATTAAAACTGTTACTAACTAGCTTTCACGATCAGTTGGAAATATAAAGATTATTACGTTTAAGTACTTTATTCATCTTAATCTTACAGGACCTCAAGCAAGACACACAACAGCGCCTCTCCTCAATATGCCTCCACAAAATACTATAACTGCAGTACTTTGCTTTGGTCATATAAGTAGCACGCCATAATACAATTTAGAAAAGCTCATTCTTACCAGCAATATAGAAGTCCCACACGATGCGCTGATGACAACCTCAGAGATTGACCTCCGAGATGCCACACAAAAAAAAAACAATGGGCCGATCAGGTGTCCGAAGTACTGCAGATGCATATGTCCCAGACTCTACATAAAACTGAAGACCATAGTAGATGGACGCCTGTTGCAACTCATGTAAGTAGAGAATGTATATCTATAACCTATCAGATAATCACCAAATCACTCATAAACCCCCTTTCCCCTTAAATGACCCAATTCCACACGCCATTATTAAAAACATAAGCTTTAAAGCAACCGATAAGATACCATCAACAGAAATAAAACGCCAAGAATTTATTAATGTAAATAATATTGAATTCATCTCAAGTGGATAAGGTTTGCAAAAAAGGTTTAAAGTAAAAAGTACCATCAAAGGCGCGCGGTTGGGTTCCGTGCGTTGACTCTGTGACTCATCGCTTGGACGCAAAAACTTGCTCGCGGGCCCCTAAAATGCTGTAAGAGGAGAATTTCAAACTATGAATTTGTAGTAAAGTGTAGTTTTATTAATATTAATTAAACTTTACGGGTGGATTATTTTGGAGGTACATATTAGTATTTAACAAGTACTAGTATTTTTATTGTTAACTGCCAATGGGTAGAAAGAGAAATAATCTCTTAAAGCCTGCAATACATGTTGGCCGAGCGTAGGCCAACGCACACGTTGGCAAATAGGTACAAGGCAAAAAATAATGTCCACACGTTCGACAAGTTCGTCGAACGCCAATGCAAACGACCAATGAAGAAGAGGATCTGTAGAGCTGCCTACACGTTGGCCGAGCGCAGGCAAGTGCCTTTGATTTGTGACCATAAACCGACACCGATCCGAAGTGAGGCAAGTGATCACGAGCAAAAGCGAGCGAAGACAAGTTGCACCAAATGAGCTCTATACACGTTGGCGCTGGCCTCCACTCGGCCAACTAGGCAAGTGACACCGAGTGATAGCAAGACAAGGCAAATATACCGTCTACATGTTGGTATTGGCCTTTACTCGACAACGCTCGGCCAACATGTATTGCAGGCTTTAGATGTAGGTATGGATGTTTGTTTATCAAAACTTGAAACTTGGCACAGAGATAGGTCTATAATATTACTTATTCTACTTTTAATCTCGGGAAAATGTATATTATAATAACCAGCGGGACAGCTTTGTTATTCTTTCACATAGGTATTACAAGTCGAAATGATAACATTTGAGATTGGATTACAAAACAGATATAAGCCTATATATCTACCTGATAGGTGACAGATACAGTATTAATTTAATTTCAATATTCCTCCCTGTCTGGGTATAGCAGCCTGTACCTTCAAATGCCCTAGCTTTCCGGGTCCATGGTATCTCGTTAGAACAATCCCATAACCCCGGCAACTTCTAAATATCTAAGCTAACTAGCAAACTAAGCATACCAAAAAAACTTCCACTGAAATATAGGTATGGCCGTGTTTCTAAATCAAATTCCGGGACTTACGTGTTCCGTGAATCCGAAAACGACATGCACATTTTAGCGGCCCAATTTTTCACTCTCGTCTAATAAGTAAATTGTTTGCTATAAACAGCAGCAACCTGTTCCATTGTTAAGTTGCACCCTCGGACAAGTTCAGTAGCTATGTTTGAATGAATCACTCATATACTTGTGTGCCTTTTCCATAATCGTAAGGACTGAGCTAAATATATATTTCAAAAGTCCGTGAGAAGATATCAGTAGTTTATTTCAAAACCGCGTTATCATATTTAAGAGTATTTTTCTGTAGTTATATTCATACAAACCTTCGAATGCGTTTTCATAGAAATAATTACAAAACCGATTTTTTGTGTAGTGTAGTGCAGGTTGGTAATAATTAGAAATTAACACGCGAAAGAAGTCTCAGGTAATAATAGCTAGGTAGTCAGAAATTAACATAGAAATTAAATAATTGTGCGTACGGCTAAGGAGTGGAATTCCCTGCCGGAGTGTGTGTTTCCCGATAGCTACAACCTAGGAGTCTTTAAGTCAAGAGTGAATAGGTTACTTTTAGGTAAGCGTGCTCCATCTTCGATCACATCATCACTTACCATCAGGTGAGATAGTGGTCAAACGCGAACCTATTTTCAATAAAACAAAAATTAAAAAAAAATAAACAAAATTCAATTAAATAGCTGTTTTTAAATTTTGGTTTACAATAAAGTATATTCTATCCATCTATTGAACATCATTTAACAACTCTACACAATACACGACTAATATCCAGCAAAACCTAGCTTGCAATTTAAATAATAAATATATTAATAATCTAACTCGGTCCAAAACCAAAGCATAGTAGGTCATACACAAGTAACCTGTCAATATAATCCGTCATTGAGATATAGACTCGCTTACTATTGATCTGGTAGCTTTCAAATTGAATCAACAGACCGCTTTAAACTAATCAAGTTTTTGCTAACATTCACTGAACATCGGTAGGTTGTAGTAAATTTATGAAAGCAAATGTCGTGAGTAATTTGTTTGATTGATGTTCTGGTAATCAAATACTAGCTAGGCTCGTGGCTTGGTTCGCGTGAGAGGCGATATTAATTACGTTTTTATTATAGGTAAATAGAGAAAGTTATAGTGCAACATAAAGGCTTCTTTTTATTCTGGAATACATACGGAACCGGGATTAACACGAGTAAAACGGGTTTAGTCCACTTTGTTCATTTGGGTGATATCACCGTAACCCAGGTGAACAAAGTAACAAGTAGAAATTTTCGTGTCCTCATTTCACTTCGAAATAATAGGGTAGTTTCCTGTGTTACAATTTAATTATTTTATTTGGTCCATTAGGTAGATTTAAAAAAAATATTGATCACATATTTTTTGCCTTTTCGAGTCAAAAAAAATCACAAAGATGGAAAGCTTCAAAGTACAGGAGTAGGGGCTGCTGACGTAACACAGTGCTAAGAATTATACCGGAGTGTGACGTCACGCGAAATTTCAACTCACTGTATCGTCTTAATTTTTCAATTACGTGACAAAATAAAAAATACCTACATGTCCAATGTTTTTTGTTAAACTACGTGAAGGACTAAATAACATATTTTAGTAAACTACCCTATTCTTGTTGATTTTTATCAGCATACTGCATGAGAGTAATAAAATAAAAGTCCACAAGATGAATGAAAAAAGGCGCCTTTTTCACATGGATGAAATAATTCTATGGTGACGTAAGTAATCAGGTGAAATTATTCCGAGGTGAAATGAGGACATCTTGGTGTCTAGTTAAACCCATTTCTTCCGCGTTACACTGTTGTTGTTGCACTGTAACTTTAACTATTTTCCAATGACAGTCCCATTAAAATCGGTTCAGCCGTTCCGAAATAAGTCCGGACAAACAGACGGACAACTTATTTTTAAAGTTTTATTTTGATTTAGTATCGTGTAAATGACTATAAGCAGTCGTGAAAGTTATTTTGAAATCACAGACCGACACTTCAATTTCATTTATATTATGTATACATAGAAGTTATTTAATTTATTACTCTACTGGGTTTTGTTAATACTCGAGTGGTAATTTGTAATATTTTTTCACTATCCGCAGAGCCTAACTATTAATATTTGAAGTATTAATCAAGTTATTTGATATCTTTTTCCTCGTTATTTGTTTAAGTTATTTATTTATTTATTTATTTATTATCCACTTTACATCTATCATTACAGGGTAACCTAATTCGATAGTGTACCTTTTCTAATATTTCAACTATTTAATTTTTTTTTTATAACAAATTACAAATAAAGCACTCCTAGTGAATTCACCCAGTGAACAACAGAATAAGTCTAACTCGGTCGCAATGATGTTGAGAGTGCGGAGTGCCCGCGTCAGTGGCGCCTCCCCCAACAGATTGGTACGCCCGCGCGGCTCCACCAGCAGCCGTGGCTGCCGACGTCGCCACACGTACTTGTCCGGAACACACAAACTAATCTGCCCTAATACGTCCGCATTATGCACCTTCCCTCTAAATATTTTGAATATGTACGAGATGAGTGCGAGTTACTGTTAATTAATTATTTGCAGGGGAATATAAAAATTGGCCAAGTGCGAGTCAGACTAGCCCATGAAGGGTTCTGTAGTAACTACACAAAATAACTTTGTTTTTCATTGTGCTTGTATGAAATACAAAGTTATATTAGCGGTTTTAGAAAATGTGCTAGGTATATTTCAAAAACGGCAGACACGATTTCGTTCAAACCAATTTTCGTTGAAAGTTATTATCAAAATCTATGGCATATATATTTTTTAGATTTTTCACTCTATTATTATAAAAGTTAAAGTTCTATAACAATAGAGTGAACAATCTAAAAAACCACATTTGACCACTTTGGAAGTGTATATCTTTTAAACAATTGACTTTAAGAAAAAATGGTTTTAGAAATCTCAAAGTCATTTTAAAGACCTTTTTATAGACTTGATGAAAAAAAAAATAGTTTCAGTTTCATGTATGGGGAGCCCCTTAATTTATTTTTGTTGTTGCTGTCTTAACAGTATCGGAATAAAATGGCTGTGACATACGGAACACATGGGTACGGACATGACGAATCTATAAGTGTTCCGTTTTTTTGCCATTCGGCTACGGAACCCTGAAAAGGGACCCGAAAAAAAAATCATTATCCATAAAAAAGTTGGAAAGCAGGTTCAGCTGTTGGTCTCGGGTTAGGCCAAGGATTATAGTGATACCCAGTTACTGGGTTTTAAGGTCAGATAGGCAGTCAGCACGATCGGTTAGGCTAGAACCTGACCCTCACGAATGTTAAAAATAGTTGATGATAAATCAACATTTTCAATATTAGAAGACAACACAAATAATAATATAGGTAAGGTTATAATTAAGCCCACGCTTCTGCCTTCCCATTTGCGTATAATATGTGGAACTTCTGATCTATAAGTTCGAAGGACGATCAGATCAGAAGCAGTAAATCATTGAATTTATCAAGTGTACCGGTCACTGGCTACCGTTATGGAATTTATAATGATGGTATAGTATCCTTGATGATGTGAGCATTCCTTACCTTGTCTCAGATGTAGTTCTTTGTTATACAGAGTGTTTCATTAGCGAGTGTTCATATTCAAGGGTGCATGTTCTAAATCTGGTGTTAAATGTATTCGCCTGCTTTGCTGAAGGGTGTAGGGAGGGGGGGTTCAGCTATTTATTAATTATGTTTTATTCTCTACCCAAGGGTGGCGGTTAAGTAGTAACCAGCCTTAGTGTGCTGAAATACGAGTGGCCCTTAAAAAAAAGTGTGGTGAAGACATAACACGGCAGGTGCATAAAAAACCTTAAAAGTAGAAAATATGTTTCAGATACTTAATTTTTCTATTTTTAAAACATATTGTCTGTTTTCTTTTTTATAATCGTGGTGCGATGCAAAGATTTTATTTTAACCAAATGCCCTAAAACGGTGTGATGACTAGCACCTGGTACCCACCCTTTATTTTTTAGCTTTTAGTACATTTACTGCTTCATTATTATGCTTTTTATAATAACATTGTTTAAACTATAATAAGGTCAGTAGCAGTAACATTAGCACTTAAAACGGGACATTTACCACGTATATTACGTATATAGTTATCATTTATAATACTAATAGTGCCGAAATATTGGAAACCCAAAATAAAAAATAAAGGTATTATTTAAGGCTGTTATTTCCCCTTTTAAGTTCTAATTATACTATCTGTTTACCAACTGAATATGCCCTGGTAAAAATATGACCTCGCACTTTTGAAACGCCTTGTAGTTCCATAGCTTTTTATTGGTTCTTTGTAAGTGAGACTATAGAAACGGTAGGGATTAAGACGACAAATTGAATAGTCAAGACCAAATCTAGGAAATCCGCTAAAGACACTCTGCGATCTTTTTTTTAGAAATTGTGGTTAGTTCTTATGGTTGTCAGGAAGATATCGCTTTCAGCGATAAGACCGCCATTGTAACCATAGAATAAGCAATATTGTTAAATAGGTGCGTTTAAATTATGGTGTACACTAAAATATATTCTATGTATTTATTTATCTTATTTGCCACCTATACCATCAAAGCCTATGAACCACAATTCGGGCTGAAACAACAAACTGAGCATGTATGTTTATAATATATGAATAGTTTTATATAATAGAGTGTAAGTAATGTAATAATCTAATTACGAGTATACCTAACTGTATTATTTTGTGTAAACAGAGGTTAAGGTACGATGAGTTTAACGTATCCTTGTGAATTACTCCCCTTATTTAATAAATAATTAAAAATAACACAAAAAACTTACCCTAATTCAGAGCGTTTCTACTTATAAAGCTGGATTAAATCCACAGGAAACTTACCTGTAAATAAAACAAAAAAGGCACTTAAAAACAATTCACATTTATATAGATATCAGGGCCGGAAGCATCCAAAATTTGGCGTGTATAAGGATTGCAATCTTCGGAATCGGTCGGTAATCTTTGGAAGCGGTTCGTAATCTTCAGAAGCAGTCGCGACGAAACTAATTAACATAAATGAATCATAGATACAGTAGGAATGACATACGGCAGTTTGTAAGCGGAAATCCATCATCGGACTACAAGACAAACGGCGATGCGCCACATCCCATCCATACGCACAAAACGTTTTGCGAATACTTTCATTGTGCGTACGGCTAAGGAGTGGAATTCCCTGCCGGAGTCTGTGTTTCCTGATCGCTACAACCTGGGAGTCTTTAAGTCAAGAGTGAATAGGTTAGTTTTAGGCTAGCGTGCTCCATCTTCGACCACATCGTCACTTACCATCAGGTGAGATGGTGGTCAAACGCGAGCTTAATATCAATAAAAAAAAATGTTCGATAGTTAGAATGAGAGTGGAGGTCGTGATACCCTATCATTTATTTATTAAAACTTTATACAACACAAAAGTACAAAGGCGGCCTTAAGGGCCTCAGCACTTCTCACTCTTTATCTCGCTCGCACACTACTGGCCGCGGTCACGCGAGCAAGCGAGACAGGGTGGCAGGGAAAAGACTCCCAGGCACCGATAATTTAGTTTATTTCTTTTTATGGTGAAAATAGTGGTAATTAAAAAAAAAAGTAAATAACATAAGACCTGCTTTATAGTTAGTTCAATTAATATGCAAAGTTTCATTATCTAATTTGAAGTTATTTTTGAATACCAGCGGTTTATTGTTCGGTTTGGAGGTAACTTTGGATTTTTTTTTCTATCAAGAAAATTTTATGGAATCGTGTTTTCGTCAAACATAGTACCTAACATTAATCCTCAACTTTACCATATATTTATTTCAAAATTATTGCTGCAGTATTTTCGACATAACGAAGGATCATGCTAAGCCATTTAAGGTAGTATAGGCCCTTAATGCCTCAGGCATTCTCTACAGTCATCTACCTAACCTTTTACTAACCATAGGGTAGGTAGGCCATTAGGGTCGGCATCCAGTCCAATCAGATGCAGCTGAGTATCAGCGTTATACATGGAACGACGACCTATCTGACCTACACAACCCAGTTATTTTTTTAGGATTCCGTAATCAACAAGGAACCCTTATAGTTTCGCCATGTCCGTCTGTCTGTCCGTCTGTCCGCGGTTTAGCTCAAAAACTATACGTACTAGAAAGTTGTACTTTGGCATGAGTATACACGTTAATGACGCCGAAAAAGTGGTAAAATAAAATTTTGAAAAAATCAATTATTTAGGGTACCTCCCATACATGTAAAGTGGGATGATAAGTTTTTTTTTTCGTTCTTCCCATAGTGTGGGATATCGTTGGATAGGTCTTTCAAAACTATTAGGGGTTTGCTAAGACCGTTTTTTGATTAAGTAAACTGTTCGTGACTTATCAAGCTTTAAAGTACCAATTTTCGTTAGAGTCAAGTGTCCCCCCCCTCTATCAACTAAACGGTTATAGTTATAAATTCAAATGTCACGGCAGTAGTACCTATATATAACGAAATTTAAAGGAAAACTATCACACATAAGTGGGCTTTACAAGTTTACGAGTAATAGTCGACCAATTGTATTTGACTCGAAAATTTCGAACAACTCTATAAAAATGTCGATAGATGGCGCTGAGCGCCAATTGTATCGTGCTAGCTTCAAAACACGGGCTATGACAAGTTTTATACAAATCTCTAAAAAAAAATTGAAACTTTCCGTGCAAAATTGTCGGATCAGGTGAGGATTTGTATAGGAAATCAAATTAGTTAGGTAGTCATGTTTGGCTTTTAGTTAGAGCATGGTACGAAACGATCAGTCAGCGAATATGACACGCACTTGGCTGTTATAAAAACTACGGAACCCTACACTGCGCGTGGCCCGACACGCACTTGACCGGTTTTTTTTTTATTACGAATGAGCCCGCTCTTGACCTCGATCACACCTGATGGTAAGTGTAAGATGAGGTCTACGATCGAACGAGCGAGCCCAGAAAATGCCTATTCACTCCTGCTTTAAAGGCTGCCGGGTCATAAGTGGCAGGGAACACAGAAGCCGGCAGAGAGTTCCGCACCTTGGCTGTGCGCACAATAATTGTAGACGAGAAGCGCTCCGTACAAGCCGGTATATCAACCAAGTGTGGATGGTACCCAGTAGGTAATTAACACGATATCCTTTGGTAAGACCAGAGTCAGATTTTCTGGCTTTTGACTACCCGTAACGGCTGTCAAAGAAGTACAAATGAGAGCTGAGACCAACGGCTTAGGGTGTTTTCTGAGGCACGGAGGTAACTCGTTTATGGTCACCCATAAACGGTGAACTCAGCAAGCTTTAACAGCGAGCGCCTCTCTACAATAAATGATAAAAAATTAATAGTTTAAAAAAAACTAGAAAAACACGCTTTTATAAATGCACGTAAAAACAAATGTTGTCGTTTCTTTTTTTGTAGGTTTTGCCATATTATTCCCATGAGTAGTGAACAATTGAACGGTCGACCCCCCCAGAGGATTTGAAAGTGACATCTATAAAAAATAAATCTATGGATTACGCGGTAATTCAAAAAGGTTAAGAAAACCGATAAAGGATTTTCTTTAGGTTTGATATAACCTTGAAACCTGATCGTGTTCAAAGTCCATTACGTGGCCTTTCTCACAAGTGAAAACACGACTATGATACGATATTCCATCATGGAACGCCAGTGCCTATCTTCCGGCTTCATCATCAGACCTTGAAACATAATCGTGGTCAAAGTTCATTACAAGATTTTTCTAAAAAATCCAAAACAGCTATGATACGATTTTCCATCATGAACTTCCACTACATATCGTCCGGCTCCATCATCAGATCAGTTCGACAGTACCATATTATTGTATTGTCATCAGAACTACATACAGCTGCCAATTTTCATTACGCTACGGCCCTTGGTAGATGGTTAAATTAGTTACCTTAGATTCCATTACATAGTTAGTTACATAAAGGTCGACCTAATAAAAGCGTGTTAATTAATGATTTTTTATTTTGCAAATTGGTTATTAAATAACACTTTAACACGTCATTTAAACTAGATGAGGCCGGTGTTTCCTAACTGACTACCCTGAGAAAAAACACCGGAACAAACTCAGGGGTCCGTGCATTCACAGAGTACTTACTGCAGTACTTTGGTCATGTAGTACGCCGAATTACTGAATACTTAAAAAGCTGATGGTAACCAGCAATGGGGATGGCGAACAACCAAGAGGACGCAGACCGGGACGATGGCCTGAGATTTGAATATTGATATCCATCTTTCCATTAAGCTGAAGACCATAATGCATGGAAAAGACTATTGCAACGCTTCGTCGTAGCCACGATCCTCAGCACTGAGGCACCGACTTTAGGAGGATATAACACATTTTCATAATAAATACACATTACCAGTAACTCATGTTTATTTAACTTATAGCATATGGTTTAACACACACACAGCCAAGTTCCAAGTTACCATTAACTATTTCCTCATCTTACTTCATAAAGGTAAAAATGCACCTTAGATGTAAACTATTTTTACTTTAATTATGTTACGGAAGCTAAAGAAAAAAGTGTAAATATTTACGTCCGTTAGATACGCGTGCACATCTGGCTTGAACATTGCCTTTCCAATAACTGTGACGGGATTGTATGGTGACCATGCAGGAAAGGGTTAGAGGGAAATTGGTGGTCTCGTCTTATTGTAGAATAATATAAGTTTTTAAATTAACTTGGTCACTGGTCACTTGTTCACTAACAGTATAATTAGAACTTAAAACGGGATATTTACAATGTGTGTGTTTCGAGTTTCTGATAGGTATTTCGGCACTGTTGCAAGCGCCATGATCACGGATGAACTTGTAGAATAATTTCTGCAGTACTGATGCTGTATGGCATAAGTAGTAATGTAGCCTACATTACTACTTATGCCATACAGCATCATTATGTAGGTACCTACTCCATGACAGACATGAGAATTGTAAACGATAGTATATATTTAAAATAAATTAAATATAATAACGAAATTCTCTGCAATTTAGCACGTAAGATTCTAGGTTCGTATTGCGTGCGCGCATCAAAGAACAGCATGTCCTAACGAAATACCGCGTCCCGGACGGAAAGGTATCTGAAGGAACAAATGTAGATGATATGTAGATAGGCAGGTTTTCACTGTGAGTTGAGACAAGTTGGGGTCCAAGTCTCTTCTTACCTTACCTTAAACCTTTATCCGTCTTTTGTCCTGGTGCCTGCCCACCAAAAACAAAGACCTGATTCCTGTAATCTTATCTAGAAGAGTTACCCTATTGAAGCCCTCCGGTACTGGCTGTATATGGAATTCCCGTTTGATTCTGTTGAAACACGAGTATGATTCGCTCAATCACAGCCAGGTAGGGCAAGTTGCTTCATTGCTTTAGTTACACCTTTTTAGAAGCAGTCTCATATTTTGGGATATAGGTTATGTTTTCTTGAAGAAGCTGCTAGCTAAAACTAATTGAGGTCTCATTCGAAGCATCGCATCGGTGTGTACGGTACTTCCCCATTTTAACTCTTGTTTTGAATTGATAACATATTTTAATTCATAAATTAATTTAACACAAACTTTTTTCTACGTCCTACACGAGCAATGCATTTTATAATCGTATACGTGTGTTTCTAGATTTTTGTTTGTAAAAAATAAACCAAGATTTTCGTAAACGTCGCCTACGATAAGAATTTGATCTTTGCCGTGAATGCACTTTTACAAACGCTCCGGAACAACTATTCGCAGACCATTTAATTTTTATTCGGTACGGGAATTGAACCTGCGATACTCATCGCAACAGCCGATTGCTCAACCTTTGCGTTAACCAATCTATAATTGTTTGTTGATGCAAAAAAATACGGAATACCTATACCACTTCGTGGTACTTAGTTATTGCCGGGGTTGTAGAACCGTCCTAACGAGATGTACCGCGGCCCCGACAAGCAAGGGCTACTGAAGTGACACGGAGAGTTTTTAGTCAGTAGATTCCACTCCACCCAGAGACGGATGAGTCATTAGTGGATTTTCCGCCCGAATGAAAATTCTAAATCACTTTGGAACTGTTTCAGAGAATTCTCCGTATACAATAGTATAAAAAAAGTTATTTAAAAAATCTAAAAAACCCGACTGCTCAACTGAAATGCAGGCGGGACCCAATTGAACATATTTTTTTTTAATGGGTTGGGTCCGCCTGCTTATTACTTTTTAAAATAAAAATCTGCTTGTTTCTTGCATTTTAGTTGAGCAGTCGGGTTTTTTTAGATTTTTTAAATAACTTTTTTTCATCTATTTAGGTAAAATATTAATTAACAATTTTTTAGTTTTCCCGGTCGTGTCACATTGGCACTCCACCGGATTCAGAAAGTGAAGTCCATATTTTTAAACTTTCTCATTGTATTATTTTGCTAGTATTACACTAATGAAAATGATAAACATAATATACCTTTTTGAAATCCTTGTATTAAGGATACAAGGATTTTAATTTAATTTGATACCCATATTGTAGTGTTCCCAAAATAAAAAAAAATGTTTTTCACCACACACTTCGCACAGCCGCCATGTTTAATTTTTACAAATATCAGTTATCTAAGAACACTCGAGCTGCTAAGACAAATCTAACGATGCCTCAATTGTGTGAATCCGTTCAGCGGTTCTGGAGATATGAGGTAAGTAATAAAGAATATTACAAACATACATACATACATACGTACATACATACAAGATACGCGCGAAAAAACATAACCTTTCCTTTGCAGTCGGATAAAAAGAATTATTTTTAAGGCCGTGCGCGCACTGCCTTGCGGTGGCCGCAATTCCGGTAGTTCTACCGCACCGCAAAATTTGTGTAGTATGGAGTGTCATAGAAGTGCGCGCACTGCGGTCAGTCTACCGGTGCGGTAGCACTACCGGAATTGCGGCCACCGCAAGGCAGTGCGCGCACGGCCTAAGATCTCCGCGGTCATGTTTTATTGTATGGCCACAACAAACACCATGTAAGGCGTTAAACAATTCATTCGGTTCACGGTCTATGCACGTGTTTATTATATTAAGACAAACAATTGTCTTGCACAATCTTATTCGTGTAATATAGATGAGTAACCAGCAAACAATGAAAGTTTGTCAATTATTGGGTCGGAATTAAATTGTATATGGGTGTTGCGCAGTTGTTTTGGTGGGTAACTTGTAAACAGTTTTTGTTTATTAGATTTTATTATATTTAACCAACAATGGAATATACACTTAAAAAAAAAACACGTGTGGCACTCGGGGACTGCCGCAGTAAAGCTATTGCATAGTATTTTTTATCAACTTATGCAATTATAATTATTTATTTATTTTTTATTTATGCAGTAATTTTTTTTCTTTCTTATTTTATTCAACAAAATATTTACAAAAATATCTAAATATAGTATAAAAGTACTTTCAATAAAAATAAATCACAAAAGACATGATGAGACCCTGGGCTTGATCCAGAATACTGACAGATACCAATCCGATTCTTTACTAATCACGCTAATAGAACGTTACCGTTAGACCGTATTCGACCGTATGAGGTTTTATTTTCGTTACGGAATTTCTTGATTCGGTCGCCGCGCTCAAAGATACCAATCCGATTCCTTACTAATCACGCTAATAGAACGTTACCGTTAGACCGTATTCGACCGTATGAGGTTTTATTTTCGTTACGGAATTTCTTGATTCGGTCGCCGCGCTCAAAGCCCGCGATAAAAGCTATGCAATAGCTTAAAAACCCTAAACTACATATATACATCTAAAAATAAACTAAAATATGGCGTCCAGAAATTCGTGCGCTCCGCTGCTGTCCACTGGTAATGTGCCCAAAAGACTGGCGGCATTGCCACGCTGTATGGCAATGCTTAACCGCTGGCCAAGGTAAAAGCCAGCCTTTGGGTCACGCGAAGTGTCAACTAGGCGCCTAGAAAGATTTTTAAATAATTTGTAAGCACTCGGACCCCACGATTCCAAGGTCTCCACCCCAAACGGCTCGAAAATATAACCTCCAACAAGGTTATTATGGTTTTGTTTTGAAAAATATTACAAAGAATTGCCACCGAATAGTATGATTCTCATGCGACATCTTGCACCCGGCCCTGGTTCAGGCCATGGTGCGGGATGAGGGGGAATGGGATGCAGTCGCCTCCTTCTGCGAAGCGAAGGAGGAGGCTGGACGCGTGAGGGAGAGACAACTTTATTTCTCACGCCCCAGCCGCCGGGAGGCACTCCGGACGTCTGGGATCGCGAGCTGATCTCTCTTCTCATGATAGTAAATATATAATTAGATAGATAGATACAAAATTCATCTATTTAGTTCAAACTTAAATACACACGAAAATTGTTTAGCCTACAGGACACCAAAACAAAATGGTAACAAAAAAGATTCAATTCATATTCAATTTTTTTTAGAACATGTCCTACCCCTCATACAAAATGTAGTTACTTACTTAAATACTTTTTACTTACACTCACTTTTTCTTACCTAACAATAGTTTTTAAGCACGTACGTATCAACATGATGGATTTATGTAGTCCGAGTTAACTTTATTTTCCGATTTTTTATTATTATTGCGTGTGACTAATCTGTCTTAAATGATTCCAAGACAAAAAATATAGCAGATATTTTAATTATTTAATAAATTATAAGTACTAAATCATAAACAAAACATTACTATGTAATTCAGGACGGCAAAAGGTTCTTTTTAACATGACAAGCTTCTTTGCGCCACTTAAAAACATAAGTTAAACATTTAAACATAATTACATTAATTTCCCAGCAGGCCCCCAAGTAAACACAACATTACTTCAAGTTATATCAGAAGCAACTTATAAATATCACTTAATCAAAGTGTTAAATTATAAAGTATTGCTTAAATTTGCTCTAAGATTAAGTAAAGCGGCTCGTAATTGATTCGCAAGTGAAAGCAATGCGAAAGTCTCGTGATTAAACTTTGAGCTCGATAATAATTGCGGCCATTTTTGTTTCTTTTTTGCGAGGTACAACTGCCAGTTGTCGGCCATTGCTGTTGATTATTTATGTTCGCAGGTTTTTTCAAAGTTTTATTAAAATAATTGCAAATGTTGATTCGTTTGTAAAAGCTCTAGTTTAAATAAGATTAAGTTGATTATAGAATACTAGCTTTGTAGCTTCTAGTTTTCCCGCATAAATCCCGATCCCGTGGGAATTGTGGGATAAAAAGTAGCCTATTTTTTATTCCAGGATATTAACTATCTACTTTCCAAATTTCATTCAAATCGGTTCTATAGTTTTTGCGTGAAAGAGTAACAATCATCCATACATCTACAATACCTAGGTACATCCATCCCCACGAATTTTCGCATTTATAATATTAGTAAGATAAGAAAAAAAAACAACTAACTACTAGTACTTTAGTCATTTTTAATTTGTCCTTTTGAAATGAATTGATTGGAATTTTAATATTTTTCTCTTTGACTCTCACAGACGGTGCCATCTCATATGTATCGTAGGTGCTGGAAAATATTTCTTTAGAATTAAGCACCTTTGAACTTATTTTTAATGTTTAATTATAATCTAGCATAGGTAAGTAAAAGAAGATAAATAGATAAAAGATTGTGATTGATTAAAAAAGGTAGATTGATTGTAAATAGCGCCATCTATGCCGGCCGACATGAACTAAAATGTTCAAGTAAGGTTGCAAATTTCTTTTTATGCAAGGATGCATTCCTACTCATAGAATAAAGTCTGGAGTTCAGACAGTAATGTGCAAAATTATGCGTAACAATATGCAAAGGCATGTGTCAAGCGAGTTTATTGTTTAGTTATGTTACAAAAAATACGTGGTGTATTGTCAAAACCCATTTATAGTCAGAATTTGCATAGACTTGCATTTGCAATGTGACATTCCCTTGCATGTCATTAACATTAGGTGTGGGCTGAGGATTCTTTATATTTCACATAACATAACCTATAACGGTATGAGAGGGAATGGGGCGTTATCTACCTACTACATGAACCCAGTGTGGTTTGGTGGATGTCCCATCTCTTCTTCGGATTTTTCTGTCGTAGAACATGCTGGAATCCTCACGATGTGTTTCTTCATCGTTTATAAGTATAGTTAAGTTTGTAAAGACATATTAAAATAGATATCAAACAAAACCCTTGTAGGTACCCTAAATACGAAAATTACGAGAACGGAGTACGGATAATGTTTCTAAAAGGAGTGCAGAGAACTAATAATTTTATAATAACGTTTTTTCTGTCTCTGGTCGGTATCGTAAATTGCATCAGGTTGCATCTGGGACGGATGATCTACCTCCACCGTGCATTTCGAAAACTGGGCGAGCACTAATATTGAATAAATACTCAAAGCCAGTCATTGTCATCGCCACCCTAATTATTACAATCACTAAGATTGAATCAACTTATTTGTCTCGTATAACGGTAGTATTTTTTGTACCTTCCCTGTCTCATTGCTTGATTTATTAATGTCTTTGTTAATTTGTCTACCTGCACATACGTTTTGCCCAAAAAAAATAATTCATGTTCGAGCAAGTTTGCTGAGTAATAAATTGTATAAAATTATTAAGCTTTTTTGCGACATTCCCGTATTGTGCCTTGATATGTATTTTAGTTTATTTCAATTTGAGAATAAGGGGTCGGCCTTTACAGCTTCCATACTTAATGATTAAATAATCTATTATATAATACTTATCGATATACAAATTATGCCCAGGATTGGTGTTCTGAGACATCAACAGACAACACGTAGCCGCGAGATAGCGAGACGACCTGCGTACTGGCTTATTTTGGCTTTTATAATTGTAAGTCTTTCCTATCATATATTATGATATTGCTAAAATAGTTTTGAGTTTATAGTTATCACATTTTAATTATGGTAGGTCTTGTTGTCTCGAAATAAAGATGAATTTAGTTTTGAGTTGGAAGGAGGCGCAGAATTATGACCGCTAGAAGAAAAGGAGGGAGGCGTTTGCTTAGCAGTGGGACACTATAGGGCAAAACAAATTATAGATAACCAATTTTACAGCAATTCTTTTTAATTAAAATTTTTCATAGTTTGGTTGCCATGTAACTGGCCTATAACGCTACATTAAGAAAAGCTGCAAATAAAGTCCCGGGCAGCAGCTAGTTTGACGTAAAGAAAGGGCTTCATTACATACACGGAACAACAGTCCAGCTCACTATCCATTCCTCACAAGAACCAGCAAATAAACTGCTAGAAAACTTAATTACAAATTCCCCATTCCTATAACATCTGGCAGTAATTAGGAATAACCTCAAGTAATAAATACATGAAGCCAAGATAACTATGTTTCTAATGACATCAAACGTGTTTACATGTAAGAGTAGGACGTACATACTTCTGTAATTTCTGCACACAACTAGTGAAGGGACACAAGATGTTAAATGAGATAAATCGAGTCTGTCATAATCGATAAAACGCATCGATAGAGTCGTTACTCATGATCGATGATTAGCCAGCGATTAAGTCGATTTCAATTTTCTCAATATGGTACACCGTGTTATATATATATAGCTATCAATGATTGCCGTGATTGATCAGAAAATGTTGTGTAGAAAACGTTTTTGAACTGGGTTGGGAAAATACAGGCTGAATGTAAAGCGGTTTAATCCGATTTAGAACATAAACAAGTTGAAAATTTATGGGGTTTTACAGATTAGTTGAATATAATAACGGATTTCACTTACGCAAAGGCGTGGTTAACGAAATTACGATACAACTGACAGGGAAAGCAGAAATTATAGTTGACTTGTTTTCGTACCAATTGTTATCATGGTCTGATTTTGTTATATCCGTTGACTGATTCTCCTTAATATAAATTACTAGTACTCATGCGGGGATTCGCTCCCGTAGATTCTATCACGGTAAAAACATAACTCTCCTTTTTTGCAGTCGCGTAAAAAGTAGCTTATAACCTTCCTCAAGCTTCAAGCTACTTCCATACCAAATTGCATCCAAATCAATCCAGTACTTTCGAAGATTTAGCGCGTTCAAGCAAGCAAACAAACAAACAAACAAACAAACAAACAAACTTTTCCGCTTTATAATATTAGTATAGATCGTAGCAACTTTGTAAATATCTGAGTGAGTGTAAAAATCTTAATATCTATGTATGTCTGTGATTCCAGCGTAACGCAACCTATATAGTGGTTTACATTATGCTAAAATACAAACAAACTTTCATTACATATTCATGTCTGTCAGTCTTTTTGTTTTTAGGGTTCCGTAGCCGAATGGCAAAAAACGGAACCCTTATAGTTTCGACATGTCTGTCCGTCCGTCCGTATGTCACAGCCATTTTATTCCGAAACTATTAAGACTATACATGTAAAACTTGGTAGATAGATGTATTCTGTGAACCGCTTTCCGATTTTAAGAGAAAATTTAAAAAACATTTAAAATAAAGGGGGCTCCCCATACATGGAACTGAAACTGAAAATATTTTTTTTTCATGAAACCTATACGTGTGTGGTATCTATAGACAGGTCTTTAAAAATGACATAAAGGTTTCTAAAATGATTTTTCATAAACTTAATCGATTAAAAGATATACGCTTCCAAAGTGGTAAAATGTGTGTCCCCCCCTCTAACTTCTATAATAATGAAGTGAAAAATCTAGCAAAACCATATGTTGTAGATCTTAATGTAACCTTTCAGCCAAAATTGGTTTGAACGAGATCGAGTCGGCAGTTTTTGAGATACAGTATATTTTCTAAAACCGCAAAGATAACTTTGTAATTCATACAAATACTATGAAAAACAAAGTTATTTGGCGTAGTTGTAAAAATTGTAAATAAGCTAGTTTTAAGAAATTTTTAAGGTTTTTTGTTTTTTTTTTTCAATTAAATATATTAAGTATATTTATTATAGTTACCACGGAACCCTTCATGGGCGAGTCCGACTCGCACTTGGCCAATTTTTTTTTTTTTATTGATGCTAGGCTCGCGTTTCACCTGATGGTAAGCGATCATGTGGTTGAAGAAAAAGCACTCTCTAGAAGTAACTTATTCACTCTTGACTTTAAAAATACCTCTAGGTTATAGCTATGAGGAAATACAGACTCCGGCAGGGAATTCCACTCGTTAGTTAATCTAAAAATGGGACTTTCATTAGAAGATAGAGGAGGTTATAGGGCAACTTATGTCTAGGCTACTGCTTTTTATTCCGGAATTCACACGGAATCGGGATTAACGCGGTAAATGTCGGTAATATCGACTCCCACGCACACGAAGCCGAGTGCACAGCTAGCATAATACATTTTATTGATGTTTCTATTCAACAGGGTGGGATTACCAAATACCAACTGGGCGCGCTTGAGTCTATTGAGAAACGGGCCAAGAGGCTCAATGGCAACGGTGCACTGGTCGACTCAAAGCTCCAGAGCCTTGAACATCGGCGATAAGTTGTAAGTCTATCAAGTTCTACCAAGCCAGTTCCATCATCCAACTACAAGGCGAACGGCGATGCGCCATCGTTAAATGGTGGACATCTCATCCACACGCTCAAAACGTTTTGGGAATACCTTCATTTTGCGTACAGTCAAAGAGTGAAATTCTGTGTTTCCTGATAGCTATGACCGTATCGAATTTTAAGTCAAGAGTGAATACTTTACTTTTAGGTAGGCGTGTTTCATCTTCGACCATATTATCGCTTACCATGGTGGTAGGTAAGATAGTGGTCAAACGAGAGCCTATAATGAATAAAAAAGAAAAAAATTATATAAGAGATCGATTCAAAAATCGATTCAACCCAATCCCTAGTGTTGTGCCCGGGAAAGTTGATACGTATTTATTTAAATACGTGTACCGTGTGAATGTTATTATTTATAGCCGTGGTCGTTGGAAAGCGGACACGAAAGCTACTGGCGGCGACGGATCTTGAGATCAACTAGATGCTATTATATTGTGCTAAAGTTTATTGCTGAAGGAAATGGAAAAAGCTATATAAAAATGTTGACGTTAAATTTAGTACAAAGTCAGTTGGTAATAATAGTATAGAGCTTATTGGTGATTTAAAAATGATTTATGACAGAGCTGAAAGCACTGCTAATAAGACGGATAGGAACGAATGCAGCAGTAACGCTGCAGTAACTGAATGCCCAATAATAAAAAAACTGTTTACGTGCACTCTCACCCAATTTTCATTTGTCAGGGTGAAAATCTTCAATTGACTCCGCCCGCTCTGAGTGGAGTGGAAGCGAGGGCCCCTTTTATCCTGACTAAAACCCAACCTGTTCCTTCAATTGCCTTTGTGTTCCAGGGCTGCGGTTTCTTGTTAGAACATTCTCGCAACCCTGACAGGCGATTGACCTATGGGACCCCGTCTTTGCTGCTGACTGCTCTTTGAGGCGCGCGTGGAACACGATGTGTTATCGAACTTGGTGCATAGGTTGATACACATTAAGTTAGAATTACAAACTTACAGTAAATTATTTACAAAAATAAACATTAAAATAAAGATGAATGATATGGCATTCCTTATGTTTTGAAATACACACACACGCACAACTAATGCTGCCTGCCACGTTATCTCTTCACCAGCCTTGGTTGACTGATAGAGAGTGCCTACTGCATTTAGTCCGCCTTTATGATTGTTAAATAATAAACTATTTGTTAAAAATCACTCACTAAAATTAAATTCCCTAACACTTAATTCAATGCCTGTCGGTTGTCAGCTTATAAAGTGTTTCGAATTCTCGAAATACTTGGTTACTCCTGCCATATTGTCGTATATCGCGAGATTTCAGTACGCAGCAAATTGACGTGCGTAAGCGTGGACTGTGTGAAAATCGTGATTGGTTTTATCAGCTTTGGCGTATGCTAATATATAATATTGCAGACTCCACGGTTGTGTAAAGGTCCTTTCATATGGTAACTGGCTCGTTGGCTAAGGTTTTGTCCAACATCGTTTGTGGGTGCCGGAAGCTTGCAAACAAGAGAATCTATTATTTCGACTTAACTTTCGACCTCGTAACAATATGACTCTTTAGCAGTTAAATACTTAGTTTATGTTTTTCCAAAATTGGCATGAAATCATAAAGTATTTATTAAATAGGCTTAATGTTTGTCCGAGAAACTATGTTGCGAAATGCTTGGAAGAAAAGTCTTGTTAGGTAAAATTCTGCTTATGAAGGGTATGAAATCTCAGCGCTGAAATTAGATAGGAAATGTGTTGAAATATGCTGCACATTACGATATTCAGTGAAACTTGAAGTCAAAGTCAATTTGAGGACTGAGCATAGAAAATAATATTTTAGTGCGAAAAGTTGTGTGTTTGTGTGTAAGTATATATGTAGGTTTACGATAGTTATTGGTGACTGATTCACACAACTGAAGTAGATATACCTACCTACCATAAATAAATCTCAAAACAGAAATAGAATGCGCATTTGCGATTCACGATAGAGATAGGGTTTTGAGATTATCATTGTTTTGGTTTTGACGTATATCAAATGCAGTATTTGGTCAACGAAAAATATCTAGGCTAAGCGTAAGTTTATTTAACACTGATTATTACGGCTATAAGAATAAAATCTGGTTATAGATATTAACTTAGTCTATAAAGAAATTTATACTTCATTTAAAATTAAGTTAATCATATTACTTCGTCTTCCGGACTTGGTACATTAGTATCCTAAATATATATAAAGATATATAACGTAGTAGTATAGATATGAATATTATCTATATATTCACGGCTTCTGTCTGTCAATCAGTTCGTAATAAAATCTAAAGCTACTGAATAGATTTTCATGCGGTTTTCACTAAAGGATAGAGTGACTCATGGGTAAGGTTGGTGATATCGTGTGAAGCCGAAAAAGTAAAGACTGGATCGAAACGTTACCAGGATTGACATATTACTTTCAAAATATCAAACAAAATATAGTCAGCATTTCCAGAAGAATAGTTATGACATTAGGCAAAAGTAAGGTAGTTTAGTATGTTAAAAAAAGAGCGCGGTCGCAAAATATAATATCAAACTCATCTGAAAGCGTCTTTCAGATGATAAAATAATGACAAAACAGCCTCACAGCTTATCAAATTGAACCTAACATTTTAAAGCCTCGTCTATTAGGTCAATGAGACATTGAAGATAAGCAAAACTAATGTAAGTATATTCAGGTCGCAACGGTTACTGCTAGTGCACTTAATCAAAGGATAAACTGTGTTATTAGCGGCATAATTTTCTCCTGATTTGCATATATAGTGGCGTGTGTGCTTATAATAACTGGATATTTCAAGAATATTATATTCTGGATGATTGGATGCTTCGATTTTAGTGGGGATGTGAAAGCTTGTGAGCATGTAGAGCAGTTTACTTTCATATAGGGATACTCAATTTTAGTTCGTGATGTTCCCACGGTGTCTGTATCTACTAATTTTCAATAAGGTTTGTGTAAATAAAATTTAAAATAAGTATACTAAACCTCAGAAAACAACGGTTGAACTTCAAATGTAAAAATCGGAATTGGTTTGCATATTTAAAATTATACAAAAAGATTTTTAACTATACGAAATAACAATGCTTTCTCAAGTTACTAAACTAATCAACTTCTCAAGATAGATACCAAACACGAAGAAACTTTAAAAATAAATGTCTATGTTTCTGTTGGTCTAGTTAATCTTAAGTAACGATTTTAATGGGACTGTCATTGGATCTTAGGGAAAGCAACATATATACTGCACAACGGCTTTGGGGCACAACAAGTTGAATTATAAAACTCTAGACAGCTGTAGAACTGAAGGCACTCAAATGAAAGTATCAAGACCCAGCAAGCAGTTGAATAATCATTAATTTACACAGACTTGCTGCTTGACCTTTTAAACAAGAAAATTTCAAGATAATTCAATTCAATTCAAGAGAATTCAAGAGAATTTCAGCACCAAATAAATAACGTTAAAAACCCAGGTTCCACGTTATCCAGCCATCCATCTTCCCAGCAATCATGTTTTCTTATTTTGGCAATCCAATATCGGATTACTGTTTACCGAATCTTTATCTTGTCTTATAGTCTATTGCAAAATGTAGTTTATTGCACCGATTTAAAGATTTCTTTGGGCTTAATTAACACTTTAAATGGAATCCCAAATTATGTGTTGTAAATACGAATCCGGATGGTTGTAATTTACTTGTAAGGTGTCTTAAATAAATAAGGATTTGTTAGAGTTATGTGTTTTGTGTAATTATTTTTGCTTATTATTTTGTTGCTGTTGAAATCGTATTCTGTTGGATGAAAGATGTTTTTTTTTCTGGGTAGTAAAATCATGGATTGTAGGAGACTTTTGATGATTTTCCCGCTGTGGGTGGAACAGAAGGGAGTGTCAAACTTCTACTGACTAAAAAAGACACTGCTCTTTCAGATGCCTTTGCGTTTAGGGGCTGTAGAGTTAGAGCATATTCCCGCAATAGCCAGGGTGTCTCCCGCACTGATTGGGGTGTGAGGAAGAGAGTTGTCTTATCTTATTTTCCATTACATTCAGTATCAGCCTATAACGAATTAAGATTCAAAATTATCTCAAGCTACGCTATCGCTGTTAACTTTAAACCTGAAATAGTAAGTCTCTAGACCAGATAACAAAAAAAGGCAAAAGCTAGTAATACTATAAACTAGCTTTTGCCCGCGACTTCCCCGCCCGGTCCTTAACTATTCCCATGCCAAATTTCATCTAAATCGGTTCAGCGGTTTAGGCGTGAAAAGGTAACAGGCAGACAGAGAGACAGACAGTTTCTTTCCCATTTATAATATTAGTATGGATGTGAAAGTTTGTGAGTATGGATGGATGGAAGGATGTAGGTATGTTTGTTACTCTTTCACGCAAAAACTACTGAACGGATCGGAATGTAATTTGGTAAGTAGATAGTTGACATTCTGGAATAACATATAGGCTAGTTGTTATCCCAAAATATTTAAGGGATCGGAATTTAAAGTTTTTTAATTTCGCGGTAATAACGCAACAAGCGAACGAAGTTGCGAGCGCAGCTGTTGTATTAATTATCCAGATTTTCTGTGTTTCCCGATAGCTATAACCTTGGGGTCTTTAAGTCAAGAGTGAATAGGTTACTTTTAGGTAAGCGTGCTCCATCTTTGACCACATCATCACTTACCATCAGGTGAGATGGTGGTCGAACGCGAGCCTATAATCAATAAAAAAAAATATCTTGCTATAATACACACATCAAAAGTGTCTAGGGATCAAGCATTTTTATGCGGATTTCTTGAGATTGAGATGTGGCTTTGTAATAAAGAACAATGGCGAATCCTCTAACAAATTTTTGTTGGCATAATTTTGTAGCGTCTATTAATGGAAAATATACAAGAGTATAGAGTTTCAATTCATGATCATTTTTGCCTTAAGATCCACTATTAAAAGAACTCTTGGAAAAAAGATATTCGTTGAAGAAGTTTTAAAGGTTATGTCTGGCCATTCTTACGTAAACCGATTTATTGGAAGCAGACTAGTACCGCGGACTTGATTATATCCATAGTCAACGCTAGTGTGGAAAACATAGACCTAGTAGTGAGCCATTGTCAGTTGGCCAGGGGTCTCCCGCCCACGATCTCACGGCAGCATGGAAAAAGTGGCTGTCGCAACCGAAGGCTGGGCACGCCGCAATCGCGGCGATAAGTCCCGTCTTTGAGAAGTGGCTGGAGAGACGCCACGGCGTCCTCACCTTCCACCTGACGCAGGTGCTTACTTGACACGGATGTTTTGAGAGGTACCTATTTCGGATTCAGTGGGAGGACACGCCCGGGTGTCGACATTGCGTGGACCACCCGGAGAACACGGTAGAGCATACGGTGGACGTGTGCCCCGCTTGGGCAGAGCTTCGCCGTTTCCTCATTGAGGCTATCGGCAGCGGTGACCTCTCGCGTCCGGCCCTGGAGCGGAGCGAGTGGGAATAGAATGCAGTCGCCTCCTTCTGCGAAGCAGTAATGCTAGTGAAAGAGAAGGCCGAACGCGCGAAGGAGAGGCAACTCTCTTCCTCATGCCCCAGCCGCCGCGGAAGTCGCCCCGTGCGTCGGGGATCGCGAGCCGATCTCCGGCCACCGTAGGCGCGGGCTTGCGGACGGCGAGCAGGGGTAGCTCACCGTCCGGTAAGGACCAGGCCCGGGTCAACGGCGCATCGTGTTCCACTTGCGCCTCAAAGAGCTGTCAGCACCAGTGACGGGGCCCCATATGGCCATTGCCTGCCGGGGCACAACCCTGGTAATGTTCTAACGAGATACCACGGCCCCGGAACTTATGGGCAGCTGAAGGAACAGGGTGAGTTTTTAGTCAGTAGTAGTCTGATACCGCTCTGGGTAAAGCGGAAGGGATTCCGTTTTACCCAGAGCGGGAGAAGTCCCCGCCACTTCCAAGGTATTGTTGATTATATAGAAAATCTGTTTTAAACATGTAACTATGCGTTATAAAAGCTATAATTACAAGCATTAAGTATTACAAGTTAATTGCGGCTCTGTCCCTAGGATGGCAACGCATGTACAATGCCTTTTGTAATACAGATCCATATAGGCCGCGGCGATCACTTTCCATCAGTCGGAACATCTGTTTGCCATCCTCAAATATGGATCTTAGTCGAATTAAATAAATAAATACTATAATAGTAGGTAATAGATAGTTATAAAAATTAAACAATTGGTTTTATATAATATGTATGTATTTATTCTTCATCTTCTCTTATGATAATATCGTCCAAAAAACCTGCTGGTGTAGTAATAGTTGTCTGATGTCTGGCCCATCCGAGATACCAAACTACCGCCGTGGTATGCGCGCAACATCCGACAGTTCGTCTTCCCACTAAGCAACTGCAACAGTACTCTATTATTCATGCACGGCCGGGCACATTATTTTCTATTAATATAATTATACGTATTGCCTTCGAGACATGGTGTGATTTAATTTTGCCTCTAATAAGGGTTGTATCACTACTGCCTCTAAGATTGTATTCAGATGAATTTACTCACTCACTGCATACCTCAATCTTGTATCCGCCGTGGAAACATACATGTTCACCATAATATAAACGTGCTTGTCGTATTTGGTACGTTCCCAGGGCGAATAGAATGAGGTCTCTATATTCTAAGATAGGAAAGTAAACATTATTTCTGTTTGTGGATATGTTTTGGAAATTAGAAGTTGTTCTATTCATATTGACAGCCTCAACCATACTAGCCAGATTATTTTCTAAATTCATATTTTGCCTAATTATGTTTAATATTTATTTGGCATATTCACTGTCTTGCAGGCGAGCACCAAACTTATTTAGTAAAGCTGCTGCTATCTGGAAGTTTTGCATCATGTGGGGAAGTGATCTATGGAAATATTCTTGCCTCAGTAATTTAAAATCTCTTTTAAATTATCCATTGACCACTTCTACATATGCGGCAGTTAACACACATTATGCGAGTAGGCATTACATGAATTCCCATTGTGATATACAAATGGATGCACAAACAACAAAGTCCAAAGTATCAGGTAGTATATCGTAGTCCAAAAAAGTCAAAGCAAAACGTCGACGGCGTAAATAGCAGCTGATCGGAATCCTTAGGCAAGCACTAGTCGCAAGGAAAAACTGAGTTTATACACAGAAGCAGTTAATAATTTCAAAAGTACGGAAACACAACCGACATTACACGAGATAGCAGCAGTTGTCAATACACCTTACGCAAATGTCAATGTCATGTCGTATTGTTGCCATACTTTGCTTTGCAGTATGACTTTATTTTAGTATTTATTTATTCAGCAGAATTCTTAACAAAAATCTGCAATTATATTTATTATGTTTTATCAATACGCTTGTAAAGTATACTTATGCAATTAGGGAAAAACACTTTAAATAAATTGGAGTAGATTTACTAATACATGGCAGAGAAACCAGCAGAGAACTTTCAACTGAGACAATATTGGCTAAAAGACATGAAGTTAAATTGTAAAGGAAAAAAATAATCTAATCCCTTGTGATCATATTAGTCAATTGTATTTCCAAAAAATAAATATTTTTTCTTAGAGTGGGTCAGTTCATAAGTATATCTTGAAAAAAACTAAGAAATAATTTTATTAACATTTGCAAACATGACATTTATAGACGCTCAAATATTCTATTAACAATTTTTTCGCCTTTGTTCTTTATGATTTTATAAATTTATATGGATCCTTTTTGGTGCATTTCATAATTTGAAACAGGAACTGTTAATCAAATTCGAGTAAAATATGAAAATCAGCTGTCAATATTTTCCCTATAAAAACATACAACGCATTGAAGACATTATTAGTGCTACTGTTTCCCTACTACTGATTAAAACCAACGTTATTATGGAGCGGCGACGTCATTTAAGCAGGGAAGAAATGCTCAGAGCCGTGGGAATGATAGAAGCTGGTTCCCGGCAACGTACTGTGGCTTTAGCTCTGAATACAAGTCAGAGTGTTATCAGTCGACTTTGGACACGTTACCGAAGCACTGATACCGTGGCTGAGCGCCATGGAGGACGGTATCGCTGCACCACACGGAGACAAGACCGATACATTCAAATCTTAACTCGAAGAGCTCCAACAATAACCGCCATGATGTTAGCCGTGAGGCTTCATCACTCTTCAGGGAACTTAATTAGCGACCAAACAGTCAGAAACCGCTTGCATGAAGTGAACCTTCATTCCCGAAGACCGCTACGGGTACCACCTATAGCAATGCACAATCGTAGGATTCGATATCAATGGGCTCTTGAACACAGAAATTGGGCAGAAGAACAATGGCGTTTCGTGTGCTTTTCTGATGAGTCTCGTTTTGGTATGAGACCGGATACAAGACGTATACGACACTGGAGAACCCCTGGACGCCAACAGCGATTAAAATCCTGCCAGGAAGTCCATCCTTATAGTGGTGGAACCATCATGGTATGAGCGGGTATTTGGATCGGCGGAAGAACTGAGTTGATTTGGATCAGAGGCAACCTCAACGCTCAAATTTATGCTGAGACGATTGTATCTGACGTCATCGTTCCTCTACAAGTGCAAATCGGTCCCTTATTTCAGTTAATGCATGATAATGCACGACCGCACACCGCAAGAGTTGTAAGACAGACTCTCGCCGCAGCTAACATCAATGTCCTGCTCTGGCCTGCTCAGTCGCCAGACTTGAACCCGATTGAGCATGCATGGGATATGCTACAGAGAAGAGCTCTGCCGAATATGGAGGGTATCCAGTCGCAAGAAGACCTTTTTTTGTTGTTGTAACGAACATGGGCGGCCATTCCACAGCGTGATTTGGATGAACTCATTTTGAGTATGCCAAACCGATGTTCTTGTGTTGTTAGTGTTCGCGGTAGAAACACGGATTATTAATTGTTTAAGTTACCCAATAAAATTTTAAAGAAAACTGTTATTTCAGTCTTTTTTTCGAACTTTAATGTTAGTGGTTCAAATGTCAAAAATCCCTTTATTAGGAAAATGGCAAATTTCTTTATTAATGCAAAGGTGACTTGGTTTATCGTTACTGTGACAAACCAAAACACTTTATTTGATGAATCCTTAAAGAAAATTTTAATTAATATCAATCAGGAGAAAAGTTATTGCAAAAATATATGTTGATCCCTAGACACTTTTGATGTGTGTATAAATATTACTGTTACGATCATGAGAACAGAAGTGTCCCAGTGGTAACTGTAAATTGTAGGTTCTGCGTTGCATCCCAGACAGGCACATCACTTTGTGTATTTTCAACCGACGACCAAAAGAGGAGGTTATCAATTCGACGCGTATATTTTTTTTTTTTTTTTTTTTTTATGTATGATCATCGAGTACTCGAAGACGGCTGAACCGATTTGGAAAATTCTTTTTTTGTTCGAATGGGTATACTTCGAAATTGGTACCATTATCACCAAAGTCAGAATCTGATGATGGGATCCTGGAGAAATCGAGGGAACTCTTCAAATATTATAGGCACACCTATGGCGTTTTGCGTATTTCTTATAGTAACTTGTGCAGTTGCTCTCAAAAAGTACCATTTGGGGAAGTGGAACTGATGATGAAGACCACAAATGGCCGCCGAAACTACTCAATAATAAGTATTTCGTGGATTGCGATTTGATTACTTGAATATGGATATTAAGCACTTGGTTCTCGTCACAATGCATATGGTGATGTATAGCTGATGGTGAAGTACCAGGAGAACTCCTCAAAAATTAACGGCCCAGTATTGGGAAAAGCAATATTTTGTAAAATGTTATAAGTAGTTGACATTTAGGCTCTTGTAACTAGGTAAATTAAAAATCAACCAACTAAAAAGAGTGAAATAAAAACTTTTTACCAAAAAATTAAACCGACTCCCAAAAAACACTGCAAAGTGAAAAATAACTTTAATTTCGGAAGTCGGTGCCAAAAACGAAAATACAAAACTAAAGACACCGACTACCGAAATTAAAGTTATTTTTCACTTTGCAGTGTTTTTTGGGAGTCGGTTTAATTTTTTGGTAAAAAGTTTTTATTTAACCCCCGACGCAAAAAGAGGGTTGTTATAAGTTTGACGTGTCTGTGTGTCTGTCTGTGGCATCATAGCTCCCGAACGGATGAAGCGATTTCAATTTAGTTGTTTTAAAGGTGACTTATGTCCGAGTGCTCTTAGACATGTTTGATGAAAATCGGCAGAGTCGTTTGAAAGTTGTGGGGGGTGAAATTGGAGGAGAATAACCGAATGTCTGCAAATATGCTCAAGTGGGGTATCAAATGAAAGAACACATCGTGTTCTTTCATTTACAATCAGACATGTTTTATCAAAATCGGTTCAGCCATTTACTAGATATGGGGAGTGAAAGTGGGGATGAATAATTGAATATGGTCAAATATACCCAAGTGGCGTATCAAATGAAAGTACACCACGTGTACTATATTGCAAAAACTGTCCATTCCATGAAATTGGTCAAAGTGACAAAAACTATGGTAACTAGGTGAAGCATAAAATAAAAATTAAATAAAAAATAAAAAAACCGTGACTTTTATATTTTTACTATTTAAGGAATATTTCTTAAACTACTTTTAAGTATTTTTTGCGTAGGGGTTTTTTTTAATTTTTAATTTAATTTTTATTTATCGTCATCACTGCTTTCAAACGTTGAAAGAAGTAAGTAAGTAAGGCAACCGGGATGTCCTAGTACTGAAAAACCGAAGACACGCTTTATGTGATAATGTGTAGTACGCATTTTCTCTCATAGACATCACGGGGCAGTACAGGCAGGCAGTATGGAGGGAACGACTGTCGCAACCGAAGGCCGGGCACGCCGCAATTGCGGCGGTAAGACCCCTCTTTGAGGAGTGGCTAGATCGGCGTCACGGCGTCCTGACCTACCGCATGACGCAGGTCCTCACCGGACACGGAAGTTTCGGGAGGTACCTGTGTCTGATGGGAAAGGAGGAAACGCCTGGGTGTCACCACTGCGAGGGTCGCCCTGAGGACACAGTCGAGCACACGGTGCAGGACTGCCCCGCTTGGGCAGAGCACCGACGTGTCCTCACGGCGGCAATAGGCGGAGACCTCTCGCGCCCGGCATTGGTCGAGGCCATGCTGCGGGGCGAGAGGGAGTGGGAAGCGGTCGCCTCCTTCTGTGAAGCAGTCATGCTTCCGAAGGAGGAGGCGGGCCGCGTGAGGGAGAGGATGGCGTCCTCCCTCCAGCCCAGCCGCAGTGGTAGACGCCCACGGCGTCGGACGTCGGCCGACGATCTCCGGCCACCGTAGGCGCGGGCATGCGGACAGCGAGTAAAGGGCAACTCGCTGTCCGACCATGGACCATGCCCGGGTCGACGGTGCGTCGTGTTCCACGCGCGCCTCAAAGAGCGTCAGCAATATGACGAGGACCCCCTGTAGAGGGCCGAAGCCTGCCGGGGTCGTGGGACTCATCCCGTTACTGTGACCCCGGTACGTAAAGGGTTATTAAAGGAACACCGTGGATTTTAGTCAGTAAAAGTCTGACAGTCCCTCCCACCCTGCCCGGGGTGGGAGGACTTATTTGATAATTTTACCACGTTAAAAAAAAAAAAAAAAACAAAAAGTTTTGTAGGTGTATTTTTTCGATCAATAATTGGCTAGCCTGGAACTAAAGTGGTCTAAGTAAAATTTTCACGTTAATCCTTTTATGAGCAGTTTTGAACAAGCGTTAGCCTTTAGCGTGGTAAACGCTAAAAAAAAAAGGATTTTTTTAATTTTTAATTTAATTTTTGTTTATCGTCATCACTGCTTTCAAACGTTGAAAGAAGTAAGTAAGTAAGGCAACCGGGATGTCCTAGTACTGAAAAACCGAAGACACGCGTTATGTGATAATGTGTAGTACGCATTTTCTCTCATAGACATCACGGGACAGTACAGGCTGATAATAATGATACAATACAATACAATAATTTTCTATCCAAAGTAAAGTACAGATAATGGACATCTGTATTCTGTTTACAGTGAAGCATTTACAGGTGCACAGTATATTTGATCAATGACCCCTATGCTAGATGGATGACGGACGGATGACCCCTAATAACACAGGTTACGAGTATAGGGGTCATCCATCCGCCTGTTATATGTACAGTGTTAATTATTATTGAAAAATAAATTATACTTATAAATAACGTGCAGAGATTAGTAAAAATGGGTGTAGTGTTTACGTATGTGTAGTGTTTATGTATATAGAGGTTTGAGTAGATCTGATGAAATATGGTAATAATGCTATAGCTTTCTCACTAATATCCTACTTAAATAACCGTTCACAGCTTTAAGCAAAAAACTAAAGCTCTAAGCTTTTCTTTAATTTCCCACTAACAATTCACTTTCCTTATAACCACAGACACAATTACACCGCAATTTTCTCCACTAAGTGGGCAAACTGAACAACGTTCAATTAACTCTCAATGATCGCATTAATTCCGATTTATCTGTCAAGCTCTAGACGCACTCTCTTGTGCCAATTAGATCTCTATTGCTTGTGAGATTACTATGAGTACACAATGTTGATGAACGACCTATCCTATTTAGACCAGGTTTAGAAATAAAAGAAATTGAGCTAACTTTGCACATTGCGTCTTTACGAGTAAATAGGTTAACTCTAGGTAAGCGTGATTCTTGTTCGACCATGTCATCGTTTACCATCAGATGGTGGCGAAACGCGAGCCTATAAACAATTTTATAAAAAAAAAATGGCCAAGTGCGAGTCAGACTCGCCCATGAAGGGTTCCGTAGTAACTATAATACTTGTGATATAATATGTATATTTATTTGACGAATAAAAAAAACGTTCAAAATTTCTTAAAACTAGCTTATTTACATTTTTACAACTATGCTAAATAACTTTGTTGTTCATAGTGTTTGTATGAATTACAAGGTTACATTTGCGGTTTTAGAAAATATGCTGTATCTCAAAAATTGCTGACCCGATTTCGTTCAAACCAATGTTGGTTGAAAGATTACATTAAGATCTACAGACATATTTTTTTTAGATTTTTCACTCCATTATTATAGAAGTTAGAGGGGGGGATACACATTTTACCATTTTGGAAGCTTATATCTTTTAAACGATTGACTTTACGAAAAAGTGGTTTTAGAAACCCTTATATCATTTTTAAAGACCTGTCTATAGATATCACACACGCATAGGTTTCATGAAAAAAAATTATTTTCAGTTCTAGTTCCATGTATGGGGACCAAGGGGGTCCCCATACATGGAACTTTATTTTAAAAATTTATTTTAAATATTTTTTAATTTTTTTCTTAAAATCGGAAAGCGGTTCATAGAATACATCTACCTACTAAGTTTCACATGTATAGTCTTAATAGTTTCGGAATAAAATGGCTGTGACATACGGATGGACGGACAGACAGACAGACAGACAGACGGATAGACATATCGAAACTATAAGGGTTCCATTTTTTGCCATTCGGCTACGGAACCCTAAAAAACTGGTACCTACTGTTATTCCTCCTATTTTTCAGGGGGAAATTCATCAAAAATTACTCTTTCCTCTCTGGTTGGAGCAAAAGGGAGTGTCAAACTCCTACTGACTGACTACCTACGCTGGTCTTTCAGTTTTTTTTTATAGTAAGGTTGCTCTTCCGTTCCGGAGCTGCGGTATCTCGTTAGAACATTCCGCAACCCCGGCAGGTATGGCTCTATAGGCACATGAGTAGGTAAACGTTACCTACTCATGTGCTATAGGGCCCCGTCATTGATGATGATTGCTCTTAGAGGAGCGTGTGAAAAACGACGTGCCGTTGACTCGGGATCTGTTATCACTCCTTACATTATGTACCTCCTAAAGTAAAAATAAAAATGCCTTTTATTTCTTGTCAATTAAAATAAGTACACTTTGAGCAAATTCCTGAGTTGCCGGTGACTGCAAGAAGTCAAGCACATCAAGACTTACCATCAGGTGAGATGGTAATCATACGCGAGCCTATTATCAATAAAAAAAAACATTGACATACATAGTAACTAAAATTTCAATACAACGTGTAATTTAAAGGGTATATACCTACATACCAAGTGCACGGCTTCTTTGGATGATAACAAACGTTATGGCAAGGGTTTTGTAATCAAAATTCTACGTGTGTGGAACTTATTACAAATTTCAATACATTGATACCAGAGACCGAATTTTTCAAATTAAGAAGAACGAAGTGAATTATAAAGATATTAGTGTTATTGGCAAGTGACGTGGAAAGTTATGGGCCATCGTAGTGCTGTGACACGTTTGTTATGATTGGTATTCAAGAAATATATGAAACCGATAATTTGGTATCAATTCTTTGAGTCACTTATTTTGAGCTGAAACTATGCATAGAGACTCCATACTAGATGTTGTCTTCAGCCCTGTTGGATAGATATGGGGTTTCCGTTACACGTTGTATATAATATTGATGATATTGATTCATGTATTAATTCCACAATTAATTTAATAAAATATGTACAGTGTGCTGACGGTATTTTAACACGACCTATTTTATTCTTACTAAGTTACTACTTACATACATTATAGTATCGTGTGTGCTCCAAGTGTTACTTTATGACCTAAATGGGCGTTTATTACACTTTTGCCTTTATTTTAAAACACATAAACGCTCTTTTACGAGCAAATGGTAGTGGCTATGTGCCCATTACTTTTTCTGCGTTACTGGTCAAGACACATTTAACTTGTAAGTCGCAGTTAATTCTATGCTAGTTTTTAGTACCATATTACTTGTAGACTGACTTTTTATTAGATATTTATTGAGACCACCCGTGGTTAGCTATACTTTATGTTGCTGTATGAGATTTCTTTTTATACGAAATTAGCTTGGATCGGGAGTAAATGGAAGAGTTACTGAGGTATTTACTTGAAATAGGCTTTTAAGAACATTGGGATTTTTTTTCTGGTGGTTAAATCATCAAATGATTTCCCCCGCTCTGAGTGGAGCGGAAAGCATTGTCAGACTTCTACTGACTAAAAATCGAGCCTGTTCCTTCAGCTGCCCTTGCGGTCCGGGGCCGTAGTATCTCGTTAGAATATTCCCGCAAACCGTAAGAGTACGGTTGTGACTTCAACAGGTCTTTTCACTTCAGCTCCAAATACCTACTCTATTTAGTTTTGTGAACTCCTGCCCGCAAATAGGTACCTACATGTGTGCACTTATAGAAGTAAGAAGTTTCAGCGTGAACGCAGTCATGCAACATGCAACTCCAAACTTTACTCGACACGTGTTTTGCATCCTAAAAATAATATCTACATTTCTTTATTTTCTCACCGCAATATTATAAATGATTGAAATATAAAACCATTTATACGGTGATAAACACACACAACAACATACAATAAAAAATTACAAACATAAAAAAATAACACTTCGAATTTCGCTAAGCATGTCCACACCGAAAAGGTTACCAACTCAGCATTTGCTAGGCGAAAGACACCCAGCGCTGGTTTTCAGTTGGCACCCAGCAGTGACAAACGGACAAGGGTAAATAAAATAATGTTAAATAATGTGTATTGCACTAGTCGATATCTTTCATATTGTGGTAGTCTGGTGCCTGAACTAGCCTAATAGGTTGTATACCTGAAATACCAGCAGATCTCCTCCCCAATTAACAATTTCCTTGCGTACAATATAATACCATACACCATAGTGATTAGTGGGTGCCATATGGTTTTATGCGGTTTGATAAGAATGATGAAATCTATAAATCTACACTTAATATTATAAAGTGGAAAAGTTTGTTTGTTTGTTTGCTTGAACGCGTTAATCTTCGAAAGTACTGGGTGGATTTGGATGCAATTTGGTATGGAAGTAGCTTGAAGCTTCAAGAAAGTTATAGGCTACTTACCCGACTGCAAAAAAAGGAGGTTATGTTTTTATCGTGATAACGTCCACGCCCAAGTAACACATAAGCAAGATAACAGTACACATTTAGAACATTATACAGTTCAAAGATGAATATAGTTTGTATAAGAGCTTTGGGAATAGCCAAATGCTGGATTAGGTTGAGTTCGGACCCTTAAAATTCTGAATGCTGAATAAATTCTGTATTTCTGTCCTTCCCTTCTTTAGGCTTAATAACCAATCACCGTAACATTATTATACAGACGTTATTTAGCATTACGCATTCCAGGTGGCTTAAAGCTGAAAAACAGCCCCGCCGGCAGCATTTATCTGAATAACCATAATCTGTATTGCTCTTATTAATGCAGTACTAAGCTAGTAGCGTTTGAAACAGCTATTTTCTGAATAAAGTATCACCTTCTGAATAATATCGGTAAATATTCTATTATACAGCTTGATACTGAATAATTGTTTTTATTTTATCTTTAAACTGGATAAGATTCTATGTCTTACTAATTATTCAGCTGCTGAATAAACTATTATTTATGTATATTAAACTATTATTAAATATATTATTTATGTTTTTATTAAGCTTTTTCCAGTTTAATAGAGAATTTAAAACTAACTTATTCAAATTAAAGACCACATTTGTATTGTTATAGCGCTCATAGCTTATGACCAGCTTTATTAAAATATTATTGTACGTAGGTATTATTTTTTCTGTTGTTTGCATTATGGATCGAAAGTCGTGGCAAAAACATAAGACAACCGGTTATATCAAAAGAAAAATGTTAGAAGAATATTTAAATATCAGTAGTAACTGTCCAAGTGTTTCTGGTCATCAAAGGATGAATGAAAATAGTTTAAACAAAAGTGAACCCGGTCCCAGCCAGCATGCGTGGTTGCCGTGCAATGAAGAGGGTTCCGTACCCGAAAAAATCAAATGGCAAAGCCTATCAAATTTTCTGACTGGTATATACCAGAATGATATTATGGAAATTGAGAAAATACTTAAAAAAAATGACAATATATTTTTATACGATTTCAAAGTTTCAGGTTTGACTGAAGTTTTTGATCAGCCAGTAAAATCAAGTAACTTTAACATATTTAAATCTAAAATGCCAACTGAAACACGCGCCTCTCTCGCCTATCTCAAGATGTAAAATTCAAGATTGTGTGTAATGAATATAGGAATGAGTTGTATTTCGTATCTTAATTGCACACTGTATATGTAGGTTAAGTTCGAAGTTTAATTAAAAATAAATAATTTAAGTCAAAAAGTTTAATCGTTTATATCACCTACAAAATTGTTTATCAACAGCTACAAATCACAGTTAAAAAATGAAGGTTCAATCTGATCAAGATCAGTGTCAGTATTCGTTAAGTTTAGCATTTTCGATAATTCTTCTTCAGCTTCTTCATAAGTTTTATAGTTTTATCTTTTTAGAGTACAACTCATTGTAAGCCGTCAATCTGCGCGAGGTTGGACCCTGCTGTCTTTAGTTAGTAAATCCGCATTATATCTTGGCCATCGAAGTTGTCCTTTGTTCTTCCATAAGGACGGTACAGTATACAATTCTGTGCGACCCCTTACCACGCGACGTTTTGAAACTATTTTAAAAGACATTTCCCTGAAACGAAATTAATGTAAATTATCGTTACGATGCAATGATACGTAGATATTCTAATGTCGGTTCAACATAATAAATTTCCTCGATAAAAAACGGAACACATACTGCAAAGTTTAGCCTATTGCGTCGTTAGTTTTACAACACGCACTCCGCGGCAGCGGAACTACACGTCGCGACAGGTTGCGACACTTTTGGTCAGTTGCTCAACTTTGCCGCGCAGTTCGGTTGCAGTGCAGTTCCGTTACCGCTTAGTGCGTGTTGTCTCGTATAATTTCATATAAAGAATATTTTGACGCGTCGTGTCGCTCAGTTCCGCTGCGGTGCAGTTCCGCCTAGTGCGGTCCTACCTTTATTGTTTACCGTTTGGTAGGGACTCGCATGACGCGTGAGCGAATGTCACCGAAAGCTCGCAACCAACGCGACCGACTGACTGATTTGAAATTGGCAGTCGGTCGGCGACGCACGACTGTGAAGTGGTAGCGGGCACGTGGGTGCGAGAGTGGAGGCGGCGGCGAGCGCGGAGTTAGACTGGGCGCAGGAGTGAGAGTGAGACGGCGCGGGCCGTTTATTCCATTTGTCCACTCACACTGCCACCGCCACCACTCCCGCGCCAGTGCGCCTTTTCGTACCTAACATTGAAATTTTTTACGAACAATTTGATATCTATATCGTATGATTCAGTTACTATTAGTTCATAGAATGTTTTTGTTTACAAGCCGAGTTTCGGTCACATGAGTCACATCATCACATGACATGATTATTTTGTTACAGCATTAGTACCAACGTAAGTGGACAACGAACGCCCGACGCGTTCGATTAGAGAACCCTAACAATCTGAGTAATGTAGAAATGTGGCCTACTATCTAATTGTTATTCAGAAGTTAGTGCAATGATACTACTCTTTTACAAGTTATAGCTCAGTAACAAGACATATGTGCACTTTTATTCAGCATTATAAAGCAAAACTTCGATCGCCATTAAAAATCTTTGTAATTTATACTTACATGGAATTTAAGAGATCACCAAAATGCTTAATCTTACAACTACAACATTTTCAACTCGATTCATGTTACTTTGTTGGTTTAAAATCGCTAGTATTAGCTATTTCGTCGCAAGTACTTTTGTTAGACCTAGTTTGTACGTATTAAAATACTATTTACTATCAGTTATCTTGATTATTCACGCGGCGCGTAATAAATACAAAAAAAAAACACATACTATTCACGACAAAATTAATTGCGCACTAAGAATTAACATGTAGCAGACCTCTAACTTGTAAATTAAAATTTACTTACCGATTTTATAATTTCACCGGCCATGTTAAATCAACACCATTCGACATCGACATTATAATATTTATTCCATTTTTTTTGACAATATGTATGAATATTGTTTGCAAAAATGTAAACAATAATTTAAATGCTCTATAAATTCTGAATACAATAACCAATTCGACTAAGCTGAATAACTCAGATGTAAGAGCTTAATAAAAACAATGTGAACTCTTATTCAAAAGTTATTAAGCTAATTGAAACGTTATTAAGCTCCTACTCAGATGTTGCTCAGCTGTTATTCAGAGTTAAGCATTCAAAATTGGGGCCCTTTTTGCTTGAATAACTGCTGAATAGACGGTACTCAGACGTTATTCAGCTTAGTATTCAGCATATGCTCTAGATGATTGCTCTTACTCAATCTTTATTCAGCACGTCTGTGTTACTTGGGCGGGAGCGTTTTGGAACGAATTTGGGGGGGGGGGGGGGGGGGTCACTAACAATAAAATATGACGAGTAAAAGAGTTTTCTTTATTGCACAATACAAATTTTATTGCATACGGGCGTACGATTTTGGGGGTGGTCATGTCCTCTGTGACCCCCCCTACCTTCGGATCGCGCCTGCATCTCACACACACACATCACACATCATGGGCGGTCTTTCAGTTCTTACCGGGTGACCGCACGTAAGAGCTAGTATAGTTAACGATACGTAAGCGATACGTATCGCACTCTTAGAATGAAAGTGACCAACTCTAAATTCATGTAATTTCAGATTTTGATGTAAACTGGCCTGAAACATTACTCTGAATTGCCGTGGAAACTGGAAACTGAATTACGAGTTATTAAGAGACAGCTTATACATTTGCCACTTGAGATATATGAATATAATTTATTCAATGATGCTTTATTACTGCTCAAATCCAGAAAAAAACTATTTTAGTTAGTTAGAGTTAAGTCCCTTTCATTCTGAGAGTGCGGCTATGTAGTCTCGCTTTATTAATTTTTTTTAAGATAGGTTCGCGTTTGACCACTAAAATAAGGAAAGGGGACAAATTTTGTTCCGCTCAATATTTGTAAATACGTATTTCTGATTCTGTGGCTGAAAAGGCTGCACAATTTAATTGGGACTGGACTAGACATGTCTCTCGCTTGCCGGATAAGCTGTGGATCCTTGGGGAACAGGTTTGGTGTCCTGCAATGAAAGGCCACGGTGAACTGTGAAGGATGGCCGGTTGACCTGGATGGCTTCCTTAAGAATTGGAAGGATGAGGCGCGGAACCGAGATCGCTAGAAATAAGAGCGGCTTTTGTCCAGTATTGGGACACTACAGGCAGGTTTTTCTATAAATAATAATATAAGCCTTTATTGCTGTAAAGTTACCAATTTTTTTCTATTAACTAACTTATAACTTTTACTTAAAATTATACATAATATGATTTTTATCAATTTATATCGGCAACCGATTTTTTCTTTCACAGCTTGTCCTTCTACAAAGGTCTCCTCTAAAGCTTTCCATTTTATTCGGTCCCTTTCAGTAGGTGCTATTCTGGACCAGCTATTTTTTTATGTCGTCTTCCCATCGTTTAAGTTGTCTACCTTTGCTCCTTTTACTGCCTCTCGGATACCATTCCGTCACTAGTCTCGTCCATTTCTCTTTTTCCTGCCTTAACATGTGTCCTGTCCATCTCCATTTCAGGCGTTTGTAGACGGTATGTATAATTTTGAATTTTGTTTTATTCTTTACATTTGGTAATCTCACCTCGTCCCTTCTTTTTACTCCAATTATGTTCCTTTGCATCCCATTTTGGCACACATTTTTCTATTAAGCTTATACAAAATTCATGAACAATTTTCATAAACATATAATTTTTTATACTATCTGTGCCCGGGACTTGTAATTTTTGTAAGCTTGATAGTAAGTATTTTAGTATCATGTAGATAACCATATATGCACTTGTAAAAACATAGACAGACTCAGTAAGTAACTCATCCAATCATGTACCTAACTGTTTTTTGTTCCGAATAAAAAAATAATTTTATGTAAAGAATAGTAAATGTAAAGAAAATATACTTTTTCTAATTTTTTAATAATATATTCTTTTATTTATTTTTGTTCATGGGTGTCATATTCGTTAAAGTGAAACCTTTGAGAAAATCCCTAACACCATCCTCGTATAATTGCTACATTTTTTATAAGTCCACGGTTACAAGAAAGTTGATTCAGCACGGTAGTCTCATTACTAGGTCCTCAATTAGTGCATGTCCCCTGACTTCGTTCATCGATCAAGATGCAATCTGCAGGAAGCTGGCTTTTTTATAGAGCTTTATGTATGTTGGCTAGAAAGGCTATCGGAGAGTAGCAGGTTTTCTGTGTTTGTAATTGTTTTCGTTTTAACGTTTTGCTGGAATGTACAAGCTGAGGTACCAATCATCATATTTGTCTTTAGATACTGATAAAGGAGGTCGGCGAAATTAGGCCCATTAGCAGTGTAATAGCGGACACAAATGAAATATATAAAAAAAATATTTAATAGTTATTTATCGTAATTTTTATACGACTTTTAATCAGGGGGTAGTGAAAAACACAATAAAAAGAACATATAGCGGAAGTCATTCTGAATAAATTATCTGTCAGCCATGGCATCTGCATTTCCTAATTCCAGGGTTGCCAGGGGTTTAAATAGTATAATATTGTATGTAGAGGGATCATGATTTCTCATTATTTTGTATATTATTATTAAAAATAGATCCATTTTGAAAGTCTAAATATATCAGTTAACGCATTACGTAAATATTTTTGTTAATTACAACGTTTTTGGTCCATAATAACTGTGGCTTTGTGTTGATTTCGATAGTGAGTAAAAATGCTAGAAGCCAAATTATAAAAACTCAAGAAACGTGAAATGAGCTGAAAAAATCAATCATTGTCATTCGAAGGCGCGAATTCGTAATTTCGTTTTCGTTTATAAAAATTAATAAAAAAGAACTTAATTCAAACTACTTTTAGTTTGAATTAAGTTCTTTTTCATTCATTTTCGGTTTTATTTCTCAATGACCTTAAATGTTTTTACTTTTCATAACCTAAAAAACGTTTTTGTTATCTCTCCGTTATCTCGGTATTCCCATGATCAATATTGACATTGATGTTTTTATAGTAAATAGTGTTTATTACCATTTATTTTGTATTCATATTATTATTGTCTGTTGAGTTGAAAAAGTGGGCCGGACGAAGTATGGGCCGTTGCCGGAGTCCTTTAGAGACTGATACGTTTATAACTCATAAGTCATTAATTCATTTTTTAACATAGATAGGCACAATTGATAGATGTTAGGAAAAAATACAAGCGCTCTATGTTATACCAAAAAATTGGTCAAGTGCGAGTCGGACTCGCCCATGAAGGGTTCCGTAGTAACTATAATAAATATAACATACTTAATATATTTATTTGACAAAACAAAAACAAAAATCCTTACAAATTTCTTAAAACTAGCTTATTTACAATTTTTACAACTACGCCAAATAACTTTGTTTTTCATAGTATTTGTATGAATTACAAAGTTATATTTGCGGTTTTCGAAAATATACTGTATCTCAAAAACTGCTGACTCTATCTCGTTGAAACTAATTTTGGTTGAAAGTTTACATTAAGATCTACAACATATGGTTTTTTTTTAGATTTTTCACTTCATTATTATAGAAGTTAGAGGGGGCGGACACACACATTTTACCACTTTGGAAGCGTATATCTTTTAAACGATTAACTTTATGAAAAAGTCATTTTAGAAACCATAATGTAATTTTTAAAGACCTGTCTATGGATACCACACACATAGAGGTTTCATGAAAAAAAAAATTCAGTTTCAGTTCCATGTATGGGGAGCCCCCTTTATTTTAAATATTTTTAAATTTTCTCTTAAAATGGGAAAGCGGTTCACAGAATACATCTATCTACCAAGTTTTATATGTATAGTCCTAATAGTTTCGGAATAAAATGGCTGTGACATACGGACGGACGGACAGACAGACAGACGGACAGACATGTCGAAACTATAAGGGTTCCGTTTTTTGTATGGATGTACCTTTTCTTTCTTTGTTTGTAGGGAAATATAATTATGTTGAGATATTTTTTTTATTAAGAATAGGCTCGCGTTTGACCACCATCTCACCTGATGGTACGCGATGATGTGGTCGAAGATGGAAATCGCTTACCTAGAAGTAACCTATTCACTCTTGACTTAAAGACTCCCAGGTTATAGCGATCAGAAAACACAGACTCCGGCAGGGAATTCCACAGATATTATGTTCCACGGAGATAATTATGTTGGAGATTAAGGCCAATTCTGCTCATTGCTGCTTATTTTATATCATTTTCAAAACAATTATTTTGGGAGACTTATGTTAAATTACATTCAGTATATACTAATATTATTATTATTTTAAAAATTACTAGCAATGTGGGTAGCAATCCTGTTAACCCCTCCAACTAACTAAATATGCTTGTGTCTGGAGTGGGTTCACGGCGTTAGTGTAATGAGTGGGGCTCGAACCCGTGGCCTCTCGATCGCAAGTCCGACACCTTAACCATTAGGCTATTGACGCTATTAATTAATTAATAAACTAAAAGTTTGTTTGTTTGAATGCTCTGTTCTTCGAAAGTACTGGGTGGATTTGGATGAATTTAGTATGGAAGTATTTTCAAGCTTGAGGAAGGTACTTTTATTTTATCCCACTGCAAAAAGAATAAATCAAAATAGAATAAATATATTCGTCTATATATAGATATTTATTTGCTTAGACTGTGGGTACCGTACATGATTGGTCTTAATTAAATAAAAATGAGATCCTTGTATAATCTACCTTATTAGGCATGCAAACATTTAAAGCAGTTAAAAAGAGGTCAAATTATGTCAGAATTCAATGTTCCAATTTCAAATCCATTCAATACTATTTAAACTAAGGGCTGGCAACCTTAGACCGAGGTAAAGCTTTAACAACTCGCGCTGACCCATATTGTCCATTCCCTTTCTGACACAGTGGCGATTACGGGTGCAAACCAAAAGAAGCAGGTTACAGGTACGGACAGGGCGGTACAGATCATTACCGATTGGTACGGGTAAAGTAGCTCATACAATCAATATGCGCTCGTTCATAAAGAAACAGGTGAAAACTTGTCGGTACCGACTATCTACATCGATATGTATAGATGACGCCAAATAACTTGGCAAAGTTTTGGCGTAGTGGGGGTAAGTTCGCGCATCGTGCACTTAGTGGAAGAAAAAAGTGGTCACTTTTACTGCTTGCCATTATTCTATGGTTATTGCCATCATTTATTTTTAATCATATCTGTTCAGAAGAATGTTAAAGAAAGAAGAGGAATGCATTCGTTAGTTCGGTATTATAAATAAAATAGATATAATACATAAATACATGTAAAAGTGAAAAAATATATATTAAAAAAAAACATTAAAAATAATATGTTCTCGTCGTCACAATTAGTTAATAAAACTGCTACCCCTTTTATTCTTCTTTTTTCCTGGTGTCCTAAGGACAGTGACGAATTCGGAATTTCAATCTTCCTTAACTATAGAGTCTAACTGTTCTTTCTGACGTTTTAATAGTCTGCGTATTTGGTCCTGGCATTGTAATCAAGGTAACAAAAAATAAATTTAAAACAACAACTCGTAACAAAAACAAAGGGTACAACTTTCGTATACGCAAGTGTATTCGGGAGCAAATTGAACGAGAACTACTGACGCACCAATCACGCGCTCGGAGTGGTGCTACGTCATACCCCGCGTCCCGCTGACAACCGCTGACACCTAAAAATCGACTTCTGCGCATTAAATAAATAAAAATAAAATAAATAAAAACTTCTGCGCATTGAACGACTCTTGCCAAGTTATTTGGCGTTACCTATACGGGTTTAAGCATTTGCCAGTGTAGTGTGTCGTCTTCGCCGTCGTGAAAATGGATGTGGATTGCGATGTTTTAATAGCATTGGTATTTGCTAAAGCACCTTTGTGGGATAAAAGACATAAATTACACAGCAACAGAAATGTGATTGATAAATATTGGAAGGAGATTAGTTTAGAAATGAAACATGATGGTATGTAAGTAAATAGAATATTTTTTTGTTTTTATTCCATTATATATAAGTGTACAACAATCGGTTATGTGTGAAATACTGTACAAAAATGTTTCTGACGTTAGTTGCTAAATTCGAAGGTGGACCCGGCCGTTGATTGTGCCATCCTTGTCTTACGAGTTGAACAGGAGTCAAGTGCCTATCAAAACCCTCTTTGTCAATAATAATGTTATGCAAGACAATAGTTTTCACGATTTAGTCAGCAAATTTAATATCGGTTTCAATGCACTTAGATAGTAAATGCTATTTGGAATATAACCTGCCAAAAGCACAATCCACTGTTTTTCGTGCTCGAGATAACCGCCCGTTGAAGTTACGTTGCTCCTCTGTTAATTCACGGCCTCCAAAGGGTTTTAATAAATATGTTTGTAATGTCCGACGAACTCGAAGACATGATGGTCACTAAGAACAGATTTACCTGTTTCTATATGTGGTTGAACCCTAACCTATCAGTACCGACCCGTACTGGCATATCGGGGCCGAAAAACCTGTATCTTTATGTTTGCACCCCAGTGGACAGTGATGCGTACATTGATATATCAAAAGGAGGAAGATACGGTACTAGACACAGCGTTTGGTCCTACAAAACTAAGTGATTGCCCGTAGTTGGCGGGCGCTCACTCTCAGTCGCGTACGGAACGTTGTTGATCACACAGCTCAAGAAATTCTCGTCTCTTCGTGTTTTTAAGGATTTTTTTGGAATAAATACGCACCAAAATGACTTCTTGTATAGCTAGACCGTGTTTTAATTACACCAGGAAGAAAAATAAGAGACATGGGTCATGGGATCACTTATTACGTACTTACCTAATACATGCAATCTTATTTCATTCATAAGCGCAAACATTCGGCAGCTGAAGCGATTTCGCTCGCACTACAGCGCCGTCTCCTATCTCTGTCCTTGTCTATCAGTAACTCTAGGTTTGGGACTGATGCCGACACTGAACACACATGTGTGAGTTACTGTGCATGTATTCGTACGCTGAGCCCAGGTTTAGTGATTGCGATGTTAGAGAGTAACGTATCTTCCTCCTTTTAATACATCAATGGATGCGTATAAACTTTTCGACGCCATATTATTTTAGATTGTTTTTAGATTCAGCCAGTGAAGAGATTTTTTCTTACTTTACTTTAATAGAATTAAATAACGCTTTCTCGGAAACAGTTTTGGTACCGTAAAATGCTGTAACTTTGCCCGGATTTTGACGTTTTTTTTCGTATCTCTGAACCTGTTTATTATTGCGGCTTTTACAGTCTTTCAGATGGAAAACAGACCTTATGCTTTGCCAGGTAGAACCCAAATCCATTTAAATCACGCCGTTTTTCAGAATTACAAACACCCAAAGTCGTAGGCAAAGTTGTAGGTAAAAGACACAACTTTGCCTAGAAGGATATCTCAATAAATATATTGTTGATCTTTTTAGTATTTTTTTTCCGTGTACAAGAGACACGTGCTTGTCCCCGGCAGTTATATTATTACCATGACGGTATTGAATATTTTTTTACTGCTGATAGGCAATGTTGTAGCAGGTACCACAAACTTTTCATACAAAAATGTCGTTGAAACAAGGGTTGTCCAAAAAAAAATACGGATTATTTTCTTAAACTTTTATTCACTTTTTTCAAAAATAAAACCAAATTCCACTTATGAGTAAAAATCACAAATATAATGCTTTTTAGCAATACTGACTCGTAATTACTAATAAAAAAATTAAAAAAAGTGTCTTTTCCACAGAATATTTGAGTTTATACAGGAGTCAGTGTCTTCACCCGACTTCGGAACATTAACAATTTATGCAATAAAATATCGTAAAACGAAGGGAATTTAGTGCATGCAAGCGCTTACGTGTCGATTTGACCGGGTTTGAAGCTGTGTAAATTTCATGCTAATACAACATTTACATAGTAAAAATATATCATTATTAAAATCCGACTAGTGACATCCCTAGACCCAGGCAAAGTTGTGTCACTCAAGTTTTCAAAACTGTGCACAACATTGCCTGCTAAGTTATTTTAATGAAATGGTGTCCTTTTAACAAAAATATCGAGTAATACGGAAAGTAGATAGTATTTTCTTACCCTGGAATGTTATAGCTGCACGAAAACACCTTTTCTTTAGCTAAAACATCAAAAGTTACAAGACACTAAAAATTTTCACTCACTCGCACCGGTGTTTGTCGTACAATTAACGGAATAACAATGAAGTTACCATTACAAAAAATGAAAAATATGTTACCCTAATAATGTAAAATCACTACCAAATGGTAGAAAATAAGAAAAAACGAAGCAAACGCGAAATATCGTTCATTAAACGAAATAGGCAAAGTTGGGCTTAGTTGGCAAAGTTGCAGCGTTATACGGTAATGAGTTATTAACGCTTTTAAATATCCTTAGATTTTATCTTAATTCATATAATTATGTTAATGATCCAAGTAAACTTTGAGCTGATACTTCAAGATCCTGATTTTCGCATAATACGGTTTATGTTATCAGATCTCAGAATTGCGTATAAAACCGTATCTGTAATACATTTCAGATTATGAGAAGATAATGAGATTGAAGGGTCAAAATTTTATTAATAGGTGCGGTTAATTGAGGTTTCAAAAACTGCTTTTTGAGTAATTGTCAAAGTTTTATCCATATCTATCTTCTTTACCTACCGACTAATATTATAAATGCTACTGTCTCGGTCTGTCTGTTATGCTGTCACGATTAAACCGCTACACCGATTTTGACGAAATTTAACATTGAGAAAGTTGAGCACTCAGGATCAAACAGGCATACATTTTATTGCAAATATCAACCCAGAAGCACTAACAGAACAGCTTTTTACTATATTTCCAATTAGAAGAATGATTTTTTTTTAAGAATCTGGTAAGCGACAGTATCTACATATATGTGTTTGTTGTGGAATGTTTTGTTTAAATTTCGGGTATTGATTTATACTCTGAATCACTGATTTGAAAACCACTTGATTGCACATACATTGCCCCGACGCACGAAAACTATGCGAGTTTTTGCTCCTATATATTGGCTACGATACACGAACCATTTTAGTTGTGACCAAGTATTAGGCCTGTGTGCATGCTAAACAATTACAAATTTTAAATTTTTATATCCAATTTATAACGCATAATAATGCTTTCATGCACGTTGAAGTGGTGTGGAAAACATTCCCAGACATCTAGATACCAAATGGATGACATAACTTTTCATCAGTAATGAAATAATATGAAAATTATTTATCATTTAATCCGATTATAAGCTACCGCAGAGGTCCATTTAAAATGGTGGTTTGGGTGGTCAAGGACAAAATTGTGTCACGCGTTGATGTCTTTTGGAAATGTCTCTTTCTTACATGAAGAAATTCTAATTCTTTTATCCCTGTCTTTTCATTTGTATTTTTATCGTAAAAATCTGTGCTGTTACCTATAACGGCTGGATACGATATCGATAATTATAAAATTAAACTTATTTTTTTGTAATTCAATTCAGATAGTTGTCATAAAATACCTATCTACATTAACCGACTTTAAAAAAAAATGGCCAAGTGCGAGTCAGACTCGCCCATGAAGGGTTCCGTAGTAACTATAATAACATAATATAATAATTATGTATATTTATTTGACGAATAAAAATAAACTTAAAATTTCTTAAAACTAGCTTATTTATTTACATTTTTACAACTACGCTAAAAAACTTTGTTTTTCATAGTGTTTGTATGAATTACAAAGTTATATTTGTGGTTTTAGAAAATATGCTGTATCTCAAAAACTGCTGAGCCGATTTCGTTCAAACCAAATTTGGTTGAAAGTTTACATTAAGATCTACAGATATATATCTTTTTTAGATTTTTCACTCCATTATTATAGAAGTTAGAGGGGGGGGGGGACACACATTTTACCACTTTGGAAGACTTGACTTTTTGGACTTTATCTTTTAAACGATTGACTTTATGAAAAAGTGGTTCTAGAAACCCTTATATCATTTTTAAAGATCTGGCTATAAATACTAAACACGCATAGGTTTCATGTAAAAAAATATTTTCAGTTCTAGTTCCATGTACGGGGACCCCTTTATTTTAAATATTTTTTATTTTTTTTCTTTAAAATAGAAAAGCGGTTTACAGAATACATCTATCTACCAGGTTTCACATGTATAGTTTTAATAGTTTCGGAATAAAATGGCTGTGACATACGGACGGACGGACAGACATACAGACAGACAGACAGACAGACAGACAGACAGACAGACAGACAGACAGACAGACAGACGGACAGACATATCGAAACTATAAGGGTTCCGTTTTTTGCCATTCGGCTAAGGAACCCTAAAAAGGAGAAAGTTCTGATATTTTTTCTTCTGTGTGACATGCATGTTTTCATTTTAGATTTCCCAAGATTCCATATTAAAAAGAAAAGTGGATGGATAAGGTTACTAGGCAATATTGGTTTCTAGTTTGGTTTTTATTGATATAATGTTGAGAAAAGTCAAAATAATATAAGATACCTATATCGAATCTTTCTAGGCTTCAAATAGTATGACGGAGTCTAATATTAATTAACTTGGACCTTTGCATTACAATATCGCCCTCGTTAGTTACTTTGGTTCCGGGGATGCGGTAATGGTCTCTATGAGATTCCGCGGCCCCGGAACTTAAGGGCAGCTGAAGGAACAGGGTGGGTTTTTAGTCAGTAGAAGTCTAACACTCCCTTCCACTTTACCCAGAGCGGGAGAAGTCATTTGATGATTTTCCCACTCAGAAAAAAGAAACAGGTTCCTTTGTTTCGATGTCGAGTCCACGGGTTAAGTGTATGTAGGAGGGAGGAGTCATTAGATAAATCGTCTAATGGTGGTGAGTACCACCAAAAAATAATTATTACCTAGTGCCTGCTGAATCTACAGTTGTTGACACATCTGATTTTAATGAAAATATATTTATTATGGAATATAAAATAAATATAAAAAAATAAAATAATATATGGCCGGCTACATTGTCCATGCTCTGATAAAGCAAATAAAATGCCTAACTTGTATTGGAGCGTTGAATGGTGTTACAAATCAAAACGCCTTACAATTTCAAAAATACACTAAAACAAGTTATTGTACGGATCCACCACAGTAATAGAAATTTATCGTCGTTGTGAAATTTATATTAAAAGGGCGATCAACGAGAGTGGTTCGAAAGTGCTGTCTCAGAAATATAATTCCAATTATTTTATGAGATCGGTTTTAAAATCACTGATTGGGTATAATTTATACCCGGATATTAATTTTCATCAATATGACATAGAAACTACCAATCATTTGATTGAATTAGCAAGATGCATAATTCAGAAATATGTAGACGCTCGGTTATCATTTTTTAGCAAAAACAATCAGGACCCTAAAACTTTAATTCGAAAAACATTTACCAAATTAATTCATTTTAAAAATCAAAAATAACAGCATACTTGTTTTTCTTTTTGTAATTGAGACTGATAATGATTAAATATTATTATGTGATTTTATTGAGTAATTTTATAATGTTAAACTTCATTTTATCGATATCGATAACTTTCCCTCAATCAAGTAGAGCAATCCCTAACTCGGCATATCTATGAAGCTTGACTTTGAACTGACCAATTGCAGTAGCGCATTTTTTCCTCGCCTCCCAACCCGTATTGGTGAGTTGTGTTCTTCAAAGAAATCGGCCTATAAGCTCTCTAGGTTAAATACTCTTTGCTCTGAATAGACATGAACAATTACTAAGTACACCCTTTTAAAAAGCTTGATCAGTGCGATTTAAGTTTCGTAAATTTCAATTGTCCTAATGACCATGGATATTACTCAGTTCGAAGTCGTACCCAGTTTTAAGATAAATAAACAAGACGAAACAGGTTCTTGTAATCGTACCCACTTAAAAATGCCGAAAGATCTTGGTGCTTTATTCGGAGGAGGCTAAATGTGGTCGGCACCGGTATAATTTGGTTAAAACACCATGCAAAATCGCAAAATGATAGCCGCATGCGCAGGAGTCGTTGTGGAGACGTGTTTTGGTGGGAACTCATATTTTCGTCGTCCTCGTTATTATATTTTTAAGTTTTGTTCTGAGTAATAAGTATTATTAGAGGATTAGCGAGCATGTAAGCCTCATTCTACTGTGATTTTAAAACCCAAGTTATAAAATCTTTATACATGTGGATAAAAAGTAAGTATTTTTTATTGTTCTTAGTTTAGAACTTAATTGCTATACCAAAGTCAACTTCAACACTTCATACATGGCTTTTAAGGAGAAGGTACAACAATTTTGATAACATGCGTAAGTACAATGATAGACTGTAAACGCAAAAGGTCGTTCGGTGCAATTTTGTTTTGGATGGTGAAAAATATTGGAGTGAATTAAAATTTAATTTATTTAATAGGCAGACATGACAGCTTTTATGATGGTAGAGAAAGATGATTAAACTAATATCACAAACTTTTTTATATTCCGGGGATGCGGGAATATTCTAACGAGATATAGCCGCCCGTAATGCAAGAGAAACTGAAGAAACAGGGTGGGTTTTAGTCGGTATAAGTTGGACACTCCCTTCCGGCCCACCCAGAGGAGGCATTTTAATGTTCCTGAACCTGCATAGAACATAAACAAAGAGAGAGAAAGGGGATGAAGATATATTTATGGGGCGTGGTCATAGATAAAATAAATAAGTAGATTTGGTCAACAGACGAAATTATATCGGAACCGTGTGTCTCCAGTTAGGCGCTGGGCGGGGCAACAACTACACATGCAGTTTAATAAAATCAATAGATACGCACTCGCGCACACACCCGCATTTCTTAAATCAGAACGTACTATACAATCAATAATAAACCTTATTCCGTCAAACACAGCGTGTATTTACCTTGCACCGTAGAATTTACCCACACAAAAACATCGGTCGCTATCGTTGTGCTATGCAAAAGCAATTTATTTTACATATACGCTAGTGATTGACTAAATCGGAAAGTTATCGATTCTTCCATTTATTATTGTACAATTTTTTTTGGGCACCTGAAAATGAACCAAATAAAAAATGGCATGTCTAGAAAATATTACAATAACAATAAACATATTATTAAGAACATAACATTACATAATTATTATTAAGTGCTACCTACTAAGTATTAAGGGCTACCCTGGCGCTTTCGACTTAAATCTTAATATTTAATTATCATAGTGATAGGTCAAATAGAAGTCGATGTTAACTTACATTACGCTCTTGATCGGAACATACCAGCCATATAGGTTGTATAGAATCCTGAAAAGTTGAATGACTGATTTTATGAATACCCTAAATTATGAAAATAGCTTTCAGTAATAAAATAAAATTTAACACACTTCTGCAAATATCAGTTGTACTCTTAATTTTGGAATTGTCCATTCAAAAAGCCTGCGATTTTCTTGAGAGACTAGAACATTTCTGCGTTGAAGTGAACCGAGCATATGGTGCTATTTTTTGTAGGGTACCAGTTAGGTGGCATGCCTGTGGCATCAATCCATTCCTTTTTTATGTTACCATCTTTTGGGAAGCTGAAAAGTACGAAAAGCACTTATTTATCATTTTGTTTTTGTTATAAGAAAAATCCTAGTTGGTAGAGAAATTTTTAAATATATGAAAACAAACACACATCTATGCATCACAAATAAATAGCATGAATATATTGACTTATTTTAAGCTCAATTCACAAATATATTATCTGAACCATGCCGATTATTATAACGCATTCGAAGCTTCAATGGAAGCAAAATACAAAAACCATAAAAAATAAAGAAACAGCATGAGGATAAGGCATAAGATACGATAATTCTAAACCGAAAAACACCACCGATTATTAACCTAAAATACAAGTAACTTACTTTACGAATATTGGTTACGCATTTCTCTACTACTCTGTAAAAAAATCAAAATAAGTAAAAAAACATTACTTACATCGATCTTCCAACCGGGCTAAAACGGTTGACAGATTGAAAAATAAATTATTGTAGCGACGGCGACGTCGGAACTCCTTACGCATGCTGCGGGCGTAAAATAAATTGTTTATTTTTTTTACTTTTTTGTACACTTGACTTTTCAACGTATTTTTATTTCTGTCATCTCATGTAAAATAAAAGTTAAACATATTTTCTTAGAGGTTTCCATATGTTATAAAAAACTTTTTACCAAAAAATTAAACAGATACCCAAAAAACACTGCAAAGTGAAAAATTACTTTAATTTCGGTAGTCGGTGTCTTTAGTTTTGTATTTTTGTTTTTGGCACCGACTTCCGAAATTAAAGTTATTTTTCACTTTGCAGTGTTTTTTGGGAGTCGGTTTAATTTTTTGGTAAAAAGTTTTTATTTCACTCTTTTTAGTTGGTCGATTTTTAATTTACCTAGTTACAAGAGCCTAAATGTCAACTACTTATATTCATTTACAAAATATTGCTTTTCCCAATGTTGGGCTGTTATTTGTTGAGGAGTTCTCCTGGTAGTTCACCATCAGCTTCACTTCACCATATGCATTGTGACGAGCATATTGTGCTTAATAACCACATTCAAGTAATCGAAGCGGAACACATGAACTACTTATTATTCCTACTTATATATTGAGTAGTTCCAGTGGCCATCGGTGGTCTTCATCATCAGGTCTACTTCAAAATGGTGCTTTTCGAATGCAACTACACAAGTTACTATAAAAAATACTCAAATCACTATAGGTGTGCCTATAATATTTGAAGAGTTCCCTCGATTTCTCCAGGATCCCATCATCAGATCCTGACTTGGTGACAATGGGACCAATTTCAAAGTATACCCTTTCAAACAAAAAAAGCATTTTTCAAATTGATTCTGCCGTCTCCGAGTAATCGGTGATCATACATAAAAAAATAATAATAATATTCGCGTCGAATTGATAACCTCCTCTTCTTTATGTCATCGGTTGAAAAACCTCTAAACTATAATATCAATATTCGTCAATCGACATTGCTGTCGATAGCCTACGTTAGTGGATCTGCACAAGCACATCACTAATTCGTCGCAAGAAGTGGCGGCCTCACTACGCGATGAATCCGCGTAATACAGTTTCGTATGTTATGTTTACATTGCTTGTCCAGTTACTTAGTGACGAACTCAGGTAGTGGTTAAGGAGCAATGTATTTATAGCAAAAGGAGTACAGTCGCTCTGATATTTGAAAACAAAAATAACATAGTAAAACCAAGAAATATTTTACGATTTATTGTTTTTCATGATTTTAAAGACAAATATTGTAAAATACTTGTACTTACATATGGTAAGTGATTCCATGATTCACATAGATTTGATTTTGGCTTCGGTTTTTACAAGATACCACAGAACAACTCGGCATTCATATATGTTATCACGATCGCCGTCGAAAGCGCACTAGTTCGCGGAGACGGCCACTTGCCTGTGACATGAGCCCTGTGGCCATGTCGCGCGGACACCGATACGCCCCCTTACCACTTCTCTGTATTTTTGATTTCTGTGGGCGTGGTATAACTGTTATATACGGGGGTATGATGTCATAATACCGAAATTAGACAGGCCCGTTGGTATAGTGGTCAGTGGCCCTGACTGCTATGCGCAAGGTCGTGGGTTCGATTCCCACCCTGGACAAATGTTTGTGTGATGAGCACGGTCATTTGTTCTTTGTCTGGGTGTAATTTATCTATAATATGTATGTATTTAGAAATATATATTATGTATGTTTATCAGTTGTCTAGTACCCATACCACAAGCTCTGCTTAGTTTGGGACTAGATGGCGTTGTGTGAAAAAGTTGTGGAATATTATTATTATTATTAGTTATTTATTTAAGTAATGTTAGTTGCCAGACTTGATTTCCGTACGTCACATATTTTTAAGGCAAACACTGAAAAACAGCGCTGCGCTGTGGTACGCCCACGGAATAGATGAATAAACTGTTCTGTGGGTACGCCCATGGCATAGCATAATGCTGAGTAGGAGCCTTGTTGCCACTGCCGCGACATGCATTTGCCTTGTTCTGGTTGTTTCCTTCTTTAGTAAATTTTTAATCTCTTAATCATTATCCTTACCTAATGACATAATATTAATACCAATTACTAACACTATTCTTAAGGAATTATAATAAGTTTTTAATATTGTTTGAATGTCGTTTGTCTATTGGCAATAAATACTTTTTCTTTCTTTCTTTCATAACTCTTTGGTTGAGTAGGTCGGTGCAGGGGTTATGCTTAGGGATTGATCGGGTTGCGAGAGGGAATGGGATGCAGTCGCCTCTTTCTGCGAAGCAGTCATGCTAGCGAAGAAGGAGGCTGAACGCGTGAGGGAGAGAACTTCCTTCCTCACGCCCCAGCCGCTGTGGGAGACGCCCCGGGCGGCGGGGATCGCGTGACGATCTCCGGCCACCGTAGACACGGTCCTTCAGCGAGCAGGGCTAGCTAACCGCTAAGGACCAGGACCGAGTCGTCGGGCGTGCCGTGTTCCGCGCCCGACTCAAAGAGCAAGCCACCAACCACCAATCGCCCTACCAACATCATGTCATATGGGCCGAATCGCAAGGAGACGGATATGGCGCGTGCGCTATCATCGCAGTCGCTTCTTGACTCCTTTACAAGTTTCCTGTTCCTCTGTGCCTTTCTCCCCATTCTGGGACAGTCTCTACCTTATGACCCCTCTCATGGGGCCGTACACCACAGTACGCCTTCGCTGCCCGTCCCTGCGCTTACCCCTCTCGCTCCAACCCGCTCCTGATCTTATGTCATGCGTGCACAGTCTCTCAGCCGCCGGAAGTTAGCCTCTGAAGCCACGAGGTTGCCATAATGGATCGGTCCCTCCTCCAAGCGTGTGATCCCATCCATCATCTTGCATCGCTGTTCCTCATACAGGGGGCATTGCCACAGAATGTGGTCCAAGCTTTCGTCCGCCTCGCCGCAGTAACACACACTTACCTCACGCCTCAAATAGCAGTCTGAGAGAGTAAAACCATCCCACAAAGTCTTCCCCGAGGCACCTCTAGTGGCCATAGTTATGGGCAACTCTAGTCCATAAGGCGCCAGCTATCTTTGCTATACTTATCGTCATCCTAGCGTTTACACTGCCTTCCCCTACTCTTTCTTTAACTTTGATCTTATCATCAACTTAACCCAATCCAAAATATTTCGATGCATCTGCAGTATCTCTCACTTCGGTGATACTATACCCCACGTATGAATGTGGTTAACAATATTGTCGGAAGTCCAACGAAAAGTATCATCAGGAATCGAAACAAACTAGCGACGCTCGTTACGTTTATAATTTACAAAGGAAGAGGCGCTTTCTTTTAAATTATAGAGCCAGCTTCCGTTATTAAGGTCTGAAGACGCTGGTTTTGACAAATATTTATGTCAATAAGAAATATTGGGTTGTTATGATTATTTAACAATACAAGGAATACTTAATGAGATTTAATTACAATTAGAATTTGTTATTTCTTTTGACATTATTAAAGTTTGAACGTATGGATTAACTCAAACACGCTAAAGTGGCTCGGAACGGAAACGATCTGGTTGAAATTTGGCACAAATAGATAGCCTATTTGTGCCAAATTTCAACTAGATTGTTTCGAGGGTTGCACAAAGCCTTGTGTAATTTACTTTTACTAGTAAATTTTTATCAAAGTAATCTAGATGCGGTCGGTCTTTTTTAAGAAACATCGAAACTGAGATATCTATGTTTAGTATTTTTTTATATTTACCTGAAACCTTTTGAAGCATTGTATAATTGTATGCCTAACTTCATTTCTAGTTTCTTACTAGAACTTGATACCAACTTGCAAGTTTTTACCCTAGTCCATGCTTCAAAACCATTGCAAACTGAAAGTTTACAAATATTCAAAGATAAAATAAATAAGTATTTTATATTTCTATGCTAATATTGCTATAATACAATATTACATCGACGCATTACAGAGGTCGTAATTACGGTAATGTCGGACATTGATCACCGAGCAGAGAGGTCAGTGAACTCGAAGGTATGATCGGGAATCTCGTTTGGTGGTTATTTTTAGGACTTCCTTATAGTTCCGTCTGTACGAATTTGCGTTGGGAGATATTGATTCTTGATTTAGATTTTTCATTGGTAGTGATTTTGAAAAACACGTGGCTAAATAATAACAGCCACGCGGTTCGATCTTTAAGGTAAAGCAACGCTCGCTGAGGCCAGTTCGTGTACGGGTGGTCATATTAACATACTAGCTTTTGCCCGCGACTTCGTTCTGTTAGGATGGCGCTCCGTGGATCCTTTTATTTCATAAAAGGATCCACGGAGCGCCATCCTAACACACTACACTGCTGCGATAATTACTTTTATTAATTAAAAGAGAACACTGTTACATTCAAGGAGGTTAGAATTTTGACTGACTGAAAACTATTTACATATGTGTGGTGAAAGTGAATTTTCTGAAGTAAACTCTCTACTAAACACGTAAACTGCCTTTATATATGCTCGGCATAATTGTGGAAGCGACGGGGTGAATCGCTTACTATGCGTTTATTGCATATAGGTAGGTACAATATTCATAATAGTTCGCATGGGAGGTTTTTCCCGCATAATTCCCGATCCCTTGGGAATTCCGTGATAAAACCTATCCTATGTCCTTCCCAGGGTCCTAAACTATTCCCATGCCAAATTTCATCTAAATCGGCTTAGCGGTTTAGACGTGAAAAGGTAACATACAGACAGACAGTTACTTTCGCATTTATAATATTAGTATGGATTATCCGTGACTCGGTCCCGGCTGTCATTTGTATATCATTGACTCCAGTCTTGTCACGAGTATGACGTGCTGCCCATTACTGGGTTGTGAAGGTCAGATATCCAGTAGGTTCATGTAAAGCACTAGTGCTTAGCTGCATCCGATAATACTGGAAGTCGACCCTTACGTAACAAGTTGGATAAAGGAGAAACAGGGTATAATTGGTAGTCATTTTGTATTGATTCCAAAAACTGCTGATTGAATTAGGTTCATTGATCCGAGTAATGCGTTTTCCGTTGAAGATTATCAATAGAACAAGACACTGTTTTAATAATTAATTTCTTATGTAATTTTACGGCATTTAAACAAAAAATGCGCCAGCCTTCTGCTGTTCTGATGATAAGAAAGAATAATAAAAAATTGTCCAAGTGCGAGTCAGGCTCGCCCATGAAGGGTTCCGTAGTAACTACGCCAAATAACTTTGTTTTTCATAATATTTTTATGAATTACTAAGTTATATTTGCGGTTTTAAAAAATATGTTATATCTCAAAAACTGCTGACTCGATTTCGTTCCAACTAATTTTCGTTGAAAGTTTACAGTAAGATCAACAGCATACATTTTTTTAGATTTTTCCCTCCATTATTATAGAAATTAGAGGGGGACGACGACGACGACGACATACATTTTAACAGTTCGCAAGCGTATATCTTTGAAACCACAATAAATAAATACCACATACGCTTAGGTTTCATGAAAAATAAATAAATCCGTTTCAGTTTCATGAGGAGCCCCCTTCATTTTATTATTTTTTATTTTTTTCTTAGAATCGAAAAGCGGTTCACAGAATATATCTAGGTAGATACTTCTAGGTAGATGAAACTTGGTAGGTACCAAGTTTCATGTGTATAGTCCTAATAGTTTCGGAATAAAATGGCTGTAACATACGGACGGACGGACAGACAGACAGACATGACGAAACTATATGACGAGAGTATAATATTTTTTGCCATTCGGTTACGGAACCCTAAAAACATAATGCAAGCCACTCACCTTCATTCCATGCCGATGTAATATTCTCATGGTAGAAGTACTCCGTCTCCTCCTCATCAGACCACAGCACACCCTCGATACTCGACGTGATGCCCTGCCCATCAGGACCTTCCACTAAAGACCTACGAGACAGCTGGTCATAGCTAGGAGGCCTAGACAACGAGTACCCAGAAATATCAGCCAATGAAGACCGAAAATTCTTATAACTACGACTGTCTATTGGTCGGTAGCTCCGAACCGATCGGGCATCTTCTGATTTTACCGAACGAAGCGAACGACAATCGTAGCTTGGACCTTCACTAGAACTTAGATCTCCTAAGGAGACTTTGAAATTGTTTGATGAAATATCGCCCAAGGGGACCTCGCATGATCGACGTTTCATGCTCGTCTTTTGTGATGGGGTCTCACCAGTCGCTTGCATGTGCCGGCTGACACCAGCACTGTGCAAGAATTCATTGGAATTGTACATTTTATACTACACTAAACTACTAGGAACTTGATCTGACTAATTTTGGAGGAATTATTCGTTCGTTGGTCGAGGGCAATCTGAAACAAGAGAGAAAAATATTTATAGCAAGAGATAATTTTTACCAAACTTAAATACTACACGAAATAGTTTTCAAATACACATAAATAATGAAAACAGGCCTAAATATTTTTTTGTTATAATTAAAGTCAAAATATTGGACAGCGCCATCTAGTTTACTACTGTCTAACTTATAAGCGCACCTCTGAAGAGCTGCAGCACGTCATGGACACGCTTAATTTGTAGCAACGTCGATCGTCACGCCACTGGCTTTCTAGAGATTATAAAAGTTGTTGTATGCATCGGTAGATGGCGCTAATCTAAACTTTATTTCGCTAAGAAAAGTATTTTCGTGAAGTATCAAAAATGTATTTCGAGAAGAATATAACAGTTTTTTAAAGTATATAGTAACAATGAAATAATTGCATATAATTGTTTTTACAATGTTAGCAATCTCGCTAATATCGGTGCTTTAGATTAGTTGCAGTTCATTATTTTTATTTCAAACTAAGTGCCTTTGTACCGCCATATTTTTTTTAATTTTCTTATTTGTACCAATTTTTTGTTGACACCACGCCACGTACAACAGAAAAATAATCATAATTCAATTCGATGCAGTCTTTCAAAAGTTTTACTCGTAGGTACGTAAACATATATATTTCGGCATTTATTTTTTATTAATTTACGTAGGTATAGCTATAGATTGCAAAAATTATTCAAGTATTATTTAGAAAATAAGGAGATGTTTTTCTTCTAATAATATGAATGTATAAAAACCCACATCATTAACACTTCTGTAAGATACACATCCTGCACCAGGTGTCACATGGTGATAATGACCTAAAAATAGACCCGAAACGCACACTCTGTGGGCCCCTAAGATAAATAAGCCACCCACATATTAATATTTTTCTAGTTCATCACTCTTGTTTATTTGGTAGTAAGGTCTTTGAACCTAGTGAGTATCGAAGTATATCTATATACAAGTTGATACAATATTTGCAATAATGTGTGACTGTGTGTGGTGGAATATTGGATAGGTACTTTGTTGATATAATTTAATTAATTTAATTTATTTCAAATAATCAGATAACAGAGATCCGTAGTGTTAGTAAAGTACCTTATACCTAGTGTTAGTATATACATAATTTATGACAACAATTTGGGTATGAGTCACTTTGTAAAGAAGACGAAACCAGTTTCTCAACCGGTCATCTTCTCCACAAAATGCCTCATAAAAGGGGAAAACATATTCTCAGTCATTGTTTTTAGAATGCTGTTGCCCCCGGCCCGGGTTCTAACTGCCACAGACGCTATTTTCTTCCGCACAACTGCGTGGAAGCCATCAGTACGGTTCTGCGTAAACATCTCTGACGCACTACAGAACCGGGGCAGTCACAAGAGCATTGTTGTACTGGACGCGCAGGACATGTAGCGACCTTTTGGTGTAGTTGATCCACAGACCACCCGTGTACAGACCCTGACAATACGCTTTTCATATAATTTGTTTGTTTCATTGCTGAGCTATGTGCCTGTAAAGGTTTCTTAGAAGTCATCATACGAGTAATGCCTTTTTCACAAGTTTTTGGGGTCAGCTTCCCATCTAACCAGTCGCAGCTGGGTACTAGTGTTTTACATGGAGCGATTGCCTATCTGAACTCTTCAACCTAATAGCTGGCTAACTCGAAACCCCTTGGCTAGATTGACAGCCGGGGCTAGGGCTTCCAATCCCGGAATACCGAGATCTCGATATTGCGGGATCCCGCGTCATTTTCCAATCCCGCGTGATGCGGGATTACGGGCGCGAGATCCGCGGGATTTGCGAGACTGAAAAAAAGCATGCATGCGAACTCTCGCCAGAGCGATCGCTCGGTGACTGGCGGCCGGCAGTGTTTAAAACAACACGGGGGCCGATGTCGCCCGTTTTTCATAGCTTAAGTAGGCTAATAATGAATATAGCCGAATTTCAGTCAGTGGTAGCTTAAGTATGTAGCCTAAAATGTCAGTTAAGTTTTTTATTCAGTATTTGTTACTGTTTTTAGGGTTCCGTAGTCAACAAGGAACCCTTATAGTTTCGCCATGTCCGTCTGTCTGTCCGTCTGTCCGCGGTTTAGCTCAAAAACTATTGGTACTAGAAAGTTGTAATTTGGCATGAGTATACACGTTAATGACGCCGAAAATGTAGTAAAATAAAATTTTGAAAAAAGTAATTATTTAGGGTACCTCCCCTACATGTAAAGTGGGATGATAATTATTTTTTTTCGTTCTTCCCATAGTGTGGGATATCGTTGGATAGGTCTTTGAAAAATATTAGGGGTTTGGTAAGACCGTTTTTTGATTAAGTAAATTGTTCGTGACTTATCAAGCTTCAAAGTACCAATTTTCGTTAGAGTCAAGTGTCCCCCCCCCCTATATCAACTAAACGGTTGTAGTTAGAAATTCAAATGTCACGGCAGTAGTACCTATATATAACGAAATTTAAAGGAAAACTATCACACATAAGTGGGCTTTACAAGTTTACGAGTAATAGTCGACCAATTGTATTTGACTCGAAAATTTCGAACAATTCTACAGAAATGTCGATAGATGGCGCTAAGCGCCAGTTGCATCGTGCTAGTTTCTTGTGACGATTGAGTAGTGTAGCTCTGTGTCCGTTTTTAAATTCAAAACACCGGCTATGACAAGTTTTATACAAATCTATAAAAAAAATAAAACTTTTCGTGCAAAATTGTCGGATCAGGTGAGGATTTGTATAGGAAGTCAAATTAGTTAGGTAGTCATGTTTGGCTTTTAGTTAGAGCATGGTACGAAACGATCAGTCAGCGAATACGACACGCACTTAGCTGTTATAAAAACTACGGAACCCTACACTACGCGTGGCCCGACACGCACTTGACCGGTTTTTTGTAAAGAAAAAACAGTGTAATTTGATTGATCTCATACTAATACTAAGTCGTAAATAAATGTGGAGTTAGTTGATTTACTTAATTCATTGTTTTATTTGCCTTATATAAATGAGAATATTTTCAATATGCGAAATCCCGCAAATACCTTAATCCCGCGGCATTGAAAATCCGTAGTCCCGCAAATATCGAGATTGAATTCAGGCTGCGGGATTGAAATCGGAAAGCTTAACGACGTGCTTTCCGATGCACGAAGGAATGTTGATATGTTACGATGGTCATCCATACGCGGACAGACCTTGGTAATCGTTGTGGAACCATGCATGCGGCTGTTGGTATGTTTTAGGCCATGCGCCACAAAAGTTCTTTGAATAAAAGTCTTGTTTTTGATAAACGTTAAAAAGAACATGATCAAACTGCCTGTTTGTTTCATTTCATACATACAAGCTTGAACTGTACGTAAATATATGTAGGTATTCTTGTATACTAAGTATCCCTTCTAGCTTTTGAGAGAGATGTAAAAGCCTTGTATCACCCTGTATTAATTAAGAGCTCAACGTAAGTAGAAACGAAGCATTAGGCTTATACCGTTGTCTACCGAAAGCAAGTCTTAAAAGACAGACTCATAAAATACTAGGCTTGGGACATAAAACATGACACCCGACGTCCTGACTAAAGATCTTTCAAGAGATACTGACGTGGTTCTTATTAACCCTCCTACCCATAACTTGGATTTGATGTGTGTTTAATTTGTACGAGCACACGGCACAAGGCTTGAGATAAATGGGTTTATCCCAATCTTTTGTTCATAGTTAACACGTGCCGAAGCCACTCACATGACCGCAGTAGTGTGGAGACAGGGAGGGATGAAGTATCGATAGCGAATAGGTTTTTATAAAAAGTACTAGAGAGACCGCGACTTTCGTTTGCGATTTTTCTGGATAAGGACACCCATAGAAACACCTACCAAATATACACAAAAGAAAACTTTTTGGAGGAGTGCGACAACAAAAACTATGACGCAAGATTGCCATATACAAGGAGATTACACAATATCGAAAGAATCATATAGCAGCTAAAGAGCGGTAATAAAATTCATCAATACCTTTTCAACTAGGTATTGCAATATAATATCTTATAAGCATCTAGGTAGTGCACAGTTTTTATAACGTTTGTATTTAAGCTTTGAATAGCTGTCTTAAATAGTTTGGAAAGTTATAACGCGACTATATTTTTTGTGTAAAAATGTTATAAATACATCTATTAACTTACTTTAATAAAAAAGTCAGATAAAACGAACTAGAACGGAAGGGCTTTGAAGATAATTTGTGATTTTTTTGTGAGTGGCCATTCGCATGTCCTGTCCCTAATTATAAAAATTAAAGCCTCCAGCTAGGTCTTTTATTAAACTTAAAAACTAGGCGACTACACGCTAAGGACACTCCCTGTGGGTTATGGACCTCGGCTTAGGGCGTCGTTTGGGGAGGCAGCTTGGGACCGGATGGATTGGACAAAAATAATTTTAACAGACTTTGTTCTCATTTATAAGAAAGGTTAGGACAGGTCCTTGGCGGCAATAAATATTGGAAAATTCCATTGCGTAGACTTTTGTCTTATGGACTTTGACTCAATTAAAGTTTTAATTCAGCAGAAGTTAAATAAAAAAAAACTATCGATCTCCTAATCGATCGATCGTATCCCCGCTCTGTGCGCTGATTAATTATACAAGGGACAGGCTGTGGGTTGTAATGAAACTGCTGTCGATCGCTCTTCGGTACAATAGCCACCTTTGAACCGGCAACCAATGACAACGATTTCTTGCACAAATATCGATTCGATTCGTGTTTTGTTTGACATTTGTGTGGAATATTGTAAAAGATCAAATATTGTGTGGAAGTAGGATAGGATCATAATTTATGAATGTATAACTGACTTATTCAGTATGAATGGATGGCTTTATGATATTTAGAAGGCTAATTTTTGAATGGGGAGTCTCTCAGTGGTCGAAACTCGGCTCAAATTCAGTATGAATTTTATAGTAAAAAATATTAGCTTTCGGCACTCTTTATCCATATAAACTTTGACTGTGCCATATTTCAAACTCCTTCGTCAGCATTATAATGGTAAAAAGGGTTAGGTAAGTTTTGATTCACTATTATAAGTATAAGGAGTTTCGTTGTAAATGATAAATGATCTTTATTTTGCAAATTGGTTATTAAATAACGCTTTTACACGTCATTTTTTAAAAATTTAAACTAGATGAGGCCGGTGTTTCCTAACTACCCTGAGAAGAAACTCCGAAACAAACTCAGGGGTCCATCTCGTTTAAAGTCCATAAAATCTATACTGGTTAAAAATATATGGGAACCAGGCGATCTTTTGAGGAAAGATGCTCACAGATTTGAGTGGGCCTGTCCATGCAAGCATTTGTCAGATAACGTATAGATCAACTTGATACAAGGAGCTTAACTTAGTGTAAGTGATATCAGTTATTTGTGAAATAAATAACGTTAAAATGATAACCGTTTTTGTAATTTCCAGCCGTATTGGAACCCATTGGACTGGCGCGTGACGATGGCAAGAGACCGGACGGCATGTCATTGTTTCCTTGGAAGATGGGTAGGCCTTTAGTGTGGGACGCAACTTGTGTCGATACTGTCGCGCCATCCCATCTTCCCAGTTCATCATGTTGTGCTGGCGCTCCCGCTGCGGCTGCGGAAAACCTCAAGCGGCGTAAATATAGTCATCTCGGTGATAACTATATTTTCGAGCCGTTTGGGGTCGAAACTCTCGGACCATGGGGCCCGTGTGCTCACAGCCTTTTTAAAGAAATATCGAAAAGGCTCGTTGACGCTTCCCGCGACCCAAGGGCTGGCTATTTCTTTGGTCAACGGCTAAGCATTGCCATACAACGAGGCAATGCCGCCAGTATCTTAGGTACGTTGCCAGCCGACAGCGTTGAGGACGAATTTTTTGATGCTTTATTGTAGTTTGTATTTTAGTACATAATTTTGTATATTTGTTGTAATTAATTGTTTAAATTAAGTAAGTAGATCATATATTTTGTAATACGTAAAAGTTTGATTTGTATATGAAAATCTGGTGAACTAAAATATGACGAATTTTTAAAAGTCATAGAACAAAAGTTGTTGATTATGATGTTAGTAACATAGTCCTGAGAGGTTTTTGGTGTTTTACAATTAACCCTGGATATGCCCAATTATAATTAAATCCAAAACACGATAGGATCAAGTTCCCTAAGCATTACAGGATTAACATTATTGTCTCGTACTTCTGAATCATCCTCACACAAGCTCGGTCTGTTTAAGTCTATGTTCAAGTTGTTAGGTTGTTTTTCGGACTTGAAAATCTTGGACTTTTCCTAGCTCTAGAACATTTTTTTCTGTAAAACTTTGTCAGGAAAGATTTAAACCCCCTTACACAAACAGCCGGTCTGGAACGACAAATATTTATTCCAGACGGGAGACGAACCTGTGATACGCAGCGCAGTAGCATACTATCACTCAGTCATTTCACCTACTATGTTGGCGTACCTATTTTTTCTTTTTGGATAATCATCAAATGAAGTGGGTGGAGCGGAAGCAGTGTCAGATTTCTAGTAACCTACCCATCCTTCAGATGACCTTGCGATCTAGGACGTGGTATCTCGTTACATCATTCGCGTGACCTTAAAGGCGCTAACAAGTGATAGGTATTAGAAAATCAATAAACGAATTCGAGCGTTGGAAATCCAAGTGCGAGTGAGTATTAAGACATTTATCCAAGTCTCGAAGTAAAATAATATACATTTCCAAAAAACTTCTCAAAGTCATATTGAAGATTGAGGAACGGTCAACACGAAATTACTTCCATCCTTCAATGTCAAAAACACACCCGAAACCGAGTCGAACAAAAAGTACGTTGAAAAAAAATAGACCGTATTTTCGGAATAATTCATACGCCTTCAGCCATATTGATTCTAACATGTCTGTGCCTCCGACGACCAGACCATTTCATTTCCTGTGTTGTCCCCTGCTAACATCGGCTTTTTTTGGGTTCCGCAGTTCAAGATTAAGAACGCTTAAGTTTTGGTCATGTAATTTAGAGATGTGCATAAAAAATAGGCTAGTTGGCCAGGGATCCGTAATGGGAAAAAAAGCAAGGGCCCGATCGCCGTCACGCAGGATGGACATTATAAAAACTGTCACGGATACCAGCATATTCCAGTGCTCTCGTAATGCCACAAAACCCAAGACCACTCTGTCAAGAACATACGACTGAGAAAAGACATACAATTTAGCAAGAGCTTTTCTTTACCGTCTTGAAAATGTTGTTTAGAAGTCTACTATTTTGTTTTGGTTTCAATGAACTTTTCTAAGATTTTTCTCGAGACCCCAGTTTATTCTGACTCCGTTAGGCAACGTTTAACAGGTATATCAGCATCAAAATATTAATTTCATATTTTTCAATTAAATGGATTCAAAGAGGTTTATTTGTGGTAATAATGGTGAAAAAATGATTACTTCAAATTTATACAAGTGTATTCACCTGGCTGCAATAGTCAAGCAGTGTAAAAATTAGTAGACTTAGGTTGATTTTTTAAATTGGAGTAAACCGTTACTTAAACAGAGGTAACAGAAAATGAACAATGCATGTACTACAAATCTAATTGTATAAGTATGTACTATTTTGGTTTTCTTAATAATCTTCCACTCCATACTTTTTTAAGTCCATGTCATATGAAATTGGCGTCTCTTATTTTTTGATTCAGTATACTGAACCCTGCCCCATACTTGCCGCCTCACGCACCTAGTAACGGTTTTTTCAGCGGCCGAGTGCGATTGTCCGTGGTACGCGTTTCCAGACTATTGGCTTTTAATTTCCGGCGTAAAACGTGATTTCTGTCTTCTGTAATATAAAATTGAAAATTAATATAATCTATTCAGATTTACTTGATTTTATATTCAAATATTCAGTAGATGCTGTTATTAGATAGAAAGATAGAACTCTGATCCTCCAATTTAATATTTTGTAGAATTTTAGATTCTTTAATCAATGTTGCTAGCCTTGTCCTAGCTATCTAAGGACCGCTTTCAGTCAAACTGGATGAGCCAATTACCGGTATCGAGTACCTCAGTACGCTGTGTTTTGACTGGTTATGTGGCTACCCGTTCAACTGCCAAAGATTTTCAACATCCTAGACAACGGTTTAACGTATTATCAGCTGTATTGTCGATGCTTGTAAGCACCGCATTATTGTTGGTAGAATTATGGCTTTTTCTGACTCTACTGTAGCTCTGTCTTGGGCACACCCACCGCCTCATCGCTGGGACACATTCGTTGCCAATAGGGTGGCTAAAATTCAGTCCGAATTACCACCACAAAATCTCTTTCACGTTGCTGGCACGGATAATCACGCCGAGATCACTCCTTCTTTCTAACACTTATTTGTGGAGACTCTTTGGATTATTGAAATACCAGCGTCAGTCCGTCAATATTTCTCGAAATAAACCTTTTTGGCGCAGCCATGGTGCACTACTGTCTTTTGTTTTTACTGTCACTTATCATTCGACATAATGACATAATCATCCTACCTACATATATGCACAAAATATTTTGGGAATACATGTATTGTGCATACCGGTACCTAAGGACTGGAATTCCCTGCCCAAGAGTGTGTTTTGTGATAGCTATCACCTAGGGGTTTTAAGTCAAGAGTGAATAGGTTACCTCTAGGTAAGCGTGCTTCATCTTCGACCATTTCGATATTATAGCTTAACATCTGGTGAGATGGTGGTCAAACGCGTACCTATCAAATGAACTTAAAATGAAGATAATATGAACACTATGAGTTAATTTTACTAAGTAACCTGCATTTTCGCTATGTAATCCACTCTTGAGTGGAAAGCACAATAAGTGTGGTTGAACTTTACTTTAAACGTATATATCGGCGCAAATACAATAATTTGTCTATTAAAATAATTGAAATGATTAAAGTTTAATAATTTGATTGTTTTACAAACTATTAATTGATTTTTAAGATGTAAAATTGACGTTTAACATATTTCAACTTAAAGCATTGTAATTTAATTAGTTTAATATTTAACTAGAAAATGTGGGTACATGTGTGTCAATCCCTCTATGAGCCTATGGCCGCACTGTGAGCGCTAGATTCAGATTCATTCTTGTTCGAGTCGCTGGACAGTGCGGACCTCTCTGTAAAGTCGTTACGCTGTCAGTTGAATAAACGAGTCTCTGGTAACATTAACAAGTGCTTTTATTTGAAAATCAAACTGAGTGATCACCAAGACAACATTCGTGACGTCGGCTGAGCTGACGTCACACTTTTTAAAAACACATACGACGCTGTCTCTCCGTCATATATATGTTTTGCGCAGGTACTTGGAGTGTTCAAAACGCTAAGTGAAAACGTAGCTAGAGTGGAAAAGTGGTAGCTTCATCCACATGTTCCACCTGTTTTTTTTTTAACGCTGTCTGGTAGAACCGAGGCCACATTAGGATAATGGCACCTCTTTTGAGCTTGACTGATCACTATTTTGATAGAAAATTTGCCACAGACCAACATACTTAAATTAGAAAGTCTCACTATCGAGCTCCACAAGAGCAGCTTTTTTATTCCGGATGAGCCCACTGTTCTGACTTCAGTCCCGCCTGATGGTAAGTTATAGATGAGGACTATGATGGAACGAGCAATCCCTGATAATGCCTGGTTATTTTGCTTTAAAGACTGACGGGTCATATGTAGGGAACAGAGAAGACGGCAGACCTCAGAGGTTGACCTGCGAGATGACGCAAACAAAAAAAAAGACGGCAGACATTTCCACACCTTGGCTGAGTATGGAGGAGAGAGAAATGTGGAGCAGTTTCACGCATACAAAACGCTAATAGAAAGTAAATATTGTAGTTAGTCATTATCGTGTATTTTGTTCGAAATAAAAAATTTTTTTTTCAGCAATTAAAACATCGCTACGTTTGATAATTTGGTAGAAACCACAGGGAAGGGGGGGGGGGGGAGGGGCACGCGTGACTACATAATTATGTTTACTTTGTTACGGTAAGGCTTACAGTGACTGGTCCAGTCTAATCATACCCGAGTGGTGCTTTCCTCAAAAGCGCATCTCAACCCTTAATATAGATAGGTATGTATTTACATTGTTCTCATAAATGATTTACTGACATCACAGATGTGACGAACTCAAAACAAAAACAGTACCCACTATAAAGCAAAAAATAAACTTAATTGGATATTTCATTCAAAGAAAACAAATGCGTACAGGACTGCTTTATTAGATGTCTAATTTCGTTTATAATAAGAGCTTTGAAGTCAGCCCCGCGGTACATTACCAAATGACAGGGTTCGGACGATTATTTTTTATAATTTATTTGAGTTTGTAGTTAGTTGATACTAAATAGTAAAAAAAAAAAACTAAATAGTTTATAAATTCTATTATAAAAAAAAAAAAACAAACTAAAAATAACTTCTCAACGTAACAATGTCCAAACCATCCCTACTAATACATATTATAAATACGAAAGTAACTGTCTGTCTGTTACATTTTCACGTCTAAACCAACAAATTAATATAAGTTTGTAAGCTCACATGGTCACTAATATTATTTAAACTTAAAATGAGATATTTACCATGTGTTATATCGGAAACTCGAAACAATAAATACACAATATGGTAATTATCCCGTTTTAAGTTGTAATGATACAACTAACAAGTTTTTTGAAATTTGGAACAGACCACAGAGACAGACTTTTTTTTTTTTTTTTTTTTTTTTTTTTTTTTTTTTTTTTTTTTTTTTTTTTTTTTAAAGATTACTAGCAATGTGGGTAGAATTCACATTACTAGCAATCTTGTTAACCCCTCCAACTAAGCTAAATATGCTTGTGTCTGGAGTGGGTTCACGCCAATAGTGTAATGGGTGGGGTTCGAACTTGCGACCTCTCGATCACAAGTCCGACACCTTATCCATTAGGCTATTGACGCTGATAAACTTTGGAAAAGTGCTTAGGCTAGTTGTTTTGCTGAAAAAATTACTTTTCGCGCGAGTGAAGCCGAGTGCCAAATAAATTCTTATTAGTTTAGCGTCAACCAATATTAAATTAATTCCTATATTTTACTGGAGAAGACGTGCCAGCTTTCTACCTGCCCAACAAACATTCACTTCCACTTAACCTAAAAATATCCATCGGTATCGTAAACTTTGAACCAGACTGAAAATTCTTCACTACCTCTTGAATTATAACTCAGTCGCAAACGAAAACATTTGAATCAACTGTTATGCTATGCAGTGCAAAAGCCTCAAACTGTCTGTCATTCGCTTGGTTTCCGCTGTAATTAAGCTAAAGTTAGTGCAAAGCTTAAACTACTGTCGTTGAAAGGCTAAACGGAACGATGTTTTTTAAAACATGACTGGATTTACTATGGTTGGACCTAATTTAGGGGGAATGTTGAATGGACTTGTGAGGGTCTAAAAAGTTAAGAAAAAGAAAGGCTTATGAAAGTATTTTCCAGAAGTTTGAAAGTCGGTTTAGGCTTTCGTCGAATTGGTCTTATTCTTAGCCAATCCACAACTGAACAACATTTCTATAGAAATAGTAAAAGGTAAACATAGGTATTTTAAGCCGTAACTTAAATAACAGATTAAGAGCCGTTCTGACAAGAGGTCGCAACGGTTAAAGAAGATATGAGTGACACGGGTTAAGGGAGGCTGTGTCAGAGGTACAGTCATGTGAAAACCATGCATGTAAGGATTACTGAAAAAGGATTTAAACTATAATGTATTGCAATAAGGTCGCTTAGAACGTAGCTATAATTACTGAAATGGTGATATTATCACGATAATAACCGATAATATCGTTTTTTTTTGTTATGGGTGAACCCATAATTACAAATAAAAAATTTATGACCGAATCTAAGAGTCTAGATTATTCTCCCATTCACATAAAAAGCAGTATTAGCCGTTCGTTTTGTCGTTCCAAAAATTAGCCCCAATGACAGAAAGTTGAAAACACTGTTATTTTTAAATCACAGACCAATAATATATTACTTAGATGTTTTTTTTTTTAGTAGGATTCCCAGCTTTTTTTCTGCAGTCTGAGCTCTGGATTCGATGGTTGAGCCGAAGTTGAGGTCTGACGTCAACTCCATGCCCAAAAGCTCCAGGCGATTGGTAACTGGCACAGATGTACTTCAAAAAGTAGGGGTCAATTCAAAAGGGCTCCTTTTAGCGCTGAAAAGACAAGCCCGTATTTTCAGAGCGTTGAATTTGACCAGATTGTCGTCACCCCATTGGGAAACGAGATTTAAGGCCAAATTCATGCGCTCTACCATGGCCTTTCCGAGAGTGGAACTATATTGATAGAACAATATTGGGGTTGGGTTGGAGTCTAACCGGCCCCAGCTGTGTAAGAACCAGTAACTGAAATGCACGATACTCCTATGCTGCAGCATTCAGCAGCATTAACGGGGCCAACAGGGCTATTGCCTACCAGGGTTACAGGAATGTGCTATCGAGATACTACGGCTCTATAACGTAAGAGCAATTGAAGAAATAGGGTGGGTTTTTAGAGAGGCGAGAGCAGGAGGAGTCATTAGATGACTTTCCCACCGAAAAAGTGCAAGAATGATGTCCAACTCACTGGATTCTGACTGGCTGGTAAATAAATAACGTTGGCAAGCATTAAACAAACTCATTGCCCCAGTTAGCATTATTGTACCATATCTCTTTTATTCTCAGTCCGCATAAAAACGAGACAGATAAAACGATACGACTGCAGCCTGTACCAACTTTATTTAATGTGACAATTTTAAGTGCAGCGTCATAAACTAGCTTTATGAGTTTTACAGACGGAGAATTTGTCCAACTACCTACGAAATTACATTGTCTGCTCATTGTAGTGTTTTCATTTGTTTCCGCATTGAGTTTGAAAAGCTCGTGTCCAGTTGTCCCATCGCCGACGATGAACGAGTAGCGAGTAGAACTAGCATCTGAAAGCGAGTTAGCGAGCAGCGAGTGTGTTATTCCGATAGTTTAGTCGCTGAGCTATCATCTGGTTGGTCTCTCAGGGTGAGTTATGACCGCCAAGTGATCGCTGAGCAAGTATTATCTTTGATAGCTCTTGTCGCTCAGCGACAAAACTAGTGAAGCGAGTATACAAGGTGCCAGATAAACGGGAAATAAAGTACATTGACCTTTTTCTAATATCTCTGCGTAGATACCCGAAAAACAAGCAATTAACTGTTTTTCATTACTATAAAATGTAAAGGGTCGCGATAGATGTGGATTCAAGACAGATTTGTCTTTATTTCCGTTTTTGAAATAAATTAGTCAACAAAAATGTAGGAGGGTCAATGACTTTTGTTCCAAGTTTATGTGGCGTTTGGTATAGTCGCCGGCAGTGTGAGCAGTCAGAGAGCAACTATTAATATATGCATCTCTTTCGTTTACACGGAATGTATATTTCATTGTGTGTTTCTTAAGCGAGTAAATCGCCGGCAGTCGGACAACTGCCTAAATAACATGTTTACGGTTACGCAGCGCTTAACGAGGTCAGTCCGTGGATGGGTAATCATCTAAACATATTGGGATACCTCCGTGCCTCAGAAAGCACGCTAAGCCTTTGGACTCGGCTGTCTTTTGTACATCTTTGAGAGTCTTTAGGGGTAATTTGTAACCAGGTTGGGAAAATCATCGAATGACTTCTCCCGCTCTGGGTGGAGCGGAAAAGGGAGTGTCAGACTTGTACTGACTAAGACCCACCCTGTTCCTTCAGCTGCCCTTAAGTTCCGGGGCCGCGGTATCTCGTTAGATCATTCCCGCAACCCCGGCAGGCAATGGCCTTATGAGGCCCCGTCACTGGCGCTGACAGTTCTTTGAGGCGCGCGTGGAACACGACGCACCGCCGACCCGGGCCTGGTCCTTACCGGACGGTGAGCGACCTCTACTCGCCGTCCGCAAGCCCGGGTCTACGGTGGTCGGAAATCTGCTCGTGCTCCCCGACGCCCCGGGGCGTCTTCCGCGGCGGCTGGGGCGTGAGGAAGAGAGTTGTCTGTTGTGTTCTTTTGTCTGTATTTATGTATTTCTCTTGTAAGTGTCATGTGTGTACATAAATAAATAAAACCTCAGCTGCAATTGCCTGAAAGCCGATGCCAGCAAAGTAAAATAAAGGGCGAAGCAGAATATGATTGAATTTGAAAAGAAAGCTGTTGTAAGATATGATCAGAAGTAGTCGAAGTTGTACTTACTGTGCTATCATTATCATTATCACTTGATAGTTACATAGGTTGGCGCAGTATAAGAAAGGAGTAAGGAACACGGGAGCCGCGTTAGTTTAACATTAATTGAATAAAATTGACTAAGTGCTCACACGTACTTTTAGTTTAGTTTTTTTTTTCATGTCTACATAGGGAGCTTTCCCTTAGTGTATTTTATTTTTATTTTTGTATCATATTCGTAAACCTGTTCACAGAATACATCTACATACCAAGTTTCATCTGTGAAGTTCAAATAGTTTCGGAATCAAAAGGCTGTGACATACGGACTGACAGTCAGACAGACATAACAAATCTATGTATAAGGTATGTACCCCACGTAAAAAGAATCACTGCAAGTTAAAAAAAAAAACACAACTTCATCAAAGACTATCTCATCTGACAAAGAAAACAAACATTGTTTCAAACATCCTACCATTCAAATTACTGCCAAAGCATAACATCGAATATTTTAAACCCACTGGGAAATAGCTCCACGAATGTAAGTCTTGCCCCCAATATCAACAGCTGACAATATCTATTAAAGTACCCCAGATAGACTTCGTAAAAACAATGGCGCCTGAAGTCGTTAGCACGGTTATAGTTAAATTTATTCCGCCCCGGCTATGACGAGGCTATTTATGGCGAGAGTCTGCCACCCCCTCGGTAATGGGGACGAAATTGGGAAACATGTATGGAGAATGTTGTACGTATTTTGAATTTTTTGAAAGAGTGAATTCAATTTTTTAGCGATGATAACGGGAAACTTATCGCGTAAAACAAAAAAAACTTTTTAGCATAAAATAGAACCGACTTCCATATAAAAACACTACAAAGGCAAAAATAACTTTAATTTCAGAAGGCGGTGTCTTTAGTTTTGTATATATTTTCGTTTTTGACACCGCCTTCTGAAATTAAAGTTATTTTTGCCTTTGTAGTGTTTTTATATGGAAGTCGGTTCTACTTTTTGCTAAAAAGTTTTTTTTTCACGCTTTTTAGTGGGTCGGTTTGTAATTTATCTAGTTACAAAAGCCAAAATGTCAACTACTTATCACCTTTTACAAAATATTGCTTTTCCCTGTGCAGAGCCGTTAATTTTTGAGGAGTTCTCCTGGTACATCACCATCAGCTCTACTTCACCATATGCATTGTAACGAGCATAAAGTGCTTAACATCCATATTCAAGTAATCTACTCGCAATCAACGAAATACTTATTATTGAGTAGTTTCGGTGGCCATCTGGGGTCTTCATCATCAGTTCCACTTCCTCAAATGGAGCTTTTCGAGAGCAACTGCACAAGGTACTATAAGAAATACCCAAAACGCTATAGGTGTGCCTATAATATTTGAAGAGTTCCCTCGATTTCTCCATGATCCCATCATCAGATCCAAACGTGACGACAATGGGAACAACTAGAAAGTATACCCTTTCAAACAAAAAAAGAATTTTCCAAATCGGTCTAGCCATCTCCGAGTTATGAGGTAACATACATAAAAAAAAAAGTTCAAGACGAATTGTAAACCTCCTTTTTTTGAAGTCGTTTAAAAATGAATGTAATCGCCCGCATATGCTTTTCACTTTGACGTCGCGTCGCGCGTCGTCACAGCCTTCATTGCGTGTTTTCAGTTATGTAGCAGAGGATTTTATTAATGTATTAAGAAATGGATATGAAATTTTAATGTATTAAGCAATGCATATGGTATTTTATTCATTTGTCAGTTTCATGATTAATACAAGTTTAGTGTTTTATTAAGGTATTAATTAGTGATTTTTTTTATTTATTTACCCGTACTAGTACGTTAAGTCGATTTTTTGCAGTCATCATTATAATAGAGAGAATAAAATCTTAAAATTAAAAAGAATAGCATAAAGGTTTTAAGCGGCAGTAGCCTAACCTGATTGTCAGGCTGCTGCCGCAATTTCAATTGAGATGTCCTAATGTCGAAGCCCACCCTTTGCTGAAGTGAACCCACTCCCTCACAGACGATTTATGTTATAAAAAAAAGATACATATTGATATCTTTAACACAAAGAGAGTAATTAACTATTAAATACGATGTAGAACAAGACAAGGGCGGATCCAGCTTTGGTGCCAGGGGTCACATAATCGTGGTCAAGTCACAAGAAGTTATAATTTGTATTTCCTGACTCCGCTGCCACTTGGCCATCCACTGCCGATATTCGTTTACAACGACAGAAACTGGATTATTATCTAGTAACAATGATTAAAAAATTCAATTAGTGGTCCACCTAGGTCCTGGACCTAGCCCAGGGGAGGTCATGACCCCATGACCCCCCCTGGATCCGCCCTTGGAACAAGATGTGCTCCACCTTTCCTATTTTGAAAACACCATATTTGAAAAGATTCTAGTTTGTGACTGGCTGAATGCATTAGGTCAACTTATCCTGCCGTATAAGGACAAGCGGCCTCAATTGACCTGCAGAGCCAACTGCAAAGCTTGAGCCAAAAAGTCTAACAACTATTATGACGAAGGTTAAGTGTTACACACCAGCCGCCTCTGGTTAGACTTGAGGCCGCATCATAGTTGGGAAAAAAACTTTTAAAAGAAATAATTTTAGTTTTATTTTTCTTTTTCCAGTTTAGTAGTTACTCACATTGCCTAAGGGTCTAACTCTAATCTTATGTTACATAACATAGTTATGTACATATTGTATGAGAATAAAAATAAGAAACGGAAAAAATGGAATTCAAAAGTTTAAAGACAAGGTCTTGTAGTACAGTACCTACTTGAAATAATAAACCTGACCCACCTAACCGTATTGTGTTGTTATTTTGACACTTATTTAAATCAGATGTGACTCTTTAATGTGATACCAGTTTGTTTGATTGGTGTCACATCCAGACATAGTATTTCTGTATAGAAAAACACATTATCAAATAAAATTATCTCCTCTTTCCTAGCAAAGTGTAGTGTACCTTTGTATATACTCGTATTTATTAATTGTGAAGTAAAATTACTAAATAATAAAAATGACCACAAAACCACATCATCACTTACCATCAGGTGAGATGGTGGTCAAACGCGAGCCTATTATCAATAAAAAATATATATAAAAGAAGAAAAATAAAAATTGGCCAAGTGCGAGTTGGACTTGCCCATGAAGGGTTCCGTAGTGACTGTAATAAATATAACATACTTAATATATTTATTTGAAAAAAAAAACCTTACAAATTTCATAAAACTAGTTTATTTACAATTTTTACAACTACGCCAAATAACTTTGTTTTTCATAGTATTTGTATGAATTACAAAGTTATATTTGCGGTTTTCTAAAATATACTGTATCTCAAAAACTGCTGACTCAATCTCGTTTAAATCAATTTTGTTTGAAAGTTTATATTAAGATCTACAACATATGGTTTTTTTTAGATTTTTCACTTCATTATTATAGAAGTTAGAGGGGGTGGACACACACATTTTGCCACTTTGGAAGCGTATATCTTTTAAACAATTAACTTTATGAAAAAGTCATTTTAGAAACCATAGTGTCATTTTTAAAGACCTGTCTATAGATACCACACACGTAAGGATTTCATGAAAAAAATATTTTCAGTTTCAGTTCCATGTATGGGGAGCCCCCTTTATTTTAAATATTTTTTAATTTTTCTCTTAAAATCGGAAAGCGGTTCACAGAATACATCTATCTACCAAGTTTTACATGTATAGTCCTAATAGTTTCGGAATAAAATGGCTGTGACATACGGACTGACGGACAGACAGACAGACGGATAGACATGTCGAAACTATAAGGGTTCCGTTTTTTGCCATTCGGCTACGGAACCCTAAAAAATCAGGAAAGAAAAAAAAATATTTTAATTTGTCACAGCAGATCTATAAACTATACATAAAGAATTTAAACTAAAAATCCTTTATGTTATATATGTCAAAAAAAGGTACGTTCGGAAACACATATCGGACGGAACACTTTATAATAGTAAACACTGTATTATTTTAAGACTACAGAAACACATGCTAACCACACTAAAAAAGGCCACGCTAACCCGGACAGTTCAAACACAAATCACTAAGCTAAGCGTTGGTTAAGCATCCTGTCACAACTACTGCAATGTTGCTAAGTTTAAACTTAGTCTCATTCTACGTAGCTTAAACTGTACTTTGAGTTCTGTTGCACCCGTATTTGAAATTAATTCCCTGGAGGCATGTCCTCTGAGTTTTGTTATGAAATTTTGGCGCTGGTGCAGTTAGCGTAGCCGGGAGTGTATGATAGTTAGATAGTCATGCGCCGTTTTATGAGAGGGTTTTAGTAGTAATTACTGTAAAAAAATATTATAATTGGACAACAATGATGCCAAAAATATTTAGCATATATTACCTATAAGTTTGAGTTCTGTTACCCGTATTTGAAATTAATTCCCTGGAGGAATGTCCACTGAGTTTTGTTTCAAAGTTTTGGCGCTGGTGCAGTTAGCGTAGGCGGGAGTGTATTATGGATAGATAATCATGCACTGCTTTATGAGGGGGTTTTAGTAGTAATTACTGTTAAAAATATTGTAATTACACAACAATGATGCCAAAAATATTTGGCTATAGTACCTATAAGTTTTAAGTTTGAGTTCTGTTACCCGTATTTGAAATTAATTCCCTGGAGGAATGTCCACTGAGTTTTGTTTTGAAATTTTGGCGCTGGTGCAGTTAGCGAGGCCGGGTATGTATGACAGTTAGATAGTCATGCGCCGCCTTATGAGAGAGTTATTCTTTTTTATTATTTTAAAATTTTTCTGCATTATTTAAATAGGCTTATAATTATATTTCACTCGCCAAACTTCGCAGTTTGTTGGCGAGAATCGCTCGTAACTTACATTAAACAAAATAGCAATAAACTTACTACTTACTTACTACTCACATTTATGTTTACATGACATAATTATGCATTCTACAAGTAGGTATTTACAATATTACAACAAACATTCTATTTTATTACACATATGATATCTAGGCTAAGAAAACCATCCCTCGACAACGATAGACCGGCGCCAAATCTGCGATAGACAGCGACTTCCAGAGCAGAGTGGTCAGCGGGTGCTGATCACCCTAGCAGTGCCCACTGCCCATCACAGCGCGACGCCGTGCCTCCGTCCCCGGTTTTCTAAGCCTAGATTTCAACACACCTATACTTAAGTTCCGGTTATTCCTTAATAAATCTATGTCATTAAAAACTTTTGGCACTAAATACTTAGACGTTGTTTTCCCATAGAAGTTTGCTATTTTTGGTTGACCTAGTCTTTTCTCTCTCACACTCCTTGTATTTACTTTATTTTTAACACTTTTTTTTATTGGGGGTAATAGTAGTCATTACTTTAAAAAATATAATAACTAAAAAAATAGATGCTTTAAATGTTTGGCATATAGCACCTATTTATAAGCGTCAATAGCTTAGTGGCTAAGGCGTCAGATTTGCGATCGAAAGGTCGCGGGTTCGAACCCCACCCATTACACTACTGCCGTGAACCTAGTCCAGGCACAAACATATTTAGCTTAGTTGGAGGGGTTAAAATACTGTACGTCGATTCTGTAAAATTCGAACAACAACTCGCATCTCACATAGCTATTCACTGTCACTTCGCTTATGGTTCAAAGTGACCTTGATTTTGCATTCTGTAAACAGCGTCGAAGTGACGGAGGAATTACCTTACCGAATGCCACTTCTCACGTCATCTCATACTTTATCTATCAAAATCTTTAGTTCAACTCGCTGACACGCTCGCAAGGATAGCGCTAGTGTAAATTCGAATTAACAACCGAGTTTTTAGAATGCCTATCAATAAACTCACAGCGGATTCAGATTCGAAGTTTAGAATGAGGTCTTACAGAATAACACAGCTGCTATTGATGTGAATTCTACTACTTCGCAGGCACATCACTTTGTCAATCATCCCAAAAAATAACGAGAGGAAACCGACAGGTTTGAAAAATTAGATATGCGACATCGAACAAGCCGCAGTTGGCCCGTATGGTGGATTACGGCAGATTCCCTTTCATAAAGAGCTGGCCTGTGTCCCAGCCGTAAAAACGTATGCTAGCTACTTAGGTATTATAAAAACTTTTTACCAAAAAATTACTTTAATTTCGGAAGACGGTGCAAAAACGAAAATACAAAACCAAAGACACCGACTACCGAAATGAAAGTTATTTTTCACTTTGCAGTGTTTTTTGGGAGTCGGTTTAATTTTTAGTAAAAAGTTTTTATTTCACTCCTTTTAGTTGGTCGATTTTTAATTTACCTAGTTACAAAAGCCTAAATGTCAACTACTACTACTACTACCTTTTACAAAATATTGCTTTTCCCAATGCTGGGCTTGTTGCTGGGTTAATTGTTGAGGAGTTCTCCTGGTACTTCACCATCAGCTTCACTTCACCATATGCATTGTGACTAGCATATTGTGCTTAATAACCATATTCAAGTAAGTAATCGAAGCGGAACACATGAAATACTTATTATTCCTACTTATATATTGAGTAGTTCCAGTGGCCATCTGTGATCTTCTTCATCAGGTCCACTTGACAAATAGTCTTTAAAAAAATACAGCTTTATATAGTTACATGTTCTTCTAGGGACGTTCCGGGCGACAGCGATGTGGAGGAGTACTTCCACACCGAAGTGGTTTTTGTTCGTATTTATGTCCGTAGTTAAGTGGTAGATTTAAGTAGCTCATCAATTTTTTAGTTACTGATGTACTTGTACATACAAACAAAATAATGGAAAGCTATTTTATTTTATTTTCTTAGGAAAACTTACAGCTAGGATACAGATAGTTGAAACATATTGATAGAAGGCTAATTACAAGTTTTCACAGATAATAATTATATACTATACACTCAGGTAGTACTATACAGTTTGAATCAATAGAATTGCCTACATAACATCTCAGACTATCAGCAAAGCACCAAATCTCCTCCAATTAAGTCATAACCTTCCTGATGTCTGCTTTACGTAAATGACGGGACCACAATCTACCCTCGCAGACAGGTCACAGGTAAATAGGTTAAGTACAAGTAAAACTGGGGGTATTATCTCGTTTGGTAGTTAGCGGTGGGCAATCTCTGTCGTAACTTTGTCCTGACGTGACGATGAAATTTAGTGGGGTGTCTTTGCTGGCGAATTGAAGACAGTAAATTATTATTTTGTAAACAGAGAGAATAATTAATTCTTTAATTCTTTTTTTGTAAAGTCGAGTAGAAAAAGGTATGGTAAAGTGAAGAGAGAGGGGGCATGACAATGAGTGCAGTGTGCACATATACATATGTATAGTACATATGTTACGGGCATCATATATATTTAATCTCACCTGTAATGAAGAATGCTATCGCTTCGTATGTGGCTTTAACTGTAAACTCTTTCGTTTTATTCGGGAATTAACTTCAGAATACTCAAGGAACAAAAATTTTTCCTCGTCCCTGAACATGGCGTCCTTTTTGAATTACTGATAGAATATCTTCCTACCAAGATCCGTATGCGGTTTCAAACACTTCAGGCAACCAAAGAGTAATCATAATATTATAATCAAAATATTTATACATTTTAAATTTAATAGCTTTTACATGTTACGGTGTGTACGGAATTTAAAAAACACCGTGTAAACGTTCTTATTTAAAAAGAAATCTCAATCGCGATCGCTTATAGTAGTACCCAACCCTAATACTTAGGTCAGCAAGAGTTCATTTACGGCAGAAGTTTGGATGACAGATCACTTTCCACTTGATTAAACAATTAACTTAAGCATCACTTTTTGCTGACTTGTGAGGTAAGGAAATAAAACGTACCCAACGAAAGATTTTACCTATAAAAAGAGGGTATAGAATACGATAGATGCTTTTGTTACTTTCATAAGTAGGGGTAACATTTATTTATTTAGGTACAATATTATTAATTTTTTCCACAAAATCACATAATGGTTTCACAACTTTTGTACCTTTGTAAAATATGCAAATCAGACATACATATTTATTAATTAGATGAAAATTACTTGACTAATGGAAAAAATGCGGTAGCGTTGACGTTGCGAGAGATGGAAGAAGATACTAAGCTCTAGAAATGTGGTGTTAGGGAAGGATGCTTGGAGTATTCGTGCAGAACTGCTGATTAAAGGCCGTATATCAGCACAAGTACAAACTCACATCCTTCTACTTCTTATAAGTAGCGGCACGTAAGTCTAGCGCTGAACGATACGTGGAGGGGATTGCTACGCATGGGTACTGTCGCGCACGCAATACAATTATTAGCTAAATAACGTTAATGACATTTTTTTAATGTAATGTCAAATAGTAGGTCTAGCGCTGAACGAAATGTAGAGGATAGCTGCGCATGAGTACTGTCGCGCATGCAAATAATATTACCTATACTTTAATAAATAGTTTATCTCCAATGTCAATGTCCAAGGATTTATAGTAGGTACCTAAGGTATAATTTTTAACAAGTTTTGTGGGGAGTATAAAAATAAAAACATTTGTTAATTCTTTTTTTTATTTTAGATTTAAGTCTAATCTGAATCAGAGAATCTACAGTGAATCTGAATCTACAGAGAACCATTCTCAAATTTACAGTGATGCTGTCCGAATCAATCGGTTTCAAAGAATCAATTCATTCGTTAGATTCCCTTTTTAAAAAGCAATTCACGACATAAACCATTTTCCTTGCCTGTCTTTTCAAAACAGTATTTCTTCTAGGTATATTCACTTTAAAGTTACAAACAAACTAAAAAACTAAATTTAACAAACAAATTCAAACTTACAAAAAAAAAACGACAACAAAAATTAACAGCAATAACAATACAATTAATGACGCGACTGTACACGGGATGTGCGCGGAGCGTCGTATCGGCGCGGGGAACATAATGCGGCTGGAGTGGAGAGCCAATCGGCGCTATGCACGCCCGCCCTTCATTCCGCTAGCCCCCCACAGGTACCTTAATTTTTACTTCTGCGCATTAACGGTCACCGCTAAAGTTTCGTGCCGATGGTTATAAAACACTATTCTTGTCGTAATAAGGACTCCATCGAGCGCTTTGTTGAGCAACATAAAGTTGAAGGCACAAAGCTGCACGGAAGATCACCTACGAACTACATGATGAATCTCTCTCAATCATCATCTCAATTCGGTAAGAGCTTACTGTCGGAGAAGTAGAATTGAAAAAATACCATTGTACTTTGCAAATACAATATTACTAGGATAAACGTTGCAAAAAGACTAACCCGATAAGCTTAAACTAAACCCACCGTAAAGTAATTTTAAACCATTTCCCTACACAAAAACAAAATAAAATCCTTCCCAAATAATTTTCCTAACTCGTTATAACTATATTTTTCTGCGCTTAAAATTTCCAACTACCTACCAGTGAAATTATGACGTCAGAGTCCGGACTGGATATTGAAAGGCGTAGGTTTATGCGGGCTAGTCCAACATCAAAGCATTTTCGACTACTCTACGGACAATAGACCGTTGCTATGGAAACTCGTAGAAATTAAACATACATAGGTATGTAGGTATGTACATACTCATTGTAATTCCCACATTTTGTGTAGTTTATTTTAATTCTGTTCAAATTTGTCCATTACAATGGAAGGGAAGTTATTTTTGGACTGTTTGCCTTGGGTTTTATTATACTCCTTGAATGTATAATTTAATCTAATTTATACATTTTGACAATGGTGATATTTTGAAATTATTTTGTAGCGTGGTAACATGCTAAACGAAATTAACCTAACGTGATTTGGAAATAAAACACAAATTCTCGAAACGATATAGGAAGCCTACCAAGATACTTCTGTAGTTACTTACTTGTGGGTTTTAAGTACGGTTTTAATTCTTTATATACTCGGATATATTTAGCCATTAACGTTCCCAGTGCTTTGACACACCTCCTTACGCTCCACCGCGTGGGCCTAGTGCGGGTTTGAAAATTTCGTATGTCGTGTTCGTATGTTTCGTATGTGTAGTTCGTTTTTTCTAGGACATTCCGGGTTCTTCAAGATAAAGTCTTTATCGTTTTGAAAGCAGTCATGGTGATGATGAAATTTACAAAAATTAGCCAAGGGCGAGTCAGACTCGCCCATGAAGGGTTCCATAGTAACTACGCCAAATAACTTTGTTTTTCATAATATTTGTATGAATTACAAAGTTATATTTGCAGTTTTAGAAAATATGCTATATCTATATCAATAAGTTCGAGGGGGACGATGACACACATTTTACCACTTTGGAAGTGTATATCTTTTAAACGATAGACTTTATGAAAAAGTGGTTTTAGAACCTCAATGTCATTTTTAAAGACCTTCCTATAAATACTACACACGCATATCATTCATGAAAAAAAAAATTCAGTTTCAGTTCCATGTATGAGGACCCCCCTTAATTTTAAATATTTTTTTGTTTTTTTTTGTAAAGTCGGAAAGCGGTTCACAGAATACCTACCAAGTTTCATGTCGACCCTCCCAAGCAATAACTCGGTAACCGAAAAATCAAAATTTTACAGGAGAAAAGATTTAGTGATTTTATCAAATATGTTTTAACTAATGGGATTATTGAAGTCATTGATGTATTAAATGCAAGCAATTTTTTTTTGGGAAATGTTCACTGTTTCATTGATATGAAATTCCTTTTATTCAAAACCTAGTTATTTAAGAAGAAAAAAAATACCTAAAATTCTATACCTACATAAAATATCATTTGTGTCATGATATCTTTGTAAATATCATTAGGAAAAATCTAAAAAAAATTGCTAAGGTGTATTCCGGTCTATAGATGCCAAATTTGACATAACAGCATAAACCCATAATGGTGCATTACCGAGGTCATGGTTGGGGGGGGGGGGGGGGGGGGGTCGATGTGTATAGTCCTAATAGTTTCGGAATAAAATGGCTGTGACATACGAACGAACTGACAGACAGACAGACAGACATGACGAAGAAACTATAAGGGTTCCGTTTTTTTCCATTCGGCTACGGAACTTTAAAAAGTAAAGTAATCATTAGTAAACTAATCATTCCTAAGTCGTACCTGCAACCACTAGGCCAGCACTACAGTGCCTTCTTTTCCTGCATAAAAGCCATTAGAATTAACAAAATGAAATACTTTCTCCGCCCACATTAACTAAACAGCTCTCCTCGAGTTACAATTCCAAAAAGCGAACAGCGATATAATAAAATTCACGAAACCAACAAATAAATCAACCCGTTCAGGTGGTGTACGCTTGCCTTTAAATTGGAAACTTCTATAAATTAAAAGCAAGCGAAATAATGAAGTGGCAACACTGGCAACCCGAAAAGTTGGTAACCCCTGACTTATTGTCGGACGTAAATTACGATAAGTTTTCACGATAAATTTGTGGAAGGTGATCTCCAAGATGTTGGTGCTGGGGTCTCATTGTCACTTAATAATAATAATTATTTTCATTGTCACTTATCAGTTAGAAACTTATATTTGAAGTTCAAAATCAAATGAAGGGTCTACGTTGGTTCGGCCCATTTCTGGGGTATCGTTACCTTGCTATGGGACATTAATATCTTTATTGTTAATCTGCAAGACGAGTGAATTATTTCAATTGCCATCTAGTGTATTTGTATCCATTTTGAAATTAGTGTTGACGACGTAGGTTTGTTCCCGGTTCCGGGAAAAAGGAGGTTTGCTTGATTTAATGTATGATAATATATGATATGATAATATTCCACGCCTTTCACACAACGCCATCTAGTCCCAAACTAAGCAGAGCTTGTGCTATGAGTACTAGACAACTGATATACATACATATATATTTCTATATATTTCTAAACACATACATATTATAGATAAATTACACCCAGACAAAGAACAAATGATCGTGCTCATCACACAAACATTTGTCCTGGGTGGGAATCGAACCCACGACCTTGCGCATAGCAGTCAGGGCCACTGACCACTAAACCAACAGGCCTGTCAAATGTCATGGGCAGAGTTTTCCACAGTCGTACAGCTTTGAGCCACAAACGATTTACCAAAGAAATTGCTGACTCGATGACCTCAGAGATTTTGCATGTGTGTCATGAAGGGATTTGAATCGTAGTTTAAGATAAGTAGGGGCTTTAGCATTGAACAGAATATTGAAAGCTACTAACATAGTTTTTAAGTACATCCTACTAACCTTTTTTTTTGTGATTAATTGAATAAAGACATATTCTATTCTATTAATTTCTAAAGCCACAAATTCACTTGAAACTCAAGTTCACGATACGACCGAACAATATCCGATACGATTCAATTCTGGCAAAAATTTAATAAATTGAACGAGCTTTAAGCTTCGTTTAAGCCAAAGCCATACAATACAACAGGATGCGGAAGCAGGCGTTTAGCCAATGAAAAATAGTTGGGTTTTACTCCAATGCGCGGGAACAGTTTGCGAAAGCAGATAAAGTGCTAGCGAACGTGTGTTTAGAGTTCCGTATTGAAATTCTAAAACTATAGTTTTGAGTTTCGCATCAGAATTGAATTTTGTTTTCGTTAGCTTTTGAAACAGAAGTGAGAAATTGCATAAAGACGCATTTATGTATACTAACAGACTTATTGTTTTGACGATTGCATTATACTGAATTAAATTGTATTGATTCATTAACTGCTTCGTTGGCGTATCATGAGCATCGAATCTCGGTTTCGATTCCTGGGTTAGCCAAAAAGTGCATAACAAAACGAATATAGAAAAACAATTATTTTTTATTTGTTGATCAAATATGTTTCAGTTTAATAAAATGATAGATGCATTTTTTCCTTCCCTGAATTCCCGATTATTAAATTTTAGTGTCGAAAATATCCGAAACCGCGTAAATAATTTTAATTTTAATAAAATTCCGCGTAAATAAATAATTAAAAGGGAAACAGGAGCATAGCGGAGGAAAATCAAACGATCAAACGATCTTATGACGTTGTCAAAATTATATAAAAAGGCTCAGGCAGGCGTGCGGCAGCCCACAGTCGGATGTACCGACGGCGATACGCGAAGCGGTAGGCATATAACGCGTGGCCTTGAGCGAGTGACGGACGCCTGGTAGTACCCTGGAAATTGGCGGTGTGATACCGCTGTGCCTCGAAAAGCACGTTCAGCCGTTGGTCCCGGCTGTCATGTCCCGGGGTAGTCAGGTGCCAGAAAATCTAACACTGGTCTGGCCATGGGGTATCGTGTTACCAGCTGTTGAATTTATGTTGTATTAAATTATACTTTATGGAATTATCGTCAATTGTTATTATTCTACACCATAGTGATAGCTGTAGGTAGGTATTATTACATACATCACAACTGTTCACAACCTAACACTTCTTCTTCTGTTTTGGTTAGGGTTCCGCACTTAGTCTCGGCACGAGACCATTGTGCGTGAGCCGTGTCGGCCGTCACTCCATCCAGCCAACCTCCCTCCAGAAGCAGATCAGGTCTCTCGGTCTAAATTGTAATTACTACTAAATCATCAAATCAGTATGTTAACCATGTAGATTAATAAAGAAATAGACTACGCAGATTTGGGCCTGACTAAATAGTGGGTATGGGTCCCCATAAAAAGTAAAAAAACGATTGAATTGTCAACTATTGAAAGGCTGTCCCTGATTGGTTGATTTTACTGTAGGACGTCTTGTGTCAAAAGAGTCACGAAACGTTCAACCAATCTGCGCGCGAGTTGCGTTGTATGCAATTGCACGGTTTCAAATGATAAATGGTCTTTATTTTTGCAAGTTGATTGTTAATAACACTTTTACTCGTAATTTTTGACGCTAATTTAAACTAATTGAGTCCGGTGTTTCCTAAATGATATACTCGTATCTATCAAAAAATAGTGCGTTATCTTGCAAGCAGTACCTATGGCACAGATTACTAAATAGTTACTTCGTAACCTATGGTAAACATCACAATTTATCGATAGTTACCCGCTTCTTTTTCTAAGAATTTTATTTTAATTGTACAGACACACACACACGTCGCCCGTGTAAATGCCGATCCTGTGGGAATTATCGGAAAAAAGCTAATACTTTGCTCTACTTACTATAACCTCTTTTTTCCAATTAAAGTCCCATTCAAATTCGTTCAGCTGTTCTCAATATAAACCCGGTTAAACAGAAAGTTAGACAGACAAAACAATTTAAAAGGTTGCTTGTGTTTTAGGATCGTGTACTTATAAGAACTTAAGAAAATATAGTTCTTTTGAAATCACAGAAAATATTGTTTGAAGAACTATATTTTCAAAGTTCGGATATTACAAAAGTGGCGATGAGCCCAGCGATGGCGATGGATCCAGCATGAGCATCCTTGAAGGACTATTATCTATTTATAAAATAAACATATTAAATCAATTACGACTGAGGTTACTTCTAGGTAAGCGTGCTTCATCTTCGACTACATCATCGCTTATCATCAGGTGAGATGGTGGTAAAGCGTGAGCCAATTAACAATAACAAAAAAATAACCATTCCTGAAATTAGTCGGAACAAACATAAACAAAGACAGACAGACACAAATTAAAACAATCGAAGCGTCAATACTTTGGAACGGTTGTTTTGTCACAAGCATATATATTTAGATTTGACGGGATTAACAAGATTGCTAGTAATATAAATTTTGCACATATCGCTAGTTCTCATTAAAAATAAAATGTTAAAAATTTTAAGTATTATGTAAATAAGCACTTGAAAAAACACATTTAGTTTGAAATCACAAACAGAAACTTAAATTTTATTTGTGTATATAGAGTAAAAATGTAGGAGTAGGTAGTCAAAGTAGTTAGACGTCATATTTGATCCGAAAGTTCTTTTAAAGATAAGTATGCTCGTTAAGGTGTGTCCAAACATCGAGCGGCAATCGAGCGCAGCTGCCACGCGCGGCCCGCCGCCCTGTGATTAGACGACTGTTGCGCGCGAACGCTTCTGGCTACCTGCCACGCACGAACATTCTTAGTAAACATTCGGCAGTATTTGTGTTTGGACGTATTTCTGCGCACAAACATGGACAACGAAACATCGACTAGTTTAATTGAAAAGTATGGATCTTTTAAAGAGTTATGGGATCGTCGACAAAAAGAATACCATAATATGTAAAAACAAATGTGAAGACTTGTGGAATGAAATAGCCAATAATTTAGATGCCAAATGAAGCGCGCGGCGTATCTTGGTTGTGCCGCGCAGTACTGCCGCGCAAACATTCGTCGGCTTTGTTCTAACTAGAGCGCGGCAGAAATGTGTCCTAGAAATGCCGCGTGTTGCTGCCGCGCTCTTGCTGCTCAATGTTTGGACACACCTTTAGAGTTCCTAAAAGATTTTTTGCAAATAGTTTTAAACGTAAGTTTCAAATAATGTTTTTAGTTACAAAACACATATTTTTTTTAGCTTTGTTCTTACAATGTTAAGGACGACTTGACTTGACTGAGTACTTGAATTTTGCATAAATCAACTGCCTGTCTAACCTCCACAATACAGTAATTAGACAACACGAAACTTCTTAGCAAGACTAGTATCAGAGACTTCTGACTACCCGCGACAACTGTCAAAGACGTATCCATTGTAGGCATGACCAAGAGCTTTTTTGTTTTAAGGATGGAAAATCATCTAATCACTGCCTCCTGATCTGGGCGAAGCAGGATGGTGTGTCAGACTTCCGTGTTCCATCATAATTTTGCTCTTCGTGTTCCAAGGCCGCGTTAACGCTTTCGAACTATTCCGCAACTCCAGCATGTAACGGCCCTCTTGTGGGCCCCAACAATTTAGCTGACACTCTTTGAGGCGCGCGTGGAATACAATGCGCCGTCTACACGGGCCTGGTTTCAGTCGAGCGGCGAGCTACCCATTGCTCGCAGCCCGCAGGTCCACGTCTACGGTGGCTGGGAGTCACCCTGTGATTCCCGTCGCCTGGAGCGTTTCCTGCGGCGGCTGGGGCGCTAGGGCTGTGAGGGCCTTGAGAGCTGCCTCTCCCTCGCACGTCCCGCCACCTCCTTTGCTTGCATAACTGCTTCGCAGAAAGAGGTCACTGCTTCCCATGCCTCCTCGTTCCGGACCATGGATTGAACCGCGGATTGAAAGAGGTCGCTGCCTATCCCCCCTACGAGGACACGGCGGAACTCTGCCCAAGCAAGTCAAGGACAAGAGCTTAACGTGCTTTTCGAGGCACGGAAGGATCTTGATATGTAAAGATAATCAATAAGATGCTTAAACTCATAGATGAACTTCTTAATATTAAGAAACACTAAGTAGTCAATTGAAAAACGTTTTGAACTTATACGGAACCTTTTAGTGTTCCGATCAACTTTTCAACACCGACGAACTGTATCAAAGGAAACTGAATTTCCAATAGATTTGTAGTTTTACGAATTGAAAGCGTTTTACGTTCTTCACTGCGTTTCTTTGAATGCACAGAGGTAATGAGAAGCGGTGTAATTCTGCTATACATGGGAAGATTGGTACCTGCTAGGAATGTGTTTCGAACGTTCTGGAGTTTTAGTGTCGAAAAAGTATCTAGAATAGATTGATATTGGCAGTGGCAAGGCTTTTTGATAAATTATAATATGTATTTTTCAAACTTATAATGTCTTTTACTTTCTGTTCGGGTGTTGCCGATAAGCGATGAAGAGGTCGAAGACGAAGCACGCTTGCCTAGAAGTAACTTAATCACTCTTGACTCAAAGACCCTCAGGTTATAGCTATCAGGAAACACAGACTCCGGCAGGGAATTCCACTCCTTAGTTGTACGCACAATGAAAGTATTCCCAAAACGTTTTGTGCGGGTTTTGTATGCGTCACTTATACTTACATAAAATATTTAATGCAGACGCGGTGCCGTAATTACGCTGACAAGATAAATGATCTTTATTTTGCAACTTGGTTATTAAATAACACTTTTACACGTCATTTTATTCGTAAATGTAAACTAGATGAGGCCGGTGTTTTCTAACTGACTACCCTGAGAAGAAACACCGCAACACCTTCAGGGGTCCGTCTCTTTTAAAGTCCATACAATCTATACTAGTTAAATTATATGGGAACCTTGTGGGGTTCAGTCTGAGGCGATCTTTTGAGGAAATATGCTCACAGATTTGAGCGGGCCTGTTCATACAGTGCAAGCATTTTTCAGATGACGTGTAGCTCAACTTAGAACAAGGAGCCAAGGTAAGGACGTTTGGGTAGGCCGCAAAAAGCACTCAAACTGCCAGACAAATATGTTAAACTTGAATAAAACAACTTACATAGTTCACATATTTATTATTCTAATTTAAAACGAAAGTATTTAGGACTTTTGTTTTGAATTAGATAAGGCTGAGGGCTAAGCAGATGGTAGTCGAAATTCAAATTTCAGTGTGTAACCCCAGCATTTCGGTTTTCATATGAATTTGTCTGTTTTTTAAGTAGTCTACAAATATCTAGTCTAAGTATCTAAACATATATATATAAAATTGAAGTGTCTGTCTGTGATTTTAAAATAACTGTGTTTTATCAAGTAGCGATATAGCTTTAGTTATTTTCACGATACTAAAACACAAAAAAACTTTTATTTTTATTTTTGTCTTTGTTTGTCTGTATGAAACGTCCGGAACGGATAAGATGATTTCACTGGTAAATCACCTTGTCCGAAATAAAAAAAATATTTTTATTAAATGTCTCAACATACACTGGCTACATTTTAACTCGGAATTCTTACGGGATCGGGATTTAAGAGGAAAAAACCTCGCACGCGAACGAAGTCGCGGTCAAGAAAGTATTCAATAAACGGAGCACAGCCAATGAATTCGAAAGAGGTCAATATATTGAAAACAATAATATAATAAGTTGAAAAGTATTCACCGTAATACCAAAGCTTACGCTCACAAATTTTGCGATTATATTCGTAACAAAGAGAACTGTAGAGCATAAAATTTTATTATATAGCAACTTTGCACAAAACAACGAAATACTGAATGCTTTAGAAATACACAGGCTGTTTGAGATGTATGTAGTCACATTGTTGTCATAAAAAGGTAAGAAAATTTTAATTTATTTTTACACATTTTTTGAAAAGACATAACGTCCAAAAATAGGATAAAAAGTTTATAACATTACCAACTCTTTAAGACGTTCGATACACGGTTCGACGTTCGGTGGCACTTATTTTAGTTAATACACAGACTTGATATTATTTATTTATTATCACCCACAGAATTTCAATCTTTATTAACACCCACGCATTTTAGAAACAGCCTGTGTTGTTTCGGTGACATTATATTGGCACGCGCTCTATAAAATGATGTAGACTAGATTGCTAAAACCAATATTAGTTTTTATTTACTTTTCGTATGATAATATTAGTTTTTGTTCATCCATATTTTAAACTATAAGAGAAATGTTTTCATCCTACTTGAACTACCTATGTGTTATCTTAGAAAAAAATGGTTTAAAAGGTGCGGACGAAACTTGGCAAACATAGTTTACAACATGGATAACACATGAGTACGTCTCATCCTCTGAAAATGTTTGAATTTTAATGAAGGGAGGAGACAGAACGCACGTGTAGGGTAGCTCACTGTCCGGTAAGGACCAGGCTTAGGACGGCGGAGCGACGTGTTCCAAGCGCGCCTCAATGAGTCGTCAGTACTAATGACGGAGCCCCATAGGGCCATTGCCTGCCATGGTTGCGGCAATGTTCTAACGAGATACCACGTGATTTTCCAATACTGGTAGTAAGAGACATCCAGTCATCATCAGAATCATCTTCTTAGCCTTTCCTCGATGTTTCGGGAGGTACCTGTTTCGGATTCAGTGGGAAGACATGCCCGGGTGTCGTCATTGTGTGGACCACCCGGAGGACACGGTGGAGCATACGGCAGAGGTGTGCCCCGCTTGGGTAGAGCTTCGCCGTGTCCTCTTTGAGGCGATCGGCGGCAGTGACTTCTCGCACCCGGCCCTGGTTCAGACCATGGTGCGGAGCGAGAGGGAATGGGATGCGATCGCCTCCTTCTGCGCAGTAATGCTAGCGAAGGAGGAGGCCGAACGCGCGAGGGAGAGCAGGCGACGACGAGCCGAGAGGGAGACGGCGAGCAGGGGTAGCTCACTCTCCGGTAAGGACTAGGTCCAGGACGGCGGAGCGTCGTGTTCCAAGCGCGCCTCAATGAGTCGTCAGCACTAGTGACGGAGTCCTATAGGGCCATTGCTTACCAGGGTTGCAGGAATGTTCTAACGAGATACCGCGTGATTTTCCAATACTGGTAGTAAGAGACATCCAGTCATCATCAGAATCATCTTCTTAGCCTTTCCTCGATGACTTATGAGTCGGCTTCCAGACTAACCGGTTGCAGCTGAGTATTACATGGAGAGACTCCCTATGTGATCTCCACAACCAAGGGTCTCGATAGCATATACTCCTTAGCAAGACTGGGGTCAGATGTTCTGGCTTCTGAGTACCCGTAACGACTGTCAAAGATGTACAAATGTCAAAGGGGACCAACGGCTTTATGTGTTTTTCGAAGCATTGGAGGAATCTCAATATTATGTTAAGATGATCACTATCAAATCAATCCAATTTAATTTATTTATTTTCAAATAACAAGATCCATAATGGTTAGTAAAAATGAATACTTATAATCTATGTTAAAAAAGTTTATAGCATAAAAATAAAACCGACTTCTATATCAAAACACTACAAAGGCAAAAATAATTTTAATTTCGGAAGGCGGTGTCAAAAAAAAAAAGAAAATACAAAACCAATAAAAAGTTTTCTTTTCCGCGCTTTTTAGTGGACAACGTTTCGGTTTGTAATTTATCTAGTTACAAAAGCCAAAATGTCAACTACTTGTCACCTTTTATAAAATATTGTCTCCAGGTACTTCACCGTTAGCTCTATTTCACCATATGCATTGTGACGAACATAAATTGCTAAACATCCATATTCAAGTAATCGAATCGCAATCCACGTAATACTTATTATTGAGTAGTTTCGGTGGCCATCTGTGGTCTTCATCATCAGTTTCACTTCCCCAAATGATGCTTTTCGAGAGCAACTGCACAAATACCCAAACCGATATAGTTGTGCCTATAATATTTGAAGAGTTCCCTCGATTTCTCAATGATTCCATCATCAGAACCTAACGTGATGACAATGGGACCAACTAGAAAGTATACTTTCAAACTGAAAAAGACTTTTCCAAATCGGTCCAGCCATCTCCGAGTTATGAGGTAACATAGGTACATAAAAAAAAGTTCAAGACGAACTGAGAACCTCCACCTTTTTTGAAATCGGTTAAAAATCTTAACTTACTTCACAGTGCCAAGCACAATTTGAGCTCAGAGTGAGTATATGGGACACTGATATTTGGTAGATATCATCTTCAGTATGTCATTGCTGCTGCCTCGTACTCTGCCTAACAGAGATGACACGCGCTTGCGTCTTATTGCGTAGAAGTCATCCGTTCGCGCTTCAGCAATCATCGTGGATGTACTGCAGAATCGCGGTTACCGCAACAACATCCTGAAGACGTTATTGTATTGTACCCGCAGAGCGCTGTATGTCTTTTGCGTATAACTAACTAACTTCGGCTAGCTTGTTTAACCGTGCAGTTCCACCTATGCGGCTATTATTATTTTGCTTCGAGCTCCTCCTTCCAGTTAATGGCATCCAGTCATACTTGGCATAAGCCTCAACACATGATGGTATACTGACGTTTGTGAAGCAAATGCTCCTTGTACGTACGTTTCAAATACGAATATCTACGTCAATGACCTCTATCTGTCAAATGTCACTCGAAAAGTACGGTTTGCAAATAAAACTTAAGAGCGAAAAATATTAACGGTTTATTTTACTTTGTTTGGTTAAACAAAGTAAAATGTAAAATTAATATTTATATAATTTATAAATATTAAATTTGATGTGAAACTTGGTTATAATATTTAATTATATAAAGTCATATTTAGTTTTATTAAACATACTGTTCTCTGTTATTGTCATTTATGGCACCCATTTGCCTGAAAGTTTTTTATTTATTTATTTAGTTAATTTATTTACATACAGAGGTATCACTTAAATCTAAACTCGCCAAACTTTTACGTTTGATGGCGAGAGGCGCTCTTTATACATTAACATTAATGAACCATTCCAATTACTTCTAAACAATATGTTGCAATATAATCCTATATCTATAATCTCACAGTAACAATGTGTTAATTACCTAAATATATGATTAGCATTCCAATATATTTTTTAGTTTTTTCTTCAGTGTTCCTTTACTTATTTTTATTTTTTCTCTTAATACGTAATTCTATTTTGTTAAATAAAAGTAAAGAGAACGCATGGTGTAAAGGCCCAGAAACCATGTTAAATTTATTAAAGCTTTTTGTTTATTTTATTTTCAATGATAGGGTCGCGTTTAACAACCATAATAAGTAATTTTGTTCAGCTCAATATTTGTAAAATAATCAAAATCAAAAATCAAAATTGTTTTTATTTTACATAGGCCTAAATTGGGCACTCATAAAGCGTCAGAAGTTAGTGCACGGTTCGAAATTGGTCGTTTCCTATGGAGAAGAACCGGCAAGAAACTCCACGATCACTCTTTTAAAAAAAAATCTTGATTTTCACAATCTTTGCATAACAGATACAATTTTTATTTATTTTTTTGGTATGAGAGGACAGTATAGACTAATTGACATAATAAAATGTAATATAACTAAACAGAAATGAATCTCAGAGTCTATAGTGTTCACACATTTACATTAAAAATTAACTTTACAAAACTGCAAATAAACTAAAGCAAATGACATAAAAATAAAAATTATATACAAGTAAAATAAAATAAAAATAACAAGTATCCGTATGCATTCCACTTCTTTCTTCGATAAATCTTTCACTATACAAGCGGCCCGCTTGTGGAATGCATTACCCATAGATGTGAGGCGTGCTCAAACATTATCTACGTTCAAAAGAATGGTGAAGGAGCATTACCTCTCACTATAATTTTTTTCACCTTTTTTCTCTATTATGAATTTGATATGTATTAATATATATTTATATATTATATTTTGTGGTATGTATTTTATATTATGATGTTTGGTTAGTATTATGTATGATGTTGTACACTGACAGCCCTAAATCTATCTCCTATAATTTCTGTCCATCCAAAGGTTGTCTGTAAGAGATTGCCCTGTGCGATAAGACCGCCCATTGTACACTAGTTTTTATGATTTTTATCCTTAAGTGTATTGTAAGGTGTACAATAAAGTATATAATAAATAATAAATAAATAACAACAACAAAAAAAAAGTGGGGTTGTTAACAGACCTTTATACAATAACGCAGTCACAATAAGCCAGGGAAGCCACATGTGCAGAAGGAATCATTGCCAAGCAGTCTTATCTTCAACGTAGTCCTTAATCTTATAATATGCTTTTTTCAAAAGGACACGTTTAATATGGGTTTTAAATTTTCCCTCGCTAAGATCTGTCACATACTTTGGCAACTTGTTATAAAAGCGTATGCTGTTTATAAGGAATGACTTGTTTGTCTTGGCTAATCTCCATTTGGGTATAACAATTTCATGTTTATTGCGCGTGTTTATTGTATGGAAATCGCTTCTAATCTTAAAAAGTCCTATATTTTTGCGTACATACAATATGCTTTCTAATATATAAAGAGAAGGCAGAGTCAGTATATTTACTTCTTTAAATACATTTCTAAGGGATTCGCGGGGACCCATTTTATAAATTGCCCGGATTGCCCTCTTTTGTAATATGAAAATTGAATCTACGTCAGCTGCGGATCCCCACAGTAGTATACAATAAGACATAATACTGTGGAAATAAGCGAAATAAACTAACCGAGCTGTCGCTATATCAGTCAAGTGCCTAATTTTTCTTACTGCATATGCAGCTGAGCTTAATTTACCTGAAAGAGTCCTAATGTGAGGGCCCCATTGCAACTTTGAGTCAACAGTTACACCCAAAAATACAGTTTCAGTAATAAGATCAATTTGTTTGCCGTCAGGTGTCAAACTGAGTCCAGCTTATGGTACATTAGGTAGTGAAAACTTGAGACATTTTGTCTTATTCGCATTAAGTGCGAGATTATTAGCTGAGAACCATTTCGAGAGAACAGCCAGACTTTCATTGATTTGTAAAACATCTGTATCTCTTCTAGCTATTTTAAAAATGAGTGAAGTATCATCGGCGAAAAGAATTATATTACATAAGTTGGACATCATGAGAGGTAGGTCATTAATGTATACAAGGAAAAGGAAAGGACCTAGAATTGAACCTTGTGGCACGCCCATCTTCACTAAAGATCCTGAAGATATCGCTCCGTTTACATTAACTTTTTGTTGTCTGTCTGGCAAATAGGAAAAAACCAGATCAGCAGCTAGTCCACGAATTCCGTAATGGTGTAATTTACATATTAGTGTTTCGTGGTCAACGCAGTCAAAAGCTTTGGAGAGGTCACAGAATATGCCAATTGCATCATGGGATTTCTCACAAGATTCCGAAATGTGACGGATGAGTGCTACTCCTGCTTCAGTTGTTGACCTACCTTTCGTGAAACCAAACTGCTGACTATGTAGAATTCCATTTGAATTAAAATGTGACAGCATCTGGTCCAGCATGATTTTTTCGTAAATTTTACTCAATGCTGGAAGCACAGATATCGGTCTATAATTAGAGGGATCACTCTTACAGCCCGACTTGAAAATTGGTACTACTTTACTATGTTTCATTAAGTCTGGGAAAGTACCGCTGTCTATACATTGGTTAAAAATGCCTGTTGAGACGGGAGCAATTGAGTCTATGATATCTCTAAGAACCCTAACAGATATACCCCATAAGTCTTCAGTATTTTTAATGTTAAGACTTGCGAATGTTTTTTTAATTACATCAATAGAGATACGCTTAAATGCAAATGTTGGTATATCCTTCGTAAAGTTTTCTTTCAGAAAAAATTCTGCTAATATTGGAGAAGATTGTAACGGTTTTGTAACCTCTATGGGAATGTTGGTGAAGTAATTTTCCAGCGTCTCAGCCACTTTTGACTTATCTGTGATGATATTATCATCAATGTTCAAAATCAATTCATTCCGATCTCGTTGATTTGTGTTTCCAGTTTCTTTGTTTATCACCTTCCACACAGTTTTTATTTTGTTCGCAGAAGTGCAAATTTTATTACTAATCGATTTTGATTTAGCATGGGCGCAGACTCTTTTAAATATTTTTGAATAATTTCTTACATAATTATGGAAGGATTCATTAGAAGTCAACGATTTTTCATGACATAATTTGTATAAATTATCTCTGCTTATTCTAATTCCAGCAGTGGCCCATTCATTAAATTTAGATTTATTATTAATTTGAACTCTCTTAACTGGACAAGCCTTGTTAAATTCAAGGCAAAGTGTAGAAAATAATGTACTATAATTTACATTGGGGTTTTGGGAGTCAAAATTGGCTGTTGAGAGATTACTGAGAATGTTATCATTAAAAGCTTTTAATTTGTTTTTAGTAAGAGGCCTAAAATCAATAGTTTTATTTAAATGTAACTTTTTAATCAACTCAAAAGATACAAGTTGACCTGTATGGTCAGACCTAACGCCACTAAGCAGGGAAGATTCTTTGACAGTAGTACAATTGGTAAAAATATTATCAATGCATGAAGCTGATGTTGCTGTTATTCTCGTTGCTTCATTGAATATACATTTTAAATTGAAAGAACTAAACAATGAAATAAGCTTGCATTTTTCAGGCGAATTAACTACTAAATCAATATTAAGGTCACCACAAACAAAAACTATTTTATTATCTCTTATAAGGTTAGTTAGAATTTCTTCCATTATTATTAAGAATGATGAAAAGTTTGATGCCTACCTCTGCACATGCTACCTCACACAAGCGATCAATAGAGCAAGCAGTGATATCTTTACGTTCCTTATATCTAAGATAATTCCTACATAATATCAAAGTGCCACCCCCTACTGAGGACCTGTTATATGCACTGGCAACCGAAAAATTATTAATATTAAATAACATTCTATCTGATTTTAACCAGGTTTCACAAAAACATAAGATATCCATATGATATTTATCTATTTACAGTTCCACATCAGGTATTTTGCCAGAGAAGCGATTTATATTTTGATGATAAAGTAAAATGGTATTATTATGCCTCTCTTTTGTCACATCTAAGAGTTTAAAGAATCAATTTCAGTATTATTAGACACCCTAGATAAAACTGAATAGTCACTTAACCTAGGATCAGTCAAATTACCAATAACTGAGTGTATATTGAAAGCTAACAAAGTAGCCAATAGATGTCGACTTTTTTTGGGAAGATAAATATGTTCCCGAGTTAAAACAAAATCTCTAACAAAATTGTTAGTATCAAAATACAATAAACGGTCACTATGACGGCATACTAACATATGCATTAAGTTATTGAGGCTAAAAATGTATTGATTTTGATAAAATGTCAAATTATTAAAATATGGTAAAGCACATAAAATTAATTTGTCTAATTTTAATTTAAGGAGGGTGTCAATACCATTAACTAAGTCCTTTTTAGTTACATTAAGACTGTTGCCAAATAAAAGAATTACTGTGGTGTGCTCATTCAATTCTGATTGTTTTATTTTATGAACAAGCTCAGTGAAATGCAGGTTATGGTAACAATGACTTAGTATAGCATGATTACAATGAGTATTTAATAGTGAACCAAAACCTGTCCCTAAACTATCTGAATACACTAAAATGTTACTTTGGGCTGGACTTATGGTTTCCAAGGTATGTGGCACACTGGGTGAGGATACAGGAGTAATATTCGATGAAATGATGGCCGTGGGATTTGGAACACAACTGCAGGTGAGGTTATTTGTCAATGACTCATACCTCTCCGCGTTAAACTTTACCAAGTCCGCCAAGTCACAGGCCTCCTGCATGCGCTCACTTAACATTTTCTGGCTCGACTCATACTTATAAAAAATATCCCTAAGTGTATTTTCCCTACTCAGTAATTAAATAATATTCTAATAAATTCTTGTTCCGTTCACTCCACCCAAATGGTTAGATTTGACAGCTATGACGCCATATTGTGACGTCGCTTAGTCGATCCTATTCTTGGTTGAATCGTCCAGCACTAATTTACCAACAAGTACTCGTTAATGAGGTGACAAATCAATAATGATTAGCGACAACAATCGTATCGACAATTAATAACTAATTGCAATATTAAACACTATAATAGACTGATTATCTGATTGTCTTACATCATTAATTAAGTGAAGATTATTAGTTCGATTATCTTTGTCTGTTAGCTCTGATTACGTTTACACAATCTATGAAATATAGAGTTTAATTTGTTAGTATAGCTACATAATTATTTATAGTATACCCATAAAAATTATAGATAGAATTATATAAGTAGTAATAGCGATAGAGCATTACCTCTCACTATAATTTTTCCCCCACTTTTTAAATTATACATTTCATATTAATAATAAAACTAGTGTACAATGGGCGGTCGTATTTTTTAGTATGCTAGCCATTGCCCGCGACTTTGCCCGCGTAAATTTAATATGTTAACGTAGATTAAATATTTCAACGCTCAATAATAATTAAATCATGTGTGTGAGTCTTTTAATATATTCTTCTAACTGTCATGTAATATTAACCTACGTTTGAACTCGGATCTTTATCTATCTTCTTCCCAAATTACAAAAAAAAATTTTTTGCAAAAAATAGAACCGACTTCCATATCAAAACACTACAAAGCCAAGAATAACTTAAATTTCGGTAGTGAGTGTTATTGGTTTTGGATTTTCTTTTTTTTCACACTGCCTTCCGAAATTAAAGTTATTTTTGGCTTTGTAGTGTTTTGATATGGAAGTCGGTTCAATTTTTAGCAAAAAAAAATTTTTTTTCACGCTTTTTAGTGGGTCAGTTTGTAATTTATCTAGTTACAAAAGCCATAATGTCAACAATTTATCACCCTTTACAAAATATTGCTTTTCCCGATGCATAGCCGTTAATTTTTGAGGAGTTCTCCTGGTACTTGACCATCAGCTCTACATCACCATATGTATTGTGACGAGCATAAAGTGTTTAACATCCGTACTCAAGTAATCAAATCGCAATCCACGAAATACTTACTTATTATTGAGTAGTTTCAGTGGCCATCTGTGGTCTTCACCATCAGTTGAACTTCCCCAAATGGTACTTTTCGGAAGCAACTGCTCAAGGGACTCTAAGAAATACCCAAAATGCTATAGGTGTGCCTATAATATTTGAAGAGTTCCCTCAATTTCTCCAGGATCCCATCATCAGATCTTGATTTCGTAACAATGGGACCAACTAGAAAGTATACCCATTCATACGCAAAAAGAATTTTTCTAATCGGTCCAGTCGTCTCCGAGTTATGAGGTACCTACGCGTAGTAATGTCATGTCGCTTCTCCTCTATATTTATTGTGCGCACAGCCAAGATGTGGAACTGTTTGTCGGCATCTGTATTCCCTAACACAGATGACCCGTAAATGTTTAAAGCAAAGCAAAGTACAGGCATCTTTTGGGTTCGCTTGTTCCATCGTGGACCTCATTTATCGCTTACCATCAGGCGTGATTGAGGTCAAGGGCAGGCTTAAACGTAATTTTTAAAAATACAAAATAATATACGAGAGATATTTATTATATACTTTATTGTACACCTTACAATATGTATATGGATAGAAATAATAAAACTAGTGTACAATGGGCGGTCTTATCCCACAGGGCAACTCTTAAGCCGGGTCCGCTGCGACGTGTTTTCGTGTTTGCAAACAGTCTAACATTGTTTGCTAACAGAATATAGGCGTGGCCTAACAGTTTTGTTAGAAAAAACACAATAACATGTTTGCCGAGACGAATGGATAACATCCCCCGCGTTCGCCTGCGGGGAGGGGGAAAGTGACGCATTTTGTGTTCGCGCTCACTATCCCTATTTTTTAATCTCAGAGACAGAATTGCCACATTCAAATGTCAACTAAATCTACTATTGCTATAACAGCTTCCACGTCTTCTTCGTCGGAACTCATTTGTGAAATTAAATAAAAACATTACAACAATAGGCGCAGCGGACGGGCGGTTTTACTAACATGTTTTGATAACATGTTTTGTTAGAAAATTGGCGCAGCGGACCCGGCTTTACAGAACTCTTACATAACCTTTGAATGGACAGAACTTAAAGGAGACAGATTTAGGGCTGTCAGTGTACAAACATCATAAATAATAATAAAGAAAAATAATAACATAAAATACATACAATACCAAAAACATTCATGCTAATATTATACATGCGAATGTATGTCTGTCTGTTACGCTTTCACGGCTAAACCACAGCAACGATTTGAATGAAATTTGAAATGAAAATAGTTGCAGACTCAGGATCAAACATGGCTACTTTTTTCAATAATTGGCCCCTAAACGGTTGAAATACGGAATAAAAGTTTGTATGAGAAATCGAAACCGCTAACCGTTTTTAATGAATTTTGAGTGTTTTCTCAAATTAACGTGGATATAACCGCGGGGTACAGCTAGTAGTTTCATATGAAACTGGTAGGATTTTTATTAATGTGTGGCATCCAGCGTTCATTCGTATAGGAGCTACGATGCCACAGACAGACACACAGACACGTCAATCTTATAACACCCCTCTTTTTACGTCGAGGATTAAAAATGAGTGAGTTATGAGTTTACGCTTTAGTTCAATTCTTTCGTTTACGCATGGAAATTTTTTTTTAAAATTTAATCTTAATAAAGAATTTCCCACATCCAAAATGAGACGTTCGAAATTACATCTATTTTCGAAGAACTTGTAATCAACAGAAAGAACATTTTGAATAAGTTTTAGGGTAAGTAAGTTTTTAGGGTTCCGTAGTCAACAAGGAACCCTTATAGTTTCGCCATGTCCGTCTATCTGTCCGTCTGTCCGCGGTTTAGCTCAAAAACTATTGGTACTAGAAAGTTGTACTTTGGCATGAGTATACACATTAATGACGCCGAAAAAGTGGTAAAATAAAATAAAAAAAAACTATTATTTAGGGTACCTCCCATACATGTAAAGTGGGATGATAATTATTTTTTTTCGTTCTTCCCATAATGTGGGATATCGTTGGATAGGTCTTTCAAAAATATTAGGGGTTTGGTAAGACCGTTTTTTGATTAAGTAAACCGTTCGTGACTTATCAAGCTTTAAAGTACCAATTTTCGTTAGAGTCAAGTGTCCGCCCCCTCTATCAACTAAACGGTTGTAGTTAGAAATTCAAATGTCACGGCAGTAGTACCTATATATAACGAAATTTAAAGGAAAACTATCACACATAAGTGGGCTTTACAAGTTTACGAGTAATAGTCGACCCATTGTATTTGACTCGAAAATTTCGAACAACCCTACAGAAATGTCGATAGATGGCGCTAAGCGCCAGTTGTATCGTGCTAGCTTCTTGTGACGATTGAATAGTGTAGCTCTGTGTCCGTATTTAAATTCAAAACACCGGCTATTACAAGTTTTATACAAATCTCTAAACTTTTCGTGCAAAATTGTCAGATCAGGTGAGGATTTGTATAGGAAGTCAAATTAGTTAGGTAGTCATGTTTGGCTTTTAGTTAGAGCAAGGTACGAAACGATCAGTCAGCGAATACGACACGCACTTGGCTGTTATAAAAACTACGGAACCCTACACTGCGCGTGGCCCGACACGCACTTGACCGGTTTTTTAGTTTACAAATGTGAAAGATTTCGCAGACGATTTAGTTCTTGATACGTGTTTTTTTACGATTTGTCACTTTGAATTACTTTTAACCATATAAGTAGTATATACAGGGTGTGGCGGAAATAATGGATAACCCTGTAACTGCCAGTAGGTCATATAATGGTCTATCATATATCCCAATTTCAAACTCAGTTGGTCAGGCATTTCAAAGTTATTTTTATTTGTTTATTTTTTTTGAAAATATTGTACCTATTTTATAAAATCAGCTGCCGTTTCAACATTTAACGGAGTTTTTTTATTCTGTTTTTTGCGGTCTGCTTCTGAATGTTTGTGTAATCACACGCGTATGAAGATTTTTTGTTACACTCTAAGATGATTTCAGAAAAAAACACATAATACTTACTTTTTAGTTTTTTTAATTGAATCCTGTAACTTTGACTCCATACCCTGAAAAAAAAATGTATCGCACAGTTATGGCCCATTACTTTAAAAAGTTGTCCATATCATGCGAATTCTAAAATGGTATCATAGTGGCCAGTATCGTACGAATGTGCAAAACTATTTCAGTTTGAATTCAAAAGGTCCATAATTTCAAAAAAATATTAAATTCAAAAAAATGTGATTCTGTATTTTACTAATCTTCTGTATCATGTAAATTGTTGTAAAAACGTTTCTAACTCACTTTGACATTGCTAAAACATCACTCAGGTAAAAAAAAACCGGTCCTTTCTTTGTTTGGGGCTACCTGGAATTCTGGCTCGATGGAAACAATATAGCTATTGTGCAAAATAGAAAAAGGCAAGCTGTATTTTTTTTAGAATCACCACATCAATAGTTCCTCATAACATCATTCAGTGTGATCCCGTTCGTTGTCGTACGTAGTCGCACGCGCCTTTGCTCCCTGTTTTTCGTTCGTTAAATCTAACTCGTGACTTACTGCATTTCTTTTCGGACTCTGATTTGCCTGTAATTTGGACTTGCGTTGTTTAGTGATCCCGACGACATTGCTTACTGTACCCGGACTGTTGTGGCAAGTGCGCTGTTGACAATGCCTCAACGTTACACATCGGTAGAATATGCCAACATGCACTACATTTATGGTGAATGTAGAGGCAACGCCAATGAAGCGGCAAGACTTTACCGAGAAAGGTACCCGAATAGTCGACACCCTGATTACCGAATTTTTATTCGCGTACACAATGCCTACTATGAGGGAAGAATACCTGGTACAGGTGTGGGCGGCGCGAGTGAAGGACGACCACGAGTCTACAATAACGAAGAAGAAGTTATGGAGTTAGTAGAAGCAGATCCTACCATATCCATTCGAGTTTTATCTCGGTTTACTGGAATGTCAACCAGAACAGTACATCGCATATTAAAACGTCACGAATTGTACCCTTACCACTATCAAAGGGTGCAAACATTACTTCCAAGGGACTACCGAGCACGAAAAGAATTTTGTCGTATAATGTTGAGAAGAATTAGAGAACAACCACATTTCTTTGAAAATATCCTCTGGAGTGACGAGTCTACATGCAGGAAGGACGGGTATTTGAATATACACAATTTACACAGTTGGCAGCTTGAAAATCCACATTTAATTAGACAAGACCGATCGCAGTACCAAGTGAAAATCAATTTATGGACAGGAATAATTAACGGCCAAATTATTGGTCCGTTTGAGCTGCCACCGACTCTTAATGCTGAAAGCTATTTGAACTTCCTGCAAAATAATTTACCCGAGCTGTTAGAAGACGTTCCTAATGAAACACGTGAGAACATGTGGCTGCAAAACGACGGCTGCCCTGCACATTATGCGGCAAGAGTGAGAGAGCACCTGAATGAGACATATCCAGAACGTTGGATAGGGCGCTTAGGGCCAATATTGTGGCCACCCCGTTCGCCGGACCTGAACCCATTAGACTTCTTTTACTGGGGCTGTTTAAAATAAAAAGTTTACAAAGAAGAGATTACGTCTGTGGAGCAATTGCGGCAACGTGTGCAGTCTGCTGCTCAGGAAATAAGTTTAGCAGGCTTTGCACGTCGCATCAAACGTTCATTTATTAGAAGGTGCAGAGCTTGCATCGCAGCCGATGGGGCTCATTTCGAACATCTTGTATGATTTTTAAATACATTTGTGTCATGAACATTGCTTTTTATTGTATCAATTGACCTGTAAAATAATTACCTAATTAAGTAAGGAGTCTTAAACTCGTTATTATCTACCTCTTTAAAGTAAATCAATAAAAAGCCACAGCCTGGAAGCACAATAGCTCTGTCATCCCAAAGAAAGTGAGACTGGGTTTTTTATTACCTGAGTGGTGTTTTAGCAATGTCAAAGTGAGTTAGAAACGTTTTTACAACAATTTACATGACACAGAAGATTAGTAAAATACAGAATCACATTTTTTTGAATTTAATATTTTTTTGAAATTATGGACCTTTTGAATTCAAACTGAAATAGTTTTGCACATTCGTACGATACTGGCCACTATGATACCATTTTAGAATCCGCATGATATGGACAACTTTTTAAAGTAATGGGCCATAACTGTGCGATACATTTTTTTTTCAGGGTATGGAGTCAAAGTTACAGGATTCAATTAAAAAAACTAAAAAGTAAGTATTATGTGTTTTTTTCTGAAATCATCTTAGATTGTAACAAAAAATCTTCATACGCGTGTGATTACACAAACATTCAGAAGCAGACCGCAAAAAACAGAATAAAAAAACTCCGTTAAATGTTGAAACGGCAGCTGATTTTATAAAATAGGTACAATATTTTCAAAAAAAATAAACAAATAAAAATAACTTTGAAATGCCTGACCAACTAAGTTTGAAATTGGGATATATGATAGACCATTATATGACCTACTGGCAGTTACAGGGTTATCCATTATTTCCGCCACACCCTGTATATGTTTGTAATCACCCTTAAAAACCCTTTATTTTGATACCCCACTCGATAGGTTTTGAGAAAAAAAAACTTTTTGAAGGCATAATATGGCGCCAAAAATCCGCCATTTATTTTTTATTTTATTTTGATATACCCAGTGTCACTTTCACAGTCAATACGAATCTAACGATACCTCTCAAGCTAAAATCCGTCGAGCCGTTCAGGCCACAGAGCGTGCCAAACAATTATACATACATACATACATACTCTCGAAAAACATAACCCTCCTTCTGGCGCAGTCAGGTAAAAATACATGTTTAAACTATTTAAATCAGGGACCATTTTGGTTACCCATTGAAAGGGTTTTCGACAGGGTTTTTCTAAGCGGTTAATCAAAAACCCATAAGATATAGGTAACCCTTTTGAATGGCTTAAAAGACCATTTTGGTTATTTATAGGAAGGGTTTTCGATAGGGTTTTTTTAAGCAGTTAATCTAAAACCCATATGATGTAGGTAACCTTTTAAATGGCTTAATGGTCCATTTTGGTTACTCAAAAACCCATGCGACGTGGGTAACACTTTTGAATAGCTAAATTAAGTCGTTCATAAGGGTTCCTTACACTTTCAACTCTTTTGAAAACGATAACAGCGTAACATTCCAACTCGGAGCAATGTAATATGATATCTCGATGGTAGGCATACGCTCTAAAATGGCATAGCACGCGTTAAGCGTTAGCGGTGGCGGGGCTCCTTTGGGGTTACTTACCGAGAGCCTTGCAAACAGGGATCTATGATATGATCATTATTGCATGTAGTAGGTATAGTTCTTTTTGGCTTTGCTAGGCGGATATCGAAATGACTTATTATTATGATTTTTTCATGTCTGTACTTGTTTACTACTTTATTGTCATTTTTGTTGTTTGAGTTTTTGAAGCCGGACATCTTTTGCGATATTATTTTTATTATTTTGAATAATTAATATTGAAAAAATGCTAAAAACGAAACGAGACGCTGTATATTGCTATTATTTAGGTATGTGATGCATCAAATAATACAAGTAAAGGTACTTTATGTTGAAATTTCTTAAAGGTAAGGTTACATTCTAATATTTAGTTATCCTGACATCTTACTTATTTAAATGTAAAACCTTACAATAGTTAGGTACTTATGTTAAAACAGAAAACCAGACAGTACAAGAATTAAGAAATAAAATCGAGGTAGCGAAAGAAAGCGTTAAACGCAACAGAAACGCATTTCGTAGGTTGCGACGTAATTTTATTAGACGATGTCGTATGTGTATTGTCGCTAGAGGAAGGTATTTCAAACAATTACTGTAACTAGATTTATTATGTTATTATTAAATAAAAAATTATGAATTATAATAGCTGTTTTTGACTATCCTCTGATTCACTTTAATTTACACTCACGGGATAATATCCGTAATTTTCTTTTGTGTTTATGAGCTGGCTTTTTTTGGGAGCTCATAAATAGAAAAGAAAATCACGGATATTATCCCGTAAATACTTTGAGTGTAGTGAAAAACCGTGAAAGTTTAAAACAGTAGGTACTTTAATTTAGACCTTGCTATGAAAAAGTTAACATAAAAAAATAATGAAGCTACAAACAGCTATGTGTTACACCTCGTTTTAATCGTCATTAAATAGGTAAGTTTTTTTTTAAATACAGGGTCATTTTGTGGTAACTAGTATTTTTTTTTTTCAAAATAGGATTGTAAAGTTACAAGTAATTTTACGTGAGATTTAAAAGGTAATCATGGTACCTAATATCGTAAAAGCACTTTTGTAGTGATGATACATTTCCTAGAAGCTACTAAACACCATTTATTGTTTTAAAACAGGTACCCATTTTACTTTAATTGCCTATTTATCACAAATGTTGTTTTTTTTTTTCAAGTAATACTCAAATATTCATAACTTCTAAGGTGATTAAGTGAGTACTCAGCCACACAGATCTTTTTTACTGCAAATAACCCCAACTATCGCCCTGTTTCGTTTGATCCACGATAACTGCGGGAAGAAAGAGTAACTAAACCGATTTTGATACGTCTTGTAGAAAGTATAATGATTTATCTTTAGATTATTTTTAATTCTTTTTTATAGTAGGTACCTATGTAAACATTCATATTTGTTGTGTTGTCTGATGATTTCAACTACGTAGTTAGGTATAAGTACCTACCAACTTTAGTGACTGCTACTGGAACTTCTAGATGACTGATAGTTGATGATAGATGATGATGCGATCTTAGCTACAAGCTTGTAGCTGGTTTAACATTGTTAAAATGTCAACCCCTATTTATTTATGTTAAATGATGTTCCGTTGTTTTTTACAGTTATGTTATCTTTGATTTAGTGTACGTATGTGATTGAATGTCTCTTCGTTAACTAAGCCTGTTAAAGTATGAAGGAAAATCAATTAAATATGTGCACCTTTTTTTCATAGTCACACCATACGACCAAAATCCGCCAAATTCTCATTTCATAACTTAATAGAAACACTAGTAATAGTGAGTTTTTTATACGATAATGGCTACATTTTTGTGTACTATTAGGTACTAATGTACCTACTAATAAGGTTTACCAGTGCATTATTCGGACTGTACTAGTACAGTGCGAACCCAAGTGTCCGTAAGAGGTCTTTCAACAAGGACGGGTCGATGTTTAAATTAAATAAAACAAGGTGTATGTGAGATGTGCCGTCTTGTTGGAACCACATGTTGCCCACGTCCATATAGTTTTAATTCAGGCAAAAAGAAATTTTTAATAATTGATCTGTAGCGCCCGTCGTTGACAGTAATGGCCTCGCCATCATCGTTTTCGAAGAAGTACGGACCAATGACGCCGCTGGACCAAGATCCGCACCAAACAGTAACTTTTTGTGGATGAATTACCACCTGGTGAACCTCATGTGGGTTGTGGTCGTCCCATATACGGCAATTTTGCTTATTAACAAAACCATTCATCCAAAAATGCGCCTCGTCACTAAAGATGTTTTTTCAGCCAAAATCGGGGTCCTCTTCCAAACGTTCTGTAGCCCAGTCAGCGAACAAACAGCGTTCTCTATGGTCATTCACTTTGAGCTCCTGGGTCAGTCGGATCTTGTACGGGTGTAGGCCTAAGTCCCGACGCAAAATTCACCAAGTTGAAGTCTGCGAAAAGCCGAGTTCTTGTGCACGGCGAGAAATCGACAGTCTCGGAGTCTCCTGCACACTCTCACGGACAGCAGCGATGTTCTCGGCCGATCTGGCATTCCTTTGACGTAAGGGTGTTGGTTAGTTGTTTACCGAACCAGTCATCTCAAATTTGGTCACCAAACGTTGGAGAGTCGACTTTAAAGGGCCACCGCGTTTGCCGTAAAATGGACGTAATGCGCGCAACGTTTGCACTAACAAACACTCATTTTGATAATAAAGTTTTATCATTTGGACGTGCTGCTCAATCGTGTAACTTACCATGGTGATTTGGCATCTGTAACTGAAGAAATAACAACGTATTTGACAGATGCCGCCAAAACAACATGGCCGCCACAAACTGTCAACATCGATCCGCCCTATTTATAAAAACATTTTACCAAAAAAATTAAACCGGCACCCAAAAACACTGCAAAATAAAAAATAACTTTGATTTTGAGAGTCGGTTTAATTTTTTGGTAAAAAGTTTTTATTTCATACTTTTTAGTTGGTCGATTTTTAATTTACCTAGTTACAAGAGCCTAAATGTCAACTACTTATATTCATTTACAAAATTTTGTTTTTCCCAATGTTGGGCCGTTAATATTGTTGAGGAGTTCTCCTGGTGCTTCACCATTAACTTCACTTCACCATATGCATTGTGACGAGCATAATTGTGCTTAATAACCACATTCAAGTAATCGAAGCGGAACACATGAAATACCTATTATTCCTACTTATATATTGAGTAGTTCCAGTGGCCATCTGTGGTCTTCATCATCAGGTCCACTTCACAAATGGTGCTTTTCGAATGCAACTACACAAGTTACTATAAAAAATACTCAAATCACTACAGGTGTGCCTATAATGTTTGAAGAGTTCCCTCGATTTCTCCAGGATCCCATCATCAGATCCTGACTAGGTGACAATGGGACCAATTTAGAAGTATACCTTTTCAAACAAAAAAAGAATTTTCCAAATCGGTCCAGCCGTCTTCGAGTAATCGGTGATCATTATAAATATATATATATATATATATATACGCGTCGAATTGATAACCTCCTCCTTTTTTGTCGTCGGTTGAAAAGGCCCTTTATATTCAAACTAATGTCTCAAATTGATGTTATTTCAAGTTACACAAATATCAACTATTGAGTGATTAAGTTGAGTTTAGAGTGACTAGCACTATTAAAAAAGTTATAGAAATGTCTGACGTTGTAGCGTAAATTGAACTTTATTATGTAGGATTTAAAGTTATTTTTCTATAAACTCATATTTGTTTAAATTTTTGGCAAATAAATCGCGAATGTATATGTATGTATTCTCTTTTTGTTATTGTTGTCATTATGAAAGCAATTTTATATTTAGTTTCCGTAATTTTAGTTCTCTAGTTATATTTTAACGTAGTTATCGTTTTTTATTTTTTTTTGTTATATTTTTACTCGAATGTTTACTGTACGTAGGTATTTACAACGCGTTAAAAAACATTATTTGCGTTACTTTACAGGACATCAGTCTACATCTATATGTAGGTAATTGTTGTCTTGTATGACTCATACAAGACAAAACTTGTCGCAAATGCGGGACACACACACCTTAATATGAGAGTATCTAAAATCTAAATATTATAACACGGCACGATAACACGTGTTTCGGCTACATGTCTGTAATGTCTAGTGTAATAAAGTCGATGGTGTGTGTGGTGCTCCATCCAGCACCTACTTAGCACAAGTCTATTGAATAACCATAATAATATGGTAACCCGAAGAAAACCTTAAATCTTAATGTAGGGTTTTAGGTATAGAACCCATTCAATGGGTTATCATAATGTAAGTGTAACCCTTTCACTGGGGTTCTTGTATAAAATCCATTCAATGGGTTATCCATATTGAAGAGATAACCCTTTTAATGGGTTCAAGCCTAAAACCCATTCATAGAGTTACATCACGATAAAGGTAACCTTATAAATGGCTTATCCTTTCAAAGACTTAACTCTTAATCGGGGTTGTACGGTCCCTGATTTAAATAAATAAAATGTATAGAAAGTCGTCCTCATTCAACGCTATTAGTTGTCGATAGACTGACGGCCTTACCACGTTGCCATCGTAGCAACTAATACGAAATGTATTGAGATGAACACTTGAAAGATTCTAAAACAAATGAGTTTGCTTTAAAATTAAGTTCCTACGATGAAAGCATCAAACGCAAAATGGAAACTTACAGAACCACAAGACACTCTTAAGCATACATAAAACTATAACATTGAATTATTTGTGAATTTAACACTTCAGATGAATCCAGGTCTAAACCTAAACTGCGAGGCCGGGTTTGACCGCAATTAAGTAAAGACTGTTAGTAAATTTTGTCGGCTTTAAATGCAGAGGTAGACTAGAATTATTATTATAACATTCATTGCCTTGGGTCTTAGTTTAGATTAGTGCTTGTTTCTAAGGGCCGGGATCAGAAATGGTTTGACGTGGTCTCTAGAAGCGTCAATTAAGCCGACAACTGGTTCTCAATATGTAGACTGCGGGTTTAATGTGAGCCTTTAAACTTCTCTGTATTGTGGTGTATTCCATTCGTTTTTCCATTCTGTTCAAGGCCAAAACGCAACCATAGGAATTTGCTCGCGTACACATTGTAATGCTCTAGACACGCGCGAGCGTGTCAAGCCAAGAACTGGCGCGCAGCTCACCGTGTGTAATATTACACGAACCATTTGGAGCCACTTTTGAGCCCCTCATAACTCAAAAACTATTTCACCTAAACTTGTCAATATTGGCTCATATATTGAGACTGGCAAGATACATATGTGTTCCAAATTTTATAAACATATCTCAAACGGTTATTTAGATATTAAGGTCCAAAAATCGTCATTTTTATGACTGACCTATAGATCAAAACTATAACCCAGTTCCAGATGACCTAGAAAGTTCAAATTTGGTATGCAGATAGTTAATTAGGTGAATACAAAGAAAAAAAATCAGAAACTGGTAATTGTTTATCATTTTATTATAATTTTCACTTAACTTATAATTAGTGCCTGTAAATCTCTATTTATGGATTTTAAGATCTTTACGTTAATATATAACGAGTTGAATACCACCCTTAATTTTTTTTTATCCAAATATTTCCATGTTTGTACTTATAAATAGAAATATAGTAAATTTTCGTATTTATTACGCGTAACTAACCGTATTCTACAACCACTAGCGCCACCTATTATCTTAGAGGGTCACTACACCATGGAGGCAAAACGCGTAAAAAGAATTCCGGATACTGAATGGGCAATTCATTCGAACATTTCAAAGGTACAAGAAAATATAGAAAAGGACAATATACCCCGTAAACGTAGGAGTTTAACAAAAAACCATTTAGTATTAATTTTGTTATAAGTAAGTACCTACTACTAATTTTTGTACAAAAAGTAATGATATCCCATGAAAAACATAAATGTGAAATGAGAGCCAAGTTCAATATTATCATAAAGGCCTTGGTTGTTGACTTCAACGACAAAAGAAGTGAAATCTAAATGGGTGCCAAGTTCAATGGTCAGTCCTGAAATTTATTTATAACAACATAAAATATCATTTATTCTTATAACTTAGGAGAATATATTGTAGCCTAAGGTCTGACTTGGCTAGTTTTCATATACGAATTGTATTACAGCCTTTGCAAGTTCTAAACCTGTTACTTGTCGGTTCTTATTTTATTATTCCGAAAATTTGGCTTGCTGGTAGAAACTAACCATTGAACATAATAATTCGTATATAAGAACTAGCCAGGTTAAACCTTAGGCTACGATATATTCTCCTAAGTTATAAGAATAAATGATATTTTATGTTGTTATAAATAAATTTCAGGACTGACCATTGAACTTGGCACCCATTTAGATTTCACTTCTTAGGTCGTTGAAGTCAACAACCAAGGCATTTATGATAATACTGAACTTGGCTCTCATTTCACATTTATGTTTTTCATGGGATTTCTGATTACAATGTGTACATGAATTTGTTTTTTGTTTGTAACGTAAACGCGCACGTGCATCTTTCCAATTTATACAAGACCTGAACGCCACCATAGGAAGTTTCTTGCAAATTGTAATGCTATTTTTAAATATGTGATTACAATGTATACACGATTTTTTTTCCTACGGTTGGAATGCATTATCATAATTTGTAACGTTGACGCCCGCTTCCAGGTTCCAAACTATACTTACTACATCATTTACATCTGACAAGATTATATTATATAGGTTTTTATTAGTGTAGCATTAAATAAATAAGAATAGCTTTTGAGTCTTATTTTTAATGGACTTAAAAACTTTAATATCGAAAATCAACAGTGTGGTTTACTTTTAACTACAATTAACTAAAAAATAAACAATATAAAAATAGAAATTAACGAGCATTAGTAATGTTTTGAAATTATTAAAGTTTTAACATAAGTTTTGTAAATGTCATTAACCCGTCCGTATGTCACAGCCATTTTATTCCGAAACTATAAAGACTAGACATATGAAATTTGGTAGATAGATGTATTCGGTAAACCACTTTCTGATATTAGGACAAAAAAAATATATAAAGTTAAGGGGGGCTCTCCAAATACAGAACTAAAACTAAAATTTTATTTTTCTTCAAACCTATACGTATTTGGTATCTATAGACAGGTCTTTAAAAATGGTATTGAGATTTTTAAAACCACTTTTCCTTAAAGTCAACCATTAAAAAGATATACGCTTCCAAAGCGGTAAAATGTGTCCCCCCTTCTAACTTCTATAATAATGGAGTAAAAATCTAAAAATAATTATGCTGTATATCATAATGAAAACTTTCAACAAAACTAGTTTGAACGAGATTGGGTCAGCAGTTTTTGAGATATAGCACATTTTTTAAAACCGCAAATATAACTTTATAATTCATACAAATACTATGGAAAACAAAGTCGTTTGGCGTAGTTACTACGAAACCATTCATGGTCGAGTCTGACTCGCACTTGGACAATTTTTGTTTATTTTTCTTGCATAGCTCCTAAGAAGGAGAACTACGGTATGTAAAATGTTGGTTCTGAGATTAATTTTGAATTCGTTATATTAGGAGCTCGCGGCTCAAAACACGGGCCGATTTTCAAAGTTCAGCAACACTTACCGAGGAAGATCCATGGGTGGGTGATCCTAAAATATCCCGGGTTCGGTCGTGTATGGAATACCGCTCTCATCTTTGGGATGGATCTGCGAAATACCAACTGCACGCGCTTGAGTCTATTGAGAAGCGGGCCAAGAACTCATTGGCAACGATGCACTGGTCGAGTCAAAGCTCCAGAGCCTTGAACACCGACAACGAGTTGCAAGTCTATTGGTTTTCTATCGGTTACATTTCGGGGAGTGTGCGATGGAATTACACAATCTAATTCCGCCAAGCCCGTTCCATCATCGGACTACGAGACAAATGGCGAAGCGCCATCGTTACATGGTGGACATCCCACCCATACGCACAAAACGTTTTGGGCATACCTTCATTGTGCGTACGGCTAAGGAGTGGAATTCCCTGCCGGAGTCTATGTTTCCCGACAGCTACAACCTAGGAGTCTTTAAGTCCAGAGTGAATAGGTTACTTTTAGGTAAGCGTGCTCCATCTTCGATCACATCATCACTTACCATCAGGTGAGGTAGTGGTCAAACGCGAACCTATTTTCAATAATAAAATAAAAAATAAATATTCCTCAGGCTCGGCTAAAATTTGTACATAGTCGTTACGGCTATTCAAAAGCCGGAAAATTTTACTCCAATCTTACCATAGAGTATCGTGTTACCTACTGGGATGTGAAGGTCAGATAGGAAGTCGCTTTATATATAAAAGCTTTTTACCAAAAAATTAAACCGACTTCCAAAAAACACTGCAAAGTGAAAAATAACTTTAATTTCGGTAGTCGGTGTCTTTAGGTTTGTATTTTCGTTTTTGGCAACGACTTCCGCAATTAAAGTTATTTTTCACTTTGCAGTGTTTTCAGTGGAAGTCGGTTTAATTTTTTGGTAAAATGTTTTTATTTCACTCTCTTTAGTTGGTCGATTTATAATTTACCTAGTTACAGAAGCCCAAATGTCAACTACTTATTACCTTTTACAAAATATTGCTTTTCCCAATGCTAGGCCGTTAATTGTTGAGGAGTTCTCCTGGTACTTCTCCATCAGCTTCACTTCACCACATGCATTGTGACGAGCATATTGTGCTTAATAACCACAATCAAGTAATCGAAGCGGAACCCATGAAATAATTATTTATCCTACTTATAATTATATTGAGTTCCAGTGGCCACCTGTGGTCTTCATCATCAGGTCCACTTCACAAATGGTGCTTTTCGAATGCAACTACACAAGTTACCATAAAAAATACTAAAATCACTATAGCCACTATAGGTGTGCCTATAATATTTGAAGAGTTCCCTCGATTTCTCCAAATCGGTTCAGCCGTCTTCGAGTAATCGGTAATCATACATTAAAAAAATATACGCGTCGACTTGATAACGTTTTTTTTCGTCGGTTAAGTTAAGTACTCAACTGCAAACGGTTAGATACAACACATTTTATATTTCTTTTTTTTATATTTGGAAAAAGGCTAGACAGATGATTATCCCTTTAAACTTTGTTCAAAGACTGATCCAATAATTGAATAGTCCTAATATCGCTGCGTACCTAAAGTCTAGCAATTTCAAAGTTACCTCAGGTAAATATGATGTTAGAGATAATAGTTCACTAAAGCTAACATTTGAGTTACACGGTTACCTGCAAACTAGTTTTGAACTGTGTTTAGTAAAGTTGTTGAATTAAAATAATATGGTTTTAGAACGTGGCTAATTAATAACAGCCAGAAGGGTTTACATTAAGAAATTCCTATGTTTGTCGAGGACAGTTTATGAATGGGAGACCATAAAAAAAAAATAGACACCTCTGAGTACTGGGAAGAACGTTAAGCCACTAATCCCGGCTGTCAGTAATAGATTTATAAACATTTGACAGTCGTTTTGGTCAGTCTGAAGCCAGGTTATTTGACACCAGTTTTGCCAGAAGTTGTAATCCAGTTACTGTGTTGTGGATGTTGGATAGAGTGTATTTGCTCGGGAGCCGCGTATTAATACTGTTACGCCAGTCGCTTAATGAAGTACGTCGAGAAACTTCGACATAAATCTAGAATGTTCGAGACACTAACGCCATCTAGCGGTGAATAGCAGTACTGTGTATATCTAGTCGAGACACTAACGCCATCTAGCGGCGAATAGCGGTACTGTGTATCTCAAGTAGCTCTGGAATATTCTTAGCAGTATAAACAGTGAGTCGATTTTACAGGAATGTGCTGGAACTTATAGACCAAGTAGCCACCAAGTCAATCTTATTACGAGGCGAATACGCGATATAATCGAAGCTTTACTAGTGAATTTCAGTGCGATTTAAGTGTTAAGTGACAAATGTTGTGGTGCGAATATTTGTGTTAAATTTTTATTTTGTGTTTAATTAATTAAAGTGTTAATTTTGGTTTAATTGGCGTTAATTATTTATATCCCGAACCCCAGCTCGTAAAAATACTGAATCGTCAATGATCTAATGGTTAAGGTTACGGACTTGTGATCGGGAGGCGGCGGGTCAGAACCCCACTCATTACACTATTGGGCCTTGGACACACTCCAGACACATTTAGCTTAGTTGGAGAGATAAATAAGCTCGCTAGTACTGTGAATTCAACTCACACTGCTAGTAATTTTCTTTGAAAAAATTACAAGATCTCTGCTTCGGCCGTGTTCTTCAATGCTGAAGGCTGAGTTCGACTTAGATGTTTTGGATGGAGTCACGGACTAAAGTTCTTCAGGCGTCTCTGTCCTCAGCGTGTCTTATCGCAGTACTTACAGTCAGACCAGGAATTGATTTAACTTGGTCGAACTAGCGAGCCGGTGATCTGCCCCAAGGTCGTCTACCTCGAATTGTGCCAACAATAATCAGTCTTTCGAGATAGTCTGTTATTTTCTTTCTATGTGGCTGTATGTAGATAGATAGATGGATACACTTTGATCTCTAGAGCCGCAGCGGCACAAAAACGTGCCAGTAAACAAGTATTAGTTGAGCCCCGCTGGCACCAGACTTGTGTGCCAGCGGGGCTCAACTAATAGTTGACGTAAATAATGGCGGTCCTTGAGAGGTTAATGTTAAAAAAACTTTATACCAAAAAATTAAACCGACTCCCAAAAAACACTGCAAAGTGAAAAATAACTTTAATTTCGGTAGTCGGTGTCTTTAGTTTTGTATTTTCGTTTTTGGCACCGACTTCCGAAATTAAAGTTATTTTTCACTTTGCAGTATGTTTTGGGAGTCGGTTTAATTTTTTGTTAAAAAGTTTTTATTTCACAATTTTTAGTTGGTCTATTTTTAATTTACCTAGTTACAAGAGCCTAAATGTCAACTACTTATAACCTTTTACAAAATATTGCTTTTCCCAATGCTGGGCCGTTAATTGTTGAGGAGTTCTCCTGGTACTTCACCATCAGCTCTACATCACCATATGCATTGTGACGAGCATAAAGTGCTTAACATCCGTATTCAAGTAATCGAATCGCAATCCACTCAATACTTATTATTGAGTAGTTTCGGCAGCCATCTGTGGTCTTCATCATCAGTTCCACTTCCTCAAATGGTACTTTTTGAGAGCAACTGCACAAGTTACTATAATAAATACCCAAAACGTCATAGGTGTGCCTATAATATTTGAAGAGTTCCCTCGATTTATCCAGGATCCCATCATCAGATCTTGACGTTTATGAAAATGGGACCAATTTCGAAGTATACCCTTTCAATCAAAAAAAGAATTTTCCAAATCGGTTCAGCCGTCTCCGAGTAATCGATGATCATATATTAAAAAAAAAAAAAACAAAAAAAAATATATATATATATACGCGTCGAATTGATAACCTCCTCTTTTTGTCGTCGGTTGAAAAGGAAAGACAAATTGTTGGAGTTATAAATGTTTTATTTACAAAATGATCATCCAATTATAGTAGGAGGAAAAATTTGGCTAAATTATATTGGCTAAACATTTCAAAATATAAACAGAAACATTTTCTAGGAAAAAGTTTATAATTTCTAGATTCCTATGCAGAATAATTAAAGTGTTTCAACTTACTATCTACTCTTTTTGCAAACTAGGACTTAATTTGCTTTAGATAATAAAATGTACACAAATGAAAATGCCTATTTCTACGAATGCTAAGCAACAAGTTCTTTAATACGCTGATAAATAGATTTTCAACTCTAAGTGCTCAGTCTAGCGTTGAAAATCTAACAACACGAGTTTTTTTAGTTTCATTGAAAACGTGTAAAATATAGGCTAAGATTAATATGATGTTTAAATGTCCAGATAACGCCTCACTAGGTTCAAAACACAAAGCTTCACAAAGTTTGGCTCATGTTAGTATATTGACAAGTTTTGTTTACTTAATTATTGATTTGTAAAGGCTTATTGGCTTCAAATAAAAGATATACATATAATGATATAGTTTTAATTATATTGAATATAGGTAGGGTACATATACACTAAAATAAAAATAAAACCCTTAACTACATACATACATCTAAAAATAAACTAACATAAGGCGTCCAGAAATTCGTGTGCCTCGCTGTCCATTGGTAATGTGCCTAAAAGACTGGCGGTATTGCCACGTAGTATGGCAATGCTTAACATCTGTCCAAGGTAAAAGCCAGCCCTTGGGTCACGCGAAGTGTCAACTAGGCGTCTGGAAAAATCTTTAAATAATTTGTAAGCACTCGGACCCCACAATCCCATGGTCCCAATTATAATATTAAATGAGTGAGTTGTCATTGGCTTGTTATTTCAAAGTAACACAATATCTATCTCGTAATTTGTTATAATCTAAGAAGTTAAGTACATCAATACGATCTGTTTAAGTTAATGTAAATTGCGTATTTTTCAGAAAACTTTTAAAAATAATGTAATGGTTCAATTAGAGTTTCTCAATAAACTGGTTTTATCTTTACTTTACCATTTATTTTATTTTTAGAATTCTTATTTATTAGGCTTACAATGGTTGAAGATAACGACTTAAAAATAACATTCTTCTACAGGACTTAGAGAGAACACAAAATGTAGTTTACTATTTTGGTCAGTGGTGTTTTTCCTAAGTTTTGGGTTATAAAATTATATCTTTGGAATATAATCTATTAATTCGTTAAGTTATATTTTCATCGGACGCAAAGTTGCAAGCAAAGTACAGATAACTTTATTTAGAAAAGGCTTCAAAATTCAGTTGCAAGATTTAACCCGAAAGTATAATACATAGGTACATTGCAACTTAAATAAAAGCTTCTAAAAATCTAAATGATTAGCGGTCTCCGAGACTATTATAGTTTCTGTGCACAAACATGTCGACATTAGCGTATTTTTTTTTATAGTCTTCTTCGTGTGCCTGTGTGGTTTCTAGTTGTCCAGCACTAATATAAAAAAAATCTGATTGTGTTTTTTTTTCTTGTGCCTAATGTTTCATTTTAATGTACGTTATTTATTTACAAGCGTACCTCATTATGCACGTTTATTCATTTAATTAGACGTAGACTAATTGCTGTTCAATTTAAAAAAAATAAACCTACAATACAATATACCTAAATGGTTCTAATGAGAAACCATTTCCTGTCCGCGGCTTCGTTCACGTGAAAAGTAGCCTATGCCCTTCTCCAAGGTCAAATCTCTAATATATCCGTGTTTAGACGTGAAAGTATAGCAGACATACATACAGACAGATAAACAGAGCTAATTTCGCATTCATAATATTAATTAGGGATATAGATCCTTCAAAGTAGGCAATAACTAATTATATCTTTTTTATATTACAGATCTTCGTATGATGGTTTTGGCGGCTATAAACATGACATGGGTGGCTCCCGAACCCGCATCACATATTATGATTCATCACCTTAGTGGAGACAACTGACATGCCTATCCTCCTTAAAGAAGGTGTATCTATTTAAAATACTCGATAGACGATACTAATAATAGACGATTCGTTGTAATATGCTGGCATGCAGATTTGACCGATGTTCTAAAACAGTTAAGACGACGTTATTTCAGGCATACATAGTTTGTGGACTAGCTACACACAGCGAGCCGTCAGTGCCCTGTGGGTCCAATATAACAATGCTTTCAGGTTGCTGATAGGATTGCCTCGTTACTGTAGTGCGTCAGCGATGTTTGCTGAAGCTCAAGTTAACGGCTTTCATGTCATTATTCGTAAAAGAGATGCATCGCTGATGCGAAGGGTGAGGGACAGTCCCAACAGCTACCTGAGAGTAATTGCTGAAAATATCCATAGTCCCATATGGAGGCAATGGATCAAAGTTCATGTAATGTTAGGCTGACTCTCATTTTTTACATTTTTGTTTTTGTTTCTTATTATTGTGTGTGTGTATAACTTTAAGTTCCTTAAATGTAATACCAACACTTTATGGACTGAATAAGTCTGAAATAAATGTTTTGAAATTGAAATTGAATATATTGGCGCGCAGACGTTCACGTTTTACTTATAGAGTAAAGAATTGAAAATACCTTTATTAGATGCGTATTACACATCTCTATTCACGTGTAGTTTGTGGGTCGACTATAAGCTTAAAATGCTCTGCGGGTCTAATATAACGGCTTCAGAACGATTTTGCAGCTTCCACGCATCTGTAGCGCGTCCGGTATGTTTGCTGATGTGCACAAAAGATGGCTTTACATAGCTCTCTGACGCAAAAAACCGGACCTCTGCTCAGACGGATGCGTGAAAGTACGCACTGCATCCTCCATGGTGTAATAGCCAAACCTGTTGTTATGAAGCGGAAAAGTTTCTTGGGATTGGGTTTCAATTTGGTAGCTTGTACTTTTTACCCGACTTTTTCCATCTACCAGAGCAACAAGAAGTACTCGACCACCGACTACTGATTTACCCGAATAATTTAAATAAATTTGTGTTTTGTTACAACCGTTGCATGTAAAATTGAAAGCCATATTGGGAAATAAAATTGTAATCGATTGAATTTTTAATTTTATTGTTTATTGGATCGCGCTTAGCCATCATCCTAACTGATGGTAAGCGATGATGTGATCGAAGATGAAGCCCGCATAAGCGAAACAGGTTTCTTTTCTATAAAGAGAAGAAACCTGTTCACTCTTTAGTTTAAGGTTATAACCTTCTATATATACTATCTATATATATAGCAATCAGAAAACATAGACGGAACCCGATAGGGCTACCTGCTGGGGTTGCGGAAATGTTATTACGTGGGCAGCTGAAGTAACAGGTTGAGTTTTTAGTCTCTAGAAGTCTGACACTCCCTGTCGAGGGAGAGAACGGGAGGAGTAATGATGATTTTCCCAACAGCAAAAAAGAGACTCCGGTAGGGAATTCCACTCCTTAGCTATATCTCATAATGAAAGCGGGCCCAAAACGTATTGTTCGTATATATAACGTGTAATTTAAAGGGTATATACATACCAAGTGTATGGCTTCTTTGGATGATAACAAACGATATGGCAAAGGTTTTGTAATCCTAAGATTACGTGTGTAGAACTTATTATAAATTCCAATACACAATACCAGAGACCGAATTTTTCAAATTAAGAAGAACGAAACGAATTATCGTGTTATTGGCAAGTGACGTGGAAAGTTATTGACCTTCGTAGTGCTGTGACACGTTTGTTATGATTGGTATTCAAGAAATATATGAAACCAATAATTTAGTATCAATTCTTCGAGTCAGTTATTTTGTGCTGAAACTGTGCATAGAGACTCCATACCAGATGTTGTCTTCAGCCCTTTTGGATAGATATGGGGTTTCCGTTAAACGTTGTATAATGAAGCGATGGCGTGTCGCTTTTCCTTGCAGTCCGATGATGGATTTATTTTCAATTATTTTATGACTATTAGTACACAACATTTTTAAGAACATCCTTGGCTCTATAACTTTGTTGGTAGTTATATTTTCAAGCTGTTTGGGGTTTAATATTTCGGATTATGTGGTCCGAGTAGGTACTCCCATTTGTTCTACATATTTTTTTATTTAACATATATTACCCCGTTGCTTGGCAAAATTCTCCCCGATAGCTCTCCACTCTTCCAGGTGGGCTGCCCTTTCCGACTAATCTGACAAATTCAAACTATTTATTTAAATTCCGACAATTTAAATATATTTTTTTTAGGAAAATAGACTATTTGTAGATATATCGCGTGACATTGTTGTTCTTGAGCTCAATACATACACGTGTTCTATGTGATCTAGACCATACGGAATTCGAAAAACTGAACGTCGTATTCGACGTTCAGTTAGCTATTGCAAAGACAAATTACTGAGTTGCGGATCAGCGCAAGACTAAAGTATTAAATAATATAACCAATTTTTTAAGATGTTGCAGAAATATAACAACGTGTAACAGAATAAACGCAATTTCTGAAAGTATTTGGTTCAGAATCGGCTAGAAAGAAAATTATCTGTGATGAACGGACATACAGGTCACTTAGGTTTATTCGAGTGAAATAACCCTAAAAATAAACCAAACATATGCCAGTTAGTTTTAATGGCTCAACCGTCGTATAGAAAGGTAAAATATGACTATCGCTGTCGACCAAATGGGGTGGATCGAATCAAGCACTTAGCCCGAAAGCTAGGCTATATCTAAACATAAATCAATGGATGACAGGTTATTTACCTGGATGATGGCTTTATGATGTAAGTAACTATAAAGTGGATGAAAGCATATAAGTTAAGTGGGCTGTGATATTTTCTTGCTAATATTGGTCTGACGTGGGCTAAGCGTAGCGTAGATTGACAATGAAGGTTATGGAAACGTGCTTCTTGTAATTAATTACCGAACTCTTTTTAGGGTTCTATGGCCGATTTCGTCATGTCTGTCTGTCTGTCCGTCCGTCCGTCCGTATGTCGCAGCCATTTTATTCCGAAACTATTAGGACTATACACATGCAACTTGTTAGGTAGATGCATTCTGTAAACCGCTTTCCGATTTAAAAAAAAAACATTTAAAATTAAGGGGGCATTTAATTTAAAATTATTGGCTTGGCACCGACTTCAGCTATGTGAAAATCTAGCCCTTATTTTTAACGGAATTAGGCATCCAATAAAACAATATTTAAGGTTATTTCACTCTTTGTAGTGTAAGTCTTTTTTGTCGGTTAAATTTTTTGTAAAAAGAGTTTTTATTTTATTCTTTTAAGTTTATCATTGTTTGTGTTACTTGAGATAGCTACATACCGTCCGCACTTACTTTTTAAAAAGAGAGTTTGCTATACACGTATTTTTTATCCACTTAAACCATATTTCAGACGTGATTCAGAAGGTCTGTGCCTCAGCTGTGGTGATATTAGTAGGCTGATTATGCTAAACAGTACATAGATGTACGAGGGCAGGAATCGCGGGAAATTTGCTGTTTTAAATTGAAGAGTTCCATCACGTATCTCCAAAGGTCTTCATCAAAACCTGATGCGTTATATACTAAAACCTTCCTTGTAAAATATGATTTAAAAAACGAAAACGTGATCGAAATCGGATCAGTAGTTTCTGAGAAAATCGTGGATATACAAACATACATACATACATATTGGTCGAACACAGAACCTCCTTTTTTGAAGTCGGTTAATAAATAAGTATCATTAGTACTATGTATAGATTAGGAAAATTTGCATCACATCCGTGCATTACATCTCCTGGAGTAAGGCTAGTATATACAGACTTCAACAACGGACTTCGTTCGGGTGGGAAGGTTGTAGATAGTTGAAATCTGGGAATAACACAGGAAACTTTTTATCCCACACTGAACCCAATCCCGTGGGAATTGCGGGATAAAAATTTACCTGTGTTATTCCCGGATTTCAGCTATCTATCTAACAAAATTCATTTAAGATCAGTTCAGTAGTTTTTTTGCGTGAATGAGTAACAAACATGCAAACCTTACAAACTTTTGCATTTATATTAAAAATAAAAAAAATTGGTCTTGTAAATCAAAGTTAAGCTCTCATCTTTGGGATGGATCTGCGAAATACCAACTGGATGCGCTTGAGTCTATCGAGAAGCGGGTCAAGAGACTCATTGGCAACGATGCACTGGTCGAGTCAAAGCTCCAGAGCCTTGAACATCAATGACGAGTTGCAAGTCTATCGGTTTTCTATCGGTTACATTTCGGAGAGTGTGCCATGGAATTACACAATTTAATTACGCCAAGCCCGTTTCATCATCGGACTACAAGACAAACGGCGATGCGCCATCGTTGCATGGTGGACATCCCACCCACACGCACAAATCGTTTTGGGAATACTTTCATTGTGCGTACGGCTAAGGAGTGGAATTCCCTGCCGGAGTCTGTGTTTACCGATAGCTATAACCTAGGGATCTTTAAGTCAAGAGTGAATAGGTTTCTTCTAGGTAAGCGTGCTCCATCTTCAACCACATCATCACTTACCATCAGGTGAGATGGTGGTTAAACGCAAACCTATTCCGAATAAAAAAGAAAACGGTTTCTGAAAATAAAACTACTGTACCCGTAGTAAGTATTTTTCACCTACGCAACACAAAGTAAAGTGCCTGAAAAAATAAAATAAAATCCTTATTACTTACGGGGTACCGGGAATGTTCTGACGAGATACCGTGGCCCCGGAACGAAAAGGCAGTTGAAGGATTAGGGTGGGTTTTTAGTCAGTAGAAGTCTGACACTCCCTTCCGCTCCAACCATAGCAGGAGAAGTCATTTGATGATTTTCCCACCCAGAAAAAAAATTGCCTTTCATGCAACTAAATAATACAAAAATATGATACTGTCATAAGTCCTTCATGTTATTCATACGGTCGTACCTTTCTGAGAGCTTTTAGCAAGTTTAGATAAATCATGGTGTTCCACAAAGTGCGTTGGAGCTCAAATGTGCTCATATCTCTTAATACAACTATTTTATGGATATTTGCTCTCTACGAAGTTAGCAAATGGCTGTTCTCCATACTATACAGACTTTTTTGGAGCATATAAAAGAAGAATTAGAGGTAGAAGGGAAAGTCGTATTTGATTGTTATTTAGGATCCTGTATCTCAAAAAAAAATACGGAACCCCTTTTTTTGTAATCGTTAGGGACAAAAAACAATTTATTACATGTTATATAAATAAGGTTATGTAAGTGTGTTTAAGAGTGTGTGTAAGACCACCACCCTCGCTGTCAATATCGGCTCCGTAATAAAATAATTATTTATCGAGATTTTATAAGTTTTTCGTACGAAATTTACGCAAATCAACGAATTCCTAATGAAAATCACCAGACAAGAATAAAGTACACGTAGAAAGACCTCAAAAAGTGCAGAAAACCGACGAAGTTAGTAGCCGGTCAAAGTGCATTATTATTGTGACAATACACGAAAATAAGTGCAAGTTTTAGTGTAATAGTTGTGCTGAAAGTGGAAAAGTGGAATACAGAGATACCCAAAGGCTCAAAAAGGTACAGAAGCTTTGTGTCGAAATCTCATAACCTAGAAATTTGCTAAATCATTATTGTAAACATCAAACTACAAGTCATCGAAACACGTAGCGCCATCTAGTACCGAGCAGTTATACCAAACGAAAAACGTCAGCTAGCGTCCAATTACTGAACCCACTGACTTTCGACAACTAGCACCCACCATCTATCACACAAAACAAACCAATTGATAACAATAACGTACCTTCACACTTATAACTATGGATGAGTTAATTAAAATGTTGCAAGATTTAAAGACAGAAATTGCAGAACAAAAAGAAGAAATAAAATCGAACAGTAAAAACATCGTAAACGAAATAAATGACAACATGAACCACAAATTCCAACAGCTATATCTTGAAAACGAAGAAATACAATCGAAACTTGAGAAACAAAATTCCCGGATAGACTTCTTAGACAAAGAAATGAGAAAGAAAAGTTGAAGAAACCGAGAAGAGCTATTTTGAACTTCAAGAAAAGGTCCTAGGAACAATAAATAATTTGCTTGAAATCAGCTGTAGCCCTAACAACATAGAGGCAGTCCAAAGAAAAGGAAAAAAAGCGGAAGACAAAGTTCGCCCCATTGTAATAACTTTCACCACATTGGGCATGAAAGTTATGGCCTTAAAAAACAAAAGAAAGCTGGAAAATTGTGATTATTACATAAAACAAGATTACCCGAAAAATGTGCTGGAAAAAAGAGCCGAACTCATGGAACAGGCAAAGCTTGAAAAAGATAAGGGAAATAAAGTTATCCTTAAATATGACAAACTAATTGTTTTAGAAAACAACCCTAATAAGAGCAAATCCACTGGCAAACCTGGTTCTTCAGAGAAAAACTACACACGAGGGGCAAAAAGGTCACACACAAACTCACCTACAGGACACGACAAAAATTTTCAAAACTCGAAGAAAAATAAAACTCTTTCAATGTTGTCATATGTCAAACAGTCACCAGCATTAACACGAGTACCATCTAACCCAGAACATGAGAAATAGCAATCAAAAAGTGACCCCCCTCTCCCCAATCCTACCCTCCCACTACGGCTGGTCACCGCGGGAGCGACAGACCACAACCCTCCAAAGGAAAAAACTACACGAGAGAAGATGCAAGTAAAAATATGCACCTTGAATGCCAGATCATTATCCTCGCCTGAAAAACTGCTAGAACTGAAAACAGCTCTACGTAACATAAACCACGACATAGTGGGCCTGTGCGAAGTACGACGTCTGGGAGAGAATATAATAGAGGACGAAGACTATATTATGTACCACCTAGGACAAACAAAAGGGCAATATGGAGTAGGTTTTCTGGTTAAGAAAATATATAAAGAAAACATCATTAATTTCATTGGAATATCGGAGAGAGTCTGTTTGCTAGAAATTAAACTGGAAGAATTAAGTTTTGCGATTATACAAGCCTATGCCCCAACTGAGTGCTCCACACAGGACGACTTAGAGTTGTTTTATAGGGACCTCGAATCAGCTCATGAAATGATCTCTACACCGCACACAATATCAATGGGTGACTTTAACGCACAAATCGGAAAACCTAAGACCTACGAAAATAAAGTGTTGGGTAAATACGGTTACGGTAATAGAAGCCAAAGAGGCGACAGACTCATACAATATGCACTCGAGCACAATCTCAAAATAATAAATACCATGTTCAAGGCAAAAGATGGGAACAGATGGACATGGATATCACCAGACAAAAAGACGAGAAATGAGATAGATTATATACTAACTACCAAGCCGCACTTATTTACAAAATTCGAGGTCCTAAGTTCTCTTTATTTTGGAACAGATCACAGATTATTGAGAGCTACTCTTAACCTGGAACCCACAAAAAAATCTAGACGAAACTTCACCGGCAACACATCTATGCTTAAAAACCCAGAAGACCGAGAAACATACATAAAAAACCTAAGCGAGCACATATCAAAATTATTAGAAATACATGATAAATATCCAGCTAACGAATATTACCAGATGATTGAGTGTGCATTAAAAATAAGTTTAAAAAACAAGACAAGCTCAAAGAAAAACTCAATATTAACAAAGAAGGCTATGGATTTAATGGAAAGAAGAACCACCCTGCAAAATAAACCTCATCTCAATAAGCAAGATAGAGAAGACTTAAAAAACCTCTACAAACAGACAAATAAAGAAATAAAAAAATGTTATGAATCACACAGAATAGATACCTTAAAAAAGCACATAGAGACATCAAGATCTGCTAAAAAAGCGTTCAGAGAGCTAGATAAAACGAAGACCTGGATCCCATCTCTAAAAAGCGACTCAACAAATAGCAAATCTCGCAGCAAAATTTTAGGTATAGCTACAGACTTCTATAAAAGCTTATATAGCCAACCTAACTCGATACAACACAAAGAAAACAATCAACCGAAAAATACGTCAACTGTAAAAATGTTTGATGAACAGGAAATTCTCCAACATATACTGAAATTAAAAGGAGAGAAAAGTCCAGGGCCGGATGGAATTGTCAATGAATGCATTGTGCACGCTAAAACTCTACTATTATCACCTCTAACAATAGCTTTCAATAAGATCTTAGATGAAGAAGTGGTGCCCCAACAATGGAGTGAATCCGATATTATATTAATTTATAAAAAAGGCGACCCGGCAGATATAGGTAATTACCGCCCGATTAGCCTTATGCCCTGTCTCTACAAGTTATTCGCATCATGCCTACTCGACAGAATATCTCCTGGAATAGACTCATTCCAACCGACAGAACAAGCTGGCTTCAGAAAGGGATACAGCACTACCGACCATATCCATACCGTCGATCAAGTCATACAGAAATATCTAGAATACCGAAAACCACTCTACATAGCGTTTATAGATTACAAAAAAGCGTTTGACTCTATCTCGCACAAAAGTATATGGGAAGCTCTACACAATCAAAATATAAATTTAAAATATATAAACATAATTAAAAATATATATTCTAAAAGTACTAGTCGGGTTAAGCTGGATAGAGTCGGTCCTGAAATCAACATCAGAAGAGGAGTCCGACAAGGTGATCTTATCTCTCCAAAATTATTTATTTCTGTTTTACAGAACATAATGGCAGACCTTCCTTGGTCAAAGAAAGGCATTAATATTAATGGAAACTATCTAAGCCACCTGCGTTTTGCGGACGATATTGTCATACTGGCTGAAAATTCCAAGGAACTGAATGCTATGGTAAATGAGCTACAAGCAGTGAGCGAATCTGTGGGTTTAGAGATGAACCTTAGTAAAACAAAGGTCATGACAAACAGCAGTACAATTCCTATCTTAGTTAAAGACATGCCGCTCGAATATGTCAATGACTACATATATTTAGGTAAACAAATCTCATTTAAGAAAAACAGAAATTTAGAAGAAATAAACCGCAGAATAGCTCTAACCTGGAAAAAATACTGGGCTCATAAAGAGATATTTAAATCAAAACTTCCCATAGAAATGAAAAAGACAGTACTAGATTCTGCAATATTACCATGTCTTACCTATAGCTGCCAGACCTGGATATTTGATACAAAGGCGAGAAAGAAGATCCAAGCAACGCAAAGAGCTATGGAGAGAAGCTGCTTAAATATAAAACTGTCTGACAGAATAAGAAGCTCTGACATTCGCAGGAAGACTAAAGTCACTGATGCTCTCACTTTTTCACAAAGCCTTAAATGGAGATGGGCCGGGCACGTTGCAAGATATTCTGATGACAGATGGACTATTAGGACAACAAACTGGTATGGTCCTAACGGTTCCAGAAGCAGAGGCCGGCCATGCGCTCGTTGGCAAGATGAGATCGTGGAAAATGCCGGGCGCGACTGGGCTGTTACTGCCTTAGACAGGAAATCGTGGGATTCTTTGGAGGAGGCTTTTACCCGAAGGGGGTCCACACTAAAATGAAATATAATTATTAATATTAAGTAGGAACTAGTAGGTAACTGTAAGATTATTTATTTATTTATTTTTTAAATCATTCATTGCTATGTATAGTTTAATTTAATTTAATTTAATAGTTTAATTTATAACATTTATTAACCAATTTTATATTTAATTTACTCAGCAATTGCAATTATTATTGTCATAATTTAAATCAATTTTATAATGTATTCTTGTTCTGACTTGTAATGTAATATTGTGTGGAATAAATAAAGCTTAATTATTATTAGTGTGTTTAAATTTTTGGTGTACAATAAAGTATATTCTATCTACATGGTCGAAAACAAAAAAATATATACCTACTTAAATAATAAACGTGTAACTCACATCATTCTCTACATTTTATTAAGAGTTTAAAAAAATGTTGAGGACTGACTGATCTGTACTACAAAATATAATGTACTTATAATAATCAATAAGTGTGCTCCTTTTTTAACAATATGGCAACAGGCCAACAGCCTTTGACTTAAATGACTGTTTAGATAAGGTAAATAAGTCAACTTCCATAAAGTGAGTATTGTATGACTCAATGAGGCGACGAAGAGGTGCGCGCTCCCCACCATTAGTTCCTTATTATAAGATCACTTTGTTGTTCGTCTGTTTATCTTTTAAGACCCTTAATTTCGGGAATGCGTGGAGATACCGAGTTGATACTCAGGTCTACAGCTTCCTGAAGCTCAGAAAAATCAAACTTCTATATTAACGTGAAAAATTAGATACGGCATTTTTTGCCGCAAAAACGTACGGTATTTTCCGTTGGTATAGAACTATGAAATTGTCTATTCATAAACATTATTAATTTTTTACCACGTAAATTCTTATTTACAATGAAAAACAGAACCCTTGGTGGAGGAGTCCAATTCGCACTTGGTTCGGTATTTTTATTACAGTGCAAATATCCATGGCATCATGCCAAAACGAAATCGAAATCAAACCCAGTAGTTAGGAACCTAATTATTAAAGTAGAAAATTATTTTTATTGCATTATCATGATTACGTCTTTTTGGCTTATCGTTTTGTAGGTATCAGGTGATATAGGTATTGTTTTTTTTTTGGATGACAGGCATTTGACTACCATCTCGCTAGATGGTAAGCAACGATGAGATCGAAGATGCAGCACGCCTGCCTAAAAGTCACCTATTGACTTAAAGACCCCTAGGTAATAGTTGTCAGGAAACACAGACTCCGGCAGGGAATTCCACTCCTTAGTTGTACGCACAGTGAAAGTACTTATTCTCAAAACGTTATTCCATATGGGTGGGATGGGCTATAGCTAATGTGACCATTTATTTTTCGTATCAAAGCGGGACGCCTTCGGAATTTTGAATATAAATAAAAATATATATTTGTCGGTTTGGCTGAGACATTAGAAGTAATACTCAGATATAGGCAATACATGGATTTCTTTCAATCAAACTAGAAAATATAGCAATTAATTAAAATAATTTAAACAACTTATAATGGCAGTGCAAGCGGTCACATAGGGCAGTACTGACTGTCAGGGACAGTGTTCCGTGCACCCACCGCAATAGGGATCGCACTTAATGTCAGAGACATTGTTCCACATCCAATAACCGGGCAGTACTAACTGTCAGGGACAGTGTTCCCTGCACCCACTGCAATAAGGATCGTACTAAATGTCCGAGACATTGTTCCACATCCAATAACCGGGCAGTACTGACTGTCAAAAGACAGTGGTCTGTATACCGAGACGCATCCGTTAGAAATGCGTGCCGATTCTTTTTTTTTTTTTGTGAGTGGCCTCTCGCAGGTCAACCTCTGAGGTTGTCGGCTGCTTAACCGGGCTTGCCTGTGGTTGCCTTAATTAATAAATAAATTAAAGCCTCCAGCCAGGGCTTATTAAAAAACTTACAAACTAGGCGACTACACGCTAAGGGCACCCCCTGTGGGGTACGGACTTCGGCTTAGGGCGTGCGTGTCGATTCTACGGCGCAGTTCCTTTTATGCGCTATAGGCAAGGTGGGAGCGATGACGTCCGGTGCACGTGCCACTAGCGTATAATAACGCTGTCTCTTTCTTGCACTACTTCCGTCATATTCTTATATGGGGTGATTCGGTGTAAACTGCCACATTTAAGAGCAAAATACAAATTATGGTTTAAAATGTGACTTTAAATAATAGTATCTTGACTTCACTAACCTCTTAATTCTTACACCAACTGACCCTAAAAATTAAATTGATAAATAATTTTGCGACATAAACTACTTTACTACAGCAAAATAGCATAGCAAACGGCTTAGGCTTGAAACATACCTGACAGATAGAGTTACTTTTGTATGTATAATATAGTAAGGAGTAACAAAAGAAAAATATTAAAAAAAAACTATTTTGAGTTAACAATACTCATTAAAATCCTATTGATGGTTTTCACGCAAAACTAAATTAGCCAATAAAATGTAAAGAATTTGATAGAAAATTACTACTACTATACTATTACTATTTTGACTTAATGCAAAAACTCAGGCTTATCTTAAAGAAAACGTAAACGTATGAAAGAATGTTGTTTGACCTCTTTTATAGTTACTTACTGTCGTAAGCATCAATAGCCTCATGACTAAGGTTGCCATCACCAAATTTGCCTGTCCCAGACAAAGACTTCTAAACCCCGGACATCTGGGTAAAAATACATTTTTGAACTTGAAACTAAAAACAACGATGTTTTGTTATGGTTTTGATTTACTGATAAAGTGATAACATTGTAGATCTTTAGAATTTTTTTAATAAAAGTCTCTTCCTTTTCATTTAATCAAAATAAACAATGAGATGAAATACCATAGGAAAATAATAATAGAGATCGTGCTTTTTGGTACCCGTAAGACCAATGTGTGTCCGGGTTTTACCTGGACGCTTATTGGAAAAATCCCCCCGGACGCCCCCGGACGCTCTCCAAACTAGGACAAATCCGGGAAAACCCGGACGGATGGCAACCCTACTCATGACTAAGGTATCCGTCTTGTGATTGAGAGATCGCGGGTTCAAACCCCGTCCATTATACTATTGTTCTAAACCCACTGCAGACTCAAGCATACTTGGCTTAGTTGGAAAGATTAACAAGATTGCTAGTAATGTGAATTCCACCCACATTGCTGTTATTATACTACTACTGGGATCTAACAGAATACCAGGGTCAGGCATATTTGTCTGGCACATGCTGAGCACCCACTTGGTGCAATACGGAGACACATACCATACCGATTTTCCGTGTTAGATTTTAAAGTTTGTTTTCTTTTTTTTTTTCATTTATAATATTTCGCTTGTTTTGTTTTTTTTTCTGTAATTTATAAAAAATAATAAAAAAAAGAAAAAAGAAGGAAGAAGGTGTTAATATAGCATAACCTGAAATCTGCCAGAGATGATGCGTCAACTCAAACATACACCACGTAATACAAGTCAGTACAAACATACACCGTGTAAATATATCAATTGATCCGACCCCAAATTATTTGGCGTATGACCAAGCCTCTTGATGATACCAATATTGCATACTAGCAGTTGCTCGCGACTTCGTTCGCGTGGGAAGTTTTTCCCGTGTAAATCCCGATCCCGTGGGAATTTTGCAAAATCCCGTCATAGCGAGCATCTATGTATTAAAAGAAACCCCCATGCAAAATTTGAGAGCTACTTGTAGTTTGAGATTTCGTGATTAATCGGTGAGTGGTATTTCGCTTTGTATGTACCTACAACGTGTAACAGAATTCGCAATTCCTGAAAGTAGTTGGTTCAGAATCGGCTTCTGAATCGATTTCCGTCATAAAAAATAGGTGTTACATTTTGACGGAAAAATCTTTCATTTAACTTAAAATGGAAACAAAGTATTATGACAAATTAATACAATCCTTAATTCAAGGAAATGCGCTCGTATGCGTGTCGGCCGCTAACACTGCATGAGTGTATGCGTCTATAATGATAACTATTTATAAAAATTGTCTAGGTTTGCTTTCAATTTATTTAATTACGGATGTTGTTTTAGACTTAAAATTTTATATTCTAATTGGGGTGTCTTAGGTATTGCGCTTAATCTGTTACACCTTGTATATAGATATAAAGATGAGATAATTTTTTGAAGTGAAAACTTCTTTAGCGGCGTTGTGCACTTTTTGTGATGGGTAAAAAATGTTAAACTCGCGTCAGGACACGTGACCTGATCGAAAATTCGTAAGACGGACGGAGAGTAGACAGCCGGCGCGGCGTAAGAGAGGAAGTATCCCCCTCTCTTTCTACGGCGCTGCGAAAATGTATGCCTGCGCAAACTTTTTAATGTAATATAAATTGTCATGTTTGTGTACGATAGCGCAATAAATAAATATTGTATTCTACCACATAAATGATGGTACTTTTATACTGATAATTAAAGCAATTCGTGCAAAATTATTCTCTAACCATTCCAAAATATCAAAAATGCACAACGTTAATATTCAAGTTTTCACTTCTGCCGGCACTCCCGAAGTGCAACCCGTCGTTTTTTTTTATCATTATATAAAAGTAGTTTGATAAGCTCGTGGCTAAATAAAACAGCGGCTCGGGTCAATCTTCAAAGTTCAGCAATGCTTTGCCGTGTTTGGTCCACGGATGGGTAACTATTTTAACATATAGAGGTTTCTCCCTGCCTCGGAAAGTAAGTTAAGCTGTTGATCCCAGCTGTTAGTTTTACAACTTTGACAGACGTTACGTCGTGATATGCTTTTTAATAAATTTTTCTGCTATAAGGCTGCGTTTCGACCAGAGATGTGCGAGGATGCGTAGCGAGGGATGTGTTTGTAAAGAACCAATAGAATCGCTTCATTTACCTCGCCTCGGTCAGCACAGCTCTGGTGGAAACGGCTCAGCGGAGCTAGATTTTTGCGCATACAAAACAAGCGAGGGATGTGTGCGAGGAATGTGTGCGAGAGATGTGTTGCGAGGAATGTGTGTTAAGAAGGATGTGTTGCGAGGTTTACTCATCCTCGCACCACACATTAATGCACATTTTCACAGCTCCGCTACACATCCTCGTAGGCACATTTTCATTGCACAGCTTTGGTGGAAACCCCCACATATTTTCACAGCACAGCTAGACATCCTCGAACGGCACATTTCCATCGCACATCTCTGGTGGAAACGCACCCTAAGCATTGGCTATAAGATAAATCACTCACTTACGTTTTTTGGAGAGCTGTAGTGGATCTGAAAATGAAAAAAAAAATATTAATTACGAACGTTACAATTAACAATTTGTTCTTATTTCCTACAAGCTGTTGCCCGCAAATCGTTTTTGTGGGAGGTTTTTCCCGTGTTTATCCCGATACCGTGGGAATTACGGGATAAAAGCTTATATGTATATTATTCCAAGATTTCAGCTAACCACATACAAAATTTCATCCAGATCTGTGCGTGAAAGAGTAACAAACATCCATTCATCAATCCTCACAAACTTATAATTATTTTTGACGAAAAAATCCTTTTTGGTTTGAATGGGTATACTTTTCATATTGTTACGCCAGTCGCTTAGTGAAGTACGTCAAGAAACTCCGACCGAAATCTAGAATGTTCGAGACACTAACGCCACCTGGCGGCGAGTAGTAGTACTGAGTATATCGAGAAACTTCGACCGACTTCTAGTACGTTCGAGATACTAACGCCACCTGGCGGCGAGTAGCAGTACTGAGTATCTCGAGTAGCTTCTGGAACATTTTTGGCAATATAGGCAATGAGTCGATTATACAAGAATGTTCTAGAACTCATAGATCGGGGTATAAATAGATCGCAAATTGAATTTCAGAGCGATTTAAGTGACAAGTATTGTAGTGAGAATAACTGTCTATTTTGTGTTTATTTAATTAAAGTGTTAATTTTGGTTTAATTGGCGACATTATTTCTATCTCGAACCCCCAGCTCGTAACAATATGTTCCTATATTTTTATTTAACAAAATCAGTTAAGTAGGTACCTAGTTTAATAAAAAGATAAAAATTCATTCTCTTCACATATTTTCATGACATATATTTTAGTTCCTGGGTGTTTTTTTTATTACTGATGAGCCCACTCTTGACCTCGATCTCACCTCATGGTAAGCGATAGATGAGGTTTAAGATGGGACGAGCGAGCTCAAAAAATGCCTATTTACTCGTGCTTTAAAGGCTGAAAGGTCATAAGTGGCAGGGAACACAGAATCCGGCAGAGAATTCCACAGCTTGGCTGTGCGCACAATAAATGTGGAGGAGATGCTCTTGGGTACTACCCACACTTGGTTGATATACCGTCTTGTCGTACAGACGGTATATCAACCAAGTGTGGGTGGTACCCAGCCGTGCATGTGGTAGACCGGTAGTGAAAGGGAGATGGAGGAATCAGGTCATGGATCTCCTGCGCACACTCCCCGAAGTACAATCTGTAGAAAACCGACAGGCAAGCAACGGTTCGCCGATGAGCCAGGCTATGAAGCCTGTCCACCAGCACCTCGTCGCCTATAAATCTTTTAGCTCAACGCTCGATCGAGTCCAATGCAGCAAGTTGGTACTGACCTGTGCTTTATACAGATTTAGAAGCTGTGCAGACGTGAAGAACCGCCTCACCTTGTGAAGGATTCCCAGCTTTTTCCTGCAGTCTGAGCTCTGGACTCGATGGAGTCGAAGTTTAGGTCTGACGTCAACTCCATGCCCAAAAGCTCCAGGCGATTGGTAACTGGCACAAATGTACTTCGGAAAGTAGGGGTCAATTCAAAAGGGCTCCTTATAGCGCTGAAAAGACAAACCTGTGTTTTCAGAGCGTTGAATTTGACCAGATTGTAGTCACCCCATTGGGAAACGAGATCTATGTTCAAATTCATGCGCTCTACCATGGCCTTTCTGAGAGTGGCAATTTCGTCTCTCTCAGCTCTAGAACTGGATAAGTATCTCTCCTAGACTGTGCTGTCATCCGCGTACCTAACTGCTCCCAGCTGAAGTAGGTCATTGATCTGCAACAGAAAAAGGGTCGCAGAAAGAACAAACCCGTGAGGAACACCGGCATTAATTGCCATAAGATTCGATGAGCAGCCATCGATGACCACTCGGATCAACCACTCACTCAAGAAGTCGTAAATCCAGTTGCATAAGCCAGCAGGGACACCGAATGTGGGAAGCTTGCTAAGCAGACTAGCGTGCCAGATCCTGTCAAAGGCCTTTGAGATGTCGAGGGATACCGCAAGGGCTTCACTGTGTTTCTCAATGACCTCGCCCCAACAGTGCGTGACATACATAAGAAGATTTCCGGTGGATCGACCACGGCGAAAGCCATACTGACGGTCACTGAGGAGCTTATTGTCTTCAAAGTATGCAAGCAACTTGTTGTTGAGTACCCTTTCGATTCCTTTACACAGTATGGAGGTTAAGGTGATTGGTCTATAATTGGCAGGATCGGCACAGCTACCCTTTTTGGGTACAGGTTATTGTACACTAGTTTAATTTTTTTGTATCCATAGAAATATTGTAAGGTGTACAATTAAGTATATAATATATAAATAAATTAGCAAGCTTCCAGGATACTGGCACCACTCCGATTTTGAGGGAAAGGCGATACACGGGAGTCAGGACAGGTGACAACTCTAGGGCACAATTTTTAGGACTCTGGCAGGTATTCTGTCCGGCCCACTGGCCTCACGTCTATATACAAAGGGCTTTACGGACCTCTTTAATGTGAATTGCGATTTCCGGCATTACGGAGTCACAGTGAGGTATGTTAGGTGGTAAGTTAGACCCTGTGTCTAGACGCGAATTTTCCGCTAAGAGGGAGGCAAATAAATTTGCTTTCTCTTGTGCGGTATGAGCCAGTGTTCCATCCGGTAGTCCAAAAGAGCAAGTGTAGCTTATCGGTCTTGAAATGGTGATGGACCGGATCGATATTTGAGTGAAATCTACGGATATTGGTGAATTACACTTTAAGTGGGAGGAGGTGCAGCCGTTGGTTATACATACTTACTTCTTTTTGAAGTGCGCTTCATTTTAGAGATTGGGAAGGGTATTTAGAGAGAAAGATAGGCGCGTCCAATTGGCTAAACGGCTCTCTTGAGCTTACTTCAGCATGATAGTCAACTCATCTGGAGACTGCGGGGTCACCCAAACCCCCCCGAAAATGTTCACAGGGTCCTCCCTTCCAGTAGCCGACTGGCACGGTGGTCCATATCGGGATTTTTCGCGAGGTGGCGGGGCAGCCTTTTGCACGTGGCTGGCGTGTTACTTGGGCCCCCAACTTCCTGCAGTCGGCCAAAGGCAAGACCGTGCTTTGGATCCCGCTACCCTCCAGAGTGAGTTGTAATGCCGAAGCTCGCTTTGAGGCCGAGACCAGCTTTGAACAACGCAGCTGCTTTCACTGTAAACCCAAAAAGGTAGTGGCAATCCCACGCATCGTCGAAACACAGTGAACTGCTTGACGTCGAACTCCGGTGGGAGGGTGGTCGCGAGCCAGGCGGGCGTGAGGTCTACCATTGCAAATGAAGAATAGGTCAGTCACTAAAGATCACGGGTGTGACTGTCCAGGATGCACCGAGCGCTCGGTTTGGTTCATATTTGATAATTAATAATACGTTTAATTATTATCATTTAAATTCACAATGTTATATATTTCGCTATATATTAAAATGTTTATACTTTAACATCTACTCACCTGTTGCTACTTATTGAAGTTAATACAACATCTACCAAAGGTATAATTATTCTAAGACATACATAATAGTATTAACCAGACGCACATTATAATAATTAGGCTCACAGTATAATGTTCTACAGGTATTATCAGTAACTACATTTCAGTTCCATTATCAAAAGAAATAGGCAATAGCAAAATTAACATACATTTCTTGAATTCGTTATTAAAAATACTGTTTTCCAAAGTGTTATCATATCAGTTGACTATATAAATAGTAATTTTCTCTTGTATATAATACGATGTAACTATCACTATTCAACACATTCCATTTTGAACAGTCAAGACTCAAGAACAATCATGGCGGACTTAAAGTTTCTAGTTTTGGTAAGTAACTATACTTTTCTTAAATATTTTGTAATTTCAATAAAAATAGTTTTAAATTTAAGCCCGTTTCCCGTGCCCGTTTGATAACATATTGTTAGGCCACAATAAAATACTTATAAGTGTGTGCTCAGCAGTAGTTGGGTTGTTTCACATATAAATAAAACTATATATATAAAAGCGAAATACCACTCACTGATTAATCACGAAATCTCAGAAACTACAAGTAATAGGGCTCTCAAATTTTGCATGGGTGTTCCTTTTAGTACGTAGATGCTCGCTAAGACGGGATTTTGCGAAATTCCCACGGGATCGGTATTGACATGGGAAAAACTTCCCACGCGAACTCAAGTTCCTATCTCCTTCCATACTAATATTATAAATGCGAAAGTAACTCTGTCTGTCTGTCTGTTACCTTTTCACGCCAAAACCGCTGAACTGATTTACATGAAATTTAGCATGGGAATAGTTTAGGACCCTGGGAAGGACATAGGATAGTTTTTATCCCGATGTGAGGTTCCCGTAGGATAGTTTTGAATTGTATTTTTGTTGCTCTTTCACGCAAAAACTACTGAACGGATCTCAATGAAATTTGGTAAGGAGACAGTTGACATCCTGTAAAAACACATAAGTCACTTTTTATCCCGGAATTCTCACGGGTAAAACCTCCCACGCGAACGAAGTCGCGGACAAAAGCTATCCATGCTTTAATACTAATAATATAAATCCATACTTCCATATCCATACTATCCATACTTCCATATCCATCCATACTTCCATACTAATCCATATTCATACTAATATCTAATATTATAAAGAAAGTAACTCTGTCTGTCTGTCTGTAAGTCTGTCTGTTACCTTTTCACGCCTAAACCGCTGAACCGATTTAGATGAAATTTGGCATGGGAATAGTTTAGGACCCTAGAAAGGACATAGGAGTTTTTATCCCGATATAAGGTTCCCGTGGGATAGTTTTCGAATTGCACGCGGACACATTCGCTGGCAAAAGCTAAATTAAAGTAATTAAATTTGATTTTTACAATTAGTATGGGAATAGTTTAGGACCCTGGGGAAGACATAGGATAGTTTTTATCCCGATATAAGGATCCCGTGGGATAGTTTTCGAATTTCACGCGGACGCAGCCGCTGCGCTGGCAAAAGCTAAATCAAATTAATTAAATTTGATTTTGTTTGATTCGCTTTGAAAAATTGGTATGGGAATAGTGTTTAGGACTCTGGGGAAGCCATAGGATAGTTTTTACCCCGGAAATCATCGCTAAATTATGAAAAAAGGATGTTGGAATTTCGTATAGGGAATCAATAATGTCCCGCCCTCCCTACGCACATAATACACTTAGACCGCTGAACCGATTTAGATGAAATTTGCTATAGAGATAGTTTTAGACACTGGAAAAGACATAGGATGGCTTTTATCCCAGAAATCATACCTTAAGGACGTAAAAGGGGTGTTGGAACTTTGTTTCACCCCCTCCCAATTCATTCAAATTGCGTATTCAAGAACCACTCGAAACAATTTTTTTTAAACTACACAACTATATGTAGGCCATACAAATCTTTGTTTAGGGCTGGGGTCGAACCCACATTATGCACCAGTCAACCGTTACGCCAACCGTGTCGTTTAAATATTAACCAATCAAGTTAATATACGAATCATTTCTATTTTAAAATCGGGGCAATATGCGGCTGCTCTTTTGAAAATAAGAGAATATCGTGTGGCAATAGATATCAACGGGATGATTTATTTGAGCTCTGAGTTCCGTAACATAGTCCAAGATACAGATAATTTAATAAACCACGTTTATTCTGATTTAAAAACAAATATGAGGGATAGAGTATGGCAGCGTGAAAGAGCAATTTTGGCATCGACTAATGAAATTGTAGGGCAGATCAACGAAAAGATTATGTCTCATGTGGATTGTGATGTTGTCGTGTATCTATCCGTCGACAATGTCATGGATATTGAGCAAGTGACGTCGTACTCTGTATAGTTTATCAACTCTCTGGAATTGTCTGGGTACCCCATCACATTATTTGAGGCTGAAACTTGGTGTCCCAGTTCTGTTGATGCGTAATCTGAACAGACCAAGGCTCTGTAATGTCACGCGACTACAAATTACACACCTTGAACGCAATGTTGTTCAAGCAATAATTATGTCTGGATTACAGGAACAGCAAGCGGTGAAAACGTATTTATTCCTCGCATCTCACGAGTATCAAGCTCACAAAATCGACACGTTTTAGCCAAGGACGGGAAAACCAGAAACGTAGTTTACAATACATTATTTGTAAACTACGTAACTATTTTAAATTTATCTTTTTAAATACTAAATGTTTGTCTGTTCTTGGGGATGGATGGACCCTGGTGATGGTTTTTTTTAATATTATATGCGTTTTTTAACCAACCAAAAAGGAACAGTACACTTTTTTGGCAACAAGAATTATTGACAAAGTGTAAATTAACGCAGGCGAAGCCGCGGGCAAAAGCTAGATATAAATAAGTAGAAGTGCCTATCTCTGATCCCCAAATAACTGTTTTCTGAAGTACTTATAGTTATTTACACGACATTAAAACACAAAAATCTTTTTTATATAATTTTTTCGCTGCCTGTCAGTCTTTCTGTTTATCTGGGCTAATCTGTATAACGGCTAAACCTATTTTAAATGAGATTTTCACTGGAAAATAAAGCGTTTAAAGGAAAACATAAAGGCTATTTACAAATTTTAATTAAAATTTTATTGTAAGTTACAACACATCTTTAATAATGTTTTCAGAAATAATGAAATAGTTAGAAATAAATACAGTTTTCTTTCGCTTTCAATAGAAGACTTGACTCTTCCCTTTTCTGTTTCGATAAGTACTCTATTTTTAAACAAATTTGAAACTTTAATAATAACATCGCAGACCAAGTTATTTTCACCCCCGCACACAAAACTTAATTAAACTACTTATTTTCAAGGAAAAAAAAATATAAACAGCGCACAGCGAAATTAAATATAAATTAATTAAGTCTATATCCATATTCAGTTTGAGGGAGCACAGCTTTATAATAAGTTACCAAAAGGACTAGAATAAGAGAATAAGTGACTCCACATCAATAAATATGTTTAAAAAGAGATTAAAGTTGTATTTAGCCAACCTGCAGTAATAACCTAATAATGTACACAATAGATCGAACGACTATGTTTATATTTAAGATATGTTATGTTTTATGTTAAGTTTCTCATAATTAAGTGTACTGTGTATGTTCTTTTTGAGAAATAAATTTCTTTAAACCTAAATCTGACATCAGAATTCCGTAAATTATAAATTAAAATTATAGTCAATCTTTGTATTATTGACTAGTTTAACTAGTCTAGTAGCATTGAAATTGAATGACACTAACATAAATTTTATTTTCTTCTAGGTAACATTATTTGTAATGGCATTAACACACATCCGTGTAGAAGTCGAAGCCAAACCAGATCAAATAAAAGCATCATCGATAGCATTGGCAGAAACGAATGTAGTTGTCAATACTGACAATAAAGATGGAACTGAAGAAACTGAAACTAAAGAACCAGAATTTGAAACTGAAGAACCAGATTATGAAACTGATAAAACTACAACTGAAAAACCAGAATATGAAGAGGACTGTTGCGGATGTTCTGATTAATTTTAACATTATATGTACATATTTGTTTTATTAATAAATATTATCTGCAAATAAATTATGTATTTTATGTTTCTTATTACAATAATTATTGGGATGGGATTTCCAACGATTAATGAACGATAAATAATATGTATTTTATACAAGAAAAACTAATTTATAACATACATATTAGCATTATTTTTTTTTTACTCAAGAATGGTTGTATTAATGACACAGTTATATTGGCGGTTATTAAAATGTGCTTTATCTCAAAAACTGCCAACTACATGTATATCTTTTTTAAACCATTTTCGTTGAAAGTGTTTATTAAGACCTATAGCATATATTTTGGGGCGTGGATAAATATTTTACCTTTCTTTCATACTATAAAATTTGAGGAAAAATAGTTTTTGAAACCTCGATGTCATTATTGAAGATCTATGTATAGATACGCACATATAAGTTCCAAGATTTTTGTAATTTCAGTTTCGTCTGTTTTTTTGGATAAAAATCGTAAAACGTCCAGAATACTACCTACCTACCAAATTTCATTCGGAATAAAGTGGCTGTGACATATGGACGGACAGACAGATATGACGAATCTATATGCGTGCCGTTTTATGCCATTTGGCTGCGGAACCTCGAAAAGGAAAATTAATTTAATAACAAAACAGAGAAACCTAAATCTCTATGACAAAAATGTTAAATACATTTAAGTCACTTGTTAACACCGATGTGCGTCGAATTTTAACCTCAATAAAACCACCCTGGTGGTCACCATCATGAAAAATTGATTTAATCAAAATCAAGGTTATTCTTAAGCCTAAAAGAGGCAAGTAAATAAAAATATAGGCTTAATCATCCTATAATTCGTTTGGTTATTATCATTTACTGATAGTTTTGTTATATGTACATTAAAGAATTCCGTGCGCTAGTGTGTATTAACTTTATTGCAGGCGCGCCAGTTTGGTTCTTATGGCAATAAGTTACAAACGTATGCAAATAAAATGAAAAAGAATGAAATTCAATGATGCTGAAAGATTAAAAAGTAACCTAAACTAATATTATAAAGAGGAAACATTTGTGTTTTTGTATGTTTGTAACGTTTTCACACAAAAACTTCTGGACCGATTTCAAAAATTCTTTCACAATTAGAAAGCTGCGTCTTCACTGAGTGATATAGGCTATATTACATTTTCAAAAAATATAGGGATCCCTAATAAAAATCTAATGTAACCCAAGGTGTGCTAAAATTTGTCATAAAAAATCTGTCATCACGTGCGCTGCGGAAACTATTGATGATAGAACAAAAAAAAAATGTTCTACTGTATTATATAACGCGCATATCTACAAAAAAGTCCATGATACTATCTGTCTAACTACTGTAGTTATGCCACTATAACTACATTTTTACATTTTAAAAGTTGATAAAAGTGCCGACAATAATCAAAACATATTGTTCATACCTCTGTATTAATTCTTATGTCATTAAATGGTATTTTATTAAAGATCGTTTGAATACCTGTCAAATATTTTTTAAATGATTAAAATCGGACATTCCATCCAAAAAATATAACGAATTTAAAGATGTTTATCTAAAGAAAATAATGCAATCTTTCTTACTAATATTATAAACTAGCTTCCGCCCGCGACTTCGTACGCGTGGGAAGGTTTTCCCGTGAAAATCCTGATCCCGTGGGAATTTCGGGATAAAACGTTGCCTATGTGTTATTCCAGCATGTCAACTATCTACTTACCAAATATCATTCAGATCCGTTCAGTAGTTTTTGCGTGATAGAGTAACAAACATCCATCCATCCTCACAAACTTTCGCATTTATAATATTAGTATTAGTAAGAAAAGAATTAGTAAGATAGTAAGATTAGTAAGATGTAAAAGTTTGTGAGGATGGATGGATGGATATATGTTTGTTACTCTTTCACGCAAAAAATACTGAGCGGATCTGAATCAAATTTGGCAAGTAGATAGTTTACATCCTGGAATAACACATAGTCTGCTTTTAATCCCGGAATTCCCACGGGATCGGGATTTTACGCAAGAATACCCTTCCACGCGAACGAACGAGTCTAAAAAACGAACTTAGAATTATTATAAAGTATTAATAGTGGTGTGTGTGAGGGCTGGTCCATGAAAGTGCTCATGAAGGGCGAACTTCCTATATCACTCAAGCGCAAGCTCGTTGATATGTGCCTCCTACCCATCTTAACCCATGGCGCTCAATTGTGGCATTTGACTGAAGCTCAGAAGTTCAAACTTTTTGCCAATGAATGATGGAGCGAAGCATCCTAAATATTAAGCGGACCGACCGGATCCGTAACGTCCGTATACGCTCCAGAATAGGTTCGCTGACATTAGTGATAAGTCTGCAAAGCTAAACTGGGGTTGGCCGAGACACATCTACAGAGTGCACGAAGACAGATGGGTCAATATTGTCACGCGGTGAGTGCCTCGAGACTGAATTCGTAGCCAAAGCAAGCCCAAGATGCGATTGCGATACGATATGGACTCATTCCTTACGGATTGGCCGGAGAAAACTGCAGAGTAATATATTTGGAAAGATTTGCGGGGGGCCTTTGCCTAGCTGTGGAACAACATAGGCTTATTAAAAATAAATGGAGTATGTGTATTTATGTGTGTTCGTGTAAGTGTGCTAGAACTGCATCAAAAGTCCTTGCACTCGCCAAAAGTTGTTGTTTGGGCTGCCATATCAAGTCAAGGAATTACCGTTCCTTATTTTTTTGAGGATGACCGAGGTCAAACTCAGATCGTTAATTCTGATCGATATTGCCATATGATCCGGACTTTTTTGGCTACAGAAATGCAAAACCAGTGTGACTACAACTGCAACACCTTTTTCCAGCAAGATGGCCACTTCTCATGTTACAAATTAATCATTAGCTGCTCTTCACGATTTATTCCCTGAAAGAGTGATAAGTCGCCGAGGAGACACCAACTGGCCATCGAGGAGCCCTGATTTAACGCCTGCTGATTTTTTCCTGTATGGCTACCTAAAAAATAAAGTTTACAATCCATTTCCACCCAACCTGAATGTTTGAAGCAAAGAATCACTGAAGAAATCAACTCTATTCCAAGAGCGATGCTCCAGCGAGTGATTGAAAATTTTAGCTTAACCATTTCATAAATAAACTTCAAGAACTGCTCTTAAATTTAACAATAAATAAAACGAGTTTTAATTGATATTGTTGTTTTTTTATTTAACATCTAAAAACAAAAAACATTCTGAGACATCAGTTATCTGTAAAACGTTTTGGTGCCTATAAAATTTATATTTTTTAACTCTTATTTCCTCCAGGTAACATTTGCTGCACGCCGACCTCCCTACAGGCAGCAGCGTAGTCTGCTACGCTCACGACACGCTGGTCCTGGCGCAAGGGGGGTCGTACCAGGCGGCGGCCGAATTGACGACGCGTGGGGTTGCGATAGTCGTTGAGAGGATCCGGCAATTGGGACTCGAGTTCGCTCTGCACAAGTCCGAGGCCATGTGCTTTCATGGCCGTTGGAACCTGCCACCTTCGGGCTCCCAAATAACGGTGGGAGGGGTTCACATCGGCATCGAGACAACGATAAAGTACCTTGGATTCGTTCTCGACTTCGTGGAGTACTTCCGATGTTTGGCTCCAAGATGGACCGGGCTCAGCCGAGCTCACCGATCTCAGCTCTAGCATCAAGAAAGCATGTCTTTTCATTGTGAATATGTCAACTTTATTAGAAGACGACAAAACAGGCGAAAAAAGTACTGGATTCATCTATACATCGAAAGAAATATAAATTGTAGATTGTTTGATGCTGCCCAAGAGTTATCAGAAGATGATTCTGTTTTTCAATCATATTACCGAATGACTAAAAATACGTAGGTACCAAAATTTAGTGTCTATTGTTGGACCACTGATACAAAGACAAAATACTGTTCTATCCATTACATCTTTTCTGGAGTATTCCGGCAGTTTATTGTTATATAAACATGGGTATTGTTCTATAATGTTAACAAAATTCACCGTTGAGCCCGCCATTTTGTAATACAAAACAACAAGTGTGCGTCTCGCGAGCCGGTCAAGTAGTGACATGCTGCCGCGCGCACCGCATGACGAACGCATGACGAGAGGCTGACGCGACGTTGCCGCTTCGTGGACACAGTTTCGATTGTTTTATGCAAGCATTCGTCTTGCAATCGACGAAAGCGTGCGCATGACGTGCGGTTTACGTGGACAATAGGCCTTACAAAACAGGATAATAGATATTTTCAGCGAATCTATACTAATATTATAAAGCGGAAAAGTTTGTTAGTTTGTTTGTTTGTTTGTTTGTTTGTTTGTTTGCTTGAACGCGCTAATCTTCGAAAGTACTGGGTGGATTTGGATGAAATTTGATATGGAAGTAGCTTGAAGCTTGAGGAAGGTTATAGGCTACTTTTTACCCGACTGCAAAAAAGGAGAGTTATGTTTTTACCGTGATAGAATCCACGGGAGCGAAGCCCCGCGAGAGTACTAGTTAATAATAAAATAATTATGTTTATTTTTCTAATGGGTTATAATTATATACCTACCACTTTTACAAGTCATTTTTTTTCGTATATGTAAACTAGATGAGGCCGGTGTTTTCTAACTGACTCCCCGAGAAGAAACACTGAAACAAACTCAAGAAGTTTAAAAATTTTTTAGAGGACAGAATCACACAGATTTCAGCAGGCTCCTCAGTTATTTATCAGTTATCGCGTAGCTCAACTTAGAACTTTAAGTAACTCGAACGATTTGACGAACAATAATAAAATAAGGACATTTTGGTGGGCCGTATAAAGTACTCAAACTGCCAGACGACAGTACGTAAATCTACATCTCTCAAACATAAAATTGAAATGTCTAGTTGTGATTAGATAACTTATTTGTGATAAATAACTGTGTTTTCTCAAGTGCTCAAGTTCTTTACACGGTACTAAAAAAAATAATTTCACGAGACTCACTGGATGATAGAGCAGTTAAGGGCAACATTATAGGCATTTTATTCCGAAATTCTCATAGGTCCAAGCTTTAACCTCCACACTCGACACCTACTCCCATGTGAACAAAGTCATGGCTCAGCGCTAGCTAAACAAAAGACTTTAATCTATAGTAACGTTTGTTTGTATGTAGAGAATAATCTCTGGAACATATAATACAATTTTTTTTTTATTGTTAGTCAGGTGCATTATAATTATGTGAGGGAGAGCAAATTATTTCGAAATTCACGTGGTCGAAGTCGCGGGCCGAAGTGCTAATTATGTATCTAAATAAGATTTTAAATTTAGTTTTAGTTTTAATACATATTACGCATATTGTGGATGCCTATAATGAGTGTTGTGTTAATTTTTTATATGTATTAATTGTTAATTCCGTTGGAAATCCTATATAAATAAACCCTGCTGGCACTTTGCCTAATCCGTTGGGCCTAAAAGCTTGTATACGAGAATGCCATAGAATATAGTAGAATAAATAAATCAATTTAATCCCACAGCCTGTCTGTTCAGTTTTGTGGGAAATCGTTGTACATTATAAGAACTACCTTGTACCTTATATTATAATCAAGAAAGAAATAAATAATAATAATCTTTTTTAGATAATACACATCTATCATTATTTCCTTAGTCATTCCAACTAGGTTGGCTTTGTCTAACTGGATGTAGCTGAGTGCTAGTGTTGTACGGTGGCCGGCCCATCAACCTACTCCAGTCTGTCAAAATAATTTAATAGATTTACAACTTTATTACAACATCATAAGGTTCAAACTCAATTAGGTAAATTTGACAGATTCGGATAGCTTGATCTGCCCTGCACTAACTAAAAGACCGTTAAGCTACAAAAGGTCATTTTTCACTTTTTAATGTATACTTAAACTACTTTCGATTCTTTATCTTTTGGTCTAAGAATCATTTTCCTACGATTAATACTTTTCGAAATATAGCAATTTTGCTGAGCAGTTATTCAAAATAATTTTTTTCACTTCCTTTGTTAAAAAGTGACTAAACCACAATACTTGTATATGCAATACTAAACTATGATACAATACTAAAAGATACTTTTATTTACTTTAAAAAAATCTCAAATATATTGTGCATAGAAGCTATGCCCACAAAAATAATTTACCATCGTCCTAGCTAGCGTAGTTTTGTAGAAAAATCATTTCCCACTTATTTTTACGTTTACTCGAAAAATACTTTTTTGGGTTAGCGGCTTTTTAGTTAGTGTAGGGCAGTGATGTGCTGGCGACTGTACATCGAGCGTCTGCATATCTGAGCTTGACGACTTTTTTTTCGTCACTGGTGTTGACAGCTTTTCTTTTCTGGCTTCTGACTACTTATAACGACTGTTAAAGATATGCAAATGGCAGCTGGTACTTAAAGTTAAAGCTTAAAGTTCTTTCCGAGAAAAGGAGAGAACATGATATATTAAGATGGTTACCCATCAGCTTAACCTTAGGTAACAGTTAACCAGGTTGTTATTAATCAGCCTCTAATTTCATTCAGATCTGTTCCGTAGTTATTGCGTTAGTGTAACATACATACATATATTAATCCTCACAAAATTTCGCATTTATATTATTAGTAAGAAGATTCGAGAGTTGATTTAATTTTTTTTTAATTTTTTTTTAATTTATTATTATTCTAGATGTTATGCTGGAGACAAATGTTAAGAATACCATGGACGGCGAAATGCACCAATGCAATGCATCAAACCAGACGCAGCTCTGTAGGTATTACGACTCACCTATCAATGATACCTACCACCAATGCCATCTTTAATGTATTTTGGCCATTTAGTGCGCAGAGGCGACGATAGTGTAGAAAAAAATATTCTGGTTTAGAACACCGAAGGCAAAAGTTCGCGCAGTTGTTCAACAACAAGCAGGGCTTTATTTTTAGAAACGTTTTCGCCTTAAACACCTAAGAAAGGATTTGTTTCGGTTACGTTCGAATAATACTTTAAATATATATTTTTTTTAAACAGAACAAAATTGATATGGTTCTTGGTTAATAAAATGTCTTAAACCGTTTTTTTTTTTCAAGTTTTGGGTTCAATACGAACCCGAAATTTCATGCTTAATTTCCTTGTTTCAATTAAAATTATCTGTAAGTCTGTGACTATTAACTGAACAAAGTCATTAACTAAGCAAGTTCATATTAAAACCGTTTTATAAACGTTATTTTAAATAGATATTCCGAGTCCTGCCAACAAGGTACACAAATAAAGCGAAATGCTTGTCATCCTCCAAATTCTATATGGTCATAAGAGACTGCCTGAACAGGAAAAATCAAGGCAGATCATTCACGTTTTAGATGCAATTCTGATTCTGAGCAAGACCAAATAAATCCTTGAGATAGCTATGCACAATTGAGAACAATAAAGCAACTCTAAATAATGACGATTAACTAGTGCGATTTTTTTTAAATTAAATTTAATTAGCAATTGTTAAGTAATGAACGCAACATTGTCCTTGCTTGTTTTTATTGGCAACATTCTATTGCAATTTTTGTTAATGTCATGATGACAGGTGTGATGTCTCTCTGTCTTTGCCGCGTATATATTATAGTCGTTACAAGTTTTCACTCCGTTGTTTTATTAAAGTAATCACACGTAACCCAAACTCATCATAAATCTTCATGGTAGCAGAGCGTGGTTGGGTTACCAGATAGTGATTACTCGGAATATCAGTGAAATATCTTAACATTAACCGGCGTGACAAAGAAAGTTTTTTTACCGGCGTGTACGTGGCGTCATACAGTTTATCTGGTTACATAATCGAAGAAATGTCTACAAATTCGTTATTTAACATTGAAAAACTCGTTGGCCGTGATAACTATGCCAATTGGAAGTTCGCAGTGAAGGCGTATCTCGAACTTGAAGATCTTTGGCAGTGCATAGAAACTAAAGATCCCGCCAAAGTTGATCCCGCAAAAGACATAAAAGCAAAGTCAAAACTGATATTATTAGTGGATGCTATCAATTATGTTCACATTCAAGGTGCAAAAACTTCGAAGGAAGTCTGGACGAACTTAGAACGAGCGTTTGATGATAACGGTTTAACACGAAAAGTATCATTGTTGAAGGATCTAATTACAACAACGTTGGAATCCTCCAAAAGTGTCGAAGATTATGTAAATAAAATTATGACGTCTGCACACAAGCTGAGAAACATAGGTTTTTCCGTCGATGACGAATGGCTTGGCACATTAATGCTTGCGGGTTTGCCGGACTTATACAAACCCATGATTATGGCACTAGAGAGCTCCGGAGTAAAAATCAGTGCAGATATTATTAAAACTAAACTTTTACAAGAAGTTCAGAGTTCAGAAACTACTGCCTTTTACTCAGCTAAGAAGAAAAGTTCAGAAAAACAGAATGGTGGAAAATACAAAGGCCCAAGGTGTTACAACTGCAATAAATATGGTCACTTGGGTAAAAATTGTCATGTACAGAAGAAAACACCAAATAAAAGTGAAGATAAAAGTTATGTAGCAGCATTTTCAGCTTCTTCCTTAACAACAGAGCATGATAAATGGTATGTGGACTCAGGCGCATCAATGCACATGACAAATCGCAGTGATTGGATGTATGATGTCAAATGTCCCCCGATTTCTACCATAACAGTTGCTAACAAGACTCCGTTACCTGTGAAAGGAATAGGAAAAGTAAATCTGGTGTTGCACTGTAATAATGAAAATAGAATACAGGTAAGAGATGTATTGTACATACCTGAACTTGCTGGAAACTTATTATCTGTCAGTGCAATGGTAAAGAATGGTTGCACAGTTAACTTTAATGGAAATAATTGTGAAATCTTTAACAGTAAAGGAAATTTTATCTGTTCAGCTAAATTAGAAAACAACTTATATGTACTTAATGTTAATAGAGAAATAAATGCAAATCTGAGTATTTCTGATATCTCAAATGATGTGGTTCTGTGGCATCGACGCATGGGACATTTAAATTTTCCAGATGTAAACAGACTACCAGAATGCACTGAGGGAGTGAGCCTGTCTTCAGAAAAGGTCAAGCTATCTGTGACCTGCACTACCTGTCTAAAGGGAAAACAGTCGAGACTACCTTTCAACCATGTTGGTTCCAGAGCTTCACAACAACTAGAGGTGATTCATTCTGACTTGTGTGGTCCAATGGAGACTCCGTCCCTGGGAGGTATGAGATATTTTATAACTTTCATAGACGATTTTTCAAGAATAGTGCACGTGTACTTCCTGAAAGACAAGCTCAGTATTTTAAATGCATTCAAAGATTTTCACAAGAAGGTAGAAAATGAATGTAATAATAAAATTAAGGTTATACGTACCGATAACGGCTTAGAGTACTGTAACAAAGATTTTGATAATTATTTGAGTCAGTATGGCATACAGCATCAAACTACTACACCATATTCACCGCAACAAAATGGTCTTGCAGAGCGGATGAACCGCACTCTTGTAGAGAGAGCTAAGTGCATGCTGTTGGATGCTAACTTACCAAAACCTTATTGGGCTGAGGCGACAGCTACTGCAGCTTATGTAATTAACCGCTCGCCTACTACAGCTATAAACAAAAAGACCCCATATGAATTATGGTACGGTAAGGTGCCTAATTTGACGAACTTGCGTATCTTTGGTTCTGAAGTCATGACACAAGTTCCCAAGGAGAAACGGAAGAAATGGGACCCGAAGTCACGGAAAATGATTTTTATAGGCTATTGTGATAACACCAAAGGATACCGCCTCGCTGATCCTGAAACAAACAGAATTATCAAGAGTAGAGATGTTGAATTTTTGGAAAACATAAAGGAAAACCATAGTATATACTTACCTTGTGATGTTGACAGTTCAACCGTCGTACAGTCACCACCAACGTCATCAGCACCTGAACCTGAAACAGAAAAACAACAATTACAGTCTTCAGAGTTTGCTAGTGAAAGCTCTGATGAATATGCAACAAACTCAGAGGAAGATGATGTTTATGTTCCCAGTAGAAAATCAGATCAAATATATAAAAACTTACCAGAAAGTACCATCACTTTACGTCGAAGGAATAAACCTGATGAATCTGAAAGGAGTTCAAAACCTAGTTATTATTGTTCAATTAAAAATCAAAGAGATCCGGAAACTGTAAAAGAAGCTTTATCCTCAGAAAAGGCAGATAAATGGAGAAATGCCATGGATGAAGAATTTGAATCTCTGAAAAGAAATATGACTTGGACGCTTACTGATCTACCTCTGGGAAAGAAAGCTCTACCTTGTAAATGGATTTTTAAGACTAAAACTGATGAAACAGGGGCTGTGAACAGATATAAGGCTAGACTTGTAGTTAAAGGCTATGCACAGAAAAAAGGCATTGATTATGAAGACATATACTCACCGGTTGTAAGATACACTTCTGTAAGATACCTGATTGCACTGGCTGCAAAATATGATCTTGATATTGACCAGATGGATGCCATAACAGCATTTCTGCAAAGAGATTTGGAAAATGAAATTTATATGACTCAACCAGAGTTATTTGAAGAAGGAACAAAAGTATGCTTGTTACAAAAATCTATATATGGTCTTAAGCAAGCCAGTCGGCAATGGAATATCAAACTAGATGGCGTGCTACAGAAAATTGGCCTTTCTAAATCAAAAATAGATCCATGCATCTATTATTGTGTGAAACAACAAACAATGATTTTTGTTGCTGTATGGGTTGATGATCTTATTATATTTTCAAATAATATTAATTTAAAGTCAGAAATTAAAGAAAAATTAAAAGATGAATTTCATATGAAAGATCTTGGAGAATCAAAACAGTTTATTGGATTAAACATCACTAGAAATCGTAAGGAAGGAATTGCTATGCTTGATCAAGAAAATTACATTAAAGAAACATTAGATCGTTTTGGAATGTCAGAATCAAAACCTGTAAAAACACCTATAGAAGTGAATGCAAAATTTGACACAGTTGATACTGAAGGTAATGAGAGTATTCCTTATCGACAGGCAGTGGGATGTTTACTGTATTTAGCCCAGGCAACTAGACCAGATATTGGGTTTGCAGTAAACAAACTCAGCAGATATGTCAGCAATCCAGGACATCAACATTGGCTCGGAGTAAAAAGAATACTGAGATATCTGCAAGGAACAAAAGATTTAAAGCTGTGCTTCAGTAAAGATGAGTCCAAAGGAATTAGAGGCTACTGCGATGCAGACTGGGCTAGCAGCCCAGAGGACAGAAGGTCCTGCACTGGTTACATCTTTATTTTTCAGAATGGTGGTATAGCGTGGAACTCCTGCAAACAACCAACAGTTGCGCTGTCCACAGCCGAGGCAGAATACATGGCTATGGCGTCTGCAACACAGGAAGCGTTGTGGCTCCGTCAGCTGCTACAGGAACTTGGTTTCCAAGAAGAAGGTCCCTTACCAATATATTGTGATAATCAGAGTGCAATACGATTAGCTTCAACTGATTGTTATAAACCCAAAACGAAACATATTGATATTAGATTTCATTTTTTTAAGAGACAATTATCATAATAGAAATGTAAATTTTATAAACTGTAAAGGTAGTGATATGGTAGCGGACATACTAACCAAGGGGACCACTTATAACAAACATTATTATTGTACAAAGGAAATGGGATTGCATTCTAAAGGGGGTGTTAAGTAATGAACGCAACATTGTCCTTGCTTGTTTTTATTGGCAACATTCTATTGCAATTTTTGTTAATGTCATGATGACAGGTGTGATGTCTCTCTGTCTTTGCCGCGTATATATTATAGTCGTTACAAGTTTTCACTCCTTTGTTTTATTAAAGTAATCACACGTAACCCAAACTCATCATAAATCTTCAGCAATCAATCGCTTGTTTGCGGTTAGTATGGTTTTTATGTTGGACTAGTACTCACGCGGGGCTTCGCTCCCGTGGATTCTACCACGGTAAAATATAACTATCCTTTTTTGCAGTCGCGTAAAAAGTAGCCTATAACCTTCCTCAAGCTTCAAGCTACTTCCATACCAAATTGCATCCAAATCCACCCAGTACTTTCGAAGATTAGCGCGTTGAAGCAAACAAACAAACTTTTCCGCTTTATAATATTAGTATAGATATATCGTTTTCATAACTCCGATTCAAATTACTTTATGGCAGAAAGTGAGTCCAACTCTAAGACATGTCTTAGAATATTTTTAGGTGACGATAAAAAATTAACCCTTATGGATTCCTCGTGTCTGTCTGTCTGTTTGTCCATCCGTATGTCACGGCCATTTTATTCCGAAACTATTAAGACTAAAAAGTTGAAACTTGGTAGGTACTTATACAAAAAGTTTTTACATGTCTTTAAAAATGCCATTGCGGTCCGAGTCCGACACACGCTTATAGTTAAAAGGCTTGTGTTTGAGCACCATCTCACCTGATGGTAAGCGAAGATGTGGTTGAAGATGAAGCACGCTTGCTTAGAAGTAACTTATTCAGTTTTTTCTTATTGCTACAAGTAATGGATTGAAAATTGTTGCAAAACAACTCTAAAATATTATACCAAGACGGTATTGTAGGAATAGCCTCTGAAGTATTGCAGAAATAAAATCCAGTAATATCTTCACAGCACTTTTATCACAAAATGTGAATTTTGGTTTGGTTTTGGTGGTACAACTATGGTTGCACGAAAAGTGCCGATTGCAACAACTATCGGTTACCTTAAATTAATAAAATGGTTTTCAGAAACGATTATTCACCTACAATTATATGATAATTAATAATACATTTAAATATTATCATTTAAATTCACAATGTTATATATTTCGCTATATATTAAAATGTTTAAACTTTAACATCTACTCATCTGTTGCTACTTATCGAAGTTAATACAACATCTACTAAAGGTATAATTATTCTAGGACAGTGGTTCCCAATTAGTTATTTCTACGTACCACTTCAAGGAAGACCTCAAACTCGCGTACCCCTTAGGAAGTTTCACACGATGACTCATGTCGGATGCGACAGTGACAGTGCGGCAAGCATCGTTGAGAGTTGTATGAAAACGCGCCTAGATCCACACACGGGTGCCGCACTGAAGCTGTCGTATGTGTCGTATCTAGGCGCATTTTCTAATAATAATTTTTGGCAATTGTTATTGCACTAGGTTTTATTTTTTAAGAATTTATTGTTTTAGTTAAGAGATTGCTCCGCGTACCCCTTGATGCAATCTCGCGTACCCCTGGGGGTACGCGTACCACTAATTGGGAAACACTGTTCTAGGACATATATCATAGTATTAATCAGACTTACATTATACTAATTAGGCTGACAGTATAATGTTCTACAGGTCTTATCTGCTACATTTCAGTTCCATTATCAAAAGAAATAGGCAATAGCAAAATTAACATACATTTCTTGAATTCGTTATTTAAAATACTGTTTTCCAAAGTGTTATCATATCAGTTGACTATATAAATAGTAATTTTCTCTTGTATATAATACGACGTAACTATCTATTCAACACATTCCATTTTGAACAGGCAAGGCTCAAGAACAATCATGGCAGATTTAAAGTTTCTAGTTTTGGTAAGTAACTATACTTTTCTTAAATATTTTGTAATTTGTTAATAATATATTGTTTGGGCTAAATAAATACTTATAAGTGTAGGCTCAGCAGTAGTTGGGCTGTTTGCACATATGCCCTAATCTAAATATATATGTATATAAAAGCGAAATACCACTCACTGATTAATCACGAAATCTCAGCAATTACTAGTAGTAGGGCTCTCAAATTTTGCATGGGCGTTCCTTTTAGTACGTAGATGCTCGTTAAGCTGGAATTTTGTAAAATTCCCACGGGGTCGGGGTTTACACGGGAAAAACTTACCACACGAACGAAGTCGCGAGCAACTGCTAGTCATACGTATCTCATATTCCTGTCTCCTTGATAAATAAATTTGAAGTGCCTATCTGTGATTTTCAAATAACTGTTTTCTGATGTACTTGTAGTTATTTACACGACATTAAAACACAAAAATCTTTTTTTATATAATTTTGTGTGTGCGTGTCTGTCTTTTTGTTTATCTGTGTAATGGCTAAACATGTTTTAATGAGATTTTCACTGGAAAATAAAGGGTTTAAAGGAGAGCATAAGGGCTATTTACGATATTTCTTTGTGATTAGGATTTACGCGGATCATACCTGCCACACAAATAAAGCTTGTTGCCACAGCTACTTATAGCAAATGAAAACCTAAGTGTTCCGCCTTACCCTTAGTTAATACAGGTGGGGCGTTATTACATGTTCGTTTGACGTTTAATGTGCACACGACATGAATTCTCTCCTTCAGTCATCTTGTAATAAGTAAATAAATTACTAAAGCTATCGAGATCACAAGTTTATTGTAATTGGGGAAATTCAAAGCCAAATTTATCGTCGTTTTATCTGGGGGCACGGCAGTGCCCCCGCCAAGACGAGCGCAAAGCAAACACTGCCGTACCATCCTTTTCTGGAACCATTTCGGCGTATTTTCAGGCCCCTATTTGGGGACCTCTGGATAAATTTAGAACGCTGAAATTATCGTTATCTAGTAAGCTACCAGCATACACTTAAACCATAAAATTTCATGGTTGTAGCTTGTTTATTTCCTAAGTTATGCAAAAGCAAAGTTGTACTATTTCGACATATATAGACTCACTGATCATCAAAACAGAACTAGTACTTCCCATAAACCTAGAGAGCTGAAATTTGGTATAGAGGTAGGGTTTAGTGCTTATATGAAAGAAAAACTATTAAAACTAGGATGATGGAAGATCTGGACTACCTTATGACCCTGAGGAGAAACCATAACAGACCAGCCAAACTATTGAAATTATTGACATGCTATGTTCACAAAATTTATTGAGCATGGCTAGCCCTTTCTTTTGATATTAAAAAAATTGAAGGTCTGAAGTATCTGATGAAGAAACCTTAGAGCTCAGCTGAACTATGGGAGATATGGAAATGCGCCTTGACAAAAGTTATTCAGTGTGACGAGTCCTTTCTACTGATGTGTATAAAAAATCGAAGGTCTGAAGTATCTGATGAAGAACCCTAAGAGCTCAGGTGAACTATGGGAGATATGGAAATGCGCCTTGACAAAAGTTATTCAGAGTGACGAGTCCCTTCTACTGATATGTATAAAAAATTGAAGGTCTGAAGTATCTGATAAAGAACCCTTAGAGCTCAGCTGAACTATGGGAGATATAGAAATGCGCCTTGACAAAAGTTATTCAATGTGACGAGCCCCTTCTTATAAATGAATATGGGCAATACGAAAGCTTATAGCCAATGTACAAGAATCGGAACCGGAAAAAAAGAAAAGAAAGATTACTAATAAAAGAGAAACTACACAAAAAAGAAAAGAAACAATTCTAATAAGAAAACCTAAAATAATGAAAGGTATAATTAAGAAACTAATCAAGTAAAAAATAGCTTTCTGCAAAAAGAAGTGAAATCCCACCAAAAACATTCTGTAAAAAATTGGCCAAGTGCGAGTCAGACTCGCCTATGAAGGGTTCCGTAGTAACTATAATAATATAATATGATATGTATGGTTATTTGACAAATAAAAAAAAAACCTTAAAATTTCTTAAAACTAGCTTATTCGACAGGCCTGTTGGTATAGTGGTCAGTGGCCCTGACTGCTGTGCGCAAGGTCGTGGGTTCGATTCCCACCTAGGACAAATGTTTGTGTGATGAGCACGGTCATTTGTTCTTTGTCTGGGTGTAATTTATCTATAATATGTATGTATTTAGAAATATATATGTATGTTTATCAGTTGTCTAGTACCCATACCACAAGCTCTGCTTAGTTTGGGACTAGATGGCGTTGTGTGAAAAGTTGTGGAATATTATTATTATTATTATTCACATTTTTACAACTACGCTAAATAACTTTGTTTTTCATAGTGTTTGTATGAATTACAAAGTAATATTTGCGGTTATAGAAAATATGCTGTATCTCAAAAACTTCTGACGCGATTGCATTCAAACTAATTTTGTTTGAAAGTTTACATTAAGTTCTACAGACATATATTTTTTTTAGATTTTTCACTCCATTATTATAGAAGTTAGAGGGGTGGGACACACATTTTACAACTTTGGAAGCTTATATCTTTTAAACGATTGACTTTATGAAAAAGTGGTTTTAGAAACCCTCATATAATTTTTAAAGACCTGTCTATAAATACTACACACGCATGGGTGTCATGAAAAAAAATATTTTCAGTTCTAGTTTCATGTATGGGGACCCCCCTTTATTTTAAATATTTATTAATATTTTTCTTAAAATCGGAAAGCGGTTCACAGAATACATCTACACACTAAGTTTCACATGTATAGTCTTAGTAGTTTCGGAATAAAATGGCTGTGACATACGGACGGACGGACAGACAGACAGACAGACAGACGGACAGACATATCGAAACTATAAGGGTTCCGTTTTTTGCCATTCATTTATGTGACTTGGCCGTTGACTTCGATGTATTAACTAGTAAAAGTGCATAGAGTATGTTCAACGGCCGGTTACATAAAATCTAACTATATTAATAAAGAAATCGCAGTAAAGATCCTTAGACTTGGCTTCGCTTTGCTTAGAGATTTCATTCGTTTTTATAGAGAAACAAGCAGCTTAGGCGAGATTTGGCTAGTTTTTTACAGGATGTTTTTGGTGGGATATGAACTTTCACGGCCTTATTAGAATATTCATGAAATTAATACTTAAAAGGACTTAAACATATCCTCAACAATCTTTTCGAAAATAATGAAATAGTTAGAAATAAATACAGTTTTATTTCGCTTTCAATAGAAGACTTGACTCTTCTCTTTTCTGTTTCGATACTCTATTTTTAAACAAATTTGAAACTTCAATAATAACATCGCAGATCAAGTTATTTTCACCCCTGCACAGTCAAGTAAAAGCACAGCGAAATGAAATATAAATTAATTTAAATTAATTACATTTATACCCATATTCAGTTTGAGGGAGCGCGGTTTTAAAATAAGTTGCCAAAAGAAATAAGGGACTCCACTAGGGCTTTCAGTCTCGATGCATTACTGAGTCCCGGGAAAAAAAAAGCAAGACTAGGTGTGGTCTCGAATTCCCGGGAAAGTCAAGACTTTCGAGACTATTTTATTTCGATATTATTTATTCAAAACTAGTTTTCTTATTTATAATTAGAGATTCAAATCAAGATATTTTAATAAAGTAGTTACTTTCATAAACAAATGCAAATTAAAAAAAAAAATTTGTTACAGTTTTTTTTTTTTCATTTTTTGAGTGGGCACGTAAAAAACAAAGGGCATTTAACCCTAATTTTGTTACAAAAGTAACACGCATTAGAAAAGGCTCTTTCTGCTTGTACGCTAGAGGGATACTACTTAGTACCACTTCGCGCTTTCACAATGAAAGGGGATAGAACCTATCTGGCGTATCGATGTCAGCATTTTGTTTTTTTTTTTTTATCGCGGTGCATGATGAAAGTGTGGTATGCATGGCTAGAGGAACAAACAATGTCCAGTAACACGGTACCCCAAAGTGTCACGTAAACGTTTGAAGGTAAACATAGACGTATAACTTCAACGAAAATCATTAAAAATAGACTCGTTACGCGTCCATACGCTTATTAGTATTTTGCTTATTAGTCTAGCAGTAAAACAAAACCGCTACTATAATTAATTATTTGCTTACTAAATCGCATCGTATCGCAATAAAACGCATGTCAAAGAATTCTACACGCGCGTGTTGGCTGTCTTTCATCCCACCGTATTATAAAATGAACAATAAGTGTTTTGGTATATGTCTTTCTTTAGTACATGGATTAGGCTCGGCATCAAGAACCCCTATCCGACCTCCTGCTGAATTTATGGATTATGTAGTATAGTAGTATTTATGATATGTGTTAGATATATTATAAATCTTTTAAAATGTCACATCTTAGTATTAATATTCACTTATGTTTGATATAATACTTACAGTTATAAATAAATGTTAACGTAAATGACATACCTTTTGCCTTTTGTTTAACTACTGCTCAAAAACGTTTTCAAGCTGAGTTACATGTCACATAATCCACCACGCGATAGTGACATGTCGACTGCTTTTCATTGCGATGCGATTTAGTGGATAAATAATTATTTTTAGTAGTATTCTCGTGCTCCTAGTAGCGTGTAATGTATCTTTTAATGAATATCGTTGTAGTCATATGTCGATGTCTTCAAATATCTCTTTAATGTGACATTTTGGGGTAGCATGTTACTGATATTTATATCATAATATAGTATGCGCCACGATTTCTAAAAAAAAAAACAAAATGGCAGTGGGTCGACATGCCAATCTTCATACAAAAAAGTTCGAACCCCTTTCAATTTAATCAGAATAGTTTCATAATTCAATCTTTATTGCAATCATAATTATGTTTTAACAGGATCTTAATAAAAGTAGTAGCTCCCATGGACCCTTTCAGGCACAGCAATTTACATTTATAATATGTAGACAAAATCTGTTTTATTTGTCAATAAGGTTGAATAACCTTATTGACAAATAAAACAGATTAGCTTAGTATTATCTGTGAAGGCTGAATAGCCTCCACAGATAATACTAAGCTTTACTCTATGCTCGACCGTGCTACCATTGCCATATCCAATATCCATAATAACAATAATAAAAATTGACTGTTGGTTTAATAAATTATTTAATACAGTTTTTATGTTACCTACTGAAGTCTCAAAAGTCTCGTTATTCCCGTGACCGAAGATGTTAGTCTCGAGTCTCGACAATACTACAAAATCGTCGAGACTCTCGAAATTTTCGAGACCGAGATTCCCGGGATGAAAGCCCTAGACTCCACATCAATAAATATGTTTAAAAATAGATTAAAGTTGTATTTAGCCAACCTGCAGTAATAACCTAATAATGTACACGATAGATCGAACGACAATGTTTATATTTAAGATAGTTTTATGATAAGTTTTTCATAATTAAGTGAACTTTATATGTTCTTTTTGAGAAATAAATTTCTTTAAATCGAAATCTGACTACAGAATCCCATGAATTATAAATTAAAATTATAGTCAATTTTTGTATTGTTGACTAGTTCAACTAGTTATTATCTTACGATGCATCTAAGAGCATTAACATTGAATGACACTGACATAAATTTTATTTTATTGTAGGTAACATTATTTGTAATGGCATTAACACACATCCGTGTAGAAGTCGAAGCCAAACCAGATCAAATACAAGCATCATCGTTAGCATTGGCAGCATCGCAAGTAGCTGTTAATACTGACAATAAAGATGGAACTGATGAAACTGAAGAACCAAAAGATGTAACTGAAGAACCAGAAGATGAAGCTAAAACTGAAAAACCAGAATATAAAGAGGACTGTTGTGGATGTTCTGCTTAATTATTACATTATGTATTTGTTTTATTAATATATATCTGCAAATTAATTATGTATTTTATGTTCCTTATTACAATAATTATTGGGATTTCCAACGATTATGAACTATAAATATGTATTTTATACAAGAATAATTAATCTACAACAGACATATTAACATTTTTTTTTAAATCAAGAATTATTGTATTAATAACGGTTATATCGGCGGTTTTTATAATGTGCTATATCTCAAACACTGCCAACTACATATGTATATCTTGTTCAAATCATTTTCGTTGAAAATGTTTATTAAGACCTATAGCATACATAATTAGATTTTTCACTCTCTTAATTTTGAAGTGACAGTGGTGTGGATAAATATTTTACGTCTTTGCAAGTATCTATCTTTCATACGATAAAATGTGAGGAAAAATAGTTTTTGGAACCTCGATTTCAGTTTTGAAGACCTATCTACAGATACTGTTACATTTGAGATTTTGTCCCTCTAGTGGTAATTGAACAAAAGCCCAGATGCAAGGTGGGTTGGTATTCTAAGGAAGCAAGGAAATCACAAACTGTTTCAAACAACAAAAGTTTGTTCCAACAATGTAAAGGGTAAATATAAAAAAAAGGTTATTGCCAGCCAGCTTAAAATTCAGTCGGTAGAACTATGGGTGTGGGGGTGGTTGGAGATAATCCCAGTACTGTTCTTTTCTTTTCAAGTTTAAATTAAATATTGTCTATTTTTACTAAAATATCAAGGTACAACCTTCCAGTTCTGTGAATGTGGATTGTTACTAAATGGGCGCCAGGGACTCGAATATTCCCGGATCCGGGAGCCGACGAAGATGTTCAATATTCTTCCAGTTAAGCGTAGGTGCCGAACCTGGGGTCCTTTAATTAAATTTTATTGAAGACCGGCTTCTAATTTTGAAAACCGGACAGCTGATAAATTGGTTCCTATATGAACCGGTAGAAAATAAATTAAAGGGGGTAAGATAATCTATAAAACAAAAAGAAAAGCCGTCCCGCCTGCGCTAGATCGCTAAGCGGACACTGCCACCGCATAGTCGTCTCCACAGGAGGCTTTGAGAGGACTCGAGGAACGGGTCTCGCGTCCAGGCTCCAGAGGCGCCTCTAGATCCGGGCGGCGAGAATCTCTCGAGTTGCCTCACCTGGAATTGGCAATACGGGGACCCTATTATATAAGGGGAAACTAAGCTACGACTTCTGTTTGCCTAATCAAGCGTGGTGGGACTATAAGAAACAAGATTACCCACGGGGCGTGTAATACTCACGGTTGATTAATGGTGAAAATGGTGACTGGCTAGAGAAAGGGTGCGCGTATTTTATTGGTGAATCCTTTTAAAACGTGGAGTCCTGTAATGAATATCCAGGGCTCACTATAATATCCTTTTAACGACCTGGGAAGGACTCAGAGATCACTTCCAAACACCAATATACCAAAATCCATACCTTTTAAAATATGGGATTAAGTTTGTAGTTTATTTTAAGTGTGTTCAAGCGCAAATGCTTGCCCGTGACCTTTTATTGTCCTGTTATGCCTCCAAACTGGAATTAGGTGGAGCACCCAGAAAATCTATTATCTATCTATCTGTTTAAGGTAAAATTTTTAGGAGCACCGACCACAGAATCATTACACTAAGATATTTCTTTCTTGAAAATCACTAACAACTGTCCAACATGACGTTTATACTCTGAAACAATAAGCATTTTCAGGATCCAAGCCTACAAACTCATTATTTCTTATTTCTAACACTAAAGTTTGTCTTGAGTGGGGCAATTTTTCCCCTGATTCCTTCGGTGTATTGAGAATGTATAACCTGGCCACACTAAGTCATTGATAAACCACAGATTAAATATGGATTGTGTGTTTCTCAAAGTTTCTAGAATAATGTCTATAGTGAAAAAATTATTTCACTTCCGTTTATTAAGAATTTTAACCAAAGCTGAAAACTATTAAGGATTGGTCCATTCGATATTAGTTCGATGGCTTCCAAAAAATATGTTAAAATTAACTATCGATATATCGATTTAAAACTACGACTGCGAATCGGCAACCACTAGATGTCGCCTCCAACTGTCAGAATCTGACGTACACCTGAATGATATTGGCAAAGTCAACAATCACAACTTAAATACGATATAATGGATCTAATTTATTGTGAAAGCCTGTTTAATAGGGTTTTGAAAAGTGATTCATGGTCAGAAAGTGTTACCAAAGAGTCCAGTGACGAAGTACAAATGAAGGGATGTTCCTTTTCTATAAATCGCAAGCCAAAGTCCTTTGCACAAACTACATTGAACATTTCACTTGGTAACCTTCGAGATCAATATTGGAAACCTCACAATTTACAACGCATGTCCACAGGTAAGTCAGGATAAAAAAACGACGTAACATTACCTCCCCAACCACCAGAGATTTGACCCGATAGGGCAAATCTCGACGCTAGCCCTCCAGCGTCAAAGCAGCCTCAAAAGAGCCAAGCATGCTTTCAACACTCATCAATGCTCCTCCCTGAAAACAGGAACTGAGAAAGAAATGAAAAAATAAAAATAAAATAAATAAACGTAGAAACCGGTGCACGGCTAGGTAGTTAAGGTATTTACAACAACAATACGGCATTTAAATAGTGTTACTTCTGGAGCGAGTCTAATCCATTTAAAAACATTTAGAAGACAAGCTCCAAAAAGAGCAGAAATGTGTAAGCATCTGCTGAAGTACTAATATCCTAGTCTGAACTACTATAATTATATAGGAGGGACTACCCCACGCAATCGCACACCAACACCACCCCACACATCCTCTAACCAAAAGTGATGACCGCTGAGAATAGTGCCGAGCTGGTTCACATACACTACACTAAAAGAAATTAAACTAACTGCTACCAACTAATGAGAATTGGCTAACCGTCTTCCCTAAATGGAATGTGATGGTTATTGGCCTCCTATATAAAAAATATCATCTGAAAACATTTTCCATCAATGCAGCCTACACGCCCGCCGTCAAGGCCTCCTAACTCAGTACTATCATTATGCTGCCTTTAGCATATTATTAAGTGTATCCGGAGATGCATATACTCTTCAAGAGTGTTAATCCTGCAACAACAAGTGACCAACAACAGTTTTTAAACAGTCGTCTATTGGTATTCTAAATGTAGTTCACAATTGTGTACACAGTAGGAACCTGTGTAACACTACGAACTGCAAAAACAGTGTGGAATATATTTGATAGACATGGTTCTAACACCATGGCATATACAGCCACCAATGCTACAAGTAAACCAGTAGTCGCAAGGCACGTACAGCCCTCAATGGTCACTGTGACCTTCTACTACAAGATAATTTAAATTTATGTTTAAACTAAAATAAAATATAAGACAAAGTTACTCCTCGTCTCATGGTGATTTAAAATCCTTGATATGTCATGAGCCAAGGTTTTTACTGGAACTGCAGCCTTCCAATTCATACACTAAGGGTGAAAGTTTTTTCCTAATAATACGTCTCTCATATTTAGGAGTTAATTTGGCCATAAAGAATTTTGAGGCATCACTCTGAGGATATGTCCTCTTCCAAACAGTGTCGCCTACCTTAAACTCTGCGTGTCTCCTACTACTATTATAGTAACGAGCACTACGTTTATGTGGTTTGACGAGCGCGTCCTTTACTTTATTGAAGATAACACCCAAACCTCCTAACTGATTGGCATATGAACTGCGGGAAACGCAAGCTAGAGTAGGCTTTGCAACGCTATCATTAGATAGATTGATAGATAGAATATACTTTATTGTACACCAAAAATTGGAACACACTTACATAACCTTATTTCTATAACTTAGGTTACAATGGCGGTCTTATCACTGAGAGCGATATCTTCCAGACAACCTTGGGAAGGACTTTAAAAGCTTTAATTGAAATTGGGGAGGGCTAAATTAGTGTACTACAAATACTCGTAACGGAAAAAAAAACTTATTGAAATATATAAGTATATATATATATAAATACAATACATAATTATATAAAATATATAAATGTAATGTGTTCTTTATCATCGTGTGGAGAAAAACAAAGAAATAATCATAAATTTGAAAGAAAATGATTGGCAACCGAGCTTTTAAAAGCAGCGAGTGACTGTGCTTGTCTTACTGACACCAGCAATGCATTCCACAACCGAATAGCCTACACCGTAAAAGAATGGTCGTAAAATTTAGTGGAATGTGTAGGCATCAAAAGTCTCAAATTTTCCGATGATCTCAAATCTTTACCATGTGTGTCATGAAGGAACTTAAATCGTTCTTTGAGATAAAAGGGAGTCGTTGGATTGAAAAGAATACTGTAGAGTAATGATAAAATATGTGTATTCCGGCGAAGGCGGATAGGCAGCCACTTGAGTTTAATGCGAAACTCAGAAACATGATCATACTTGCGCAAACCAAATATGAATCTGATACAAAAATTTTGGAGTCGCTCAAGCTTATCTAACTGCACTTCAGTGAGATCTGGATAACTTGCATCAGCATAGTCGAGGATAGGGAGAAGAAAAGATTGGGCAAGCGCAGTTTTAGTTGCAGTCGGCAGGAAATTGCGCAATCTGTGTAAAGACCTCGCAAAGGCAAACAGTTTGCGGCTCACTTCCTGCAACTGGGGACCCTAAGACAAATCCTTAGCAATATAAATACCAAGGTCTCTTACTGAGTCACAGTAAGGTATAACAGCTCCATCAAAAACGATTTGGGGAAGGGTCGTCCAGTCAATTTTGGAACGTAGCCTAGGGCTGCCAACAATAATGACTTGAGTCTTCGCAGGATTAACCCTCAAACCATGATCCAAACTCCAGTCAGAAATACGCGCTAAGTCTTTATTCACTATCTTCACCGCCTCAGACATTTCGTCAACGGGAGCTTGTGAATAAATTTGCAGATCATCAGCATAAAGGTGGTAGGATGAGAGAAGTTCATTAGAAATTGAATTTATAAATATGGCAAAAAGAAGAGGAGAGAGAACGCCCCCCTGCGGTACGCCAGCAGTAGTATTGCACCATGAAGACAATGAACCTTCAATGCAAATACGTTGTCGGCGGCCACACAGGTAACTACGAAACCAATCAATAGCTGTTGGAGATATGTTAAGAGAGCACAGTATCCCGAGTAAGACATCAAAATCAACAGTGTTAAAAGCATTACTGAAATCAAGTAAGGAAAGGACCGTCAGTTTCCCACAGTCCATTCCTGATCTTATATCGTCAGTAATGTTAACAAGAGCTGTGGTAGTGCTATGCCCTGGATGAAACCCGGATTGGTAAAAATTAAGGAGTCTGTTTCTACAGAGGAAAGCACTAAGCTGGCTATGGATAAGGCGTTCTAGGACTTTGGATAGGAATGGTAAAACGGAGATAGGACGGAATTCAGAAAAAGAAACAGGATTCCTTTTTTTTGGAAGAGGGGTTATTTGAGCTTCTTTCCATAGAGATGGAAAGACACCAGAGGATAAGGAATAATTTAGGATATGACAAATGACAGGAAAGATTTCGTCAAGTATAGGGAGTATCATCTTGCGACTAACACAGTCACTACCAACAGTATTTGATGTAATTGATAAAATACTCTTCTTAACATCACAACTAGAAAATTGATTAAAAACAAAAGGAGAATAATCGGGAGTGGGAAGAGACGAAAGATTATCTAGAGTTTTAGCTTTAACAGCTCCATTGAAACTACAAGAGGTGGAAAAATGATGATTGAGTGATTCAAGATCTATATCTTTAGGGATAGACTCTTGACGTGACTTCCCAATTCCCATTGATCTGAGAAATTTCCAGACTTTAGCTGGATCACCGTTTTCAACAGACTCATGAATGTGGCGGCATTGGGCATTCCTACAAACCAAGTTGCTGCGATTTCGGATAGCAACGTATTTCTCACGATTTAAGGAGCTAGGTCTGCACTTGTATCTAGACTTTGCTGCTGCCTTTTTTTGCAAAATTCCTTTCACGTCATCTGATAGCCACGGAGCAGGCAGATGCTTGATCTTGACCAACCTAACAGGTGCATGGACATCATACAGCTTAATCAGATTGGAATTAAAGAGGTTAATTTTGTCATCAATCGAGTCCGCATGAACAAGCTCAGACCAGTCAATATTGCTAGCATCTTCTCGAAGACCTTCCAAATTCCTTCCATCAAAACTGCGCTGAAGAATACTTTTCGGTTTAGGCTTAGGTGGGCGAATTTTGTAGGAAAGGAAAATTAAGTCATGGTAGGAGAAAGCGTCGGCTGAACATTGCCCATGCTTAGCGACGTGCTGTGTGGAAGAAACAAAAATGAGGTCAAGAAGTGAAGGAGTAGGAGTACAGTTAGGAAAATGGTGAGTTGCGCTTAATGGAGGGAGAGACAAGTTGCAGGATTGGGAAATAGATTGGAGTGAGGAAGAGCGCGAATCATTTTTAAGAAGGCAAGTGTTAAAATCTCCCATAATGATTGTATGCCTGTAAGAGGGCATAAGGTTGACTATAAGACTTTCAAAGGAGGAAAAGTAATCGATACGCAGAGAGGGATAATAATAGACACCCAGTAAAATCTTCAAATGTTGTAGATCCACTTCTAAAAAGAGATGCTCGCCAGCATTCGACGGTGGTGGCTGCGGTGAAATGTCAATAATAGAAAAAGGAATATTTGCACGCAGATATATAGCAACACCACCACCCCCAGCACTAGTGCGGTCATTCCCTATTAGTTTGAATCCAGGCAAGGAATAAGATGTAGAAGGAAGACAAGGTTTCAGCCAGGATTCGGAAACAAGAATTGCATGGATGTCATTACAGTCCAAACTCGCAAGAATATCATGGTAATGAGTACTTTGAGCATTAATGTGGACTACATTCAGATTTTTGGGAACATCAGAAAATTGAGACTGAAGAGTGTCAGCAAGATTCGGGATACTACTGAAGCTATCATTGTCACTGCTAGCAGATACGAATATGTCATCATCACTGCTACAAGCAATCATTTAAAAAACACAATAAGTAATATTTATTTATTTATTTGCACAGTAAAATGAAAACATATATGTACATACATTGAAATAGGATGGAGTTACATTGTTTTGTTATACACAGTAAATATATTTGGAGACTCTAGCACCCTTGCTAAGTTGACGAGACAACTTGTATTAAAGGGTAGATAAATAAAATATAAATGTATGTATATATAAATATGAACGGTTATTTCTTATAAAACTTAAGTCCACCCGCCAGTTATGTGTTAACAGAAAACAAAAGAATAACAATTTATCAAAACCTTAATCAAAAACTTATCAAATAATAGTACACCGTTTGGGCACAAACTCACAGCTTACACTTATAGCAACCCAGAAAGAATAAATATAGAAAAAAAAACAAGAAAATTACTAAGTTGCACATTGTTTTAAGAAATAATTCTACAAATAATTAATGCTCAAAATGTTACAAATTACGAAAACATAACGTGAAACAAAATGCGACATTGAAATGACAGTGACACTTGACTTGACATAATGTCAAGTGTTAGAAAACTGAAGAATGCAAATAAATTGAGAAAAAATATTTGAACCAAAAACGTAAGGTAGAAGTTAACCTTTTCGCCGCCAACGTACACAAAACGCAATGCCTCGCCGAGCGCCAAGCTATAAATGTATAACTAAATATACAGTAAACAGTAGTGATGGGGATATCGTCATATCGATGAATAAGATTTGTACGCGTAAAGTTAAGATTTAAAGTTGATTTTACGAATATAAATAAAAACTGATTAAATATTTCCAGATTTGTTTTATTTCACAGTATCCTTAATAAGAAAAAACAGTACAAATTATGAGTATCAAAGAAACTAATACATAACTCAATTAGAATTATAAGGAATGGGGTACATCTCTATTTGTTTCATGATCTCATTCTTTAACTTCATATCAAGTTATTGGCACTGAGGGCACGTTGAATTCGATTCTAATCAGGGATGGGGTCTATGGTCTTTCTTTCTTCTATTTTTGTTTATTCCTGTTTTTTTAATAACTTCAGTCAACGTTTTTTACCGTAGGTATCTAAGTGGCATAATTTTTAATTGTTTTTAAAGTGTTTTTTGAAATGGAAAGTAAGTATATATTTAAATTCTATCACGCTTGTAGCCGTGTACTTATCAAAGCATTGTTTTTTAAGTGTTGTTTCTGTTCTTTTCTTAACTCATGTATCGGTAGCGTTTACCCATCCGCGCGCGGGGGACCCCGCGCACAGAACATTTTACATACTTATTGAATTCCTACTCTTTGATGAATAAACATTATTATTATCATCCAGTTAGACATACCTCAGAATTATCTTCTGGTTCAATGTTCTCCACAAAATACTCCGAGTCCGATTCCAGAACTTTTAAGAAGTTCGTCCGAATCAAGTTCTTCACTCATTTTTCTATTTGTTATCAAGTGAAAGAAAGAAAGATGCGTGCGCGCGAATTCGATTTTGTGCTGCACTATGCCAAAGTGACCTTGACAGCCGCACGCCTATGACGTCACTGACCAACTTCTATAGTAGTTCGTGGCACTCGGTGGCGCACAGGGGCATAGACGACCAATTGTTTTGTAGAGATGGGAAAATAACTATCGACAAGAATTGGTAACAACTTTATAACTACGTATAGGCATCTACCTGAAGGTCGAAATTCATCTACTATACTTTGTAATGAAGTAGATAACTAAGTTAATATTTTATTGACCTCAAATTGTTTTCGATATTCGTAAATTTCTGTATTTATAAATATTTCAATGGTGAAATCAACCTTTCACGGCACATCACTGGCCAACTTGATATGAAGTGATTGGCGTTCTGAGGAAAGTAACAAAATTCGGAGTTTCTGTTTTTGTCGATTTTAGGAAAAACTAGGGTTTATTTTGTGTAGAAAAATAAAGAACAGGGTAGTAGACAGTGCTATCTTAAATAACAAAATGAAACAAAGCTTTTAATCACAGTAAATTTATTTTAATAAGATATTTAAAATGAACAACTTCTATAGAAGTTGTGGCGCTGGTGGCACGAAAATCCCGAACATCTAAAGAAGTGCTTGGCGGTGAAAAGGTTAAATATTATAAAAAGCAAGCAAAGTGAGCTGTGAGGGTAAACCAGCGTTAAATATATAGTGAAAAACTGTTACCCGAACGATGCATTGAGAGGGTTAATTCACTTCTTCACAGGCTTCCTATACCTCTTCAATGGGGGTGTTTTGGCTAGCTTCCCGGCCTGTACCCGAACATCTAGTCGGGGCTCTGGCTTATCGGAATCAGCATCAAGCTCAGGCACATTGACAGCGGCGAGCTCTCTGCAGTTCATGACCCGATGCTTACTCCATCTAAAGACATCTCCACTACTAACTGCCTCTCCGCCATGTACCAGGAAGAACGGGGTAAAACGGGGTCCTTACGAAGTAAATTTAATGAAATGGGACGTTCCATATTGTAAAATGAAAAATAAAATTGAAGAGAACTGAAGTAAAAATTGGCTGTCATAATGTACAATCTTAAATAATATCTAAATATTATCTACAGTAAAGGCAGGTACACAATTAGCAGTCCTACTGAGTAAAACTAAATAAAATCAAAGTAAAAAAAAGTGTATAAGACAGTACAAACATATAGACAAGAAAACGTTGACAAAGGATTCCGCGCGACGGTTATTCTTTATAAATTAGAATAACTGAAAGGTCCTAGAAACAGACCTCTGGCATGTAAGGTACAGCAATAGACGTAACCTTTATCTCCAACCAATACACACGTTGGTCGCCGCTGTTGCATTTGAGATTTTGTCCCTCTAGTGGTAATGGAACAAAAGCCCAGATGCCAGGTGGGTTGGTATTGTAAGGCAGGCAGGAAAATATTTTCTTTCATGAAACCTATACGTGTGTGGTATCTATGGACAGGTCTTTAAAAATGACATTAAGGTTTCTAAAATGACTTTTTCATAAAGTTAATCGTTTAAAAGATATACGCTTCCAAAGTGGTAAAATGTGTGTCCCACCCCCTCTAACTTCTATAATAATGAAGTGAAAAATCTAAAAAACCATATGTTGTAGACCTTAATGTAAACTTTCAACCAAAATTGGTTTGAACGAGATCGAGTCAGCAGTTTTTGAGATACAGTATATTTTCTAAAACCGCAAATATAACTTTCTTAATTCATACAAATACTATGAAAAACAAAGTTATTTGGCGTAGTTGTAAAAATTGTAAATAATCTAGTTTTAAGAAATTTGTAAGGTTTTTTGTTTTTTTTTTTTTTCAAATAAATATATTAAGTATATTATATTTATTATAGTTACTACGGAACCCTTCATATGCGAGTCCGACTCGCACTTGGCCAATTTTTTTCTTATTGCTACTAGTAATAGAGTGAAAATTGTTGCAAAACAACTGTAAAATATTATACCAAGACGGTATTATAGGGATAGTCTCTGAAGTATTCTAGAAATAAAATCCAGCAATATCTCCATAGCACTTTTGTCACAAATTTCACTTTAGCTTGTACAACGGTCGGGCACGCCGCAATTGCGGCGGTAAGACCCCTCTTTGAGGACTGGCTAGATCGGCGTCACGGCGTCCTGAATTACCGCATGACGCAGGTCCTCACCGGACACGGAAGTTTCGGGAGGTACCTGTGTCTGATAGGAAAGGAGGAAAAGCCTGGGTGTCACCACTGCGAGGGTCGCCCCGAGGACACCGTAGAGCACACGGTGCAAGACTACCCCGCTTGGGCAGAGCACCGACGTGTCCTCACGGCGGCGATAGGCGGAGACCTCTCGCGCCCGGCATTGGTCGAGGCCATGTGTGCGGGGCGAGAGTAGGGCGTCCAATCTCGGAATACCGAGATCTCGGTATTGCGGGATCCCGCATCATTTTCCAATCCCACGTGATGCGGGATTACGGGTGCGGGATCCGCGGGATTTGCGGGACTGAAAAAAGCATGCATACGACCTCTCGCGAACGCGATCGCTCGGTGACTGGCGGCCGGCAGTGTTGCAAACAACGCGGGGGCCAATGTCGCCCGTTTTTCACAGCTTATGTAGCCTAATATAGCCGAATTTCAGTCAGTGGTAGCCTAAGTATGTAGCCTAAAATATCAGTAAAGTTTTTTATTCAGTTTTTTTTTTTTATTGATCTCTTACTAATACGTAAATAAATGTGGAGTTAATTGATTAATTCATTGTTTTTCTGTGATAAATAAACGGTGAATTTGATTGATTTCATACTAGTAGTAATACTGGAATAAATGTGGAGTTAGTAGATTAATTCATTGTTTTTTATGTGATAAATAAACGTTGTAATTTGATTGATCTCATACTAATACTTAATACGTAAATAAACGTGGAGTTAGTTGATTAATTCATTGTTTTATTTGCCTTATATAAATGTGAATATTTTCAATATGCGGGATCCCGCAAATACCGAGATCCCGCGGGATAGAAAATTCGTAGTCCCGAAAATACCGAGATTGAATTCAGGCTGCGGGATTGGACGCCCTAGGCGAGAGGGAGTGGGAAGCGGTCGCCTCCTTCTGCGAAGCAGTCATGCTTCCGAAGGAGGAGGCGGGCCGCGTGAGGGAGAGGATGGCGTCCTCCCTCCAGCCCAGCCGCAGTGGTAGACGCCCACGGCGTCGGACGTCGGCCGACGATCTCCGGCCACCGTAGGCGCGGGCATGCGGACAGCGAGTAAAGGGTAACTCGCTGTCCGACCATGGACCATGCCCGGGTCGACGGCGCGTCGTGTTCCACGCGCGCCTCAAAGAGCGTCAGCAACAAGACGAGGCCCCCTCTGCAGAGGGCTGAAGCCTGCCGGGGTCGTGGGACTCATCCCGTTACCGTGGCCCCGGTATGTAAAGGGTTATTGAAGGAACACCGTGGATTTTAGTCAGTAAAAGTCTGACAGTCCCTCCCACCCTGCCCGGAGTGGGAGGACTTATTTGATAATTTTACCACGTTAAAAAAAAAAAGCTTGTACAACGGTTGCACTACAAGTGCCGATTGCAACAACTATCGGTTACGACATTAACTACGACAATTAATCTCTATCTGAATTTAATAAAATGGTTATTAAGAAACGATTATTCACCTACAATTATTTGATAATACATTTAATTATTATCATTTAATTATTCACAATGTATTTCACTATATATTAAAATTATTAAACTTTAACGTCTACTAACCTGTTGCTATTTATTGAAGTTATTACAACATCTACCAAAGGTAATTATTAAAGGTATTAATTATTCTAGGACATTCATAATAGTATTAATCATACGCACTAATTAAGCTTGCAGTATAATGTTCTACAAATATTATCAGCAACTACTTTACGGTTCCATTCTCAAAATAAAAAGGCAAAATTGACATACATTTCTTGAATTCGTTATTTAAAATACTATTTTCGAAAGTGTTATCATATCAGTTGACTTTATAAATAGTAATTTTGTCTTGTATATAATACGAGGTAACTATCTATTCAACACATTCCATTTTGAACAGTCAAGACTCAAGAACAATCATGGCGGACTTAAAGTTTCTAGTTTTGGTAAGTAACTAAACTTTTCTTAAATATTTTGTAATTTCAATAAAAGAAGTTTTAAATTTAAGCCCGGTTTCCGTGTTCATTTAATAACATATTCTTAGGGCACAATAAAATACTTATAAGTGTATGCTAATCAGTAGTTGGGCTGTTTGCATATATGCCCCTAATATACATATATAAAAGCGAAATACCACTCACTAATTCAATTAAATCTCAGAAACTACAAGCTGTAGGGCTCTCAAATTTTGCATGGGGGTTCCTTTTTGTACGTATATGCTCGCTAAGACGGGATTTTGTAAAATTCCCACGGGATCAGGATTTACACGGGAAAAACTTCCCACGCGAACGAAGTCACGAGCAACTGATAGTCATCTAGACAGTCATCTATCTCATGTTCCTATCTCCTTTAGAAATAAGTTGAAGTGCCTATCTCTGATCTCCAAATAATTGTTTTCTGAAGTACTTTAAATGACATTTACATGACATTAAAACACAAAAAATCTTTTTATATAATTTTTTGTTGTGTCTGTCAGTCTTTCTGTTTATCTGTGTAACGGCTAAACCTGTTTTAGTGAGATTTTAACTAGAGTAAAGGGTTTAAAGGAGAACATAAAGGCTATTTACAAAATTTCTTCGTCATTAGGATTTACGCGGCTTTTTGTTTTTTTTTTTTTTGTGGGTGGGAAAATCATCGAATGAGTTGTCACGCTCCGGGTTAAGCGGAAGGGTGTGTCAGACTTCTAGTGACTAAAAACCCAGCCTGTTCCTTCAGCTGCCCTAAATTTCCAGGGCCGCGGCATCTTGTTAAAACATTTCCGCTACCCCGGATGCGGATCATTCCTGCCACGCAAATAAAGTTGTTGCCACAGCTACTTATAGCAAATGAAAACTTGAGTGTTCCGCCTTACCCTTAATAAATTAAGGCACACGACATGCATTCTCTTCTTCAGTCATATTGTAATAAGAAAAACGCCTTAACAGAAATTGTTGGCACAACGCGATTGTTAAGTACTTACAAGTTGTTTTTGGAAATAAACATATTAATATATTATTATTATTATAATGACTGAAGCTATCGAGATCACAAGTTTATTGTAATTGGGAAAATTCAAAGCCAAATTTATCGACGTTTTATATAAACTTTCAAGGCCCTAAGTGAATATTCATGAAAATTAATACTTAAAGGGAATATTAATACTTAAAGGGATGTAGGACATATCTTTAACAATATTTTCGGAAATAATGAAATAGGTAGAAATAAATACATTTTTATTTCGCTTTCAATAGAAGAATTGACTTTTCTGTTTTCTGTTTCGATACTCATTTTCAAACAAATTTGAAACTTCAGTAATAACTTCTCAGATCTAGTTATTTTCACCCCTGCACACTTAACTTAATAAAATTACTTATTTTCAAAGAAAAGCACAGCGAAATTAAATATAAATTAATTTAAATTATTAAATCTATACCCATATTCAGTTTGAGGGAGCGCAGTTTTATAATAAGTTGCCAAAAGAAATAAGGGACTCCACATCAATAAATATGTTTAAAAATAGATTAAAGTTGTATTTAGCCAACCTGCATTAATAACCTAATAATGTACACGATAGATCGAACGACAATGTTTATATTTAAGATAGTTTTATGTAAATTTTCATAATTAAGTGGACTTTGTATGTTCTTTTTGAAAAATAAATTTCTTTAAACCGAAATCTGGCAGCAGAATTCCATGAAATATAAATTAAAATTATAGTCATTTTTTTGTATTGTTGACTAGTTCAACTAGTTATTATCTTACGATACATCTAAGAGCATTAAAATTGAATGAAACTGACATAAATTTTATTTTCTTCTAGGTAACATTATTTGTAATGGCATTAACACACATCCGTGTAGAAGTCGAAGCCAAACCAGATCAAATACAAGCATCATCGTTAGCATTAGCAGCATCGCAAGTAGCTGTCAATACTGACAATAAAGATGGAGCTGATGAAACTGAAGAACCAGAAGATGTAACTGAAGAACCAGAAGATGAAGCTAAAACTGAAAAACCAGAATATAAAGAGGACTGTTGTAGATGTTGTGATTAATTATTACATTATGTATTTGTTTTATTAATATATATCTGCAAATAAATTATGAATTTTATGTTCCTTATTACAATAATTATTGGGATGGGATTTTCAACGATTAATGAACTATACATATTTATTTTATACAAGAAAAACTAAGGTACAACACACATATTAACATTATTTTGTTTTTACTCAAGAATGGTTGTATTAATGACGGTTATATTGGCGGTTTTTATGATGTGCTATATCTCAAATTTGCAAATAAATTATGTATTTTATATTTCTTAGTAAAATGATTGTTGGTATAGGATTTCCAATGATTAATGAACTATATATATGTATTTTATATAAGAAAATCTAATCTAAAATACACATATTAACATTTTTTTACTCAAGAAATGTTGTATTTATGACAGTCATATTGGCGTTTTTTATAATATGCTATATCTCAAACACAGCTAATTACAGTAGGGTAGAATTGGGGGTTCTACATCACTTATTAGTGATGTAGAACCCCCAATTCTTTTTGTGGGGCTTCTGCATCACTCCAATTATTACACTACCAATTTTGCAATACGATGCAAGTTGACTTTAGCGAGTGTTATAAACAATGCCACGATTTCTTCTGCTTATCACTGGCTAGTATGATCCTAAACCACACTCATATCATCCTCTTATTGGATCATCAGCCAATTTTTTAATTCTTCCTCTTCATTTTTAGGGTTCCGTAGCCGAATGGCAAAAAACGGAACCCTTATAGTTTCGATATGTCTGTCCGTCTGTCTGTCTGTCTGTCTGTCTTTCCGTCCGTCCGTATGTCACAGCCATTTTATTCCGAAACTATGAAGACTATACATGTGAAACTTAGTAAGTATATGTATTCTGTGAACCGCTTTCCGATTTTAAGAAAAAAAAATAACTAATATTTAAAATAAAGGGGGGTCCCCATACATAGAACTAGAACTGATTTTTTTTTTCATGAAAGCTATGCGTGTGTGGTATGTATAGACAGGTCTTTAAAAATGATATAAGGGTTTTTAAAACCACATTTTCATAAGGTCAATTGTTTAAAGGATATAAGCTTCCAAAGTGGTAAAATGTGTGTCTCCCCCCTCTAACTTCTATAATAATGGAGTGAAAAATCAAAACAAAATATATGTCTGTAGATCTTAATGTAAACTTTCAACCAAAATTGGTTTGAATGAAATCGGGTCAGCAGTTTTTGAGATACAGCATATTTTCTAAAACCGCAAATATAACTTTGTAATTCATACGAACACTATGAAAAACAAAGTTATTTAGCGTGGTTGTAAAAATGTAAATAAGCTAGTTTTAAGAAATTTTTAAGGGTTTTTTTATTCGTCAAATAAATATACATATTATATTTGTAGAAAATAAAAAAGAAAAGAAAGAAAATAAATAACAATATTATATTATTATAGTTACTACGGAACCCTTCATGGGCGAGTCTGACTCGCACTTGGCCAATTTTTTCTCCTTAATACGCATAGTATTACTTGAATAATTATATTACAATGATGAGAGTGTAATGTTTTCTCATAGCTGTTACAACCTTACAACCAATTTATAAATATTTTTGAAATGATGAGTTAAAAGGAAAGGGGAAATTTAGTGATTAAAAAATGAAATCAAAAAAATTACATAAAAAGTTTTTTTATCAGAGCACCATTTTTTTAAACATAATACATTTTTTAAAGCACATATTGAGCTATGATTAATACAACTATACAAATCTTCAGAATATTTATGTCGATCATACAGACTTGGCAATAGTTTTTAGCTTGGCAATTAATCACATTATTATTATTATTTAATATATGTATTAACCATAACACTTTTTCAAGACCTTTAATATTAATAAATTTATCTCTTAAGAAATCTAAAATTAAATATTGATAACTTGAATAAGGTATAAATCCTTCACCCCAACATATCTTCCTGTTACGTTCAATGCATGCAACTTGCCGTCTTTTTTGTTTTGTCAAATCATAAAATAGAAATGGTGGCTTGATTAAAAACACTTGTAATATGTCAGTACACAATATAGCAATTTCTTTCAGCACAAATTCATTTGCTTCCGTTTTAAAGTCTTGAAAGTCTACAATGGCAGTCATGATAAACGACGTACTATGTTGCTCAGAGGTTTGTATTCCACAAGTCGATCGTTTATAATCTAACAATATGCAGCAGTGTTATCTGGTATTGGCACTGAACATTCGATTTCTAACCAAACATCTACTGGACCTGTTTTTAAACCATCGTTTTGCCTTGAACAATCTAAGATGAATAGGTATGGCTTGAGAGGCTTGAAAATAGAAATGCAATTATCAAGGTTGATAGTATAAGTAATAAAGCATGTGTTAATAGAATTGTGTTAGTAGAGCGACCTAATAAGAAAATTAGGTTATGTTTAGACCCTTCTAACTTTAACAAAATTATTGTCAAAAAGCCCAAGATGTTACATACCTTAGATGACCTAGCAACTAAATTAAAAGGCAAAAAGTTCTTTACAGTGTTAGATCTCTCCGATCTCATTTAATATTAAGTGAAGAGTCTTCCTGGAAGTGCTGTTTTGCCACGCCTTTTGGTGTCTATAGATATCTAGTGCTACCATATGGACTTATGAATGCCCCAGAATTATTCCAGGAAGTACTTGAAATTCACTTTGGAAGCTTATCCAATGTTATTGTCTGGGCTGATGATATTTTGGTCATGGGTAACACAAGAGAGGATCATGATACAGCTCTTAACAAAGTAATGGGAAAAGCCAAACAATTAGGTGTGGTTTTCAACAAATATAAACTTCAGTTTAGACAACCAGAGGTCAAATGTGTTGGCCAGAGGTTAAACATTTAATGCAAATGGCATGTCAATTGACAAGGGCAGAGCTGATTCTTTAATTAATCTAGAACCTCCTACAAACAAAGACCAACTCAAAAGTATGATTGGATCTTTTAGTTACATAAGGCGTTATGTACCGAGTATGGGGACACTAACGTCACCATTATGTAAACTTCTTAAAAAGGATGTTGAATTTACATGTTTACCCATTCATGAGGAAGCTTTCAAAAAGTTAAAAATGATGGTCAGCTCAGCTCCAGCTCTTTCTCCATTTGACCATAAAAAGAAAAGTATAATACAATGTGATCCATCCAGTAGTGGTCTAGGGTGCTGTTTATTTCAAAATGATGACAAAAAAATGCTTAAGCTTGTTGCCTGTGCATCACGCACTATGAATAACACTGAACAGAATTATGGTCAAACGGAAAAATAACTACTGGCTATTTACTTTGCATGTAAGAAGTTTCATAAATATATTTATGGCACTGAAATTGATATTCAGTCAGATCACAAGCCCATCATAGCTATAATGTCAAAGCATATCAGCAAAGTGGGTTCACCAAGGCTTAGACGCCTTAGACTCAAATTATTGATTTATAACTTGAATGTGTATTATGTGCCAGGTAAAGAAGGGCATTTTGCAGACATGCTATCTAGAAACAGTTTAAAGGTAACTGAACATGAAAATGAAATGTTGCAGATGGTTCATTCTGTATCAAAATACTTACGGACATACGGACAGACAGACAGACAGACAGACGGACAGACATATCGAAACTACAAGGGTTCCGTTTTTTGCCATTCGGCTACGGAACCCTAAAAAACAAAATGATGGCAAGCACTAAAGGCGGAACACTTCTCAGTTGAAACGGTCTTTCACTAAATCCAGTAGAAATAATTATACTATTGATAATGACAGTATTGAACCTATGCATAATGACAGCAGAGATAAATCCTTTGTGTTGGAACCATACAGTCCACACATAATCGTGTTCCCATACCAATAGGATCTCCAGTTTAGAACTATTACACTACTCGAAGTGGCCGAATTGTAAAACCCAGGTTCATATTAGACATATAAGTATCTACCTGTTAAGAAAGGTGTAGACAAGTGTTTTGTTTTTGTTAATTTTCTTTAGGTATATAATGTTATGTGAGGTGGTCTAGTAGGAATAGACAATAAGTTATTATATGTATAAGGTCTTTATAAAAGTCTATGATTGTCTGTGACACTTTCCGTCTATCATCTAATGGAGGCTTGATGTTAAAATTGTTTTCATCCCATTGTAATCGTAAATAAATAATTGAATCCTACAACGTCCATATTTCTTTAAGTCCTAATTTACAGGTTATGGGCCCAGTAGTTCCGTAACTCTGTATAATTTAGGTGAAGAACAAGAACTGACGTTGTGTGTGTAACAACCGGCGATCACTTGGAAGCGTGCTTTTGCTTCTTTGTATTTCCGAAAAGAAAAAGGTCGAAGTCAATTGTGCTGAGGGCAGCGGCGTCTGGTGTTTAACGGTGCAAGGGAGCACACGTGATAGACGTCAACAATTCGACGGAGGAGCAGATCGGGGATCAATGGATCAGCTCGTGGCGATGACGATGGGAGGGGGAGTCAAGTTGGAGGGTCCCACAAATTGGAATTTATGGAAGTTCCAGATGACAGTGTTGCTGAGAGCTCAAGACTTGCTATCGGTGGTGAATGGCACTGAGGTAAAATCTGCAGATGGGTGGATAAAGAAAGATGCGAAGGCTCAAGGGTTAATCGTTTCAAGATTGACCGAAAGCGCAATGATACATGTCATCGCTTGTGAAACTGCTTCACAAATGTGGGACAAGTTGCTCAATGTTTATGAGCAGAAATCGTGTACAGCGATTCATTTGTTGCAACAGAGATTTTTTAACTTCAAGTTCGAGGATAACATGGAGGTGTCGGTATTTGTATCAAAACTTCAAGAGTTACAACTGCAGTTGAAGCAAGCAGGGGAGGAAATCTCTGAGAAATTTATTATGACAAAAGTTTTAATGGCATTGCCGGAGAAATACAGTCATTTTGTGTCAGCATGGGAGTCAGTGGACACATCTAAGCAAACTTTTGATAGTTTAGTTGCTAGACTTCGTATGGAAGAAGACAGACTGAAGGCAAAGTCAACAGATAGTGAAAATGTGGCATTAATTGCAAAAAAATCTGACACTGTTGTGAAAAAGTGTTATAAGTGTGGTAGGGTTGGACATTTTATTCAAGATTGTAAGAGTAAAAAGGATGTCAGAAAGTGCTTTAATTGCAACAAAGTTGGACATTTAAAGAAACAGTGCACAAAAGATACAAAAACTGGAGCACAAAGTAACGCCTTTTCAACAATTATAAAAGACAACAATGGGTTACCATGTCATGCATCTGAAAGTAAGTGGATTATCGACAGCGGTGCTAGTGAGCACATGACTTCAGAACGAAATTTGTTTACGTCAATGCGTCAAGTATTAAACCGGTTCGTTGTTGTTGGAGATGGGCGACGCCTACCAATTTTAGGAATTGGAGAAATTGAGTTTATGTACAATAACCTAAGTGAGGTGTTATTTGTGCCAGAACTAAAACTAAATTTGTTTTCTGTGACAAAGGCTACTACTAAGGGGTATAGTGTGAATTTAACATTGGACAAATGTGTAATAAAGAAAAACAATCAAGTGTGTGTGTCAGGACTTAAAGAAAACAATGTGTATGTAGTAAAATTTAAGAAACTTGATGACCAATGTGCAGTGACTCTCAGTGAGTGGCATGAGAGGTTATGTCACCAGAACATAAACTATGTGAAGTCTGTACTTTCAACAAATAATGTGAAATATACTGAGGACAATAAGAAGTGCATTGATTGTTTAAAGGGAAAGGCACATAAGCTTCCTTTTAAAGACAGTGTATCCAGTACAACACAACCTTTGGAGTTGGTTCATGCTGATGTATGTGGACCATTTGAAGTAGCATCACTTGCAGGGGCAAGATACTTTTTACTTATCAAGGATGATTTTACTAAGTTTCGTCATGTCTACTTCATGCAAAATAAGTCAGAGGTTGTGCAGTGTGTCAAACAGTATACTCAGTCTGCGGAAAGGAAAACAGGGCAAGTTTTAAGGGTTTTTCGTTCTGATGGTGGGGGTGAATTTGTGAATAAGAATATGGAGGAGTACTTCACTAGCAAGGGAATACAGCACCAAACAACAGTGGCTTATACGCTAGAGCAGAATGGCCAGGCTGAAAGAGACATGCGTACCCTGGTGGAGGCAGCACGTACCATGCTGCATGCCAAAAACATGGGTAAAGAGTTGTGGGCTGAGGCCATTAATACAGTTGTCTATGTGCTAAATAGAACCAGTAAGAGCAGAACTGAAGGGAAGACACCATTTCAGATGTGGACTGGGCATGATTTTGATATTGCCATATTAAATAAAATATTTGGTTCTAAAGTACACCTAACACACATAGGATACATATACCTAAGGAAAAGAGGCGTAAACTGGATTCAAAGGCTGAAGACGGAGTGTTTGTTGGCTATGAGAGTTCAAAGGGATATAGAATTTATTATGAGAAGAAAAAGATAGTACAGACAAAAAGAGATGTAGTGTTTGTGTCAGAAGATATGTCATTACCAGGTGAAAAAAAAAAGGATAAAGAGAAAGTAGTCTATTTAGACAGAGAGAATATAGGATTATACCAAGAGGAAAGAGGGCAGGAGCCGGTACAGATAGACCGGGAGCCCATGCAGATGGATCCACAGCAAGAACAGGGTCAGACAGAGCAAGACCAGGCAGAGAGAGAACCAGAACCGGAAGAGCACAGTGATAGTGAGGCAAGTAATCCTGAAAGTTCTGATTACTCTGATGCCAATGACACAGAACAGACAGTACGCACACGGAGTGGGAGACAAGTAAAAAAACCTTCGAGGTTCAATGACTACATGGCATTAGTTGTGGCAGAGGAAGAACCTGCTAGCTACAAGGAAGCTATGGAAAGAGAGGATGCTGATAAGTGGAGGAAAGCTATAGAAAAGGAATTGAGTCAGTTACAGGAACATAATACTTGGACACTCATTGAAAAGGTACCACAGGGAAAAGAAATAATAAGTACTAAATGGGTGTTAAAGAGAAAAGAAAGTCAGGTTGGGGAATTTATTTATAAGGCAAGGTTGGTAGCCAGAGGCTTTCAACAAAGTTGTGATGATAGTGATTTATATGCTCCTGTAGCTAAACTAAATACCTTTAGAATATTTACTGCTGTTGCTACTAAGTTAAATTGTAAAATAAGACAGTTGGATGTATGTAATGCCTTTTTAAATAGTAACATTAATGAAGAGGTGTATTTGAGATTGCCTGATGGTATAGTCTGATTTGAAGTTTTGCAAACTTAATAAGTCTATTTATGGGTTAAAAAGGTCTCCGAGGTACTGGAATGAAACTTTTGATAAAATGATGAGGTCACAGGGTTTTAAAAGTTCTGACAAAGATTACTGTTTGTATTCAAAACATGAGAATGGTAATAAAGTATTTTTATTGTTGTATGTCGATGACATATTGTATTTCAGTACTTCAGAGACAGAAAGTAACAAGTTGAGAAATATGTTATATGATTCTTTTAAAATGAAGGATGTAGTTGGTAAATTTTTGGGTATGGAAGTAACTCAGGATTTAGATAAAGGTTGTACAACAGTTTGTCAAAAAGATTACATAAAAAAGATTTTAGAGTATTGGGGTATGAAAGATTGTAAACCATTATCTTTGCCTATTGATAAGAATTTTAAATTTATTTTGTTAAAAAGAGACAAGTCAGAGTCAGATGAAATAGAACATAAATGTAGAATGATAATAGGAAGTCTAATGTATGCGGTAGCTGGATCTAGACCTGACTTGTGTGCCGTAGTCAACATACTAAGTAGATATCAAAGTTGTGCTAGCCAACTGTTGTATAAACTGTTACTTAATGTTCTTAGATATGTGAAGGGAACATTGGATTTGTGTTTATCTTTCTATAGAGATGGTAGAAATGATATTGTTGGTTATGTTGATAGTGATTGGGGGGCAGTGATGATAAGAGATCAACAACAGGTTTTTGCTTTAAAGTTTTTGGGGGTTCAGTCATTTGGGCAAGTAAAAAGCAACAGTCTGTGGCTTTATCATCTACTGAGGCCGAATATGTAGCTCTCAGTCATGCTACTAGTGAAGCTTGTTGGCTTAGGTCAATATTATGTGATTTTGGCATTAGTGTGGGGACAATTGTTTTATATGAAGACAATCAGTCAACAATTAAAATGGCTAATATGGCTACAGGCATTACTAGGGTCAAACACTTAGACATTAAGTTGAGATTTGTAAAAGAAAAGATAGATAAGAAAATAATAGTAGTTGAATATGTAAGTTCTGATAAACAAGTAGCAGATATTTTAACTAAAGCTCTAGGTGGGGTTTCATTCAAATATTTGAGGAGAAAATTATTTAATTAATCTTTGGTTGGCTAAAGTGGGGTAATTAGATTAGAGGTCAGTTTTAAATATGTGTAACCTTTGAGAAAAGGAAAGTGTGAGACAGTAGGTATTGGTTTTGTGTTGTTTTCTTTTTTGTTTAATAATTATTGAGGGGAGGTGTTATGTGAGGTGGTCTAGTAGGAATAGACAATAAGTTATTATATGTATAAGGCAAGGAACTTGGTATAAGGTCTTTATAAAAGTCTATGATTATCTGTGACACTTTCGGTCTATCATCTAATGGAGGCTTGATGTTAAAATTGTTTTCATCCTATTGTAATCGTAAATAAATAATTGAATCCTACAACGTCCATATTTCTTTAAGTCCTAATTTACATATAATGCTTAGTCTAAGGAGGGAGATGTTGTGAAACCTAATTATACTATCTGTGCAATCCAAAAGTCTATGGAGCACTCCATCTAGTTTGTTGTCTGTGTTTTGTAGTCATCTTGAAAGTACTAAATAAAGTTGGAGTAACAAATATTTAATTTAATTTCAACATCCATAATTATATAATTAAAACAGAGATGGGAAGAAAATTCGTGTGTGTGCGCATGAGCAGTGCATGTGTGTGTATTTGGGTGTATTTGTGTGACAGTGTGTGCTAGTGTTCATCAGTGTGTAAGGTAAACGCTGGTAAAGTCGACAATGACCCAGTCACCGTCAATTTTTATAAAAACCAGTATTTATTTTTCTACTAAACATTAAATTTATAAATATACAACAACATATTTTTGGTAACATTATTGAACAATTGTTACGGTAAAATTGCTTTAAAAGCGTATGCGTAGCGTAGAGTAAACGTAATTTGAAAAGTTCGTACTACTAAATCCAAAATTTTGACTAGTTTAGCTACTAAATTGGTACGTTACTACGTAATGTTGTGGTATGATTTTTGCAGCTTCAGTGGGATCTTTTATCAGCTGAAAGATATGTGTCCAGCGCGCGTGCTGGTGGTGGTGGGTTGCAAATCCAGTCTCTCCTTGAGAACATGGTTGGGCGTTTGAACTTGTCCTTGGAAGCTGTCTCCGAATGGGGCGATGCCAACTTGGTCAAGTTTAATGCAACTAAGACCCAAGCGTGTCTCTTCTCTGCAAAAAAGAGCCAATTCCAACCGGCTCCTACTTTCCGTGATGTAACCGTGCCGATAGTGTAACAAACATCCATACATTCATCCTCACAAAATTTCGCATTTATATTATTAGTAAGAAGATTCGAGAGTTGTTTTAAGTTATTTTTGATTCGGTGCACGTCATAATTCAAGATGTTATGCTGGAGACAAATGTTAAGAATACCTTGGACGGCAAAATGCACCAATGCAGTGCATCAAACCAGACGCAGCTCTGTAGGTGTTACGACTGGCCTATCACTGATACCTACCACCAATGCTATCTTTAATGTATTTGCCCATTTAGTGCGCAGAGGCGACGATAGTTTAGAAAAAAAAAATTCTGGTTTAGATCACCGAAGGCAAAAGTTCGCGCAGATGTTCAAAACGAGCAGGGTTTGGTATATTTTTAACCAACTTTAAAAAAAGGAGGTGGTTTTCAGTTCGGCTTGAACTTTTTTTTTGTATATGTTACCTCATAACTCGAAGATGGCTGGACCGATTTGAAAAATTCTTTTTTTTTGAGAGGGTATACTTTTTAGTTGGTCCCATTGTCATGAAATTAGGATCTGATAATGGAAACTTTGAGAAATCGAAGGAACTCTTCAAATATTATAGGCACGACTATAACAATTTGGGTATTTTTCGTAGTTACTTGTGCAGTTGCTCTCAAAAAGCACCATTTGGTGAAGTGGAACTGATGATGAAGACCAAAGATGACTACTACAACAACTCAATAACAAGTATTTCATTGGTTGCGATTCGATTACTTGGATATGGCTGTAAGATACTTTATGCTCGTCACAATGCATATGGTGATGAGGAGCTGATGGTGAGTACCAGGAGTACTGCTCCAAAATTAACAGCCTACGGCATAGGAAAAAGAAATATTTTGCAAAAGGTGATAAAAAGGCGATATTTAGGCTTTTGTAACTAGGTAAATTACAAACCGACCCACTTAAAAAAAAAATTAATAAAAAATAAAACCGACTTCACAAAAAAACACTGCAAAGGGAAAAATAACTTTAATTTCGGAAGGCGGTATCAAAAACAAGAAGTCGGTTTTATTTTTTTATAAAAAGATTTTTTAGAAACGTTTTCGCCTTAAATACCTATGAAAGGATTTGTTTCGGTTACGTTCGAACAATACTTTAAATATTTTTTTAAAACAACAAAATTTAAAATGTTTTTGGTTAATAAAATGTTTAAAAACCGTTTTTTTAAGTTTTGGGTTCGACACGAACTTACGAATTTCATGTTTAATTTCATCGTTTCTATTAAAACTATCTGTGAGTCTGTGACTATTATTCTCAGAGTAATTAACTAAACAAGTTCATGTTAAAACCGTTTTAAAGACGTTATTTAAAATAACTTTTCCGAGTCTTGCCAACAAGGTAAACAAATAAAGCGAAATGCTTGTCATCTTCCAAATTCTATATGGTGATAAGAGACAGCCTGAATAGGAAAGATCAAGGCAGATCATTCACGTATCAGATCAACTCTGATTATGACCAAATAAATCCATGAGATGCACAATTGAGAACAATAAAGAAACTCAGAATAATGACGATTAACTAGTGTGACAATTTTTTTTATTTAATTAGCAATCAATCGCTTTGCAGTTAGTCTGGTTTTTATGCTGGATATATCGTTTTCATGACTCCGATTCAAACTACTTTCTGGCAGAAAGTGAGTCCAACTCTAAAACATGTGTTACACTATTTTTAGATGATGATGAAAAATGAACCCTTATGGATTCCTCGTGTCTGTCAATCTGTTTGTCCGTCCATGTGTCACAGCCATTTTGTTCCGAAACTATTAAGACTAAAAAGTTGAAACTTGGTAGGTACTTATACAAAAATAGATTTTTGGGCTATACGTTCGGTATGTCTATACATAGGTCTTTAAAAATGCCATTGTGGTCCGAGCCAGACTCACGCTTATAGTTGAAAGGGTCGGGTTTGACCACCATCTCACCTGATGGTAAGCGATGATGTGGTTGAAGATGAAGCACGCTTGCTTAGAAGTAACTTATTCAGTTTGTTCTTATTGCTACTATTAATAGAGTGAAAATTGTTGCAAAACAACTGTAAAATATTATACCAAGATGGTATTATAGGGATAGCCTCTGAAGTATTGCAGAAATAAAATCCAGTAATATTTCCACAGCACTTTTATCACAAAAGTCACCTTAGCTTGTGCAACGATTGCACGACAAGTCCTGATTGCAACAACTATCGGTTACGACATTAACTACGACTATGAATACTCTATCTGAAATTAATAACATGGTTATTAAGAAACGATTATTCACCTACAATTATTTGATAATTAATAATACATTTACTTATTATCATTTAAATTTACAATGTTATATATTTTGCTATATATTAAAATGTTTAAAATTTAACATCTACTAACCTGTTGCTACTTATTGAAGTTATTACAACATCTACCAGAGGTATAATAATTCTAGGACATTCATAATAGTATTAATCAGACGCACCAATTAGGCCAACAGTATAATGTTCTACAGTTATTATCAGCAACTACTTTTTTTTCAGTTCCATTATCAAAAGAAAAAGGCAAAATTAACATACATTTCTTGAATTCGTTATTTAAAATACTGTTTTCCAAAGTGTTATCATATCAGTTGACTATATAAATAGTAATTTTCTCTTGTATATAATACGAGGTAACTATCACTATTCAACACATTTCATTTTGAACAGTCAAGACTCAAGAACAATCATGGCGGACTTAAAGTTTCTAGTTTTGGTAAGTAACTGTACTTTTCTTAAATATTTTGTAATTTCAATAAAAGGAGTTTTAAATTTAAGCCCGGTTTCCCGGCCCGTTTGATAACATATTATTTGGGCACAATAAACATTTATAAGTGTATGCTAAGCAGTAGTTGGGCTGTTTGCACATATGCCCCTAATTTATATATTTATATAAAAGCGAAATACCACTCACTGATTAATCACTAAATCTCAGAAATTACAAGTAGGGCTCTCAAATTTTGCATGGGTGTTCCTTTTGGTACGTAGATGCTCGTTAAGATGGGATTTTGCAAAATTCCCACGGGATCGGGATTGACACGGGAAAAACTTACCACGCAAACGAAGTCACGAGCAACTGTTAGTCATCTATGCATCTAACTCATGTTCCTATCTCCTTTATAAATAAAATTTAAGTGTCTATCTCTGATCTCCAAATAACTGTTTTCTGAAGTACTTATAGTTATTTACACGACATTAAAACACAAAAAACTTTTTTATATAATTTTTTTGCTGTGTCTTTCTGTTTTTCTGTGTAACGGCTAAACCTATTTTAATGAGGTTTTCACTGGAAAATAAAGGGTTTAAAGGAGAACATAAAGGCTATTTACGAAATTTCTTCGTGATTAGGATTGACGCGGATCACACCTGCCACGCAAATTTGTTGCCTCTGATAGTATAGCAAATGAAAACCTGAGTGTTAAAAATAATTTTCACGCAAGCTCCGCCCCCATCCACCCCGGTTAGGCCGTTGTATATTAAACGCTAACGCAGCAGTAATAAAGTTCAATAGCGCGTGCGCTCTTTCACCATGTTCGGTTTTGAAACTGCTGTTGTGTGCTAAACGCTAACGCAGCAGTTATAAAGTTGAATATCGCGTGCGTTCTTTTACCATATTCGGGTTCGAAACTAAATGTCGTAAGTCTCAATCCTTATTTGTTTTATAACGAAAGTAATAATTGATTTAGAGAAAAATTGTCCTATATTTGGATAATAAACTTTATTTTCTTACTATCAATACTAATTTTAGACATAAAATCCGAGTAATCATGATTAAATTTTGAATAAAATTTAAAAAGGACATGAATTTCAATAAAAAAAAATAATCGGGTGAAAATGTTCAAATTTCGAAACTGGTCTAGACATGGAAAGAAAAAGATCCAATAAATCATATACTAAAGTTCCATTTTGATATACAATCAAAATGGCGTGATTGTTTCAGAATATTAATACAAAATTACATACAATTTAAGGAGCCTCCTCTTAACTATACAGGTGGGGTGTTATTACATGTTAGTTTAACGTTTAATGCGCACACGACATGCACTCTCCCCTTTAGTCATCTTGTAATAAGAAAATAAATTACTAAAGCTATCGAGATCACAAGTTTATTGTAATTTGGGAAATTCAAAGCCAAATTTATCGTCGTTTTATATAAACATTGAAGGCCTTAAATGAATATTCATGAAAATTAATACTTAAAAGTGAATATTAATGCTTAAAAGGACTTACAACATATATTTAACAACTTTTCGGAAATAATGAAATAGAAATAAATACAGTTTTATTTCGCTTTCAATAGAAGACTTGACTATTCCCTTTTCTGTTTCTACATTCTATTTTTAAACAAATGTGAAATTTCAATGATAACATCGCAGACCAAGTTATTTTCACCCCTGCACATTAAACTTAATAAAACCACTTATTTTTAATGAAAAGCACAGCGAAATGAAATATAAATTAATTAAATGTGTACCCATATTCAGTTTGAGGGAGCGCAGTTTTATAATAATTTACCAAAAGAAATAAGGGACTCTACATCAATAAATATGTTTAAAAATAGATTAAAATTGTGTTTAGCCAACCTGCAGTAATAACCTAATAATATACACGATAGATCGAACGACAATGTTTATTTATATTTAAGATAGTTTTATGTTAACTTTCCCATGATTAAGTGAACTTTGTATGTTCTTTTTGAGAAATAAATGTCTTTAAACCGAAATCTGACAGCAGAATTCCATGAATTATAAATTAAAATTTTTGTCATGTTTTGTATTGTTGACTAGTTCAACTAGTTATTATCTTACGATACATCTAAGAGCATTAAAATTTAATGGCACTGACATAAATTTTATTTTCTTCTAGGTAACATTATTTGTAATGGCATTAACACACATCTGGGTAGAAGTCGAAGCCAAACCAGATCAAATACAAGCATCATCGTTAGCATTGGCAGCATCGCAAGTAGCTGTCAATACTGACAATGAAGATGGAACTGAAGAAACTGAAACTGAAGAACCAGAAGATGAAACTGAAGAACCAGAAGATGAAGCTAAAACTGAAAAACCAAAATGTAAAGAGAACTGTTGTGGATGTTCTGCTTAATTATTACATTATGTATTTGTTTTATTAATATATATCTGTAAATAAATTATGTATTTTATGTTCCTTATTACAATAGCTAGTGGGATGGGATTTCCAACGATTAATGAACTATAAATATGTATTTATACATGAAAAACTAATCTAAAATACACATATTAATATTATTTTATTTTTACTCAAGAATGGTTGTATTAATGACGGTTATATTGGCGGCTTGTGCTATATCTCAAACACTGCCAACTACATATGTATATTTGGTTCAAATCATTTTCGTTGAAAGTGTTTATTAAGACCTATAGCATATATTATTAGATTTTTCACACTCTTAATTTTTATGTTAAAGGGGTGTGGCTAAACATTTTACGTCTTTGCAAGTATCTTTCATACGATAAAATTTGAGGAAAAATAGTTTTTGGAACTTCGATGTCATTTTTGAAGACCTATCTACAGATACGCACGAGCTATCTACAGATACGTTCAAAGATTTTTTGTAGTATCGGTTTCGTGTGTGGAGAAGTGCCCTTAATTCTTACTATTTTTAATTTTGGATAAAAATCGTAAAGCGTTTTCCAGAATACTACCTAGCTACCAAATTTCATTCAGAATAAAGTGACTGTGACATATGGACGGACATATAGATATGACGAATCAATATGCGTTTCGTTTTATGCCAAAAAGGAACATTAATAACAAAACATAGAAACCTAAATCTGTATGACAAATATATTAAATACATTTAACTGACTTCGTTGATAACGCCGATGTGCATCGAATTTTAACCTCACTAAAACCGCCCTGGTGGTCAACATCATGTAAAATTGATATATTCAAAATCAAGGTTATTCTTAAGCCTAAACTCTTTTAGACTTAATAATAATTTCATTGCATTTCATTTCAATATTTTTATTTACTTGCCTCTGCAAGTAAATAAAAATATATATCGATAATCCTATAATGCTTCTTGTTATAATCATTTATTAATAGTTTTGATATAAGAATTTACCGCGCTAGTATTAACTTTATCACCAGAATGTCAGCACGACGATCTGGTGATCAATGTTTGAACAACTACTACCCGCGAAGCGTACTAGCGAACGGACGCGTTACCGACAGTTTGTGTGTCACTAAATTTAAAAAAAGGTTTAAGTTCTATCGAAGTCTTAAATGGGTACAAAGTGTAGCGGCTGTGATGCCGTTATGGACGATTCGCTTTTTATGGAGTGTTCGCAAGAAAGATGCAAGAAGAAATTCCATCTTAAGTGTCTTGCCTTAACGAAGGAAACAGTTGAGGCCTTCTCGCAGGAATATAAGAACCAGTGGATTTGCCCCGAGTGTGCGTGCACAATGCCTAAAAGGTGTAATGCCGACACTCCTGTTCGTGGATCGCCCTTGATAAACGAGACCTTTTCACCGTGCAGCTACGTGAACACTGCCGAACGAGGCAGTCATCGAAACAATAGCAAAATTATCAATAGTGAAACCCAGCTTCTTGATGTGATACAGGAGTTTCGCTGGGAAGTGAAGTCCCAGCTGGAAGAGCAGAGAAAGCAGTATGTATTATTGCAAAATAGATTTATTCACACGGAAACTGAGCTAAAAGAATTAAAACAAATATTAAAGGTAGTTCATGATAAGGCAAGTAAATTTGATGTGCTAGAAGCAAGAATTAAAGTCCTAATCGAAAAAAAATGAAAACCTTGAAGAAAGTCTCAGGAAGTGAGGGATCACATTAATCATAGTTCTAAAGGACACCTAATGTCATTTAGCAAACGCGGGTAGATACAAATAATTTATCCGTACCAGCAAGCGAAAGTGTGGCTACGAAGTCGGCGAGAATATTGTCAAAGGAGAAGCAGATATCGAGCAGTGGGATGGTGTCTAGTAATAAAGTAGATACGGGGAAGGAAAAGGAAGAATCTGGAAATTGGACTATCGTTAATAGAAGAAAAAGTAAATATTTGAACACCGAAATAAAAAAAAGGCGGAAATACGAGTACGATTGATATTCAGGGAAGAGAAAAGAAAAAATATTTACATGTATGGCGTTTGCAGAAGGAAACAACAGTAGAAATTATAGAAAAATACGTCAAGAAAATTTATGACGAAGATGTGCCAATTAAAGTAGAAAGAATAAAATACAAGACTGAAAGGGATTATTCATCTTTTATTATAGGAGTACCCGAAAGTAAATATGAAATATTGTGTAATCCTGAAAATTGGGCTGTAAATATTGAATTTGCAAAGTGGGTGTGGTTTCGTAGAACAATCAACAAACCAAAAAGTTCTACGTAACAGCGTTGAAATATTATATCAAAACGTGCGAGATCTTCGAACAAAGTTGGAAGAATGTTATATGAGTATTTCGATCGCCAATGCAAACTTGTTTGCAATCACGGAAACAGGATGCAATGATTCCATCCATGATGCAGAAATAATTCCACCTGGATACACAATTATAAGGTGTGACCGAGTGGATGGACGCAAGCAGGGCGGCGCGTGCCTCGTGGCCACACCGTGTTTTGAGTTGCGGCGAGTGTCATTACCAAATGACGTGAACGTTGACCAACAAGTGTTCGAACTAGTTTGTGCTACTGTGTACCTGCGTTGTTACGCAGGTACACAGTAGCACAAACTAGTTCGAAAATAAAAACATAAGCCTGTTGGCTTATGTTTTTATTTTGTGTTGTTTACATCCCACCTAATAGTAATGACAATGAATATATGTTATTATTTCATATAATTGAGCAGCTTTGTTGTAAGTACAGAGATATAGTGGTTTTAGAAGACTTTAACTTGTATTTATGTTCCTTAGCCGTAAATAATTATTACGAATACTTTCAAACCTTTTGTGGATTCACTCAGAGTAACAGAGTCGATAATTGCAGTGGTCGTCAGTTGGATTTGGTGTTGAGTGCACTGGTGGAGGGAGGGAGTGTTAGTGTGCGCGCGGCAGAGGCGCCGCTTGTGCCTGTGGACGCCTACCGCTCGACATATCGGTAAGTACGCACACGCACCGCCGGCGCCCCGGTTCAGCAGGCTCAGCTGCACCTGACGTATGCGATTATGCACCGCCAGGTTGGAACTTCAATAAAGCCGACTTTGGGTTATTGTACTCCTCAATCGCAGCCGTAGATTGGACTCCTTTGTATGAATTAGGTTTAGACGAGAGTTTAAATTATTTTTATAACATTATTAATCCTATTATAGATGACTGCGTTCCAAAAAAAAAGCGAAGTCGTGTAGACTCAAGATACGTTTATTCAGAGTGGTACACTGTTGAAATAATTCGCGACATAAGATTAAAGCCCTTTTTACAAAAACAGTATAAGGCAAGTGGGTCGAAAGCCGACTACGAAGCGTTTGCTTGGTATAGGACCAACGTTAAAAAGGGATTGGTAGTTGCACAAGAACAATATCGAAACCGTATTCAGAATCAGATGCAGAATGATCCTAAATCCTTCTGGAATTATGCGAAAGCTAAAAGGGGTAAGAGAAGTGCGCAAGTGATTCTGAAAGACGGCGAGGCATTGACTGGCCAACGCTGTGTTGAAGAGTTTGCAGAGTATTTTTTTTCCGTGTATAATGAAGAACGACCAGAGCTGAATGTAGGCGCGGCCATAGAAAATGCAGGTTACGGGAATGGGGCAGCGCGTGTACACTTGAACCAATTAGAGTTAGGAGACGTATGTCAAGCACTTCAAGGTCTTAAGCCGAAAAAGTCTGCAGGGCCTGACGGCATTCCACCCTACATATTCAGGGACTGTTCACGGGTACTAGCTAGGCCACTGCTTCACATATATAACATGTGCTTAAAAGCTGCAGTTTCCAGAGAGGTGGAAAGTGACTCGCGTTGTTCCGGTACCAAAAGTTGGTTCAGCAGAATCGGTGGAGAGTTATAGGCCAGTCGCAGTGTTGTCGACGCTGGCAAAAGTATTGGAAGCTGCTATTCATAAAAGCATTTATCTTCAGGTAAGCGCACAACTCTCTGACGCTCAGCATGGGTTTCTGCCGGGTAAAAGCACCACCAGTAATCTGCTCTGTCACATGGCTCAACTGGTGCCGACAGTGGACAGTGGGGGACAAGCTGATGCTGCTTACTTTGATTTCAAAAAAGCATTCGACCTAGTCGATAATGACGTGTTGCTTAAAAAGTAAGCAGCATCCGGTTTTACCCCACAGTTACTGAATTTTTTGCCAGTTACATGAGCGATAGGCAGCAGTATGTGGAATAATATGCGGGACATGTATCAGAGCCATATTTCACGAGATCTGGAGTAAGTCAAGGGAGTAATCTTGGCCCATTGGAGTTCATTCTGATGATAAATGACCTACCAGAAGTAGCTAAAGACGCTCACTGTTTGTTATTTGCCGACGACCTCAAATTGTCTCTCGCGGTAAAAAACGAGAATGACTGCATTAGGCTACAGAGGGACATAGATAGGGTAGTGAGCTGGAGCAAAGAAAACCTTTTGCCATTTAATAGAACGAAGTGCGTGACTATCACTTTTTCTCGCGCGCACAATCCTATCTTACACAACTACCATATTGACGAGTTGCCTATGGTAAGGGTCACGGTAGTCAAGGATTTAGGAATAAGTTTTAATACCGGGTTGACTTTCCGTGATCACATCATGCGTAGCTGTAAGAAGGCTTACAGAAATTTAGGTTTCATGCTTCGTACGGTGCGAGGGTTCACGAGCATGAAAGCTATTATAGCATTATATAACGCACTGGTTAGGAGTCAGTTAGAATGTAACGCAGTCATTTGGGCTCCGCATGAAATTAAGTATAGTCTCATGTTGGAGCGTGTGCAGAACAAATTTATTAGATATCTATATATGCGGTATTATGGTGTGTATCCATTTTATCCATTAATGTATCCTACTTTATTTATTTTGGGTATGGTAGGATACAATGAACTAAGGGTTAGGAGGGAAGTGGCACTCACTTCATATTTATTTAAAATATTGCGTGGGAAGGTGCATAATGTGATGATTTTAGGGCAGATGAGCCTGTGTGTCCCGGACAGGTACGTGTGGCGACGGCGGCAGCCGCAGCTGCTGGCGGTTCCGAGCGCTCTTACCAACCTTCTGAGGCAGGCGTAGCGTTGAAAATGCCGAAAAAAACAAATTGTTTTTTTTACGAAAAAAAAACAAATTGTGGTTTTTTTCCGTTTTTTTCGAATGTTACATAGAAAAATTAACAGAAACAATCCTTTGGAAAGAAACAGGATTCTTTCGAATTTTTCGCAAGATGTTTTGAAAAGTTGAAAAAAACAAGTTTTATTCATGTTTTATTGAAATATTTTTAATAGGTGAAATATGGAACAAATAGGTAAAAATAATAGATTTAGCTCTCCTTGGCCACAGTCTCAATTTCACTGCCCGAAGAATCGTCAGCTTCATGCTCGAGCTCGAATATTTATTTTTTAGCTTGCATTAAATATAAATTTGATCGAACGTAAACAAGTTTATTAAGTCGTTCTGGAAGAAGGCGATTCCTATCTTTTGTATGCGTTTGACCAAAAATAGACCAATTTCTTTCAGACGCCGCAGATGATGGTGGAATACTAAACAATCTTATGGCAGCATATTATTATGAAAGTTGTTTAGAGTGACAAAATCCTTTCCACCAGTCGCGAGGGTGTAAATTGTTTACTGGTTGCCAAATTATTTCATTGGCCCAAAAACCACTTCTAGCTTGGTATTCAGCGAAGTTTGCCATTATTTCACATGTGTTTTCCTAATTTAAAAGTACGTATTTGAAAAAAACATGAAATGTTTCCCGTTTCTTTCATATTCTTCGGTTTTTTTCGGTTTTATTGAAAAAAAACATGAAATATATACTGGCAAATTTTCTTGAAACTTTCGAATGAAACATTGAAAAAAACACCGGAATTGGAAAGAAACGGGAATTTTTCCTGCTTTTTTCAACGCTAGCAGGCGCCTTTGACGCGTGCACTCACCACACTAAACGTTATTGCTAGGGAGACAGATCTATATTTTTGTTCTCTGGGTGAATTTACAAGGTCAGCACTGTTTGTGATATGTTATTATAATTAATGTTTGTTTGTGTATGTTTTATTGTTTTTTACCCGACTGCAAGGGAATGATACTTTTTTTTTTTCTTTTTGCTACGCTATCGCATTGGGTTACCTTTGGGCACCTGTAAGGATAGTTGTATGTGTATATGTAAATAAATAAAAATAAAAAAAAACTTTTTGTTGGCGCCAGTTTGTTTTTCATGGATTACCCAAGTTGTACCTATACGTTGTACGTATAGGTAGGTACCGATAAAATTAAAAAAAAAAACATAATTAATTAAATTCAATGATGCTGAAAGATTAAAAAGTAATAAAAAAATGAGATGAGTTTAACAAATGAAGTTAAGAATTATTATAAAGTATTAATAGTGGTGTGTATGTGGGCTGGTCCAAGTGCTCATGAAGGGCGACTATATCACTCAAGCGCAAGCTCGTTGACATGTGCCTCCTAGGCTCCTACCCATCTTAACCCATGGCGCTCAGATGTGGCCCTTGACTGAAGCTCAGAAGTTCAAACTTAAAGTTTGCCAATGAGTGATGGAGCGAAGCATCCTAAATATTAAGCGGACCGACCGGATCCGCAACGGTCTTATACGCTCCAGTATGGATTTGCCGACGTTGGTAATAAGTCTGCAAGGCTAAACTGGGGCTAAACTGATGGATTTCTATTGTCACGTGGTGGGTCTTTCAAGACTCACGTCTTAGCTGAAGCAGGCCCAAGATGCGATGGTGAGACGATCTGGACTCATTCCTTACGGATCGGCCCGAGAAAACTGCAGATAAAGTTATCTGGAAAGATTTGCGGGAGACCTTTGCCTAACAGTGAAACAACATAGGCTTATAATAATGAATAGTTTAAAAAACCAGAAACACGCTTTTAAGACTAATGTAATGAGCAGAAATTAGTAAGAAACTAGTAGGCAGTCCAAGGTTCCATCAGCCACCTTCCAATTCCATCGTCAGACCAGTTCGATGGTACCATAATATTGTATTGTCGTCTAGTCTACACATAATTGCCAAGTTTCATGATGATACAACAATTAGAAATACGTTTAATTCAGATTCTTAGATTTTATTGCATATTTAAATCGTTATAGATCGACCTAATAATAAATCTATGGATTACGCGGTAATTCAAAAAGGTTAAGAAAACCGATAACAGATTTTTTTTTTGGTTTGTTATAACCTTGAAACCTGATCGTGTTCAAAGTCCATTACGTGGCTTTTCTCACAAGTGCAAATACGACTATGATATTATATTCCATCATGGAATGCCAGTGCCTATCTTCCGGCTTCATCATCAGACCTTGAAACCTTATCGTGGTCAAAGTCCATTACAAGACTTTTCTAAGAAATCCAAAACAACTATGATACGATTTTCCATCATGAAGTTCCAGTTCATATCTTCCGGCTCCATCATCAGATCAGTTTGACAGTACCATATTATTGTATTGTCATCAAAACCACATACAGCTGCCAATTTTCATTACGCTACGACCCTTGGAAGATGGTTAAATTAGTTACCTTAGATTTCATTACATAGTTAGTTACATACAGGTCGACCTAATAAAAGCGCGTTAAAAAAACAATTGGTGTTTGTGTATTTATGTGTGTTTTCGTGTGTGTGTGCATGTGCAGTGCACGTGTGTGTATGTGGGCGTGTTTGTGTGGGAGTGTGTGCTGGAGTTCATCAGTGCGTGTTTGTGTTTGCGTGGATGCTTTGTTTTTGGGTAATCGTGGGTAATTTGATTTATGAGAGTGCGCTACGAGTGTGGTTAGCATAGCACCGTAGAAAATTCAGTAGATGTACGTGCCCTTAATAATATCATCCACATCACCATAGTCATAGGGGTCTTTAAGTCACCACAGTCATAAGAGTATTAAGAGTGAATAGGTGACTTCCAGGTAAGCGTGCTTTATCAGGTGAGATAGTGTTCAAACGCGAGCCTACCATGAAGAAAAACAAAAAAAAAAAGCCTGATAGAGCACCTCCTTAAGGGAAACTGTAAAAGTGGTTCGTGACAACTGTGACACCGTCCCCTAAGGGCGTGAGCGATCAGAATATTTACTCTCTGTGCTCGCACACCCTCAAATCTTAATTAACATGAGGGTAAGGCCCTGGACTTCAAAACTTGTGTACAAGATCGCCATACCGCCATAAAAACACGTCTGAATGCTTTTTTGATGACACGGTTGAGCTATTAACCGCTGCAATGCGTGTTACGGGTTCGATTCCCGCAAATATGTGTTCCTAGTTTGTTTTGTTTTTAATCATCCTACAACGATTCCACTCCTTGAGAGAGAATGGACACACCACGCGGGTTAGTATAGGTTGTTGAAGGTTGCATCTCTTCGCTATCGAACGATGCGATTAATTTTCTTAAAAAAAAATTCAATGTGAATGCAGTAGTTGAAGTTTTCATTTAAAATAACAAGAATAAAAAATCTCAAAACATAAATTTTATTTTATTGTTATCGTATTGTAGGTAGTGTTTTTGTTTGATGACTTAAAAATAGGTGCGTCTCATATCATATAAAGTTATGTGGTATATTTTCAGTTCAATAGCGTCCACAAGATATAATAAACGTGAGTTATACCAACTGTTGATATAATTTCTTTAGATATAACATTTATATACTCCAAAACTTATTTCGTATAGGTAACGTTATTGGATATAACGTTTATTTAATCGAAAAACATTAGGCCTGTCGTTTAAAATATATAATATTTCCATTAATTTGATTATATATTTTAAACGACAGCTACAAAACCGACTCCACGTAGTCTTGTCTGTCCTACCCCTAGAGTGTTATTTAAAATCGCATGCTGCATGCTTGCTTGCTTGCCTGCTGTATGCATGGTGTATCCTTGTTTGTATGTTTTTTATAGGGAAATAAAAACTGGGCATATTATTATATTAAAAAAGACGCGTGAAAGTGTTATTTATAACCTATTTGCAAAAACATCATTATTTCATTATAATAAATATGTTTTATTTCTTTTGATTGGTATATCAAACAATTTTATATTCAAAGTATGTTATGCTTATAAAAATTAGTTTCTTTAAAATTATATCAATCGTTTATTATATTAACTGATAATCATATCAAATAAAATTATAGATTCAGTTGTTATATCTTGTAAATATTAGAGATTTTCTAATTATATCATATATTACTTATCCAAATAACATTCTGTATTATTGTTTGTACGCCGGACACGGCAGAATATTTAAGTATGGGCCTATATAAAAATTTAACAACTCTGTTACAATATTCCGACAAATAAATTAATTAAGTCCGGGACGTCTCTCTGAATCTTCTGACCTCATACTTGAGTGAAAGGATTCAGAGAGTCGTTGTGAACGGCAAAAGATCACCGGGATTTGTGGTCAAGATGGAGGTCCCACAAGGCCCAATTTTAGGTCCCTTCTTATTTATGTAAATGATTTGCCGTACCTGACCAAAAATCATGACATAGTGTTATTCGCTGACGATACTTCTCTTTTATTTAAAATCAAACGTCACCAGGTTACTGAAGAAGTAAACAGTGCCCTTGCAACTCTAGTTAATGTTAATAACCTTCTTCTTAATGAGAATAAGAACCAAATGCCTAAAATTTACGTTACCTCATGTTAGACAAGTGAATACTAGTATATCAATGAAGGGCCAAATATTGAAACCCGAAGATACCACAGTATTCTTGGGCATAGCTTTGCAAAGCTTCAGTGGGGCCCCCATATAGAAATTGTCAAAAAAGCTAAGTTCTGCAGCATATGTCGTTAGAAAAATACGTGGATTAACTGATGAAACAGCACGAATAGTTTACTTTGGTTATTTTCATAGTGTACTTTGGAGAAATGCCGCCGACATTGACATATATTTTTGTATTACAAATAAAAACTTTTTACCAAAAAATTAAACCGACTCCCAAAAAAGCACTGTAATGGGAAAATAACTTTAATTTCGGTAGTCGGTGTCTTCAGTTTTGTATTTTCGTTTTTGGCACCTTCCGAAATTAAAGTTATTTTTCACTTTGCAGCGTTTTTTGGGAGTCGGTTTAATTTTTTGGTAAAAAGTTTTTATTTCACTCTTTTTAGTTGGTCGATTTTTAATTTACCTAGTTACAAGAGCCTAAATGTCAACTACTTATAATCATTTACAAAATATTGCTTTTCCCAATGTTTGGCCGTTAATTGTTGAGGAGTTCTCCTGGTACTTCACCATCAGCTTCACTTCACCATATGCATTGTGACGAGTATATTGTGCTTAGTAACCACATTCAAGTAATCGAAGCGGAATACATTTATACAACACATAATACTTATTATTCCTACTTATATATTGAGTAGTAGCCATCTGTGGTCTTCATTATCAGGTCCACTTCACAAATAGTGCTTTTCGAATGCAACTACACAAGTTACTATAAAAAATACTCAAATCAATATAGGTGTGCCTATAATATTTGAAGAGTGCCCTCGATTTCTCCAGGATCCCATCATCAGATCCTGACTTGGTGACAATGGGACCAATTTCGAAGTATACCCTTTCAAACAAAAAAAGTATTTTCCAAATCGGTTCAGCCATCTTCGAGTAATCGGTGATTATACATAAAAAAATATATACGCGTCGACTTGATAACCTCCTTTTTTTGTCGTTGGTTGAAAAGGGCTATTCTTGCAATTTATAAATGGGGATTTTTAATTGCACTAATTAACTTACTGCATACAAGACAAATGACTATGCTACTAATAAACTAATTGATTATCTTAACATGTTCTACTAAAAATATAAAATAAATCTTAATCATATTATCTTTTTTATTTAATTCATAACCAAAATCTATCTAATGTGACAAATATAAGGTTTTTGAAACAAAAATACACAACGTATAACAAATATACTGACTTGCACACTAAATGATTTAATCTTACAACGGAATTTCTAAAATTGTATTCTAAAGGTGCATAATTATAATAAATTGGTATGGGTATTATTGGTATTGGTAAATTGGTATTGGTGGTATAATTAATTGCTTGACTCTCTGACTGCGTTTAATATATTTTACGATTAATTTTAGAATTAATTTTCATAATACGTTTATTAAATTAAATATGATCCTGTCTATTCTACTATATAATTTGACCTTTGAATTTGATGTATTATAATTTTACCTACCTAGCTTATTTTTACTTTTAATCTGTATTGATAATAATTTAATTTGTATAATAGAAAAATTATCGTTTATATTTTTCATTGGCATTATGTTCTGAGAGATACGTATTTATTGTATTTTAATTTAAGTGGTTGACATTCCATTGTTATGTTTAATTAATTAATTTGAATGTATTTTTTTATCTCTTTTCAATGTAATTTAAATTAATGTAATCATGATCTCAATTTGCTTAATATTTTTTTTTAAATTACTTATACAAGTGCTGTGCACACCTATAAGTGATGAATTCACTACAGTATTAGTATTTGTAACAATTTTATATGTATTCGATTTAGTGAATAAGTCGTTGGTGTGTCATTTAATAAATAAATAAATGTTAATATTACCTAATTACAATTCACATATTTACTAGTCATGCAACTAAAACACATATTGCCCAGCTTTGCAATTTTCTAAAATGGAAAAAGCACATCGACTGTACAGTGTACAGATGGCACGTGTGCGAAGATTAATCTATGTATTTAAAAAACTCAGGGGGGCTGCTGACTTCAAATGTCTGATAACCGTCTACCTTGCTCTGGCACATTCACAAGCACAGTCCTTGGGTATTACGTGACCGCGTGGGTTGGAGCGCATAGAACTTCTATGCTTCGTATAGAAAGGGCACAGAGGGCTATACTAAAGGTCCTATCAAAGAACCCAATCCGCTTTCCGACGTCCGACCTCTATTTACTATGCAAGGTCCTCACAGTTAGGCAGCTCTTTGTACTACAGACTACACTTAGAAAACACAGGCAGATACACGACGACCCAAATTATAGCACTGCAAAACGCCTCGCTGACACAGTTTGCAAAACTGTACTATGCGGAACAGCGGTAGCGAGAAGACACTTCAGGTATATCGGCTCCAAGCTCTACAACAAAATAAATAAATACTAAATATTTATCATGTAGGTACCCCATACCCTGTTGAGGAGGAAGCTGACTGATTGCCTGAAGTCACTGTCATATGATGAAACTGAAAAAAATGTGGATACTTAAATAGCACAAACACTCACACACACACACCCAAACTCTCAATCACATATTTTCCCTACATTTCATACAATGACCAAACATACTCACTTACACTCCACTCCCTCATACTCATCTACACACACACATTTACACAGACACAAACGGTCATTTTTAATTTAATTTAATTTTTATTTTATTTTTAATATTTTGTTTTATTTTTTTTTTAATTTTATTTTAATTACTTGTAGTTTTAGTCTGGAAAAATTGTCTTCTTTTTTTTTGTGTGGGCGCTGATAGCTTCGACGCAGTTCTAAACTTTTGTAGCTATCATCGTTTTCTTTGTAATGTAGTCAACTGTCTATGTTTCCAAAATAAAGACTTTTTACTTTTACTTTTCACTTTGTATCTTTTTGTTCATCTCTTTTATTGAAAAATCATTTTGGCGCCAACTGCACTAACGTACCTACCGCCGCTCGCGCTCGTAGCTTCCCAACGACGCGGGTGCGAGAGAGACCGAACGATGTTGACGTACAGAATCGTCGCTTCTTACTCGACGTACACGCCTCGTTTGTTATTGTTTAGCTATGGGAACTAATTTTTTGAGCTGTTATTTAAATATTCGAGATGTTATTATGATCAGTTGAAAAACATATTGAGCAGTTATTTAATTTAATAGCGGTTGGTTAATAATTGCGACAGTAAAACATGGACAGTAATAAAAAAAAATCAATTACTCGGTTATTTTATCATACAATGTCAATTCTAAAAATAATTGAGCAGTCCAATAACTGAATGAGCGGTAAAAATTATGGCCTCATATATACCTGCGCCAGATCCCTTCTATTGTTGGTGAATCATTTGGGTTTGGGTTATTTTTTATTACTCATTTTTGTTTACTTTACTGCTTAGTTTTAACTGCTGAACTAGTTATTAAACGTGCCATTTATAATTTTTAACTTACCAAAACCGCTATTTACAACTGCCTCTTTAAATCAGTGCCTTTAGCTATTACGTCCGGTTTGGGCAGCGCGATTGTTTATTTATTTCATAGTTTATTCGGTGGTGTTTAATTGTAAGGTTCAGAAACAGAGTTACCACACTATGTTGCAATGTTTAGTGTATATTAAGATTGCACTTAAGTTATTTTTTTTTGTGTGCTGAATTAGACGAATGTGATTGATTAAATGGTGTTTCATTTATAATAACTATTTTTGTTTTTTAGTTTAATAGGTGCCTGATTTCAATAAAATAGACTTAAATATTTTGTTATGACTCAAAGAATTATTAAATTTACTGTTATATAATAGATAATCACTCAGTAAAAAACTTTAGCTTAATCCATTAATTAATTGACAGGCCCGTTGGTATAGTGGTCAGTGGCCCTGACTGCTATGCGCAAGGTCGTGGGTTCGATTCCCACCTAGGACAAATGTTTGTGTGATGAGCACGGTCATTTGTTCTTTGTCTGGGTGTAAGTTATCTATAATATGTATGTATTTAGAAATATATATGTATGTTTATCAGTTGTCTAGTACCCATACCACAAGCTCTGCTTAGTTTGGGACTAGATGGCGTTGTGTGAAAAGTTGTGGAATATTATTATTATTTAAGAAAGATTATCTTTGGACTCGACTCAAGGGCGGAAATTTGAAGCAGGTACGGGTCTAAGCCAAGTATTCTGCTTCAGTTTGTATGGTGTAGGTTGAGTGAGTAGTTTGCGTGTCTATAGTGTCAGGGGAATGTTGATAAATGAGTGAAGTCGGGTTTAAGAAGCGCCGAACTATAGAGCAGGTGTCTAATATAATCGATTTTTGTAGGGGTATGTATGTCTTTGGGTGAAGATCTAACATTTTCAAGGCGGTATGAAGTGTCTTAGGTATGATACCGGTTGAGGAAATAATTATGGGTACTATCTTGATTGTTTCTTGGTGCCACATTTGTTTGATTTCGTCTGCTAAAGGTATGTATTTTTGTATTTTTTCTGTGTGTTTTTCTTTAAGGTTGTTGGAGTTTGGGACAGCAATATCTATAAGGTAAGTGGTTTTTGTAGATTTAACGGTAAGCGTTATATCAGGTCTATTGCTAAGGATGGTGCGGTCGGTGATTATGTCTCTGTCCCAGTATAGCTTTGCTCTGTTGCTTTCGATTACGTTTTTAGGTTTATATTTATAGTAGGGCGTGTATGCTTCTATCAGATTATATTTGAGTGCGAGCTGTTGATGAATGTATTTGGCGATGTTGTCATGGCGATGTGTGTAGTCTTTATTGGCGAGTGCGCTGCAGCCTCCCGTGATGTGATCTATAGATTCGGTATATCGGTAGCATAATCGGCATTTATCTGTTTCAATTAACTCTTTCAGTATGTATTTAGAGTAATTGCGAGTTTTTTTTTTAATTATCTGGTCCTGTATCGCTACTATAAATCCTTCTGTCTCACTAAATATGTTTCCTGTGGTGAGCCAGGAGGTTGATGCGTTTTGGTCTACATGATCTTGTCCTAATAGATGCGGATATCTACCGTGTAGTGCTTTGTTCTTCCAGTGTTCTAACTTCTGCTCATCTCGTAATATTTTGGTATTTGGGTCGAATTGTGTATTGTTTAGTCGTAACGGTGTGCCAGATTGGAGTAGATTAATGATTGCTTTATGTATTGCACTATCGTTGGCTTTTCTAATGAAGTATGTTCGTAAGTTGTTTATTTGAGTATAGTGGAGGTTTGATATGTCAATAAATCCACGACCACCTAGTTTTCTTTTGAGAGTGAATCTTTGTATAGCGGAGTGAATGTGATGAATGTTGTGTTTATTGCATGTTGTTCTTGTCGTAGTGTCAAGAGCTTTAAGCTCAGTATCAGACCATTTAAGAATTCCGAATGAGTATGTTAGGATAGGGATGGCGTATGCGTTAATGGCTTTAGCTATATTCCTGCCAGATAGTTGGGTACTGAGTATTTTATTTAGCCTATGTTTATATTTAGTTTTCAGAGTATTTTTTATTTCAGAATGATTTAGTGACGTACTTTGTTGGTATCCTAAATATTTATATACTTCTCTAGGTTCCATGCTTTCTATTTTTCCTCCTTGTAACTCAAGTTCAAAAGAATTTGTTTTACTATGTTTGCCTTTAATTATGCTATTAATTTTACATTTATTTGTTCCAAAATTCATTTTTATATCTGTAATAAATTTTTCTGTAAGCCTTAAGAGATTGTCTAGTTCCTGTTTATTACCTGCATACAATTTAATATCGTCCATGTATAGTAGGTGAGTTATTATTATTATTAAACAGTATGTTAGATTTGATTTAGTTAGTGTGCATGTTTAGTGTGCAATCCAGTATTTTTGGTGCTACTTTCGAATAATTTGTTACAAAAAAGAGGATTTACAGTTATAGAATTAAATACTACCCTTTATAAATTAGGTCCTAAGCCCTCCTTAGGACGGGCACGCCGCAATTGCGGCGGTAAGACCCCTCTTTGAGGAGTGGCTAGATCGGCGTCACGGCGTCCTGACCTACCGCATGACGCAGGTCCTCACCGGACACGGAAGTTTTGGGAGGTACCTGTGTCTGATGGGAAAGGAGGAAACGCCTGGGTGTCACCACTGCAAGGGTCGCCCTGAGGACACCGTAGAGCACACGGTGCAAGACTGCCCCGCCTGGGCAGAGCACCGACGTGTCCTCAAGGCGGCGATAGGCGGAGACCTCTCGCGCCCGGCACTGGTCGAGGCCATGCTGCGGGGCGAGAGGGAGTGGGAAGCGGTCGCCTCCTTCTGCGAAGCAGTCATGCTTCCGAAGAAGGAGGCGGGCCGCGTGAGGGAGAGGATGGCGTCCTCCCTCCAGCCCAGCCGCAGTGGTAGACGCCCACGGCGTCGGACGTCGGCCGACGATCTCCGGCCACCGTAGGCGCGGGCATGCGGACAGCGAGTAAAGGGCAACTCGCTGTCCGACCATGGACCATGCCCGGGTCGACGGCGCGTCGTGTTCCACGCGCGCCTCAAAGAGCGTCAGCAACATGACGAGGCCCCCTCTGCAGAGGGCCGAAGCCTGCCGGGGTCGTGGGACTCATCCCGTTACCGTGGCCCCGGTACGTAAAGGCCTATTGAAGGAACACCGTGGATTTTAGTCAGTAAAAGTCTGACAGTCCCTCCCACCCTGCCTGGAGTGGGAGGACTTATTTGATAATTTTACCACGTTAAAAAAAAAAAGCCCTCCTTAGGAGACTTTAAAGCGATTAATGTTATGACTGTGCCATCTTAGTAGATTTATGGGAATCTCCTGTATGCACCCAAAATATTAATATGTTTAAAAAATACAGTGATATTCATAGTGTAAATACGAGGAACAAAGACACATATCGCCGGAGATAGTGCAATACCACCCCAACTAGCACAAATGGGCTGCATTAGTGTTTTGGAGCGTATTCGATTATTACTTATGGTATTAGACGTAAACGCTAGAGCTTCTACTACAGACTTAATGCGGCCGCTTTAGCGCCATTTGGGCACCATTTTATGCAGCCTAAAGTTCTATTTAACCTGCACAACGGTTGCATAAAGGTTCCTCAATAGCTATAACGATTTATTAACGCTATACTAAAGCTCTCGTAGCGGCTGCTTTTGAATGATTTTGAACTACTTTGAACGAATGAATTGATTATAGTTCTTTATTGTATATCTTCAATTGACATTATTTGTAATATTTTGGTAAAGTGTTTTCGTCGCCATCATGAAAATAAAACAAAAGTAAGTAAAAGTTTGTATTCTGTATTAGCAAGATATATAAAGATACTTAAAACGCTGTCCAATTTTCTCTAGATAATTATATAAGATAATTTTCGAGTTATTTTAACGCGTTTTATGATATTTAAAAAATTAATAAAAGATATGTGATATTTTTTATTGGTTATACAGAATAAATTTTATTTCCGTATTTTTACGTGTATTTTAACTTACTATTCGCAAGTGGCCGATTGTTTACGGGTACATTTAATGCACATTTGACTGAAAAACCAATGTATATTAACTCAATTTTGCAATTGAATTATAAGTTTTCTTAATAAATCATGGCATCATTGTAATGTAGTCATAACCTGCAGTTTTAGCTCTAATAATTCCCTTTTGAGAATTACAGCGCTAATTTTCACCCTTCTAATGCTTCCAGTGATTTTTGTTCCCCTAGTGCAATTCACAGCCACAAAAAGCTCCTATTTTCCTGTTTTTGTGGTTATAAATCTAGTTACGTACTTATTCGAATGGTTTCCATTTTGGAGATCCGTCCGAAAAAAGTCCACTTAACATAGACATTGTACGCTTCTCAACTTTAAAAACAAATCCAAGATTACGGTGTCTTAATTACGATACTTGACTTTACACCCGATGTTTCTACATAAACATGATACAGGTTATTTTTCAAATAGATAATCATCAAACGTCTCAATAATAGTTTACATTATTTTGTTTTCGGTAGAAATAAGATCCAGTTACTTTATGGTTTAGTTATACCTATACCATAATATGAAGTTTAAACATTTCAATTAACTACCTATTATTGTTTTATTACAGAATGCCTTTTAAAATAGTTAAAACTATAAATGCAGACAAGGAAGAGCTGTCAATCTGCCCTTCAGGATGGGAAATATCGCTAGATCAGAATAAAGAAAATTTGTCAAATGAAGACAATATTCCGATTGAAAAGACATTGTCTAATGATGATGAGAACAATGCACAAAAAGAACCGTAATTTGACTAAAGAGGATAATGGATCCTGTGATGGTAATGCGCCAAATCCAAATGTTGAGACTGATATCTTTATACAATAAGAACCCAAAAATAGGCTTTTTTTATTAAGTTTGTGATTTGGGAAATGTTGAGATTCTTTTTTAATTAAAAATTAAAATACTTTAGTTTTAGATGATTAGCAGATTCACTGGAATGTTCAGCCATGTTTGACGATTTTAGGAGGTTTTCATAAACCTTGCGTACTTTCCTGCGATAACCTCCACTTTTCTTTATTAATTTCCATCGTTTAGCATTCATTCTTTTTGTAATATTAATAAAAGCGTCTGTAAAAAATGGCGAATGGATCAATCCATTCGCCATTTTTTACAGACGCTTTTACAGGACGCTTCCTTACAGGATCAATCCTGTAAGGAAGAAGTTATGTCTTTTTAGGATATTTAATGTAGTTTTTAGTTACACTGATGAATTTTTTGTAATTATAGTATGCATAAGAGCATCTTTTTTATTTCTATAATGAAACTTGTAGTAGTATAATAGTGGTTACTATAACTCCTATACAGGTGCTGCAAACAGTCTACAATTAAATCCTTTTTGTAGTAAAGTAATCTATAAAAGTTACAATGGAAACCACTGTACAGCTGTAAGTGGCAGAATGACCTTCGTAATTTTCATATAAAGGTGTAAGTAGTAAATGAGTTCTACAGTGAACTACTGTAAAGGCTAGGGTAGTATTTGATTCATCTTGTAGCACTTTAAGTAACTTTTATAGCTATAGACGTTTACGGATGCAGATATGCAACTTTGAACTGCTTTTTGAACCCTTAAACCGCTAATTTACGGCCGAAAGTAACAAAATAGGCTGCTATTTCCGCTAATGTGCTCGTTGGGACGTGTAACTAACATTTTCAATAAGAGCTAATTTTAACTGATTTAACATTACAAAATAGGTCTTTTTGAAAATTTTATATTAATATAATATATAATAATAATTTATTTATTAAAATATTAGGTACAACTCATCTATCCTAATTAAAAACACAAGTGCAAAAATAACAATGAAAGTTTCCACAGATAGAGTGAAACGTCGATGTCCGTGCTAGTTTGCACTGTGTGACAGACATCGGCGCCTTCCTCCTACACATTAAAAAATAGGTTATCCCGTAAGACAATACAATTGATTATATAGATTTAAACCACTAACAATATAAAATGGCATACATTACGTTTTGCTTTTAAAATCATTAAATTTTCATTTCATATATTATATTGAACACAGATTAAAATAAAAAAGTAATAAAATAAAAATAAAAAGTATTAATAACATTAGTAATTAAAATATAGTAATAACAATGACATTAATAATTGAAAAAATAAATATAAATTAAATTAAAGTCCCTGCAAGGAAATACGCGTAGGTGTTTTTGTCATAGTGTAAATGTGTGTGTGTGTGTGTGTGTGTGTGTGTGTGTGTGTGTGTGTGGGAGTGGGTGTATGGTGTGTATTTGTAAGATTAGCGCTTATTATTCATGACTCTCGGGCAAATAGTCTTTCAGTGTCGTCGTAAGAAAGACTCATAAAATATTGACTTACAACCTTCTTGCATTTGTGCTTTGTTAGGGGATATATATTACACTTCTTGTTAACAGCATTGTAGAGGCGGCCACTCAGACTCGAATAGCCACGACTTGCCAGGGCAGTCTTGGTTGAAATACAAGGGCACACCAAATCTTTCCGTCGTTTATTCATTTGAAAATTAGGGTCATAAGTAAGAGCGGAATGTCTACGGAGGATTATTTGAAGCGCACAGAGTTGCCGGCAAGTGAGAACAGACGTGTCCCTGTATAATTGGGCTGTAGGGTAGCGATACGGTATTTAAAGCATCACCTTTAGAACTGCCCTTTGGGCCCTCTCAAGTCGAAGCATTCGTGTCTTAAATGTGCCGCCCCAAACTGTAATGCAGTAGGTTAGGATCGACTGGGCCAAAGCAAAATAAACAGTTTTCAGCAATGTGAAAGCAACCACGTGTCTTAGTCTTTTCATGGGAAACATTATTTTTCGAACACGAGATACTATTGTCTCTATATGTTTATCCCAACTCAATGTACGGTCTATGTAAACTCCTAGGTATTTGACGCAAGATGTTCTGTCAATAGAAGGGCAATTACAGGTAACTAGAGAGGGATGAGAGCAGCTATGCACTTTTATATCCGAAATGCTAGGCTGCGTAGCATTATTTGCTGAAAAAGCCATATAGTTCGTCTTGGATACGTTCAAAGTTAAAAGATTACAGGAGAGCCAATTCACAACTGTATTGAGTGCATTTTCAGCCGAGCGGTGCGCAGAGGCCCAGGAATCACCACTTATGATGAGAACCGTATCGTCAGCATAGACCAGGATCTTGCAATTTGGTATATCTAGTTGGCAGAGTCTGTTTACATAAACCAGAAAGAGAGTAGGCCCCAGAACGCTGCCTTGCGGCACTCCGAAAGATAGGTTCTCGTCATCATTAATATAGTTCTCCAGCTTAACCCGCTGGCTACGACCAGTCAGATAGTCACTAAATATGCTTAGAGCGGTATCTCTTATTCCTAGTGCCTCTAAACTATGTAAAAGAATGGGAGTAGAGACCGTGTCAAAAGCCTTGGCCAAGTCCAGGAATATGCCCAAGGTTTTAGTTCTAGTGTCAAGGTTTTTGATGACGTGATTTGAAAGATTAAGTACAGCATCCTCTGTGGATTTTCCTTTCCTGAAACCATATTGGTTTGAAGCAATCACATTATTAGACTCTAAATAATGTAGTAGTCTTTTATTTAAGATTTTTTCTAAGATCTTGGGCAAGGTCGTAAGAACCGATATAGGCCTAAAGTTCTCGACACGGTCCCCATCCCCACCCTTAAATATGGGTGAAACTAATGCCTTTTTGAAGGCGTTAGGAAAGATACCCTTTGATAAGCACAGGTTGCACATATGAGTTATTGGAGGAACGAGAACATGCCTCGCAGCTTTAATAACGGAAGCAGGTATACCATCAACCCCAGTCGCACAGTTATACTTTAAATCCATAATTATAAAGCTTACTTCAGATAAGTCCGCTTCAAGCAAACCCAATGAATTGCCCTGCGGATTGTTGATGGAGTTATAGCGGAAGACTGAATTTTTATTAGGTCGAGACCGCTGTATCCTTCGAGCAAGATTTCCTCCAACATTAGCAAAGTATTTGTTGATAGCATTAACAGAGGAGGCCGGGTCGCTACAACTATTAAGGAGATCGCTCGATTTGCTTACTGGTGTAGAATTTTTATAAGCAATTGACTTTATGATATCCCAGGTAGCTTTAGGATTTCCGTTAGCCTTTTGCAACTCATTCTGCTCTTATTGGGACTTGATCTTTTTAAGCAAGTTATTGCAATAATTGCGATATCTGGAGTACGTTAGTTTGGCTAAGTGGTTATCCGGATCTTGCTTGGATTTCAAGTGTAGTTTGTCACGGTTGCGTATGCATCTCAAAAGGCCGGGTGTGATCCATGGTTTAATTATTGTTTTCCTGAGCGGAACTTTCTTTGATTTGCTGTAGGTATTTATAGAGTCAGACAAGATAGAAATAAGTAACTCCGCACTTTGATTAGGATCTGTGCTCTCAAAGATGCTAGAATAGTCTATGGTTTCTAAGTGACTAATGAGGCCCGGAAAGTTAAACTGACGATACATACTTTTAGGTTTCTCAACAAAAGAGACAGATTCCAGGCTAAACAAAACAGGTGCATGGTCGGTAAAGAACGAGTCGGGAACATGTGAGCTGGTAGATACCCATGAAATGCTAAAAGATTTAAATAGTCTTCGGAGTTGGGATCATTATTGCCTGGACCAATATTAATATTTATGTCACCTGTTACGGCTACTGTTCTCGTGGAAGAAAGTGAAGTTAAATTATTATTTAAGGAGCTTAAGAAGTTTTCAATATTTGACTGAAGGAGATCGATATATAGCCACAATCGCAATATCCGGATCTAACTTTAATATCAGGCAATTCGCATCTTGAACTATCGGTTCAGTGATCTTACTATTTAAATCGGAACGAATATAGATTAGAACACCGTCATTTTGATTACTGAACGTTGATTTTGCCGAGGTAAACCCGTCCAAAGTTGGGATATCCGCAGCCTTACTCAGCCAGCACTCTGATAGGATAACAACATCACACTCAACATCCATAGAGTGTATGAGGACATTAAGACCGTCAAAATTCCTGTTCACACTACGAATGTTTACGTGTAAAGTGTTTAAGGTTTGTTTGGATGGCTGCAAGTGCTGTAAGCATTGGTGTGGTGGGCACACGAAGGAACGAGACACATTAAAGGATTCCACTTACCATTTTAGTTACGCGGCGCGGTATTGCACTATCCCCGACGATATGTCATTCCTAAAACTAGGTTAAGAAAATAGGTGGTTAGTTTAGATGCCAATGTATACGTTTTTATAATAAAATTCCTAGCCATATTCAAAAACTGGTATTAATAAATTCAAATTATTTATAAAACGTAAGCTATATCAGAAAGATTTTTACACAGTTGTAGATTATATTGAGGAAAAGAAGGCTTGGGAATGAGCTGATACAGTGATATACGTGAGCCTTTTTAGGGTTCCGTAGCCAAATGGCAAAAAACGGAACCCTTATAGTTTCGACAAGTCTGTACGTCTGTCTGTCTGTCCGTTCGTCCGTATGTCACAGCCATTTTATTCCGAAACTGTTAGAACTGTACATGTCAAACTTGGTAGGTAGATGTATTCTGTGAACCCCTTTCCGATTTTATGAAAAAAAAAAGTATTATAAATAAAGAGGGGCTCCCCATACATGGAACTGAAACTGAAAATATATTTTTTCATGAAACCTATGCGTGTGTGATATCTATAGACAGGTCTTCAAAAATGACATTGAGGTTTCTAAAACCACTTTTTCATACAGTTAATCGTTTAAAAGATATACGCTTCTAAAGTGGTAAAATGTTTGTCCCCCCCTCTAACTTCTATAATTATAGAGTGAAAAATCAAAAAAAATATATGCTATAGATCTTAATGTAATCTTTCAACCAAAATTAGTTTGAACGAGATCGGGTCTGCAGTTTTTGAGATACAGCATATTTTCTAAAACCGCAAATATAACTTTGTAATCCATACAAACACTATGAAAAACAAAGTTATTTGGCGTAGTTGTAAAAATTGTAAATAAACTAGTTTTAAGAAATTTATAAGTTTTTTTTTTTCAAATATATAATATATTAAATTATATTTATTATAGTTACTACGGAACCCTTCATGGGCGAGTCTGACTCGCACTTAGCCAATTTTTATTTTTTAAATTTTGATTGTTGATTTATTTTTATTGATTAAAATATTTGCTTTGTCAAGTATTGTATATACCTGTTTATATTGTTTTTTTTTTTTGTTATATAATTATTTCATTATTGTAAATGTGAGGACTATGTAGCTTATTTGTTATCGTTGTTTTTAGTTTTACTATAATTTATTTAGTGATGTCAAGCAGTTTGAGTACTTGTGTGGCCTACCCAAATGTCCTTACTTTGCTATTGTTTGTCAAATTGTTAGACAGGTCCGCTCTTGCGTGGTTATTTCCTTAAAATAATACCACGGACACGAACCTACATGCTTTTCATATACAAATATAATTTGTTTGGACGTTAAAAGAAACTATAACCTCTGTGTTTGTTTCAGTTTTTCTTCTCAGAGTAGTCAGTTAGGAAATATCGGCCTAACGCCATTTATTTAGTTTGAAAAATGCATTTTCTTAATTTTATTAAAATTATTTATTTTATTATTTTAACGGACTGATAACAACTTGTAATACCTGCTGTACAATTTAATGTAATAACCTAATCGCCACCCTGTATAAATGAAATAATCAAACAACGGATGCTTTTAATTAATTTTATTTTATACTGAACTTTCTGTTATTATTTTCATACATTTTAACTAATTTTCAGGGTTCCTTAGCCGAATGACAAAAAACGCAAACACTATAGATTCGTCATGTATCTGTTTGTCTGTCTGTCCGTCCGTCTACATGTCATATGTATCGACATTAATTAATCGTTGATTAAAAAAGTCATTTTAATTATTTTGTTGTTACAAATTTTTGCAATAAAGAATATAAAATAAGGAATATCTTTGCAAATATCTATCAAGAAAACAAATTTAAGTGAATTAGTTAATAAGAACATCCACAGCAGTCCTCTTCATCTTCGTCTTCATCTTCATATCCGTCTTCATCTTCATCTCCGTCTTCATCTTCATCTTCATCTCCGTCTTCATCTTCATCTTCATCTCCATCTTCATTTTCATCTCCGTCTTCATCTTCATCTCCGTCTTCATCTTCATCACCGTCTTTATCTTCATCTTCGTCTTCATCTTCATCTCCGTCTTCATCTTCATCTCCGTCTTCATCTTCATCTCCGTCTTCATCTTCATCTTCATCTCCGTCTTCATCTTCATCTTGGTCTTCATTTTCATCTCCGTCTTTACCTTCATCACTTTCATCGTCTACATCATTTTTGTCTTCATCTTTGTCAGTATTGACAAATACGTGCGATCCTGACGATGCTTTCGACGCTATTTTTATTTGAGCTGGTTTTGCTTCTACTTCTACATAGATGTGTGTTAATGCCATAACAAATAGTGTTACCTAGAAGAAACAAAATTTATGTCAGTGTCATTAAATTTTTCTTTGATGTATTGTTAGAAAAGACCAAGTTGATTGTCAATAATAAATTTACTAACTTTATTCTCTATTTTTTAGAATTTAGCTATCCGAAATAAATAGAATTTCAGATGCTGTTGCTTTAAATCATTATTTTTATTAACTTTATTGTGCATGGGGGAAAATAACTTGGTCTCTTACATTCTGTTTGAAGTTTCAAATTTATTAAAAACTAGCTTTTGCCTGCGACTTCGTCCGCGTGGCATAGTTACTTTGGGCTAACGTTAAATTTAACCCCGATTTTGAAGCATTCTTCATTGGCGCTCCGCTCCTATTGGCCTTAGCGTAATGATATATAGCCTTTCTCTATAAATTGATTATTTAATTAAAAAATAATTGTTCAATTCGAACCAGTAGTTCCTGAGATTATCGCGTTCAAACAAACAAACAAACTCTTCAGTCTTATATTATTAGTATAGATAGCTGTTGCCCGCGACTTCGTCCACGTTTCCGTCGTTTTTCGTAAAAAAAAAGAGGCCTATGTCCTTCCTCACGGTTCAGTGATTTTGATGTAACATACAGATTAACTTTCGTTATTTAGTAGGGAAATATAATATGTCAATCTATAATACTGTTGAAAAATATCGCAATACCGAACCGCACAATATTATTGTTAATAGCTGTGCCCGCGACTCCGTCAGCGTGTAACTCCTTGTGTTATTAAGTTAATGTATTGGTAATATTGTTTAGATCACGTTCACATGAGGCTTAAGTACCTATAGAACGAAAATACTTCAGCGCAAAGCTTCCGGGTAAACTATGTTGAAAGTTGACACGTCCGGCACGTGAACATAAAGATTTCTAGAACTGCTAACCCGGGAAAGAGCGACGTACAACTGACCATGCGAGAAACAACTGACACCGAGATCTACTCCAGCAACACGAAAAGTCTGCCCTTGAGCCTTATTAATTGTCATTGCATAACACACCGATACTGGGAATTGCGTTCTTTTAAATTGGAATGGAAAATTATTTGGTATTATGGGAATTCTGGGAATAAAGACGGTTTCTCCTGCACCGCAACCTGTTAAAATTTGAGCCTCGATTATATTTTGTTGCAACTGGGTTAGTTTTAGCCGAGTTCCATTGCAAAGTTGTGGTGGTTTTAAATTTCGGAGCAGAATAATAATCAGAAAGCTTCGAACTGCTAAGCTATCGGGAGTTACACGTGTTATTGTGAGTCAACCATAAAAGATAGATATATGCTGTCGTGGGATATTTTTTATATAATTTTAAGAAGAAAATTTCCGTCGTAAATGATTTCTGTGTAGCTTTAACCATTAAGGCTGCACTCGCGACGGAAGCTTAAAAAATGGAGTAACTTTTCCCAACATTTCCCTTCACTGCTCTGCTCCTATTGATTGTAGCGTGATGAAAAGTATACTATAACCAGCTCAGGAGTATGAAAAATAATTGTACCAAGTTTCGTTAAAATCCGTCGAGTAGTTTTTGTTTCTATAACGGTTATACAGACAGACAGACATACAAAAATTTTACTGATTGCATTTTTGGCATCAGTATCGATCCCTAATCACCCCCTGATAGTTATTTTGTAAATATATTTCATGTACAGAATTGACCTCTCTACAGATTTATTATAAGTATAGATATAGATTAGAGTATGTATCGAAACAGAAAAGGAAAGTGACAAGTATTCTATTGAAAGAAAATACTTTATTTGTTTCTTAACTATTCTATTATTTCCGAAGAGATTGTACAGGTTGATTGTTTGCCCTTTTAAGAATTATTTCAAGATTATTCAAAAAAGCCCTTGAAAGTTCGGGGGAGGACCCGTGCTCCACCTAGAATCTCCACCTGGGTGGAGCACGGGTACTATATGGGTCCCGTGCTCCACCTGATGATTAGTACAGTCAAGTAGTTAAGAAAAATACACAGTTTAAAATGTAATCAGAAGAATTTATTTTAACGCTTTTTTTTTCCAGAAATGGACCAAAAATGTCATTATTAAGTAATTGCATTTGTGAATTTAAAATAAGTTGGTCTTTTCCAGTTTTCTTTGTGGTGATTAGTTGTTGGTACATCTAAAGAATCAGTATTTTGTGATATCACTGTAAGCAACCTACTTAGGGGTTACATACTATTCATCTACACGTTTTCTAATATATTTTTTTGTCGATTGAAAAATTTCTCGGATCTTCGCATTTTGAAAATTTATACTCTATGACAGAATAATACTTTGTTAATTTTCAAATTATATTGCTATACTTCTGTAATGCGATCATAGGTCATCATAGCATCATGATTGATTTAATGTTTTTGTATAAAATTTTACACAATAAGATTGATTCCCCACAACTGTTAAATAAACTAACCTTCAATATTCCCCATAATTATCCTAGAAATCCCATTAATCTCCTATATCCACCGTTTCGTAGAATTGTTTTAGGACGTAACTCGGCAATTCCTAGGCTTAGTCGATTACATAATAAATTAAGAAATATTGATATTTGTAGCTCCTCTCTTCAGCAGTTCAAGTACCAGCTATTCCAAACAATTAGTAAGCATTAATTTAGTATACAACAAGTCTTATCATATAAAAAGATACACTAGTAACAATTATCCATGTATTATATTTCCATACAAAATTTGTTTCTGGTCAGTTTTGTTTTCCTTCGTACCTAAATCTTTTATTTAGATATGTTCATGTATTTATTATGTAGCATGTAGTGTTTACTGCTTAATGTTGTACATCTAGTTTAAATATTATGTGTTGTATTTTAATTAAGCATTGATGTAACAATAAATTGTTAGTAAACCAAATAAATAAATAAATAAATAAATAAATAAATAGGGCAATAGAGGCAAGCTGCAACATAGACCTAGAATGCGTGTGAAGTTTTATTTTTGATGCCAATATTTTTGGAACTAAATTGAGACTTTTCCGGTACAGCGGTTCCACGGCCTGTTAATAAATTTTTGTTAAAGACTCATTTGAAGTAGTAGCTTCTTCTTTAGCCTTCTCTATAGCTAACAATACTTCGGTTTTGTCGTATACAGCCACTGTTACCTCCATTTTTGTACTGTGATCCATTTCCTTCACTACTTTGCCGTCCTTAAATAAAATATATTAAAGTTGTCAAACTGTTGTGTAGTGAAGACTATTTTTGTAACTTACAATAACCATTTTTATTTATACCGCTATCAGAACTAGTGCCACTACAGAGTGTCGTTATTTCGGTACTTAAAATCAAACAAACTACTGCCACTGAAAAGTTGCCCTACCTAGTCCGGAGTAACAATCTACCTACCGTTACTTAGAGGTACTTTGCAACCCCCATATTTTTAAACTGAAACAAGCTATGATTAGGTCAAGAGTGAATAAGTCACTTCTAGGCAAGCGTGCTTCATCTTCGACCGCATCATCGCTTACCATCAGGTGAGATAGTGGTCAAATGCGAGCCTATTAACAATAAAAAATTTCAATGCGTTGTTATTCTACATAAACAAGTAGAAAGTAAAAAAAATACATTTAAGTTTCTGTATGTAATGTTTTACATGTACGTACTGAAAAGAATCATAAGATAGATGACGCATAGATTTCGATTAGGTGCAAAAGCAGGTGGAAAACTTAAACAGAACACGAAGAAATGCCCATCTTTAGAGGATAACGTTTTAATAATTAATATAAGACAGTGTTACCTTCAAAGTGACCGAACCTAGATATTTTACACCATTCTTATTTTTGGACTCACTGCACATCCAAAACTGGTTACCATTTTTATGTCTTTTGCTTATAGTACTGAAGACCGCCATATATAAGCATATTCCTCTTTTTCTTTAAATAAAACTGGCCCGTTGAGAGCTATAGTATTCTCAAAATCATGTTCCAACTTCAACTTCTCACCAACGACAAAACAAAAGACTGAAGCAGATGCGTTAAATTTATTTTTTATAAATTTTATTCACCAATAAAGTTTGAAATTTATTTTTTGTAAGATTTTCTACTCATACTCTTTTCTGTGCATATGAGAAATTAATTATATTATTGTACAATAAACATACAAACTTACTCTAATTTAATCATTGTTTAGATATTTTGAAACATAGGAAACATAATTTACTGCATCACTGTACAACAACGTCATCAGGTGGAGCACGGGACCCATATAGTACCCGTGCTCCACCCAGGTGGAGATTCTAGGTGGAGCACGGGTCCTGCCCCGAAAGTTCATATAAAACGACGTTAACTTTCGCTTTTAATTACCCCGATTGCATTAAACTCTTGGTTTCAGAAGCTTTAAAATTTTCTTTTGTTATTACAAGATTGATTAAAAAATGACTGAAGAGGAGAGCGCATATCGTGTGCGCATTAAATGTCGGACTAACAAGGTATAACATCTCGTCTGTATGAACTTTGGGTAAGGTGGAGCATTCAATTTCTCTTTTGTTATAGTTTAGCTGTGGCAGTAACTTCGTTTGCGGGGCAGATATTTTCCTTATAAATCCTAATCACGAAGAAAATCAATAATTAGCTTATATGTTTCCCTATAAAACCTTAATATTCCAGTGAAAATTGCATAAAAATTGATATAGCCATTACATTGATTAGCCCAGATAAACAGAAAGGCAGACAGACACAGATATAAAATTATAAAAAAGATTGTATGTGTTCTAATGTCATGTAAATAACTATAAGTACATGAGAAAACATCGTTATTTCGTGATCAGAGACAGATATTTCCATTTAATTTAGAAAGGAGATAGAAAAGGAGACAAAGGCCTGCATAGATAATTAGGGGCATGCCTATGGCTACAATCATTATCAACAGCCCAACTACTGCTGAGCTTACACTTATAAGTATTTTATTGGGCCCAAACAATTTGCCATCTGGAAATGAGTTTTAATAATAAAAAAAATACTTCTTTCAGTGAAATTAAAAAATATACAAGAAAAGAATAGTTACTTACCAAAACTAGAAACTTTAAGTCCGCCATGATTGTTCTTGAGTCTTGACTGTTCAATACTGAATGTGTTGAAGTGGCAGCTACCTCGTATTTATTTATTTATATTCGTATTATATACAAGCGAAATTACTTAAGTAGTCAACTGATATGATAAAACTTTGTTAAAAAGAATTTCAAAAAAGGAATTCAAGAAATGCATGTTAATTTTCCCTGTATTTATAATTGAACTTCTAATTTTGGGTGTTGGTAAAAATGCGCTCACGATACTGGAAAAATGATTAATTTGGGGCAACGTTTTTTTTTAAATAAAACTAACATATTAGGGTCGAACAAAGGCTTACACTCTATGAGAGGGATTGGGCCGTTGTTGGATATCACATCTCTTCCTTATCGGTCGATGCTATTAATTTTCAAAAAAATATACTTGTCATTATGCTTGACATGCTTTGATCCATTGTTGTTTATGTTAAGATGGTCACCTATACACGGACCAACCGCAGCAAGTGTTGCTTACCCTTGAACATCGACTCGTTCAGCTTTTATTATTAAGCCACGAGTTCTACATTTTCTTTCCTTGTCTTTTCATAGTATTGTTACGAGCTGGGGTTCGGGATAGAAATAATTAACGCCAATTAAACCAAAATTAACACTTTAATTAATTAAACACAAAATGAAAATTTAACACAAATATTCGCACCACAACACTTGTCACTTAACACTCAAGTCGCACTGAAATTCACTAGTAAAGCTTCGATTATATCGCGTATTCGCCTCGTAAAAAGACTGACTCTCTGCGCCCCTTTGCGATCTATTTATACCCCGGTCTATGAGCTCTAGAACATTCTTATAAAATCGACTCACTGTTTATACTACCCAGAATATTCCAGGAAGCTACTCGAGGTATACAGTACCGCTATTCGACGCTAGATGGCGTTAGTGTCTCGACTAGATATACTCATTCCTGCTACTTGCCGTTAGATGGCGTTAGTGTCTCGAACATTCTAGATTGATGTCGAAGTTTCTCGACGTACTTCACTAAGCGACTGGCGTAACAGTATGGTTACATTCGTATTCGAATTTCTATACGACATCGTTTTTATTAATTAAATACTTTTCTTTTTTGAAATTTACGTTTCAATCTGGTTCAATATCTACCTTTCCTCTTAAATCACATAGGCAATCTGTACACAAATTCATTCACATTTTCATACAAAATAAAAGAAAATGTTTTATGCCCCACCGCTCCGGAACGAGTTAATTTTTACATTGCCAAAGAATTTCTCAGACGAAAGTTGATTTTGATGTTATTTATTCGAGGAACATCCGAGGAAATTATGTGAAGATGGCTACGAGCGTGATTGAGAGCCTGTCGAGGGAATTACTATGTCGAATCAATTCCAACACCCCTACTAAGAAGGACTTTTTCTTAAAATAATATAAATATTATGTACTAGCTGCTGCGCGCAACTTCGTTTGCATGCGAGGATTTCCTGCGTAAATCCCGATTCCGTGAGAATTCCGGGATAAAAAGCCTATGTGTTATTCCAGGATGTCAACTATCTACTTACCAAATTTCATTAAAGTACATCCAGTTGGTCCGGAGATTAGCGTGTACAAACAGACAGACTTTTATTCCATGTTACCGTTTCTTAACGCACCTTAATTGTTATTTTTGTATAAAAAATAAATGTACAACACACTTTTTTACTGTTTTGTTATATGTGTAGATATACGAATATGTATGCATATTTGATCGTATGATGTATGATGCATATTAAACGATCTGGATGAAATTTGGCTCAGAGACACATAATCTGGCCATCAGCCATCAGGCTGTGCCTTGTCTTCTGTCCACGAAATTCAAATTTGTGTGTTTCATTCATCAAAAGACATGGTTATCATGATTACCAGTACGTATTGTATGGCCTTTGAAAAAACTTTCACCTATGAGTTTATTTCGGGGTTTCTACTCAGGTAAGTCAGATAGCAAACTAGTTTAAGTCTAATCCAGTTAAGTTTTTCGAAAAAAAAAAGGAATTTGAAAACTAAATACTGTCACGGTTTTTTCTTTTTATCACTTAATTTTTTTTTCTTTTTATTTTGGTAGGTATGTGTGTGTGACAAACTGATACCAAATAAGTGAGGTTGTTTCTTTTTATTTCTATTTAGCAGAGAACTGCTGTTAGCTGGTGGTGATATAGTTTGACAAAAATGTTTGAAAATCCATAATTTAAAAATTTGCAAGTAGTAATATCCACATCGAAAGCCGCGGCTTTTCAACACAAATAATTTCCTATTACAACCATACAATAAGCCGGTCTTCCAATTTTCTTAAACATTCTGCTCCTTGAATTTTCACATTTTATGCCCACATTGAGCTGCGTATGGGATGATAAAGAAAGAAATATAATTTATTATTGAATAAAAAAAAAAAACGAAAGAGTCACGATTGACGATGGAGAAAGTTTGTTATTGCGGCCGAGGCGGAGTTACGCCCGAACCGCAAGGCGAGGGGGCTATGGAGCCGAGTACTGCAGTAACAAATGTCCACGTGTATCAAACGACGTTTTTACACTTTCGAAAAAAATACTTGCTCCGAAAATGACGACGCATTTTTATTTGTTTTCCATTGAAGAAAATTATGCAAAGTTACCATATATTTTAGCTTAGATTTAGATGGCAACAGGCTATCGCAAGCATTTTGAGCCTCAATCACAATATCTGGCGGCGGAGCATCTAAATTTTTCTCATCAGAACTTAAATTCGACATACTCACGCAAAAAACACAAATTAATAAGATTTAATTTACTTTTTCCCCGCGCTTTACCTTCGCGGGAAAGGTGTGAAGCCGCAAAACAGCCTGATATTAAAATAAAATATATGTATTTTTTTTATTTAGAACACAAATAAATGTTAATTTGTTGATAAAATCAAAATTATTTTATAAATAATAATGATTATTTCTGATATTCTGTTCATAAACACAATTTTAATTCTCATTAAATTTAAGGCCTTAAAATCATGCGCCTCTTTGCCTAGGAAAAAAAAAAACAATCACCGTCGAATATAGGGAATTGAATAGTTGTTTAATATTATCTGTGGCAAAATCTGTAACGGTAAACCCTCGTGTGTGAAAAATGAAAAAGATATCCACGAGTGTGAAATACATTGCATGTTGAACCTAATCGTATTGCGATAACAGCAAGTTTTCGAGGAAGTGTATTTAAAAAGACTTTTTAAATTTCTGTATTTTTTCAATTTCATGTTGAAAAACGTTCATACGACAGGTTCTAGAGTTCGTTTATCATTTGGTTAATTGAACATCTATAGGGCCTGAATAAATGACCTTCATTGTTTTTTTTTACATAACAGTAAATGAGATTTCAAAGAAATGGTATAATTTGACGAACGGATTTAAAAAATGATGAATGCAGTTAATGTTTAATAATAAAAATTGAATAGTTTAGATTACTTTAGAATATTTTTGAATATTTTTTAGAGATTTGTTGAAATTTGAAAAACGATTTTTTATTCATAAAATTAACCGGTAGTTAATTTTAAACATCAGATTTTTCCAACTTCGCATATATATTTTTTTTATTTTTATATTAAAATATACCTTATGAACAAAAAAATATAATGGTATCTTGATTCGATTAGGAGTTCGAGGAACTTAAGTACGAAGGTGCCGCATAACGCTTTGTACTGTGCGGTTTCGTAGTGGGGTAGTTTGTTACGTCAACGCCAGAAAATGATGAAATTTTTCAACTATTTTACCTCACTAGTTACTTAAATAGTTAAAATATTTAGTTTTGGTTAACGAAATCAAAGTAAATTTTTTTTCTTCGTTTAATTTCGTAACCCAAATAGCAGACTTTACCCTTGAGGAACCCCGGCATTAATACAGGGTTCCTCAGGGGTCAGTTATTTCAGCAACTATTCAGTTATTTCACTAACTATTCTCACTGTATATTAACTATACCTAACTATATATTACCAATACCCGGTGCCTTTGGGTATGCAGACGACAGCACTGTTGCTGAGAGATACATAACTATACAGCGCGCGTGCTAGGGGGTCACAAACCCGGTCTCTCCGAGAGGCCATGGTGGTACTTTTGAACTTGACCTTGAAGACTGTATCGGAATGTAGACCCTGGTAGTGCCTGGAGGAATTAGTTAGTGTGATGGAATTGTTTAGTTTTAGTTTAAACAATTATTGAAGAGTGACTTTAAAAGTTTTACTTTTTCTTGATAATGGCTTATATTTGTAATTCAAATGTTTTTCCTTGAACCGGTATTTAGACATATTGGGGAATTTTGTATCAAGTGACTTCTAAAACCAAGATTTATACATTTTTCAAACCAAATTATTACAAAATTGTAGGTTTAATTAATGAAAATTATAGTACTTACTTTGAAGACTCTAAATTAATCAAACACGATTATTGTTCGCACAAAATGACTTTAAAATGGCACTCCTGTAAATTTAAAAAAAATTACTTAAACCTTTGAACCGTCGATATTGTTTTAGTAAAATGCTACATTTATGCGTTGCGTCGTCGATATTTCAACGGTATCGATGGGCAAGATACGAAGCGGAGGGACTTGATGCGCTGCGCTGTCCTGTCAGAGCTCCGGTACTACGACGGACAACATTCCACTGTTTCAGCATTAGCCTAGCTACAATGCTGTATTACTAGAAAACATTATTAAAAAAATATTTTAGATGAAGATAAATAATTATTTTTCTACAACTCTCACAAGTACGTGTGCAAGTGGAGGTGAATTCTCTCTTCTTCTACTCGAATGGTCTGATGGGACGGCAATCCATCACGAATAGAAAGCGATAAGGCACAGGATTAACGATGTAACTTTCTTTCCTGGGCACTGACCATGGTAGCGATGAGTGTGTTTTGCTGCATATTGCTACTACCTAATAGTTTCATATATTTGACGAACCGAAACTGAATTTCTGTGGGAACATCATCTAATTACTGTTCCCGCTTTGGTAGCGGAAAGGAGTCTCAGACTTCTACTGACCAAAAGCCATTCTTCGACAACCCTTACGTTCCAGGTCCAAGGCAATGGACCTGTTGGGTCCCATCAATGCTGCTAACAGTTCTTTGGAACGAGCGTGGAACACGACGCGCCGTCGACCCGGTCCTGGTCCTTACCGGACGTTGAGCTGCCCCTGCTCGCCACCCGCTGACGAACCGATCTTACCAAATCGTTGCCTTTTTGCCAAAGTAAATGGTCTATTCAAATGGTTTCTAAAGACACGTGTAAAGGTTTTTTATATGTATGTGTATGCACCAATGTCACTCAGTGATAACGTAGCAGTTTATAGCTGGAAAGAAAATAAAATGGAATAAGTAGTTTCGACGATAGTTTCTTATATACCTACAAACTCACAAATATTATCTGTTTGCAATATTATATACTAACTAGCTGTTGCCCACGACCTCGTTTGCTTAGGACGTTTTTCCCGTGTAAATTCCGATTCCGTGGGAATTTCAGGACAAAAGCTTATGTATTATTCAAAGTTTTCAGCTATCTACATACAAAGAGTCATTCAGATTCTTGCAGCTATTTTTTTGTGAAAGGATCCATTCATCCACCCTCAGAAGCTTTACAATTAATTATTTGCAAGATTGCAAATTTACGACTTTTTGACGACTTTTCATATATTCCTATATTTTTTTTTATGAAAATCAGTTCCACAGCTTTATAAAAAAAAAAAAAAAATTGAGAAATTTATTCAACTCACTTTTTTTCTGGTGGAAAAATCGGTCCCGCTCTGGGTAGAGTAGATATTACTTATTTTTAGTTCCTGAGTGTTGTAAGTATTTGGAAGGTGGAATTGTTAATAAAATTACTTGTTTGTTTTATTATTAATTGCCAGTATAAACAGGTTGAGAGGAGTTTTCTCGCGAGCAAATCGATGTTGTCCAATGAAAGAAACTTCACTCAAATTCGAACCCCCTTTTTGTCAACTTTCCAGATATCCTAAGTGCTCACTTACATCACTTAATTTTCAAAAATTCTTTTTTGGCGCACACTTGCGAACCAAGTTTTAAACGAATCTGAAGAAAAAATAAAAGTTTCCTATAAACTCGTACCTCCTTTTTACCCTTTTAGGGAGGGGAGATTCCCAAAAATCTTTTCTTAATGCACATTTACATCACTTGAGGAACCTATGTACTAAATTTGAAATGAGTCTGTTGAACCAATTAAAAGTTCCTTTATTAGTGTTCACTTAAATAATTATGTCACTTGAGAAACATATGTATATTATATACAAAGTTTCAAGTGAATCCATCAAAGAAATAAAAAGTTTCATATAAACTTTGACCCCCTTTTTAACCCACTTAGTGGGGGAATTTCCAAAAATCCTCTCTTAGTTCTCCCCTACACTCCCTAAGCTTTCGCATTTATAATATTATATTAGATAGATATATTCTTTATTGAAACCATAACAGTAAAACAAATAAGGACTTCGCTCCCGTGGATTTATTACGATAGAACCATAACCCTCATTTTTTTAAGGCGGGTAAATTGTAGCATATAACCTAAGCAAGGTTTTAAGCAAGTAGCTTAAAACCTTGCTTAGGTTATATGCTACAATTTACATATTAGCATACTAAATGTCATCTAAATGCGTGTTCAAACAAACAAACCACTAAACTTTTCAATGGATCATGAAATTATTTTAATTCCAGCAGCTTTTCTTTCTTTGTTTTCTACCTTTCAATATGCATCTACGTTATTCTCTTCTAGCCAAATGCATTCACGCAGAACGAGCAATAGTATGCAACATGACCACCAATGTACATATTTCGTTGGAATGCCCTTATCTTTGGCATAATAGCAACAGAGGCTAATAACAACAAGTAAACTTGCGAGGACCGAAATAATTCCGGAAATAGCTGACAGAATATCTAAATCATGGCATGCCTCACAATCTTAGCAAAAGGGATGGGCCGACTAGTACTTTAAAAGTTATCGAAAAGTTAAAATCGCATAGTAACCTTAATACCTTCCCATTATTCGTTCTCCATCTGTCTGGCAATACTCTGTCTCAAGAATGCGTAAAATATGTTACTGAAATTGATATCAAATACTTAGAGTGAAAAAATGTCAAAAATTTGTAGATCACTCTTCACGACCAAAATACATATAATTATAATCGTTTATATTGCATATTAACCTTTACTTCCTAATTGTCTTTTTTCCGGTGGGCAATGATTCCTCCAAAAAGAAAGAAGAAAGAAAATTGCGTTTATTGGCACAAAAAAATAAGAAAAATTCATATCCATAGAAATATTGTAAGGTGTACAATAAAGTATATAATAAATAAATAATAAATTAAATAACATTAAAATAAAAAGCAATATTGTGCCAAAATGGCCTCAGCTCAGCATGATGTCAGGTGGCAACCCTAAGTATTACCACATAACGCTGATTTTCAGTTGCAGCGGCACTTCTACTGACTAAAAACCCACCCTGTTCCTTCAGTTGCCCTTGTGGTCTGAGGCTGCAATATCTCGTTAAAACAGTTCCACAACCCCAGCTTGACATTGTATACAAGAAAAAACGAAAATATGCAGTTTTTTTATTTTTTTTATTGAAAATAGGTTCACGCAGTTAGTTTGTTACTATTGATCATATAATGTATGTATGTATAATAAGATTATTTTTACGAAACCCAAGCTGCGCAAGTTCGCGATTAGCTGGATTTTTATTTTACATAACTCTTCTTTTCACAGATTATACTTCCCGGTAATATTTTGAGTAGGTACATATTCATAAAACTTCTAGCACGCATCAGAAATAGTCTCACATCGCTAGCTTTCTTAACGAAACATATACTTTATCTTTAGAATAACCAGTAATATATTTACCTAAAATATGTACTCCGCCTTTAGAAGAACCAGTTGGTAATATTTCTCTAAAAACGGTGTGTTGGATTTTCTTTGAGGGTCGAACTTTTATAGAAGTAGAAACTTCTAAACTATAGTTTTAAAGTTACTTCTATAGTCATACAAGAATCAAATTCAGTCAGTGCTTTTGTCTACGTATCGTGTTGTAACCATAGAATTTATTTTCTTTTGACGAATTGCCAAGAGGGTAGATGATTCATAAAGAATTGACTTTTTCATAAATTAAATGAAACATTGGCATACATAAAATGTCAACACATTTGCACAAAGTTAGTAGACATATAAGCGTTGGTTTTTTTTTTCACATTAACATTATGAACTGAAATAAATAGCTAAGTATTGTAGAAAAACCTTTGACAATAATCACTAATAGTTACCAGCGCCATCTATTGTGCAAAACCAACATCGAATAATACCGTTCATCGACGCTAGAGTCACTGTAGTGTGATGTCACGTTTCTAAATCAATATCGAGATTCTCTATGACTTCTTGAGTCGATGTCGCGTCGTGTTCCATGCGTGCGCAAGAGCCGTCAGAATAACTGAAGGGGCTTGATTGGTCCATTGCCTGCCGGGGTTTCGGGAATGAATAAGTTGAAATAAAATGTTGAAATGGTTGGGCAATGTTGCTTAAAGAAACAGGGTCGGCTTTCGTCATTAGAAGTCTGACACTCCCTTCCACTCCACCCAGAGCGATCGAGTAATTTGATGAGTTTCTCACCGGGTAAAGAAAAATTCTCCGCACCTAATGATCTCTGTTAGAACATGTTTAAATTTGATAATTCCATTGTGCTGTATTACTTGGTCTATACCTACTGTCCTCTCATACCTAATTAACCTGTATTATGGAGACATTGTAAAAATGATATTTTGATTTGAAAAGAGTAACTGTGGTGATTCTTGCCGGTTCTTCTCCATAGAAAACGACCAATTTCGAACTGTGCCCTAACTGCTGACGCTTTGTAAGTGGCCATGTAGGCCTATGTGAAATAAAATATTTTGAGTTTGAGTTTTTTTTTAAGTTTACTTATAAATTTGACGCAGTAGTTACAGACGCAAGCACATCAAGCTACAACAATCTGTCAAATTTCTTTAATAGATTATCAACTTTATTGTTAAGGAAATTAGGTTCAAGGTTGATTGGGAAAATTTGACAGTTTTGGGTAGCTTCATGTGCTGGCGTCTGTACATCTTCTTGAATTTAAATATTGATTGCCGCTACATTTGGAGCGGACTTTGTAATGCGGGTTCATATACGTGTAATTGCGAAGAGGCAATAACAATTATGTCTCTCTTCGGACAGTTTTGATGAAATATTACAGCATTTATTATTTAAATGTTATTGTTTTGTCATTAAGTTGCACCGGCCTTGGTCTGACTCTACTAGTTTATTACTGTTACGAGCTGGGGTTCGAGATAGAAGTAATTAACGCCAATTAAACCAAAATTAACACTTTAATTAAATAAACACAAAATCAAAATTATACCAGTTATTCTCACTTCAATACTTGTCACTTAAACTTATATCGCACTGAAATTCACTTGTAGAGCTTCGATTATATCGCGTATTCGCCTCGTAATAAGACTGACTCTCTGCGTCCCTTTGCGATCTGTTTATACCCAGGTCTATGAGCTCTAAATCATTCTTGTAAAATTGACTCACTGTTTATACTGCCAAGAATACTCCAGAAGCTACTTGAGATACACAGTACTGCTACTCGCCGCTAGATGGCGTTAGTGTCTCGAACATTCTAGACTTCTGTCGAAGTTTCAAGACGTACTTCACTAAGCGACTAGCGTAACATTACCATATCACGCAAAAAATATCTCTTCACCCGCTGCAATGGTCACCTCTAAAACTCAAGGCTAATAAAAATAAAATAATCAGTAACTGCTTTTTCCAACTTTATTGAGGACGGCTTCCAGTCCAAATAGATGCAGCTGAGTACTGCTCTTTTACTTGGAGTAACTACCTGTCTGTCCTTTAAAACCCAGTAACTGGGTGACACAGTACCCCATACCAAGAAGTGTCAGATTTTCTGGCTTCTGACTATCCGAACGACTGTCTAAAATGTACATGTAATGATAGTCAGGTCAAAGACCGTTTTTTTATCGTGGTAAAATTATCAAATAAGTCCTCCCACCCCGGGCAGGGCGGGAGGGACTGTCAGACTTTTACTGACTAAAATCCACGGTGTTCCTTCAATAACCCTTTACGTTCCGGGGTCACGGTAATGGGATAAGTCCCACGATCCCGGCAGGCTTCGGCCCTCTAGAGGGGGGGCCTCGTCATGTTGCTGACGCTCTTTGAGGCGCGCGTGGAACACGACGCGCCGTCGACCCGGGCATGGTCCATGGTCGGACAGCGAGTTGCCCTTTACTCGCTGTCCGCATGCCCGCGCCTACGGTGGCCGGAGATCGTCGGGCTACGTCCGACGCCGTGGGCGTCTACCACTGCGGGGTCAAAGGCCTAAACGTAATTTTCGAGGCACGGAGGAATATAGACGACGAATAATACGAGCATTTTTTTATTACGGATGAGCCCGTTCTTGACCTCGATCTCACCTGATGGTAAGCGATAGATGAGGTCTACGATGTGACGAGCGAGCCCAGAAGATGCCTATTTACTTTTGCTTTAAAAGCTGAAAGGTCATAAGTGGCAGGGAACACAGAAGCCGGCAGAGAATTCCACAACTTGGCTGTGCGCACAATAAATGTGGAGGAGAAGCGCTTGGTACAACAAGACGGTATATAAAATAAATAAATAAAATAAAAATGGTCACCCATCCAAGGGCTGACCTTCGCAAGCGTGCTTAACATTGAAGATGGATCCTCGCAACAACAAATAAGATTCGATAAAATCCGTTCATGTCCAGACACAGTTTCCCATCCCTAGTTCTAACGTCGTTTACTTTAAGAGCCTCGTTCGCCCTGAATAGACAATTTCCTTATACTTAGCCTTAGGTACATATTTAGCCGCCGGTATAAAGGATTATTTTTTTTTTGTTTTGGTCATGTGTTCAAGTTGAAAATAGTCTGTTTGAACATGGAAATATTTGAGATTTATTATTACCTTGTATTTTTATTCTCTTATAAAATAACAAAATGAAAAATACAAACTAGCTATTTATCATGCGTATTAATATGTTTGCAAAACGCACTTTCGTTTTTCAAATGAGGACGAAGGAACGCAATTATAACGTGTTCCTTTAAAGGGTAATCGCCACCGGTCCGAGTTTTAGCAATAACAATATAACAAAAGCTGTTAAAGTTCATCATCCTAAAGCTCAAGCTATAAACTTCTTTTGAAACTTCTTTATATAAACAAGTGAGTTCCATTACTCAAAAACTATCCAATTTGACTTCTCCTTGAAATTACTGAGTCAAAACTATTGGACATTAGTTTTAGAACGGCCCTTTCTAAAAAACGAAATGACCGACACCTATACTACACCTGATTATACTTAAAATGTATGAACATCTACACTAGATTGCCACACTAATTGTTATTCCACAATTTGTTGTCCGAGTTATTTTAATATTCTATTTATTCTGTTGTAAATATTTTTATTCTATTAATTAATTTCAATTATTACAATTTTAATTACAACTATTCTGACATGGAAAATTACCTAGATTTTAATGTTTTTTATTATTATTTAGTGTATTTTTTATTTTTATTTGTATAACTGTCAGTTTTTTTCTTGTACGGCACTTTATTTAAGAGATTGCACTGGCTCCTGTCATACAGTTTACAACTACGTGTAATTCAGGAGCCAGAGAGATTAAACGTGTACTTAATTTATTTGGCAACGAAGAACTTGATTATAACTAATTTTTAAAAATAAACATCTTTATTGCATTATAGTAACTTTTTAACAACATACTATTTTTTTTTTTTCATTTTTTTATTCATAATGTGTTCGTGTTTGACCGCCATCTCACCTGATGGTAAGTGATGATGTGGTCGAAGATGGAATACGCTTACCTAAAAGTAACCTATTCACTCTTGACTTAAAGACCCCTAGGTTATAGCTATCGGGAAACACAGACTCCGGCAGGGAATTCCACTCCTTAGCCGTACGCACAATTAAAGTATTCCCAAAACGTTTAGTGCGTATGGGTGGAATGTCCACCATGTAACAATGGCGCTTCGCCGTTTGTCTTGTAGTACGATGATGGAACGGACTTGGCGGAATTAGATTGTGTAATACCATCGCACACTCCCCGAAATGTAACCGATAGAAAACCGATAGACTTGCAACTCGTCGTCGATGTTTAAGGCTCTGGAGCTTTGACTCGACCAGTGCAACGTTGCCAATGAGTCTCTTGGCCCGTTTCTCAATGGATTACACATGGTTTTATTAATAAATTCACAACAGCCTACATTCACAAAGCAGAATAAAGTTTTTTTTTGTTTTCGGGGGAAACCTTCAAAAGGGCTTAGTGGGCGTTTCGTCCGGTCCGGTGATGACAGCAGGCACTAACAGATTAGCGAGCATTCCGAGGCTCAGAGGAATGTCGGTATGGAGAAATGGTCACCTATCCACACAGACTGACCTGTTCTAGCGGTTCTTTACCATGAAGATCCACCCCTATAGCTATTATTATTTAGCCACAAGCGAGTTTAATACAATAATCACCAAAGAACCATAATCTGACATTGTAATACTGTGCTGTAAAACGTGATTTGTGTTTTGATTCCGAATTCTCATCGTTATTCTGATGGCATCGTTATTATATTGTACAATAAATTTATAATGTGATACGTTTTCACATGAAAGGATTAATTCGAAAATTTACGACGCGCACCATTATTCAAAGCAGAGACGTGATAAATCGAGAAAAATTCCAACAATAGAATTCTCATCTGTCAAACTGGTTTGTTACAAAAGGATTATTGGCGAGCGCTGTGAAAAGTTCTTTTGGAACAATTACGTGTCATCATGGCAATATGAATCTTCAACTGAATTCGATTGATGGTAAGTATTAGAATGATGTGCAATTTCTGTAGTATGTAAGTAGGTTCTTTTAAATTAAGTGCGTTAAAATAATGAAAACATCATCATCTGCCTCGTACCTCGAGTAACGTACCATTATAATTATCTTCTATTACATCCGACTCTTGTCCATCTTTTACCACGGCTAATCCCTTCACCACGATGATGGCAAACATAATTTCTATATTCTTTGTATCGACTCGCTAAGAAGATCGTCTTTTTAAGCTTTTTGAAGATTTTGAAGTTTTTGCCCACCTATACCTAAGTGGTTGCACATGCAGCTGAGTACTAGAGTTTTACTTGGAGCGACTGCCTATCTGACTTCCACAACCCAGCAACTAATAGAATATGATAAGTTAGATAACGTAAAGAAACAGAGGTGAAACAAAGCATTTTCTTAATCTTATGCTAAAGACTACACAAGTTAAATACATACATAGCCTTTCAAAATCATAACCCTCCTTTGGCTTTGCCGTAGTCGGGTAAAAATCGTATACGGTAAAATAGTAACAACCTCACAGGTCCTGTATTACAGTAATACAGACCTGTGAGGTAACAACCTCACAGATCCTGTATTACAGTAATACAGACCTGTGAGGTTGTTACTATTTTTGTGTTTGTTGTTGTTTTTGATATTACTAATACTATTACTAATATCAAAAACAACTTTAGTTCATACATTTTCCAAAAAAAAAAAAAATCCTTTAAGATCCCCTGCGCTGCATTTTCAACCGACGACAAAAAAAGGAGAGGTTATCAATTCGACGCGTATATATTTTGTTTTTTACTCGAAGACGACTGAACCGATTTAAAAAATTCTTCTTTTGTTTGAAAGGATATACTTCAAAATTGGTTCCATTGTCACTAAGTCAGGATCTGATGATGGGATCCTGGAGTAATCGAGGGAACTTTTCAAATCTTATAGGCACACCTATGGCGTTTTGGGTATTTTTATAGTAACTTGTGCAGTTGCTCTCAAAAAGTACCATTTGGAGAAGTGGAACTGATGATGAAGACCACAGATGGCCGCCGAAACTACTCAATAATAACTTAATAAGTATTTCATGGATTGCGATTCGATTACATGAATATGGATGTTAAGCACTTTATGATCGTCACAATGCATAATATGGTGCTGTAGAGCTGATGGTGAAATACCAGGAGAACTCCTTAACAATCAACAGCCCAGCATTGGGAAAAGCAATATTTTGTAAAAGGTTATAAGCAGTTGACATTTAGGCTCTTATAACTACGTAAATCGACCAACTAAAAAAAGTGAATTAAAAACTTTTTACCAAAAAATTAAACCGACCCCCAAAAAACACTGCAAAGTGAAAAATAACTTTAATTTCGGAAATCGGTGCCAAAAACGAAAATACAAAACTAAAGACACCGACTACCGAAATTAAAGTTATTTTTTACTTTGCAGTGTTTTTTGGGAGTCGGTTTAATTTTTTGGTAAAAAGTTTTTTACTATCATATTACTACCTACATTACTAGCGTTTCGCTGCCTTTTATACTATCAGTTCACCTACTAATCGCTTTCTTTTGGTTCGCAGACTACGTAACATTTAGAGCGTTAAATTGAAATATTTTTATTTTTGTATAAAAATCTGATGAATTAAAAGATAAAGTCAAAGAACAAAAGTTATTGTTTATGATATAGTCCTGCGAGGTTGTTAGTGTTTTACCAGTAACCCTGTATAAGACATCAGGAAAGCTACTCTCGCCTATCATAACACGTAGTAGCTATGATTTTCCACTGGCACTCGGCTTACTGCAAAAGTGTCAAGCGGCGACGACACGAAATCCTTGGCTGAAATTTTTCCGAACTTTCCGATTCTTTTGAAATACGTTTTTTTTTTGTTACCTCAACAACATTCCGAACGTCTTAACTTAAGCGTTGGAAGTTCAGACGTGGAAATCGATTCCACGATAATCTGACAATGTTCTTTTTTAATCTTTTTTTCTTTGACGCCTGTCTTAAAGTTTTTTTCCTTGGATTAGGGTGAGTGGACCTTTTTGATGTTTCATGTTTATTAAGAAAGCGTGAATAACTTTTAAATAAATAATGCTGTATTTTTTTGTTAGATTTTTTTCATAGGATATAATTTTTGGTGGCTTTATTTAGACTTACTTTAAGAAATGGAGTCTTAATGTTGAGACTTTCCGACCTAAGTTAAATGCATTGCAGTGTAAACTAAAATAACCCTGTCACAATCAATAACTAGCCATTGTTAATTTCCAAGAACCCTTTTTGTCTATACATCTATTCATACAAATAAAATTTAACTGTCTGTGTACACGACAACCTCTTTTTTCATGTATGTCTGCTTTTCTGTTTCTTTGGGCTAATCTTTGGAATGGCTGAACAGATTTCAATGAGACATTCACTAAAATACAAAAGAGAATTTGTAACTAGCTGGAATTCCACGGAATAGGGATTGACGCAGCAAAACATATTCGCACACAAAAGAAGTTACAGACACAGAGCTAGTAACAAAACTATGGCAAGACAGGTCAACAAACTAGCAAAGGCACGCTACAAATGCTGAAACAGAGCATAGACACGAAGACCCCCAGCGAACGGACGTCCCCGTCATTTCCGTTCCAAAAATATAACCGACGCAAATAACTCCGGTAATGAGCTCTCAAGTTTTATTGTACTTAACGAAGGGACGGACGATGATGCATCCGAATGTAGGAATTTTACATGTTTCCGTAATCCATTGAAAAGTGCTGACAGCTTTTATGGTAGTATACGCTAAGTTAGGTTCGACAGGCTAATGGCTAAGGTGCCTTGTGATTAGGTCGTGGTGTACCCACTTCAGACACCAACATATTTAGCTTAGTTGGAGAAGTTACCAAGATTGCTGGTAATGTGAATTCTATACGCGATATTCCTTGGCAAGACAGTGTCAAATTTTCTGGCCTGTGTTTACTCGTAACGACTATCAAAGATGTAATAATGACAGCTGGGACGAGTAATATGCTGGCCCGCAGGTTTGCGCGTTGTAGCGACCAAGTTAAAATGCCCTGCGTGTCCAATATAACAATGGATTTAGGATGTTATTAGGGCTGCCCCGCTTTTGTAGTGCCTCCGGTATGTTTGCGGACGCCAGGGTAGACGGCTTCATCCGCAACCATCGGCCATCATACGCAAGCGGCTCGCATCATTATTAAGCAGAGTCCGGGCTAGCACTAACAGCATCCTACAGGTCATTGCGGATAAACAGGACTCAAATATCCTGAAAACATTCATTCGTATACAGATGCTATAAAAATATTTGTAATAATTATGGATAATGGTCTGAAATAAAAATTTATTTATTTAATAGCTTAACGTGTTTTTTGAGGCACGGCGTAAATTCGACATGTAACGACGGTGACCCATCTATATTCCAACCTCGGCCAGCGTTGCTTAACATGAAGGATCAACCCATGCCGCTGTTATTTTTTAGCCACGAGCTCCTCGAGATAAAACATAGTGTAATTGTAAAGAGAGTTTATCACACTTCTTCGACACTGGGAAGTTTCATTATAATCCCCATGCGTTCTGTTAAAGACTGCAAATAGCGTACTCAAAATATCTTCTTGAGTTAAACCATACATTGTGTGGAGACTTAACCAGTAATGTTGTTTAGATCTACATAACTTTGTACTGAATTTCCGTGTTGATACTTCGCCACTTTTGTCAGGGTTTACATACTAGGCAATTTAGAATAGTAGTTTTTCAGATCTAGATCAAAGAAATAATTTTATCAGAACTGCAAAATAAATCACTTAAATGCGCTTACAAATATTGAGATATAAATAGTTGAAAAGAAAAAGTTCGTGATATTTTTTACAATTGGATCATCAATAGTTCCAGAGATTACCCTCTATATACAAACAAATTGTAATTCCTTATAATATTAGTATAGATAATTTCCCTACCTTTGATTAAACGCAATTAATTTCAACATAGTGAAAAAAATTGGTGAAATATTTTTTAAACAGTCTACTGGTTTTCGACTTTATACATTACAAACGAATAAAACAACAAGACCCCTCGCTTATAATAGAATATAGATAGAATATACTTTATTGTACACCAATAATTGAAACACACTTAAATAACAATATTACAAAAAAAAATGGCGGTCTTATCGCTGCGAGCGATATCTTCCAGACAAGCTTTGAAAGGACTTTACGAGCTTTAATTAAATTGGGGAGGGCTATATTAGTGTACTACAAAATACTAAAATATACAAATATAGTAAAGTAGTAGTAGTAATACATAAATATAGAATAGAATATGATCCAATCCTGTAGTCAAATAAAATTTAATCCTGTGCATATCTGCCCGGAGTACCAGGCCTGTAGCGTCGATAGGAGATGTAGTTAGCGCGGCAGCTTTAGCGGATACGCGGCGCGCGCGCTTCCGCCGCGTTGCTTCCGTGGCGTCGCGTCACCTCCGTCTGCCTGATTCGGTTCCCGGGCTGTATTTACACCGTTGTGTAATGTGTGACGTTACTACGTTCAAGGTCCACAAATTAAAATTCTGTACACCTTACAGTGCCATACATTAAAATTACGCATTAGAAGAAAAATTATGAAATATGGTTGATCAGTAAACGATATACTATAATAGGGCTACCATGCCGTCTGGTAGCCCTATTATAGAAAAATAAAAATAAAAACAATCTATATGACTATATCTATTTAGCAAGTAAGTGGTTTATTTTCCAAATATGGAAAATAAATTTCATCGCTTTATCACTAGTAAAGTAGATACAAAGCGATGAAACTAAGGTAGGCCATATTCTACTAATATTTTGAATACATTAAAGAACCAAATAAAGACCATGGTTCGCGGGCCTTTGCATGAGCGCACCAAAATAACGGCAAATAGGTAGAGATGGTGGGACGTTGTGAGTCGAGCTAAATCCGCCACTCCAGCATTTACTACAGGTTGCCCAAGACCACTCTGGCAAGAGTGATCCAACTGAGAAGAAGAAGACTTTTATAGGTATCTTAATTTATCAAGGTCTCATAGGTATTAATAAAAGATTCCTTTTCAGTTAAGAACTCGTTTAAGGTACATATAATATATTTTGTCCTCTAAAAAGATTTGGAGCCTATTTTCTTTGTTACAGTTGGTGAATGCTTGTTACATTAGATCTTAATAAGGTAGCCCTTAATCGTATTCAGTAGTAAGTAGTAATTCATTATTATGTGTAATTTATATCATATTATCATTCATCATCTTTGACAATCATAACTGTCAAAGATGGCAATACAAGTTGTATTAGTAGTCAAAAATTTTGAAAGATATTATAATATTTCATAACAACCATTCACAAATTCATGGCACCTTCAAAATATTTATCAAAAACTAAATTTAAATAATGACATTAAACCATTTTATCTTTGTTATACAACGGTGTAATAGAAAGCCCATTCCATATCCCGCCAGTAAGCAAACAGTTTACGTTTGTTGATGTCTAAAAATGTACAAACACACCAATGTGGACCTTATGACCCTGAACATAAAGGTGTCAAGCAATTTATTTAAAGTTTTACACCGTAACTTATAAAATTGTATTTGTAAGCGTAAATTTTGATTTGTGCCAAACATAAATCCATGTCGAGTAGTGGCTTTGAATTTCAGAGAAAAATGACAATTGTACCGCACTGAGTGAGGAGGGAATGGATATTGTAGTTATTAATGACGTTTACGTCAATGGGCAGAGCTGGTCATTTCAGAACTGATGAATGAAACGGGTCATCAGACTTTTGGAGTCATTTTTTTTGTACATTGTTTGCCACTTTGTGCTGTTTCGCTTGTTTGTTTTTAGAAGCTCGTGGCTAAATAATAAGAGGCGCAGGGATCTAGTACTACCAAGTTAAGCAACATTTGCTGAGGTCAGTTCATGAATGGGTGACTATCGAAACATATCGAGATTTCTCCGTACCTTGAAAATAATGGTAATCCATTAGTCTCGGCTGTCTTTTGTACATCTTTAACAGTCTTTACGGGTAGTCAGAAGTTAGAAAATTTTCTATGCAACGGGTCAATCAAAAATCAAAATTATTTTATTTTACATAAGCCTACATGGGCACTCATAAAACGTCAGAAGTTAGTGCACGGTTCGAAATTGGTCGTTTCCTGTGGAGAAGAAACGCCAAAAAACAACGGCTACTCTTTTAAAAAAAAATCTTGATTTTCACAACCTTTGCATAATGGATACAATTTTGTTTTTGGTATGAGAGGACAGTATAGACCAATCGAGATAATACAATATAACTAATCAGAAATAAATCTCAGAGTCTCGTCGTATAGTGTTCTCGCATTCACATTAGAAATTAGCTTTACAAAACTGCAAATAAACTAAAGCAAATGACATAAAAAAATTATATACGAGTAAAATAAAATAAAAATAACAACAACAAGCACACAACGTCCGTCCGCGTATGCTTTACCTACGGCTTAGCGTTTATAGGGTGCGCGTGCGCCTTCTCCAAGTAAATAGCACGCACACACCCAAGTTAGTGGATGCTTTTATGCGGCAATGTAGGTTTGCCGGGACGCTGTAACTTGGCGCTGCTTTTTCACCACACCTGAGTCTAGTTATCTAGAGGAAGCCCAGTGGCCCAGCCTACGGTCGATTAGACTATCTGAATTCCAAAACCACTACATAGCAAGAAATAGTGTCTACTTTGCGTTTATTCTTTTGTTTTTAAATATTATAATAATAAGACTATCTGAATTCCAAAACCACGACATAGCAAGAAATAGTGTCTATTTTGTGTTTATTCTATTGTTTTTTAATATAATAATAATAAGACTATCTGAATTCCAAAACCACGACATAGCAAGAAATAGTGTCTACTTTGTGTTTAATCCATTGTTTTTAAATAAAATTTATTTATTTCTGGTTCACGACCAAAATAAATATATTTTTTATTCCCGGGTCGGGCGGAAAGTGCAATTGGGTTTTTCTAAAATAATTTTTCACCATACCTGAGTCTAGTTACCTAGAGGAAGCACAGTGGGAGACGATCAGCAGCAAATGAGCTGACTTCGGTGAACTTACAGTCGATTAGACTATCTGAATTCCAAAACCACGACATAGCAAGAAATAGTGTCTAATTTCTGTTTATACTATTATTTTTAAATAAAATTTATTTATTTCTGGTTCACGACTAAATTAATTATATTTATTTATAATGATCCTTTTCCCGGGTCGGGCGGAAAGTGCGACTGGGTTTTTCTAAAATAATTTTTCACCATACCTGAGTCTAGTTACCTAGAGGAAGCCCAGTGGGAGACGATCAGCAGCAAATGAGCTGACTTCGGCGAACTTACAGTCGATTAGATTATCTGAATTCCAAAACCACGACATAGCAAGAAATAGTGTCTACTTTCTGTTTATTCTATTTTTTTTTAAATAAATTTTATTTATTTCTGGTTCACGACCAAATTAATTATATTTTTTTATAATGATCTTAGGCAAGACTCGATTCCCGGTTCGGGCGGAAAGTGCAATTGGGTTTTTCTAAAATAAATTTCTAAGTAGAAGCCCGGAGTTTGAAAGTTGCCAGTGTGATACCCTTGTACTTTGGAAAGTAAGTTAAGCCGTTGGTCTCAGCTGTAATTTGAACGTCTTTGACGCAGTTACGGGTAGTCAGAGTCAGGAAATATGACACTGGTCTGGCTAAGAGGTATCGTGTTACCCAGCTACTGGGTTGTGGAGAACAGATAGGCAGACGCTCCACGTAAACACTAATATTCAGTTGCATCCGGTCAGACTGGAAGCTAACCCCAACATAGTTGGAAAATGGCTAAACAGATGATGCTAATTCCTTAGCAAGACTAGTGCCAGATTTTTAGCTTTTTATTATAATAATAATGTTTTTTTATTGTCACTATTTTAAAGAAAAATATTTAAAAATGAAATTTTTGAGAGATAAGTAAAATAAAGGAAATGTTAATAATAAATATATTTATTTAAATTATTACCCAAAATATACAGATAGTAGCACTTGTATTTTACAATTTCAACACAGGACAGGCCCGTTGGTATAGTGGTCAGTGGCCCTGACTGCTGTGCGCAAGGTCGTGGGTTCGATTCCCACCTAGGACAAATATTTGTGTGATGAGCACGGTCATTTGTTCTTTGTCTGGGTGTAATTTATCTATAATATGTATGTATTTAGAAATATATATGTATGTTTATCAGTTGTCTAGTACCCATACCACAAGCTCTGCTTAGTTTGGGACTAGATGGCGTTGTGTGAAAAGTTGTGGAATATTATTATTATTTCATTTATTCAATCTATATACATATTAATTACATTTTTAAATATTAATAAAAAAAATATAAACATTTAAAAATATAAAAAATAGTAGCCCACCGGTATCGGGAACAGGGTCCAAGCTACCGGTGGTCAGGGCTCCATAGAGAGGAACCTCCTCACAATACGCGCCGTTTCCAGAAGTACTGCTCTCTGGATCAAGCCCTTGATCCAGCTGCCCAACGAGAGCCTCCTTAGGTGTTGGTCGAGGCTCTTGGCTATTATGCCATTGGCTGTGACGACTATCGGCACAATGATTGCTGTCTCCACATCCCACATGTCGACAACCTCGCGCGCCAGGTCAAGATACTTATTTTTTTTATCTATCTCAGCTTTCACGAGGTTCTCGTCATGGGGGATATCAACAATCATTGTGCGACGCTCTAATCGGTCTATCACCACTATGTCAGGCTTATTGGCAAAAATAGTCCTGTCAGTAATGATAGACCGATCCCAGTATAGTGTGATATTGCCATTATCGAGAACTGGGTCGGGCACATACCTATAGTATGGTACTTCTGATTCCACAAGATTGTATTTAAGCGCAAGTTGCTGGTGAATAATCCTGGCTACGAGGTTGTGTCTATGCAAATATTCTCCGTTAGCCAGACGAGAACAACCGGAGATAATGTGACGAATGGATTCTCCCGGTTTGTGACATGCCCGACATATGTCTACGGTACCATCCTTCACAATATATTTCCGATAGTTATTCGTCATCATAACTTCGTCCATAATCGCACAGACAAAACCTTCGGTTTCCCCGAAGAGGTCACCAAAACGTAGCCAGGCTACGGACGCTAATAAATCTACTTCAGACCCATGAAGGGCTCGGTAATAGCGTCCGTGAAGCTCCTTGCTCTGCCATACTTCTCTGCGGTCATTAGTCTCTAATATTACAGGTTTGCGCCAATTCTCGTTACCTAAGGAGAGCGGAGTGAGGCCTTTGTCCACCGCTACCACATCCCGATGCATACCCACGTCAGCTTTTAGGAAATATTCCCTAAGGCTGCATACCTCACGGTTATGCAGGGTCTTTGTATTTAAAAAACCACGACCACCGCATTTCCGGGGGATATACAGCTTCATCACCGATGAACGTGGGTGATGCATCCGATTTGCAGTCAGCGTTTTGCGGACCCGCCTGTCCAAGGCGTCAAGTTCAGTCTGAGTCCATTTGAGTATGCCAAAAGAATACATCAATACTGGCATAACCCAACCATTGAAGGCACGCACCTTGTTTCCGCCTGATAGAAGACTATTCAGTACTTTATTCAGACGGCCAAAGAAGCGTTCCTTCAATGACTGTTTAACATAAGCAGTATTGATGCCTAGTGCTTCTGACATGCCCAAATACTTGTAAGTTTCAGTTGATCCGAGGGATCTCAGGTGTATGGAATCCGAGAGTTGAGTTCCCACGGATTCCATAATCTCTCCTCGCTTTACATGCATGACCGCACATTTGTCCACCCCAAATTCCATTCCGATGGCGCTACTGAAAGTTTCTGTTACCTTCAGTAGCTCCATCAGTTGCAATTTGCTGGTGGCAAAGATTTTCAAATCATCCATGTAAAGCAAGTGTGATATGACCTGACCACCTCTTCTCAACTGGTAGCCTAGCCCTGAACCCTCCAGCAATATACTGAGAGGGTTGAGAGCCAGGCAAAACCACAGAGGGCTCAGACTGTCGCCTTGAAATATGCCACGCTTAATCCTAATCGGTTCGCTGTTTTCCTGGATCTGTCGACATCCTGGGTAGCAGAGGACCGTCTTCCATTGCCCCATACATGACTCAAGAAAATTGCGTAGCATTGGATCTATTTTATACAACTCCAACACCTTCTTGAGCCATGTATGTGGAACAGAGTCATAGGCCTTCTTATAATCTATCCAGCATGTCGACAAATCTCTTCGGAAACGACGAACCTGTTGGTTTATGGCAATATCAATGAGGAGCAACTCCTTGGTACCACGGGACCCGTTCCTACATCCATTCTGAGAAACAGACATGATTGAATTTATATCAATATGATTATTAATTTTAGTTCTCAGGATGGACGTAAGAACTTTATAGACCGTAGGGAGGCACGTGATCGGTCTATAATTTTTAGGTTCCGTAGTACTACCTGATTTATGGAGCAGGTGGGTTATTCCTGTAGTTAGGAATTGAGGTAGCGATCCTGACTCTAGGGCAGACTGGAACTGAAATGCCAAGCGAGCGTGCGATCTTTGGAACCATTTAAGCCAAAAATTGTGCAGCCCGTCCGGCCCTGGGGATTTCCAGTTAGATAACGGACGGACTGCACGGGTTACATCTTGGGGGCTGATCGTGATTGCCCCCATTTCTGGTAAAAGATCGCACGTGCGCCTGATCTCCCGCATCCAGTCACCCTCAGTGTGACTGACAGGAGCCGACCAGATGCTGCGCCAGAACGAACACATGGCTTCATCATCCGGTAAGCACGTATCAGTCACACCTTGGTCAGGTCGCTCCCAGGCCCTATAAACCCACCTTTCATTGCTTTGGAATGTGCGATTCTGAGTGTATCGCTCCACCCTCCGCTTATATCTGCGAATTCTATTTGCCCACGCATAGACTTTCTGCTTCAGGAAGTCGATGCGCTCTGTGACGCAGGTGAGATAATCCCGAGGACTAATATCAGTCCCCGCGAACGCCCGTCTCACAAAGCGCATCACTCTAGGGCGAGTGTTGCCCTGTCTGAAGCAGATAAGTTTGCCAATGAGTGCTCTAGCCCCGGCGATACGACGTTCGATCCTGCACTGCCAAGCTGGTACAGCTGGTCGAATAGCTCTGTCAGTCTTTGGAAACTTGACATGAGCTACCCGACATGCTGCAACAGCGGCACAGTACAGGATCGAATGGGTATCGGTGAGGTCTTCGCTATTGTCAAAATAATTTGACAACAGTGAATCTAGAGCACACACTAGCGCCCTATTTTTCTTATGCATGGGCAAACGAGGCAGACGAGGTCTCAGCTCAGGCGGTGTGGAGCGATACTCCCGTAATGCACACTCCAAAGCACTCCTCAATTTTTCACTACACTGGGTACTCACGGATGTAGCCCGGTCCTCATCATCTTCACCGACGTGGTCGGGTCGCGGTGAGATACTAGGTTGTAGTTGCACCGCAGCCTGTGGTGAAGCAGATGAGACACGACTGCACCGTGATTCGAGCCGTAGTCTATCAAGTACGGCGTCATCCAACATATGGTTACGCTGGATGACCCGCACCTGATCCGACAGTCGTTGGGCCGAAACGTAGACAGCTGGTTCAAGTACCTGAAACAGAGAGAGCATCCGACCACGGTACGCAGTCAGGTTAGTTCCCCCCTCTGTAGCCCCAAAGTATGAGCGCATCACATTTTCATTGATGGAATTTGTCCATCGCATGCGCTGCACACTTCCACCGGCAGCGGGGACCCTATCAGAGGCCGGTGGGCCTCGAGGTCCGAAGCTGGCCGGAGGGCGGCCTCTTCCTCGCCGACGCGCAGGTGGTGGTGTCGTCGGCGGCGAGAAGTATTCGTCGCTCGAGCTCGACGCAACTGCAGCGGCCGGAGTCTCTTCACTCACGGCTGGAGCTGGTCCCGGCGGCTGCGAGGCGGAGCTGAGCGACGATTCCGCAGGTCTTGGGCGTGTGTTCAAAATCAGTCGTGCCCGGTTTCTTGTCAACATTTTGGTTTGTACGTTTATTGTTCTGTCTATTTATGCTTCCATCCATTCATGAATAGTTTTTTTTTTACTATTTTGGTCTTATTGAACATGATTATTGTTATTTGTATGGCTATTTAATTTATAAATAATTCTGAAAAATGTGGAGGAATAAATTTTCTGACATATTCTTTGACAACCGGGCCACAGATTATTATTATTATTAATTTGTGATGTATCGAAGAGAACATGTACATAAGACATTTGGATGCCATAGAAATCTGTACACAAAAAATTAAACTCTGCCTCTTAAACTAGGGTACCCTGTATCTTAAGAGACAGTGTTTTACAATGAGGGCACTATTTAATAAATGAGTAAATTAACCGTAATGCCTGCAAAAGTTCTTCTAATACCTACCAGGATTTATAGTTAAGTCAAAAAAAAAAAAAAAACAAAATATTTTATTCGTTTATAAAGTTTACATATATTATCATGTAGTGATTGGAGCCTACCTTAAGTGTGCTTTTCGAGGAGCATTAGACACTGTGACTGTTATTATTTAACGACGAGTTTCTCGAAACATAATATTCATAGCTCTTTTTATACCCAAAATGATGGGTAGCCATGTTTATCACAGTTCTCAGAGCATTACACACGTTGACAATTTATTAAAATTTTCAGTTACCTTGCTCTGATTTTTTCGTGATAAATGAAGGCTATAAATTGGAATGATACACGCTTACTCGTGTTGCTTTCGTGTTTCAGAGGCTTAAGGAATATGAAATGAGTTGATGACAGCTAACACCTTCTTAGATACTAGTCTTTTTGTCTTTTAGAACAACGGTACCAAATGATCTAGAATTAATAGACTTTAATAAAAGAATATTTTAAGTTTTAATAAGCTGTTCATTACAATTTAGAATATTTCATGAAAACACATGTTGGGAAACGTTTCCTTTTTTATTATTGAACATATTAAATCTGTACATTATTGTTTGTGTATTTCATATATACTAATTAAAACTGCACATTCCTGAAAACAAATAAATTATATTTTTCAAAATACCTCAACACAGAAGACACTCAAAATTATATCGAATTTCCATACAAACAAGGTTCGAATTTAAATTAGGCGCTGAATGACAATTGCGGCAAAAAAAATGCTCACCTACAAATATGAGGCCAAATATTTTAATCGTCCTGAACAGAGGTGAGAGCAAAACCGCTTTGAGTTTTTCATAATAATAGCTTTAAGTCGGGTTCACAAGCATAGAGTTGACAGTTGACAATTTAGCGAGCAGCCAAGTTATTTAAATGGAATGTCGCGGAAATTGTCCTCATTTTGTCTTCGTCTTATCTTCTGTATTCCTTGTTAGAATACAGGACTTAATGTCAGTAGCAGAGATTTTTGCAATTACTCTAAATATTATTGCAAGTCCTAATAAACGTACTTTACGAAAATACTTGATATTATTAGTGAATATAAATGGATATTTTTTTTTGCTTTCTCACGCATATTAGAGACAAGATTTTCAATTTGGTTTACATTTAAACCAGGGGCATGACTTACGTGCTACAGGTCCTAGGTTTGAACCTAATCAGGAATGAGATTCGTGTAATTTTCGCCAACACTCATCGACATCTTAAAGGGTGAATATTGTGTTGTTGTTATTTTTATTTTATTTTACTTGTCTATAATTTTTTTTGTATCATTTGCTTTATTTTATTTGCAGTTTTGTAAAGCTAATTTTTAATGTGAATGTGAGAACACTATAGAATTTGAGATTCATTTCTGATTAGTTATATTACATTGTATTATAGCAATTAGTCTATACTGTCCTCTCATATCAAAAAAATAAATAAATAATTGTATCTATTATGCAAATATTGTGAAAATCAAGATTTTTTTTTAAAGAGTAGGTAACTGTGTAGTTTCTTGCCGGTTCTTCTCCATAGGAAACGACCAATTTCAAACCGTGCAATAACTTCTGACGTTTTATGAGTGCCCATGTAGGCCTATGTGAAATAAAATAATTTTGATTGATTAATGGATTGAATGGGTCAAAAAACCAGCGAAGGCGTGCGACATTCACCAACCCACATTGGGGCTGCGTAATCTATGAGAATAGTGAAGTTGCCTCGGTCTCAGCAGTGGGAACTTTATAGGCTGATTATACACACACACACGTAGCTCATAACCCAATCTGAAGTCCACGAAGACGAAGTGTGAGCTGAAGTCTTCAATAAAGCTCTTTCAAGAATAATTGATTCAAAAGTTAAGGAGAAAAGATACAACAAAGTTAGAAGTACTAACTTTAATGAATATGTTGAACAAAATTACCAGCGTAATGCTCTTCATCCTACTTACACATAATGAAATCACTATCACTCTTAGAAATTACAAACTTGTTACTCTGTAATTCGAGTGGAATAACTAGCTTAACTAAGATGAGAAGTTAAGTTAGTCTCTGTAATATCAGGTTTTGAACAGAATATATGATTTTGCGGTTCATAAATTAAATTCTAACTAACACCCTCTAAGCCCACCAGAAACCAGCTTTAATTTAAATTTCGAACGTAATTCGTGAACTCGTCCCATTTACACCACAAAGAATTCACATTACAATGCTTTTTGGTTTTTAATTTTACGTTTGAGGAGATCCGATTCAGCGGGATTCAGGAAACGAATTAAAAGATATTACTTTTTTTATTGTATGAAATAAAATATGCGTTATATCACAATGCAACGAGGTTTTTTCTGGATTTAATACGCAGAGGTTGGTAAAATCATTGGGTTGAAAGAGTGAATGTTGTTTTGTGTGACTCCTACTCAGGACTCCTAACATTTTATTAATCTACGCCTGGACGTGGCATATAAACTTGCGACAAATTCCGACAAAATCATCTTAAACGTATTTTTCTTTTCACACCAACGTTTCTTACTAAACTAAGATTAAATATGATTCTAAGGCGAAACGTTTGGCTACCATTTTCGATACTGCGCGCGTTAGCAAAACTGAGCTGATCGCAAAAAATATTTTTTTAAAATTAATAACAGTCTCGCGTGTGGCAATCATCTCACCTGATAAGAGACGATATGGTTGAAGATGAATCACGCTTACTTAAAAGTAACCTATTCACTCTTGACTTAAAGACACCCGGGTTATAGCCACTAGGAATCTTATAGGATCTTATACCATACCCTCATAAAAGTGAACAAGTCTTGCAAAAGATTTTCCGATTTTTCTTTAAAAGAAAAAATAATATCTATCACGACAGATAATGATGCAACAAACGTAAAGTGTATTATTCTTTTAACACTCTTTCATGAAGACTATAAATGTGTAGTACATGTACGATGCCTGGCTCATGTACTCAACTTAGTGGTTAAAAAAGGTGTGAATGAAGTTGAATCAATTATTTCTGCCGTATCAAATCTAGTGAAATATATAACTCTATCACCTAAAAGAAAGCAAGTTTACGAAGAATGCTGTATTTTGCTTAACGTCAGAACATTAGATCTTATAAAAGATGTACCCACACGTTGGAACTCCACATTTTTAATGTTGGAAAAAGCTTATTTTATGAAAACTGTATTGGATTTTATTTTTTCTGAAAAAAAACCAGATTTCAATGTATAAGTATTTCATTCGGAATTTGGATGACATAAAAGTAATCCTCGATTTTTTAAAGCCATTCTATGAAGCCAAAGTAATGTTATCTATACATGAATATCCGAGTATATATTATGTTTTCCTCATCGTAGATTCACTGCGGGATCCTATGCATAAATTTGAAGATGTTGATATATTAAGAGATTGTGCTAAAGCAAGGATAACTAAATTAAATGAATACTCTTCAAAAATCCAAATTGATATTGCAGAAATTGCAACCATCTTAGATCCCCGTTTGAATAATAATTATTTTATAAACCAGAACCTTTAAAAAAACTGAAACTAGATTATCTTGATAAATATTACTCATCACCAATATCTCAGACGATACGTTAGACAGGGAAAGTTCGGGATCTTCCGATGTTCATATCAAGAAGTCTTTTTTTTTCTTCGATATACAAACAAAAATCTGATAGGAGGTCTATAGATAAGATTGAAATTTATTTAAACTCGTCAATTGAACCTGAGAGCACAGATGTTATGTTGTGGTGGAAAAATAAAGAATACGCATTGCCTAACCTAACTAAAATGGCATATGAAATTTTATCTGTACCAAGTACAAGTGTGGCAAGCGAGGTGGCATTTTCAAAAGCTGGCCTCATCATATCTAAAAGAAGAAACAGATTGAGTAATAATAATATTCAGGCCTGTATGTGTCTTTCTTCATGGTTAAAAAAGATTATTTAACATTATATAACTTTTTTTACGTTAACATAATTATGTATATTTTTTCTTAGATCTGTAATAAGTTTTTAAGATAACAATAAATAAAGTTTATACAAATAAAACTCTGGTGTCTAACTAAATATATTACTAAGTAACTGTGTCTATAAACAATATTATGAATATATTTACATATAACCCCAGAAAGGCGAAATAGTCCCGAGGAAAGTGATAAAGGTTTCTCTAACAAAAAAAATCCACGCGAGTAAAGCCGCAGGTATTATTATACTGATTTGTTCTTAACAGTCATACTTTGTCGAGACTCGCTCTCAAGGTCGAGTCGAGCGTCGAGTTCGGCGCTATAATTGAGTTTTTTTTTTCTAAACGCTCAAGCCAACGCTCGAGCGTTTCTAAACTGCTCGAGCATTGACTTGAGCGTTTCTAAACTGCTCGAGCGTTGACTCGAGCGTTTCTAAACTGATCGAGCGTTGACTCGAGCGTCTTAGCGTCGACTCGAGCGTATTTACAACACCTGGACCGATTTGAAAAAATATTTTTTTGTATTAAAGTGTTGGTCTTTGGTATTTTGGCTTTCTAGTTGGTCCCATTGTCATCACGTTAGGTTCCGATGATAGAATAATGGAGAAATCGAGGGCACTCTTCAAATATTATAGGCACACCTATAGCGTTTTGGTTATTTCTTATAGTACCTGGTGCAGTTGCTCTCGAAAAGCATCGTTTGGGGAAGTGAACTTATGATGAATACCACAGTTGGCCACCGAAACTACTCAATGATATTTATTTCGTAGATTACGATTCAATTACTAGAATATGGATCCTAAGCACTTTATACTCGTTACAATGCATATGGTGATGTAGAGCTGATGGTGAAGTACCAGGAGAACTCCTCAAAAATTAACGGCTCTGCATCGGGAAAAGCAATATTTTGTAGAAGGTGATAATTAGTTCACATTTTAGCTTTTGTAACTAAATACTTATAAATTAAAAATTGACCCATACAACGGTTATTATTTTAGCCGCTGTCGGTATGTATGTAATCGGTGTTATTGGTTTTGTATTTTCTTTTTTTTTGACATCGCCTTCCGAAATTAAAGTTATTTTTAGATTTGTAGTGTTTTGATATGGAAATCGGTTTTATTTTTTGCAAAAATGTTTTTTTTTGAAGAAAATGTTGTGTTCATGGCTAAAATAATAACCACTGTATGGGCCGATCTTCAAGGTGCCAAGGTCGGTGTGAATATTTCAACAAATCGACATTCCTCCGCGCCTCGGCAAACAAGCTAAGCCACTTATTGCACATTGCACAAAGTATGCTAAAACACTTCAAATAATTTTCACGCAAGATCTGCTCCATGCACCCCCGATAGGCCGTTGTGTACTAAACGTTAAGGCAGAAGTATTAAAGTTGAATATCGCGTGCGCTCTTTCACTATGTTTGGGTTCGAAATAAAAGGTCGTAAGTCTCAATTCTTATTTCGTTTATAACTAATGTAATAATCGATCTAGAGAAAAATTATCTTATATTTGGATAATAAACTATATTTTCTTACTGTCAATACTAATTTTAGACATAAAAGCCGAGTAATCTTTATTAAATTTTGAGTACCTAATCCTTAAAAAAGACATTATTTTTGATTAAAAAATGAATCGAGCGAAAATGTTCCAATTACGTAACTAGTTTTAGACGTGTACAGAAAAAGATAAATCATACAGGGTGGCAGGGACATCGACGCATAAACGCTTACCGGGGATTCGGGACATGATTCTTGGAATTGGTTGGAATTTTTCGTCGGTTTTTTCTTAATTATTCAGGTTTTTTCACCAATTTTTTTTTACTAAAAACTTTATAAGACCATTGTTTCTATCTAACGCAATGAGATTTTAATTAAAAATAAAATTCACTTATTTCACTTAAAACAGCAATGTAAATAAAATTCGAAAGGGTTTTGCTAGAGCTAAACTGATCAGCTGTTTTGCTAGAGTTAATTAGCGAGGTCAACACAGCTGATCAGGTAGCCCTTCCGAGTTTTATTTACATTACTGTTTTAAGTGAAACAAGTGAATTTACTGTTTTTGTTTGCGTCGAATTTTTCTTAATTTTATTAAATTAAGAAAAAGCCGATGAAACATTTCAACGCAGGGGGTCCAGAATCCATGGTAAGCGGTTGCGCGTCGATGTCCCTGCCACCCTGTATACTAAAGTTTCATTTTGATTGTATGCATGATTGTTTCAGAATATTAATGCAAAGTTACATACAATTCAGGGAGCCTCCTCTTAATTATTGATTCCGGAATTTGTACCTTTATGTAGTAGTGAGTTTAGGGTAGTCAGAACCTAGAAAAATTGCTACCAGTAAGTACCAAAGGCTACCGTGTTATCCAGTTACTTGGTTGTGGAGGTCAGACATACAATCGCTCCACGTAAAATCTGGATCTGAGCTGCACGCGGTTAGGTAAAGCCTAGGAAAATGATAGGTGTACGAAAGTGTCACTCATAAGGTTCAATTTACACCGCCGCGGAATGGAATGGAAGCGAACGAAATTATACATAGCATAATGAACTTTATGTCGATTGTATAAAAAACAAACTAAATAGGAGCCACAAAAAGTTCGCGCGTCTTCCGCAGAATCCTCGCGCATTCTCAAGAATTCCCCCAGCTACTGTCGTTTATATACTTTAAAAATACTTTAAAATCGAAAGTAGTAGAAATTAAATTAACTCATGCATCTTGTCTACGACTGGATTTACTCAATAATGTTATATTTTGTATATATCTGTCTCCGGCTAATCCAAATACAGAGAATTTTGTAAACTCTCTATGTACTCATCTTGATACTATACATACTCAGAAAAATATTATTATCGCGGGTGACATAAATATAAATATTAAATATAGGGATACAGAATCATCCTGTGAGCAAAAAAACAGAACCAATTATCTCAACTCTCTATCTCTTTACGGAATACTGCCTGGGCACACTTTGCCCACCAGAAACGAAAACTGTTTCGACCATTTTATGCTCAAGATAAATAAGCAAAAAATTCAGCATCTATTGCTATTGATGAATTAAACAACTGATAATGCCGAAAGGTATTTACTTTGGTATTAATTGTTTAACAAAACGAATATAAAAATGCATGCGACATTACAAGGCGTAGAGAACAGAGAGAAAAAAAAAAGGTGAAAGCCACAGACTATGTATGCAACAATGGTCAACTGTAAGGCGCCAAATTTAAATGTTCAACACTCCCTCTAAATTTGAGCCTCCTAAATAAATTTTACAAAATTAAAGAAAACAGCAATCTGTTACTGTTAATAAAACATATTCACAACTGCAGATGAAAGTAAAATACAATATTCTACAATGTGAATGTACATACATTAATGAAATAGAATCACAAAAAAATGCTTTACATATATTATTGAAATTAAATCATAATTGAGACATGCCTAATTTATCTCTTAAGTACATAAACCTGTCTCTAGATAAAGCTTTTGTAAATATATCTGCCAGTTGGTCTTTACTACATACATAGTTCAAATCAATTATTTTTAAATAATATTTTTCTTTTACAAAGTGGTATTTAATATCTATATGTTTACAACGCTTGTGGTAGTTAGTATTTTTAATAACACTTATTGCACTTTGATTGTCTAAGTTCAAACACAAAGATTCTTGGGTAAATTCACTAATATCACACAGTAGCTGCTTGATCCACATAGCCTCTTTAGTAGCTGCACAGGCAGCCATGAATTCAGCTTCTGTAGTGGAGAGGGCAACAGTTTGCTGACGTTGGCTCGACCAGGTGATTGCAGCACCATTTTTGATGAACACATAGCCTGTTACAGATCTTCTAGTGTTCGGATCATTTGCATAATCAGCATCACTGTACCCAATGACAGATGGATCTGGTGTTTTATAATAACATAAGCCATAGGCTTTAGTATCTTTAAGATACTTAAAGATTTTCTTTACTGCAATCCAGTGTGGTTCTTTATAACAAGTTAGGAATCTACTCACCAGGCTCACAGAGAACATTACATCTGGTCGACTCACTGTAGCAAGATGTATGAGTGATCCCACAGCTTGGCGATATGGTATGTTCTTGTCTGGCTGATTATCCCCTTTTTCCAGTGTTACATGTGGATCGGCTGGAATTGCATTTGGATTAGCATCATTCATATTAAAGTCTGTTAGGAGCTGGTTGATATATTTGCACTGATGAATAAAAATAGAGTTGTCATTTTTCTCAATCTGCATACCAACAAAGTTACTTAATTTGCATATTTTTACTTCAAAAATGGTTTGTAACTCATTTATAAATTCTTTTAATACTGATTGACTCTTTGACAGTAACAGTCCGTCGTCAACATAAATACAAAGATAACATTTTGCTCCATTTATATTCCTGACATATACACATTGATCTGCATTACTTTGGATGAACCCAAACTTCTTTAAGACAGCATCAAATTTTGAGTTCCAGCATCTGGGTGCTTGTTTTAAGCCATATAGAGACTTCTTTAATTTACATACAACATTCTCCTCACATAGTAAGCCTTCTGGAGGGAGCATATAAATATCCTCTTCTAAGTCACCATATAAGAAAGCTGTTTTAATATCAAGTTGTATTACCTCAAGGTTGTGCAGCAATAGATAGTAGTATACGTATTGAGTCATACCTTACTGTCGGTGAGAATGTCTCCTGGTAATCGATACCTTTTGTTTGTGCAAACCCCTTTGCACACAGACGGGATTTATAACGTGGACCTGCTGACTCTTCTTTAATTTTGAACACCCACTTGCTTCCTATTGTTTTGACATCTGGGGGCTTCTTGATCAATGTCCATGTTCCATTTGTATCATGAGCTTTGAGTTCTTCATCAATAGAACTTTTCCATTTTTCAGCATCAGGAGATTCTATAGCTTCTTTGTAAGTCTGAGGAATAACATTTAGTTGTAGATCTTCTCCACAGCATAGGTATGTATTTTGTGACTGATTCTTATTAATATTCCTGGATCTTAATGTGATATAACTAGGTTCAGGAGATGAGATTGATATCTCTGGTACATAATCACTATCAGAGCTTTGCTTTTCTTCTTCATTTACTGTGTCAGTAAAGTAATCATCTGAGTCACGGAACTGGTTTTGTGGTGTAATTGTTTTTATCTCTGACAATTTCACTGGTACATAATTTTTCTGGACTGTTGACTCAAGGAATACTGCATCCCGGCTTTTAACAACTGTTTTAGTACTAGGTATGATAAACCTATATCCTTTGGTTTTCTCACAATATCCAATAAACAGGAGTTTCTGAGCTTTGGCGTCCCACTTTCTGCGTTTTTCCTTAGGCAGGTGAACCATGGCCTCACACCCAAACACTCTCATGTGATTGACTTTTGGCTTTTGTCCTGACCACATTTCTTCTGGTGTTTTGTCTGAGAGGGATTTAGTTGGAGATCTGTTTATGATGTAGGCAGCTGTAAGAACTGCTTCAGCCCAATAACATTTTGACAGTTTGGCATTTAGGATCATACACTTTGCTCTCTCAACCAATGTTCGGTTCATGCGCTCTGCTGTGCCGTTCTGTTCTGGAGTATATGGTGTACTAGACTGGTGAATGATTCCAGAGTCCTTCAGGTACTTAGAAAATTCTTTGTTCATATATTCAAGACCATTGTCTGTTCTGAGTATTTTGATTTTGCAGTTTAATTGATTTTCCACTTCATTCTTGAATTCTCTAAATTTCTCTAAGAATTCAGATTTCTTGTAAATGGTATAAACAAATATTTTCTTTGAATGATCATCCAGAAATGTTACAAAGTATTTGGCACCTCCAAGCGATTGGGTCTCCATCGGGCCACAGACATCAGAATGGACTAGTTCAAGTAGTTCCTTGGACCTTGTTCCTTGGCTCTTAAAAGGTAACCTGGTAAGTTTACCTTCCTGACAGGTTAAACATATCAGTTTTTCTGTAATTTTGGGTATGTTGACACCATCTGCATTTTCTGTCATTTTCTCCAGACTTGAGAAGTTCAGATGACCCATGCGTTGATGCCACAGGTAAGTATCGGTTTAATCAACATCAGACATGCATGCATAGCCACCAGGCATATTTAGCCGGTACATGTTATTGATTAAACTTGCAGTAGCTACGACTTCATTTGTACTATTAAGTATGACACAGCCGCTACTGTTAAAGTTTACTTTACCGCCACTGTTTATTATTTGACTCACAGATATTAAGTTAGTTGCAAGTTCAGGTACATATAAAACATTTTTAAATAATATATTGTTTTCTTGACCTTTTCCATTGTAGACACTCAGAGCTATTTCTCCAGATTTTTGCACTGTTAGCATTTTGTCATTTGCAACTTTAATATTTTTAATTAGCGGTACTGTAGCTCTCTGAAGTAGTTCATAATGTCTTGTCATATGGGCCGAGGCTCCTGAGTCAATATACCAGGCTTCATTATTGTTGAAAGTTGCTACAAACACTGCAGAATAACTTGAAGAGGTATCTTTGTTTGTATGATTCTTTTCTTTTCTTCTTGACTTGCACTCGGGGCTCTTATGACCATACTTATTACATGTGTAGCAGCGAGGACCTTTTGACTGTTTCTGAGGTACTTTCTTATGAGATCTGAGCTTTCTATGGCAATAATCATGGGCTTGTAACTTTCAGGGAGACCGGAGAGTAGCAGGGTACCCAGCCACTCATCATCTACTTGAAATCCTATATTACGAAGCTTATGCGCTGTTGTCATCACTTTGCTAACATATTCTTCAATGTTCTGGCAATCTGCTAGCCTTGTGTTACATAAATCACGCAGCAGACCAACTCGGCGTGTCAGCCCGGAGTCGTCGAAAGCCTTAGCTAAGTTGTCCCACACTTCTTTTGCAGTCGATGCATCCTGAATATGCACGAAATTGATGGGATCAACCAGTAGTATAAGCTTTGATCTTGCTTTAATGTCGTCTTTTGATTCTGGTGCGGTTGTGCGGTCACATTCGATACAATTCCATAATCCTTCGTGTTGTAGAAACGCTTTAACAGCAAAGCGCCACTTAGCATAGTTATCTCGACCGGTTAACTTTTCAATTAATGTCATTTGATTGCTGTTTGCCATATTTCACGAGAATTTCACTGATTTTGCACAATTCACCGGAGTCCGGAAGAACACGTTTTTGTTGAGGTTATATTTTTCTTGTAAACTATTTTTAGCACTGAGTCTTTCGAATTCTATTTGTTTAGGGCTTTCTGGGCCAATAACCTGATGAATTAAACAACTGATAATGCCGAAAGGTATTTACTTTGGTATTAATTGTTTAACAAAACGAATATAAAAATGCATGCGACATTACAAGGCGTAGAGAACAGAGAGAAAAAAAAAGGTGAAAGCCACAGACTATGTATGCAACAATGGTCAACTGTAAGGCGCCAAATTTAAATGTTCAACAGCTATCTTACACACAAGCGTAACTGATCACTACACCACTCTTCTATCCCTCGCTATCAAATCAAAACAAATCGTAAGGCCTAACAAAACTAGATCTATTATAGATTTCGAACAAGCACATCAGTTTTTACTTAATAACAATTTAGCAGACTTACTTCTCTGTGATGATGCTGGAACACTTACAAATCTTCTCGTTTACAAACTATCAGAATCCGTAAATAATAACACTATTTTTATAAAAATTCCAAATAGTAAACGTATTATAAAACCTTGGATAACGCCAGGTTTATTACGTTGCATTAAAAACCGCAATAAGTTACAAAAAAATAGTAAAATGGATCCCCACAATGATATATTTAGAATAACGTATACAAGATATAGGAATTATTGCAATAATCTCTTAAAAAAATTAAAAAGAAAACATGACAGAGAATTGATTACTAATTCAGTCACCAATAATAAATTGCTTTGGAAAAACATAAAATTAATTAGCTACGGAAATAATTCTAATAATCACAGTACCGAATTGTTAAGTGTTTAATCATCCCCATTAGAATCAGTCAATTTTATAAATGACTATTTTGCGAATATTGGTAAAAACCTTGCACAGCAAATCCAGCCGCCATTAAATATAGAACACAACCGCAATTGTTTTTCTACAGCACTTCATTCGTGCTGTTAGACACAGATGAAGCTGAAGTGAAACATATCCTTATGAGCTTAAAGTCAGATAGTGCTTCCGGTTGGGATAATATTCCCACTGGTTATCTGAAACATATAAGTAAGGATATCGTTCCAGTGATAACACATCTTGCCAACACTTGTTTTAATCACGGCATTTTCCCGGTTGCTTTAAAAAAATCGATTATTACTCCAATATACAAGTCAGGGGACAGAAAGGATGTCGGTAATTACAGGCCTATATCCGTTCTACCTTCAATCTCAAAAATAATAGAAAAATTAATAAATAAAAGACCAATAAAATTTCTTAATGATTTTAATATACTTTCGGACTCACAATTTGGTTTCCGGCAAGGTATTTCTACTGAGGATGCGGTTACTAGACTAAGTACACTAATAACAGAACAACTTGAAAGTGGCAAAAAATGCGTGACTGCATTCTTAGACCTAAAAAAAACCTTTGATACTGTTTTAATTTTCTGCCCCCGTCCTTATAGGTAAATTGGAGACTATTGGTCTACGTGGATTGCCTCTAAACCTGTTTAAAGACTATTTGACTAACAGAAAGCAAAGGGTGAGAGTTGATCAATACGTCAGTGGAGACGCTGATATGTCATACGGTGTCCCTCAGGGAAGTGTCTTAGGGCCGACTATGTTTCTCATTTACATAAATGAATTGTGCAACATGCATATCCCTAATTCACACATCTTTTCCTACGCCGATGACACGGCTATCGTCTTCACTGGTGACTCTTGATATGACGTTAAATTAAATACGGAATCCGGTTTAACTCAGGTTTCAACTTGGCTGAGACAAAACTTGCTTACGCAGAACATTTCAAAAACCAACTATATGCTTCAGCGTAACCAACCGCGCTCAGCCTAGTGTTGACTTTAATTTGAAGGTCCATTTGTGTAACGTTGACGATGGCTCGGACTGCAGCTGCTAAACTATAAATAAAGTACCCCACACTAAATACTTAGGTGTTATAGTTGATCAGAGACTATCTTGGCATCCTCACCTTGACCAAATCGCAAATAGAATTAGGAAATTATCTTGGATATTTCGGACCCTCAGACATGCGATCCTTAAGAAAGTTTTTAGTCCTGCTGGCCGCTGTAAAAATCTCCTTAACCTAACATATGTTGCGCTTGCCCAGTCAGTGATAATTTATTGCATCTCAGTCTGGGGGGTGCAACGAAAACAAAGATGTTGGTGGTGGAGCGTGCTCAACGCGCCCTTATCAAATGCATGTACTTTAAACCGAAAAGGTACTGTACTGAGAAGCTATACCAAATAAGTGACTTGCTGTCGGTCAGAAAACTATATATTACTCAAATAGTATTAAGACAACATAAATCACTGACTTATGATCCAAGTATACAATTAAAAAGGCGTAAAGATATAATCCTGAAAATACCACAAACAAGGACCATGTTTGCCAGTATGCAACTCCGTAAAAGGTCAGCTCACCTATATAATATAATCAACAAACACATATATATACCCAAGAAATAATTACGATGGTAAAAAAATGTTAACAGAATGGGTGAAAACTCTTACCTACAGTGAGACTGAGAAACTTCTCCAACATTCACACTAACACTACCAATTGCATGTATACACATACACCCTTTCCCCTCCCCTCTCTCACACATACAAACATGCACACACACACACGACATATACACATTATACACACAACGCTACATCACTACTCAAAAACACACAGACACATATCACAACTTAAACACACACGTTCACAAATGTTCAATTTTTTTTTAATTGCTTTTAAGTTCCTTTTACAGTGTTATCTATTAGTTTATCTATCTCTATTAGTTATGGAACAGCGGAGTCTCCTAATACAGACATTATTTGTCTAAAAGGAGGCTCCAATCACTATGCTATGTTGTACGAAAACTGTTTTTTTTTTTCAATAAATAATTATTTATTTTATTTATTATTTATTTTTATATATTATACAATTGACATAAAGTTCATTATGCTACGTACAATTTCGTTGCAGAAAGTCGCTTCCATTTCATTCCGCGGCGGTGTAAATTGAGCCTAAAGCGCTAATCATTTCAACATTTCTAACACGTGCCACGTTTCTAACACGTGTTTTTCCATGTAAAAATATTAGACAAAACATTTTTCTTACAAGTTCATTGCGGTACTTTAAAAACCCTACTTAGTATTTCTACTATCATCGCTCTAAATAATTATTATCTACATCGCAAATCAAGAACATACCTACTCCTATTAAAAAAAATATGCAGGCGGAGCAGTATGAAATTTGTCACTGTTAAGGTTATACGGAGAAGGTATTTTTATTGTTGATAAGCTCACGTTTGACCATATCTCTGCTGATGGTTAGCGAAAATGTGGTCAAAGATGAAGCACGCTTGCCTAGAAGTAACCTATTTACTCTTGACTTGTAGACCCCCAGGTTATAGCTATCAGTAAATACAGACTTCGGTAGGTCTACAAAAATCTTATATTTTATGTGATAATGCATTTGAAATATTCTAAATTTTCATCGAATTTCGGTCACTAGTCGACTACTTGTCATAAGGTACATGCATTGAAATATGCATATTACTTTACTCAAAGTACCAACACTTTTCCATTAAAATACGTTCACGACACAATATCCTATCTTGGTTCAAGTTTGTGAACTAATAACCGTAAGTGCAGAAACTAAACGATGGAGTGCCCCGTCGGGATTCTATAGTATCCTGTAGTATCGGGGCTCTTATTTGTTTTATAGTTTTATGCGCATTAGTGGAGAAGTAAGGAAGATTTAAAGCTGTATAATGTATTAGTATTTTTATAGTCCCATAGAAGGAAAATAATGGTAGTCGACGGAAACGAGGAAGGCAAGAGAAGAGATGGGAGGCCGAGTTAAGATTGTCCGGCCCATTGGAGATAGTCGTTCCTAGGAAGAGATAACAATGAAAGATGTTTGAGAAGACTTTTTCTTCTTGACGTGGATATCATCACGGATGTCTTCAAACCTGGGGCGGATGAAAAGGTTATTCAGACTTTAACTGACTAAAACGATCCCGTGTCCCCTAGTTTCCAGTGGGGGTTGCGGCAGTACTTAAATTCTTCAACCCAGCCGTAGACTGGTGACGATCCGCCTATGTGGGGTGTTTGTGTCAGTGAGAGTGAGAGAGTCAGGAAGAGTAGAGAACAGTGGGGTCTTAGTGAACATAGGGTGGTTTTAGTCACTGTATGCTCGACAGGCTTTCAGACTCTCACTGACTCAGTACAGACATAAAAATACACACGCGATTCGAGGCGGTATTGCATTCTACGCAGTGACACGAGGCAACTTAGATACAGTGTTTACGCTCCCGTCTGCACCTCTTATTATATAAAGACACACACACACACATATACGAAACACGAAGAATATATATCACGCGTCACGTGACCGTCATGGGACTTGTGTTTCACTATTTATTTTATATTACGGTATTTTTTTTTTAAATAGATTCGCGTTTGACCACTATCTCACCTGATGGTAAGTGATGATGTGATCGAAGATGGAGCACACTTACCTAAAAGTAACTTATTCACTCTGGACTTAAAGACTCCCAGGTTGTAGCTGTCGGGAAACACAAACTCCGACAGGGAATTCCACACCTTAGCCGTACGCACAATGAAGGTATTCCCAAAACGTTTTGTGCGTATGGGTGGGATGTCCACCATGTAACGATGGCGCTTCACCGTTTGTCTCGTAGTTCGATGACGGAACGGGCTTGGCGGAATTAGATTGTGTAATTCCATCGCACACTCCCCGAAATGTAACCGATAGAAAACCGATAGACTTGCAACTCGTCGTCGGTGTTCAAGGCTCTGGAGCTTTGACTCGACCAGTGCATCGTTGCCAATGAGTCTCTTGGCCCGCTTCTCGATAGTTAACTGTAATTATTTAATATTATTGTATAAATTATTTAAGTAATATTTATTTATTTATTTACACTTTATGCACATAGGTACAAAGGCGGACTTAATGCCGTAGGCATTCTCTACCAGTCAACCATGAGTGGTGAAGAGATGAGTGGAAGGTGCAATATGTACGTGAACATTATATTGGAAAAATAATTATAATAATAGTGATAAAACAAAAAACCTAATATCATAAAATCGAAATATCATAAAATAGAAATCTACATAAATAATATATATGAATAAATACTTATATAAATACATATACATACATATATACTTAAGAACAAATGAAAATTAAATATGGAAATTCTGCTTATTGGTAAAGAAAGTGGATCCGCAATTTCTTTTTAAATGCGTAGCGATTGTCAGCCGTCCTGATCTCGAGAGGAAGCGCATTCCAGAGGAGAATGGACTGGATATGAAAAGAAGAATGAACAAAGTCAGAAGTATGAGAAGGACAGAGTAAGAGAAGATTATTGGATGAACGTAGATTCTTATTGTGTGAAGAACATAGAAATTGAAAGTGAGATATTAGATAAGAAGGTGGGCTGGGAGAGTTGAGTAGTGAGAAAAGCGTTGTCAAAGCGCGCAAACTTCTCCTCTGACGAATGGTCATCCATTTAAGTTCAGACCTGAAACTTGAGACATGGTCATATTTCCTTAAATTAAATATGAACCGAATGCAGTTATTAAGAATACGGTCAAGCTTATCCAGCAAGACCGCATTCAGGTCGTAGTAGCACACGTCACCATAGTCAATCAAAGGGAAAATTAAAGTCTGCACAAGCATAGTCTTTGTCTTAACAGGCAAAAAGTTCCTCAGACGACACAAAGAACGCAAAGTGCCATTGGCCGTTTTGCTGACACTAGATACTTGACTTTGCCAGCCAAGTGTCGAGTCAAGATGCAAACCGAGATCTTTTACGCTCGAGCTAATGGGAATGACGACACCATTAAAAATAATAGGAGGTAGAGAGATAGCCGCCACTCTACCCATCATACGTGAACTACCAATAACGATGGCCTGACATTTTGAGGGGTTTACTGACACTCCAAATCTATCAGACCAGTCATTGATAGCCTCCAAATCCCGGTTTACATCCCCTATAGCGTCCGACAAACCTTCTACCCGCACAGCTGTATATAATTGAAGATCATCGGCATAAAGATGATACGAACACCGAAGACAGTGAGTAATAAAGTTAATGAAGACAGAGAATAATAATGGAGAAAGAATACCGCCTTGTGGAACACCAGCATCCAGGCCACGCTAACTCGAAGATCTCTCATCAACGCGTACCGATTGCTGACGTCCCCGAAGATAAGAAGAGAACCATTCCAGCGCCTCGGAAGAAACCATAAGATGGGAGAGGATAGCAAGGAGTATATCGTGACTGACCGCGTTAAAGGAATTGGAGAAATCAATTAATTAATATTATTTGCCGGCTTCATTTCCGTACGTCATATTTTTAAGGCAATCACTGAAAACCAGCGCCGTGCTGTGGGCATACCTATGGCATAGCATTATGCTGAGTGGGAGCCTTGTTGCCACGACCAGGACATGCATTTGCCTTGATTTTTTTTTGTTTCCTTTTTCATCATAAATTGTCAATATCTAAATCTTTGTCCTTACATACTAACATAATTATAAGTACCAATTACTAACTCTAGTCTTAAGGAACTAAATAAGTTTTTAATATTGTTAGCATGTCGTTTGTCTGTTGGCAACATGAAGGAAAAAATCTGTTAATGGCAATGACTTTTATTTTGATCAATCAACACTATTCTTCCAGTTCTTTACGCTGTCAAACAGAGATCATTTTTTAAGAAATACTAGATGCGAACTATTTTTTACCATATTAATTATTTCTAGTGAAAAAAGCAATGGCCTACGACCTAAGTTTTCATACAGTCCTGCTTCGCACAGATTGGTAGATTGCCCATCTTTAAAAAAATACCTAACAAATATACACAAAATAATTCATTAATTCTGGTCAAGTTCTTTCGAAGGCGCTCGATAGTATAAAAACCACTGGAACACGAGATACAACAAAATTATATAATTATCTTTTAAAGAAATAATTCATTATTCATAGGCCCGATATTTAGCTAAAACTACACTGCTATGTTTACTTACGTTTTCTCTTGGTACCGAAGTACTGGACCTAAAATAAAGAAAGAAGTATTTTAGTTAGGTGAAGAAACAAACGTTTCAATTAATATAATATGGCAAATTACCTACCTATAATGTAAAATTATTGAAGCTATAATTCTGGCTACTATTTAAATTAACTCTCAATGGGCTCTTAATCTCATAGGTCAAATCAAAGTATTCAGTCAATGTAATGGGTTATTTCTAGCAAGTATGCTCTATTATTGATCACAATAGTTGAAACGATGATTAAACACGAGCTTATCAGTAATAAGTAGTTTCGGGGTTCCACCCAGACCCGCTAATATTGTTGCTGTTGTAGTATCGTTCTTATATTTTATTTAAATATTATTTTTACACTTAATATTCTCAATCAATTATATTTTTTTACTAACATTATAGTTTGTAAGCTCGCAAATGTACCTACTAACAAATATGAATGGTTCTGAATTATTATTATTTTTTTAATACTTTTTTTTTAAGTTTATAAGGTTGTTCTTAAGTATTTTCACCTCAAAAAGAAGAAAGAACTCAAAACCAAGTTATCATTTTAGGTAAATCTTTAATTCCATATGTTTAACCATAAATATACAATTATACATATAATACCTACTGAAACAAAAGAGCCATAAACACTCAAGTATTTTTTTAATCACTGAAGACACTAGCAGAGGCCTAAACATATCTCATTAAAAATTAAATTAAGATTAGGACCAGCTGCCGCCTTCTACTTCGCCTTAATTAGCATAAAAGTAATTAAAAACGATATTTAAATACGTGCAGACTGGTAGCGACACATTTTATTAACAAAAAAAAAAATATCTCAGCTATATTTTCCTGTGTACCATTTCACTAAGATAAAATATTAACTGAAAATGAAAACTAAAAGCATGGTCAAATCGTTGGAGTTTATTTTATAATTAAATTAATTTGAAAAGGTTTACTGAAAACATTCAAAATATTCCTTTTGCCTTTAAAAGCTTATATTATGCAAGTTTGTTCCTACTTTCGCCATTACTAAACATATTTACGTCGAATTTACCTTGTACGTTTAGTTTGAATACAGATGTGAACAACAATGGTCTTAACGCGCACGTTTACGTTAGAGTGCAATGAGAAAACGTACGAAAGTAATTAAATTACTCGTATCGGTGTAGTCAGTAACTTAAAGTTGATTTTTTTTTTAAAGTTCATTTGCTTTTGTGAAAAGTATCTCTTTTGGATTGTACGGGTAAGAAAAGCGTCTAGCAATGTAGTTTTGACTACAGGAATCAATTTTAGAATAATTTAAATAAAAATATATCGAAAATATTCGAATGTAAAAGGTATACAAATCTTTAAAGAAAAGCACTGGCTGCCGATTAGTCCGTGAACTGGTGATCATTCGTTATTTACTGAGATTTTTTTATTTATATAGGTACTTAATTAATATCTTTATTCTTAAACTAACATGACTTATGTATTGCTAATTTAAATATTTCTATCACGATACATTATGGTGGCTCATATCCTGACTTATTATTTGCAATAAACTACAAAATGAGTGCACAGATTTATATGCACATTTTCACTAATGGATAGACTGATTTATGAGAAAGATTTAAGTATACAGCGTGGCGATTAGGTTATCCCATTAATTGAAACCACGTACTCTATATTAGGTATTTTATCATATACAATCAAAATAATTTAATAATAAACAATATTATAGGCGTGGGACCTTTTTCAATCTTAATATTTCACGACATCATGTATTGCCTAAACGTAATCAGCTGACTAATCACTTGGCGCGTGCTCCACCGGCGCTGGCGCCGTGGCGTTGCCGCTTTTACAGGTCAGTAAACTAATATTATAAAGGATTATTTATTTTTTACCAATAACGCCATTTATTTTGTTTGAAAAATGAAGTTCCTTAATTTTAGTAAAATTATTTATTTTATTATTTTAACGGACTGATAACAACTTGTAATACCTGCTGTATGATTTAATGTGATAACCTAATGGCCACCCTGTATAATTTTTTAAGGTTTTGTGTGAATTTGCAGAATGAGATCGTACGAAGCCAGGCCGGGTCGCTAGTATTTTAATAAATTAGAGAGTCTCTTAAATATTGCCTTCCCTTATTACAATAGAATATTATGCAACCCTCTTATAGGGTTGTGATGGTACAATAAGTAGTCACTCAAAGTAAAATATTGGTACTCAGTTACACCCGGGGTGTCTTGAAGCCGACCCCAAAGTACTTGAAAAAAGGCGAGCATATTAATTTTGCTTAAAAATGAAGACTAAGATGAAATTCTTCCACAGTGATTGCCATATTACGTTTTTTTATAAAACTATGATCCACTTTAGCAATTTATCATGCATCCTGGGTGACTTTAACTTTCGTTCTGTCAAAAGTGATTGGCCTGTCGCAGTCTAATAGAAATAAAATAACATTGAAAGACTTTAGCAATACACACATCAAAAGTGTCTAGGGATCAACATATATTTTTGCAATAACTTTGCTCCTGATTGATATTAATTAAAATTTTCTTTAAGGATTCATCAAATAAAGTGTTTTCGTTTGTCACAGTAACGATAAACCAAGTCACCTTTGCATTAATAAAGAAATTTGCCATTTTCCTAATAAAGGGATTTTTGACATTTGAACCACTAACATTAAAGTTCGAAAAAAAGACTGAAATAACAGTTTTCTTTAAAATTTTATTGGGTAACTTAAACAATTAATAATCCGTGTTTCTACCGCGAACACTAACAACACAAGAACATCGGTTTGGCATACTCAAAATGAGTTCATCCAAATCACGCTGTGGAATGGCCGCCCATGTTCGTTGCAACAACAAAAAAAGGTCTTCTTGCGACTGGATACCCTCCATATTCGGCCGAGCTCTTCTCTGTAGCATATCCCATGCATGCTCAATCGGGTTCAAGTCTGGCGACTGAGCAGGCCAGAGCAGGACATTGATGTTAGCTGCGGCGAGAGTCTGTCTTACAACTCTTGCGGTGTGCGGTCGTGCATTATCATGCATTAACTGAAATAAGGGACCGATTTGCACTTGTAGAGGAACGATGACGTCAGATACAATCGTCTCAGCATAAATTTGAGCGTTGAGGTTGCCTCTGATCCAAATCAACTCAGTTCTTCCGCCGATCCAAATACCCGCCCATACCATGATGGTTCCACCACTATAAGGATGGACTTCCTGGCAGGATTTTAATCGCTGTTGGCGTCCAGGGGTTCTCCAGTGTCGTATACGTCTTGTATCCGGTCTCATACCAAAACGAGACTCATCAGAAAAGCACACGAAACGCCATTGTTCTTCTGCCCAATTTCTGTGTTCAAGAGCCCATTGATATCGAATCCTACGATTGTGCATTGCTATAGGTGGTACCCGTAGCGGTCTTCGGGAATGAAGGTTCACTTCATGCAAGCGGTTTCTGACTGTTTGGTCGCTAATTAAGTTCCCTGAAGAGTGATGAAGCCTCACGGCTAACATCATGGCGGTTATTGTTGGAGCTCTTCGAGTTAAGATTTGAATATATCGGTCTTGTCTCCGTGTGGTGCAGCGATACCGTCCTCTATGGCGCTCAGCCACGGTACCAGTGCTTCGGTAACGTGTCCAAAGTCGACTGATAACACTCTGACTTGTATTCAGAGCTAAAGCCACAGTACGTTGCCGGGAACCAGCTTCTATCATTCCCACGGCTCTGAGCATTTCTTCCCTGTTTAAATGACGTCGCCGCTCCATAATAACGTTGGTTTTAATCAGTAGTAGGGAAACAGTAGCACTAATAATGTCTTCAATGCGTTGTATGTTTTTATAGGGAAAATATTGACAGCTGATTTTCATCTTTTACTCGAATTTGATTAACAGTTCCTGTTTCAAATTATGAAATGCACCAAAAAGGATCCATATAAATTTATAAAATCATAAATCTATTACAAAGCCACATCTCAATCTCAAGAAATCCGCATAAAAATGCTTGATCCCTAGACACTTTTGATGTGTGTATTTAATGTTGTCATAATTTAAGTCCATGCAGCCTCTTTCCATCCAAAATACTGCACCAACGCTTATGTTCTTATCACTTATTTTCCTTCACGATTACTTATCATCATTAAGTAAAATAATACAATTTTTTACACAATAAAAATTACTATAATACAAATTTCAGGGATCTTGTTATATTATTTTCATTAATGACATGCAACTTCTAATCAACTTGAAGGCAAAGATAATCCTATCACGCCTTTGTACTTGACGGCAAATGTTTGACAACTGAGGACAGAGTGGTTTGTATGGGAAAAGAAAGTTATTGTTTTTACGGTTTTCCTCGTATTTTTTACGTTTTTCTCTCCATAAGAACTTTCCTCAGACTTCATCAAACACAAGACAAAATAAATGAGTCAAATCGGTTTAGCCGTTCTCGAGTTTTGCGCTTAGCAACACATTTAGCGATTCATTTTTATTTATACAACGTGTAATTTAAAGGGTATATACATACCAAGTGCACGGCTTCTTTGGATGATAATAAACGATATGGCAAGGGTTTTCTAACCCTATGTGTACATGTGTGGAGCATATTAGAAATTTCAATACATTGATACCAGAGACCGAATTTTTCAAATTAAGAAGAACGAAGAGAATTATCGTTTTATTGGCAAGTGACGTGGAAAGTGATGACCGTCATAGTGCTGTGACACGTTTGTTATTAGGTACTGGTATTCAAGAAACATATGAAACCAATAATTTGGTGTCAATTCTGTGAGTCACTTATTTTGAGCTGAAACTTTGCATAGAGACTCCATACCAGATGTTGTCTTTAGTCCTTTTGGATAGATATAGGGTTTTCGTAACACGTTGTATATAGATATGCCTCCACAGCCCAGTAACTGGATAACACAAAACCTCTTGTCACTTGTGTCAGATTTTCTGGCCTCTAACTAACTGGCACAACTGTCAAAGGTGTGTAATTGACAGCCATTACTATGGGAAGAATCCTGTTTTGTGATGTCGTCGTCTCGCGGACCGACCTCGCCTAGATTTATTTGACGCCAACTAGTATGAGTGAATAATTCAAAATTAAGAAAATCTAGCCCGTCAGTGTCGTAACATTATAAAAATAACCCAGAAAAGCTCTACAAATCTACATAAATAATAAAATAAATATACTTCCAAAGCAAAACTAAATTTTCAAGTTTTTCCGCTATTATGTACCTATATATTTTTTATAAGAGCAAGCGTTGCTTAACCTCAAAGACTCAAACAGCTGTTTAGCCATGAATTCCAAAAGCCTGTGAGGAACCAATATCTACCGCTAAGCTGCAAGATACCAAACAGAACCTGATCATCTATTCGCACTTCCAACACACATTGTTCGTCGATCCACATTCCCGTATTCCTAAAACCAATTGCCATCTAAATGTAACTACACATTGAGCGTGTGTACAATCGTCAGTACGACGCCCGCGCACTTATCCCGATTGAGATCAAGCGAATGAACGTAAATTTAAAACGTGAGCAGTGTGGATACTTTTCCCTTTTCACGTGTAATACATATGTACCTGTTCTTAATACAAATCGTTCGTGTCTCATTGGTTTGGTACGTGAATATTAAAGACGATTTTCTGCCAAGCGATTTTCGTTGTTTTTTTTTTCAGCTTGGCTTTCAGTTTTGTTGTACAACTCTAGTAGATTTTATCTTCGTATTAAAACTCATGATTCGAGTATGAACAACGAACCCATAACATCATTCGTTAAAGAAAGCAGAATAAAACCTTTTTGAAGAAAATTCCATCCATTACGTCATAAATACAAGGTGTCTTATCATAATAAAACACACATTACGCAAACGCTAAAGAACTTATCAGCAATATTTATTAAAAAAAAAAAACTAACCGTGATAGTATTTATCAATCATAACATTTGACTAGATTCTTAATTCTAATTTCTGTCAGTTTAAATTAAGAACCGAAAGTTGCTTCTCTGCCAATCAATAAGTCAGTAAGTATTTGAAGTTCAAATTAATGTTTCGATATTTTAAAAATAAAACTAAGTTGATAGGTAGAGATAGACTGTAATCTTAAAATTGTATAATAAATGGAATTTGCTAAGTAGAAAGATGGTTTTACATGTATTAGGTATACACTTTGTTTGCGCATGGTTTTAGTGTTTGCATAAACGACAACCACTGTTAAAACATATGCGCGGAAAACATTTGGTATGTGAATGTAGTGGCTTGGCAGCTTTATAATGTCTTTTCAGGATTCTATTGAAGCGACTGTACTGCTATACGTATCTATATAAGTGTGCTTTCTTTGAATAAATGTGTTTCTATCTCTAACATGGTCTACCGTTATTCAATTATATCTTTAACTTCTAGTTTGACGGTTATATTTTGTTTTACTAATCAGAATGACTCCACTCTTTTGTTTCGCTGCTAAGAGATCTGATTTGGTACTAATTAGTCTGTGTGATTTTTCGTTAAGCTAACCCCTAAGATCTGCATGGCTGTCACATATATAGATGCTGGCAGGAAAAATTCCGAATCATTCCCGTCGAATACTTCGGAAGTATTCCGAAATATTCCGAAACTTTGGGAATATTTCAACTGTCAAGAAAAAACAGGAAAATCGACCTTAAAATTCTGTTAATATACCAAAACCTGCTCCTAAGTAGGTATAACAAATACTTTTCTGAAAACCGCATAAAAAAATAAAAACGTGTTTGCTTGCAAGGTTTGCCTTTATTATTTTGTTTTTATTGACTGGGCTATTATACGCGTTAAGTAGGTAATGATTAATACCTACTTATGCGACTCGCGAATACTCGTGATGCGTACAGAGTTACATACAAACTAACCAAAAACATGGGTAACCCTTTTTCAAAAAGCAAATCAAATATGCTTGGCCTGGTTTTTTATTTCACAACTGACATTTAAGGCTATAATCGCATAGCACGACTTACAACTCTATCACCTAATGCATGTATTTTGACCAATAGGATGCACGAAGCGTATTTTAGTAGTGTTCGTAATAGTAAGTATTAATATAATGTTACACGCCCTGTACTCACAAAATGCATATTATTTCTAATTGGGAGAAACCAGGAAGGGATGTGGTTTGTCACTAGCTGCGCTTATATTACATTATATATATTTATATTATATTTTCTTAAGTGAGTATGCCTATCTTTGGCCGATAGTACCTACTTAAAAACAAAAGAATAAAAATCCTGTTAATCGCAGGCTAATAAATCTACCTATAAAAATATCAACATATACTTAATCAATCCCATTTATAATAAAATAAACATTTATATTTTACTCTCGTAGCGTACGTACTCTCGCACTGAACAATAATTAACTCACCCACCACACAACAAGCAAACACATTTATTCCCATTGAATTATTCGGGCGAAATATTCGGAAACATTCGATTGCGGGGTACGAATCTTTCTCGCGGGGGGGAAAACTTCTCCGGGGAGCATCTCCCCTCTTACAGCACCCCGCACCGCCATCGCCTGCACGCACGACTCGTGGTCGGTGGCAGTCGGGCGCGCGCGTCGCGGCGTCATTCCAGCGCGGCGGCAGCGGCCGGCGCACAGAGGGGCAGCGACGGCGACGATCGACGATCGATGCAAAATACGACTTTTCAGCAAAAAAAAGTTGAAATCTTAATAAATAATTAAAAGTTTCTTTAAATCAGAATGATTCAAAATGAATTTATCATTTTGAATAATTCTGATTTAAAGAAACTTTCCCAGAAGTATTCCGGAATTATTCAGAAGTTTTGCAACTATAGTCACATACCAGTAGCTTATGAAATGAATATTTTGATTGTAAATTGGTTGTAAATAACCCTTTTACATTTCATTAATTGCAATTTTAATTTTAGCTAAATGAGACCGGTATTTCCTAACTGACTACTCTGAGAAGAAACACTGTCGTAGTGTTTCTTAAATTCTCTTTTAAAGTCGATACAATTCGTACTGGTCAAATTACATGAGTAAAATGTAGATTTATGTCTGTGGTGCCCTTTTGAGGAAAGAAGCACACATGTGTATTTATTGTTTTGAGTTACCGATATTTCGGCACTGTTGCAAGCGCCATGATCACGGATGAACTGAAGTAATTGCGAGTGGACGTTTATGAGCAGACGAATCGGTTTACCCTCTTTTTCATTCGTTTTCTGTTAGCGACACCGCTACCACTGTCACATGTATCACTAAACACTTGATTCTGTTCCCGACACACAAAACTCACCGTGTCGACTCGTACTCGTACTGTTAGTGACCATGTTAGCTTAAAAACTTATATTAAGAAGCACACAGATTTGAGCGGACCTGTCCAGACAGCATTGGTCAGTTATCGTATAGCTCAACTTAGAATTTAAGGAGCTCAACGATTTGACGAACAATAACGGGTTTTCCGAGGCATAGAATAATATTGATATGTTAAGATGGACCATCATCGTCAAGATCCATTCGCGGACCGACCTCAGTAAGTGTTGCTTAACCTAAAAAAGCGACGTGTGCGGCTGTTCTAATTTAACTACGAGCTTCTTAGTCTAAAAACTAGTTTATTACATGCGCTATCGTTACACGGTGGACATCCCCCACAGGCCCGACAGGCCCGTTGGTATAGTGGTCAGTGGTCCTGACTGCTATGCGCAAGGTCGTGGGTTCGATTCCCACCTAGGACAAATGTTTGTGTGATGAGCACGGTCATTTGTTCTTTGTCTGGGTGTAATTTATCTATAATATGTATGTATTTAGAAATATATATGTATGTTTATCAGTTGTCTAGTATCCATATCACAAGCTCTGCTTAGTTTGGGACTAGATGGCGTTGTGTGAAAAGATGTGGAATATATTATATTATATTATTATATTATATGCACCAAACGTTTTGGGAATGCTTTAATTGTGCATACAGCTCAAGAGTGGAATTCTCTGCCGGAGTCTGTGTTTCCTGATAGCTATAACCTGGTGTTTATGTCAAGAGCAAATAGGTTACTTCTAGGTAAGTCCGCATTATCTTCGACCACATCGTCGCTTACCATCAGCTGAAAATGTGGTCAAACGGGAGCCTATACAACGTATAAGTACCTGAAATTCCATATCTATTCAAAATGGCTGAAAACAATATAAAGTATGGAGTCTCTATACACAACGAGGGTTAATAACTTTCCATGTCAGTTGCTAATAGCACGATAATTCTCTTCGTTCTTCTTAATTTGAAAAAATCGGTCTCCGGAAAATTGGAAAAATTAATTTGAAAAAATTTCTAATAAGTTTCACACATGGAGACAGGATTACAAAACAGTTGCCATATCGTTTGTATGTATATACTCTTTAAATTACACGTTGTATCAATAAAAAAAATACTATTTATTTTAATAGATGGAGACAAAATAAGATATTCTGATATAAACCTGATTACTTATCACTTCTAAGCGTTAACTTCTCTCGCTGGATGAGATTTTCACATCACGATTTATAACTTTGTCATTATGAATAATTTATATCTTCAGGCTTCGCAAGTAAGCATGGTTATTAGGTTTTCTTGACACGTAACACGCGTTTATGGGGGAATATACCATTTTGTATAGGTGTAGGAACATTTTCAATGATCTTAATGCTTATTGCCTTTATGGTGTGGTTTGGAGAATTACAATGGAATACTGATTTATCTACGGAAATTCGATTTTGTTACGTACAATGAATTTTCTTTTATTTTTTGTCTTTTGAAAAATTTCATGCACAATAATGAAACATGATAATTCATAATGCCTACCTTTTTGGCCTCGTTTAAGTTTCTTTCAAATCGTTGCCTTTGGCGACTTAGTTGTATCTTATTGCTTTTTGTGTCCCAAATTAACTTGTTTTATCTTTTTGATGTGATTTCTTATTTAACATATATTTTATTGACTATTTAAACAACACTAATCAAAATCTTAAATAAAGCATTAAATGATTCGTTCTCAATGTTCTCAAGAGATTGGCGGCACTGTCAAGTTTTATGGCCTTTGGAGTCTGTCCTTGGGTTATAAAAAGCACTGATGCTTCCTATGACCAAAGGCTTTGAAGCCTCTTCGAAATTTTTGTGAAAAGGTATTTTGTTTATACTTAATTCGGAAGTAAGTCTGTTTGCCTATTCGTTAACCTTTCACGTCTTAACTACTGAACAGATTTCAATGAAAATTTCTATAGATCATGCCTTAGATTAGGACAAAGGGACATACACCTCGGAGTACCTATGTACCCATAAGATACCCTTCAGTTTAAAGCAAGCAAAACCACTGATAGAATATTGTATTAAATAACATCAAAGGACAAACCAACACAACCCAAAAACTACATCCCTTATCCGTCCATCTAAAAATACCTTCATCAGACGTCAGACTACTCATCCCTCAACAAATGAGCTACATGACTTGTCCCTCCGTGAGTTAACACCCTCATTTGACGGGTCACATACTCTTCCCATTACTTATGCAAACGCATGGTACCCTTAATGTCATGTCGTCATGTTGGTACTACCAGACTAGAGGCTGCAATAAGGATGAATTGGGGTCAACATAATAAAAAGAGTATGGACCAATAACTGGTTAAATTTGGAATTGTCTTTGGTCGACCACCGTCAATCTATACTAAGTTATGGTCGTCTAGAGGTCGAAATTTGATTTTCTTTAAACTTGTATTGGGACAAAAACTGGTGTACCTACACTTATAATTACTATCATACTAATTTAAACAAAAGACTTATTATACTACTAAAAACATAATCCACTTATTACTAATTTGATGATACTTAAATAGTACGTGAGATAAAAATCAATACTATTTATTTCTTTTATTTTTAAATTAGAGGAATTAATAAATACCTGATCTACCAAGATAAAACTGTGCCTAGTTTGGGGCCCTCGGCTACTTCTATTGTTTCCAGTATATTTTTTACATACGAAATAATAAATACACCACTAAATAATTTATAAGTCTAAGATAAAAACGGCTACATTTTATCAATTTAATATTATTTCAAATGCAATTTGAATAATTTGAATAATTTAATTTTATAATTTTCAATATACAACGTGTAATGGAAACCCCATATCTATCCAAAAGGACTGAAGACAACATCTGGTATGGAGTATTTAAGCAAAGTTTCAGCTCAAAAAAAGTGACTCACAGAATTGACCCAAAATTGTCGGTTTCATATGTTTCTTGAATACCAATAATAACAAACGTGTCACATCACTATGAGGGTCATCACTTTCCACGTCACTTGCCAATAAAACGATAATTCGAGGAAAATTCTCTTCGTTCTTCTTAATTTGAAAAATTCGGTCTCTGGTATCAATGTATTGAAATTTCTAATAAGCTCCACACAGTCATGTAGACAGGATTACAAAACCCTTGCTATATCGTTTGTTATCATCCAAAGAAGCCGTGCATTCGGTATGTATATACCTTCTAAATTATACGTTGTATAAAAGTGCATATTAGCTTTCGGAACGAAGAAAACTAGTATTTTTAAATTAATGAAACATTCTTATTTTAAAATTCTAACTGCCCTATATTCCTTAATCCTCTGTCCGCGTAATTATTGATAAAAGGAATACATAAGGCAGGCCTTCCATGTCTTCATCTCCTTAGCCTTTTACCAACTATGTCGGGGTTGGCTCCAGTCTAACCGGTCAGATGCAGCTGAGTACCTACTAGTGTTTTCCACGGAGCGATTGCCTAACTGACTTCAGCAACCGACTAGCTGGGTAACACGATACACTTGGAAAACTGGTATCAGATTTTATAGCGTCTGTTTACCCGTAATGTCTGTGAAACCTGTACAGACGCCAGCACATCAAGCTACTACAATCTGTCAAATTTCTTTAATAGATGTTCAAGGTTGATGGCGTCTGTACAAATGAGTAATGAATAAAAATAAAAACATAAATAACTCTACCTAATTCCGACCTCTGGTAGGTCGGAATTAGGTAGAGTTATTTATGTACTTACACTGATTTCATACAACGAAAGAATAAAGTGAATATGCCTCAAATTCCGGGATTAATTTTGAAGAGCAAAAAAATCTCGTGATTTAAATAAAAAGTCATTTACTTTTACACAATTTAAATCACTGCACGCGCGACGTTTCCAAATTTACATAATATTGTTGGTCAAACGGGATTGTCTATTAGAAATCCCGGGAGGATCCATATTAATATCAACATTTCGATGCAAGTACATAAAGAACTCTACCTAATTCCGACCTCTGGTAATGACACCCAGGATAAACGTTTTAATGTGTTTTTTGAGGCGAGGAGGTATCTAGATACGTTAAGATGGTTACCCATCCACAAACATATATTATAATTTAATATAATAATATATAATTGTATATTGTAATGAATACTGTTTTTTTATTATTACGGATGAGCCCGCTCTTGACCTCGATCTCGCCTGATGGTAAGCGATAGATGAAGTCTGCGATGTGACGAGCGAGCCCAAAATATGCCTATTTACTCTTGCTTTAAAGGCTAAAAGGTCATAAGTGGCAGGGAACACAGAAGCCGGCAGAGAGTTCCACAACATGGCTGTGCGCACAATAAATGTGGAGGAGAAGCGCTTGGTACGACAAGACGGTATATCAACCAAGTGTGGATGGTACCCAGCCGTGCGTCTGGTAGACCGGTAGTAAAATTGAGATGGAGGAATCAGGTCATGGAGCTCCTGCGTACACTCCCTGAAGTACGATCTATAAAAAACCGACAGGCAAGCAACGGTTCGCCGTTGAGCCAGACTATGAAGCTTGCCCGATAGCACCTCGTCGCCTATAAGCCTTTTAGCTCTGCGCTCGATCGAGTCCAGTGCAGCAAGTTGGTATTCAAACAGACATAAACTGCTATAATAACTTGCTGGGGCTGTGGAAATGTCCTAACGAGATACCGCGGGCCCAGACCACAAGGGGAATTGAAGGAACAGGGTGGGTTTTTAGTCAGTAGAAGTCTGACACTCTCTTCCACTCCACCCACAGCGGAAGGAGTCATTTGATGACATTCCCACCAGAAAAAAATCTATAATAGCTGTTCATGAGCCAGCGTGACTTCCAAGGCAGAACGTTAAATTACATTTTCTAAATTATGTACATTAGGAATTCTAAGGAGAATTTTGATGTAGGTAATGTTTGGCATATTATATAGCCCGAAGGCATTTGGAGCAATGTATATGATACGGTATTTCTGTAGGAACCTATACTTGTTATAAGAACACAATAGCTTGAATAAAATTTTGCTTGGTGCTGCCGACCAAAGGTTCGTAAACAATAGCGTCTATTATAACAAACCTCAACGTATAACGATTTCCTCAAAGTATGTCTGTACTAATATTTCCCTGCCGGAGTCTGTGTTTCCCGATAGCTATAACCTGGGGGTTTTTAAGTCAAGAGTGAATAGGTTACTTCTAGGTAAGCGTGCTCCATCTTCGACAACATCATCACTTACCATCAGGTGAGATGGTGGTCAAACGCGAATCAATAAAAAGAAATATTATAAAGAGGAATGATTTATGTTTTCGGGTATTTTATGTTTGTAATGAAACTCAAAATCTACTGAACATCGTCCTCCTTTTTGAAATCGGTAAAAACGAGATTGATAAATTTCAGATCAGAGTCACTAATTTATGTAAGGGATTGATAGGTGCTCGTAAAGAACGGGTGTTGGGCTATCAATTTTACATCCATTTTTAAACGCTTTCCGTGGAAAGGTGTGGACACACCAAGTAGTTTCTATATTGCTGGCTGTTTTAAAACGTCATCTTCTTAGTTTTTTCTCAACTATGCCAGGGTTAGCCTCCAGTCTAACTGGATACAGCTGAGTAATAGTATTTTATATGAAGCGAATGCCTATCTATACTTCCACAAACCAATAGCTGGATAACACGTTACACTTGGCTAAACTGGTGTCTGATTTTCTGTTTCCTGACAAACCGTAATGATTGGCATAGATGTATAAATTACAGCTGGGACTAACAGTTTAAGAGGAGGCTCCCTAAATTGTATCTAACTTTGCATTAATATTCTGAAACAATCACGCATACAATCAAAATGGAACTTTAGTAGGTTTATGTTTAGGTTTTATTGGATCTTTTTCTTTACGTCTAAGACCAGTTACGTAATTGGACATTTTCGCTCGATTCGTTTTTTAATCGAAAATCATGTCTTTTTTAAAGATTATTCAAAAGTTAATCAAGATTAATCGGCTTTTATGTCTAAAATTAATATTGACAGTAAGAAAATATATTTTATTATCCAAATGTAAGATATTTTTTCTCTAGATCAGTTATTACTTTAATTATAAACGAAATTGAGACTTACGACATTTAGATTCGAACCCGTACATGGTGAAAGATCGCACGCGATATTCAACTTTATTACTGCTGCATTAGTGTTTAGCACACAACGGCAGTTTAGAAACCGAACATGGTGAAAGAGCGCACGCGATATTCGACTTTATTACTGTTGTGTTAGCGTTTAGCACACAACGGCCTAACCGGAGGTGCATAGGGGTGAAAAGATTGCGTGAAAATTATTTTAGAGTGCCTGGTCTTAACGAGCTTTCCGAGACTCGGAGAAATCTCGATTATATGTTAAGATAGACATCCACGGAACGACCTCAGTAAGCGTTGCTTGATATATCATTTCATGTCATTTTCATTTTGTTTTTAAAAGATTACTAGCAATAAGATAAGATAAGATAAGATATATTTATTTGTCAAAAACATGTGTCAGTTTTATAATCAGTTGGAAGGATTACAATAACAATAAGAGTATCAACATGTTTTGCCTAGAAAGGCGTACAAATACAATAGCGAAAAGAAAAATTATTCAAATTATAAAGCAATGAAAGTTGAGTCAAAATAATAATATTTACTTAAGAAATAATAATTAATAATTGAATAATATCCATTCGAAATAATATGTAAAATAATAATAATGTCATCAACCTTAATTATTTCAATAATATCAATAAGTTCAAAAATCCTAAAAAATTATATAAAAATAAATCGCATGTCAATTGAGTCCCTTTAAAGTTTGTCTTTTAAGTAGTCGGCAACATTGTAATAGCACTTATTTATTAGAAGATTTCGCATGATTTTATTAAAACTATTTATATTTAAATCTTTATATGCCTTTGGTACCTTGTTGTATAATCTTGGCGCCATACAGAATATACTCTTACTCATGAGAGCTGTTTTTGCTTTGTGTAAGCGAAGTGTCCGATGGTCACGTTGACTGCGTTCAGAACCATCTGAATATCTTGCAAACAGTTGGGGATTCTTTTTAACAAATAATACCGTTTCTAGTATATATAAGGAAGGAAGTGAGAGAATTTGATATTTTATAAAGTATGGTCTGCAACTGTCTATATTTTTAAGACCAAACATTGCTCTTATGCATCGTTTTTGCATTCTAAATATAACATCTTTATGTGTAGAGTTTCCCCAGAAAATAATGCCGTACCTAAGGATCGATGCAACAAGTCCGTGATAGGCAGTAAGTAAAGATTGGGGCGAGTTTATATAATGCGTAGGAAGAACTGCTAACTTTTTTACTGACTTCTTCAATGTGGTCTTTCCAATTAAGTTTTATATCGATAGTTAGTTCAAGGAATTTGGCATTACTAACTCTGCATATAGTGTGTTTTTTATATCTTAGGTTAATATTATTTTTTATTGGTATTCTTTGACTAAAATGTAAAATTTGTGTTTTATTTAGATTGATTTTTAAATTATTATTGTCTAACCAGCAAATTAAAGAAGCTAAAGTATTATTAATGTCAAGTTCATAATTGTCAGTATTCTTACATGCTATTGTGACTGTACTGTCGTCTGCAAAAAGAGTCATTGGATGTTCAATAGATTTCGGAAAGTCATTTATATAGATAATAAATAATAATGGTCCCAGAACGCTTCCCTGTGGTACACCGAATTTTACTATACGTTCTTGAGATAAATACGTTGCCGCTTTTTTCATGTGATCTATTCTGGAGATTGCTGTAATTTGCCTTCTATTAGTTAATGTGGGTAGAATTCACATTACTAGCAGTCCTGTTAACCCCTCCAACTAAGCTAAATATGCTTGTGTCTGGAGTGGGTTCACGGCAATAGTGTAATGGGTGGGGTTAGAACCCGCGACCTCTCGATCACAATTCTGACACCTTAGCCAATAGGCTATTGACGCTTACCAGTAGCCAAATATAACGTGCTAATTGTTGTATAATGTTTTTTTTTGTGCGAAAGAGATAGTCTAGATAGCCTTTATAAGAGCTCCGACTCATTTACACTGTAAAATCATGATTGTATTGGTACGTTGCACTGTATGGGGGGGGGGGGGGGGAAGGGAGATTTAAATAGTGTCAGCTAGGAGTAACCGTATTTGCTTTCTCCCGTTGACAACCATGCAATAAGCGAACATCTTACTAATACCTTACTTCTTACTAATATCTTACTAACCTTACTTCTTACTAATATTATAAATGCGAAATTTTGTGAGGATTGATGGAGATGTTTGTTACTATTGTTTAAATAATAATGAATGATAAATTATATTTTTAGTTACTGTAACTAGCATCTGCCCGTAGTTTCGCTCACTTGTATAGTTGTAGCGAAAAGTAGCATATGCCCTTCTGAAAGATCTTATCCTTCTTACTAATATAATCAATGCGAAAGTTTGCGAGGATGGATGAATGGATGTTTGTTACTCTTTCACGCAAAAACTAGAAAACGGATCTGAATATAATTTGGTAAGTAGATAGTAGACATCCTGGATCAACACATAGGCTATTTTTGTTATCCCGGAATTCCCACAGGATCGGAATTTACGCGGAAAAATCCTCCCACGTGAACGAAATCGCGGTCAGAAGGTAGTTATTCATAAATCATCATTCAGCAAGTTGAGTAGTTTCAATTGTTCAAACCAAAAACTATTAAAACTTCTAAAACAATCGCTCATTTTCGCTCCACTTTAAATACGGGTATTGGATGAGTAAATTTGCTTGAAGTAATTTTAATTCAAGTTGGTATTAATTCTCAGTTCAGCACATACCCTCTCATTAACTAATATAAAAACTGCCATTATTTCATATCACGCTTATGTAAAATCGTTACTGCGGTCTTGTAATGTGGGGTAATAGTACCAACCAGAATGGAGCATTTATAGCGCAACGAAATGTATTAGAGCAATATGTGGACTCCAACCAGATGACTCATGTTTTTTACCGCTGCCATCTCTGTACATTTATAAAATATGTGTGTTTGTAGTTAACAATAAAAAACTATTAAACCACTCAAGCGTCCAAGCCGCGCGGCGATTCTCGCCCCACCTGTCCGCGCATCAAATGTCAATTTCATTTTTACGACTGTATAAACTGAACGATGTCGTTTGGTGACTGTACTCCCCATGGACAATTTAAACAAGATTTTTTTGGGGACTGTAGTAACCTTGAACATGTAAGTGGTTAAGACAGCAAATTATATAAATCCTCAAACTAGACGTGAACTACACAAATTTGTATTGAATGATTTGCCAAGACTTACCAAATATAATAAAAACTGCCTCGCAATGTGCGTACGTATTTATAATAAGTTACCGAGTTTAAAAATGTTAAATTCAATATTATTTAAGATTAAACTGCACCATTAGTTAAAAGATTGTAATATCTACAGCTTGAAGGAATTTATGGAGATGAAATGTTGAAAAATCACCATTTCACATCCATTAGTTCTTTGCCCATTTGTCAAAAATTTAAATTTTGCATGCTATGGTTTCATACTAGCTAAACATGTTTGTACCATTCTATTATAATTTACACCATTTTTTACCATGTTTTATGCAAATAAATAATTATGATTATGATTGAGACGAAGCCTGTGTCTCAGTATTGGGAACATTAGGCTGGTTATATTGATACATATAACAGTTTAGAAATTGGTGCTTGTTTGAAAATATGTTATTGAAATGATGACATGAAAAATTACTTTTTTATTTTGCAAATTGCTTTATACAGGTCATTTTCTTTTTGTAAATTGAAGCTAAATTTTGCTATTATTTTTTTATGATAGATTTCAGCAGCTCCTATGGTTTTTTGATTGGGCCAGAGAGCCAAATCTACTTTGCTGCTACAGTTTTATAAAATTTCCGGCTAAAGCCGAGTTTAATAAAGGCCAGATTAGTACTTTATTCAGAAAATTATCGAAAACGTATCAAGATATCTGATCTTGTACGGTATTGTATTAATTGATAAATTTTTCATTGTCATGGAAACTGAGACGATCCTGCGGTCCTAACCAAGTGACTTTCTTTTAGCAGAATCGGTGAAATGACACTTATTGTCAAATTGTCAACACTGGTTGGAAACTGTGGCGTGACCAGTCATTTTTAGGGTTCCGTAGTCAACAAGGAACCCTTATAGTTTCGCCATGTCCGTCTGTCTGTCCGTCTGTCCGCGGTTTAGCTCAAAAACTATTGGTACTAGAAAGTTGTACTTTGGCATGAGTATACACGATAATGACGCCGAAAAAATGGTAAAATAAAATTTTGAAAAAAACAATTATTTAGGGTAATTTTTGTTTTCGTTCTTCCCATAGTTTGGGATATCGTTGGATAGGTCTTTCAAAAATATTAGGGGTTTGGTAAGACCGTTTTTTGATTAAGTAAACCGTTCGTGACTTATCAAGCTTTAAAGTACCAATTTTCGTTAGAGTCAAGTGTCCTCCCCCTCTATCAACTAAACGGTTGTAGTTAGAAATTTTAATGTCACGGCAGTAGTACCTATATATAACGAAATTTAAAGGAAAACTATCACACATAAGTGGGCTTTACAAGTTTACGAGTTATAGTCGACCAATTGTATTTAACTCGAAAATTTCGAACAACTCCATAGAAATGTCGATAGATGGCGCTAAGCGCCAGTTGTATCGTGCTAGTTTCTTATAACGATTGAGTAGTGTAGCTCTGTGTCCGTATTTAAATTCAAAACACCGGCTATGACAAGTTTTATACAAATCTCTAAAAAAAATTAAAACTTTCCGTGCAAAATTGTCGGATCAGGTGAGGATTGTATAGGAAGTCAAATTAGTTAGGTAGTCATGTTTGGCTTTTAGTTAGAGCATGGTACAAAACGATCAGTCAGCGAATACGACACGCACTTGGCTGTTATAAAAACTACGGAACCCTACACTGCGCGTGGCCCGACACGCACTTGACCGGTTTTTATAAATATATTGTATTTTTTACCCGACTGCAAAGGAAGGGTTATGTTTTTCGCGCGTATCTTGTATGTATGTATGTAACATTCTTTATTACTTCATATCTCCAGAACCGCTGAACGGATTCACATAATTTAGATATCGTTAGATTTGTCTTAGCAACCCAACTGTTCTTAGATAGGTGACATTTTAAAATGTCAACCCAACCCAATATGGATATCAAATTAAAGGGCTTAACACAAGAATTTCAAAAACGTATATCATGTTTATCATTAGTGTACTAAGCTATTATAATATACTAGCAAAAATAATACGAAGAGAAAGTTTAAAAATATGGACTTAGCTCTTTCACTTTCTGAATCCGGTGGAGTGCCAATGTGACACGACCGGGAAAACTAAAAAATTGTTAATTAATATTTTACCCGGCTAAAATGAAAATGTAAAAAAAAATATGTTCAATTGGGTCCCGCCTGCTTGTCACTTTTTAAAATAAAAATGTGCTTGTTTCTTGCATTTCAGTTGAGCAGTCGGGTTTTTTAGAGTTTTTAATAACTTTTTTTTATATAATGGCACTATCTAAAGCCTCTAGGGAAGCTTGTCGTATAAGTTATAGAAACAATTTAAACTTTTTTGTTGATTGTAGTAACCGAGTAGAGGTAGCCGAGCGGTTATTGGCGTGATTGTTGGTAGTAGGTATTGGTTGCGCTGATATACGATTCTTTTCGTTTGTATTCGTTTTGTTGGCAACACGCATAATAGCTGATTGATTGACACTTTTTCTCTCCCGCTTATCCCTCGTCGCACTAGACCTTTGGCAACTCGAGAGTGAGAGAGAGGGCAATACCGCTCTAGATCATTCGATTGGAAATCGAACATTTAGTGGTTGTCTGGTCGCGTTCGAGCATATACACGTGCCTTGTGTGATAAATTCGTAGCAGAAATAATGGTTATATTGTGGTGGTGAACCGTGATTCAGAGTGCTGGCAGTCAATCCTGGAATATCAAGGTCGGTGCTCCTTCCCTACGGCACTTGATTCTTATAACTTTCTTTCCAATCCAAGCGCCGGTTCCCATCAAATTTGTGCAACCGAAACTTCTGGAATCGCAATCCATAGCTGTCCCGCGTATACAGGTATAATCAAACCCAGTTAGACAAATTATTTGTGTAATTTCCATCATCACGATTGCCCTACTAAACGGTGAAGAGAAACATCTTGAGCAAAACGGTATTTCCTAAGACCGATAAATGCGAGGACATGCGTCATCTAGCGGTCCGCACTGAGCCCACTAGGTGGATATACAGCAGTGGACAATAAACAAAAATATCGATTAAACCGTCACCTGGTCCCTAGCAAGCCTAATACCGTAATACCTCCCCTAACCTCATCAATATTAGATCAATTTTTACACGGCATGTAGTCAACTCTTATATACCCATTTATTTGAGCTAATCTATGAAACATTACTCAGAGAGAAATAAGAAATGGTTTTCGCGGGACCGGCTGGTGTAGGCAGATTACAAGGGTTTTTGTGAGAGTAATTTTGAGATTGTTCGTTGACAGTCTTTCTTGAATAATGCTGTTTTATTTTGAAACATAAATGAAGCTCTTTTTTGTCACATTTTGACAAGATGGTATAAGGAAATGTGAAATTAATTGAACACAGGAAGAAAATGTTTTTTTTTTTTTCATTAAAGAATACAGACGACGCGACGTCGTCATACGGGCCAACGAAGTCAAAATCAAAAATAGTCAAAAGTCGTTTCCTATGGAGCAGAACCAGCAAGAAACTCCATGGTTATTCTTCGGGACTCTTCGTCTTATGGTTAGTCGTAGAGGAGGTGATTCGACTCCTCCTTTTTGACTAGCGCAAATCAGTGATAAACAGACTTCAAATTGGGAAACCTTGGGACAATAACATATTTATGTATAAAATATTTAAAGAACAAAGGCGAAAATATTGTTAATAGAATATTTAAGCGTCTATAAATGTCATGTTTGCAAATGTAAATAAAATAATTTCTTAGTTTTTTTCAAGATATGCTTATGAACTGACCCACTCTAAGAAAAAATATTTATTTTTTTGGAAATACAATTGACTAATATGATCACAAGGGATTAGATTATTTTTTTCCTTTACAATTTGACTTCATGTCTTTTAGCCAATATTGTCTCAGTTGAAAGTTCTCTGCTGGTTTCTCTGCCATGTATCAGTAAATCTACTCCAATTTATTTAAAGTGTTTTCCCTTATTGCATAAGTATACTTTACAAGCGTATTGATAAACCATAATAAATATAATTGCAGATTTTTGTTAAGAATTCTGCTGAATAAATAAATACTAAAATAAAGTCATACTGCAAGCAAAGTATGGCAACAATACGACATATCATTGACATTTGCGTAAGGTGTATTGACAATTGCTGCTATCTCGTGTAATGTCGGTTGTGTTTCCGTACTTTTGAAATTATTAACTGCTTCTGTGTATAAATCTTAGTTTTTCCTTGCGACTAGTGCTCGCCTAAGGATTCTGATCAGCTGCTATTTACGCCATTGACGTTTTGCTTTGACTTTTTTGGACTACGATATACTACCTGATACTTTGGACTTTGTTGTTTGTGCATCCATTTGTATATCACAATGGGAAGTCATGTAATGCCTACTCGCATAATGTGTGTTAACTGCCGCATATGTGGAAGTGGTCAATGGATAATTTAAAAGAGATTTTAAATTACTGAGGCAAGAATATTTCTATAGAGCTCTTCCAGATAGCAGCAGCTTTACTAAGTAAGTTTGGTGCTTGCCTGCAAGACAGTGAATATGCCAAAGAAATATTAAACATAATTAGGCAAAATATGAATTTAGAAAATAATCTGGCTAGTATGGTTGAGGCTGTCAATATGAATAGAACAACTTCTAATTTCCAAAACATATCAACAAACAGAAATAATGTTTACTTTCCTGTCTTAGAGACCTCATTCTATTCACCCTGGGAACGTACCAAATACGACAAGCACGTTCATATTATGGTGAACATGTATGTTTCCACGGCGGATACAAGATTGAGGTATGCAGTGAGTGAGTAAATTCATCTGAATACAATCTTAGAGGCAGTAGTGATACAACCCTTATTAGAGGCAAAATTAAATCACGCCATGTCTCGAAGGCAATACGTATAATTATATTAATAGAAAATAATGTGCCCGGCGTGCAGGAATAATAGAGTACTGTTGCAGTTGCTTAGTGGGAAGACGAACTGTCGGATGTTGAGCGCATATCATGGCGGTAGTTTGGTATCTCGGATGGGCCAGACATCAGACAACCATTACTACACCAGCAGGTTTTTTGGACGATATTATCATAAGAGAAGATGAATAATAAATACATACATATATAAAATAAATTGTTTAATTTTTATAACTACCTATTACCTACTTTAATAGTATTTATTTATTTAATTCGACTAAGATCCATATTTGAGGATGGCAAACAGATGTTCCGACTGATGGAAAGTGATCGCCGCGGCCTATATGGATCTGTATTACAAAAGGCATTGTACATGCGTTGCCATCCTAGGGACAGAGCTGCAATTAACTTGTAATACTTAATGCTTGTAATTATAGCTTTTATAACGCATAGTTACATGTTTAAAACAGATTTTCGATATAATCAACAATACCTTGGAAGTGGCGGGGGACCCATTTTTTCCTGGGTGGTTAAATCATCGAATGACTTCTCCAGCTCTGGGTAAAACGGAATCCCTTCCGCTTTACCCAGAGCGGTATCAGACTACTACTGACTAAAAACTCACCCTGTTCCTTCAGCTGCCTTTAAGTTCCGGGGCCGTGGTATCTCGTTAGAACATTACCGGGGTTGTGCCCCGGCAGGCAATGGCTATATGGGGCCCCGTCACTGATGCTGACAGCTCTTTGAGGTGCAAGTGGAACACGATGCGCCGTTGACCCAGGCCTGGTCCTTACCGGACGGTGAGCTACTCCTGCTCGCTGTGGCCGGAGATCAGCTCGCGATCCTCGACACACGGGGCGTCTTCCGCGACGGCTGGGGCATGAGGAAGAGAGTTGCCTCTCCTTCGCGCGTTCGGCCTTCTCTTTCACTAGCATTACTGCTTCGCAGAAGGAGGCGACTGCATTCTATTCCCACTCGCTCCGCTCCAGGGCCGGGCGCGAGAGGTCACCGCTGCCGATAGCCTCAACGAGGAAACGGCGAAGCTCTGCCCAAGCGGGGCACACCTCCACCGTGTTCTCCGGGTGGTCCACGCAATGTCGACACCCGGGCGTGTCCTCCCACTGAATCCGAAATAGGTACCTCTCAAAACATCCGTGTCAAGTAAGCACCTGCGTCAGGTGGAAGGTGAGGACGCCATGGCGTCTCTCCAGCCACTTCTCAAAGACGGGACGGCACGCCGCAATCGCGGCAATAAGTTCCTGCCTTCGGTTGCGACAGCCACTTTTTCCATGCTGCCGTGAGATCGTGGGCGGGAGACCTCTGGCCAACTGACAATGGCTCACTACTAGGTCTATGTTTTCCACACTAGCGTTGACTATGGATATAATCAAGTCTGCGGTACCAGTCTGCTTCCAATAAATCGGTTTACGTAAGAATGGCCAGACATAACCTCTAAAACTTCTTCAACGAATATCTTTTTTCCAAGAGTTCCTTTAATAGTGGATCTTAAGGCAAAAATGATCATAAATTGAAACTCTATAGTCTTGTATATTTTCCATTAATAGACGCTACAAAATTATGCCAACAAAAATTGTTAGAGGATTCGCCATTGTTCTTTATCCTATCCCTACTCCATACTATTAAACTTGGTCTAGGTATGTATATATAATTTGCTAAAGATATAGATTAGACTAGCTTCAGGCTGCGACTTCGTTCGCATGGGAGGGTTTTCCTGAGGAAATCCAGATCCCGTGGGATTTCTATGTGTTATTCCAGGATGTTAACTATTTCGGGCTTATGGACGGTGAGCAGGGGTAGCTTACCATCCGATAAGGAACAGGCCCGGGTCGGCGGCGCGTCGTGTTCCACGCGCGCCTCAAGGAGCTGTCAGCATTAGTGACGGGGCTTTATAAGGCCATTGCCCGCCAGGGTTGCGGAAATGTACTAACAAGATACCGCGGCCCGGAACTTACGAGCAGCTGAAGGGACAGGGTGGGTTTTTAGTTAGTAGAAGTCTGACACTCCCTTCCGCTTAACCCACAGTGGGAAAAGTTATTCGATGGTTTTCCCACCCAGAAAAAAAAAAGAAAAAAGAAAGGATGTCAACTAATTACTTATCAATTTTCATTCACATCCGTTCATTAGCTTTTGCGTGAAAGAGTAACAAATATCCATGCATCCACAAACTTTATCATAATCATAAATCATTTATTTGCATAAAATGTAGTAGGTTTAGGTGTTACAAGAAATTCAGTGCATGACACACTGCCATTTAGAATTGACGTGCAAATATTTATATACAGAGATATACAGGTACAGTACTACACAGTAAGGTGTACTAGTGTAAACTTATAAATAACAATCGAATGTAAAGTATGCTGACTTATAAAATAACACTGGAAAATTAAATGTAAATAACATTTTATTTCAAACTAAAATTTAACATAAATTAATTAAAAAGGTTTACAAAACTCAATAGTCATTATAATGCATTCCTGAAGTGATAGGATGGACATGACTTTTTATCAAGAAATTCAGTAATTGAATAGAAACTATGTGATATCAACCACTTTTTTAGGACTACGCAAAATTTTTTGTAAGGTAATTCAGTGATCCAATTAGGTAATGAGTTAGGTATATATAAGTGGTGCCATATATACGCAGCTGCGTCTGAACAGTTCTATTCTGGGTATAGGGATCTTTAATAAATATTGGGTGACTTTACGCTTGTTTAAGTTGTCTTTAGCTTCAAAAAGAGAATGGTTAGTACAGTACATTTGTTAATACAAATTTTGCGATTTCTATAATATTAGTAACATCTTTCAGAAGGGTACTTTGCGCTACAACTATACAAGTGAGCGAAACTATGGGCAGATGCTAGTTACAGTAACTAAAAATATAATTTATCATTCATTATTATTTAAACAATACCAAAACAGTTTCACCCTAATTACAACTCAAACACAAATAGTCGAACCCCAATTTAACCCCGCCGATGCTATGTTAAGTCTCGTCTTATCTCCCGCGAAAGATAAACAACTCAACGGTTAACTAAAAGCCTAAGGGTTAAAATTAGAACCATTTACTGCGATATGTTTGGGTACACGTACATATGCATATGTTGGGACGTCTGTCGGTAACCTTAGCAGGGTAGGTCAGAAATGCCTTTGCGCTTTCTTTGAAGATCTATGCTGATTTATTTTTGTCTTGAATAAAAAGAAGACACAGTTACTGTTATTTTTCTTTGAAACGCATCCCACCATGACCATGGTCTTTAGACGTGAAAGACCAAACAAAGAGTGAACGAGCTCAAAACCGCCAACACACACATACGGCACTTTTTATTATACTTCAAACGTACATTAGGATCTACTTAGCCTTTTACCAATTAGGTTAGCTTCGAGTCTAACTGGATGCAACTGAGTACTGGTGTTATAATATAATGGCGTTATTCTTTAGTGTTGATAAATGCTATTCGAGTATGCCACTTGTATAAAATAGTTTAAGTGGGCAGATACTCAGGACGAGCGATTCAGAACGCTTAGAATCGTTTTCAAGAGACCGGTCCGGTGTCTAGAAGACGCAGATCAGGCAGAGTGTGAGCCACCACCGTACAAGAAGACTGTTATGTTCGGTTGACTGCGAGAAGAGAGCGTTTTATCACCGCTCGCTCTATACAAAATCGTTTGCGACAAGCCACGGGTGCATTAGTGACCAAGCTCGCTTAAAATCGAGCGATTGCTAAAAACCTCAAAATCTGCCCACTTAAACAATTTTATCCAAGTGGCATACTCAAATAGCATTTATCGACACTTAAAAATAACGTATCAGCCACTTAAGTATTCATTCAAATTAAAAAAAAAAAATAACCTAAATGTTAAAAATAAGCAGTAGCCCTTATTTTGTTTTGACTAGTATACATAGAGCGACTGTCTATCCGATATCTACAACCAAGAAACTGGGTGATATGATATCCTTTGTCAGATTTTTCGGCATCGGAATACTCCTAAAGACTGTCAAAAATTTGTACAAATGACTTAGGAGGAATTTCTATGTAAATATTAAGATGATTACCCATCTACAGATCGACCTCAACAAGAATTGCTTAACCTTTATTAAACAGAAGAATAACAGCTGCACGCTGTTATTCTTTTAAACGTAATTACTTGAAACATCAATGATCAAGTAAAGCTTTTAGAAATCTCTGAGAGTTCCTTTATTAGTTGTGTTAGAGGTAAATTACTAAACGCAAATGTGATGTTAAAATACCCATTTATTAAGACAGCTGAGACGAGTGGCTCTGTTTAAGCTATTAGTCTATTTTGAGACATAATTGGTTGGACAAAAACGTTGATTTTAGAATTGGTACACGTGTTGAATGTATGTCCGGATAGCGAGAAATGTGGTGATATTTTGTTGATAAATATAAACAAATCTGATTAATCTTATGCTCTCAGGCCAGGTGAACGAAACCGTCACCGATATCTTGTACGGGGCCAATCTATGTGCCCTACGCAAGAGGGATGGCGGCATTCGTCCCATTGCCGTGGGAACTACCTACCGTCGTATGGCAGCCAAGATTTGCTCTAAATTTTATGGTGAGGATATTTCGACCAAATTTCAACCCCTGCAACTGGGTTACGGTTCCAAAGGGGGTTGTGAGGCTGCCGTACATGCCTTGACGACCTATTTAAATTCAGGTAAAGGAGAGGTCATCTTGAAGGTTGACATTAAAAATGCTTTTAATTCAGTCAATAGGGACACTTTGTTGGCAGAAACTAAAAAAGAAGTACCACAAATTTTTAGTTTTCTTTGGCAATGTTACAGACATCCGACTAAATTACTTTATAAGGAAAACCTTTTGGAATCAGCTGTTGGCTGTCAACAAGGTGATCCCCTCGGGCCAGCGATCTTCAGTTTAGCCATTAACCCAATCATTCGACAGTTAAATTCGAAATTTAATGTGTGGTATCTCGATGATGGAACCCTGGGAGGCGATGTAGACACGGTATTAGATGATCTACAGTTTTTAATAAATCAATTCCATTCCATAGGATTGGACCTCAACCTTTCGAAGTGTGAACTATTTATATCCGACAGTACTGACAGACAACTGACACTTTCAAAATTCAACGCAATAGCCCCAGATATCCAAATTGTGGAAAAAAGTTCTCTTCGTCTTCTTGGGTCTCCAATTTATGAGAATTCCTTTCCCGATTTTGTCGAGGAAAAAATACAAAATTTTAATGACATCTTGGACAGGATATACCAAATTAATATGCATTCGGCCATCACCTTAATTCGTTACTGTTGTTTTGGACCCAAATTAATGTATTTTCTTCGTTCTTCACATCTATGGCATCATCCTCACCTTTTGGAAAAAATGGACCAAATTATTCGTCAAACTCTGACAGGAATTTTAAATGTGGCTATGGACGACCGAGCTTGGGCACAAGCTACTCTTCCCATTCGTATGGGTGGTCTCGGCGTCCGCAAAATTACTAGTATCAGTCTACCGGCTTTTGTATCCTCGGTACACGGCACTGAGAAATTAATCAGGAATATCCTAGCTCCATCACTGGTTGATTTCAATGTGCCGTATTTCACCGAGGCTATAGATACCTGGAGACTCGCTTGCCCGAACCTAAATCCACCCGACAATCCATCATCTCAGAGGCGGTGGGATGAGCCGCTCTGTAAAGCAGTTCAGAGTGACCTTATTGCCACATCTGCTTCGGCTGCAGAGCGTGCGCGCCTGCTGGCTGTGGGTGAATGGGAGTCGGGTCTCTGGCTCCATGCACTTCCGTCATCGAACATAGGCACCTTGTTCGATGATACTACTTTCCGCCTCGCTGCTTCCCTTCGTTTAGGTGCTCCCTGCTGTTCTGCTCATCGCTGTCACTGTGGCGAAGTTGTCAACAGCCTCGGTCACCACGGCCTTTCATGCGGCCGCAGCGCGGGTCGCATAGCACGGCACGCGAATATTAACGACATTATCCGACGAGCTCTTGTCACTGTCGGCGTTCCAGCTGTTTTAGAACCAAATGGCCTGGCACGCGACGATGGCAAAAGACCGGACGGTATGTCTTTATTTCCTTGGAAGATGGGTAGGCCTTTAGTGTGGGACGCAACTTGTGTCGATACTCTTGCGCCATCCCATCTTCCTAGCTCATCTTGTTGCGCTGGCGCTGCCGCTGCGGCTGCTGAGAACCTCAAGCGGCGGAAATATAATAACCTTGTTGGTAGTTATATTTTCGAGCCGTTTGGGGTTGAAACCTTGGGGTCGTGGGGTCCGAGTGCTCACAAATTATTTAAAGATCTGTCCAGACGCCTAGTTGACACTTCGCGTGACCGAAGGGCTGGCTTTTACCTTGGACAGAGGTTAAGCATTGCCATACAACGTGGCAATGCCGCCAGTCTTTTGGGCACATTGCCAGTGGACAGCGATGCGCACGAATTTCTGGATGCAATATTTTAGTTTATTTTTAGGTGTGTATATGTAGTTTAGGGTTTTTATTTAAATTAAAATTGTATTCTTTCTCATGTATTCATTGTAACAAATCTTAGTTTGATTATAGTTATGTTTGAGTTGACACTGATTTTTTTGTTGTTTAGTAATTTGTATCCTAGTATAGCCGCAATTGCGGCGGTAAGACCCCTCTTTGAGGAGTGGCTAGATCGGCGTCACGGCGTCCTGACCTACCGCATGACGCAGGTCCTCACCGGACACGGAAGTTTCGGGAGGTACCTGTGTCTGATGGGTAAGGAAGAGACGCCTGGGTGTCACCACTGCGAGGGTCGCCCTGAGGACACAGTCGAGCACACGGTGCAGGACTGCTCAGCTTGGGCAGAGCACCGACGTGTCCTCACGGCGACAATAGGCGGAGACCTCTCGCGCCCGGCCTTGGTCGAGGCCATGCTGCGGGGCGAGAGGGAGTGGGAAGCGGTCGCCTCCTTCTGCGAAGCAGTCATGCTTTCGAAGGAGGAGGCGGGCCGCGTGAGGGAGAGGATGGCGTCCTCCCTCCAGCCCAGCCGCAGTGGTAGATGCCCACGGCGTCGGACGTCGGCCGACGATCTCCGGCCACCGTAGGCGCGGGCATGCGAACAGCGAGTAAAGGGCAACTCGCTGTCCGACCATGGACCATGCCCGGGTCGACGGCGCGTCGTGTTCCACGTGCGCCTCAAAGAGCGTCAGCAACATGACGAGGCCCCCTCTGCATAGGGCCGAAGCCTGCCGGGGTCGTGGGACTCATCCCGTTACCGTGGCCCCGGTATGTAAAGGGTTATTGAAGGAACACCGTGGATTTTAGTCAGTAAAAGTCTGACAGTCCCTCCCACCCTGCCCGGGGTGGGAGGACTTATTTGATAATTTTACCACGTTAAAAACATCTGGATCGATTTGGATCAAATTTTGTGTGTATATTTCAATGGGTTCTTGGATGGATTGAAAACACAATTGGTACCGGTAGATGGCGCTACTTTTTCAATCAGGCATCTTACGTGACAGCCATAGTTATATACATATGAATTCTTGTGAAATTGAAATAGAATTCTCTGCCAGAGCCTGTGATTATTGATAGCTATAACGTCTTTAAGTCGTTTTTAAACTTGTTTATCTTTATCTTAACAAGTCATAGAGAGAGAGAGGAGTAATTTAATTTTATTCGCAAGGAAAAAAAGTTAAATGTGCTTCATATTCGAACACTTCATCGCTTACCATCAGGTGAGACGGTGACCAAACGCGAGCCAATAAAATTAATGAAACATCAATCAGTGAATTAATAAAACATTCATTTTTGCAACACAAACCAAAACTACCAGACCAAGCATCAAAAGCGCACCAATTTACTTAAATAAACATACACTTACATACCTACCTAAGATTGTACATCAAACTATGCATCGCTCTATTTACATTACCTAAAGCGAGGGTTAGTAAGGGTTAGTTTCACTTTCATTCAACTGAACATAATTTAAGCACATCAAAGAACCTTTGTCTCTGTTCCAAATTCACGAGGGTTGAAACAAAAATAAATAGACCAGGTGTTAATATTTTAAATGTTTAATTCTGAACAAATAGACTTTTGCATTTTTAATCTTAACATAGTAGAAAACAAAGTCGCTCCTGCTGTATGTACGCTTAGATCTTTGAAACTACGCAACAGATTATAATACAGTTTTCAGCAATAAATATAGTGATTAAAGAAGAAGGTTTATATGTATAATACATGCACATTATTAGTTCAATATTGTATTTGTATTATAAATTAAAAAAATCAATTCTTAGCTCTATAGAGCAGGATATTATTTTATTTATTTATTATATACTTTATTGTACACCCTACAATACACTTAAGGATACAAATAATAAAATTAGTGTACAATGGGCGGTCTTATATTATATTTATATAAATTAAAATACCTATAAATATAAATATATGATTTATACTAATACTCGCGACCCACCCCGACTTCGCACGGTTGTGGTGTACTAATAAAATGCATGTATTACACATATGAACCTTCTTCCCCAACTAGCACAAATGAGCTGCATTAGGGCTTTAGAGCGTATCCGATTATTACTTATGGTAATAGACGTAAGCGCTAGAGCGTCTACTACAGACTTAAAGCAGCCGCTTTAGCGCTATTTGGGCGCCATTTTATGCAACCTAAAGTTCCATTTAACCTGCACAACGGTTGCATAAAGGTTCCTTAATAGCTATAACGATTTATTAACGCTATACTAAAGCTCTCGTAGCGCTACTTTTGAATGATTTTGAACTACTTTGAACGAATGAATTGATTATAGTTCTTTATTGTATATCTTCAGTTGACATTATTTGTAATATTTTGGTAAAGTGTTTTCGTCGCCATCATGAAAATAAAACAAAAATAAGTAAAAGTTTGTATTCTGTATTGGCAAGATATATAAAGATACTTAAAATGCTGTCCAGTTTACTGTAGATATATAAGATAATTTTCGAGTAATTTTAACGCGCTTTTATGATATTTAAAAAATTAACAAAAGATATGTGATATTTTTTATTTGTTATACAGAATAAATTTTATTTCCGTATTTTTACGTGTCGATAACTTACTATTCGCAAGTGGCCGATTGTTTACCGGTACATTTAATGCACATTTAACTGAAAAACCAAGTATATCAACTCAATTTTGCAAGTGAATTATAAGTTTTCTTAAAAAATCATGGCGTCATTGTAATGTAGTCATAACCTGCAGTTTTAGCTCTAATAACTCCCTTTTGAGAATCATAGCGCTAATTTTCACCCTTCTAACGCTTCCAGTGATTTTTGTTCCCCTAGTGCAACTCACAGCCGCAAAAAGCTCCTATTTTCCTGTTTTTGAGGTTATAAGATATAGTTACGTACTTATTCGTTTAGCATCCATTTTTATTAAATGTTTTATAATAGATACAAAAGCGGCTGTAAAATGGCGAATGGATTGAGCCTGCAAGGAGACTATTGCTACTAAAGGCCTTAGTTACACTGATGATTTTTTTTCTAACTATAGTATGCATAAGAGTTTCTAATATTTCTATAATGAAACTTATAGTAGTATAATAGTGGTTACTATAACTATAACCTATAAAAGTTACAATGGAAACCACTGTGCAGCTGTGAGTGGCAGAATGACCTTCGTAACTCTCATATAAAGGTGTAAGTGGTAAATGAGTTCTCCCGTGGACTACTGTGAAGGCTAGGGTAGTATTTGATTCAGCTTATAGCACCTTAAGTAACTTTTATAGCTATAGACGTTTACGGATGCAGATATGCAACTTTGAACTGCTTTTTGAACCCTTAAACCGCTATTTTACAACCCAAAGTAACAAAATAGGCTGCTATTTCCACTAATGTGCTCGTTGGGATCTTGAATAACTTTATTTATTGCTGAAAACTGCATTAAAATCCGTTGCGTATTTAAAAAAATCTAAGCGTATGAACAGCGGGAGCCACTTTGTTTTATACTATTTATTATATACTTCATTGTACACCTTACAATATTTCTATGGATACAAAAAAAAATTAAACTAGTGTATGTAAAGTTTAAAATTGCAAACGTCTTTCTGTCACGCTTTTACGGCTAAACTGTGGACTAAGAAAAACTTTTGATAAATTTTGGTGCGGAGATACTTGTAGACTCAAACATAAGCTAGTTTTATTAAAAAAAAACTTTATCTGTAGGTATCCTATCGGTTATGTAAGTTTGTGTAAAAAATTGTTGTAGTGAAAAATGTCACATTTACATACAGGTGACTTACCACTTTAGCGTTTTCAATATTGAGCTTATTTTGAATGTATTGAGAGATTTGATTCTGAAGAGGATCATTGTAATAACTTACGTCAGTAATTGGTACTAGCATGGATCTGAAAAGAAAAAGAATAGTAATTAGCAAATAACAAAAATAATAAAAAATATATATATCCTTATGCACACATATTATGTACCTATATCTCCTATTACTATATCTAAATGATTGCCTTTTTGTTTCCTCTTAACATTTTAACAACTGAACAGAATTGGATTAAGCTTAGCATTATAGATTTTTATTCCAAGAATACATATTCTTGGAATAACTATTGCCTTGAGACGATTTTTGGATCCCAGGTTACAAGTCTAAATACCAGTGAAATTGAAGATACGATAATATCATTTCAACATAGATATACTACTACTGAGTGTCATAAGATAAGGAAATCATTAAAAAGCGCGAGTAGAGTCTAATATTTCCAGAATTATATATTAAAATATATATGGCAGCGTGGCAATACCTCCTCACTTTTGGGCACATTACCAGTGGACAGCGATACGCACGAATTTCTGGGTGCCATATTTAAGTTTATTTTTAGATGTATGTATGTAGTTTAGGGGTTTTATTTAAGCGTATATTCCATTATTGATCAAATAAATGAGTCCCCAAATATATAATATTTATATATTAACAATACTTAAACTTATATGATGTTGCGATATTTTAAATAATATATTTTTTAAACCTAGTCTCGTAGATGTATAGTATGTTAGGATATGGCCTTTTCTTTTGAACCCATATTCACAAATAAATAAATGATTATGATGATAAGTCGCCACGCAAACAGTTAATACGTATTTAAACACCATAGCTTCTTATAAAAAAAAATTATTTTCGTTTAAACCTATCACACTTACCGGAATGATAAAACTCTTCACTCAATAAGCATTAATTCGTCAATAATCGTACGGACCATAAACTTTGGGTGAAAAATAAGGGCACAGCTCCATTACTGCCCTCAGCATCTATTTAGTTGCCCTAAGCTTGGAATTAAACTGTATTACACTGTATGCAGATCGTTGGTTTGTCCACTGCGTGACTCGTGATCATGCACAGATTATAGCAAACATCATCATCTGCTTAGCCTTTTCACAACAATGTAATGGTTGGCTTCCTAAAGCCTGCAATACATGTTGGTCGAGCGTAGGCCAACGCGAGCGTTGGCAAATAAGTACAAGGCAAGAAATAATGTCCACAGTTTCGACAAGTTCGTCGAACGCCAGTGCAGACGACCAATGTAGAAGAGGTTCTGTAGAGCTGCCCACACGTTGGCCAAGCGCAGGCGAGCGTCTTTGATTTGCAACCAAAAACCGACACCGATCCGAAGTGAGGCAAGTGATCACGAGCAACAGCGAGAGAAGAAAAGTTGCACCAAATGAGCTCTATACACGTAGGCTCTGGCCTTCACTTGGCCAATTAGGCAAGTGACACCGAGCGATAGCAAGACAAGGCAAATATACTGTCTACATGTTGGTATTGGCCTTCACTCGACAACGCTCGGCCAATATGTATTGCAGGCTTTAAGGTGCAGCTGAGTATTAGTGTTTTAGAAGAATCAACTGCCTCTTTGATCTACACAACTCAACAGGTTTTATTTTTCTGATGGATTCACTTGAAACTATGTATAAAGGTTCCTCAGGTGACGTAAGTGAGTACTAAGAAAGGGCTTTTGGAAATCCCCCACCTTGAGGTATAGAAAGTAAGTCCACGTTTTTACGAAACTTATCACTTGTTAGCAATAAAAAACAAACAATTTCAGTGTTGCAAAAGAAACGGGCTCGTCAAATGTTGAGCAGTATGCAACATAACCATGCTAGTCAACGCTGATTTACAGCTCACCTCTCCTTACACTACTTTAAACTTAAATACCAATAATGATTATAAATTACTATAAGCAATCATACAAATTATCTATCATACCAAAGTAAAAACCACCAAACATCTACAACGTACACTAAACATTTGAAACCCCGGTCATAGTCTCTTCGATATGCGTAACAGAGAAATTAAGTCCAACGCAGCAGTGGAATTTCGCCTTTATACCTACCTAAACTTGTATCTCTTCCGCGTGGCTTGGTGTCCACTGTCACGGCTTTCGTACTTCATTAGTTTTTGGCCATAAAATGAAGTGTGTTTTGTTCGTGGAGTTAAGGGAGGTGTGATTATAATGTTCACACTTTTACTTGTGTAAAACATTTTAATCATGTCGTAGCAATAGTTACAATAGCATTGCCTTAGTTTTGATCATTGTTTTATATATTGTTTTAAAATGCGAGATAGCCGTCTTCATAAACATTGGGCTATATTTATCCTGCAACTTTTGAGTATAATAATTAGATAGTTTGTGAAAGGGGATACAAAGTTTTTGCTTGAAATTTATGAATACATAGATTTATTATACATACTATCTGTGCCCCACGGTTTCATCCGCGTTAATTTGAAAAAGAAACAAAATTCATTAAAATCGGTTAAGAGCCTATACTACCTCAAATGGCTTAGCATGATCCTCCGTTATGTCGAAAATACTGCAGTGATAATTTTGAAATAAATATGTGGTAAAGTGGAGGATTAATGTTAGGTACTATGTTTGGCGAAAACACGATTACATAAAATTTTCTTGATAGAAAAAAAATTCAAAGTTACCTACAAACCGAACAAAAAACCGCTTGTATTCAAAAATAACTTCATTTAAGATAATGAAACTTTGCATATTAATTGAACTCTATAAAGCAGGTCTCATGTTATTTACTTTTTTAAGTTACCATTATTTTCACCGTAAAAAGAAACAAACTAAATTATCGGTGTCTTGTAGTCTTTTCCCTGCGGGTGGCAGGAAGTCTCGCTTACTCGCGTGACCGCGGCCAGTAGTGTGCGAGCGAGATAAAGAGTGAGAAGCCCTGACGTAGTATAGGCCATTAAGCGGTTTAAATTTCTCATAAAAACTTTTACCCTCATTTCAACCCCTTTAGAGTTGATTTAAAAAAAAATAGTTCCCTATATTTTGACATAGGGCCTTCAACTATTTCCATTGCAAATATCATTTAAATCGGTGCTGTGGTTTAGCCGCAAAAGCGTTACAGATAGAGAGACAGACAGACAGACTTTCGTATTTACAATATTATTATACATAGATATCTATCTATGTATATATATATACACCAATATTTTAAACACACCTGATTCACAATATTGCTCAACTCATAGTTACAATGGCGGTGATAACGATATCTACAATTCTATTACGTAGTTTAACCAGAGATTTACACGTAGAGCAGAAGCCATTTAAAACATAAATCTTTTAATCACAGAAAATGTTGAAAACGAATGTCGAAACCACAAGTCCTAAATGTAACAAATGATTTCCTGAGGTCCACGGATCACGGTCCTTCCTCCATCACTATCTAGGTCATAAGATAGCAAAGTCTGGGCTAAATCTAGGTGAAGGACGGTCTTAATCTACTCTAGAATGAAGCTTCATCTTATATATTGTGCTATGAGAGTGTTCCGATAAAATAAACTGAGTAGAATGTAGTGGTTTGCTTTGTTACTTTAGTGATGGGATTGAAAGGGATGTAGGATAAAGGGATTTGTGTTAAAGAAAATTTATAATTTTTGAATTTTAGTGTAATTAGAATTCGAATACTTACTATCGTTCACTGTTTGATTTCAGGTGCTAAGCGAACGAACGATTTCAGTATGTTTAGTGTGAATTTTTGGAACACCAAAAAAACAAGGTATACCTACTTTTCATTTACACCGTATTATATATCTATTTTTATTATTTATACCTAAGAAATGCTGTATATATACGCTGCTGATAAACCTTAATAAATAAGGCATCTATTTTTCATGATTTAAGAAGAAAAATACGTCGGATCTAAATAAAGACAATGCAGATGTTCAATTTTAATATAAACTTAGTTAAATTTTAAATGCGCATCAATATTTTATTCTCAAATCTTAACCCATCCCATCCCTAACCTCGTAAAACATCACTATCAGCTTATCACAGTTTCTATTCATTGGACACCAACTACCGGACAGAAGCAGTTTACGCACGATTTGATGTAAATTGCCCCTAACACCGAACGTATTATCATATTGAAATCCATGGAGTCTAAAATTATGATATTCGTGAAAATAAGGCGGTATTCACAAGCCTATATATTAAAAAAGGGCTTTGGATTGTTTTTTTTTTTGTTGATATGGTCGCTTTTTGACCACTATCTCACCTATGCACACACGATTGTCAAGTAAAAAAGTATTTATTCATTTTTAGATATTTTTTCTTGCAATAATGCCCAAGACTACAAACTTAAAATCAAGGTCAAATAGTACACATATGGCAATATGTGTAATATATGACCTAGATTTTAAAACTTTAATTAATTTCAAATAGTACAGACTTTCTAGTTTATGTCAATTAAATAAATAACTTTCTCTTTTAATATTTTCTATATAAAGATGCGAAGATCAATCTCATAATAAGAAATCTAAAAATAATTTAGTTATGATGAAAAGTTTTTTTTTATTGAAGAACTTTACTATCGTATAATACTATTCTGCAGTAATAGTGTAATATGCGTGTAGGTAATACTGAATCCGGTAACTTTTTATTTCCTTAAGAATATATAAATATCATATATTTTCGATCATAGGACCTTAAACCCAAAATCGAACACCTATTTTGAGCGATATAGTTTCAAACAACTTGCTCCCGAAGTACTCTATGCCACTACATGTCTCCTCTCCATCCGAGTATCTCAACATGTCCAAACCAGTACACGTTAGTGCTTAAAACTTATTAATTATTGATGCTGCAAGACATGGCACACTTCAAACTGTGAGACTAGTTCAGTTGATGAGTTAAAGGTTATATAGCATTGTGAGATCTAGGCCAACATATTGAGTGGATGGATATGGCGAACTTATTTTAAAGATAAAAATAATAGTAATCCTCTAAAGGGCACCACAGACATTCACCTACATGGCTCTCATATGATTTGATCACTACAGATTGTATGGAATTTAAAAGAGACGTGGACCTCTGAGTTTGTTTCAGTGTTTCTTCTCAGAGTAGTCAATTAGGAAACACTGGCCTCATCTAGTTTACATTTACGAAAAAAAGACGTGTGAAAGTTTTATTTAAATAAACATAATTATTTCATCCAAATAATATTTTTCAATTTTAGAAAGTTTTGTTTTACAAAATTTCTTTTACAAAAGCTTTCTTAGCAAAGCTTCAGAGAAGCTCTTAAACTCCACTGATTTTAACTTATATGTAATACTTATCTATCATTATCTGCTTAGCCTTTTTCCAATCATGTTGGGGTCCGTTCTAAGCTAACCAAATGCAGCTAAGTACGAGTGTTTTACATGGAGCGATTACATATTTATTTATTTAAACTTTATGTATAGTGGTACATGGGCGGACTTAATGCAACAAGGCATTCTCTACCAGTCAACCTTTGGGTTAACAAGACCACAATGTGATAGGTGTACAAGTAATATACACTACTAATTTTTAATTAGTACAAATACTTAAAGGGCTTATTAGAAAAGGTCTTGTTATTATATATGTAAAGTCTCACTATATAATATTGATAAATAGCAAAGTTATTAGCGTTTGTTTATATCCCAAAATGTCACTCAATTTACGGACATATTGTACAGGCCATTCATGTATTCATTAATCGTGATGTCGCGGTCACGCGGTCTCGCTCAAACTTGCCCCGCCTCCAACAGCTGTTATCGTAATTGTAGGTAGCTTAGACGCATCTTTAAGCTTTACGAATTAAAAAAAAGTAAAATAAAAGGTTCACGAAAAATAATAGGCACTTATTAAATTCAAACTTTACCTACATACTTTAATTGGGCCATTTGCTTGTGTTGTTCAGTATCCACCTGCAGAACTCCATCCTTGGTTCATTATCCACAGTAGTCAATTCTTGACCCTTTCTTTAGTGGTATGGGTGAAATCCAGACGAACTAATGATTGTCAATGCACAGTACTGGCTGATATTAAAATGACGAGCTGCGTCATTCGTACTTCGCCGGGGATCTTCAAAGTAGTCCACTACATCGTCGTAAAGGTTTTGGGCCGGTCTTCCATGTCCTTGGCGATGGGCCGTTGCGCGGAATGATCAATGGTCGAGTAAACGTTGGTAAACATTTACCACAGTCCGAACCTTTGGCTAGCGAACATTTGGGTACTCTTCCCTGTACATACGAACAGCGGCCACCAGACCAAAAGTACACACGCAACATAGCCACGTACTCCCGAGATGAAAACTGGTAAGCCATCGCGACAGTAAAAACGTAACAACTTATGTTTAAAAAGCACGCGCACACTTCCGCTAACAAATTGGCACTGTTTGTTCGTTCACTCGTTGTAAAAAGGACCGCTGGCCAGAGGGGGCGTGGCTTGAGCTTAGACGCGAGTTTGCCGGGATTTATGAATGACGATCTAACTGGACTAGCACTGCGCGTAGTATTTTCTAGTAGCAATTGTTATGAATGATTGATTCAATTATGAGTTTACCAGTTATGACAAATTTTCGTAGACAATTTTGGGGTTTCGTTTTTTTTACTTTTGACTACATAAATATGATCAGTAAAGGGTACGGATAGAGCCCCATTTTTTTTTGTACTAATTAAAAATTAGTAGTGTATATATATGTATATATATATAATAATATATATATATATATACATATATATAATATATATAATAATAATAAAATACATATATATGTTAAAATAATAGACTAATATATGAAAAAAAAAAATTGCTTTATTTGCTTTGCGAAAACCAAGCTAAGAATGACAGGCTTTTAAGTAGTGGTTTCTCATTTTAAACTTGAAAGAGAAGTGAGACTCGGCCTTCTTGGTGTCAAGAGGTAGCATATTCCAGAGTTTAATGGTAGAAATAGCATAGGAATTAGCCATAATCCTTTCTCACCGCACCGGGATTATAGCTAAGTAAGAAGAAGTAAGTTTTTGGATACGCGAAGGTTAAGACCCACAATCATGTAGCTAGGAAAAAATTACCTTTTGGCAAAACTGGTTTCAGATATCCTGGCTTATGAGTATATATTATAATATATACTCATTTATTTCAGAACTTGTGATATTCCATAATAGTTGTTAAAAACATTATACGTTAAAACTACATGCAAGTGACTTAAAAAAATACATAAGCGGACAATCGTGTTTGCAAGCAATTACGTTTAGGAAACTGTTGGTGCTGACACACACTCTGTGCATCATAGACGCGACGCGCTTGCGTCTGATGGCAGCGATACCATCAGTGTGCGCATCACCGAACATACCCGATGCGCTACAGAAGCGTGGCAGCCCCAACAGAATCCAAAACGCATTGTTGTACTGGACAGGAAGAGCATTGATGGCTTTTATAGTACAGCTGGTCCTCAGATAAAGCGCGAGACAGCTAAGGCGCCTCCTTACACTTTCATAATAAACCGCTGAACTGATTTTGATTAAAATTGTTTTGGTGATAGTTGAAGACTCGTGATGAAATATAGGCTACATTTTTTAAAATCAGTCTCCAAGGTGCTGTGATTCGGAATAAAGAAGCTGAGAAGTGACAGAGTAATCTTATGACAGCATTGATAGATGGTTTTATATCTACACCTTTCTTTTTCTGGGTGGGAAAAACATCAAAAGACTTCTCCCGCTGTGGATGGAACGGAAAGGAGTGTCTGACTTCTATTGATTAAAAACCCACGCTGCTCCTTCAGTTACCCTTGGGTTCCGGGGCCGTGGTATCTCGTTAGAACACGTAACAATTTGATCAGAATTAGGTTATGAATATAACAAAGTCACAAACTTAAATCTTGGCCCAGCAAAAATTAACACTATAATTGTGAAACAGGCCTTACGAATAACAAATTTTAGTAGCCTATTCAGATTTAATAGAATTATCCAATAGATAAGAATAAGCGTCTATATTTGTACTAAAGATTTCTTATTGTTAATAAAAACCCTATTCTCGTAAAACAAAAGGGTATTCAATTTGCTTTAAATGAAACGCAAATATATAAAATAAAATGTTATTTGAGTGAAATTTTCAAATGTTTTCCATTTTTGGCATGAAGGGATCATCAGAAGAATTAATTTTTAATTAAGTAATGTTCGCAACTCTGTTCAATGGTTTATTTCTTTAGGTTAAGGAAACTTATATAAAATATCAAAATAAGTTTATTCGTTATATAATTTTCATCATAAACAAAACAAAATGAATTTTACGCAAATATTTAAATGCTTATGCTGTGACTTGTTACTATGACAAAAAATCTCTCAAAATTATAGTAATAAAAATCAAAGCATGCATTTACAGTCGTCCGTCATGTATGAAGTTTCATTTCAAGTGCAAGAAGTTTCAAAGATACTTTCTTTTTTCTTTTAGATCATTAGTTTAATCTTCGCAACCGCGGTTGATAAAAATTGATACTACAATAATAGTGCTTTTACAAAATTATGCATTAACACAAATCCAGCAATTAACGCGGGCTTAAAGGTGTAGAGATATCTTTTTAATTTCAGAAACTGCTCATTAATACCGTTTTCTATTTCGTACCACGGTTTCCAATATTAATACTCGCAATTTATTGGGCAATAGCATTGCCCTATTAACTGAACGATAACATTATTTTATTGTATTGTTTGTCCAACATTTGTCTTGATTAATTACGAGATGATAAAATGTTATTACGATGTTTTGTTCTGTTCAATAATATTGGGGAAACTAAATATTTCGGCACGCAAGACTTTGTATCGACTCGAATGAATGGTTAAGAATACCACAACGAAAGAAATGATTTCGTTCTTATTCCTAGAAAACGAACGATTCGTACATATGAATACATCTCTCTCTCTCTGAGATTGGACATTTACCTCTAAAAGTCGTAGTATCGATGGAGTACAAGAAACGGATGAATTACTGTTTCCATCGTCTCCTATCCGATGCGATATTAGAGACAGTGTAAAACTCCATAGGTATACAACGTGTAATTTAAAGGGTATATACATACCAAGTGCATGGCTTCTTTGAATGATAACAAACGATATGGCAAGGGTTTTGTAATCCTAAGTCTACGTATGTAGAACTTATTACAAATTCCAATACACAATACCAGAGACAGAATTTTTCAAATTAAGAAGAACGAAAAGAATTATCGTATTATTGGCAAGTGACGTGGAAAGTTATTGACCCTTGTACTGCTGTGACACGTTTGTTATGATTGGTATTCAAGAAATATATGAAACCAATAATTTGTTATCAATTCTTTAAGTCACTTATTTTGTGCTGAAACTGTACATAGAGACTCTATAGCAGATGTTGTCTTCAGCCCTTTTGGATAGATATGGGGTTTCCGTTACACGTTGTATAATATGTACTATAAATATATTCAACGATATATTATATCGTTGAATATGTTTTTTAAGCGTATAAAGGGTGTCTAGAATATTTTGATTTTGAGATCCGGAATGTTCAGCTTTTCAAGTGCCTTTCCTACCTACTTTACTTTACTTTACTACCTACGAAATAAACCATTATATTTGGATATAAGATACATATTTATAATGTTTGGATTGACAAGTAATCAACTAACTTATAATATGTAATTGGATAAGTAAAACTTTGCTAATAATTTCATAGATAATAAATTAAAATTGGCTGCATCTTTGTAATCTTATAGAAAGTATTTTCCACCACAACCCTGTAGCTGGGTAACGGAATACCCTTTGGCTAGTCCAGTGTCATATTTTCTGGTTTCTGACTACCCGTAACCACTGTTGGCCAGAGTCCAGTGTCATATTTTCTGGTTTACCCGTAACCACTGTCAAAGATGTCCAAATAACAACTGGGGCCAACGGTTCAACGTGCTTTCTGTGACACAGCGGTATCACATCGCAATTTTTGTTTTCTTATAGACAAACCCACCTTATCAATCAACCAATCAATCAATCAATGAATTTATATATTTCAGGCAACTTGGCCCATACAAATAAAATACATTCTATTACAATAAATAAGTACAAATAAACTAATACATATATATATATCACTTAACCAAAACTTATATATTTATATTACACGAGTTATCGGCGTCGTGTGTCGCGCAGTGTCCGGTAACCGGCCTCGAAAACGCCGGAACAATACTCCTCTCGGCCAAAATTCGTCCTTCAAGAAAGTCGAAAGATGTTCGGCCGGCGCTCTTACCACAAAAGAATTAAAATTATGCCCGACTCGAAAATTCAATCCGAGACTCAGCAGTCGCCTTTACGGCCACTAAGCCAATGAGGCAATCACGCGCTATATATTATCTCAAAACAATATCTTACCTAATACGATACCCGCTGTTACGTTGATATCCCTTAACGCCATCTAGCCATCCTAATTCTCCATGCCCACCATATAATACACTCAAATTAAAGGGTGAATTATTTATACAAAGGCCGGTCTTATACACTTTGTATTTAATTTGCTACCCACACCTGTGGCTTTGTTTATTTCATGAATTTAGCTTCACTTAATGTTTCAGACGATTTGCCTGCTCGAAAATTATGTATCTCATCTCTTACCCTGAATTTAGGGGAGTGAAAATACGAGTAAGTGGGGATATTTTTGGCCAAATCTGCAGAAGACGGTTAGGTGTTTATGGAAGTTTTATATTGTGTTGATTTTTTATTGTATTGTTGGTATGCACGTCTACGATGTTGATCTTGAAATGGTCACTTTGTCATTTGTTTGTCGTGTAAAAAACAAATGCGTTCTACTGATAGCGTACCCAAGAGACTGGGTGGCATTATCATGTTATTTTGTTTTGGTATATAGACTGCAACTCTGTATAGGTCCTAGCTACTACACTAATATAATTAGCTGATAATATCTCCACTATGAGTACTCCACTGGAGAGTACTGGCCGTAATCCACTAAACAGATCTAACGCGGGTCGGGTTGATCATTTTTCTTCGAATTTTTGGTCCGAGAAAATGCCGATTTCATCACAATTTACTGCAAAACTAAAAATGTTGTTTCTAACGGTGCTCTTTTAATTTAAAATAAACTTGATCGATTTATTTTGAATTTGTTTAATTAATTAATGTTTAATCTTATTATGACATTTAATTGTAATTATATAATTTATTCTTATATTATAGTATGGATGTAATAACTAAATGAAATGTCTAAATTAAAATAAATGTATGTCAACTATTAGATAATGATAGGCTGTCAGTGTCTCTGCACAGAATGTGTTGTAACGACAGATCTCTATCTACCTAATTTTAAGCAAACAAATTCTTTATTATCCCTTTACAAGGTCCTAAATTAACAGCAAATATGTGTGCGAAGGTTTTGTTTGAAAATTCTCTTGTAAGATACAAATTTTACAAAAGTCTAATACAAACTGAAGAATAAAGCAGAAACGTAACAAAGTAGGTACTTTAAATATAACGTGCCCTTTATACAACAAAACCTTTATAAACTACAAATCATCAGCATTGACGAGAGTACACCCACACGCCACTCAAAACTAGGGTTGTAGGATACTTTCTTGGCGGAAGCGGAGGTTCAAATTATGATCCGATTTATTCTGTCCCAACCTCCCCTCGCCCTGCGACGCCCTTTTTTTTAAGGATGGGAAATCATCCTATGACGCGAAGTGGGAGGTGACCGCTTCCCATGCCTCCTCGCTCCGGACCATGGATTGAACCAGGGCCGGGAGCGAGAGGTCGCCGCCTATCGCCCCTACAAGGTCTCTACTGTGTGTTCCACCGTATCCTCTTGCGACGCCCTAAGCCGAGGTTCGTACCCCACAGGGTGTGCCACTAGCGTGAAGTCGTCTTTGTTTGTTTTATAATAAGCCGTGGCTGGAGGCTTTAATTTTAATTAATTAAGGCAGGTCCAGTTAAGCAGCCCACAACTTCAGAGGTTGACCTGCTAGATGTTACACCCAAAAAAAGCGGAGGTTCAAAGTTGACTTCCGCGGATGCGAGGTTTCTCATACCTATACTTAGTTGTTGCTGCTGTATTTTTTCACTGAAAAATGTCGTTACTACTTAATATTACGAACGTTTTCTCCGCTTCTCAGTCTTCTTGAGCTTATATTCACTACTAGCAGGTGCGGGTTCGCTCCTGTAGACTTTATCATGATAAAAACATTACCTCCTTCGGTATTCAGATACAATGTAGTCTTTCTCAAGCCCATAGCAAATAATAAAAATAGCAAATAAAAATATTTAAATTGAACGCCCTAAATGTTACGAAGTCTATGCGAAGCAAAAGAAAACGATTAATACTATCACTTTCTTTAGCTTCGCATAGACTTCGTAACATTTAGGGCGTTCAATTTAAATATTTTTATTTTTGTATGAAAATCTGGTGAGCTAAAATATGACGAATTTTTAAAAGTCATAGAACAAAAGTTGTTGATTATGATGTTAGTAACATAGTCTTGAGAGGTTTTCGGTGTTTTACAATTAAACCTGTATAGGCAACTTCCCAGTGCGGGGAAATGGATTTTGCATTTTTATTTGCACCTAAACCCGCAACAACTATTATATGTACAATATGCCTTTTAGGTTCTGATTTATTTGCGAGTGTATTATTAATGTTTTGTTTCATAAAACAATATTTTATTATTAAATTATTTCATTTTATTAAACTGTGACCTTGCACTTGGTACAGTGCTTTTTATTCCCAGAGTTAATTGCGCACAAACATTTTCATTATTTATATTAAAAACACATCTTAACAAGGGTTACAGTTTCCACCATTTTTTTTTTATTTTTGAAATTTCAAGGTCGATGTCAAAAATATAAAACACCACTTACAAATCCACTTAAATAAAAAATGTATATTATGTGACATGGATGTTTGGAGACTTGACTATTTTGCAACTTGAACGTTTTGAGATGTAGATATTTTGCAACTTGGAGGTTTCGAGACTTGGGGTCTTATGAGATTTGAACTTTTTGCTACCATATGTTATTTTGCAACTTGAACGTTATGAGACTAAATCCATCGTAAAAAAATCCAAAAGATTTCTCCTGTAAGTTCCGCATTAACGAGACGAAGGTCTCCGCTACAACCCAACACCCAACTACGTCATATTTTAAGCTCAGTACATAACAGGTTAGATTTCATTACGCACGTCCTGAAAGCCTCTATCTTCGTACGCTTTTCATTCTTGCTTCATTGTGTACCGTCTTTTGTTCACGTTTTAATTCAACACGCCACCTGGTTTTGCTTGGTATGGTGGCATAGCACAGGTAATGTAGAAGGTTCATTAATTATATAGGTATTGTTGTTTAAAAATGTATCAATGAAGAAATTGTATGTTTTCTGGAGATTATATATATAAAAGGTTCAGATATAAATTGTTTCTTTCTCCAAATATGATATTAAAAAAGAAACATTATCCTTTAAATTATAAGTCATCGTAAGCTTCAATTCTTAATTTGTTATTGTAGAGATTACCCCATCTATAAATGAATTCCTGTAATTATGCAGTAGTGATAGCCCAGGCAGGTAAATTACTTTAGGTAATTTTTGTCATCTTCGCTGCTCTCAAAACGATGATCTAAAAATCAGAAGACATTCGCATGTGTTCGCCAAACCTCTCAGGGCGCGAATGGTGTATTCCTGTGACCCAGCAGAGGCAACGTTAAAGGTTGATTACTTTACGTAGCATTGATATTTTAAATTCCAATAGATATTTATTTATTTATGTACACACATGACACATAAAAAAGAAAAAATATAAATACAAACAAAAGAGCACAAAGATCATATAGGCCCGAGCAGGGGTAGGGTAGTGCTTCCGCACGCCTTTCTAAAATTATGACAGGGTAAGGAGATACTCACTCCTCCCCTCATCTGAGATGGGGTAAACGACCGTCAACTGCCACTGCTGGAGAATGTGGAGAAAGCTAACGTGTCACCCTAGCTAAAAGTGAAGAAGAGAAACACCGTGTGGTTTTAGTCAGAAAGAGTCTGACAGACCCCTCCGTCAACCCCAAGGCAGAAGACATCCATAAGGATTTCCACACGCAAAAGAAAAGGTGAGTTGAAGAGGAGATGATAGACACAGTGTGTATAAATACTAATTACGATAAAGAAAACATACTTAGCTAATAAATTAAATTATAATGATATAATAAACAAATATATACAGAGTTAAAATACAAATATTTATATTAATGCTATAAAAATATATCCCTATAATAAATAAAACTCTAGCTAATTAACTTCCTTTGGGCTTGAAGCCCTTAACGCAGAAGAGCTCGTAGCTAAATAATGAAACACGCATGGGTTGACCTTCAAGGATAAGCAACGCTTGTCGCGGTCTGTATTTGGATAGGTGACCATCTTGACATATCGAGATTTGTCCGTGGCGGAAAATACGTTAAGTCTTTGGTTGCGGCTGTCGTTTGTACATCTTTGACAGTCGTTAATCAGAAGCCAGAAAATTCCGACACTAGTTGGTTGGGCACTTTAAGTGACCCAAATTAACTTGTTTAATATTTATTTCTACTGTACCTAAGTATTAGTTAATTTCTATAACAATGATTAATTAATTTCAACTGGTTTCTATAAGTTAGTATGTGAAGCTATTTGGTTCGCCCGCCATGACGATCGCGCAATGGGATTCGTTTAAACCTGGCGACACCAGCGCCATAGTTTTGGTTACTGCTCACCGAGCATCGACCAATGTGTGCAGTCAGAAAAAAGTTCTTGAAACAACGGAAGAAAGAAAATTCTCAGCGGGGCTGCACGCGTGTTTTTTGTCTGGTGGAATTAATTATTTTTTCTACGTGATGGACAGCTAAAAGTTTCAAGGAACTTGTTATAAATACCCAGCAGTGATTTGACAATCTGTTTTTTGAAAGTGCTTCACGGTGGGAGCTGCGGATGGAAGCTGGTGAAGGCGTCTCCGAGCTGGTCTCAGGTTAGTGACCAATAGTATTCGGTGCTGACGTCGAAACCATTTCTTAATCTTCGGTTCACAGGGTGGGTTTCATAGGAATCAAAACATAATTTTGCATAATTGAGCCTAGCGCATGAGGCGCCATCACCGTGACCCCGGAAAGTAAAGGGTTATTGAAGGAACACCGTGGATTTTAGTCAGTAAAAGTCTGACAGTCCCTCCCACCCTGCCCGGGGCGGGAGGACTTATTTGATAATTTTACCACGTTAAAAAAAAAAAAAAAAAAAATAGCGCGTGAGGCGCTATTTACACCTCAAAGTAGTAGGAAAAAGACTACGCACATAATGGGCTTCGCCGCAATGGGTTATTAAAACGCACAGAATTGTACTTCTGCATTTTTCTGCCATACCGATCGGCGCGTGTAATCTCATCTAGTACAATAGAGTACGTCTGACGCTCCAAGATGTGAATTATACAGAATTAATATGTTTAAAAGTTGTATCTCATTAAAAACATTATTAATTAAAACTTTGCGTCTACGTATATAAAGTTGTTTTATCGAAAGGTAAGCAAGTATTTTATACACGTGCAACACATAACATCCCACTGGAAAGTTTAATATGGTTTTACTGCGTGCCCATAGACTGTTTTGTTGTGTTTTTTTTTTTCACCTTTCTTCACTTACGCCAGATTTGTATGTATTCAAAATTGATACATTTTTGTTCTCTTTACTAGTGAATAGTTTATTATCGAGTATACTGCGTCATACTCTTTGTATAAGTAAAGTTAATATACTAAGAACTGAAATGCATTTTCAATCAAAGTGATTTAATAATCGTAATACAGTACGAATACGTAGTATACAATACAATACGTAGTATAGACGCTATTGTAACTGTTGCTGGCGGCCTTATAGATAGATAGATAGAATATACTTTATTGTACACCAATAATTGAATCACACTTAAATAATAATTTAAAAAAAATTGGTTACAATGGCAGTCTTATCGCTGAGAGCGATATCTTCCAGACAACCTTTGGAATGACTTTACGAGCAAAAAATTTAGTTGTAATGTTGTGTTTGGCTGGGTACCATCCACACTGCAAAGTGAAAAATAACTTTAATTTCGGAAGTCGGTGCCAAAAATGAAAATACAAAAGTAAAGACACCGACTTCCGAAATTAAAGTTATTTTTCACTTTGCAGTGTTTTTTGGGAGTCGGTTTAATTTTTTTGTAAAAAGTTTTTATTAATATTTATTTCCACAGCAAACGACCAATTCGAACTATGCACTACCCACTGAAATTTTACTAGTATGTAGGACAAAATTAAATAAAATATTTTTTATATTTATTAATTGAGGAGTTAGGTGACAAACGCACGTACAGATGAATTATCATATCGCAGGAGCTCCATGACCTGATTCCTCCATCTCCCTTTCACTACCGGTCTACCAGACGCACGGCTGGGTACCACCCACACTTGGTTGATATACCGTCTTGTCGTATCAAGCGCTTTTCCTCCACATTTATTGTGCGCACAGCCAAGTTGTGGAATTCTCTGCCGGCTTCTGTGTGCCGTGCCACTGACCATGACAATGACACTGACAATGACCTTTCAGCCTTTAAAGCAAGAGTAAATAGGCATCTTCTGGGCTCGCTCGTCACATCGTAGACCTCATCTATCGCTTACCATCAGGCGAGATTGAGGTCTAGAGCGGGCTCATCCGTAATAAAAAAAAATGACATTCAATTTTTAACTTTCAAAGCCTACTTAGTCTATTCACAAGACTGTCATTACTTACGACAGCCATACGTTTTGAAGTCATCATCCGATAAAAAGTACATGTGCATTAAGCAACATACACACTAGAGTCAAAGCGAGTAGGCCGCGAGGGCCCTTTGCGCGGCTTTCCGTACTCACTTCATTAGAACACGCCTTTACTTTCACGTAATGCTGTTAGAAGGCGGGCTTAATGATGGTCTCATGTGTACTTTTGGAAAAAGTGCAGTTTAGGTGTCGTTGGTAACTTTGCTTTGGAAATAGAAGATAATCACGGGTGAAGAGAAAAATGGACTGATTGATTTATGTGTTAAATGTGTACTGTTTTACTTTTTATGTACATATTACTTTGTCTATTGAAGTCACTCACTCACACACTCTTCAGTTGTTTTTTTTTAATGATGATATGATTTGCGTTTTGCGTTTGACCTCCAACGACCACATTACGCATTTGTTGTTCTTATATTATTCAATAGTTGCAATATTTGTTAGTATGTGAGTAGCATGTGTATTTAAGGCAATGAAAAAAGTTATCTGGGTTGGTATTTCTTTGTTCCTACAAAAGTATGATACGGTTGGTGCAGCGGTTAAGCCATTAGCTACCATGCTGCGAGGCGCTGGTTCCATTCTCGCTCTAAACAAAAATTTGGATGGCCTATGAACAGTTGTTCCTGGTCTGGGTGTTTGTAATAATGTACTCATGATATATGTGAAATTCCTAGAGCAGGGTAAAGTTCGGGGTGAAACTCCGTTGCCGTGGCAAATCGGGGCACAGCGGCTCTAGAGCGATCTCACAGCGGCATGGAAAGAGCGGCTGTCGCAATCTCGACTCACGCCGCAATCGCGGCGATAAGTACCCTCTTTGAGGAGTGGATTGAGAGACGCCACGGCGTCCTCACCTTCCGCCTGATGCAAATGCTGACCGGATATGGCTGTTTCGGGAGGTAACTGTTTCGGATACGCGCCCGGGTGTCATCATTATGAGGATCACCAGAAGGTCACGGTGGAGCATACGGTCGAGGTGTGCCCTGCTTGGGTGGAGTACCCCCGTGTCCTCGTGGAGGCGATCGGCGACGGCAACCTTTCGCGCCCGGCCCTGGTTCAGACCATGGTGCGGGGCAAGGGAGGGAGGGAGGCGGAACCTAAGGGGAGTTGAAGGAACAGGGTGGGTTTTTAGTCAGTAGAAGTCTGACACTCCCGCCTGCTCCACCCAGAGCCCATTTTCCCACCCAGAAAATTAAGGGTGGGGCAAAGTTAAATATATATATGTTGCCAGATCCAATCTATACCAATATTATTAAAGATGTAAGGTATTATAGGAAGTAATAACTGAACCGATGTTGAAAACTGAAAAATATTTCACCAATTTATAGAAACACTCCTGAATGACTTAGGCTACATTATCGCTGAAAAAAAACTGTTCAAGCTCAGAAGCTAGTCTTCCTTCTCTTCTTCTTCTTCTTCTATCTTCAAAACCTTTTCATCTGTTGTGTAACAAGAAAGCTTACTAAAACTTATAGTTGCAATTAAATAAATTATACAACGTGTAACAGAATAAACGCAATTCCTGAAAGTACTCGTAGTTGGTTCAGAATCGGCTTCTCAATCGATTTCCGTCATAATAAATAGGTGTTAAATTTTGATAAAAAAATCTTTCATTTAACTTAAAATGGAAACACAGTATCATGACAAATTAATACAATCCTTAATTCAAGGGAATTGTGTAGGTGTCGCGTCGGCTACTAACATTGCATGAGTGTCATGCGTCTGCATAAAGATATTGTGTGACGCACATACATTTTGCGTTTAGTAAGGTTAACTATTTTATAAAAAATGTCTAGGTTTGGTTTCAATTTATTTAGTTACGGATGTTGTTTTAGACTTATAATTTTAATATTCTATTATTATTGTGGTATTGCGTTTAATCTGTTACGTTAAAATAAACTGAATTCATTACCATACGTGGCACTGACGGGTGAAATGATACACATTTCAAACGCGTACTGCCACAGTGCCACGGACGTACGAGTGAAATATGCTTGACACTTGACATTAGCGATGCGGTGAAAACATAGATGTGTTAAAATTAATGTTACTTACGAGGATATATTAAAATTTTCAGTACGAAGAAACTTTATATTTGTCTATCTAAGTGTGAAAATGATTGAGCATTAATACATATTTCAGTTATCTACTTATGTATTATATAAAAGTAAATGTATAAATATGATATAAATATTTAAATGCGAACCAGGAGCTCCACGACCTAATTCCTCCATCTCCGTTTTATGTACATACAAATACAAAATATATGAAAATGCCTTTAGTAGTCAAGAAGGAACCCTTATAGTTTCACCATGTCCGTCTGTTTGAACATACAGACTCTCTACTTTAATCGTAATATAAGAATCTGGTCTTGGACATTCTTAAAATACTTACTTTTTATCAGTGTAAAAGAAAAATCCTCAAATGATTCTTCCCGCTTTGAAGAGTGGGATCTGGGAACGGAGTGTCAGATTTCTACTAACTAAAAACCGGTTTCTTCAGTTGCTTTAGCATTCTGGTGCCAAAGTATCTCGTTAAAACCTTCCCGCAACCCCGGAAATGCTGAAATTAGGTCTGTTTTTATTGCACTAAATTCCATATGGGACGTGACATAGACTAGATTAATGATAAGGATACAGTTTGGGCTATACTACAAGTGTGTTCAGCACTCAGTGTCTAAGATCCTTCCTAGAATTTTACACCAGCTGTTCATTTGGCGCCCTGCCAACACTGTGGTAACCCTGAGAGATCATTTTCTTAATGTTAGGTACATTCCTGTCCTTTTAGTATTTAGGTATTTTGATGATACTGTGCAGGCGGTGCAGTGGTTTAGCGATCAGCCGCTGAGCAGTGTGTTGCTGGTTTTATTCCCGTACCAGAATCAATTTTTGTATGGCGTGCAGACAGCTCCAGGTCCGTATTCGTTATTAAAAAAGGAAGCATTAGACTATATGCTTCCTTTTCTAGTAACTAATTTGGTTTTATTATGTGTAGTTTTTTATAGAATAAGTCCCTTTAGTGGTATTGAAAACGCGGAGAGCGAGTAGGGGTAGGTCACGGTCCGCTTAGGACTAGATCCGAGACGATCGGTACGTGGCTTTGCACGCGAGACTCAAAAAGTAGTGACAGGGCCCGATGGGACAAGGATGCGGGAAAGTAACCAAAAAAAGAAAGGGATATTGAAAACGGAACGTTTAAACCCAAATCAAAACTCTTCCCTCTTATCAAACTCATCGCGTCATCTACCACCATTCACATCAAAAAGGTGACAAATTGTTAATTTACACCAAATCCCCGAGCACGTAGACAGGTTGGGATGAGGCTCGAATATTAACACATATAGCTAGCGCCATCTGTCAGGGAAACAAAGCAACGGATGATTTATAGTCTGTGACGGTTGCAGTTGCGAATAACTTGCGCAAAACGTATCGTGTTGGAAGATGTACAGGATTTATCTTCAGTTGTGGTAAGGATGATGGAATGTTGGATTATAGTAGGCTTGTTTTCATGTCATTACTTTTCAGAGATGATTGCTGATGTCAAAACTAACTTTTTGAACACTTTTTACTTTGATTTCTGCAAAGTAACCCCTGATTCCATTTTGTATTATTTTATTTTTGTAAATAAAAAATAATCGCTGAAATGCAGGTATGGCACTACGCATTTAACTTCCGAATCCAATTTGGTCAATTCGTTATGTTTGTTTTAATCAGGACAAGGTTTGTAATTTAAGAAAAACTAACCAAAAAGAATTATGACGTTAGGAAATTCTCTGGTTCTGCTAGTTATTATTAAAACCTCAGAAATAAAATACTCGCTTCATTCTTCATGAGAAGTGGTCCTGAATATTTACGGGCTGCCGAAACATTAAATAAAAATTTTATCAAGCGTCACCTAAACTCTAAAAACTTCAAACTCCCTACTTCACACTTAATTCAAAGCGTACAAAAGTCCATAAATTGTGAGACCGAAAATTTTGGTCGTAGAAATCAAAGTTTTCTTTTCTCAGTTCGCGACAAGGCTCGAGCGAAAATGTTACCAACAAACATAGCGATTTCTTTAACTTCAACATAATTTCGCCTCAAAAGATTTACGGGCAAAAATAACTTGCAACCAGGGCAGTACTTGCTAACAAGTTTAAATGCCTAACTTCGAAATCCGTTTTGCAACTGGAATTCGGAATGTATGGATCCGTTTTCACTTACATACGCCTTGCAGGTTTAAAAGATTGATTAAAAGTTTTGGTGGAAGTTGTTCCTACTGTAATTGGCAAGCTCCACCACTTCTAAATGGAGTTAAGAATGTTTCAACCGAAATTTTTATTTTATGGCTTTCTGGGTGAAGGACGTTTTATGGTTTTCAGTGGGATATTGCATAGCGCTCGCGGTCAGTGTTATGAATTATTTTTACCAGTGTTTTATATCACAGTTGCAGAACACACGTGTACATTTGCACCGGTCTTTGTCTATAAAAAATCTAATGTAATCTATGTCTTAATATAATAAGGTCAATCATCAGGATGACATACTTGTCTCAAAATTTCTATATATTTTTTAACTAAATAAATCTGAAAAACCTATCAAGTCACAACATTATTTTTACTACATTGATATAATAATAATATAATAATAAATACATATATATATATATTATATTTATTGAAAAAAAAAACAGTTTTCGTAAAACATAACATTGTACATAAAGAAATTAAATAAAAAAGTGATAATGTATGACTGTGTGTGTTTGAGTAGTGATGCGTGTGTGAGGGTGTATGTGTATAAGTTTCTCAGTATCACTGTAGGTAAGAGTTTTCACCCATTCCGTTAACATTTTTTTACTACCTTAATAATTTTTTGGATATTATATAAATGTGTTTATTGACTATATTATATAGGTGAGCTGATCTTTTACGGAGTTGCATACTGGCAGACATGGTCCTTGTTTGTGGTATTTTCAGGATTATATCTTTACAGCTCTCCATTTGGTGTAATTGCTGCAAGGTGTTCTAATCAAAGGATAAATAAATAATATTTTAATTAGAAAATAAACAGTGCGCGGGGGACGTTCACTCCGTGTGAATTGCTTATTTTTGTGTGTGTTCCGTGTGGTTGTCTATAAAAGATTTCCCTATGCGATAAGACCGTTCATTGTACACTAGGTTTATTATTTGTATCCATGTAAATAATGAAAAATGTAAAATAAATTGATTATTGGTGAGTATTGCTGGGACACGCACTATATGATAAGGTCATAGTTCGTCTCATTATCCGAAGATAAAAAAGTAGAAGTAAAATTAAATAAACTTCCCCTAATTATTATTAAAGAACGACTTCAGTAAGAAATACTACACGGTTGACTTTAAACAACATGATTGGCGTAGTGGTTAAGCGATTGGATGAAGCACGGTGTGTCGTGGATTCATTTCCCACACCGGAACAAATGTTTGTATGGCCTAGAAATAGTGTTTCGGGTCTGGGTGTTTGTAAAAATATCACAATACAGGAAAGTCTACTTAAAAAAAATATATATTTTTTTATGCTAAAAGGTTGTAAAAGGAACCTATTTACTTGTGTGTATTAATAAAATACATTTCGCGAAACAACTTATCACAGGATTCAGTTCCCGATAGAAAAGATTGATCCACGGAATCCCCTCAAGTTTTTCAATTAGTGAACCGGGTAAACAGAACTGAGGCGAGATTGACGAATATTTGAACGTTTATAACCCAAGTTTAGGATGGCAGAAATTTGTGGGAACACGGCACGGTTTCATGATGAAATTTATTTTTAACCGACTTCTGAAAAAGGAGGAGGTTCTCAATTCGGATGTTTGTTTTTTTTTTTTTTTTTTTTTTATGTTTGTTCGGGCATAGCTCCGTCGCTCGCCAACCGATTTGAAAAATTCTTTTTTTGTTGGAAAGGGTATACTTCCCAAATGGTCCCATGAAAATTTTATCGACATCGAACAAGCCGTTTCTGAAAAATCAACAAAAGTCTAAAAAAAATATTTACATTGATGACCTTTTCGGTTACTCTATATTGTGTTTTTTGTTCGCGCGTTTTTGTTTTTTGTAGTTGACATTTTGGCTTTTATAACTAGATTAATTACAAATTGACCCACTAAAAAGCGCGAAAATAAAAACTTTTTTGCAAAAAATAAAACCGACTTCCATATCAAAACACTACAAAGCCAAAAATAATTTTAATTTCGGAAGGCGGTGTGAAAATAAAAGAAAATACAAAACCAATAACACCGACTACCGAAATTAAAATTATTTTTGGCTTTGTAGTGTTTTGATATGGAAGTCGGTTTTATTTTTTGCAAAAAAGTTTTTTGAACGTATCGTTGTTTGTAATAGGTAAGGGAAGCTGATTTTGATTTGGGACTTACATCATGCTAGTATCATCACCTGCTAAGCCTATTGTATGGTTAAATAATTTACATAAACATTTATTTGGAACAAAACATTTTTATTTAATAATGGCTTTGTTTTTTTATTTGCTGTAAGAAATATATAGATAGATATATTCTTTATTGTACACCATAACAGTAAAACAAAATTATGGACTTAACAATTAAAAAGGGTGATACAATGGGCGTTCTTATCGCTAAAAGCGATCTTTTACAGACAATCTTTGGATGGATTTGACACAGAAGGAGAAAATAAATACGCGGATAGTCCACGGTGTACTGTATATCTATGTAAAATACAAAACAATAAATAACGTTCTCAAAACATATACAACGTGTAACGGAAACCCTATATCTATCCACAAGGGCTGAAGACAACATCTGGTATGGAGACTCTATGCACAGTTTCAGCTCAAAATAAGTGATTCAAAAAATTGATACCAAATTATCGGTTACATAGGTTTCTTGAATGCCAATCATAACAGACCTATCATAGCACTACGAGGGTTAATAACTTTCCACGTGCCTTGGCAATAACACGATAATGCTCTTCGTTCTTCTTAATTTGAAAGATTCGGTCTCTGGTATCAATGTATTGAAATTTCAAATAAGTTCTACACATGTAGACATAGGATTACAAAACCCTTGCCATATCATTTATTATCATCCAAAGAAGCTGTTCACTTGATATATATATACCCTTTAATTTATACGTTTTATATACATATAAATATAAAAAAAAGAAAGAAACAAAGACATACATAATAACAACAATTTAAGGAGAGAGATAAAGATCTTTTACTCTAAGTTTTTGTTGTTTTGATTCTAGTTTGTAATAGCATAGTAGTAGTAATAAGTTGTTAGGCTTACTAAAAAGTTGTCTTAATGTTTATCCAACCATGTTACGGTCAGTATCCAGTCTAATCGGAGACAGCTGAGTACCTACTAGTGTTTTACATGTTGCGAACGTCTATCTGACCTTGGGTAGTCTGGTATGAGATTTTCTAGCTTCTATAACCCGTAACAACAATTAAAGATAATATAATTTCCTAATTGGGGTGTACGTTAATGAGGATTTTCTCTAATAACGTCCACCAGGCTGCAGGACTGAGGCATCAGGTCTAGGCACCTGTCAAATGCTTAAGTTTTTTGACTTCTGTCAAATCGACGTCAATGTCATGTATAATTGTATATATCAAAGATTCGTTTTCAAAGAAGAAGACCCCTCCCCTCAGTAGCGCCAACTGGTGATTTAAATTTTCCAGAAAACCCTCATTAGTCTACGTGTTGTATAAGTCGCAGTAATCTGGTTGAATCTGCTATTTGATTGAATAACTAGCACGTTCATTGAATGGCGACATTTAATTGAATGACTAAAGGACAACTCGTCAAGTCGCTGAATGTAACGTTCAATGTCTTAACTGAACGTCATTTAGTGAAGTCGTTGAATGGTATACAGCCGAATAATAGGTAAATCCATGCTGTCACACTATTTTATTACAAATAACGCACTTTAAAGTAAATTTAATCGAAAAAATATCAACACAGTGCTATCTGTGCGAGCTGTTTGACGCCATATTTGTTTTGGTGACTACTAGCGCTGCATTGGGAAAAAAGTGAACTAAATTTGAATCACCTGACTGATTGTATGTCCACTCTATTCAAAGGGCTATGTTACAGTCCGCTAACTAGTTGGACGTTGAGTGACGCTTGTTCAATCAACGTTCGGCCTAGACATTCAATTAAATGTCGTCATTCAATGAACGCGTTAGTCATTCAATCAAATAGCAGATTCAACTAGTTGACTGCGACATATACAATGTACACTTGTAGACATCGCAAGTAAAATGCCGATATGAATTTAACGTTATTTAACGCGGGTACGGTAAATGCTCCAATAACCTGAGGGACTATTCGCTTATTAGCTTTGTATCAACTTATATAAAACTTAGGAACACGAAGGTATAGCATATTCCTTCAACAACAATAGTTCACAAATATTTCCAGGAACTATTTAATATTCGATATATTATAGGAGATGAAAACGGATATCAAAAAGAATCAAGTTCGATTTTCATGAGGATGGCATGTGTCTTTAAGGTAACATGGGTAAATTTAACGATGCTTATGTATATTATAGTAGGTATAACACCCGCCTATTTATTTTCACCGTCCGCGTCAAATCCATCCAAAGGTTGTCTGTAAAAGATCGCTTTTAGCAATAAGACCGCCTATTATCCCTTTATAGTTGCTAAGTCCTTAATTGTTTTCTGTTATGTTGTACAATAGAGTATAATATTAGGTATCTATTTATCTAACACTGCCTTAAAAATCGAGATATCGCAACGTAAGCCTCAGATATCTAGAAAACCAAATATGTTGTTATTTTACTGTGATTTGAATTGAGCGCTTCAAAACCATTCTGGAAATAAAAATAGAATTTCTGGGACAAAAACCGTGTAAGCCGTTAAGTATTAAGTACTGATGAATAATTTAGTATACAGTGATTTTATGGAAGGTCTCCATTAGTAGCAAAAATGTATGTAACGCCATGTGTATATTCAATGGTAAAAATCAAATTCAGAAAACTAGTTTGATTAAGTTGAAAGAAATGTAGTAGTGCACTGTGAAAAATAATTTTACATCTAAAAGTCTACTTTCAGATTTATTAAAGTAATATTTTCAGATGTAAAATTAATACAAGAAAAGTGTAGATTGGCGCCAAGCCCAGGATTATACAGAATAGATTTTTGTAGGCTTTACTTAAGTAGGTACTCTACTAACTCTTGAAAAAGCTGTTTCATTATACTCTGCTTTAAAAAAACAATTAATGTTTAGTAGGTATTTCGTAGTTATAAGCCGTGGACCGTAGTAGCCCAGTGGTTTCAGGCACGACTTAGGAGTTGTAGATTGCAGGTTGGAAGTTGTATAACAGTCCAGGCCATTTTATTGTCCTGCCGTTGTTGCCGAAATGCTCTAATACCGCGACAATGGAACCTAAGGGAAATTGAAGGAACAGGCCTTCTGACACTGCCTTCCGAAGAAGAGAAGGTTGGGGTTCGGTGGGAAGTCATTAGATGAATTATAATATCGCACTGAACAAAACCAAAAAAAATACAATTTGTAATTTACATCATCGCGTTTACATCAAAGCGGTGGCGGTGGAAAAATATTACTTTTTAACCGACTTCAAAAAAAGGAGGTTCTCAATTCGTCTTGAACTTTTTTTATCGATTTGAAAAATTCTTTTTGCGTTTGAAAGGGTATACTTTCTAGTTGGTCCCATTGTTACGAAATCAGGATCTGATGATGGGATCCTGGAGAAATCAAGGGAACTCTTAAAATATTATAGGCACACCTATAGCGTTTTGGATAGGTATGTCTTATAGTACCTTGAGCAGTTGCTTTCGAAAAGTACCATTTGGGGAAGTTGAACTGATGATGAAGACCACAGATGGCCACTGAAACTACTCATCTATCAAAACACTGCAAAGCCAAAAATAACTTTAATTTCGGAAGGCGGTGTGAAAAAAAAGAAAATCCTAAACCAATAACAAAATTAAAGTTATTTTTGGCTTTGTATTGTTTTGATATGGAAGTCGGTTCTATTTTTTTGCAATTATTTTTTTTTAATTGTTAGTTCATTACCAATTTGTAAAATAAATATAATTTACTCATAACATGTATTTGATAAAGTCCTATTAACCTATATTAATGTGTGTAACTACTATTGAAATAATGATTATGTTTGCTTCAGTCAGCTCTAACAAAACAGAACTAGTGCCCCCGCCAAGTCGAGCAAAAAGCGGCACGGCCCTACTATACATTTCTCGAAGCAATTCAGGCCATTTTCGACCCCGTATAACTTCGTTGTGGATAAAACTAGAAGCCTGAATTTTCAGTAACCAAGCAGGCATTGTATAAACACGGTATATTTCAAATTTCATTCAATTTGAACCAGTAGTTTAAGAATTATAACGAGTCAAAGTTCCTTAATTTTGTCACTCACTGACTGACCGATCATCAAAAGTCTAAGGCACTTCTAGCAGACATAGAAGCTTCAAATTTAGAACACAATTAGGGTTTAATGTACAAATCAAGGAAAAACTAAAATATTTCTCAATTTCTGTCCAGTTTTCTAGATACATCAACTGCATAAATAACTTTGTAATCCCATATATTTATATGGGATTACAAAGTTACATTTACAGTTAATTAATCAGTGTACATGTATATAATTATGTATAATATAATGAAATAATAGGTGTAGATAGGTATCTAGGTCTAGGCTAAGGTGTCGGACTTGTGATCGAGAGGTCGCAGGTTTGAACCCCACCCATTACACTATTGCCGTGAACCCACTCCAGACACAAGCATATTTAGCTTAGTTGGAGGGGTTAACAAGATTGCTAGTAATGTGAATACTACTCACATTGCTAATAATCTTTATATTAAAAAAAAATATGTTCAAAGTTAACTTGTAAAATTGTCAACGGAATAAAAAAGCCAGAGAGAGAGGGCTTTAAGAAAATTCGTTGTTGGTATAAAAGAAGTAGAAGGTACCAGAAAGGAAAAAAGTAGGACTATCTACAAAAAGAAATGAGATCCCATGAAAAACAATACTTGTCAAAAAACCAAGTCTCGCAACTCAGTTCTTCTACCGTAAAAAGCTCCATGATCCATGTAATACCAAGTCGGTTATTCGATTATTCAGTCCCTACTTAAGGGACCTTCTGTCTTAAGTTGTTACGTAATTATCCAACCTAACAACATCTTACAGTGACCATATCAATATTAAAATTCTTTAACGTTTTAAATAAATATATTGGCTTGGCAATCGCAAAAACAATCTACTTTATATTTATATATGTATTACTTGTGAGATATATTGTGTTTTCATGCGTAACAACTTAAGACAGAAGGTTCCTTTAATTAGGGACTGAATAATCGAATAACCGACTTGGTATTACATGGATCTCACAACTTTTTACGGTAGAAGAACTGAGTTGCGAGACTTGGTTTTTTGACAAGTATTGTTTTTCATGGGATTATATTTGTATGTTCATAGTCCGATATGGAGGTAATGGATGAAATTTCATGTACGCTGACTCTAATTTTTTTACATTTATGTAGGTATATTATTGTATTGCAAATACCAACCACATGTTATTGTTACGATAGAACTTTGGTTTTGTAATTAGCAATACTAATTCAAAATAACATAACGTACAGTCAACGGATAAAAATAGATTTAAAAAATTGGCCAACTGCGAGTTAGACACGCACATGAAGGGTTCCGTAGTAACTGCGCCAAATAACTTTGTTTTTCATAGTGTTTGTATGTAAGTTTACATTAAGATCTACAGCATATATTTTGTTTAGATTTTTCAGTCCATTATTATAGAGTTAGTGGGGGTTACAGACATTTTACCACTTTGGAAGCGTATATCTTTTAAATGATTGAATTTATGAAAAAGTAAATTCAGAAACCTCAATGTCATTTTTAAATACCTGTCTATAAATACTACACACGCATAGGTTGCATGAAAAAAATATTTTCAGTTACAGTTCCATCTTTGGGATGGATCTGCGAAATACTAACTGGACGCGCTTGAGTCTATCGAGAAGCGGGCCAAGAGACTCATTGGCAACGATGCACTGGTCGTGTCAAAGCTCCAGAGCCTTGGACACCGACGACGAGTTGCAAGTCTATCGGTTTTCTATCGGTTACATTTCGAGGAGTGTGCGATGGAATTACACAATCTAATTCCGCCGAGCCCATTCCATTATCGGAATACGAGAAAAACAGCGAAGCGCCATCGGTATATGGTGGATATCCCACCCATACGCACAAAACGTTTTGGGAATACCTTCATTGTGCGTACGGCTAAGGAGTGGAATTCCCTACCGGAGTCTGTGTTTCCCGACAGCTACAACCTAGGAGTCTTTAAGTCCAGAGTGAATAGGTAACTTTTAGGTAAGCGTGCTCCATCTTCGATCATATCATCACTTACCATCAGGTGAGATAGTGGTCAAACGCGAACCTATTTTCAATAAAAAAAATGTATGGGTAGCCCCCTTATTTTTGAATATTTTATTCTTTTTGTCTTAAAATCGAAAAGCGGTTTATAGAATACATCTACCTACCAAATGTCACATGTATAGTCTTAATAGTTTCGGAATAAATCGGCTGTGACATACGGACGGACGGACGGACAGACAGACAGACATGACGAAACTATAAGGGTTCCGTTTTTTGCCATTCGGCTACGGAACCCTAAAAATGAATATATTAAGCAATGAAAAATAGCTTTTTGATGCGTTCTTTATATCAAAATGTCAACAAAAACAAATATTCTTTTTTATTGCGATTGTAAGTTGGAGACATAAATCAGAGATTACTGAAACTTGTAATATTATAAACTTGTTTTAATATTAAAGTGAAGCACACGTTTTAAACAGGAATTATTATTCAATAATCCTACCAGCTTTTATGGCAAAATAATATGACATTTAATGACATATATAACAGCATCATAAAGAACCAAACTAAATACCAATTCAGATAAAACAAAATGAATTACACTCATCATTCATCACTTATCCTATGGTTTGTCGTACTGTAAACCATAACATTCGCCTTTTATCATTCTGGATCAAATTGTCACCATCGCTCATTATTGGACCATGCCGTTATATTAATCCTTAGAAGATATAATTATGGATATGAGCCGGTCGGATCCGACGTGCCATACGATGTATTATTATATACCTAAGGGTATTAGATTGATTATATCGCTAATGGCATATTCCATTAGGTGTTAACTATTCGCTGGTTTGCTTCTTACAGTTGACAAGATAGATATGATGATGGTAGGAATTTACATATCGGAGAGTCGTTGCATTGCGAATAATGAATGGGTTTTCATGGTAGACATTTTCGATGGTATATAATAGCTCTAATAATGTTAATTGAAGAATGGAATAGTGTTTTTGCGAAAACAGAAGTAATCCATACTTCTAGACTACGATGACTTTACTGGCGCAGTGGTAAAGTGATTGGCTGCTGCGTTGCGTGTCGCGGTTTCGATACAAATTTTTGAATCCGAATCCGAATTTTTGAGTTCCGTATCTTTTTGCTTGTGCTAGTGATTTTAAATGTTTGTTAATGCACCCGTAATACGGGAAAAGTAGGTACCTAGTATACGTGTAAAAAAATAAGTATATGATAAATATGGATGTAGGTATGTTTGTGATTTTTGGTATGCTGACAGTTGAGCATTACACATATGCAAGAAATGGTTTTGGAATACTATTATCGTGCGTACAGCTAAAGAGTGGAATTTCCTTCTGGAGTCGTATGTTTCTTCATAGCCTGGGGGCCTTAAAGTCAACAGTGGTCGGTCACTTTAAGGTAAGTGTGCTTCACCTTCGACAACATCATCGCTTACCATCAGATAAGTTAAGATAGTGGTCAACACAAGCCTATCAACCAAAATAAAAAGTCACATACGCACAAGAATTCCTTACAAACTACGAAGGCATACACGAAGAAAGGGTTTTTGAATATTCATAAAGGGATTAAATGGAAGGGAGTTTCATCATTTTGGTGTGGCGGGAATTCCTATTGGGTTTGTTAAACTAATAAAACCCTGTTGGGTGCTTTAACTAAAACTTATTATTTTTAACTAGCAACCCGCCCCGGCTCCGCACGGGTGCAATGCAATAATACTAATGAAGTGTTAGTGTGGAGTGATGAACAATATTATTATAATAACACTAGGATTTACGGAGGGCTTTGCTCCCACGGACTTTAGGTTATTACAATTTTATACCTACTTTAATTTAATTTTTTTTATTATTATACTTCCACAAATAAAAAATTACGAACTATTTTACAAAATTGACATTATTAAAATTATAATATTATTATTTGTGGGAGACTGGTGCCTAAACTAAGCGGAAACCTGTATTTTAAGACACCAGGGCTCCACACTACAGGAACTGAGGCAACATTCTTAATATTTAAAATTTATTTTTATTCGACTATATATATAATTTATTAGACTTTTTTACCCGACTATAAAAGAACGAGGTTTATTTATTGTTGATAGACTCGCATTTGACCACCATCTCAACTGATGGTAAGTGTTGATGTGGTAGAAGATGAATCACGTTTACCTAGAAGTAGCCTTTTGACTCTTGATTTAAAAACCTCTTGTTTATAGCTATCAGGAATCAGGGACTGTGCAGAAGAATGCAGGGAATTCCATTCCCTAGCTGCTTCGCTTAACTCGCGATGTCTACCTTCACCGTTTTAACAGCAGTCGTGATGATGAGAATTGCACGAAGTAATGTGGTTAAATGGGTTCGAACTCACGAATTCGCACTGCTGTGACCGACCCAACCGACTCCCCGTTCGTGCCACTTCTCGCGAATTCCACAGACGGCGCCAGCCACAGAACCGATAAAAGAGGTTAAAAAGGAAATAGTTCCTGATTGTAACTCACTGTTGATAAACGTGCATCACGGCCAATCAGCGCAAAAGGACAAAACGTCAATGGTTGAAGTGTGGCGCATGCAGTACATTGTAAGCGGACTTGGTCATTGCGTTGATTAAGCGAGTACACAAAGGGCAATGTATAATTTTTGTAACTTGTTGCAATAATGTTGTTAATGTTCGGAATTTCATACTGGTCAGAATATTTTTATGTTTTTACAAATAAAATTATAATTATATGTTATTTTTGACTTACCGATGGAAAGATATACCTCGTCGCTCTAAACTTGCGGTCTGACTTTTTGTTTTACAGGTTATTATTGCACAACACGGCATTTTAAAGCAGAGCTCTGTGTTCCGAAGTAATCTGAAGAGCACTAAACGCGATGAATGAATTAATCGGTCGCGCTATGAATTTCGTATCATAAATGTGGCGCACTCGCCACGCCCACATTACCATTCCAACCTTATTCATCTATTCCGTGGAGCCGACAGTAGCTATATATTATAGGGCTTATATATTATAGGGGAATTCTTGAGAATGCGCGAGGATTCTCCGGAAGACGCGCGACCTTTTTTGGGCTATTTATTTTGTACCTATGTTATACGATTGACTAAGTTCATTATGCTATGTACAATTTCGTTGCAAAAAGTCGCTTTCATTCCATTCCGCGGCGGTGTAAATTGAGCCAGTCTTCAACAAATTTGACCTAACTATAATGTTCCTGTGTATCTTTAAAAGACGCGCCATCGGTACAAAATATCCATTTTGATTCAAGGAAATCTCTCAAAAAGAAAATTCTTAAGAAATATTTATAAGATGTCAAGAAAACGGCCATTGGAGAGTTGGATCCTTCATTTTCTATTAGTCACAACTGAATAGTCAAAACGAAGGGAGGCAGGTAGATATTAAGAGAATTTCAATAAGATTTCTACAAATAGGTGATGGGATGATGTTTTTGTGTACAACTTACAATACATTTAAAGATACGTGTGGTCTTTCCTCAAAAGGCCATTTCAGACTAATCTACATAATCCTCATAAACGATTGTGAATATGTGAACTATGTAGGTTATTTTATTCGAGTTAAACATAATTGTCTGTCAGTTTGAGTGCTTTTGCGGCCGATCCAAACGTCCTTACCTTGGTATTGTTCGTCAAATCGTTAAGCTCCTTGTTCTAAATTGATCTATACGTCATTAATTGACAAATGCTGGCACTGTATGGACAGGCCCACTCAAATCTGTGAGCATCTTTCTTCAAAAGATCGACTCAGACTGAAACCTACAAGGTTCCCATATAATTAAACAATCTATGTATGGACTTTAAAAGAGACGGACCCCTGAGTTTGTTTCGGTGTTTCTTCTCAGGGTAGTCAGTTAGGAAACACCGACCTCATCTAGTTAATATTTACGAAAAAATGACGTGTAAAAGTGTTATTTAATAACCAATTTGCAAAATAAAGATCATTTATCATTTACAAATAATAAAACTAGTGTACAATGGGCGGTCTTATCGCACAGGGTAATCTCTTACAGACAACCTTTGGATGGACAGAAATTAAAGGAGAGAGATTTAGGGCTGTCAGTGTACAACATCATACATAATACTAATTAAACATAATAATATAAAATACATACCACAAAATATAATATATAAATATATACTAATACCTATCAAACTCATAATAGAGAAAGGAGGGGAAAAAAATTATAGTGAGATGTTAATGCTCCTTCACCATTCTTTTGAACGTAGATAATATTGTTTGTATGTTCTTGGTATTGATTTATCTTTTAAAGGATGTTGTGATATGTTTGTCGTTTGCTTTTATAATGGTTGACTTATGAACTCATAAAAAGTACTGCTGTTCAATCAAAGGTCAAAAATAGTAATATTTTTTTGTAGATTACTGCGTCTCTTAAATATTTATCATAGTTAGAAAGCTGCTCTTTTTACTCGGGCTTGTTTTTATTAGCTTTTCAGTTAGTTTTAGTATAAGGTTGCAGTCGGGTTTTTTAATTTTTTTAATTACTTTTTTTTATTATATTTTTTTTTATTCGTTGCCTGACACTGTCGAGGCCTGTCCATGGATGAGTGATTATCTCAATATTTTGAGATTCCTCCATGCCTGGGAAAGCACATTACGCCGTTGATTCCTGCTGTCATTTATACATCTTTGGCAGTCATTACGGGTAGTCAGAAGTCAGAAATACTGACTTGATGAGACAATTTCAATACCATCCTTGCCAGCCTTAACCCAGCCTTAACCTCAATACCAGCCTTTTCCCAACTAATGGTACTTCACACCGGAAAAGCTGCTCAATCTTTATCAAGACCCGGTTCGGTCATGTATGGAGTACTGGTCTCATCTTTGGGATGGATCTGCCAAATACCAACTGGACGCCCTTGAGTCTATCGAGAAACGTGCCAAGAGACTCATTGGCATCGACGCACTGGTCAAGTCAAAGCTGCAGAGCCTTGAACATCGACGACGAGTTGCAAGTCTGTCAGTTTTCTTTTGGTTACATTTCGGGGAGTGTGCGATGGAATTACACAATCTAATTCCGCCAAGCCCGTTCTATCATCGGACTACAAGACAAATGGCGATGCGCCATCGTTATATGGTGGACATCCCACCCACACGCACGTTTTAGGAATACTTTCATTGTGTGTACGGCTAAGGAGTGGAATTCCCTGCCGGAGTCTGTGTTTCCCGATTGCTATAACTTTAAGTCAAGAGTGAATAGGTTTCTTCAACGTAAGCGTGCTCCATCTTCGACCACATCATCACTTACCCCTCAGGTGAGATAGTGGTTAAACGCGAGCCTATTCTGAGTAATAAAAAAACTGTAGAAGTCGGCTTCTAGTCTAACTTACAACTACGACATTATATTACATTATATTACGACATTAATTTCGCCAAGAGTTCCAAGAAACTTTTGGCAAAATTAATGTCAGAGTAGAATGGCGAGGTAGTTTATGTCTATAATACAGTAAAGTTCTAACCGAAGTAATGGCCGAAACTATTAGTGGACATCAATGACATAACGTACCATGTCAGACACGGAAGTCATTAAACGTTACTGTGAACTAGAATGTATCCTCATTATACAAGCTGTAGTCCACGACTTTGTTTGCGAGATATCGCACATTTTATCGGCATGAAAGAAAAAAGACTGTAATGTATCTCTGTGCCAAATTTGATCCAGATTAGTTCAGCTATAGCGGAGTAATTGCAACACAAACATACGAATTATGAATATACATAACATCTTCAATATTAGTAGCATTGTATTATTAGTAGCACAGATATGTCATCGACCTTCATATCACGAAAGATATTGGCAACATTTTGTTAAGGTGCAAATTCCAAGTAATTTTATCTAGGATAAGCAAAGTCAACTCTAATTACGTGTGACGTCAATCGCTAGTTACACTATTACGAATTTGCTCTATTCAGTGGGACAAATCGTTTTTCGTGACAAGGAGAGAAGAATAACTTTAAAAGTGTGTAAATTGTATTTTTAATTAGAATAAGAATAAATTTGTTGAACCTTAGTTACAGAATTTCTTAACCTAAATAATTAACGTTACGGGTACAATGTAGTATGTAACAAAACAATTTTTAATTAACAGGGTTGTCAATGGTCTGCAAACTAGGCGGCGCCGCGGCGCCTGTATCTTGGAGACCGAATTATGTAAATAATAAAAAACACTTCTATAAAATGATCAACTTTTTTAAATTCATTCTAGAACACGACTAAAACGTTCCATTCTAAAAACAAACGCAGCTTAATCCTGACAACAAAATTGTCGCTTTAGTCATTATGAAACAAAATGACCTACTTTTTTGAATCCGTTCTAGAACACAACAAAAATGGACGATTCTAAAACCAAACGCAGTAAAATCCTGACACAAAAAGGTCGGTAGCACACATTCCGACCTTGTTACCTCGTCGAAAGGAGTCGAGGGTCCAAATCCTACAGTTTGTATTCAGGGAAGGTTCTGATGGACCCTATTTGTATACCTGGATGTAGTCTCCTTGGAAATCGATTCCTTTATCTGATACCTTTCGGTTGTTGCATAACGTTTGTATGACTCAAAACTGAATTGCATTGTCGTACGGGACTATGTTGATTTTGAGCTGCATATACATAGGTACACATATTATTAATTATGTATAGGGAAACTGGTACCTATAATAGTCTGTTTCTTAGTAAAAATGCCAAGTTTAAAATCCCTTTTTTTAACTTCAAGTAATTTTCTACTTGAACTACAAAAAATCGGGTTACAGAACTGTTCTGAGCTTAAAAGTTAAATGTATAACGATCTTCCTCGATATTATTTCCTAACTACCTCACATACCTATAAAACTGTATTATGAACACATGGTGAAAATCAATTAGATTTTGAAAAAATTAATCACGAGAATCTTTCCTTGCTTTTTCCATATGAAATGACCCATTCGAACTGTGCACAGTTCGAATGGTTATGTTTGACTTATAATATACAAATAAAAAACTAGTGCTTCTGACGTTAAACAAAACTCGCTACATTGATATTAATTAAGAACTAATTAATAGCTACCTAAATATATCAAAATTGGTTTCAATTGAACATGTCAAAACAAAACGTGAACGAAAGCAAAATCTATAGCAGTTGATACATTCAAAATCCCAGACGGATTGACCTACAAACACTGGCCAAACACAAACAAAAAACTAAACTACAGCACCAATTCTTAAAGAAAAGAATCGTAATAGCATAGTCATGATATAATCGGCCTGTAATATGCACATTGTGGGCCTAGTGCTGGTTGGATGATGTTCTATATTTTCCTATCGTAGGGAAACTCCGCAGAGATGGGACACAGACTAGGGCTTCCAATCCCGCGGCCTGAATTCAATCTCGGTATTTGCGGGACTACGAATTTTCAATCCCGCAGGGGATTGCGGGATCCCGCATATTGAAAATATTCACATTTATGTAAGGCAAATAAAACTATGAATTAATCAACTAACTCCACATTTATTTACGTTTTACTATTAGTATGAGATCAATCAAATTAAGTACACCGTTTATTTATCACAGAAAAACAATGAATGAAACAACTAACTCAACATTTATTTACGTATTATTATTACTATGAGATCAATCAAATTAAACGATTTTTTTTTCACAAAAAACAGTACAAAACTGAATAAAAAACTTTACTGATACTTTAGGCTACCACTGACTGAAATTCGACTAGATTAGGCTACTTAAGCTGTGAAAAACGGGCGACATCGGCTCTCACGTTGTTTGCAACACTGCCGGCCGCCAGTCACCGAACGATCGCGCTCGCGAGAGGTCGCATGCATGCTTTTTTCAGTCCCGCAAATCCCACGGAACCCGTGCCCGTAATCCCGCGTCACGCTGGATTGAAAAACGACGCGGGATCCCGCAATACTGAGATCTCGGTATTCCGGGATTGGTCCTAACACAGACCTCTCTATGATAGGGAATGGGCTGTAATCCATCACGCGGGTCCAGTGTGGGTTCGTGGATACATTTTTGGTCCTGAGATGTACCGGTTTTCTCACGTTGTTTTCCTTTACCGTTTTGAGAACGGACGTGGTGATGATGCAAATGTACAAAGAAATGTGCCTGCCCCATGAGCAGTGGTGACCGTGCGAACGGGCCGTACTTGCGAGTTACAAGTCGTTTGTTAGAATCTAGTCAGGCACATAACTTGTTTGATTTTTTCATCACTACCGCTCTTAAATCGTTGAAAGGAAATATCGTGAGGAAATCTGAGGCACGTCTTTGGACCAAAAATGCAAAGGCATTTTTTATATCTACCAACCCATACTGGACCCGCGTGGTGGGTTATGACCCATTTCCAATCTTAGTAATCTTAGTTATTAGTAGCGGTAGTAATGTAATTATTATTATTATAATGTCCCTGCCTAAATTTAAACCTACGACCTACAATTCTGTAACCACAGGCCACCATTTCTCATTCAACAATACGTCAAATTGATGACAAACTTCCATGCCTGTCCGTCGTAACTTTCATTGCTAATTTTGTAAATGTTGTTGCTATTTTTAACTCTCGTGTTGTGGTGGCTCACCCACGCTTGGCCGCGAATTCTACTTTCGCGAATCGTGTCAATTGCCTCGCAAAAAAGTTTGTCCGGTTGCCAAGTCTGCGTATAATTTTTTTCAACATATTCCCCGGTAACAATGTGGTCTGTTTCCCGTTTTTTGTTCGTATTCGTTGCAGTTATAGTATTATGTTTGTTATGCATAATGTCTGGTCTTGCGATGACGAAGAATTTGGGGCAATGCTTGAGTAAATGAGTTGTAAAAATAATGTGACTGCGCTCTACTTATTTCGATATCTTTATTAGAACGGGTGAATAGTAAGATAATGACATACATACAATTTTTTATAGGATAGAACTGAGTACAAGATTGACAGTATTTTAAATGAAGCGACTGTCATCCAACATCCGTTACTCAGTCAACTCAGTAGCTAAGTAACACTATAATCCTTTATAAGACTAATGTGAGATTTACGGGCGTCTAAGTACACGTGATGTTTGTCAAATCTCTAAATGACAGCCGATCCACATACTGACCTAGGTAAACGTTGCTTAACCTCGAAGTTGGACCCATGCATTTTATTATTATAGCAAATATTTTCATAGCGAGTATCTAAAACATCTCTACCCCAAAAGAAAACATAATTTACATTGAAGTTTCAGGTTTCGTCACCTTTATTACGATATACCCTTACATTTTGAAGAAAATGGTACAATTTTATCCTTATTGTTTTGTTTTTAATTAAGGGTTTGGTTTCACATTGTACTATGACAATAATTATGTGTAGCAGAATGAAAAATGGTAAAACTATACATTTTCATGCGACCCTATTAAAATATTGTAAGTAGGTAGATTTTATAATCAACGTTACAATTAAAAATTCAAATGAACTACTTCCAAAATATTTAGTTCTATGAAACACTATATAGCCAATTTTTATACTCTTAAAAATATCAAGAGAACGTATGAAATATTATAATCATAATGGCTATTGCCCCCGACTTCCAACGCGTCCAATTTTCACACATTTTCATGAGAAAAAAAATGCCTCTTTGGTCAAGTGATCGCAGGCTCGACTGCTGAACAAGAGGTTCAATTCCCAGGTCGGACAAAAAGTATTTTGAGTTTTTCTAATAGAAACTAGCTGACCCGCTACGACTTCGTTCGCGTTGTATCCTACCCCCACTCAACCGATACCACTACCCCTATCCTACCGATAACCTACCCATACCTTACTCTACCCCTACCCCACCGTACCGTACCCTACCCCTACCCTACCTCTACCCTACCCTACCCCTACCCTTGAGACCTTTCCTACTTTTTTAGGGTTCCGTAGCCGAATGGCAAAAAACGGAACCCTTATAGTTTCGATATGTCTGTCCGTCTGTCTGTCTGTCCGTCCGTCCGTATGTCACAGCCATTTTATTCCGAAACTATTAAGACTGTACATGTAAAAATTTGTAGATAGATGTATTCTGTAAACCGCTTTCCGATTTTAAGAAAAAAATTAAAAAATATTTAAAACTAGCTTTTGCCCGCGACTTCGTCCGCGTGGAATAGTTACTTTGGGCTAACGTTAAATTTAACCCCGATTTTGAAGCATTCATCATTGGCGCTCCGCTCCTATTGGCCTTAGCGTAATGATATAAATTAACTATTTAATTAAAAATAATTTTTCAATTCGAACCAGTAGTTCCTGAGATTATTGCGTTCAAACAAACAAACAAACTCTTCAGCCTTATATTATTAGTATAGATAGCTATTGCCCGCGACTTCGTCCACGTTACCGTCGTTTTTCGTAAAAAAAAAGTAGCCTATGTCCTTCCTCACGGTTCAGTGATTTTGATGTAACAGACAGATTAACTTTCGTAATTTAGTAGGGAAATATTATTATATTTCCCTACTAAATTACGAAAGTATATATGTATATGTGTGTATATTTTTCAACAGTATTATAGATTGACATATTTGTCAATCTATAATACTGTTGAAAAATATCGCAATACCGAACCGCACAATATTATTGTTAATAGCTGTGCCCGCGACTCCGTCAGCGTGTAACTCCTTGTGTGTTATTAAGTTAATGTATTGGTAATATTGTTTAGATCACGTTCACATGAGGCTTAAGTACCTATAGAACGAAAATACTTCAGCGCAAAGCTTCCGGGTAAACTATGTTGAAAGTTGAAAAAAAAAGTTGTAAAAAAGTTGTTGAAAGAGCGACGTACAACTGACCATGCGAGAAACAACAGACACCGAGATCTACTCCAGCAACACGAAAAGTCTGCCCTTGAGCCTTATTAATTGTCATTGCATAACACACCGATACTGGGAATTGCGATCTTTTAAATTGGAATGGAAAATTATTTGGTATTATAGGAATTCTGGGAATAAAGACGGTTTCTCCTGCACCGCAACCTGTTAAAATTTGAGCCTCGATTATATTTTGTTGCAACTGGGTTACTTTTAGCCGAGTTCCATTGCAAAGTTGTGGTGGTTTTAAATTTCAGAGCAGAATAATAATAAGAAAGCTTAGAACTGCTAAGCTATCGGGAGTTACACGTGTTATTGTGAGTCAACCATTAAAGATAGATATATGCTGTCGTGGATATTTTTTATATAATTTCAAGGAGAACATTTCCGTCATAAATGATTTCTGTGTAGCTTTAACCATTAAGGTTGCACTCGCGACGGAAGCTTAAAAAATGGAGTAACTTCTCCCGTCTTCCCAACATTTCCCTTCACTGCTCTGCTCCTATTGATTGTAGCGTGATGAAAAGTATACTATAACCAGCTCAGGAGTATGAAAAATAATTGTACCAAGTTTCGTTAAAATCCGTCGAGTAGTTTTTGTTTCTATAACGGTTATCCAGACAGACAGACAGACAAAAATTTTACTGATTGCATTTTTGGCATCAGTATCGATCCCTAATCACCCCCTGATAGTTATTTTGTAAATATATTTCATGTACAGAATTGACCTCTCTACAGATTTATTATAAGTATAGAAGATAAAGGGGGGTCCCCATACATGGAACTAGAACTGAAAATATTTTTTTTTCATGAAACATATGCGCGTGTGGTATTTATAGACAGATCTTTAAAAATGATATAAGGGTTTCTAAAATCACTTTTTCATAAAGTTAATCGTTTAAAAGGTATAAGCTTCCAAAGTGGTAAAATGTGTGTCCCCCCTCTAACTTCTATAATAATGGAGTGAAAAATCTAAAAAGATACATTTCTGTAGATCTTAATGTAAACTTTTAACCAAAATTTGTTTCAACGAAATCGGGTCAGCAGTTTTTGAGATACAGCATATTTTCTAAAACCGCAAATATAACTTTGTAATTCATACAAACACTATGAAAAACAAAGTTATTTAGCGTAGTTGTAAAAATGTAAATATGCTAGTTTTAAGAAATTTTTAAGGTTTTTTGTTTTTTTTTTCAATTAAATATATTAAGTATATTATATTTATTATAGTTACCACGGAACCCTTCATGGGCGAGTCCGACTCGCACTTGGCCAATTTTTTTAAACTTAAACCAAACACAACAAAAAAGAATTAGCCAAATCGGTCCAGCCGTTTTCGTGTTTTGTGCTTAGCAACACATTTAGCGATTCATTTGTATTATATAGAAGATTTCTCCGTAGTAGCTCGGAGTTTGAATGTAGGCGGTGTGATAGCCCTGCGCCTCAGAATTCACGTTGAGCAGTTGGTTCCGACTGCTATTGGTACATCTTTAATAGAGTCATTACTGGGAGTTAGTAGCCAGAAAATCTGATACTGGTCTGGGCAAAATCAGTATCATAAGATCGGATATAATGCTATTCGAAGCTATACCGTTCTTTTGGTTGCGAAAATACTCTTACGAGATAGTACAAATCAACAGCGACAGCTAAACGAACAGGGTTGGTTTTTTAGTCAGTAGGAGTCTAACACTCCCTTTCTCCCCACCTGGAGCAGACGAGAATATTATCATTTCCCCCGAAAAAAACGAATAACCGCGATATACCTACTTAAATATCTACTACCTTTGAAACATCTCTGGAATAAAATTCTCACCCATCCAAACTCTTCATTTCTAAATACAACGAGTAACAGAATAAACGCAATTCCTGAAAGTAGTTTGTTCAGAATCGGCTTCTGAATCGATTTCCGTCATAAAAAATATGTGTTAAATTTTGACGGAAAAATCTTTCATTTAACTTAAAATGTAAACACAGTATCATGACAAATTAATTCAATCCTTAATTCAAGGAAATGCGCTCGTGTGCGTGTCGACCGCTAACATTGCATGAGTGTAAGCGTCTGCGTAAGGATATTGTATGACGCACATACGTTTTGCGTTTAGTGAGGATAACTATTTTATAAAAATGTATAGGTTTGGTTTCTATTTATTTAGTTACGGATGTTGTTTTAGACATATAATTTAATATTCTAATTGGGGTGTCTGAGGTATTGCGCTTAATCTGTTACACCTTGATTATATTTTCAGCTGGAAAACTGCACGGAATAAACAAGTAAGTTATTTCCATCCTACCTTGAATACTTGACGGAAACTTGAAGCTACTATTTAAGTACACAGTATCCTGTATGAGCACCTCATTATAATTCCCGCAAGGCTATAACGGTTCGCGCTCTCTGTTCGGGTTTCAGTGATTTTATGATGGTAACGCGTGGCTGACTGTTACACAGAAGTGAAACATTCGGAAAAGAAGGGCAAAAGTGGACTTTATTTATTCTAACCTGAAGTCATCCCTACTGTAATGTAATAAATGCGAAAGTCAGTAATGTCCTGTCTTTGTGTTACACTTTCATGTGTAACCTACATAACTGATTTTTATGAAATTTAGTACAGCGAAAAGAACTTTTCACGAAAGTGAAGACGTGGGCAGAATCTATTCACCTGAATACATCAAAATGGTTGACATTATTCTTCGAATTAATGAAGACTATTTTTAAAAACCTATTTTGTAGCTGAATTCTGGATACTGACAGACTTTTTGAAGAATTACGCTCAAAGTAACTTTGATATACGTCATGAAATCTTATCTTACTTCTTACTAATATTATAAATGTGAACGTTTGTGAGGATGTATGGATGTTTATTACTTTTTCAGGCAAAAACTACTGAACGAATCTGAATGAAATTTGGTAAGTAGATAGTTGTCATTCTGGAATAAAGCATAGGCTACTTTTCATCCCGAAATTCCCATGGGGTCGAGATTTGCGCGGGAAAACCTTCCCATGCGTACGAAGTCGCGGGCAGAAGCTAGTCACCTATAATAAAATTACGATCTGCCAAGCCTTTTCCCAACTGTATTGAGATCAACTATTAATGTAACGAGATTACTAGAGAGAGCTAAATACTAGTATTACTTCTTCTTTTCTCTTAAAGTTAGTGTCTGTAATAAACCGGCTAAGTTGCTTAGACATGAAAGTGTTAATGTCTAAATAACTTAGCCGATTTGTTGATATATGGTTCAGAGATAGATAAGACCTCGGAGAAGGACATAGGACACTTTTTTGGTGAAACTGAAGAGCCAGAAGCTTGAGTAATGTAATAATAAATAAATAAATAAAATGTATTTAATTCAAGTAACGTAACTCATATAAGATTAACATAATTAGAAACACACACATCAAATATTATTTTCAAAGAATAAATTAAAATGAAAATAACAATTACAAAAAAAGAACTAAATGAAATAAAAATGTCAATAAACAAAATAAAATAAATAAAATAAAATGGTCACTGTAGTTAAACTATGCTATAATTGAATAGATGATTAATATGATCGCATCCACTGCAGCTGCGGAAAACCGCTAGCGTGAATATAACAATCTCAGTGTTAACACTTTTTGTTATAAAGACGGCCAGCCAGAATGGTCACCCATGTGTGCTCGTTAGTTGTAGTAAATAACTGCTACTTTTTTAGCTTATACCCCCAATGTAATTTAATTATTTGAACAAGTATTTCTTAAGATTGTAATTATGTAGTCGATGTTTTTGGTGCACGGTAAAACTCTACTGAGTTTATGTTGGCACCAACTTAAATGTAAATAATGTGTGTGAACTATGGAACAAATAAATAAATAAATAAATAAAAAATAAAAACAATCTATATTTTCGAGCCGTTTGGGGTCAAAACTCTCCAGCCGCGTGATATGTTCAAATGATAGACAGAACCAACGACTTGACTTGGTTTTCAAGGCACGGAAGAGTCTCGATATACACGGTCACCCTTCCTCTGCCCGACCTTGGCAATTATTTCTTAACCTTGAAGACCGACCCGTGCATAACAGCCGTTATTATTAAGCCACAAACTTCTCTATATAAATAAATTTATGTGCTTAGGTTTGCTTTTTCCACACCAACTTTTCGGCTTCCCGCATCGTTCTTTCGTTACGCTTTGGTGTAATTACAACCGTTTGTTATGGGACTCAAGTACCCGTAAATGAGATTCATGCTCGTGTTTTACGAGATATTTTGAGAACTTTATGAGAACTCTCGTTACAAAACAGTTGTAAATCAATAGATGTAGATGAACAGGCTGAGACTTTGTTTGCTAATATTGTTGTTAAAATACACACATACATATAATTATATAAACGTAGAAATATTTGGAATTAAACTATGAAAGGACTATACAAATAGAAATTAAGATAATGTTACCTATATCGTTGTTAATGAAGTTATATATAATTTAAATTCACACTTATATTAATTATGTTTAAAACGATACACCCTACCGATTCCACAGTGAAACTGATAACATCGTTTTGTGGGATTTATTTCTATAATGAAGCTATGGAAATAAATTATATTAAATATCGTTTATTTCAGGCAATTATTAAACCCATAAAATACAGATTCATAAGAGACATACGCATAAGTAATATAAAAACATAATAATTAAAAATATGTATACTACATATATGCTTACGGAATTATACATATTTAATGACTGACATAGACAATGTGGCTACTCAGGGCTTTTCAATATGTACTCATAAATAAATAATCATCAAAACCTTCACATTATAATATAAATACTAGCGACCCGCTCCGGCTTCGCACGGGTGCAATGTAGGTACTAATAGTATGCATGAATTATTATTACACTGCATGTATTATACATATCCCATCAAAAATATAAATGTGAAATGAGAGCCAAGTTCAATATTATGATATATGCCTTGGTTGTTGACTTCAACGACAAAAGAAGTGAAATCTAAATGGGTGCCAAGTTCAATGGTCAGTCCTGAAATTTATTCATAACAACATAAAATACCATTTCTTCTTATAACTTAGGAGAATATATTGTAGCCTAAGGTCTGACCTGGCTAGTTCTTATATACGAATTATTATGTTCGATAGTTAGTTTCTACCAGCAAGCCAAATTTTTGGAATAATAAAATAAGAACCGACAAGTAACAGGTTTAGAACTTGCGAAGGCTATAATTTAAAGTGGCTCCAAATGGTTCGTGTAATATTACACACGGTGAGCTGCATAGTTTAAAAGATCTAAGCGTACAGACATCGGGAGGGAAAATGATTTATACTATGTAAAGAAGTAGGAAAAGAATTCTAATATATGTGGAAATATTTAACACACCCTTTCATTATTTACAGCACATTTTTAAACCAAAGGAATCCCGTTTTTATTCCACTGCGTGTAGCCTTTCTATCATAACGCTTATTAAGGGTTTGACAAAAAATAGCTACGAACGGCTGTGTATACATACATCATATTTATTCACAGTGAAAACAGGAAATTAATTACTTGAGATTTATGGAGTGAAAGGGATCCCTTTTTGAGTATGTAGAACCTATTATTAGTCCTGTTATGCGGAGGGTATTTTTAGAGGGATTTATCTTAAGTCAGGTAAGTTGTGGGGTTTAGGAGACACCTTTGGAAGGTGTCATTAGTGTTTTTTAAGTACATATCATAAGATAAACAGTCTATAATATAAAAATAAACTCCTTTTTTGTGGAATAATGATTGAATGACTTCTCTTGCTCAGGATGAAGCGAAAGAGAGTGTCCTAATTCTATTGACGAATCTCCCACCCTGTTCCTTCAGCTGCCTTTGCGTTTCGGGGTCGGGTTATCTCGTTAGACTGCTGGGCCTTCTATCTATGATAGGGAATGGACTATGATCCACCATTCGGGCCGAGAATGGGTTAGTGAATGTCGCGTTTTCCTATATTTTTCGGCCCTAGGATATGCACTGGCATACCCAAAACATCTATGGATGTATAAACTCTGTGTGATTCTTTCCTTTAAAGGGCGCCACAGACATAAACCTACACGGCTCTCATATGATTTGATCACTACAGATTGTATGGACTTTAAAAGAGACGTTGACCTCTGAGTTTGTTTCAGTGTTTCTTCTCAGAGTAGTCAGTTAGGAAACACTGGCCTCATCTAGTTTAAATTTACGAAAAAAATGACGTGTAAAAGTGTTATTTATAACCTATTCCGCCAAGCCCGTTCCATCATCGAACTACGAGACAAACGGCGATGCGCCATCGTTACATGGTGGACATCCCACTCATACGCACAAAACGTTTTGGGAATACCTTCATTCTGCGTACGGCTGAGGAGTGGAATTCCCTGCCGGAGTCTGTGTTTCCCGATAGCTATAACCTAGGAGTCTTTAAGTCAAGAGTGAATAGGTTACTTTTAGATAAGCGTGCTCCATCTTCGACCACATCATCACTTACCATCAGGTGAGATGGTGGTCAAACGCGAACCTATATTTTAATAAAAAAAAAAACATCTTTATTTCATTATTTCAATTAAAATTCAATTAAACTGGCCAGGATGTTTTAATTCACCGTTCTGAGAGCAGTGATGAAGATGAAAATTACACAAAATTATGTGCCCACCTGAGTTCGAACGCATGTCCAACAAGTCATAAGTCGTGCTCTTAACCACTGGGTTACCACTACTTCCTATATTTTAAGCCTTTTCCCAAATATTTTGGAGTCGGTTTTCAATCTAACTGAATGCAGCTGAGTAGTTTAGTGTTCTACATTAGCGATAGCCTGTTTAACATGGAGGGACTGCCTATGTTATGTGACTTCCAAAACCCAGTAGTTGACGATACCCTTTGTGATGGCGCAGCTGGCTGATTTCGTTGATTTTAGTGGACTGTATTTGCGGTGCGGAATGAAACGATTGACAAAACGTTTGAATTGGGAACACGAGCTGCAAGGGTGCTGGAGAGTAGATTACAACCCGTGAATTTAAGGATAAGAAGCACGCACAAACCTTTGATGGAGCCACGTGTCTTCGTCGTCATCGGGGCAGTGTGCTCACAAAAATCACACACTAAACACGAACACAAATTGTTGTTACTCAGTCTGTGAAATACGATGAATCCAAGATTGTCAATTGTTCTTTGATAAGCGCACGATCAAAGCTGGGTGCGCTCATGATGCGGTGGTTCACTCGGAGGTGTGGGTTTGACCCACAAAAACTGCGTAGCCAATTTACGCCATCTTCACGTGGTTTGTGCAGGAAAGGGACAGGAGTTAAGGAAGGCGAATGTCAATCTTTTTGCTGAATGTTGGCGCAAGCACTTTGGCTAGACCAGTGTCAGGTTTTTAGACTTCTGACTACCCATAACGGCGGTTAAGTGACATGTCCAAGTGACAGCCGGGCTTAACCTCTATAGCCCCAGTGGCACAAAAACGTGCCAGTAAACCAGTATTAGTTGAGCCCCGCTGGCAACAAATTTGTGTGCCAGCGGGGCTCAACTAACAGTTGACGAAATAAGGCGGTCCTTGAGAGGTTAAGCTTAAGGTACTTTCCGATGCGCGTGGGTATCATGCCGTCAACCACCAAACTCCGGGCTACTACTGAGAAATTTCTCACAGAAAAGACAATAGCACTCTTTGCTCGACCAGGGAATCGAACCCGGGAATCGAACTCGAGACCTTAGCAGTTGCTCTTGCGACCACTAGATCAACGAGGCCGTCAATGTTATAAATATCGATTAAAAACATTAAGTAAAGTGACGAAATGGGCGGCAAATCTCAGGTCAATTTTTCAAAGTAATTTTAATTTTGTGTAAAATTATTCCTCATTTTAGAGCCATAACAAGGCGCAGTACTTTTAATGAGTACTAGTACTCACGCGGGGTTTCGCTCCCGTGGATTCTATCACGGTAAAAACATAACTCTCCTTTTTTGCAGTCGCGTAAAAAGTAGCCTATAACCTTCCTCAAGCTTCAAGCTACTTCCATACCAAATTGCATCCAAATCCACCCAGTACTTTCGAAGATTAGCGCGTTCAAGCAAACAAACAAACTTTTCCACTTAATAATATTATAGTATAGATTTTAGAGCCATAACCAGCCGCAGTAAAATCACAAAACTTGCCTTCTGCCCATGTGTCCACATGTTATTCCACGTTAGCTGTAGACAAACTTTACTCGTTTCGTAGCTGGAATACATTCCGGGACTATTTTGGACTTTCTGGTAGAAATTCCTGGTCTAAAGTTGTGCTGGAATTATTTAGGGGCTTTTACCATCTCGTTGATGTTATTTACAGCCGGTATAAAAAGTAGTTCGGCGATTCTGAGGCTGTAAATTATGTTTTACTAGAGATAACCGTTAAGGGGATGTTCATAAAAGATACTGCAGAGCCGGAATGCAAAACTAACTGAGAGTCAGGGTGGCATTTTACTCAGTAGACGAATTACACTCTTTCCGTTCTACCCAGAGTGGCACGAGTTATTTGATTATTTTCATCCCACACAAAAAGGGGTGTTACTTTATAAATTTGTGTTAAAACAATACAAACGCAAAATTGCTAACAATTTCAAATACCTTTGTTTTGATGATGTAATGTTTTTCTTAGAATAAACAATATTTATCATTTCTATGTATAAAATGAATAGACGTTTTCTGAGTTTTGGAGTGTACTTATGGATAGTTCTGAGAAAGGCTCCTGTATTGGTTATGGCTGGTTGATTAGTCTGACAATATTGTTGCGTTAGCAACATTATAGTGTGTTAGATGATGAAATCTGCCTAGAAATCTATGAATAGCTAAACGAGAAATTCCGCTTACTGACTCATTATTTTCTTTTATTTAATTTTAGTTCAAACAACGTCTATTCATTTATTTTATATGTATTTTATTATATTTTGAAAACTTACAGCTAAGCAGATACAGTAGTAATGATAATACATATGGAAAATTACAATTTTCACCAATAACTAGGTATACAATATAATTCAGGTTAGCTGAAATATAGAGCGAGAATGAAAAAAATATAATGTAAAAAAAAACTGACAAAATTCAGTAACCATTTTAAATGTGGTCTCTACTTATACACGCTTGTATTAAAGATTTTGTGTTGATAAACTGCGTAATTAAGCTGATGATTCGGTCTAGAGTATATTATATAAATAATACATGATCACCGTATAACATTTCCATTATTAGGGGAAATAGACAGTAAGGCTGAGGCTACATTAGGCCGTGACGCGACCTGCGACATATGAGCGATTAAAAGAAATAAATGAATGCTCACGTATATGGCTAAACCGTACATCAAATATTACTAGCGATCTTTGATTTCTTTATGTGATAGGAACAACATTACTATAATCACGGCATCGGCTACATGTCAATGTAGCCGATGCCGTGATATCATCGAAATTGAAGCGAATTTATTAGAAAAATTCTCTTTAGCACGACTAGTTCAATAGTGCTACTAAATATGCGTGTGGCTACATTATGCATATAGCGCTCTTGCTAATTCGTAGTATAGCATGTGTAGTGTAGCCACGTCATCGCTGAATATATGCCGGATTTTCGCGTAACCGCGTAACATACGTAAATAATCTGAAACGACTGCACTGATTTTGATGAAATATTTTATTGATTTTATGAATTTATCTATACAAAGCAGTATTATGTATTATGTTATAGTGTTCATATTTTTTGCACTAAGAATTTCTCCTGTATCGTAGATCTTTTTTTAATAAAAACCGAGTCCTGGTATAATTATTTGTAGGTCATACAATTTTTTTCCGGTGCTGGAATTAAATATAAATATATTTATGCTATAGTCGTATGTAAATATATTATCTATACTAATGATATAAATGTTTGGATGGATGGATGTCTGGATGGATGTTTGTAATTCAATTACGTCAAAACAACTGAATGGATATGAATTAAATCTGGTAAGTTGACATTCGAGAATAACACAGGCTACTTTTTAACCGGGAATGCCCACGGGATTGGGATTTACGCGGGAAAACCCTCCTCAAAAGAAGTCGCGGGCATAAGATAGCTTTTTTATAAATGTTCTACTTCAACTAGACATTTACATTGGAATACAATTATTTTTTCTGTAATCTTGTATTAATATCCAATCAACTCTTCTTTGAATTAAAATATTTGTGAGAAATGTTTTTCAATCAAATATCCAAAAATAAAAAATAAAAAAAAAAACGACGGGTTGCACTCTGCGAGTGCCGGCAGAAGTGAAAACTTGAATATTAACGTTGTGCATTTTTCCGCGCCCTGGCAAACTTAAAAGCATTTCAAGGGATTATCGGTTTCGTAATTTGTTTTTCAGTATATGATATATCGAAAAAGCGCGTTCAATTTTAAAATGGTACAGTCATGAATGCAAGTGCATGTTTGGAAATATTTTCAAGACGCTTATTAAATGCCCACTAGCGTTACAATCATCAAATACTTCCGAATACTGCCTAGTACTAGTACCTACATAGATATACTACTTCCTAGTACTAGTACATAGATAATCTGTAATGTAGTAGTACTAGGCCGCTGACGGCCGCACGCCCCGCGGCCAATTATGTGATGCCCCTAAAAATAGCCTCGCCCCCGAACTCACCCCTCAACTCGCGCCTCAACTCGCCCTCCAACTCGCCATCCAACTCGCCCCCCAACTCATCCCCAACTCGCCCCCCAACTCGTCCCCCAACTCGCCCCCCAACTCGTTCCCCAACTCACCCCCCAACTCACCCCCAACTCGCCCTCCAACTCTCCCCCCAACTCGCCCCCCAACTTGTCCTCCAACTCGCCCCCCAACTCGCCCCCCAGCTCGGACCCCAAAACTCGCCCCCCAACTCACCCCCCAACTCACCCCCAACTCGCCCTCCAACTCGCCCCCCAACTCGCCCCCCAACTCGCCCCCCAACTTGTCCTCCAACTCGCCCCCCAATTCGCCCCCCAGCTCGGACCCCAAAACTCGCCCCCCAACTCACCCCCCAACTCGCTCCCCAACTCGCCCCCCAACTCGCCCCCCAACTCACCTCCTAACTTGCCCCTCAACTCGCCTCACAACTCGCCCCTCAACTCGCCCCTCAACTCGCCCCCCAACACGGACCCAACTCGCCACCCAACTCGCCCCCAACTCGCCCCCAACTCGCCCCCAACTCGCCCCCCAACTCGTCCCCTAACTCGTCCCCCAACTCGTCCTCCAACTCGCCCCCCTACTCGCCTTCAACTCGCCCCCCTACTCGCCCCCCAACTCGCCCCCCTACTCGCCCCCCTAACTCGCCACTCAACTCGCCCCCCAACTCGCCATCCAACTCGCCCCCCAACTCATCCCCAACTCGCCCCCCAACTCGTCCCCCAACTCGCCCCCCAACTCGTTCCCCAACTCGCCCCCCAACTCACCCCCAACTCGCCCTCCAACTCGCCCCCCAACTCGCCCCCCAACTTGTCCTCCAACTCGCCCCCCAACTCGCCCCCCAGCTCGGACCCCAAAACTCGCCCCCCAACTCACCCCCCAACTCACCCCCAACTCGCCCTCCAACTCGCCCCCCAACTCGCCCCCAAACTCGCCCCCCAACTTGTCCTCCAACTCGCCCCCCAACTCGCCCCCCAGCTCGGACCCCAAAACTCGCCCCCCAACTCACCCCCCAACTCGCTCCCCAACTCGCCCCCCAACTCGCCCCCCAACTCACCTCCTAACTTGCCCTTCAACTCGCCTCACAACTCGCCCCTCAACTCGCCCCTCAACTCGCCCCCCAACACGGACCCAACTCGCCACCCAACTCGCCCCCAACTCGCCCCCAACTCGCCCCCCAACTCGTCCCCTAACTCATCCCCCAACTCGTCCTCCAACTCGCCCCCCTACTCGCCTTCAACTCGCCCCCCTACTCGCCCCCCAACTCGCCCCCCTACTCGCCCCCCTAACTCGCCCCCCAACTCGCACCCAACTCGCCCCCCAACTCGCCCCCCAACTCGCCCCTCAACTCGCCCCTCAACTCGCCCCTCAACTCGCCCCTCAACTCGCCCCTCAACTCCCCCCTCAACTCCCATCAACTCCCATCAACTCCCCACTCGACTCACATCAACTACCCCTTCAACTCCCTTCAACTCCCCCCTCAACTACCCCTCAACTCCCTTCAACCCCCCCTTAACTCCCCCCACAACTCCGCACGAGACCCCTTCCCCCCACCCCGCTCCCACACGAGACCCCCCTTACCCCTCACCTCCCTGAACTCCCCGCGCTTTTTCGTTTCATTAACTTTGAAATTACAACGATGTTAAAGAAGTATTCACTTAAAAAAAAGCCTTACGATTTTCGATCGGTCACGTGACCCTGACGCGAGTTTAACAGTTTTTACCCATACAAAAAGTGCTCAGCGCCGTTAAAGAAGTTTTCACTTCAAAAACTTAAGATTTTAACACATTCAGTGTGTAATTAAGTAGTTATATTTATAAGTCCAGAAATAGTCAATATTATTTATGTAAATACTCACAAAACTTGAATTATTTATTTGACATTAAAGTCACCTGTCTGAGGTCAGCGTTGAAAGCATAGTAATTGAAAACCTAAAATACTAGAAGGTACAGAAACAAAAACCACTTGTGTGAAATCGACCGGATTTTGAACCTTACATAAGTGTTAATAAGAGCTAGCTTTCGAGTGTGTTGAAAATAATAAGTACCTAATGCTGTTTTTATGTATAAGATAAGTAATATAGGTACTATAAGTAAAGATAGTACCTATATTATAGAAAACGACCATTCTAAAATTATGCACACTTTTTTGTAGGTACACTAGGAATTTCTCCTCTCATGGGTGCATTTTTACAAACATCCAGACCTGCAACATCTATTTTTTTCTTTATTGAATATAGGTTCGAGTTTGACCACCATCTCACCTGATGGTAAGTGATGATGACGTCGAAGATGGAGCACGCTTATCTAAAAGTAACCCATTCACTCTTGACATAAAGACTCCTAGGTTATAGCTATCGGAAAACACAGACTCCGGCAGGGAATTCCATTCCTTAGCCGTACGCACAATGAAGGTGTTCCCAAAACGTTTAGTGCGTATGGGTGGGATGTCCACCATGTAACGATGGCGCTTCGCCGTTTGTCTTTAAACTTTTATTGCGGTTCGGTTATCGAAGCTGCGACACATAGCGTAGCAGTCAATCGTTCAACCACTGCACTAACCTTATGGTCATCAATTAACAAATCTCTGACGATGATCTGACCTAATTAGAAGATCTACGTCTGTAAATGACGTACAAACTTCCCAAATACACGGCATTTCTTCCCAAAATGACATGAAGCAACCTTGCAACGCATAAGGTTGCTTTTCGCTAAATCAAACACCGGGTAACTCAGCCAGAAATGTTCGTTCGTTAGCCAACAATTACTGACCTATATTCCCCTCATTGAGGCTATTTTTCCACTTGAGGAAATTCCTTTCCGTAGCAATATCGTTTTGCAAATCAACTGAACCAGTTTTGCGTTTAATTTCTTTGTTCGCAGTAGTGTATAATTGGGGTTCCTGGATCAGAGATCCAGGAACCCCAATTACACTTGTGTCAAGTAAACAATCAGTCAATCGATCAATATTTTGTGAACTAGACAATCAGTCAATCACAATTTCTATCATTCATTACATCAACATTCAAATATTATTTCATACTTTCTAATTGATTATTTTTATATTCATTAAACTCGGTCTTTTACATGTGTGTTTGGTTTCGAGTATCTGATATTATTTTATTACTTAGCAAAAATTAGATACTTGATCTGCTCAATGCAGCTGTGATCTCACAAATGGACGAGCATTGTTGCTACGTGATATTTATACCACAATGTTTGCTTTAATGACTAGCAGATTTTTTCAAATTAATATTATTTGGTGAATTACGTTAAAGTAATGAAAATATACTTAGAGTCTTACAGGTGATTTAGTTTTACAGCTTCTGTAATGAGACTACGTTATTGCAATGAATAAACAAGTATTTATTACTTCATATAATTACAAATAAAAGAAATAAAATAATTACAATTAATTAAACAAAATAAGTAGGAATTAAGGATCCAGGTGCTTCTAGGTGATCCGTTTTTTCTTTTACAAGGATTGATAAAAAGTATTGTTTAAATACGGTAGCATGTCTTTGACACGTAGGTAGATGTTATCAGTGTCAATGCTCTTCACAATATGCTGAACACATATTTCGGCACTGCACTGGCACATAGAATTACTTTCGAATTGGTTTGCATCGTAAATTTCGATCCGTATAACTTTTGTACCACCGGTCGAAACCGTTTTGTAAAAACTTATCAACTCCTTATTATTATTTGTATTTGTATTTGAAGCAAATGGGTTTCGTTGTTGTTCTTCCTCATCCAAATAATTTACGACTTTATCAATCACATCATGTTCTATCATTAACTGAGGTGAAGTCGGTGAATAAACCCAACTCGGTATCTGAAACAGAATACATTATTTTTTATTTTCTTTGCACTTCATGAATAAAGTTTAACAAAGCGTTCAAACAATAGTACCTATTATCAAATAATATATTTCCACACACGGCTGCATATAGTATAAGCAGACCTCTCACTGTACGGAAAATGTATAGCTTGATATGTAGCCGTGTGTACCTAATTGCTGGCTTCTAACTTGGCTAGAAAACGGAACCCAAGCCCTTTGACAAATAGCACCACTTATCAACCACTCTACCAACGTAACTATTCTCGTGGTTTGTTTAAACTAAAACTTTAATAATAACTTAGTTTAAAAAATAAAAAAGCTACCCTATATCTCATAAAAGGTCTACATAATATTTTAAATTCGTGTGATGGAGGAGTGATGGAATTGAGCGTAAAATACATTATAATTATTTATTGCAAGCATTCCACTATTCAAGTCAATAATCTAATGCTTGGCTCTGTCATTAAATCAAGTTAAACTTTGCAATAAAATTAAATATAAAATAAAATAATTAAATTAATACTCACCGACATAGTTATTACTCGTTGATTACTGGCGCTTGATGGTAGGAAACTAAATAATATTTGAATTTTCAAGATAATTTATCCTTTTTATAGGATTCTAATAAATAATTTTGAATGACTATAAAGTTCAAAATTGCTGTGAAAAAATTAGTACACACATGTAAGTGTACTTTATATATTCGAGACAATACGATGCTCTACAGTTTCAGATTACAATTGAATGCATTCCATAATATAAAGCCACTGGTAAATAGACAGCGGTGCGGTGCGATAGCGTCGCTGTGACGTTTAAATGTTAGGGAGTGCCTGGATAGATACGATACACTAGTTTAACTTCATAGAAATCCGCCTAAAAACGCTATTATTATTCTGTGTCCACATCATGTATGACCGCGCTAATACAGATTTGAACAATACAAACGTCACCGCAACGCTACCACACTGCATCGCTATCTATGAACTGGTGACTTAAAAGTCAACACACAGAAAGTGGCATCACCCAGAGCGCAACCTAAGGCCCCTGTTAACGAGAAAATTTCTAACCGGGCCGGCGCCGTGCCGGGTTCTTCACGAACCGGTGTCGTTAACAAACCTCTATAGTATCTCATACCTAACTAACAACCGGACGTAGACACGGTTTTAAACCGTGCCTAGACCAAGCGGAAAGCCGTCTAGTTAAGAAGGGGCCTTATAGACATATGAACCGGACCACCCACCAACTTAGCGAATTTACATAGGTAGGTAGGTATCTTATATGATGAAGATTAGTTCAAATTGCATTATCTTGATGTTTATATTTTAGCAAGATATTTTTCTACAACGTAAACGATTACATATTTGGTGTTAGGGCTGATAAAGCATTTTAGTAACGCGTGTCCCTATTCCACATATGGGATATCGTGACGTAGATTTACCACTATTTAAGAGTGCATCCTGCAGAAGCTGGATCACATCAACACTTCAGCTAGGAGGAGTGACATCTTACAGTTTTTACACTACCAAAGAACGTCAATCTTCTAAAATGTAAGTATCTACTCACCTTTCAATATACTTCGTGTTATCTGTTAAAGTTTCTTATTAGTAACAAGATAGAATAATTAGAGTGGATAAGAAATGTAGTAAATTTGTTATCCACCTGTCACTATTCGATCATTCATGTATTAACCTCTTCAATAATTCAGTTAAGTTAGCGAGTCTATCATCTATAAATATTAAAGGTGTTCAGTGATTCATAATTTTTAATATTCATTCATTCAAGTAATAAATTCATGCACTTAGTGTTGTCTACATAATTAAAACCAATTTAATTGTTAATGTACTAATTCATTGTTTTTATTTATTACAGGTCCAAGAACACGGCTGACCATATTTTCCCTTCGGAGGACGAATCGGCAGACGGGGAGCATGCACCTGTGAAAACCAAGCCAAAGGAGAACAAAAAGCGCAAGCATTCGTCGGCGAGCAGCTCCCACCCATCTACGGGTAAGAAAACTAAGCCAACCATTCGGCAAATCACTCCTGTCACCAAGTCAACGGCTCGCGAGTTGTTTGGGAGCGACAGTGACGATGATAAAATTGATGTTGTTGCGGACAAAAATACTCCCCCGATATACTCATACATCACGAGGAGACTAGCGAACGGATTTTCACGACAAATTAACGAGCAAAAAAGAGGTGAGTTCTATATAGAACTCAAAGTATACAAATGCGATGAAATAGAGCGGGTCCAACCAGTAAATAGGTGGCGGCACTCAGTAATCACCATTAAAAACAAATGCGGTGAGGATTCAGAGTCCTGGCATCACCTAAATGCTTATATAACAAGCGCTAGGAAGGAGTTTAAAAAATGTGCTCCTACTTTTATAAGCTCTTATCAATAGTCTTAAAAATCGTTTACATTGTGAGATCTATGCTATACCATATAATTATGATCATTATACACTTAGAGAATGAGTTTATTTTAAGATATTATTTTGTAACCGCATTTAATTCGAATAATTAAACTATACAATAAAAATATTGTTCTTTTTCCAGTTACACACCCCAGTGATGGGGCATCAGCAAATTCTGATAATAATAATTATAAATACCAGATTGATATCCCAGAAAATGAATACGATACGAATGTTTATGAGCCAAATTCTTTATCAAAGTATATTCATTGTGATAAATGCAGAATTAAGATCCCAGAACATAAATACAGATATCATAAGAGAACGAATATTCATAAATCGAATTCCTTAATAAAGTCAGAGTTTGAAAATGTTGATATTGTAGCTACAGCATTTAAAAATAGAATTATGACTTACCGCTTAAACCCATCAATAGAAGACGAGTACCTCATACTGGAGGCGTTCTTGGGTGATAAGCGAAAAGATGTTTTGAAAATCATTGAGTTATCATTACTGGAACATACGTGCATTAAAGTTAACTTCGAACTGTTTGCTTACTTTTTACTACCACAATTAAATGAGCAGCAGCTCAAGTCATTTAATACGAAATATGAAACTGTATACAGCAGTACTGACTTTAATGATTTATTCTCAAATAAAATAGAAATATTTAAAAGAAAACTTACTGAATTTGAGCATTGTGAATCTGGATGGTCATTTGTCTGTATAAGTCATTTAGAAATAAATATTAATAAATATTCCCCCATGCGAGGTGGTACTTATTTAGAGCTACCAAAAGTTATTAAAAACACAAATAGTTGTTTGAATATACACAATAATGATGAATACTGTTTTTTATGGAGTATTGCTGCAGCATTATTTCCAGCAAAAAGTAATGTCTGTAGAACAAACTCCTATCCACACTTAAGTTCAATATTTAATATACAAGGAATTTCATTTCCACCTTTACCTAAAGATATCAAATTGTTTGAAAAGAATAATTGTGAGTTGAGTATTAATATTTATGGATTAGATGAACGTTGTACTGTAACTGGCCCTCTTTATGTAACGAATTGTAAGAAAGATAAACATATTAACTTACTGTATTTTGAAAAACAAAACAAAGGTCATTATTGCTTGATAAAAAACCTTTTGCGTTTAGTGCGACGACAAGTTACATGTCACAAAGGTCAAATACATTTATGTGAAACATGTTTGCAATTTTTTACTACTGAAAAAAAGTATCATTCTCATAGTTGTTCCAAAATTTTAACCATACTGCCTGATAAAAACAATACATTACAATTCAAAAATTATGAGCGAAAGCAAAAAATTAACTTTGTGATTTATGCTGACTTTGAAAGTATACTATTAAATTATAAAGAAAACAATAATGATAAAAGTACGATAAAAAATAAACTACATCAACCGTCTTGTTTTGCATATTATGTATGTTGCTCACATGATAGGAGCTTGAACAAATTCGTGACATATAGAGGACCTGACTGTGTAAAAGTGTTTGTTGAGAGATTAATTAAAGAAGCTAAGTTAATTCACAAAATTTTAATGACTAAGAAACCCATGAGATCTATGACGAGAGAGCAAACTGATAATTATAACAAAGCAACTTCATGCCATATCTGTAATCATTTATTATTTGATGATAAAGTTTGTGATCATGATCATATTACATCCGAGTATAGAGGCGCGGCGCATTCACATTGCAATTTAATTTATAGAGTGTGTTCATTTATACCTGTTATCTTTCATAACTTATCTGGTTATGATTCTCATATATTTATAACAGAATTATCGAAATATGATGGCGAGATAAAAATTATACCAAAAACGAAAGAAAAATATATAAGCATAACTAAAATAATCAAAACCGGTACAGGATGTAAACCTATACAGATTAAATTTATAGATTCATTTCAATTTCTTAGTTCAAGTATTGACAATTTGAGTAAAAGTTTAACGGAGAACGATTTTATTCATTTATCATCACATTTCCCAGATAAAAGCCAATTAAATTTACTGCGAAGCAAAGGCGTATATCCGTATGAGTACATTTGTTCATGGCAAACATATGATGAAACACAACTTCCAGCAAAGAATCATTTTTATAACACTTTACAGATGAAACATATAACAGATACTGAATATCAACGTGCCCAAACTGTGTGGAAATGTTTTGAAATTAGTTCTCTTGGTGAATATACTGACTTGTATTTAAAGTGTGACGTACTATTATTATGTGACATATTTGAAAATTTTAGAAATATTTGTCTGCAGCACTACAAACTCGATCCAGCGTATTATGTGACTTCACCTGGATTAAGTTGGGATGCTATGCTCCTTTACACAGGTGTTCAGTTGGAATTGATTAATGATTTAGACATTTATAAAATGCTGGAAAAAGGAATACGTGGAGGATTAGCGCAGTGCTCTCATCGATATGCTGAAGCCAATAACATTTATTTACCTTATTTCGATAGTTCTAAACCATCAACATATTTGATATATTTAGACTGTAATAATCTTTATGGATATGCTATGACTAAAAAATTACCAATATCAGAGTTTAAATTTATGAAAAATAATGATATCAAAAATTTTAATTTGTTTGATGTTCCGGATAATGGCGAGTACGGTTACATTTTAGAAGTAGATTTAGCGTATCCAGATCATTTACATAATTTACATAGCGACTTGCCTTTTGCTCCCGAGAAATTCATACCTATTGGAGGGAAAACACCAAAATTAATTGCAAATTTGTATGATAAATATAACTACGTTATTCACTATGTTCATTTAAAATCATGTCTTAAAAATGGTCTAGTTTTAAAAAAAATTCATAGAATCCTTTATTTTAAACAAGAATATTTTTTGAAAAAGTATATAGACTTAAATACTAGCTTACGACAAGCAGCTTCAACATCATTCGAAAGAGATTTTTTTAAGCTTTTAAATAACTCAATATTTGGCAAAACTATTGAAAATAAACGTAAGCAAGTGGAGGTTAAATTAGTCACTAAATGGAGTGATGATTTGAATACAACGAATAAAATAGTAGGTGCACAGAAATTAATTACAAAACCTAATTTAAAAAGTGTTTCTATCTTTAATGAAAACTTTATAGCCGTACAATTGAGTCCCATGAAACTTGTTTTAGACAGACCGATATATATTGGATTTGCGGTGCTAGAATTCTCTAAGTGTCATCTATATAATTATCATTATAATTTCATAAAGAATAAATATGGTGACAAAGCTAAATTATGCTACACTGATACTGATAGTTTGTTGTATTTAATACAGACCGAAGACTTTTATAAAGACATGTATGATAATATATCAGAATTTGATACAAGTAATTTTGGAACTAATAATCATTACTTTATTCCTAAGGTGAACGAAAAAATTCCTGGTTTATTTAAAGATGAGTTAGGAGGTGACCCAATTACTGAATTTACAGGCTTAAGAGCAAAGCTATATTGCATTAAATCATTAAATACACAAATAAACAAGGCTAAAGGCATATCAAAGCCTGTAACAAGACGTTTAAAATCATCAAATTATAAAGATGTTTTATTTAAAAATTTAACATTAAAGCGTAAGATGAATATGATAAAATCAATGAAGCATGTGCTGTTCTCGCAAGAAGTAAATAAAGTAGTTTTAAACAGGATAGACGATAAAAGGCATGTTCTGGGAAATCAAATAGACACTGTACCTTGGGGTCATTGTGATTACATATGTTAATCGAGTATTTTTATACATTAATTGTAAACTTATTATATGATAAATTTAAATATGAGAATTGTCAATAATTATAATTATAAATAGAATAAATTATTATGTTGTTATTTAATACATACATATTTACTTGTACTCTATAATTTGCTGTTTTATTAGTAACTCTTGATCAACATTACCTGTATAGATATTATATACGTATATACTACCATTTTATTTATTTGTCAACTTATTTGACGAAACCTAAAAGAACTATGATCTGATTATTGGGGTTATAATTACTTACCGTTCTTTATCACTGATAAGCATTATATATACTAGAATATATTAATTTTTCTGACAGATACAAACATGAAGTGGGTCAAGCAACCAGTGTCATTAGAAGTTAAAAATATTGATGTAGAGGAAAATAAGTTACATGCAAAGCATAGTGTTCTTTTTCCGAATAATATAAGATGTATAATATGTGGCCCTTCAAATTGTGGGAAAACGAACGTCATGATTAGTCTGTTAATCCATGAAAATGGTTTAAAGTTTAAAAATGTTTACCTGTATTCCAAGACTAGCTTTCAGCCAAAATATATTTTTCTAAAACAAATTTTAGAAAGAGTGCCAGAAGTAAGACTTTTTAAATTTAATTCTGATGACGAAGTTATTCATCCTAACGATGCATTACCAAATTCTGTTATTATTTTTGATGATGTGGTTTGTGAAAAGCAAATTAATATACGAAATTATTTTACAATGGGCAGACACAGAGGTATAGATTGTTTTTATTTATCTCAAACGTATTCAAAAATACCAAAGCAGTTATTACGTGACAATGTTAACTTTTTGATGATTTTCAAGCAAGATGAAGTTAACATGAAACATATATACAATGAACATGTTAGTTCTGACATAGAGTGGTCGAAGTTCAAAGATCTGTGTTCTAAAATCTGGATACATCCTTATGATTTTTTGACAATTAATAAGGATTGTGACTTAAACAAAGGCAGATATAGACACTCATTTGACAACTTTATTTATTGTGATTAATAGTTATATAAATTATGAGTGCAGAAAAACATATATCATTTGAGCATAAATGCTTCACAGTATAAGTCGTATAATGGACCACAAAATTACAGATCAATTAATAAAGTCTGCGAACGCTATAAAGAAAAAAGTGAAACAAATGAAAGATTATGAGTTTAACACCGACACTCATTTGAAGTATTTTTTTAAGCCTCTTGCAGACCCTCTTAATGCTATCGTAGATAACAAGCAAGTTTCTACAATTAAAAATGAAGATACTTATGATGACCAAATTAAACACACTGATATAAGTTCAAAAATATTTTTATGTGATAAATATCATGATATGTACAAACATGAATCATCTAATGAGTCAAGCTCAGTAGAAAAATTTTATTCGGAAGATGAAGGAGATAATGAATCAGAAAAAGATAATAACGCGTCGTTGAAAAAAGAAGATATCATTGAAATATACGAAGATATGAATATACCATTTGGTATACGTAGTGAAAATAACAAACATATGATCGGAAATACAATAGTTAATTTATCTACCACTCATGAGAACTCTGGTAAAGTGTATAACATTCGTATAGCTAATAAACAGTATAAAATAACACCTGGTCTAAAAGAACTATTGCTTCGCAAAAAACCTGATTTAAGTTTGGTCAATTTAAAAGATAAATTGGTGTACAAAGAAATACTCCTCACAACTAATGCTCATAAAAGAGACTTTAACCCTGCAGGTCAGATTAAAGGTGATAAAGGTTTAAAATATTCTCAGGTGATCAAACCGTTATTTTCAGAATGCTTACAAGAACCTACAGATGTAAAATCTAGGCAAAAAAGAGGTGCTGGTCTACCATATCTTAAAAAATATAAAAAAAATACTGAACTTGTTTATTGGGATGATCCTAATGAATTAGTGGACAGGCTTAAACTTTTGATTGCTTCAAAAACGGCAGGTAATACTAATCTCGATAACGAAATTTTATCAATTATTGAAGAGCTAAAGGAAGCGGGTGTAATAGAAGAATAAAAGGGTTTATCATATAAACTTTTACTTAGTCTAATTTTGTAATTCAGAAGTGATAGTCGAAAGAATGAGCAAAGTGAAAAGAGAAATTATAAACGAAATTCATAGAAGTGCAAGAATAAATTTCCCACGAAGACATGTAATATTAAAAGATATCGATGATCTTTGGCAAGCAGATTTAATGGATTTGCAAAGTTTCTCCCAATTTAACAACAACTGCAAATATATTTTACTCATCATTGATGGATTCTCTAAGTATGCTTGGGCTATTCCACTTAAACAAAAAAATAAACAAACTGTATCTGAGGCTTTCAATACTTTATTGAGTAGAGAAAAACGTATCCCTAGAAACTTGCAAACAGATCTAGGAAAAGAATTTTACAATAAAAGTTTAAAAAAAATATTATTAAATTATTCTATCAACCACTACTGCACGTATTCAACGAAAAAGGCTTCAATTGTAGAACGGTTAATAAGGACGATCAAAAGTAAGCTTTTCAAGGAATTTAGTATCAAAGGGAATTATAAATGGACGGACGGGACACTTGCAAATATCATTAATAGATATAATCATACCAAACACAGAACAATTGGTTTACCCCCCGTTCAAGTGAATCATAGCAATAAAATTAAATTACTACGGAGATATTTCAATCAAAATGGAATGAAAAAAATATGTTGTAAGTTTAAAACAGGCGATTTTGTACGAATAAGTAAACATAAAGGTTGTTTTGAAAAAGGTTACACTCCAAATTGGTCTACAGAGATATTTAAGATCAGTAAAGTTCAAAACACAAATCCTGTTACATATTTATTACAAGATGTTAAAGAGCAACCAATTTTAGGAGCATTTTATGATCAAGAATTACAAAAAACTAAACATCCTAACATTTACCTTGTTGAAAAAGTTTTGAAACGAAAAGGCAGAAAAGTTTTCGTGAAATGGTTGGGGTTATCCTCCTCTGAAAATAGTTGGATTGGCGATACAAATGTTTTATGAGTGGTTTATAAATATAACACCATGCTCTATAATAATGGCTCCATTCTGTTTGTATACATGAAAGGAGAAGGACTTGTCAATAATTTAATTAATAATTTACCATTTGAGCTCCATTTACCGGGATATAATTATTGCGGCCCCGGAACTAGATTACGTGAAAGATTGGCTCGAGGTGATAGGGGTGTAAACAAATTAGACGAATATTGTAAACATCACGATATAGCATATCATAATTCCAAGAGTTTGAAAGATCGTCACAAAGCAGATATAATTTTATTAAAAATGGCAAAAAAGCGTGCTTTATCTTCCGATACAAGCACAGGAGAACAACTTGCCGCCAATTTAGTTAATAATATAATGCTAACGAAAGTAAGTTCTGGAGCTGGACTCAAAAAAAACTTTAAAAGTTTAGTAATCCATACCAAAAAGTGCATTAAAAAAATTAAACCAAAGTGTAGGAAAAAACTAATAGAATTGGCCTATGCTGCTGCTAGAGAGTTGAATCGGGATGCATCTGCCAGGGTTCCACGCATCATACCAATTCCTAAATCTGGCGGTGTTCTGCCCTTAATACCTATATTTGCTGGTTTGTCTGCTGCTGGCAGTATTGCAAGTGGAATTGCTGGAATCGTCAAAACTATAAATGAATATAGAGTTGCAAAAAAGCGTTTAGAAGAAATGAAAAGTCATAATAAGAATGCAGGCGGTGTATCTATTGGAAATGGATTGCTGCTAAACCGGTACAAAGATGGACTTGGAATATACACAAATTTAAAGAGAAAAAACTAAATCATAGGCTACCTAATCGTGCTCTTACTAATATAGATATAGTTTATTTTACTAGAGACGTTCCATATTTTCGGGGAGTGTATATGAGGGATACCTTACCGAATTCCCCGTTTTTAAAAGAGTGTGGAATCATAAATTTAGATAATTCTAAAAATTCTGGTACACATTGGGTAGCCTATGTAATTTTAAATGAATATATTGAATACTTTGATAGTTACGGTAACTTGAAACCGCCAATAGAATTTGTTCGCTATGTAGGTTCAGACAATATCAATTATAATTACAATAATTTGCAAAATAATAACTTATTCAATTGTGGGCATTTATGCATTAAATTTCTTAACGAGTTTTGGAAAAAGCATGGTTTTATCAAAACTTAAAAAAGGTTTAAATGTTACGTGTCGTACTCATATGAGAACACTTTAACATTATCTGTTACAAGAGACGAATGTCAGATTTATTAGAGAGATTTAAAAATAAAAATAATGATAGTTCATAATATAAAATCATCTGGCAAAGTTAATAGCTTTACTCGTTCTCGTACCGTCAGAAGACGAAGACATATACGAAGTATAAAAAAATTAACGAAAGATAACAAATTATTTCTTCGAGCTTTGGGATTTAAATTATGAGTATTCTTCAGGTGAATGATTTACCACAATTCGATAACTCCATAGTGAGTTATGAAATTCATACTTATAATCCATATAGCAACAGCTTTAATGAAAATGATGAAATACGTATACCCATACATCAGCAAGATTTGTACGTATTACCTTCAGCCAGCTACATTTACATTGAAGGCCGAGCCACCGTGGCTTCGAAAGATGCAGCAGGAAAACTAACACGAAAGATTGTTAATTTTACTAATAATCATATATCATTCCTATTTCAAGACATTCGATATGAAATTAACGGTGTTGAGATAGACCGCATAAAAAATGCAGGTATTACTACCACTCTAAAATCATATCTGTCTATGAGCGAGGGGGAAAGTAAGGCTGCTGCTATTTGGGGTTGGAATTTGAAAGGAGTTAAAGATCACGATGGTATTTTTAGTGCCCTTATACCGCTGAATAAAGTTTTAGGATTTGCGGAAGATTATAATAAAATCATGATTAACTGTAAACATGAACTTATACTCAATAGAAGCAGTTCGAATTTCAACAGTGTTAAACTTGATGATAATAATGACTCCATTCAAGTAATTATAGAGAGAGTGCAATGGCGTGTGCCTCATATAAAAGTTTCAGACCGGGAAAGATTAAGTTTGCTTAAATATTTAGAAAAGGATCGCCCGATTCAAATAGCTTTTAGAAATTGGGACTTGTATGAATACCCTTTATTGCCTAGAACTACAAAACATTCCTGGGTTGTGAAGACTGCGTCACAGCTCGAAAAACCAAGGTATGTGGTCTTTGGTTTGCAGACAAATAGAAAAAATATGAAGACTAAAGACTGTTCAATATTTGACCATGGTAAAATAACTAATGTTACTCTTTTTTTAAATTCTCAATATTATCCATACGAATCGGTTAGTGCAAAATTTTCTGAAGACAAATATTGTATATTATATGAAATGTTCACCCAATTCCGTCAGTCTTATTATAACACCCGGTGTGAGCCGATGCTTGATTTGCAAGAATTTAAAGAAAAGGCGCCTTTATTTGTAATTGATTGCTCAAGACAGAACGAAGCCTTGAAAACTGGGGCTGTAGATGTGAGACTGGAAATAGAAAGTTCTGAAGATATACCAGAAAATACATCTGCCTATTGTCTTATCATTAACGATCGTCTGATTGAATATAAACCCTTAAGCAGTATTGTAAGGAAATTGTTATGAACGCCATAGTCGATGTGCAAGGGTTTAAGACCGAAAGTAATGAGTTTATCGATAAAGAAATAGCAATAGCACTCAGAAATCAAATTATTGTGTTATTAATCAAACCACCATTCCCATTTTACAAACTTATAAAAAAAGAAAAATTCCAAGTAAATTGGATAGAGAGAAACAGACAATTTTTCTGGGAAGAGGGTTTTATACCATACTTAAAATTGCCGCATTATATTAAACCTCATCTGAAAGATAAAAACATTTATGTTAAAGGATGTGAAAAAGTGTTATGGCTAAGAAACATTGTAAAACATGATAATGTATATAATTTAGAAGATAAGAACTGTCCTAGTTTACAAAAATTATTTGATGATTATGGAATGTCTAGTAATAACAATATTTTTAGCTGTGTGTATCATTCGAATGCATGTGCTTTAAAAAATGTAACATGTTTGAAAGCGTGGATTGATGATAAAAGTATTTTTAATTGTTTATAATTTAGAAGATAAGGGCTGTCCTGAAAAATATAAGTTAAGTAATTTTTTAGCTTTGTATATCTTATCAATATAATTAATGTTTTTTCCATGAGTTTGTTTTGTTTTATTTTATTATAAATGCATTAGACATAGAATGCCACAAAGAAATGTGCTATCTAGGTCATTACTGTTCCATTTGGAGCACCATATCTTTATAAATTAAGAGCATCAGATACAAGACTTCATTATTCTTTTATACATACCCATATTAGACGTTCTTAAAAATGATTCAAAATTATTTCAGCCCTAGATATGAAATATATAATGTACATAAAATTCGATTATGTTCATTCCAACATTATTGGGCTACAGTAGATTCAAAGCGACGATTGGTTATGGAAATGGCTGATGCAGGTTTTTTTTACTGTGGAAGTGGTTTAAACGACAAAGTTATGTGCTTTTCGTGTGGAGGTGGCATTGAAGATTGGGAGTATTACGATGATCCATGGATGCAGCATGCTATATTTTTTCCTGATTGCTTTTATTTAAATGCTGTAAAAGGAACAGATTATGTCGACGAATCAAAACGTCTATTTTTTAAAGAAACAAAAATATAATTTTATTCTAAAGTGGAGCAGTATAGATTGATGAGATTGATTGTCTGCTGAATAACCTACTAAAAAGCAATGGAGTCTAAGTAACTATATCTATATGCGATTACGGAAAATGTCTATAATTAAATGTCAACTGTGGATCAAATCAAATGTTTTGTAATCGATTATTTATTCTTCTCATGCTTTTTATAAAATAATAATAAATTGTGTTACTTAATTGACAGCAAACTTTGTTTCTTTTATCTCGATACCAGCCACAACCCACCCACAAAAAGTAAAAATAGTGTAAATTGATTATTCCAATCATTCAGTTCCTAGTCGTTTGCGGGTAGTATACGCTATCACTACTTAGTCACTTATTCATTAAGTAATAATAACTATCTATCGTCTAGTAAAACTGATTAAGAATACGATTTTTTAAACGATGTAGGTAATTGGTATTTTACTCGAAGGTCACATTACTCCGTAATAAATACACACCATCATACATACTAAATGAAAATTTTATCTCTTAGTACAGTCTCATAGACCACACTATTATTTCATTTTTTGAATGTAATGAATGATGGTTGAAGTTTGGGTGTTTCTGGATCTCTGAATTGATTGATTGATAGATAGCCTATTTTCAAGTGTAGAATTGCGGGTTCCTGGATCAAGATTGAGTTTAATGAATATACAAATAATCAATTAGAATAGAAAGTATGAAAATAATATTTGAATGTTGATGTAATGAATGATAGAAATTGTGATTGACTGATTGTCTAGTTCAAAAAATATTGATTGATTGACTGATTGTCTAGTTCACAAAAATATTGATTGATTGACTGATTGTTTACTTGACACAAGTGTAATTGGGGTTCCTGGATCTCTGATCCAGGAACCCCAATTATACACTACTGTTCGCAACTTGTTTTCTCAGTTGGTTCCGATGCTTTTTTGTTTTTGTATTGCCGTCTCTGAATCTGTAGACTACAAAGGAAGGGTCAGGCCGTGGCGCCCCCAATCCGAGGAGTCCTCGTCTGAGGAGCCCTCACATTTCAAAAAATGACATTCAGGCGAGCCCTCAGCCAGGTTGCGGCCAGGGTAGGGTAGGTGTTTTGTTTTAGTTAATTAGATCGTTTTTTTATTTTTAACACACTTTTATTAGGTCGACCTGTATGTAACTATGTAATGAAATCTTTTTTTTTTTTTTTTTTTTTTTTTAACGTGGTAAAATTATCAAATAAGTCCTCCCACTCCGGGCAGGGTGGGAGGGACTGTCAGACTTTTACTGACTAAAATCCACGGTGTTCCTTCAATAACCCTTTACATACCGGGGCCACGGTAACGGGATGAGTCCCACGACCCCGGCGGGCTTCGGCCCTCTGCAGAGGGGGCCTCGTCATGTAGGTAAGTAATTTAACCATCTTCCAAGGGTCGTAGCGTAATGAAAATTGGTATCTGTATGTAGTTCTGATGACAATACAATAATATGGTACTGTCGAACTGATCTGATGATGGAACCGGAAGATATGAACTGGAACTTCATGATGGAAAATCGTATCATAGCTGTTTTGGATTTCTTAGAAAAGTCTCGTAATGAACTTTAACCACGATTGGGTTTCAAGGTCTGAAGATGAAGCCGGAAGATAGGCACTGGCATTCCATGATGGAATATCGTATCATAGTCGTGTTTGCACTTGTAAGAAAGGCCACGTAATGGATTTTGAACACGATCAGGTTTCAAGGTTATAACAAACCTAAAGAAAATCCGTTATCGGTTTTCTTAACCTTTTTGAATTACCTCGTAATCCATAGATTTATTATTAGGTCGATCAGTAACGAACTAAATATGCAATAAAATCTAAGAATCTGAATTAAACGTACTTCTAATTGTTGTATCATCATGAAACTTGGCAATCATATGTAGATTAGACGACAATACAATATTATGGTACCATCGAGCTGGTCTGACGATGGAATTGGAAGGTGGCTGATGGAATCTTGGACTGCCTACTGGTAAACATTTCTAATTTCTGCTCATTACATTAGTCTTAAAAGTGTGTTTTTGATTTTTTAAACTATTAATTTATTATTCTAAACTTATCCTTATAGCAAATTAGCCATGCACATGGTTAGTACTACCCCCTTCTTTATTGTTTAGGCGTCTTATTATTGTTTTCAGTTAGTATTAAAAAAAAAGAAAGTAAATTGTTTATTTCGCAAATGACAAAACACAACCGGATTGAAACGAAAACAAAAGTAGAAACAAACTTTTAAAAACAAAAATAAATACCTAATTACGAGTCCCTCACGGCTGCGTAAAAAGCCAATCATTAGTAAGATTAAAACTTTATGCAATGTAAATAGTACAGCGGCGGACTTAATGCCGTCTGGTATTCTAAACCAGTCAACTATGGGTGGTGAAAAGATTATAACATGGCAGGATTAATAAAAATAACTAAGTAAGTTGAAAATATATTATGTGCCTTAATAAAAGACGAACGCAATTGAATTTGAACTTTGAATGTTATAAGTTTGAGTTTATTGTTCCTAAATGTGTTTCTTACTCGAATTCAATAATGAAGGAGACTACTGAATAAAACTTTAATAATGAAGAGGATTATTGTAAAAACTTACGTCTGTAATTTTCACCAGCAAGGATCTGAAAAGAAAACAAAAATTTATCAGGAAATACAATTTATACATATCAATAAACACATATACAGGTATGGAAGTAACTTATACTTGTAAGAAACAGGCAAATATAGTTCTATATTTGCCTGTTTGTTACCTCTATAAGTTTCAATGACTGAACATATTTTTATTACAATTAGCTATAAAGAGCAATGCCAAGTGTCCATAGTAACTTTGGCTTAATATTAAATTCTAACGGCCAACTATGAAAATAATTTTATTGTGTAGTTCAATATTAAGAACTAGTACTTAGCATTAAATATTGTATAGAACTTCTAACAAAACTATTAGGATAAATACAAATATGGGATTTTGAGGTTATTACAATTTGACGATTTATGTGCTCGACTGGCCTACACACTGGTCTACATGGTGTAATAATGGAATAATGGATGTACTTCAACACTTCGAAAAGCAAAAGAGTCTCAAAAAACAGAGAAGGAAACGTAAACACATGCACTTCGCAAAATCACCCACAACAACAACTGTTTGTGTTTGTAATGTCAATCAATTCCCTTTGTGTCACTTTTGACACTTGTTTTTTCTGCTTTTCGAGTCTGTATTTGGCAGAATAGTCGACATCAACGGCAATATATAAAAATAAAATAGAGATTTTATTCTCAATAATTAAAATATTATTTCAGATTTTTTATGTTATCAAATACGATTATTGTTTACCACATATTGTTACTATTTTTAGTATAAAAAATAATGCAGAAAACAATAAATAATGTGAAATAAAAAACTGATTAATAAGTTTAATTGCAGCATACTGACAACTCAACCTATTTTTGACAATTTCCGGTCAGCTATTTGTTTATTAATAAATCAATTCTATTGGAGAAGTTCTCGAAAGAAATTAAATATAATTTTATAGTTTAGATTTTTTGCATAGATTCTTATACATTAAAGATAAGTTGAAGTAAAAGTTGTCTAGGCCAGGATCTGTATTTGTTCTTTGGATATTTTTCAACTTAAACGCGGAAAAAGCAACAGGCAGAGCTATTCTGATACTAGCTGAACTCGCGACTACACTCGCGTGAAAATCGATATTACCTACGTAGTTTATCCCGCGTAAATTCCTATATAATAGAAATTCCATGATAAAAAGTTGCCCTAAAACATATAGGTTATTTTTTATTCTATTTCTTCCTTATCTTCTAGTGAAAGTTCCATTGAATCAGAGACTAGCCTTACAAACAGAAAAACATACTACAATTTAAAAAAGGTATGTTTGTACTTTAGTATCTATTACCATTTATTTTGTAATCACATACAGACACAAATTTAATTTGGATGTATAGAGGATATTGTGCATAATATAGAATAGAATATTTTATTTATTCAAGTAACTTTGTCTCACAATAATGGTTAGTAGTACATATTTAAAAAACTATATTAGTAACACTCGCTTACACGTAATAAATAATATAGAATAGAATGAGTCACCACTGCTTCAACCCATGCGAGATGGCACAACAACGACCCATAAAAACGCAGTCTAGTCTTCTCGCTATTATGTTTAGGATGCTGTTAGAGCAGTCCCGTACCTTGCGCTTTAGAGAAGCACACCTCTTTCTCATAGTTGCGTAGAAGCAATCTACTTGGGCATCTGCAAACATTCCAGATGTGCTACAGGAACGAGGAGCCCCACCAGCACCTTAAATGCGTTATTATATTGAACACAGAGCGCGTTGTACGATCTTTGCGTATATCTAGCTCATAGATTGTACGTGTAAAAGACAATACAATAAGCTCTAAAGAGTGTGATTTTAACTTGAAGTGAGCAGCGTGCAAACCTACGAGCCAGCATATTCGCTCTAACCAACAACGCCCTCCGTTTTCATTCAACGTCCTCACCATAATATACATCCTTATAAAATAGATTTGATTATGTAGTTTTATAGGTGCATGAGATGCTGTTCATTGGACCCTACCCACTAATGTGATCTCTGTCTCTCTAATATTCAAAGGTGTGCTCAGAAAACTCAACCTCGAGTTAAGCTTCTTTTTAGACATGCATTATTTGTTACATTATGTTTAGTATTCATTATATGGACATTCCAGGATATCAACTATCTTCATACCAAATTTCATTAAAATCCATCCAGTAGGTTCGGAGATTAGCGTGTATAAACAGACAGACTGTTTTTTATTTTTTGCCGTGTTATCGTTTCTTAATCCACTTCAATAAATATTTTTTTATAAAATTTAAATGTACAAACACACTTATTTACTGTTTTATTATATGTATAGAAATGCCTAGAAGGCCATTTATAAAATGTCAGTAATTAGTGCACTAAGGCATGGAGGAATCTTAAATTAGTAAGATTAAGAACCCATCCATGGATTGACCTCGCCAAACGTTGCTTAACTTTGAAGTTCGATCCATGTGGCTGTCATTTATATTAATTTTAGCTGGATGAGTTTTGTAATAAAATATTCTATATTAAAACTATATTTCAATGCATGACCTATGAAACAATTAAAAGCTAATTAGAACATCGATAATGTTCCCATAATAGGATCCAATAATTGGCCCAAATTGATAATACAATACAATCTACATAGTTTGAAACAGATATCAACGTTTTGTATTATCTATACTAATATTATAAAGCGAAGTTTGTTTCTTTCGACACGCTATTCTTCAACTGTATTAATATAGAATAGGAGATATACAGACGAATATACGCAAGCAATCGATTTCGTTTGTCATCAAAAAAGTTCTGAACAAATGATCTCGCAAAAGTAACATTATCATAACTTTTGTAATTATCGACGATACAATATCAAAATATAGGTTATACTAGACCACTAAAGTACCATTCTATCAGCTAGTGTTGCCCAAACGAGAGTCTCGCAAGAGTCTTGCAATTAGCGATTATCCTATTGCTATTTATTAAACGGTAGTTGAGATCTCAGAACAATGTAACAGACTCTGTTACATTGTTCTGAGATCTCAACTACCGTTGATAGACTCTGTTACATTGTTCTGAGATCTCAACTACCGTTTAATAAATAGCAATGGGATAATCGCTAATTGCAAGACTCTTGCGAGACTCTCGTTTGGGCAACACTACTATCAGCAAATGTAATTATAAAAATGTCAAAATATAAGCTTATAGCATATATAGCAGGAGCTCCACGACCTAATCTCTTCATCCCCCTTTTACTACCGGTCTACCAGACGTACTGCAGGATACCATCCACACTTGGTCGATATACCGTCTTGTCGTACTAAGCGCTTCTCTTCCACATTTATTGTGCGCACAGCCAAGGGGAGGAACTCTCTGCCTGCTTCTGTATTCCCTGCCACATATGACCCGTCAGCCTTTAAAGCAAGAGTGAACAGGCATGTTCTGGGCTCGCTCGTTCGATCGTAGACCTCATCTTACACTTACTATCAGGTGTGATCGGGGTCAAGGGAGGGCTCATTCTTAATAAAAAAGATTTATATACCTTATTTAACCCAAAAAAATTCACAACATATCGACAGCGTTTGTCGAAGTAGATTGGTGGAGCTTTAGTTTATTTCGTTTTGGGTTAGATTCCCAGGTAGAGTGAAATGAATGGGTTTTCTCATTAGAATCTGAGCATTGGTGGGTTAGTGGTTACAGACAAGGCTTACTAGTAGAAGGTCGTAGGTTTTGAACTAAGCAGGCAAATTATTTTGTGAATTTATCATCACCGAAGCCGGCACGTCCTTGTACCAAAATCAAAGACTTTCAAAATCCACCAACCGGCACGTGCCCACGTGGTGGTTTATTTCCATTCCTTATAGATAAAACGGCTGTTTCTTAGCAGTGGAAACAACATAAATAAATACATTTATTTATTCAGACAACTTTTACCGCCTTTAATTGAAATTATAAATAATAAATCACAAATACAAAATAAATAAAATAATATAAAAAACTTTTTAACAAAAAATAGAACCGACTTCCATATAAAAACACTGCAAAGGCAAAAATAACTTTAATTTCGGAAGGCGGTGTCAAAAACGAAAATATATACAAAACTAAAGACACCGCCTTCCGAAATTAAAGTTATTTTTGCCTTTGCAGTGTTTTTATATGGAAGTCGGTTCTATTTTTTGTTAAAAAGTTTTTTTTCACGCTTTTTAGTGGGTCGGTTTGTAATTTATCTAGTTACAAAAGCCAAAATGTCAACTACTTATCACCTTTTACAAAATATTGCTTTTCCCGGTGCAGAGCCGTTAATTTTTGAGGAGTTCTCCTGGTACATCACCATCAGCTCTACTACACCATATGCATTGTGACGAGCATAAAGTGCTTAACATCCATATTCAAGTAATCTAATCGCAATCAACGAAATACTTATTATTGAGTAATTTCGGTGGCCATCTGGGGTCTTCATCATCAGTTCCACTTCCTCAAATGGTGCTTTTCGAGAGCAACTGCACAAGGTACTATAAGAAATACCCAAAACGATATAGGTGTGCCTATAATATTTGAAGAGTTCCCTCGATTTCTCCAGGATCCCATCATCAGATCCTGATTTCGTAACAATGGGACCAACTAGAAAGTATACCCATTCAAACGCAAAAAGAATTTTTCAAATCGGTTCAGCCGTCTCCGAGTTATGAGGTAACATATATAAAAAAAAAAAAAAAAAAAAAAAAGTTCAAGACGAATTGTAAACCTCCTTTTTTTGAAGTCGGTTAAAAACCAAAACAATCAAAATAAAATCTACAAATTAAAATACATCCTTATCATTAAAATACATTTGGATTCCCTATACGCACATAAAATAAAATACATTTTTTTTTATTTTGCACGTACAATATACAATAATTTCCTTCATAAATATACATTTAGATATATCTTGACTCACTTTATCTTGACGTAACACAATACTAAATTATTACGTAAAACCAAGTTGTGAACGGCTGATATTGTAGACTTCATCTCAGCCCCTAGGGTATAATGCCGTTATATATGTACCTCACGGGTTTAATAAGGGTATGTTACATGAGCCAAGCTTGTTGGAGCTTAAGGAAAACTACGGTATTTTGTAAATAGTATGTTATATTGATTGTTGGTAGAAATGTTATGTTGGAAAAGGTTTGGCGACAGGCTGGTCATTATTTCTTGTCGGCAACATACCTATTTATTGTTATTTTGTTATTATTTGGACATACATTCAAATAAAATTAAGGATTTGTCAGTCGGTCTGTCCCTCCGTTTGTCTGCCTTTCTGTTTATCCAGGCTTATATCTGGAATGACTAAACTGATTTTAATGGGGCTTTCATTGGAAGATAGAGGAGGTTATGAGGCTCATGTCCTCTACATTCCAGGGAAAGTCCTTATTTTCCTATCGGATTAACCGACTTCTGAAAAAGGAGGAGGTTCTCAATTCGGATGTTTGTTCGTTTTTTTTTTTTTTTTTTTTTTATGTTTGTTCGGGCATAGCTCCGTCGCTCGCCAACCGATTTGAAAAATTCTTTTTTTGTTGGAAAGAGTATACTTTCAAAATGGTCCCATGAAAATTTTATCGACATCGAACAAGCCGTTTCTGAAAAATCAACAAAAGTCTAAAAAATATATTTACATTGATGATCTTTTCGGTTACTCTATATTGTGTTTTTTGTTCGCGCGTTTTTAGTTTTTTGTAGTTGACATTTTGGCTTTTATAACTAGATTAATTACAAATTGACCCACTAAAAAGCGCGAAAATAAAAACTTTTTTGCAAAAAAATAAAACCGACTTCCATATCAAAACACTACAAAGCCAAAAATAATTTTAATTTCGGAAGGCGGTGTGAAAAAAAAGAAAATACAAAACCAATAACACCGACTACCGAAATTAAAATTATTTTTGGCTTTGTAGTGTTTTGATATGGAAGTCAGTTTTATTTTTTTGCAAAAAAGTTTTTATGTTAAATAGAAACATATTGCGGTAAAGATATTTTTCTTTGCACGTTTATTCTTCGGAAGGTAAGCAAATTATATAGTTAGATTTGAAGTTGAAAAAAACAACCTAGGCGCACTATAACAGTAGAGATTCGTAGAACGAACAAATAATTTATTTGCAAAGTATGGGTGACACAACAAGGAAACATCCACAACAACAAGTTGGGAATGTTATGTATGTAACCCCAAAGACTTTGTTAACCAAAATCTGGGATAAAAAAGCTGGCAATTACAAACGGCTTGTCCTATAAATCCAATATAAATCAACCCTTCCTCTACTAGTATAATATACGCATAAATAAACCGCGCAAGGGCGTTTCGGATGACGCACTGTGAAGAGTTCGGTAGTCAGGATAAGTAAAGACATCTTTATTTACTAAGTATTTTTTAGTATTTTTTTTAATGTCTGGGTCGGCTTCCTCTCTGACCTCCACAACCCAGTAACTGGGGTAACACCATACCCCTTGGCAAGGCTGGGGTCAGAATTACTGGCTTCCCGCTAACTGTAACGACTGTGTAAAATGTACAAATTCAACTGAAAAACCAACGGCTTTCTAAGCATTCACGCAGTCACTCCATGTACAGACACCAGCACATGAAGCTACCCGAAACTGTCAAATTTTCCCAATCAATCTTGAACCTAATTTCTTTAACAATAAAGTTGAAAATCTATTAAAGAAATTTGACAGATTGTTGTAGCTTGATGTGCTGGCGTCTGTACAACTCTATGTAACAAAGACTGATATCAGATTTTATGGCTTTAGAATACCCGCAATTACTATCAAAGATATACAAAAACAAATACTGTCACAAACGGAGAAAAAAGATAAAAATGGAGAAATCTCAATATGGTACGATGGTCCCAAGAACCCATTTCGCCAATGTTGCTTTCCCAAGTAACACATTTGGTGACAAATAGCTTGCATATAGTATTTTTTGGCAATAATAACTCTTGAGCCACTACAAGTGATAAATAACTTATATATACTACTTATCTAGTACTAAAGGTGCCAAATAATAAAAAAAATAAAATGACCACCTATTAGGGCACAGTTCTTTATTGGAGATTATGAGATGTCATATGCTTCTTTGAGTTCTAAAAGAGAAAAATTTAAACCTTTATGCGTCTATAAGTAATAATTTCGACTTAATGCCACCATAAGTTATAAAGCAGGAACAAAAATCACTCAAAAGCAACTGTTAGTGATAAGAGTTACTCATATGCAAATTCGAGTGCTGTTTCAAGTAGTAAAAATAAGTTCCAAAATTCACTAACGTGCTACTTGGGTTATCTTTAAGAAAGAGCCATGCGGCGTTTTAGCGAAGAGCTTCTCGCCTAGAATATGTATTTTCAAATATACCATATTGATTTAACGAATTCAAAAGTTAATGTAGAAAATTGTGTATTATCGTCAATGTAAAATAAAAATAAAGTTGTGGATACGTTTTTGTTACGAAGCAAGACAAACAGACAACCAGATATATGGACAAACGTAAAAAACGATATTCAAACGGATTTGCTATTCAGTTACGTAATCCTAAAAAGCCGATGGATCCATTCAAAGTTTCTCATTCCCACCACAGGGAAAGGAAAAACTCGAATAAATAAAAGCCAACAGGAAAATTGAAAACATCTTTTTATATAAATATGTAAATGCTAACATATCTCACGGTTTTTAACCACCATTTCTTTTTTGTCGGGGATATGATAAATATGTAAATAGACGGATGGCGTATAAAGATAAATATGGATGGCGATGAGAAGTTTCTTGTGTTATTGATTGTATTACATGTGGGGGAAAACACGATGATATTTTTTAGCTTTCACTAAACTTTTTGAATAATTAAGGCGTTATGTAAACGTATGAAGGAATTGGTAGGTTTTGGATCACATGTAAGGTTTATCTCGTTTTACTATAAGCAGTAGATAGAAATCTTTGAATGATTTACGTTAAAAAAAGATGAATTTAAAAATAAAAAATAAAATAGAAAAATATAACAATTCTCCATTGTTTGGAATTTAAAAGACATATTGATCTGTAATTTTTTTCGGTTTTTCTTCTCAGGATAGACAGATAACTAACACCAGCCTTATTTAATTTAAAGTGACCAATAAGATTGAAGTGTTCTTTTTAACCGGTTTAAAGAATATGTCTGCAAAACATTTTGACTGCCAGTGTTCAGTTACCCTGTTTTGTCTGTTGGTCTATGAATCAAGTCATGATAAACATAATTATTTATTCATAAATTACATTTCATTTAAAATGACAATAATACTAAAAGTATGCTTATTAAGAAATACTTTCTCAGTCTTTGGCTAAGTACCTTCAAAGAATACGGATTAAAAGTAAAAGACTCACTAAACCCACTTCTGTACTGAAACAAGAAGCCATTATGTGTATCTTTGCTCAGAAGAGAGGCAGTACAAGATAAAATCCTCCAATAGGTATCAGTGGCGAAGGGTGAATTTTCATAAAAGGGAAGCCGAACCAACAAATGCTTACCTTGCTCAAGTGTGATGCGTGAATTCCAGTAACTGTAGCCCTGTGGCTGACTTCGAAATCTTGTAACTTCGTAAATAATTATTTGTTTAATTGAAAGTAATAGATTACTATTTATATATTCATATATAAAATATAATATTTGCTATATTTCAAAAGGGAAGCCGGTACGAATCGAGTTATATGGAGCCTTCACCACTGATAGGTACCCATAAATATTAATATCCAACATAACTTAAAAGATAAACGATATTAAGAAGGTTACTCTCGATAATTAAAATAGCTGTCATTATCGCATCGAGGAAAGCCCCGAGGGAAAGCTGACAAACTAGCTATTTAATGAATTAATACCGACGTTCCGGACTGCGTTTAGAACGAGCCGTAATTAAAATCGATAATACTGACGAGAATATTAATTAGGTGACTGTTGTTGATAGGATAGTATGCTGTCAGTTTATGATATAACCCTATTTTTTTTCCACTTAAGCTTTGGTTTCCTAGGAAAGCGGTGCCGTCATATAGCGGCCGTAATATTACGGACGCAAAAAGGCGGCCGTCTTTACGGTGACGACATGTGGAAAGTTCCACGGACGTTTTAACACAGTCTGCTTCATCGCTATCAATGAAACGTTCACGAAACCATCTGTCACCGACAAAACGGCCGTCATGCAAATGGCGGCACCGCTTTTTGACGTTACGGTGTCAGTTACCGTTCTCTAGGAAACCGCGCCATTTTGTTTACATAGACAACGTTCTAGTGACGTCATTCACCGCTGTATTACAGCCGGTATATGACGGCACCGCTATCCTAGGAAAACAAAGCTTTAGCCGTACGCACAATGACAGTATTCCAAAACGTTTTGTGCTTATAGGTACTCATAGTGAATGTACCGATGGGGCATAGCCGTTTGACTCGTAGTCCGATAACGGATCGGGATTGGTGGAACTACATCATCTTGGTCCAATACCATTGCACACTCCCCGAAATGTAACCTTCTATAGGTTTGCAACTCGTTCAGAACGTGCTATCTTGCTATTTAATACATTAATACCGACGCTCCGGGCTGCGTTTAGAACGTAACGTAATTAGAATCGATAATAGTGAGGAAATATTAGGTTGTTGTTGTTGATAGGATAGAAAGCTGTCAGTTTATGATGCGATTGCAACATTTTTCTTTCTTATTAGTGATGATGTAATATGATCCGCACGGGTTGGTCTTCAAGATTAAGCAAAGTTTAGTTTAGTTTAGTTTAGTTTAGTTTAGTTTATTTTAGTTTGCTGAGGTTAGTTCATGGATGGGTGACCATACAAAAGTATTGAGATTCCTCCATGTCTTGGAAAGCCGTTGGGCCCGACTGTTATTTGTATATCTTTGACAGTCATTACAGGTATGTCTCGTGAATTTTCTAACGAGATACCGCGGCCCCAGATCACAAGGGCAACTGAAAGAATAGGATGGGGTATTAGTCAGTAGACCTGTGACACTCCCTTCCCCTTCATCCAGAGCAAAAGGAGTTGTTTGATGATTTTTCCCCCAGAAAAAAAAAGGGGTTGAGAAGTGACCCGAGTAAGTGCCGCAAGGCTTTTCCACTTACCTCTCGAAAATTATGAAAGGGTTAGGAGCTGCTCACTCCTTTCTTCATCAGAGATGGAGTATACAACCGCAAACTGCTGAAACGTTTGTGGAGAATGCCAACGCGTCTTCGTACCCTACGATGAAGTGACGAGGAGAAACCCATTATGGTTTTCATCAGTAGGAGTCTGATATTTCACTATATTATAAGTGCCATTATCACTATCTTTATCACTATACTAGTACTCACGCGGGGCTTCGCTCCCGTGGATTCTATCACAGTAAAAACATAACTCTCCTTTTTTGCAGTCGCGTAAAAAGTAGCCTATAACCTTCCTCAAGCTTCAAGCTACTTCCATACGAAATTGCATCCAAATCCACCCAGTACTTTCGAAGATTAGCGCGTTCAAGCAAACAAACAAACAAACAAACTTTTCCGCTTTATAATATTAGTATAGATTCAAAGCGTCAATAGCTTAATGGGGAAGGTGTCGTAAGGACTTGTGATCGAGAGTTTGCGGGTTCTAGCTCCACCCATTACACTATTGCCGTGAACCCACTCCAGATACAAGCATATTTAGCTTAGTTGGAGGGGTTAATAGGATTGCTACTAATGTGTATTAAACCCACATTGCTAGTAATACTTAAATAAAAATATCCCTCCGTCTACTCTAAGACAGAAGAAATCATGAGGGTTTCGACACGTAAAATAAAAAGGTAGCGAAGTGAGCTCATAAAACTGCCTAGTATAAGTATTCTTAACTATGATATTAATCATAAGTTTATTAAACATTGTTTTGCCACAAAATGCGTACAGAATTGTCTTACTTTAAATACCAAATTCATGAAAATAAATCTGAGTCACGGAGATTTTGGCAAGGAAACAATTTTGTGATTAAAATTCCTTTTCGGGAAATATTTGTTACACTTCGGTGTGAATGACGGCTCATTGTGATAAAACGATTTATATACAGGGTCGTTTTAAATAATTTGTTTTGTAAAGTCCATTAATTAATACGACTTAGATGTGGCCTAGAATATACAATGGTGTATCTATTTTAATATAAATACGAAATATGTAAATAGAAATGTATAATGTATGTAAATAGATGGATGTATGGATGTTTGTTACTAAATCACTCTAAAATATTTTAACTGATCTAGATGAAATTTGCTGCGAAGATTGATAATTACATTAAATACGTAGGTTAAATTTTGTCGGCTTAATCATTTGGTTTGGCTGGCTTAATCAACTGGTTCAAAAATTTGATGAAAGATTTGAACTGGACATACCACCGAATGTACTAACAACGTAACTTTAATAACAGTTTATAATATAATCCCAGTCATGAATTAAGCAAATAAATATTCTATAATATTCCAATGACACTCACACCTGGTTTAAGTAGTTTAAAAAACTACACAACTTAATCCCACCAATTACCATTCCATATCGGACTACTAGACTTCTGCTACGTAGGTACCATCTATTCGTACTCACCACTTTTCTATAATTATTTTATGTGCACAGCTAAAGTATGGAAATATCTGATATCGTCTGTGTATTAAACCTTGTAATTAAATTATCCACATCAATTATTTTGACATAATTACAATTAATTCATTCCATGTGTAAATAATCGTAATTGCTATACTTATTTTGTAGGCAAACTTTTTTGTATCATTTTTTTTTATTTAAAACTAAATTGGTTACAAAACAGACCGTTAACTCACCCTGGTCCACTCCATAGAGTTTAGGTTTGCATGTAGTTTCATGTAGTTATACGGCTGTGGAAAACCTCAAGCGGCGTAGCGGCTCACACTCACTGGTAACATTTAATTATTTTCGAACCGTTTAGGGTGGAAGGACATATTCGATGAAACTTGACAGGGAAGAAACAGGATGGGCTTTTAGTCAGTAAAAATCTGAACTCTCTTCCACTTCCCGCGAAACGAGAGGAGCCATTTGATGATATACTCCAAAAAAAAAAAACAAAAAGAAGACACTGACACTGTCTTTAAACGATTAACTTTGAGAAAAATTCTTTTATGAACCTCAATGTCACTTTTAAAAACCTTTCCTTGCACCATATCCTGTATATATTTAATGATTTTTTTATTTAATTTTCTGTTCCATTTATGGGGATCTAACTCTATTTTTTATTGTTTAATTTATTATTGTATAAAAATTGTAAAACTGTTTTTTTTTTTTTTTTTTTTAGCTAGGGCCACTCGTAGTTTAGCTCTATACGGCTAATGTACTACTTAACCGGTCTGTCCTGTGGTGACCTCTAATAAATTAAAGGCCCCCAGCCAGGGCTTACAAACTAAAGTTTACTTAAAGCTAATGACCGCACGCTAAGGGCACTCCCTGTGGAGTACGGGCCTCGGCATAGCGGGGTCATTTTGGGGGGGCAGCAAAGGGACAGGCTGGGTCATATTATTTACGGGAGTATTTATTGCTACTGGCTCAGCATCGCGGGCTGGCTCGTTTGGCAAAGGTCGGGGAGGATTTTCATTGCAAGTACGCGGACGTCGCGATGGGCCTCGTCGGCGAGGCCGGAATAAGGAACGCGTTCTGTATTTGTGTTTTCTAAGAGTGCTGGATTCCCTACTGCTCTCTTGTCGGATGGTGGTGGGGTCGTCAGGCTCGTCTAGGATGTTACGCGGGCGACGAACCCGAGAAATCTTGGAGGGTCTGTATCGGGCGGCCGATACGATCAGGGGGTTAGTGTGGGTATCAGCAGAGGTGAAGTAACGCACTGACATGCGTTTCAACACTTGCTTTATGGTCGGGAGTTTGAGGTCTACGTGGAGATCCTCATTCCTACAGAACCAGGGCGCGCCCGTGGCCTTTCGGAGAAAACGGTTCTGAATGACTTGCATCCTATGGATCTGATTGGGACTGGCATGAGCAAACACCGGACAGGCATACGTCATGATAGGACGTATGCATGTCGTGTATATTCGGATTTTACATCTAAGGGAGAGCTTACTGTGTTTATTCAGCAAGGCGTGGAGCCTACCGAGAGCGAAAGCGGCTCGCGAGCGAACCGACTTTATGTGCTCACTGAAGTTAAGGAACTGGTCGAGGATCACACCTAAGTATTTGGCTCGCTTCTCCCAAGGGATTGGCTTGCCGAACATAGTGATCGGGCGAGGGGGGGTGAATTGTTTATGCTGGCGAGCCCTGCGAAACAGGACTGCTTGACTTTTGTCGGGATTTACCTCAATCCTCCATTTCCTAAACCAATCGCCTAGTGCGTTGGCTGAGGTCTGGAGGGTATGAGCGATGCTAACGGGATTATGTCCCGAGTAGTAGATGGCCGTGTCGTCGGCAAATAGAGATAACTCTACTGGGGGCTTTTTGGGGATATCGCTAGTGAATAGCGTGAAGAGTGGGGGGGAGAGCACGGCGCCCTGAGGGACGCCGGCTCTGATAGAGCGGGGAGTGGAAAGCGCTCCTTCGATACGATATCTGAAGGAGCGGTTCGACAGGAAGTCTCGAATGATGAGCACGAGACGGTCCGGCACACCTAGTTGGTAAAGCTTATAAATTAAGCCATTGTGCCAGACTTTGTCGAAAGCCTTCGCTATATCAAAGAATAGGGCCCCCGTCACCAGACCGCGTTGAAAACGGCCGCTAATGTGCTCTACGATGCGGTGGGCTTGGTGGACACTGGAATGATGGGCTCTAAAGCCAAACTGTTCGTTAGGGAGTAGGCTCTTGGCCTCGACAAAGTCCTTGAGCCGATTAAGAATAATCCGCTCGTAGACCTTGCCGAGGGCGCTGAGCAGACTAATGGGTCTATAGCTAGTCGGGAGGTTCTTGGGCTTTTTGGGTTTTGGGATACCTATCACTATAGCCTCTTTCCAAGCTTGTGGATACAAGTTGTTTTACAAGGCGCCATTGAAGATGGCAGTCAGTAGGACTATGATCGTACGTGGGAGGAGTTTAAGTGCCCTAGTGGTCAGTCTGTCAGTCCCGGGAGCTTTCCTAGGTTTGAGTTTCTTGATGATCTCCTCCACCTCGTCTACCGTGACGGGGGGGAGGGGAGCATCAGGGTCCTCGACAGGGGGCAGGGCAGATCTACGTTCGACCTCAGCATCCACGTGGGCAAGGTGGGCTGGGTCGACTGGTTGGGAGCTGGGAGAGCACTGGGCCTCCAGGCTGTCGGCTAGGCATTCGGCTTTGTCTTCGTCGTCGAAGGCAATGCTTTTGTCCGGGCGGATAAGGGGAGGCATTGAGGCAACCTCAGTGGCGCGCATTTTCCTCTGAAGTTGCCAGAAGGCATGGTGGGTGGGTTCCAGTTCGCTCAGGGTCTTGTCCCAGCCGGCTTCACGCCACTCTCTGATGCTGTTACTTACTTTGCGCTGTAAGTACCGCATGAAAGTTTTGTTATTCTGGCAGGGGAAAGCTCTGTAGGCACGGACTGCTGCGTTCTTCTCAGTCAGCAGGGCCCGTACATCGTCCGGGAGCTTCCGGCGCCAGTGCTCTGACACCGGAATCTCCCTTGAACAGTCGTTCAAGACAGATTGTACGTGCTCCGTGAGTGAGTCGATCGCAGCCGTCGTGTCGGCGGCGGACTGGATGTGGTCGGGGATCTTGTCCAGGTGAGGAGACGTGTTGGATTTCAGCAATTCGCCTACTTTCCTCCAGTCAGTGATCACCTGTGTGGGAGGGGGGCGGTTAGGGTCATGGGGACCCGATCTCGGAGTTAACTCCATGATCACCGGTCTATGGTCAGAGTCAAGTTCGTCTACCGTCTCTAAAGAGTGCAAACGTAAGTTCACATTCTTCAGGAGGGCAATGTCGAGTACGTCGGGCAAGTGGGATGGCTCGAACGGGTAATGAGTAGGCCGCATAGGACCTATGATATCTATGTGGAGAGGTGTGCAAAGGTCGTATAGTACCTTCCCACGGGGGTTGGTAATACGACTACACCATGCGGGATGTTTGGCATTGAGATCCCCCGCTATAAGGACGGAGTCACTCATGTCAAGAAGGGCTGTAAGGTCGCTTCGAAGTGAGGCGTTTATCGAAGAGTTTGAATCTACGTCGTTGTACGGTGGGAGATACGCGGATACTATTGTGATAGAGGGATGGCCCGTCATGCCTAGCCGGCAAACGGATACCTCTAAGTGGGCAAGGGGCGGCGGATCCATAGGGATGCAGTGCAGGGAGTTCCTATAATATATTAGAGTGCCACCTCTGTGGCATCTAGTCCTATCGTTCCTAACTAGCCGGTAATTGGCTATCTTGGGATCCCTAAGGTGGGGTTTGAGGAAGGTCTCTTGGACCAGAAGTATGTCGAGACTATGATCGCGAAGGAAAGTCGCGATCTCGTCCCGTTGATTGGTGATGCCATTGGCATTGAAGTAACCTAGCTTTAGGGATCGGGGCTTTAATGTCTTACTAGCCGTGTTATACATTATGGCTGTTTAAAAAGGTTGTCAAAATGGCTTTTTACATCAGGATACTTATAGTATACCTGAATCAGGGATTCAATGCTTTTGCAGGCCACGACCTCCGTTGCCATTTGGATGGCGCGGGGGGACTTGAAGAATTTAAATGTATTCGCTAGGATGAGGAACGGATCGAGTTCCGGCTCATCTGAGCGAGGGGGTGACTGGGGAGGAGGAGGCTGAGAAGCCACAACGACCGGAGCGGGGGGCATGATGGGTTGATCCATCAGCCCTGGGACTTTCGGCCTTAGTGCCGGGAAGTTTAGGGCGTGATTCGCCGCCGTTCAAGGAGTTGGACGCTGGGGACTGAGGGTCTGGGGGAGCTCAGACGAGAGTGTAGGACACTCTCGTCCCTGGCGTGCGCTAGCGCGCGTTGCCAGTTTAGGGGCGGAGGTTTTCGGGGCTTTCGGACAGCCTCGGTAGTTGGCGGGGTGGCCGGATTGCCCGCACAGCACGCAGCTGGGCGGGTCTGGGCACTGGGACCTATCTTTTGGGCGACTGCACTCCGCGGTGCCGTGATCGCCCAGGCACTTTACGCACCGGGGTTTGCCGAAGCAATTCCGTTGCGCGTGCCCATACAACTGGCAACGGTGGCATTGGCCTACCGTGCCACTCTTGTGTGGCTTCTCAATGAGAATTCCTGAAAGACTGCATACAGTCTTCAGCGCAAAGATGGGGTGGGGACCTTCGGAGACGGGGTGGCAGATGACGAGGACGTTGTTAGACGCCCTGCCACCTCTGCCGTGCATACGGTGCACCTCAATCACCGGGATGTTCTGTGACTCTAAGTCGCAGACGATCTCGGTGGTGGGGATCTCACTGGGGATCCGGCAGAGGACCACCCGAACAGGCTTGCTCTCATGGAGCGTATAAGTATGGTGGGGGATATTTCGAGCCTTGAGTAGCTTCGAAAGCGCGCGGTGGTCGTTAGCTGTCGCTAACCCTACTTTTATGCCGTTCTGAACGGCGCGGGCATTCGTGTAGGCGATGCGTTGCTCGCCACACGCTTTGGACACGTTTGTCCAAGCCCCCTTGTCATGGATGAAGATGGGTGGGGGAGGGATGGTCTTGCGCACTGAGGCGCTGACGACTGGGGTTTGGGTAGGGCTGGGCCTAGTGGCCGAGGAAGTGGAGGGCTGGCTCTGCACTAAGCGTGCTGGCTCGGGAGGGGAGGGTTTCTTGGCCTTAGGGGCCTGAGTGGAGGACGAGGCCTGCGACCTCTTCTTCCTCTTTCCCTCGACGAGGATAAACTCGTCGGAGGAAGAGGTTTGGTCGGAGGAGTGCTCGGACTCCGCTCGCTCCGAGCGCTCAGAGTGTATGCTCTCTGCGCGCTCCGAGCGCTCGCCTTCCGAGCTCTCTTTTTCTTGTTCCTCCTCCGCAGAGTCCATTTCGACGTCTGGGGGGGAGGGGGACCTATCTGCGATGGGCGCGGGGGTGGGGTCTATCTCCGGCTGCGGGATGGGTGGCAACGCGGGAACGTGTATGAGTTGGGGATTGACTTTTATGGAGTCAATCTCCACTTCATACTTCTCCTGTAGAGCGGGGTTTTCGTATAGGATATTTCCTAGTATCTCGGTTGTTTTATTCAACCGAATCTGTAGGGAGTCTACCTTAGTCATGAGATCCCTTACTATGTTTGCCATGTCCTCCATGTTGGAGGCGACAATGGTGGGCATCCTAATCTCCTAACCCTAACATAAGCGCCTCGAGGAGACACGTCAAACGTGAGCTCCCCGAGCAGACGGTCCCCAAAGAGCCCTGCCCCGGAGTTTCTCCTAACACTTCGCTACCGAGAAGAGAAACCCAGACAAACTCGGTAGCTGTGTTGCCGTCTGATGTGGCCTGAAGGGCCCTATTTGCCTAACCCTCCGGGCGGGAATGACCCGGAGGTGAGTTCGCTCCCTGCGGGGATAGCAGGGAGGTGTGTGCCTAATGGTGTGCCCTAAGCTTGTAATCCGGTCGCCAATCTTAATGTGCGTACCGGGCCCTATTGGGTCTAGTGCGAAGGGGTAGATACACCCAACCGACACTAGGTGTGTAAGCTGTGAAGAGAACTCAGTAACTAGGTTTGACTAGGAGATCCCCCAAGGCCAAAACCTAGCACTCGACTCCAATTGACTGCTTCACCCTGAAGGGGATCAGCGGGTGCGTCGGGTCAGCACCCCCTTGGTATTGTTGACACCGTGAGGTTTCCAACCAAGGACCACGAAACTGTGGTTTTACCCTGAAGGGGCCAAACCAAATTGTTTTGACAATTCTCTGTTAGAGAAACACGATATCCTTCACCGCCTCGAAAAAGGCGGATCCGGACCAGGCGTCGTAGTCGGCGACTACGAGTGACGTCACGGCGGGCGTGACGAACGGAGCGATGACTCAGGCACGGAACGATCGAGAGCGCGGAGCGGCACGACTGTCGCGGGCGAGCGTCGGAGCAGAATGCGGTGTTTTTGTGTAAAACTGTTCACTGAATACAATTTACCTGCCGAGTTTCAACTGTGCAGTCCTAAAAGTTTCGGAGTCACGTGACTGTGACGTAAGGCCGGACTGACATGACAAATCTATAAGGGTTTCGATATTTGACAATCAGCTATGGAATCCTAAAAACGAGGGTTATATACAATCATTTGCGTCAGCGAATAGCTGGGCACATCACTAGTCGTGTAAGTAGTAGCAAAAGTACTACTGCATTTCTTTCCCAAGTCCAACAAGCTTAAATCTACTAAACTATATTCTTAGTGCACTTAATACATAAATACGAGCACTACTTGGCACTCTACGGACGCTACACAACAACTTTTAAAGAACAGATAAACTTAAGGCACTAACACTAGAATTTTATCGTTTTCTTGAGACTTGTTAACAGTAGTTTGGTACTAATAGTGTCGGAGTTTGTAAACAAGCGATGTTGATTTATATGCTTGTATTTTAGGACGGTTTTGGTGTGGTGGGCGTAAATTGTGGGATGTTTTTGAATGGGGTAAGGGTTTAACTAAAGCTAAGCTATGAGTTGGGTGTGGCGTAAGTTTGGTCTTATCCAGTCGCGCACCCATGATTTAGAAGTTCTTGTAGGTCCTGGGTTCGAACTCAGGTAAGCACATAATCTTGTATAATTTTCACCATCACCACAGCTCTCAAAACAGTGAAGAAAAACATTGCTAGGAAACTCGCATGTCCATCAACCTGCATTTGCCCCGCTGAGAGATTACGGGTTGTTCCCTGTCATTGAGTGCGACTGCGTGTTTGTGAATCGCTGTTGTAAGCTCTCCATAGCTTGTATTCACAAACCAATAATTAATAAGTAATAGTTAATTTAGGTTAAGTACCTACTAAAATAGTGTTAAGGAATTTTGTGACTATCCAAATGAGTCTTGATACTTGAAATAAATTGAATGATTGATTGATAGCGAAAATGCCTGTTCTAGTGGTGGAAACGTTAAAGTATGGTTACGTTATGTACGAGTCATTATGTTTTTATTTTAAAACATTATGATAAACCTCGTTGGTCAAGTGGTCCTAAGTGCGAATGGGGAGCACGATGTCTCGGATTTGATTCCCGAGTCGGGCATAGTGCCATAGGGTTTTTCTGTAAAGCCTGCAATACATGTTTGCCGAGCGTAGGCCAACGCGAGTGTTGGCAAATTGGTACAAGGCAAGTAATAATGTCCACACGTTCGACAAGTTCGTCGAACACCAATGCAGACGACTAATGTAGAAAAGGGTCTGTAGAGCTGCCCACACGTTGGCCGAGCGCAGGCGAGCGCCTTTGATTTGTGACCAAAAACCGACACCGATCCGAAGTGAGGCAAGTGATCACGAGCAACGGCGAGCGAAGACAAGTTGCACCAAATGAGCTCTATACACGTTGGCGCTGGCCTACACTCGGCCAACTAGGCAAGTGACACCGAGCGATTGCAAGACAAGGCAAATATACTGTCTATATGTTGGTATTGGCCTTCACTCGACAACGCTAAATAAAAAATAGTAGCCCACCGGTATCGGGAACAGGGTCCAAGCTACTTGCAGTCAGGGCTTCATAGAGCGGAACCACCTGACGATACGCGCCGTGTCCAGGAGTACCGCTTTCTGAAGCAAGCTCTTGATCCAACCCTCTAACGAGAGCCTCCTGAGGTGTTGGTCGAGGCTCTTGGTTATTAAGCCATTGGCTGAGATGACTATCGGTACAATGATACTGAGTTCAGTTCGATTATTATTATTATAATATTGGGTAACAAACCTGAAAATCTCCTAATACTCACTGTTAAGTACAGAACTCAACTTACCATTATTTACGGTACTTCGACAGAACCCACAGTTGAAACTGATTTATAAGGCGTTTAAAACCCTGTTCTAACTAATGAGAATTTATAGTTTCAACTTCGCATTGGTCAGTCGAGAGCCGACGTTTATTACTGGTGCTAAAGGAATGTTTGAAAACTTTGTGACTAATGTTTTTGGTACTTGAAGTGATTGAAGTACTTGTGCTTTGCTTGTGTTTAAGAATTGAATGTAATAAATAGCTTACTGTTGTGGTTAAACGAAATTAAAAACTTAAGATTCTCAATAATTTCAGGCACGACTTTCGAGTTATAGGTTGTGGGGTAATTTTATTTTAATATTTTGTAATATTAGAGCTGTCCATTCAAACTACTCTGAAGGTTGAGTAAAACAGATACTAAACTGAAAACTGCATGACACTATCATAATTATGAAGTTTTATTTGTATCTCAAACTTAAATTGCGTTCACATCTGCATTGCTGTCTAAGTAGTTATCATTTTCGTAATAGATAAAAATATGAAACAGATTATTTTTAATTTATTTGACAAGAATCGTTTTTAGGTGGTTTTGAGTCATCAATCTACCGAAATAAAATAAGGGATTTGTACGATATTATTTAATTATTCCACGATCGGCATGTCCCACGCACTACTTAGAATTAAAGGTTAATTTAGTTTATAGAGTATTAGGATAAAATTTCCATTATGGTCCATCGACTTTGGGGGCGGGGGACCCCCTGTATCAACCTCTCCCCGCGGAGCCCTATGGTTATTTAGATAACCATATGGCATAATTTTTAGATTAGAATAAAAATTTTCACAAATGTCCATCGATTTATGGAGAGCTTACAGCACTAAGTTATAAGTTCACATGTTACTAACAAATATGGAGCCAAAATCGATCATCGCTTTTTTTAAAATTATAACGCAAATTATTTAATATTATTTATGTAGATTTCTATTTTTACCCGACTGCAAAGGAAGGGTTATGTTTTTCGCGCGTATCTTGTATGTATGTATGTTTGTAATTAGGGCATCCAATCCCGCAGCCTGAATTCAATCTCGGTATTTGCGGGACTACGAATTTTCAATCCCGCGGGACCTCGGTATTTGCGGGATCCCGCTTATTGAAAATATTCACACTTATATGAGGCAAATAAAACAATGAATTAATCAACTAATTCCACGTTTATTTACGTATTACTATTAGTATGAGATCAATCAAATTACACCGTTTATTTATCACAAAAAAACAATGAATTAATCTACTAACTCCACATTTATTCCATTATTACTACTAGTATGAGATCAATCAAATTACACCGTTTATTTATCACAAAAAAACAATGAATTAATCAACTAACTCCACATTTATTTACGTATTACTATTAGTATGAGATCAATCAAATTACACTGTTTTTTCTTCACAACAAACAGTAACAAATACTGAATAAAAAACTTTACTGATATTTTAGGCTACATACTTAGGCTACCACTGACTGAAATTCGGCTATATTAGGCTACATAAGCTGTGAAAAACGGGTGACACCGGTCCACGCGTTGTTTGCAACACTGCCGGCCCCAAGTCACCGAGCGATCGCGCTCGCGAGAGGTCGTATGCATGCTTTTTTCAGTCCCGCAAATCCCGCGGATCCCGCGCCCGTAATCCCGCATCATGCGGGATTGGAAAATGACGCGGGATCCCGCAATACCGAGATCTCGGTATTCCGGGATTGGACGCCCTATTTGTAATATTCTTTATTACCTCATATCACCTCCGCTGTGATCGTTGAAGGTGGACGTGTGCTTCTCTAAATAAAATTTGTGTCAGAAGTTATCATTACAAATTGGACGTTATTTGATGTGCATACGCTTCAGTTTTGACTGCGGGTCAAGTACATAATAATCAAGTGAAATAATTCGTCTCTTTTCCGCGGCATCTGCTGTCCCGTTCGCGTCGCTTGTAGTGTCCACGAACTGTTAAACTTAATTGACTGTGTTGTGTTGGCTAATTATCTGTGTGTGTGTTATCGTAGCACCTGGGACTATTCGCCTACAAGTCGTACATAGCTATCTATATCTATGGCTAACCAACCGGTATCGACTGCATCGGAACCCGAGTTAAACAAACTACACTTAAAAGACTCTGAGTTTGTGAATATTATTCGACGCAAACGCAAAACAATGGACAACAATTTGGATGAGCTGTTTGAAAGGTTTTCGTCGGATCTGACGGACAAGCTTACCTCCATGATGACTGTTCTCCAAAACAAGGTTTCCGACATTCAGTTAAACATTCATACTGTGATAAAATGCGACCTAGACAATATAAAGTCTAAGCTTACAGATATTGATGCCAATCAATCTCAGCTGTTTAAGGATATGGAATCGGTCAAGACTGCGATTGAACATCAGGATAGTCTTCAAATGTGTTTGTCTAAACGAGTTGATGACGTCTCCAAATCTTCTTCCACCCACAGCTCAGATATAACTCGTATGCAGGAACATATAACTAAATTAGAACTTGAACTCAATAACCAGCAGCAGCGTGATCGAGCCTTCAATCTTGAAATAAATGGTATTCCTGAAAAACCCAACGAGAAACTGATTGAGTATTATTGCGACATGGTGAGAATTTTGGAAATAAAATCGTCGGCAACCGATGTTGTACATGCTACTAGAGTACGCCCAGTAAATCCAGTACCAGGTCGCCCGAAATCGATTGTGGTCAAACTCAACTCACGCCTCCTACGAGATGCCATACTATCTGCAATCAGAAACAGGAAGGGCCTTAGCACGAGTGATATCGGCATGACAGGTGACCGGAGGAAGATATTTGTCAACGAGCACCTCACGCCTGCCAACAAGCTGTTACACAAGAATACACGTCAAAAAGCAGCTGCTGCGCAATACCGATTTGTTTGGATAAGAGATGGGAAGATATTCGTGAGGAAGAACGACACTTCAGCCACTATTCGTATCATAACATCTGCGGACCTCCGTAAAATCGTGTGACTAGTTATTATTTTTGTTTACTTGTTTAAGGATTGCGCGATATTGTATCTTAATCGGGTTACTAGAGTTATTACACGTAAGCTTACCCTTACCCTCAAATTCGTACGGTTAACTAGTCGTTTTATACCTTATAACCCAGTTGTGATGATTGGTAAACAACTATGTAATAATCATATAAAATATTGTATCTTATTATTATTTAATATACCCACATATTATTTATTATATTTTGTACTATATAAAACCTATACATTTTTTTATAAAATTTATTTATTTTATTATTGTTTAGTATATATCATTTGTATACTTATTATTCCTGCCATTTATGTTATCCCTGCTATAAATAGCTATGTAGATAAAATTACGATACTTGTTAAAAATGGCCACTTTAATAAATAGCAATAGACTTAATATTTTTTACCAAAACGTTCGTGGTTTGCGCACTAAATGCCTTGAGTTGTATAATAACATTCTTTTACACGAATACGACATTATCTTAATTACCGAGTCTTGGCTACAGAGTGATATATTGGATGGTGAGATCTGTGATGGTAGGTATGAGGTGTTTCGTTGCGACCGAAATCTCGATGTAACAGGTAAGCGAGCGGGCGGCGGCGTGGTATGCTGTGTCCGCCGAGAGCTTTGCGCGGTCTTGCTCAGCGACTGGCTGGGTAATTCACTATACGAATGTATTTGTCTGAAAATCTCGGCACGGACTCTTGGTACATTAGCAGATTTAATTGTTGTTTTATCATACATGCCACCTGACACTATGAACCTACCGACTAACTTAAATAATTACTTAATTAACTTTAACACTATTTTTGATAAATACAAGGACGTGAATTACTTTCTTATAGGTGATTTTAATCTGCCTTGTTTACGTTGGAATAGGGACGGTTGGTCGCTTACACATGTTGGTAGCAGCCAGGTACAGGATAAAGCTAGTCAATTCGTGGAAGATTTAAGCTTGTTAGGGTTGCTCCAATATAATTATATACCTAATCACTGTGACAACACTTTAGATCTTTGTTTTTCAAACTTATCTTTAGACATTTCTGCGACTGCTGGATTAACTAAAATTGATACATTTCACCCACCACTTTCTATTGATATTGTAGACCTGTATATTAATTCTTTTGTCGCAAACAAAATATGTAGATTTAACTTCCGTAAATGCGATTATGTAGAGGTTAATAGATATTTGAGTAATATAAATTGGGACCAATTGTTGTCTAGCACTGTTTGTGTTGACAACGCAGTCGATTTATTTTATGTAAAAATAAGAGAATGTATCACTCTTTTTGTACCCTTTATTACTCACGAAAGTAATTCTTATCCCATATGGTATAGTCGTTCTTTAATAAAAATTATTCGCGAAAAAAACAAGTTACATAAAAAATGGAAATTGTTTAAAAATCCTCGCGATTTTGATGAATTTAAGCTACTGAGGGATAGGCAACATCGAGTGCAGGGTCAGTGTTTTGACAACTTCACGCGCAACGCTGAACAGAACATAAGGAAAGCGCCTAAGTACTTTTGGAACTACGTTAAATCAAAAAAAGCTGGTTCCGCTTATCCGCGTAATTTTACTTTGGGTAACACACAATATAATAATGGCCAGGAAATATGCACCGCTTTCAATAACTTTTTTTACAGCGTCTTTAACATAAATCAGTCCTCATCACATACTGATCCTCCATGTTCTCTGCAAAATGACTACGCTGGCGATACTATTTCTAACATTACAGTGTCGCAGGAGACGGTGTTCAAGCACCTCTCAAGTTTGGATAAAAACAAAGGTGCTGGTTGTGACGGAATTCCTGCTATATTTTGGTCATCTTGCGCAAAGAGTTTATCGCACCCCATTACCCTACTGTTTCAGCATTCACTAAAGTGTTGCGTGTTTCCCTCTCTGTGGAAAAAGGCGTACGTCATACCTATTCATAAGAAGGGTTCGAAATCTAAAATTGATAATTACCGCCCTATCTCTATGTTAAATTGTATTGCCAAAGTTTTTGAACAAGTTATCGTTACTAATATTTACCCAATTGTTAGTCTCAGCATTCCTGAATCTCAGCACGGATTCATGCAAAGACGTTCCACGGTTTCAAATTTGGCTTGTTTCACAGACTATGTGGTGGGCGAAATGGAAAACGGTGGGCAGGTTGACGTGGTCTACACTGATTTTGAAAAAGCTTTTGACCGTGTGGATCACGTCATCCTGTTACGTAAGCTGTACGCGTTAGGAATTCATGGAGATTTGCTCAGGTGGATTGAATCGTACCTAACTAATCGCTCTCAAGCTGTTGTATTAGGCGGGTTCAAATCTGACTTCGTATCCATCCCCTCTGGTGTGCCCCAGGGATCGCACCTTGGCCCTCTCTTCTACAACGCCTATATTTTTGACATCATTCATCACATTAAGCACTCACATCATATTCTCTACGCTGATGATAAAAAGATTTATACATCTATCAACTCCATATCTGACTGTATTTTGCTTCAAGAAGATCTCAACTCTTTATTTAACTACTATACTAAAAACAATATCACGGTTAGCATAAAAAAATGTCAATGTATATCCTTTACTCGTAAAAAAAATCCTATCAACTATCAATACACATTCAACGGCGTTGCAATCGAGAGGGTCAAGGTGGTGCGGGACCTGGGTATACTATTAGATGCGGAGATGTCCATGCGACAGCACATCGATGCGATATGCAGCAGATCATTTCGCAATCTTGGTTTTGTTTTAAGATCATGCCTACCTTTTAAGAGTTTGTTAAGCTTAAAAGTAGTTTATTTTGCTTTCGTTCGAAGTCTACTGGAATACGGTTGTCAAATATGGTCTCCCTTTTACGCAATACATAATAATAGTGTTGAACGCATTCAGAAAAAGTTTATAGATCACCTTAATTTCAAATTTCATATCTCTTCACGTGATTACAAAGAGAACTGTCGGTTATACAATCTTTTAACTCTGCAGGAGAGGCGTATCCTAATGGATATGGGGTTGCTATACGATATTTTACGGGGACGGACCGATTGCCCTATGCTTTTAAATAAGATTAAGTTTAATGTTCCAAGGAAACGCACTAGACACACTACATTATTTTGTACTCCATTTCACTCGAGTAACTACGGTAAAAATAGTGTAATACCACGTTTACTCGACTCTTACAATAAACACTTTAACAGTGTGGACTTATTCATTGGATCTAAGAACGATTTCAAAAAACAAGTTTTGTTTGAATTGTTATCATAATAGGCTAGCTAAAATTTCAAACAATATACTTAATGGCTGGGTATCTAGTTAGTATATATTTTCATTTCTATATGTATGTATATATTTTTTTTTTCTTCATATTTATAAATTAGTATATGTTATTTGTAATTATTTGTATCTATTATATGATATATATTATATCCTTCATTAATATTATATACTGATCTCTTCAAAGTGCCCAATCATCTTTAATATTAATATTAAGACTGATCCTCCTTGAATATCTTTTGTGGATAACTGTTATTGGCTACTCATGTAATGATAGATAAGTACCCATGTAAGAAATGTTGCTGTTGTTATCCCTAATAATAAATAAATAAATAAATAAATAAATAAATCTCCAGAACCGCTGAACGGATTCAGACAATTGAGGTATCGTTAGATTTGTCTTAACAGCCCGAGTGTTCTTAGATAGGTGACATTTAAAAAAAATATCATGGCGGCTGTGCGAAGCCATTCATTATACATGGTGAAAAAAGATTTTTTTTTCAAATACTACAATATGGGTATCAAATTAAAGGGCTTAACATAAGGATTACAAAAGGCAAAAGGGTATATCATGTTTATCATTAGTGTAATACTAGCAAAATAACACAATGAGAAATTTTAAAAATATGGACTCACTTTAAGAATCCGGTGGAGTGCCAATGTGACACGACAGAGAATACTAAAAAATGGTTACTAATTTTTTAACTAAAAAGTTGAAAAAAAAAACTTATTTAAAAAATCTAAAAAACGTGTTCAAAATGTTCAATTGGGTCCCGCCTGCTTGTCACTTTTAAAAATAAAAATGTGCTTGTTTCTTACACTTCAGTTGAGCAGTCGGGTTTTTTAGATTTTTAAATAAGTTTTTTTTTATGATACTGTTTTTGTGTTATTACTGAATAATATATATATATATATAATAAAATAAAACTTAGAATGCCTACGTAATTAAATCCGCCTTTGTACCTATGTACATAAAGTGTAAATAAATAAATATTTTTCTAAAAAGGTCGCGCTTTTAATGTGACTTGACAAGATAAGATAAGATTTATTTATTTGTTTGAACATGGTATACTTACATGATACATTGCATGCAAGATTATAAGTGATACAGAAAGTTCTAACATGTTCAGTCGCTTATCATGGCGTACTAATTGATACGAAGAGATGGTTCATAAACCGTGCTATGCTATTCATAGTACTATAGATAGATTTTGTATGCACTTATTAAATTATCATTACCTATTCATTAAAGATTAGCTCTTATTACAATTCCATGTCAAAGCAGTTAGTAAAATTTAAATAAATTGGTCAATAATATTATGAATATATCATCAAAAATGTCAGTTTGAAAATAACAATTATTCAAAATAATACCATATATTACAATTACATGTCAAAAATACAACATTGTCATCTCAAAAACGAAGAAAATTAGAAAGAATTTATATAAATCTGCATTTAAAAGGCTTTACTACTTACTATGGTATAGTTAGTTTGTTTTTACCATACAGCGAAAGTGCAATTTGCAATTTACGTAGATATAATTGCTTTGGGATACAAATTATCGACATTAAAAACGATAAAAATCGATTCAGTAAACGATTCTGAACAAACTAATTTCAGGATGTGCATTAATTATGTTACATGTTATATAAAGAGGGCAATATCAATATCTTACGTTCTATAAAATAAGATTTACATCTGTCCGTTTTGCAGTCTAAACATCGATCAAATTCACCTTTTCTGTGTCTGAAACGCTATTTCTTTGTCCGTGCTGTTCCCCCAAAAGATGACTCCATATCTAAGAACTGATTCGGCTATTCCATAGTAAGCAGTAACTACTGCAAGCTGTTTTAGAGCGTAGGCTGCACTACTACATTTTTTACTAAGTGCCTCAATTTCGGGCACGCCGCTATTGCGGCGGTAAGACCCCTCTTTGAGGAGTGGCTAGATCGGCGTCACGGCGTCCTGACCTGCCGCATGACACAGGTCCTCACCGGACACGGAAGTTTCGGGAGGTACTTGTGTCTGATGGGGAAGGAAGAGACGCCTGGGTGTCACCACTGCGAGGATCGCCCTGAGGACACAGTAGAGCATACGGTGCAAGACTGCCCCGCCTGGGCAGAGCACCGACGTGTCCTCACGGTGGCGATAGGCGGAGACCTCTCGCGCCCGGTATTGGTCGAGGTCATGCTGCGGGGCGAGAGGGAGTGGGAAGCGGTCGCCTCCTTCTGCGAAGCAGTCATGCTTCCGAAGGAGGAGGCGGGCCGTGTGAGGGAGAGGATGGCGTCCTCCCTCCAGCCCAGCTGCAGTGGTAGACGCCCACGGCGTCGGACGTTGGCCGACGATCTCCGGCCACCGTAGGCGCGGGCATGCGGACAGCGAGTAAAGGGCAACTCGCTGTCCGACCATGGACCATGCCCGGGTCGACGGCGCGTTGTGTTCCACGCGCGCCTCAAAGAGCGTCAGCAATATGACGAGGCCCCCCCTGTAGAGGGCCGAAGCCTGCCGGGGTCGTGGGTCTTATCCCATTACCGTGACCCCGGTACGTAAAGGGTTATTGAAGGAACACCGTGGATTTTAGTCAGTAAAAGTCTGACAGTCCCTCCCGTACCCGGGGTGGGAGGACTTATTTGATAATTATACCACGTTAAAAAAAAAAATATAAGTGCCTCAATTTGGGGTTTCCAACAAATGAAGGTTATTTAATGTTCCTCTTCTTATTTGAATCGCGTTGTTATGTGCCTGCCGGAATTCAAACCTGCGAACACTCGTAAATTGAGCCTATGACCATTATAACAACATTACGGTAAGAAAAACTACTGAGTACCAACTTAAAAATAATTTGATTTACCGACCGAACGGTACTTCAAATGTTTGACAAATTAATTTGTAATCCAGCTCCAACTTTGCTTACATAAGTTGTTACTAAATCTACTCACAGCCATACATAGGCCTCGAAAATCGTTCTCAGTGAATACATATAAATTCCTAGAAAACAAATTATTTACAGGTTCAATATTATTAAAGCCTTCAAGCCCTCACCTTGGTAACACATTAATAAATCTCAATTTGTGTTAACCTACAAATCTAGTTTCCATAGAAAAAATGTAAGTAATTACGATGTAGATCAGTTAGCTCAATTAGTGAGTGGGTTAATTAGTACATACATGTCATGACCTGTCAAGGTTGTTCTATTTTTTTATTATTAATCTGTGGAGGGGGTCATGACCTTGACATTTTTTACGGCTGGTTTCTGAAAGGAAAATTAGCACAGTAAGTATAAGTTGGTATAGTTGTCAGTGGCCCTGACTGCTATGCGCAAGGTCGTGGGTTCGATTCCCACCTAGGACAAATGTTTGTGTGATGAGCACGATCGTTTGTTCTTGGTCTGGGTGTAATTTATCTATAATATGTATGTATTTAGAAATATATATGTATGTTTATCAGTTGTCTAGTACTCATACCACAAGCTCTGCTTAGTTTGGGACTAGATGGCTTTGTGTGAAAGTTGTGGAATATTATTATATTATATTTAAGTATTTGTTAAAGCTCTTGATGAATAAATGTACATCACAGCTAAAAGACACCGTATGTGCGTTCACGTTCCTGAGAAATAGAGTCTTGACAGACAGATAACGAAGTGTTTCTATACCCTTTATTCCTTTGGAGGTACGGAACCAGTACAATAAATTGAATAGCTATTGGTAGATTATCTGTAATCTGATTGCATAATAGACGCGTAATTGAATTGTTTATCCAATGAATTTCCGACACGAAAACTGGGAAATACACACATCAAAAGTGTCTAGGGATCAAGCATTTTTATGCGGATTTCTTGAGATTGAGATGTGGCTTTGTAATAAATTTATGATTTTATAAATTTATATGGATCCTTTTTGGTGCATTTCATAATTTGAAACAGGAACTGTTAATCAAATTCGAGTATAAGATGAAAATCAGCTGTCAATATTTTCCCTATAAAAACATACAACGCATTGAAGACATTATTAGTGCTACTGTTTCCCTACTACTGATTAAAACCAACGTTATTATGGAGCGGCGACGTCATTTAAGCAGGGAAGAAATGCTCAGAGCCGTGGGAATGATCGAAGCTGGTTCCCGGCAACGTACTGTGGCTTTAGCTCTGAATACAAGTCAGAGTGTTATCAGTCGACTTTGGACACGTTACCGAAGCACTGGTACCATGGCTGAGCGCCATGGAGGACGGTATCGCTGCACCACACGGAGACAAGACCGATACATTCAAATCTTAACTCGAAGAGCTCCAACAATAACCGCCATGATGTTAGCCGTGAGGCTTCATCACTCTTCAGGGAACTTAATTAGCGACCAAACAGTCAGAAACCGCTTGCATGAAGTGAACCTTCATTCCCGAAGACCGCTACGGGTACCACCTATAGCAATGCACAATCGTAGGATTCGATATCAATGGGCTCTTGAACACAGAAATTGGGCAGAAGAACAATGGCGTTTCGTGTGCTTTTCTGATGAGTCTCGTTTTGGTATGAGACCGGATACAAGACGTATACGACACTGGAGAACCCCTGGACGCCAACAGCGATTAAAATCCTGCCAGGAAGTCCATCCTTATAGTGGTGGAACCATCATGGTATGGGCGGGTATTTGGATCGGCGGAAGAACTGAGTTGATTTGGATCAGAGGCAACCTCAACGCTCAAATTTATGCTGAGACGATTGTATCTGACGTCATCGTTCCTCTACAAGTGCAAATCGGTCCCTTATTTCAGTTAATGCATGATAATGCACGACCGCACACCGCAAGAGTTGTAAGACAGACTCTCGCCGCAGCTAACATCAATGTCCTGCTCTGGCCTGCTCAGTCGCCAGACTTGAACCCGATTGAGCATGCATGGGATATGCTACAGAGAAGAGCTCTGCCAAATATGGAGGGTATCCAGTCGCAAGAAGACCTTTTTTTGTTGTTGCAACGAACATGGGCGGCCATTCCACAGCGTGATTTGGATGAACTCATTTTGAGTATGCCAAACCGATGTTCTTGTGTTGTTAGTGTTCGCGGTAGAAACACGGATTATTAATTGTTTAAGTTACCCAATAAAATTTTAAAGAAAACTGTTATTTCAGTCTTTTTTTCGAACTTTAATGTTAGTGGTTCAAATGTCAAAAATCCCTTTATTTGGAAAATGGCAAATTTCTTTATTAATGCAAAGGTGACTTGGTTTATCGTTACTGTGACAAACGAAAACACTTTATTTGATGAATCCTTAAAGAACATTTTAATTAATATCAATCAGGAGAAAAGTTATTGCAAAAATATATGTTGATCCCTAGACACTTTTGATGTATGTACATATTTACCGGTAATACCACGTTTTGGGAATACCTTCATTGTGCGTATGGCTAAGGAGGGAAATTCCCTGCTGGAGTCTATGTTTCCTGATAGCTAACTCTTAAGTCAAGAGTGAATAGGTTACTTCTAGTTGAGCGTGCTTTATCTTCAACCATATCTTTGCTTAACATCAGGTGAGATGATGGTAAAACGCGAGCCTATTACCAAAAAAAAATCACGGCATTAGTAGAAGAAGCACAGGACTTGACAGGCCTGTTGGTCTAGTGGTCAGTGGCCCTGACTACTATGCGCAAGGGCGTGGGTTCGATTCCCACCCTGGACAAATGTTTGTGTGATGAGCACGATCATTTGTTCTGTGTCTGGGTGTAATTTATCTATAATATGTATGTATTTAGAAATAATCAGTTGTCTAGTACTCATAGCACAAGCTTTGCTGAGTTTGGGACTAGATGGCGTTGTGTGAAAGTTGTTGAATATATTACTATTATTTATTATTATTAAGCGTAATATTATCAGCCTATAACCTTCTTACTACTCAGTAACAGGTTCTCTATGAGAGATAAACTGAAATCAACAATTAATTTTTTAAGCATCAATAGCCTAATGGATAAGGTGTCGGACTTGTGATCGTGAGGTCACGAGTTCGAACCCCACCCATTACACTATAGCCGTGAACCCACTCCAGACACAAGCATATTTAGCTTAGTTGGAGGGGTTAACAAGATTGCTAGTAATGTGAATTGTAACCACATTGTTGGTTATCTTTAAAAAGAAAAAAAAAATGTTGTGGTCAGCTTTACATGGAACAACATCTTATCTAATCTAACCAACCCAGTAACTGGTTAACACTATATCCCTTGGCCAGACCAGTGTCGGATTTTCTGGCTTCTGATTACCCGTAACGACTGAAAAAGATAAACAAATGCCGGAGACCAACGGTTACCATGCTTTCAATTTTATTTTATTTTTTTTATTGAAAATAGGTTCGCGTTCGACCACTATCTCACCTGATGGTGAGTGATGATGTGGTCGAAGATGGAGCACGCTTACCTAAAAGTAACTGATTCACTTTTGTCTTAAAGACTCCTAGGTTGTAGCTGTCGGGAAACACAGACTCCGGCAGGTAATTCCACTCCTTAGCCGTACGCACGATGAAGGTATTCCCAAAACGTTTTGTGCGTATGGGTGGGATGTCCACCATGTAACGATGGCGCTTCGCCGTTTGTCTCGTAGTCCGATGATGGAACGGGCTTGGCGGAATTAGATTGTGTAATTCCATCGCACACTCCCCGAAATGTAACCGATAGAAAACCGATAGACTTGTAACTCGTTTGTTTCGTTTGTTTTCGTTGAATTGCAAATGCAATAGACATTTATTTTGAAATTCATCGAAAAACAGATGCCGAGATGTCGCTTTGCGATCTCAATACCTAAACTTCTTACGCACAGATGGTTTTAGGACAGCTTTGTTGAGGAAAAGTGTCTTTGGTATGGCACCGACTATTTTTAACCACATTCCTAACTGCATAAAAGAAGAGTCAGTATGTACTTTCAAAAAGAAATTAACCGTATTTCTTTTGAACTAATGTTACTACTCCGTATCGGATTTTCTAGCTGACAAATGTTTAGTTTAATATCAAGATTTTGTATTTATGTTTGATGATGAACTGCATCAGTGTTTGCATGCCTAAATGGTAGAATATACAAGGATTCTTGTATGTTACTGTAACACCTTATTGTAAATACCTACAATCTGAGCAAATAAATGAATATTCTATTCTATTCTATTATATTCTATTTCCGTAGCACGGAGGTATTTCATTATGTTAATATACAACGTGTAATTTAAAGGGTATATACATACCAAGTGCATGGCTTCTTTGGATGATAATAAACGATATGGCAAGGGTTTTCTAATCCTATGTGTACATGTGTGGAGCATATTAGAAATTTCAATACATTGATACCAGAGACCGAATTTTTCAAATTAAGAAGAACGAAGAGAATTATCGTGTTATTGGCTAGTGACGTGGAAAGTGATGACCCTCATAGTGCTGTGACACGTTTGTTATTACTGGTATTCAAGAAACATATGAAACCAATAATTTCGAGTCAATTCTGTGAGTCACTTATTTTGAGCTGAAACTTTGCATAGACACTCCATACCAGATGTTGTCTTCAGTCCTTTTGGATAGATATGGGGTTTCCGTTACACGTTGTAGTCACCCAACCATGGCTCAACCTCGGTAAGCGTCGTTTTACCTTGAAAATCGATAAATGCGGCAGTTATTGGGTATTTATTTAGCTACGAGTTTCTTTTCTCTTCTTAGAGCGAAAACGAAATAACAACACCAAAAAACGCGCGTATAGTAACAAAACATTGGGGCTTAATCTATTCGGCTCCAAAATTATTTGACTTGTAATCTTGCCGGGGAAGTGGGGAGTTGGTTACAGTCAAGGCATATTTACGTTATTGGTTTTCGCTTCAGGGCCCCCAAATGTGGCACAGGAGACACATTTCGTGTCGTTCTAAGTATTAATGTTAGTCTTGTTTATTTAAGCGGGATGTTTCAATTGTCCCGTGCGATTTGTGGGAAAATGTAAGAGTTTTCTTGCGTTTGTTGCTATATTGTAATAGGTTAGGGCGGGTTTTTGTGTAGATTAAACTTATAGCAATTTGTGTATTTTTTTACAACAGATACGAATGCTTTTTCTAAAATGACTCTACCCGGTCTGGGCGGAGCGGAAAGAAGTGTCAGATGAGAGAATAATTATTGACCAAAACCTACACTTTTCCTTCAGTTATCTTATTATTTCGTCTGGTGGCACGGTATCTCGTCGTGCATTTTCGCAACCCTAGCAGACAAAGGCACTGTCGGGCCTTGTCATTAGATAAGAATATTGATCGGACTATATTTCATTTTATGTTTGTGCTTATAGAGAATTTTACTAAAATAATCTATTTGGTCCGTCACTTAGTTTACCAAAAAATACTGTTCACATATTTTTTCTTATGTCACGTACGAGTAATTAAACAATGGCCAAGGGCGAGTCAGACTCGCCCGTGAAGGGTTCCGTAGTAACTACACCAAATAACTTTGTTTTTCATTGTATTTGTATGAATTACAAAGTTATATTTGCGGTTTTAGAAAATATGCTTTATCTCAAAAACTGCTGACTCGATCTCATTTGAACTAATTTTATTTGAAAGTTTACATTAAGATCTACAGCATATATTTATTTTAGATTTTTCCCTCTATTATTATAGAAGTTACAGGGGGGGCACACATTTTACCACTTTGGAAGCATATATCTTTTAAACGATTGACTTTATGAAAATAGTTATTTGTGCAACAAGAGAGCAAAGTCGTTTTTTGCTGCGAGTGCTGATTTTGAATCCTGAGTGTGCGAGGGATTCAAAGGCACGAAATGCAAAAAACTTTGCTCTCGTGTAACACATAACTTTTCACTTCAGCAGCGAGACCACTTTAGGAGATAAAATAATAAACAGGAATAGATTGAAATAACTATTTATTGTGAATCAAAATAATTAACATTGTAGGTAGAGGTACCAATTCAATACAATGGAACATTTTAAAAGTTAAAAGTAAAATTACTGCAATTCTGAAAATTAAAACTAACTGATTTATTTAGCAACGTTATAGTTGCATTGAGTTGAGTTTGATTATCTGGGGTTAAGGTTTCTGTTTCGGTGGCGGATCGAGAAGGAACAACGGTGAACGTTGGTGACTCTGATCGGCCTTCTGTATAAGTACACTGTGCGTCGTCGGAAGTGGATGGGCGTGGGCGAGACCAAGGATCCGAGGTCGAATTCAGACTTATTGTTTCCGCTATACGCTTACAGATTTTCGACTTATTTTCTATTGAGTCTTCATCAATATAGCCTTCTGCACACCCGCCGTGACGTTTTAAAGTGGTGAGATCGGCTCCGGAATCAGCCAAGAGCGTTGCAAAAGTTCTCCGAAAGCAGTGACCCGTGTATAGCTGACGCTCTTCCAGTTTTAAGAAAGTGGCAGTTTCTCGTAGTATAGCACCTATTTTATTTACTCCCATAGGCTGTCTTGAGCATTTATTATTATGGTATTGTATGAAAAATCGGTCGGTTATTATATTGGCTGGACGTAAATTTTGGTATTTTTCTGCAATAGTTAGGTACATATTCTTCGCGTAAGACAAAAGACCTGTCAAGATTTGTCTTCGTATTTTTCAATTTTACTAACAGTAATTTATCTGCATGCTTTCGATATTATTAACTGTAATAGCTCGTTATTGCCACACGCTCCACTAATTCCTATGATCAGTACAACCTGTAATGAAAATATCACGTAATTAATATGCATAATTTAACATTTACAGCATCTTTTACATATCGTAATAAATATTTTAACAATATTGCTAAGCCAGACTAGGATCATTGCGCCTCCAAAAATTAGTAGTAGGCAGTAAGTACCTTTATACATAACAGTCTACACACAAATTTTAATAACTAACAACATAGATTTATAGGTAATACTTACTTTAGCGGCAAGAAAATTGCAGTCCGGAGCTTCATTAACAAATTTTTCTATGTTAAGGGCCGTGAAAATTTTGGACTTTTTAGCCTTATGCCCAACTGACATTCTTTTTAGAAAAGATACGAGTTTTGCGTATGTTTCAATATGCACGTTATGTTTTGTTTTTAAAGTAGCTTTCAACATTGACTTATTTTTTATCTCCACATTGTAGATAATCGCCTCGTCTGTGATAAAAAAGAAGATAGCAACACTGTCTCCGAAAAACTGCTTGCGCCCTTTTTAAGTCTCCATTCATTGAAGATATGATATGCTTTCAGATATTTCTCGCGAGACTTCTCAGGTAGGAAACTTAATTCTGCATTAATAACTTGTTGCTTTAACTCTTCCGGTGTTAAAATACTGTTCTCGTCGCTAGTTTCGCTCATATTTTACAATTATTTTAATATTTTTTAACTAATTCAACTCGTTACGCCAGCCATGAAATTTTATTCCCACTCTTTTATTTAAATTGAGGCGTGTTCGGAAATAACACCCATGATATTTTATTATTTAAAATATATTACGTAACATTATTGAAACTAGAAATATATATTCACAGGTTAAATATCAGTTTTATTTGCAGTAAATACTTATTTTCGTTTAAATACAACAATAAGTTAAAAATTCAATAAATTACATTAAAAGACATATTTATCTTTTTGCAAAATTTCTTTATTTAGTACGAAATTCCGAACGTGTTTGTCTTTGAGGTCGAATTCAAAATCGGAACTTCGAAAGGGCTAGTCTTTGTCTCTCTCTCTTTCTAATGGCGGGAAAGAGATAGAGTGAGAATATTTCGAATTGAATGATTAACCCAAGGCTGAATAAGATATTCGTGGCTTTCTGAAAACAAAAATTAAAAAGTTACTTTGTCTCACTCAGTGAGCAAAATCGCATTTTGCTCACTGATTTCAGGCAGCAAAACCTACATGTTTGAGCTACTGAAGTGAAAAGTGATTTTAAAAACCTCAATATTACCACATACGCATATATAATATATTTTTTCATGAAAATGAAAAAATATATTTTCAGTTCCAGTTCCATGTATGAGGAGCCCCCCTTAATTTTAAATATTTTTTTTATTTAAATCGGAAAGCAATTCACAGAATACATCTACCTACCAAGTTTCATGTGTATAGTCCTAATAGTTTCGAAATAAAATGGCTGTGACATACAGACGGATGGACAGACAGACAGATAGACAGACAGACATGACGAATCTATAAGGGTGTCGTTTTTTGCCATTCGGCTACGGAACCCTAAAAATGAAGACGATAGAGTGAATTGAAATTTCACGTGACGTCGCGCTTTCTTATACTTTTCTAAAAAGTGACTCCTGAACATTGAGTCTATTGATCAACTAATTTAATTCAGCTTCTCTCTTTTTCAATCTTAGATAACTCAACAACTTATACCAGTTCAATAATAATGGCGGTTAGACATGTTTTATATAGATAGTTAACAAATTTTGAGATCCTTTCTTTGTGTGTACAGCTAAGAATTGGAATTCCTTGCCAGAGGCTTTATTTCCTGATAGCTATAACCTAGGGGTCAAGTCAAGAGTGAATAGGTTACTTCTAGGCACACGTGCTTTATCTTCGAGCGGTAAAAATATCTTAAGTATTTGAACACTGCATAATACTTTAAAGCAAATCTGGTATCAGCATATTTAGCTGTGGAGTATTCCACATTGTGGAGTATAACGTGTTTACGCCACATACAATTCAACAGGAGAGATAAAAGCTTACGTCGAAATACCTTAACATCAGGATCGAACACGACACATGCTGTAAATGGATTAAACAAAACCCATACACGTGTCGCGCTATGCCGGCGAAACACCGGAGCAGAACAAATCTTATGCATTCAAAACCTTTGAAATAATGGTGTAAAACAAAAACCTGTGTTTGTTCGCGGATAAAAGACAAAGTTAAGACTAAAATTTGAACTATTTTAAATACGTACATTATTTTATAAAAGTACCTATATTATGCCTTCATTCTGCACACCTCCTCCATGTAAACTGTAAGGTACATATTTTAATGTCGAACATTAAAATATCTACGGGTAAAATATCAACTGTAACTGTCATCATCGTATTTAATTATCCATAATGCCAAATTTCGTACTCCTTCGACCACGTAATTTTCGTAAAAAGGAGTACAAAGTTATTGTTTCATGTATTAATATAATAAATTAGACCAGTTCTACATGTATATAACTTTATTTTCATCAATTATTATATACTAGCTTTTGCTCGTAACTTCATTCGCGTAGGTGGTTTTTCCCACGTAAATCCCGATCCCGTGGGAATTCCGGGATAAAACGATTCTTTGTCCTTCCCATAGTCCTAAACTATTCCCATGCCAAATTTCATCTAAATCGTTTCAGCGGTTTAGGCGTGAAAATGTAACAGACAGACAGACAGAGTTACTTTCGCATTTATAATATTAGTATATACCAAACTTTATGCCAACTTTACAAAAAAACCGCATGCAAGTTCGAACTTGAAAATATTTTGTCTCACATTGGAAATGTACGTCAATGTGACTAGAATGAAGAGAGTTTCCTCTCCAACGCGCGAACCTACGATTAGTTAATCATCTATAACTACTGAGCCAACACCAATCTGTATGTAGATGAACGAACAATAACTTCCACGGTTAATCTTTTCAAAATGCGCTAAACTGGTACTAAAAATTCCTTATATCAAAAACGTAAACCACTTCTAGCAATTATTTTCAAACAGGTTTAAGACAAACCTTATTCAAAACCTATTATGCCAAACACTCAAAAAATATTCAACAAAACGGATGAAAACAAAATAATTCCCTCCACATTTTCACGTAAACAAAAACATTCATATGCAAATGATAGCAATCGATTTCGGGGCAATAAAAGCTTAATTAAAGCCTTCGTTTTACGAATGGGCACGTTTCAAAGTAGAAATGTACCAAATGTTACTGATGATGCCGATAAGCTGGGCATTCACGTTAATCGGGTGACGGCGTCGAAAATATACATATATTTTGCCCGCTTTTGGTACAATGTTGGTAACAACAGCTTTCTGAGTGGGTTATTGTGATTCGTTTGGGGTCTTTACCCCAAACGTTTAAACACAAAACAAAGGAAAATAACGTGTAAAAGTGTTTTTTCTAACCAATTCTACCTTCAACCACATCATCGCTTACCATCAGGTGAGATGGTGATAAAACGCGAGTCTTTCGACAGTTAAAAAAAAATTGGCCAAGTGCGAGTCAGACTCGCCCATGAAGGGTTCCGTAGTAACTATAATAATATAATATAATATGTATATTTATATGACAAAAAAAAACCTTACAAATTTCTTAAAACTAGCTTATTTACATTTTTTACAACTACGCCAAATAACTTTGTTTTTCATAGTGTTTGTATGAATTACAAAGTTATATCTCAAAAACTGCTGAACTGATTTCGTTCAAACCAATTTTGGTTGAAAGATTACATTAAGATCTATAGACATATAATTTTTTTAGATTTTTCACTCCATTATTATAGAAGTTAGAGGGGGGACACACATTTTACCACTTTGGAAGCGTATATCTTTTAAACGATAAATCTTATGAAAAAGTGGCTCTAGAAACCTCAATGTCATTTTTAAAGACCTGTCTATAAATACTACACACGCATAGGTTTCCTGGAAAATAATATTTTCAGTTTCAGTTCCATGTACGGGGAGCCCCCCTTTATTTTAAATATTTTTTAATTTTTTTCTTAAAATAAGAAAGCGGTTCACAGAATACATCTACCTACCAAGTTTCACATGTATATTCCTAATAGTTTCGGAATAAAATAGCTGTGACATACGGATGGACGGACAGACAGACAGACATGTCCAAACTATAAGGGTTCCGTTTTTTGCCATTCGGCTAAGGAACCCTACAAAGGCAGAGAAATAACACTAATTATAATTTACCTATGTTTTCTGTTGGACTGAAAACTGTCAGAACTGTTGGAAGAAAACAGATGTGATTCTTTTATTCATTTGTAACTATGTTTTTTATTGATTAAGCTGTTTAACCGTCATTTGCATTTATTGCATTATTCAATGGAGCGGTTTGATGTGTCTTGAAAATTTTTATTTTGTTAATCCTACTCGTTACTACTTCATAACAAATGTACTGATTTGAATAAATCACAAAGTATAGAAGTTGGATAATTATTCGTATTATGATACTTATGGATACTATAACTTTTTATTCGCATAGATATATGTCATTATTCAAAACCAAATACAACGATTTCTCCAAAAGTCTTCTTCGAGGGAAAATAATCATAAAATCTTTTCATCTTAACAGTCTTCAGAAATATTACCGAAGCAATCTCTCTCATAGACGCTTCTTTATTAAGTTCGTGTTGGCGACAATTTATTATTTCAGACGGCGACCTGGTAAAACTTTCACCATACTATCGTTTGTCATAAGACGCTTTTACAAGTTACGACACAAAAGAATAGTTCTGCGGGCGAAGACGGGAAAGAATTAAGAATGAAAAAGGCAAACCCTTCACTGAGGTTTTAAAACTAAACTCTTACGTAAGTCTTAATGATAGGTAGTAATGTTTTTCCGGAGGTAGACATCGTAATCTCGACAAAACGTAATGGTGGAGCTTAAAAATCGCGCATCTCCACTCCAAATCATGGATCGTTTCTCCTTGTGAAAGTCATTGGTACCTCGCTCCAAATTATCGCCCAAATCACGCGCGTATTTTGGCGCTTGAGTGGAATTGCTCTAATGTAGCTCAATTTTCCGAATCGCATTCGATTCCCGTATCACGATTAAAAAATGGAACTGCAATCCAGCTAGTTTAGAGCACGCATGATTGATAGGTAGGTACCTTGGGAATTGAAGTTGGGAAAATTTCTCGCATATCATGCTTCGGAAACGTGCCAGGAAGTGGGTACAAATTGGCCTGAAACGGGTTAAAATTGGCCACAAAAAACAGGCCAGTTGCCACACCATTAAATCACCTATGTACCACCAAAAAATACGTATGTACAAGATATTTACACGCAAAACCACGCGGAGTGCAGTGAGTTTTCCGAGTGTAGCGCCCGTGTTGCTGTTATTTCGTTTATCGCCCGAGCCGTCTGTTCGCTGGAAAATTTAATTTATCAGCACCAGTATGGCAAGTGTGAATCGAGCTGATACGAACGTACCATTTCGTCGGAACGGTGTTAAAATTAAAAAGTCTACTTCGCATGCAAAATTCACGCTTTTACTGTTTACGTAGGTAGGATTATTTTTTATCGTCAGTTTGGTTCGACGATTGGGTTCCTTAGTGACTTTAATTTAAGCTCTATATATAATTATGTTTTATACAAAGAAACCATATGCATAGATGAGCAGATTATTTATCAATTGTTTTATGTAAGTGTTTTAATTTTGAAACCATTAACCAGAAAAAAAATCGTTTTTTTTAATTGTTGATTGGTTCCCTTTTGACCCCTATCTGATCACTTGATGGTAAGAGATGATGTGGTCGAAGATGATGCACGCTTTCCTAGAAGTAACCTATTCATTCTTGACTTAAAGACCCCCAGGTTAAAGCCATCAGGAATCACAGACTCTGGCAAGGAATTCCACTCCTTATCTGACACAATGAACGTATTCCTAAAACGTTTTGTGTGTATGAGTGGGATGTCCACCATGTAACGATGGCGCATCGCTGTTCGTCTTGTATGATAGTATTTTAACAAAGTAAAAATTTATTAATAAATCTTAAAATGTTTATTTTTAAAATTTGAATGTTTGTTGTGATAAGACTTGGCGACAAATGTGTATAGAACAGGTCACTGTTGCTGTTGAGTTCATTCACCTTTTCATAGACAGTTTGAAAAGATCATTAGGGCTCGTGCCAAAAGTTTTAAACACACGCGTATATATTTATGATATTGTATTTTGTTCTTTTATTTTTTTTTTATTTACATAACGTTATCAGCCTATACTGCTAAGACAGGCCTCTTCACGCGGGCGCAGTGCATTTGCATATTTAGGTCCTAGGATCTCCTAGGACCTAAATATATAAATATATCGGATATCTATCCGATTCCGTACTATGTTTTTCTTCACCGTTTTAGAGCAGTGGTAATTATATTTACACAAAGTAATGTGCTTGCCTAAGTTCGAACACAAGACCTTTTAAATCAGTAAATAAAAGTATTTATTAAGTATGAATGTGGTACAATAGATGTTAAAATCTTTGGTCAGTAATATATTATTTTTTAATTTTCTAATTTATTTATTTGAAATTTATCGAGAATTAATTTCATTTCAATAATTATATAATACGTAGTTGAAACTAAGTTCATTACGACAATTTCACTGTAGTTTTTCTTTTATTTTTTCAATGAAATTGTTGTGACACTGCTGGGTACATCTCCATAGCCTTTCAATCTTCTGCGTCAATTTTGTTTTAAAAGGTTTAATCTGACTACAAGTCGAATTCACTGTAAGTCCCCAAACACTGTTATCAGAAATAAGATCGCAAATCCATTCGTAAGTCACATAAAACCACTACAGAACGTGTCCCTTCATAAAAATATCCTAACACTTTATTAGCATAATTCAATTCTTTCGCTCGTCAAACACGACAAGACCCATCTCGAACTATCGTTTTATAACCAGAAGTTTTTATATCTTCGTTGAGGAACCCTAATAAAAGCTAATACGGCGTCTGATGAGAAAATTTGCCTTCACTTCTAGTACAAGGGCACGATACAGGAAGATTTTTTAGAGAGTTTTTGCTTGTTTTATAGTAGCACTCGTTTAGACGTTGGACCATGTTTTTCTTTCTTAATACTACTTTTGAAATCAAATGAACGTTCTTGGATTTATCCTAAAATACTAGGAATTAATGTACCACGCAGTGAACAAAAACAGCCTTTCAGCATAGGCTTAAACATCTGCCAACAGGCGTCTAGAGCTAAATCTTTAAGCTAGTCTCTGCCCGAGTTTTCGAACCAAACATTCGTCGAAAAAACTGTTCGTTCTATCGGGGAAAACCGTTCGGAACACAGTAGAGTAATCAAAAATTGGACTAAAAACTCCAGCTACAAAACCTGTACCGTAATTCAAAAAAAGAAGAGAAAAAATATTGAGCTCTATTTCACGGAGGGTCGTTAAAATGCGGTTTATTTTAGTAGTTTTCCGTGAAGCGTGCGCAACTGGGAAAAAGGTAAGTTAAAAAAGTTTTGCCATTTTGTTTTTTTTTTAGCCAGTGGCCCCTGGAGGCTGGTTTTCGACCTCCGCGGTTAATCTGCGGATACCGCGTGGCGTGGGCCAAAACACTTTTGGACACGCTGTCACAAGCGTGAAATATTAAAACACGAACGTGTTTTTATTCCAAATTATATAATTCAATTGTGACGAAAGTTGGTTGGTTTTCCTGCGAAAATATTTATTTTCACGCGCAATATTCTATAGATATTCGATGTACAAATACTGGCATATTTTGCACCGACGATGAAGCCGCGTGAAAATAGGATATAAACACTGGAGAAAAATTATAGATACAAATTTTAAGTTGTATTAACCAAATGGTACTGAGAACTGTTTCCCAAATTAAGCTAGAGCCTGTTGGAATTCATTTAATTTTAAGTTATTGCTGAAACGAATTGGGATAAAAGGAATATTAAACGGATGTCCTGCTTTTAGCAAAGACACTGAATCCCTAATCCGTCCTCTTTGTAGATTTAAAGATAATTTATCCAGCTAATGTTTTTTTTTGCTCGACCGAGCGCGGCCTACGCTAGCTCGATGACCTGACCAAGGCTTTTTTAAGATTAGTTTGATTGGTAAGGTTATCCACAGCTTGAATTTAATACTCTTGTTATTTTTCTTAGATTATTTTGCTTTCATATAACATTGCTCCACACTAGGCATTTTTCCTGTATCGCGAGAGTTAAGCACTGAATCCCGTAATTGATGTCCAGTGCTCTAAGTTGAACTCTGGGTACATAATTAGGTACTATTATAGTAGGAAATTAAATTACATTGTATATTGATTTAGGTGGACGTTTTGAACGTTTAAGAAGTTTCGTTAACAGCCAATTAACTTTGGTCCCAGCTGAAACCACGGCGCATATCTAGCATGAAGGTTTAATATTATGGAAATGAGCACGCATTGAATACGACTGAGGAAGGGAACGGAAACGGAACGTCTTTTGTCGTAATCGAGTCGAAAACATGATAAAGAAACGTGGGCTGTTCTAACAATAAATTCTTGAAATAATTTCTGGCTTAATATTGTCTTCAAATATTTTTTTTTATAATTGAGGCTTTTCCATTCCCACTGCTGAAATACGATCCTACTTCTTATTGGGGGGAAAGGGTCCTAATCTACTTTGTGGGCCCAGGGCGGGTTAGTGGCCGTAGCATGTCTTCGGATTTTTAGGTCCTAAGATATGTCGAGGTCCTTTTTTTTAAGGATGGGAAATTATCCAATGACTGCCTCTCGATCTAGGCGAAGCGGGAAGGTGTGTCAGTCTTTTACAGACTAAAACCCATCCGTGTTCCATCATATGCTTTTCATGTACCGAGGCCGCGGTAACTTTCGAACAATTCCGCAACCCGGCAGGCATCGGCCCCCTTGTGATCCCCGACAGTTTGCTGACACTCTTTGAGGTGCGCGTGGAACACTCGGCGCCGTCTACACGGCCCTGGTTTCAGTCGGGCGGCGAGCTACCCATCACTCGCAGCCCGCAGGCCCACGCATACGATGGGTGCGAGTCACCCTGTGACTCCCGACGCCCGAAGCGTCTCCTGCGGCGGCTGGGGCGCAAGGGCTGTGAGGACCTTGAGACCCGCCTCTCCCTCGCGCGTCCCGCTACCTACTTCACTTGCATAACTGCTTCGCAGAAAGAGGTGACTGCTTGCCATGCCTCCTCGCTTCGGACCATGGCTTGAACCAGGGCCGGGAGCGAGAGGTCTCTGCCTATCGCCCCTACGAGGACACGGCGGAGCTCTGTCCAAGCGGGGCAAACCTCGACTGTGTGTTCCACCGTGTCCTCAGGGTGATCCTGGCAGTGATGTCAATGTCTTAACGATGCTTTGCTTTACTGTTTTGAGAGCAGTGGTAATGATGACAATTACTAAAAGTTATGTCGCCTTCCTGGGTTTGAACTCACGATTTATTTATTTATTTATTTAGAAAAGCACTGCCACCTCACGCACATTTTACATTCACAAAAAAAATACAGATAATTGGTCTGATGTACATGACAATTACGGCGTACATAAAAATTACAACTATAATCGGTTATGCTACAGTAAATTAATCACAAAATATAATTAAAAATATGAAATAACTTATAATTTGTATTATACATATAGATATTGACATACATTTATTTACTCTATTTACTAATCATACGATTACATCTCGTATGTCTTTCTTGTAGCTCCTGGGCTACCACTAATCTTTTTCTCATAAATAGGTACATATTTTGAGAAACTGTCTTGAAAAAAGGAAAATTTCCGAGTTCAAACCCGAAATCATGACGTCAAACACATCTTCTACATACCAATCAGCAATTCGTATAAATTGTTCAATTATGGCAACAAATAGAAATAAATGTTTAACAGAAATTACTGTCTTAGATTCCGCCTTTGAAATGTTATATTAAAGGGAAACGTAGTTACCTGTGTAGTAGAAATAGCTTTGATGGCATAAAGTTATTTTAGGTTTAATTTGACGGAATCGATTTTCAAACCTTTGAATCTGTATGGTTGATTAACGCCTATTTATATGTGTCTTTAAATGGGATTTGATTGAAATAAAATGTATTAATATTATAACAGCCGTACGGACACCCTGTACGGCTGTTATAATATTAATACATTTTCTTCAAGGTTAAGCAACGCTTGGTGAGGTCTATCTCAGGATGGGTAACCATTTTAAATATCGAGATTCTTCAGTACCTAAACAGCCGTTTTGGGTAGTTAGAAGCCAGGAAAACTGAATCTGGTCTGGTCGAGGGACATCGTGGTACCCAGTTACTGGGTTGTACAGTTGCCAGGCTGTCGCTGCTTCCGATTAGATTAGAAGCCAATTCAAACATAGTTGGGAAAAGACTAAGTAGATGGTGATTATTATTATTAATTTGGTACAGGCGGATACACACACACAATTGAACAATAGTTTGCGTGCTCCAAGCATTTTACGTAGGGTTGTCATCACCAAATTTGCCGGCCCCAGACAAAGACTTATAGACCCCGGACATTTGGGTAAAATCACAATTTTTCCCCGGACCCCGTTGAAAAATACATTTTTGAACTTGAAACTAAAAACTACGATGTTTAATTATGGTTTTTATTTACTGATAAAGTGATAACATTGTAGAGCTTTCTACAATGTTATCACTTTATCAGTAATCAACGTACGTAGTAAATAAGTACCGTAGGAAAATAATAATAGAGATCGTGCTTTTTGGTACCCGTAAGACCAATGTGTGTCCGGCTTTTACCTGGATGCTTATTGGGAAAATCACCCCGGACGCCACCGGACGCTCTCCAAACTAGGACAAATCCGGGAAAACCCGGACGGATGGCAACCCTAATTTTACGCATAAAGCTTATGTTTACACTCACCAACACACACACTCTTCAAAACACAAACAGCATGCTTTCCTATTATTATTTATTTTTGTATTTGTTTTAATTTACCTCCTCTCAATACTTGGAGCTCTTATGTTTATAGTTGCAGTACCTTAATGTAATTAATTCACAATTTTAAAGGGTGTGAGCCTGGAGATCTGTAATACAGGTTTCGAACCCAGTACAGACTCCAGCTCTCACTAATGTCTATATCTTGGTGTGACTTTATATTCTGTAAACCTATGCTGTACCTTTTTGATAGAAATAAATACAGATTATGTTATGTTTAGTTATGAACAAGTGAGAAATAGTATTGATTTTGTAAAATGATTACGTCACGCCTTGGACAACTTCCTTGTCAATTGTTGCAAGAAGGCACACCATCAAAAGAAGTGTTAGGAATAGGGGGTGGCCTTGACTCAGCAGTGGAACAGAATGAGCTAATATAAAAAAATAAATAACAATAACATACATAAAAATATGTTTAACATTAATTACTATATATACTAAAATTTTTATAGGGTCTAAACCAGATGAGACCATCGTTTATATATAGCTGGAAACTCTTAATATAAGAAACCCAGAAACAAAATCTAATTTAAAACCCATATTAGGTAATTCAGATACTGGTCAGTTTATATTAGATCCATTTTGTTAGTTTTTGAGACAAACGCCAGACGTTTTCTACATTGGGTATCTTAGGTATTCCACTCATTCTTGAGAAGGTACAGAATACGTATCCAGACAGTGGGTATGTAGTTATCGTGTAGCTCAACTTCAAACTCTCAACGATTTGAAAAACTAAAAATAAATTATTTTAATAAGTCAATTTACTTTACCTTTTATTATTCTTCTTCCTGAATTTATATCTTTCTCTTAAAGATCAAAGTACTTAACAAAATTTTCATTTTGAGAATTCATATTTTCAGCAATTAATCGAAAAGTCAAACAAGAACTTAATCCATTATTCAGGTTTAATAACAATGGTATTTTGATATTTTCCACCATTCTTGGGAAACAAAGATTGATGTCTCAAACCCGGCTCTTTCTTCAATCAAAACTTGAAAAACAATTAAAATGGTAATCATTTATCTGTCCTTCCGATTAATGTCGACGAAATAAACTTACTCGTGGGCTCGGCTTTCTCGTATTGCAAGATTTTGGTGTAAGTCAAAAGCGAATACAGACTTTCAGGTAGTAACTGTTATAATTAGGAATGAAAAGAACACTGTAAAGCATAGACAAGCTGACAGCTGAGTATTAGTGTTTTACAAAGAGCGACTGGCTCTCTGTCCACTTAGCCCAGTGGCTGGCTAACACGATACCCCTTGCCTAGACCAGAGTCAGATTACCTGGCTTCTGACTACCCGTAACGAATGTCAAAGATTTCCAAATGATAGCTGGTACCAGATTAACGTTTTCCGAGGCACGGGGGTATCACCCCGTCGACTACTCGACGAGCGAGGCAGTCCAGGAATTAGTTAGCAGTTAACACGTTTGCTGACAGTAGTAAGCACTTACCCTGACACCACATTACGACAGTAGAATTTTCCACGACGATTAAAAATAAGTGGCCCGTCTCTCGACGTACTGTCATAACGCACTATTTTAATTTCCCGCCTAACGACGTACTGTCAGCGAACGTGTTAAGGAATTGAAAACCAATTCCTAAATAAAATTAAAAATAATTAGATTTTAGATGTCCTGAATTGCAGGCAGAAACATATTGCTAGATTTCAAGCCATATTTTTCGATACTTGCACCACACAATCGAGATGTAATGAACAAAAATTCGACGTAAAACAATTTTTATCGGCAACATTTTCGCTATTTCGAACAATTTCAGCGGGAACGGTATTGTGCTGAAAAATTCAGTGTTCCCGTCCACCTGTTAAGTTTATGGGAGTCTCGTTTTTACAAATGCTTCGCCCGTTATATTATTAATGTGAAACGGATTCATTTTTAATTCACTTTCCTTGTGTAATTTATTGATTTATGTTACCTATGCGGAGCTGTATTTGTGTTGTGGGAACATTTTTATACGAATCGTATAACGTTTTTCTTTTGTTTGGTTGTCTCATAGCCAGCCAATTTTAAGGAACCAGCTGTTTTTTTTTGTAAATTATGTAATTCACAAAGAAACACGAATTACAACAATAGTTCGTGTGTTGCTTTGTGAATTAATATTACATTTCACTTTGTACCACATTGCGACTGCATATCTGAGCTCCATAGCCCTGTAAGTAAGTAACCTACTGACCTTGACGCGGCTTACTTAATATTGAAGACCAAGTGACTGCGTTATCTGTGGAAATATGTGTGTCTGATATTTCTACAGACGACATCCTTTTCATTATTTTTCTTTAAAACTTAATTATACGTAACGTCTTTGTCACCGCCTTCATTTCTTTGGACGTAGGCAATCGGCACTGAAAATAGTACAAAATGAACTTAGACATAGTATTTTCCGAGATACTTTTTATTTATTTATTTATTTGTAGGTACATAATATAGTATCATAATAAGGAGTGCTTTGGCATTCGTACTAGGATTACCCTGTATCACGAATGCCGTCACCTTCCTCCGGACCAAATAATATCACTCAATAAAATTTATATAAAAAAAAAGACATTAACATAATTTACTAATAACTTAAAATAACAAAAATATTAAAATAACATTGAAATTATACAAGACAAAACAGGTGTGAATAGTGTGCGACTGTATGTGTAGTGTGCGTCTGTGTGTAGTGTGCGACTGTGTGTAGTGTGCGACTGTGTGTAGTGCGCGACTGTATGTAGAGTGTGTGGTAATGTGTATAGACTGCAACTGTGTGTATAGTGTGCGATTGTGTATGTGTAACATTTGATGATTCTAAGAGTCACCCCAATTTGATAAGTCTCTCAGATTCCTTATAATTGAGACTCTTAAGCCAGTCACTAACAGCGATTTTGCATTGATGTCGGGTAAGTAGGCAGATATCTAAGACCGCATTTATTTTATTATAAACATGTGAACCCAAAATCCAGTAATGCCTTTGAGCTAGAGTAGATTTGTGCCTCTCTGTGTTGCACAACCTCGTTCTTTTGCGCTTTCCTTCTCGTAATTTTAAGGCCTGTGATATGGTGGTGTGTTTGCGTAATGTTATTTGGAGCACAAATAGTTGTCTAGTCGTTAAGACCTCACACTCTTTGAAAAGAAGTGTGGTAGGATACCTGAAGGGTTTTCTGCACATGACTTTTAGGACTGCTCTTTGTGCTCGCTCTAAACGTAACATACTGACTGCAAAGGCGCCACCCCAGGCATAAATACAGTAGCCCAGCAAAGATTGGGCAAGCGCAAAGTAAACTGTTTTCAATGTTTTGGTATCCGCTACAGATCTGAGACTCTTGAACACATAAATGAGTTTACGGATACGAGGAACTAGTGCATCAATATGGTTTTTCCAGCTTAGCAAACAATCCACCTGAACCCCAAGGTACTTTACACTTGAGCTGTTCCCAATGGACAAACAATCGCAATAGGGTTTTGCAGAATCGCAGCCATGTGCCCGTACGGAAAATGTCTCTGGTTGGGATTTTTTCGATAAAGAAAAACATACAACTGATGTTTTAGCAAGGTTAAGTGTTAAAAGGTTATCAGACAACCAATCCATAACTAGCCTAAGATTGTCCTCAGCGTATATTTTGACCTGCTCCCAGTCCGAACCATCAACTAGCAGTGCTGTGTCATCAGCATATGACAGAATTTTAGTATGGGGCAGAGCTAGCATGCATAGATTGTTAATGTAAATTAAAAACATGTAAAAAAAAAACCGTACGTGATCTGCTGCTCATTGCTAATAAGAGAACCGATCTTAACGGTCTGACTGCGTTCAGCAAGATAATTACGGAAGATATCAAGAACAACCCCTCTAATTCCTATGGATTCTAGTCTATCGAGAAGGATGGGCACGGAGACAGTGTCAAAAGTCTTGGACAGATCCAGAAAAATATCGATGCATTTGTTGCCAGAATCAAGTTTCCTACTGATATGTTCTGTCAAATCAATAATAGCATCTTCAGTAGACCTACCACGTCTAAATCCAAACTGATTTTGTGAAAGAATATTGTTTGTATTTAAGAAGCTAATTAAACGTGTATTGAGTGCTTTCTCTATAACTTTAGAGATTGTGGTCAATATTGAGATCGGTCTGTAGTTCGTGACACTGCCTCTATCCCCACTCTTAAAGATAGGATGCACAAATAGTAAGGTACTAGGAAATTATGAACTCTCTTAACAATGTTACCGTGCTACTGTTATTCGATAATCATAACTCGTGTTTTGTAACTAATGTTGGCAGCTTTTGAGTTCAGCCGAACACGTTGCACTGCAAGAATTACACCGGGTAAACTCCAAATTTAAAACACCAACAGCCTAATGGCTTAAGGTATTGGATATATAGGACTAGTGATCGAGAGATCGCGGGTTGTAACCCCAACCATTACACTTTTGCCGTAAACCCACTCTAGACACCACCAGGCAATATTAAAAAATTAAGCAATTTAATATTTTTAGTTGGAGAGGTTAACAAGACATTTTTTTAAAATTTAATTTAGGTTAGCGTTTGACCACCGTCTCACCTGATAGTAAGTGATGATGTGGTCGAAGATGGAGCACGCTTACCTAAAAGTAACCTATTCACTCTTGAATTAAAGAATTCTAGGTTATAGCTATCGGGAAACACAGACTCCGGCAAGGAATTCCACTCCTTAGATTGCTAGTAATGTAAATTCTACCAATATGGGTAGAATTCTCTATAAAAAAAATAGGAATTTTAAGTAATTGTTAGTGTTGACTAATGAGAAATTTAAATAATTGTTTGGTGGATGTGTCCTGCAGGTTGGTTTACAAACTGTAAACGTATGTTAAGATAGTAAATATAATAATTATTGTTTACAAAGTTGAAAATGAACAAAAATTTGCAAAATTTTGGTCGTGAGATATACAATTTTAAAAATTATAATTTCCCAAAAAAATTGGATTCTCTAACGGCCCCGGAACGTAAAGACAATTGAAGGAACAGGATGGGTTTATAGTCAGTAGAAGTTTGACACTCCCTAACGCTCCACCTAGAGCGGGAGGAGTCTTTAGAAGATTTTCCCACCGAAAAAAAATAATAAAAAGAGTAGAGGCAAATAAAACAAAAATCTCGTAGTCGATGCTCAGTGTCTAAATGGATCTACAGTCCAAATGTCCTAAAGTATAAGGGTGAATTTCCCAAATGACTTATTTTTTTGTCTTCGGTGAAATTTGTATTTGAAGAAAAGAATATTGTTCTGAATTATTTTTTTTAGTAATCAATAGGGAGTTATTGGGTTGTGGCAAAAATATAATATAAGGTAGAAATAAATACATAAACCTCTATTTTTTTCAAATCGGTGCTGTCCCTCCACTTTTTTTACAAACAAAACAGCTTATACACTAATAAAAACAAGTAAGTTAAGTATATAACTTCTTCTATTTCATAGAATATTAGTTTTGTTATTAATATATAGCATATTTTAATACATAATTAACGATTATTATTACTGAGAGGCACAAACGTATTGGTCCTGAAAAATGTTCTCATATCGCTGGACAAAAGTAATTTAAATCTAACTTTACATCGACGAGTCCGACAGCGTCTCCACCCCAATTGTATTTCCCTCGTTGGTGTGTGCTAGTGCGTAGTCAGGATGGACGTGTGTGAAATCGCTGCATATTCCCGCCAATAACATAAGTACGCCATTTAAGTTGCTCCCGGACAATTATTTTATATTATCGGTGGTTGCATTTTCTAGTGTAATGAGTAGTTTTATTATTGTTGTTTGGTTCTAACAGAGGTAGTAAGTGAATTAGCTTCATTGTCTGTTATTGAATTAATAGTAGATATTATGCATTTTTTCTAATTTTCTAAAAAGTGTGTTATTTCTCACGTCGCTGTTCTCATATCGCTGTAATCGGTGGTCTTTATTACCACCGATGTGATAATTTACACCGAAATGATAAGAAAAAAACATTCGGTGTCTTATATTTAATATCGGTGTTTTGATTCATGATCTATGCACAGATTTGTCACATCGGTGGATTGCTTTATCATATCGGTAGATCATTTTATCATCTCGGTGAGTCATTTTATCATATCGGTAGATCCCATCTATGTCATTTCGTTAAGTTTACAAAGAAACAATGGAACATACAAACATACAGACACACACATACTTACCTACATAGACTGCCAAAATCATTACCACGATACCACTGGGTAGTAGAAGCTGTATAAATGTATCATTAGGGGAGGTCTGTATTCGGTAATGTACGTCTATAGGCTGAGATGATGATGGTGAGGTGGATCTCTTTGGATGTGATCTACTTACATAAGACCCTAAGTTCAGGTCTTCAGTTCTAAGTCACCCTTGTAAAAATATATAGGTACCTACTAACTATTTCCTTTTTGATGTTCAAAGGTGGATAGATTATCATATCGCTGGATATGTACATCATTTCGGTGGATAAACTTATCATATCGGTGTACAGAAAAAATAATCGGTGCCGGTTTGTCATATCGGTGGAAACCAGAATTCAAACTGAATTTTCTCCTTGGTCTTAAATGATACGTTGATGATATTAAATTTGGGGATATTTGATATCCTAAATATTACAAAAAACCTGAAAAATATACAAAAAAGATATAATTGAAAAAGTTCACCGATATGATAAAAAAATGGCATTTGTTGAAATTCACCCATAAGTAAGTAGTGTCTAAAGTCTTATCATGTTCAGAAGTATTCAGAGTAATAATCTCAAACTCATTTCCAACAACACAAAAGTAACATGAACATACGACTTCACGACAAAATAATATCAAACGCACTCCATTATACACAAGTTCAACAAAGGAAGCCGGTACCGGATGCATAGCGGATCCCTCCCTCAATATGATGTGTACCTAAACGTCAGAATATACGGACGCTAGTGTATCCGCGCCTTTTGTCCGCCATTGTATACCGTTCAGAATTAGAGGGAAGGATGAGACACTCGTAAATATAACTCAAAAGAGATATTTAGTAATTAATGTTTTAGGATTAGTGGGATTTTGAGGACATAATTCTATTAATATTTTTTAAAGGAAGATCTTTAGCGTCTTGGAAATGTGATTTATTGAACAATTAATATGTAAAGATGGAAAAACACTTATTTGGCATCAGTTTGTCAGGCCACTTATAATATACTGACTAGAAAAATTAAAGCAAGCTATGTAAGAATTGGTTCTTTATTCCAAAAGATCATTGCTATTATCTCAGTGACGAAATAAAAAGATATAGACACCATGTGTGAGAGAATTATTTTTTTTTTCATATAGAAAGCATCTTTATTTATAGACCATACAACTTACTAATTTTATTGATATTATTGAATTTATTTACTTTAGCTTAATGATAATGATAACATAATAATATGCATCATTAAGGAAGTAATATTGTTTTGTATAATTTAGCACACTTTGGTTAAGAAGAAAAAAAAAACATTTTAAAACCTATGTCACGACCCTAATATATAATTTGTGGATAACGGTGTAGTTGCACATTTACTAACATTTATTTGTTATGATTTTATAGTTTATAAAAAATGTGGTACTGTTTGTTATTCCCTAATAAATAAATAAATAAAATAAAATACATTTTTTTTCCTGTGCTGGAATCGAACCCATGATATGCAACGCAGCAGCCAATCTGTCAAACATGACTGCTCTATAGGTATCGTCAGGTTTACATGAAGTTGCCATAGCGTTCACACAACTATTGCGCAAACGTGCAGTATCTTTGGTGGCTGAGGTCATGGCTAGCTCTAACAATGTTCTGAAGATGATTGCGGATAGAATAGACTGTCCATATACTACGTAATTATGTCATCGTATTATGTTGTTTACTAACGCCTAGTTTTTAAGGACAATTTTTCTAACCCTATAAGTAGGAGTCCTGGTTCAAAATAAAGAATTTGTATTTTTTGTTCAATCACTGAGTGTATTTTGAATGAATCTTGACAAATGGCAGTTTGATGCTCGCTCAAACAACTTACTGGTGTCAGCGTGTGTATTGCATCATTTTCTCTTTGCAAAATCTTTGAGATGAATGATAGTAGCGTATGCGTCATGTTCTCGAATGGGTACAGTCAGTTGAGATTGGTCATCTCACAGCTGTTTCGGTTCATTATAGGCATGTGTTCATTACAATGTTTTTTTTTCCACACCAAACACTTAACGTTCAAGTCTTTCTACATACTTCTCACATATTTGAATGATTTCAACACGAATGACGTAAAAATTACTTTATAGTTAGTCATTATGATTAAAAAAAGAGTAACCGTTGAGTTTTCTATATGTTATCTTTATAGAGATCTATACTTTAGAATTTGCAATTAGCGAAATTTCTTTCAACGACTAACCAAACCTTAACGTTTTATTTTAATATTCTTTTTACAGTTAATGTCAAATTAAACTCGACAGCTATAGTAGATTTTTTTACTCATCTATCTAAGAATAAATTACATTCTTAATTTGCGAACTGTCCATAAATCTCTTTTTACAGTAACTAACTCTTAACTTTACCTAAAACAAAACGAACTCTATTTCATGATAAATAAGCTATGATTCTCAATGGCAAGAGGGGTTTCGGTGTTCAAACTCTAAAACACAAAGATAAAGACATGAAGATAACAACATAACTTAACCCTTAAGACAATAACAATTATTGCTGTTGCCCTTTCAACTATGCTAAAGTATTCGGTCAAAGGCGCTGAGTAGGGAATGTAGAGCTAGGAACAACAGACGACTCTAGTTTTATAATATTACTGTTAACACGTTTGCTGACAGTACGTCGTTAGGCGGGAAATTAACATAGTGCGTTATGACAGTACGTCGAGGGACGGGCCACTTATTATTAAGAGTACGTCGTGGACAATTCTACTGTCGTAATGTGGTGTCAGGGTAAATGCTCACTGTCAGCGAACGTGTTAAGTGATTATTCTAGGATTACAAAATAATAATAAAAAAAGCCTTTTATTTCTAGCACGCAAGTGATATATAAAGAAGTATCCTTAACTGTTTTACTGCGTATTAAATTATTATGACCTATAGCTTCGTTCGCGTGGGAGGATTTTCCTGCATAAATACCGATCTCGTGGGAAATGCGGGATTAAAGTATGCTATAATAATATGTTATTCCAGGATTTTCACAATCTATGTACATATCAAATTTCAGACAGATCCCATCAGTAATTTTTGCGTGTCAGAGTAAGGGCCTATGTACACCACATTTTTTTAGCGATAGCAAGTCAGACGCAGCCGTAGACCTTTGCACACCTGTATAAATTCAAATACGCGTATGAATCGATACAGACGCGCATGTGGAGCGATACAGACGCGATGCAAAAGCGCGTGTGTAACGATTCAGACGCGATGCAAACGCGCGTGTGTATCGATACAAACGCGCTGGCATTTTGCGTTTTTAAGTAGAACCTCGTTAACAGTAGCAAGATGGCGTCGGTCGAGACAGCATTGATTGCATGCGCTTTGTTATTAATTAAAAAAAAATACAAACATCCGAATTGAGAACCTCCTCCTTTTTTAGAAATCGGTTAAAAAAATTAAGAAGGAAAATTACTGATTTTTTTGGGTACACCTATTTACAAGCGAGAGAAGATTGTGTGGACATTATACAACAACGTTTAGAAAATTAATAGGACATGAAAAAAAATTTGCAAATTCATCATTTCAATAACGCGCGTGTGTATCGATACAGAAGCGCCGGTGCCGCGCGCTTGCATCGATACAAACGACAACAAACTGCCCTGTAGGATAAAAGCGCGCTGCCGACGCGCGTTTCTATAACGCGTGTCCGCGGCGCGTTTAACAAACGGGGTGTGCACAGTAACAAACATCCATCTATCCACTACTCCATACATCACCAACTTTCGCATTTATAGTAACAAGTAAAATTACAAGTAAGTATATACTTTATTTGTTAAGTTATAATAAAAGGACTACTTTGAAGGAGAAGCCTTCTTCCTAAGAAGCCCCGTTTCCTTTCTCTTGGGCAGATTGCAACTTAATTTTTTAACGCTCACAATTGGTATTTTTATATTTTGAAATACTTAATATGCAATCGGTTGCATGTTGAGTAATGTTAAGATATAATCGTTTAATATTCAATACCGTATAGCACTAAACAAAAGTTTCACCCGTCATAGCCTTAATCAAAATTGTCGCGGAACGTCAATTGTTATTATTAAAACGTTAACTCCCCCTTTTTTTCGGGTGAAAAAATCATCGAATGACTTCTCCCGCTCTTAGTGGAGTGGAAGGGAATGCCAGACTTCTACTGACTAAGAACCCTTCCTCGTTCTCTCTCTACATCCCCTAACACACATGATATGAAAAAATTTGATAATGCTGTGTCTGTTTCATGTTTCCATGATCTATGGTTAAAGGGTACCCGAGTTAGCTTAATAATATTTTGATAGCATGATATTGTAGTGTTAGAAGTGGCAACATTAAATTATGAAGCTTGAGTTGTGGCTAATTAATCTTTTAATTAGGTACAGAGTAATAATATTCTCTTTGAAGTTGATGTTTATGAAATTGTTTATTAATGTGTTTGATTATTAGTGATTTATTATGTAACATACTATCTCATATTCAGGTTTAAGTCTTTTTAAGTTGGCTCTATTAATGTGTGGAGACTGACATTTAAATGTCAAAAGGTGACATACGTCAATGTCATTCCGGTCTGCCGTCTCTATATATTATTTGAGCGACCATGGCGATTTTATAATTTGCTAATATCGGAGTAATTCCTATTACATTTTTAAATTTTCAGTTTCAGGGATATCTTACCGGTCTTTACCCAGAAATTACCAATTCAAATCGTGAACTTCTGACGTTTTAAGTACCTTTTTTTCCGAGTGGGAAAATCATCAAATGACTACTCCCGCTGTGGGTGGAGCGGAAGGGAGTGTCAGACTTCTACTGACTAAAAACCGGGTTTTTAGTCAGTATCAGTTTTAGTTTTTGTTTTCCTGTTTCTCTGCCGCCCTTAAGTTCCGGGACCGCGGTATCCCGTTAGAACATTCCGGCAACCCTGGGCATTTTAAGCACTTACCAGCCAATGCTTGCCTACGTGTCCCCTTTTATTGAGCACGTTTTTATATTAAAATACGTTTTAAAAAATATACCTAAACAAAACTCAAAACGTATTAAATGTTTGCATCCAACTAACTAGGCGACACTTAATCACTCTCCGTTTAACTCAAAACTCTAAATATATCGTCTCCAAACATTTTCCCCGTCGTTCTACACTCAACAAGTCAGAACACGCTCCAACAGTCTCACGTTTACACCGCATTCGCATCCTGCCTTACATGTTCTAAGAAACGGAATCCGCTTTGTCTTTGAGCTTTCACGTTCATCAAAATTACTGAGACATAATAAATTCCAGTTTAGCAAAAGGCGTGATACAAAGATGGCGGATGTATTTCAAGGATGAAATTTATGAAGCAGTTGCCTTGTAAGGCTTTGGAAGCATGCTTCACGTAGCTATGTGGTATTTGTGATCCTTTGTGTTTGGTAAAAGGAGTACAAATATTCGTTAAAGAAATCTTTTTGAACAATATTCATTTTGATTGTGGAACAGCGGCATTTTGTTTTGTCAGTGAATTCATTAAAATACTCTTCTTATTTATATCTTAATTTTTTTTTGGAGCGTAGTGAGTATGTCTCTATGTTAGAGTAGGTTACGAAGAGCATTTGTAAGTTTGGCAGTAGAATCATCTTTTTGGCTATGAACATTTGATTACCTATATAGTCATTTCAGTATACAGGGTGGCGATTAGGTTATCACATTAAATTATACAGCAGGTATTACAAGTTATTATCAGTCCGTTAAAATAATTAAATAAATAATTTTACTTAAATTAGGAGAATGCATTTTTCAATCAAAATAAATGGCGTTATTGGTAAAAAATTAATAATCCTTTATAATATTAGTTTACTGACCTGTAAAAGCGGCAACGCCGCGGCGCTGGCACCGGCGGAGCACGCGCCAAGTGACTGGTCAGCTGATTACGTTTATGCATACATGATGTAGTGAAATATTAAAATGGAAAAAGGTACCACGGCTATAATATTGTTTTTTATTAAATTATTTTAATTGTATATGATATAAATACCATTGTTGTATACGCTGTATAATACCATTAATAGTTAATTTGAATATCTATTTAGCTGAGGTGCTTGTAGCTAAAGAATATCCACAACACGGGTCGATCATGAAGATTATGCGACTCTTCCCGTCGTCGCGTCGGTCCGTCAACCTTCCTCCATGCGTCAGAAGCTCACTAAGCCGTTACTCGGGCCCAATGGCTTAACGACCTTTCCGAGGCACAAAAAAAGATCTTTAGCCTAGTCAGAAAATCTTACACCTGTCTTGCAAAAGGATATTATGTTACCCCGCTACTGGGGTGTGGAGATTAGATAGGCATTCGCTCCATGTAGAATATTAGTATTCAGCTTCATCTAATATTAGACTAGAAGCCTTCACCAGCATTGATGGGAAAAGGTTAAGCAGATATTAGAAGTAAATAAGTGCTACAATAATTATAATATCTCACAAGGCATATTTTCCGCAACCCTGACAGATATATTACGACGCTGCTTCCTAAACTAAGATGCCCTGTGTTTTAGGAGGTGTGCGACTATCGCTGTTATATCATAAAGGTGATGTACAATGGAGTATATATAAACATAAAATAAATAAATCAATTCGAAAAGCTTGATTCCGTGGGAATTCCTCACTCAGTATCATTGCATACAAATAAGGAGTGGAGTTCTCTGCCGGAGTCTGTGTCTGATAGCTGTAACCTGGGAGTCTTTAAGTCAAGAGTGAATAGGTTACTTCTAGGCAAGCGTGCTTCATTTTCGACCACATCATCGCTTAACATCAGGTGAAAAAAACCGGGATAAATGTGCAAATTTTTGGTGGCAATCATTTCTACTACCTTCGAGCGACGAACGTCTTAATAAAATCGGTTGAGTCATTACAGAGATTAGGCCAAACAAAGAGAACAGACAAATAAACATATAAAAAAGTTGTTTAAGTTTCTTAAGTGGCGAGTAAATATTGTTAATAATTGTAATCATGACATTCGAATTTCCTTAACTCAGTAAGTATTTTATGTTAACTCGTTCAAGCTTCTTAAAGTTCTAAGTTAAGGTTCAGAATGATAGACAAATGCTAGCACGGTTTGGACAGGTCCACTCATATCTGTTTTTATTCTCACAAGAGCATCACATAAAACTACACGGTTCTAATATGATTAACCAGTACAGATTTATATACTTCAAACGATAGACGTTGTATTTCGGAAATACAGACCTCATCTAGTTTAAATTTATGAAAAAAACTGACGTGTAAGCGTACTTTTTATAGCCAGTTTGCAAAATAAATATAATTTACTCGTAAACTCACTAAACTGAGACATATTTTGGGAAACCGCCACAGAAAGCTAAAAGTCAAATATGACGTCACGACCTCTCATTCGTTCGGAAACATAAACAAATATAATAGTAGGGCAAGTCTATTTATGCTAGACAATATCTAAACACATATTTGAATTCCGATTCCTATTTTAAAACGTTTCATTTTGAGCTGAAATTGTTTCAGAGTGATGTACTTCGGATCAAACGGTTTTTGCGGATAGCTGTTTTAGAGGTGTTTCATATTTTTTCATTATTTTAATATTTATTTACTATTTATTTTAAAAATAATTTACACTAGAAATTTCTCCTGTATCAACTATCTGTTGGCCATACAAACATTTAGTTTATTCCGGAGCGGGAACTTAACACATGACACGCATCGTAACAGTCAATTGCTCAACCACTGTATCAATACCAACCATGACGTCAAATTCTTATTTTTCTTAGTTTTCAGTTATTTTGTAAGCAGAAGCATTGTCTAAGAAAAAAATACAAATTATAAGGGTCACCGCATTTTTTTGTTTTTGTTACGGTTCCCTTAATTAATGATCCTATTTACACCCGTTTGGTTTAGTTTTTATGTTTCATTGCGATAAATATGTTGTTAATACCATAATTAACTTAGTTTTTAGATGCAACGAAATGTTTGCAAGCGTATGATATTGAAAATTCTGTGTTTCTTTACCCGGTTACATATTCCGTACTATTCATACAAATAATTGTAAGAATATAAAACAAACTAAAACATTGCAAGGTATAATAATAACTTAAAAAATATCGGACTACGAGACAAACGGCGAAGCACCATCGTTACATGTGTAATCCCACCCATACGCACAAAACGTTTTGGGAATACCTTCATTGTGCGTACGGCTAAGGAGTGGAATTCCCTGCCCGAGTCTGTTTCCCGATTAGTGTTGTAAAAATACCGTATAATACCAAAAGGCTATGTATTAAACAGGTATTTTATTATAACTTACGGTATTATTGGTATTTTATGTATTTTATATTTTGATTCACTTTTTAAGATCTTGCAATATTACGAAGAGTTTTAGTTTAATAAATTAAATATATTTTAAGTTTCGATTGTATTCTATATTTTAGAATGACTAATTCTAATTTAATGATTACTTAGTAATTAAACTTCACAGATATTCGTCACCGTCGACACCACCGCGCTGCGTTAGCGCCGTGTTAATGTCGTCGCATTGACGTGATTTTCTAATTGGCTTCTTCTTTTTCCTTTAATATTTTCATTTTTTCTGTGCTTTTCCACCGTAATCAGTACTTAGGTATTTTAATGATTACTCAGATAATTTACATAAAAAATATAGAAACAATCGATTTATACATAAAATACCGTAGCAAATGGTATAATACCGTATTATACGGTATTTTTCGTTTAATACATTTCAATACAAATGGTATAATACAGCACTTACATCTCTATTCCCGATACCTATAACCTAGGAGTCTTTAAGTTAAGAGTAAATAGGTTACTTTTAGGTAAGCGTGCTCCATCTTCGACCACATCATCACTTACCATCAGGTGAGATAGTGGTCAAAAGCGAACCTGTTTTCAATAAAAAAAACTGAAACTCTGTCTAGAAAAACTCACTTACCCTAGTTATTACATATACCTATCAGCCTTTAAAGCAAGAGTGAACAGGCATGTTTGTTTGTCCCATCGTAGCCCTCATCTAACGCTTACCATCAAACAACATCAAGAGCAGACACATCCAAAAAAAAAACAAACATTAATCTAAAAAATCGAAGTCTCTCCAATTCATTCAAGAATGTTTTGGCCTATAAAATCAATATATCCATCTATTTACAAGTGAACTTTCAACAGTCAGCTGTCTTTACGTGTCAAAGTAATGATTCAATTCATTTGTGCCTACCGTTTCTGATTGCCTTTAGATATCTTTATTAGTGATTTATGTAAGTTTGTCTAGACATTATTTATGGTTCGGGTGAGTCATTTCTGACTATTCATTTCGTGTTTCCAATTTATTTACTGGTCTGTATTTAGGAATAGATGACTATTATTCTTTTGAGTGAGTTGGGTGTATGGTGTGCATGTTAAAAAATTGTTTTGGATTATGTTGAATACTTATCAAAATATAAAAAAAGATGTTTCAACAACTGGAAACCACATTTTAACAGTAAATATTAAGACAAAGGTATATGGTACAAAACTGTTCAAAATGAACTTCCTCAAGTGCTCTGGTTTGAAAGTAGTAGGTTAAATAGAAGTTATGTTAAGTTAGCTGTAAGATTAAGGGATTGACACTATCAATCAGCAAAGTTTGCATTTCTCATGAAGAAAGTAAGTCCTCCCAACTGCAACGCATGCAGTGTATTAGAGGATGTACATCAATTGTTGGTGGAGTGTGTCAAGAACCAAGAGGAAAGGAGAAGGTTAATCAATGAGTTTAGTTTAAATATACACAAACAAAACAAAACGCACAAAACGTTTTGGAAATACTTTCATTGTGCGTACAGCTGCTAAAACCCGTCCATGTTCCATCATATGCTCTTCGTGTTCCCAGGCCGCGGTAACTCTTTCGAACAATTCCGCAACGATAGCTATAACCTAGGGGTCGTTAAGCCAAGAGTGAATAGGTTACTTTTAGGAAAGCGTGTTCCATCTTCAACCACATTATCACTTACCATCAGGTGAGATGGTGGTCAAATGCGAACCTATTATCAATAAAAAAATATACCTAAGTATATTACAGGTAAGTTTAATCCAATAAATTTTAGCTCAACCGATGTCAGATGTAGCATAAAGATTTAGCCAGTTGGTGTACTATATATATATATATTTTTTCTTTTTATAAAGATTACTAGCAATGTGGGTAGAATTCACATTACTAGCAATCTTGTTAACCCCTCCAACTAAGCTAAATATGCTTGTGTCTGGAGTGGTTTCACGCCAATAGTGTAATGGGTGGGGTTCGAACTTGCGACCTCTCGATCACAAGTCCGACACCTTATCCATTAGGCTATTGACGCTTAAGCTATATTGATTAGGATTCTCCTTTAAATTTAATTAAGAAAAGATTGTTTTGTAGAAGCTCGTGTATCGCATGATGGGGTTGACGTATCCATTCAGATGAAAATCGTAGAGTGAACAGATACACGATGTTGTTCAGATTTTAATGATAATTGATTCTGATGTTCCTGTAATTATTTCATAATTTTATTAAAAAATGAGTATAGAACTTTATACCCCTTTTTATGAAAATCATGAGGACGGAGGGCTACGAACTTGGCATAGTCAAAGTTTATAAGGAGGAGTCACTAAATGATTTTGCCATCGAAAAAGAGGTAGTATGTAAGAAAAAAATTAATTATATCTACTTCATAATTCATAAGGTGCTGTTCCCGTAACTTCGGCCGCACGATTTTTGTACAAACTTTCATCCCCTTGTTCAGCCTCTGTGGTAAAGTCTTTGTTTTAACTCGGATCTTCAACTATTGGCATGCCTAATATTATGGGAATCGTGTTTGCGATTTAAATGGTTTAGTATGGATAAAAAAGTTTATAATAAAAATACCTATCTATAACGAACTAATTTTTTTTAGGTAGTTTTCCTCTGCCCTAGGGAGTACATAAGACTTTAACTGAGTAAAATTACCCTTTTTATTCAGTGGGAAAATTATCAAGTCACTCCTTTCCCAACGCGCGATAGTGTCAGACTTTTACTGACTAAAAACACATCCTGTTCCTATATGTAGTTGCCCTTGTGGTCCCGAGCCACGGTATTTCGTTAGAAGATTCCCGAAATTATCCTATATTGCACCTAGGAAAGGCGGAGCACTCTCTATTCAAATTGGCCTCGCCTGGATAAACCGTGATCTATCCCAACATACTACTAAGACATACGAGCTAATAATGACTTTCAAGTCCCGTTACGATCAGTATAAATATAGTAACTATTCCACAGAGTATGAAATTCCGTAACCATTTGAATTAACATCCCACGTGGTAATATATTGTTAAATAGGTGTGTTAAAATGTTTATGAACTATAAAGTATATTCTATCTATCTATCTATATTGCCATTGTTTTAGACAATTTTCTCACTGATAGTGATGCAAAAGAATGTTTAGAATAATTCTGGCAGCAGCTTCGCTTGCGTGAGAAGTAAATTTTATTAAAAAAAAAACTAGGCCGGTAAATATTTCCTTATCCTTCTTATCTTTTTCTCTCTAGACAAAATTTCATCACAATCACTTTAGTGGTTTAGACGTGAAAGTGAAACAGTTACTTTGGCATTTATAACATTAGTGACAATAAGGGATAATTTTCCTCCTTAATACCTACCTATTTCAATAAATGAAGATCGACAACATTTCCTTCCCATAATAAACAGCTGATTTCGTATTTAACTATCCTCAGTAGTAAATCCCTAGACTTATCTTCTTAATCCCAACACAAATCAGTAGCTTAGTTAAGAAGCTGGAACAATTTTAATAGTTAGAGAGAAAATGTTCGGAATTATTCTTTGTGAATGTTATCGACCGCTACGAATCGTCTGTTGGCCCCTTTACAGTACGGACGAGCGAGCGAATTATTAACGTTATACTAGTGATGGGCTGCGAATTTTTTGGGATATTCAATTTTAATGGGATCAGAAACACTATTTACAGGAATGTATGTTACACTGGTTTGATTTAAAGGTGGTAACTACTCAAAAAAGAAATGTGTTTTTTTCAATGTCTTCTTTCTTACAGTTTCCATCTTCATATTATTAAATCACCGTAGTACCTACTTGCACGTCGCAATTGCGGCGGTAAGACCCCTCTTTGAGGAGTGGCTAGATCGGCGTCACGGCGTCCTGACCTACCGCATGACGCAGGTCCTCACCGGACACGGAAGTTTCGGGAGGTACCTGTGTCTGATGGGAAAGGAGGAAACGCCTGGGTGTCACCACTGCGAGGGTCGCCCTGAGGACACCGTAGAGCACACGGTGCAAGACTGCCCCGCCTGGGCAGAGCACCGACGTGTCTTCACGGCGGCGATAGGCGGAGCATGGCCTCGACCAATGCCGGGCGCGAGAGGGAGTGGGAAGCGGTCGCCTCCTTCTGCGAAGTAGTCATGCTTCCGAAGGAGGAGGCGGGTCGCGTGAGGGAGAGGATGGCGTCCTCCCTCCAGCCCAGCCGCAGTGGTAGACGCCCACGGCGTCGGACGTCGGCCGACGATCTCCGGCCACCGTAGGCGCGGGCATGCGGACAGCGAGTAAAGGGCAACTCGCTGTCCGACCATGGACCATGCCCGGGTCGACGGCGCGTTGTGTTCCACGCGCGCCTCAAAGAGCGTCAGCAACATGACGAGGCCCCCTCTGCATAGGGCCGAAGCCTGCCGGGGTCGTGGGACTTATCCCATTACCGTGACCCGGTACGTAAAGGGTTTTTGAAGGAACACCGTGGATTTTAGTCAGTAAAAGTCTGACAGTCCCTCCCACCCTGCCCGGGGTGGGAGGACTTTTTTGATAATTTTACCACGTTAAAAAAAAAAGAAAAAAAAGTACCTACTTGCATCCGATTTTTGTATATGAAAATTTGCTTTAAAAAGTTGATAATGTGTCACAATCAAGTTCTTTTATTTGAATAACCAAGAGTTTATTTCACTTTAACAAGAAACGCAAAAAAACTTTTTACCAAAAAATTAAACCGACTCCCAAAAAACACTGCAAAGTGAAAAATAACTTTAATTTCGGTAGTCGGTGTCTTTAGTTTTGTATTTTCGTTTTTGGCACCGACTTCCGAAATTAAAGTTAATTTTACACTTTGCAGTGTTTTTTGGGAGTCGGTTTAATTTTTTGGTAAAAAGTTTTTATTTCACTCTTTTTAGTTGGTCTATTTTTACTTTACCTAGTTACAAGAGCCTAATTATCAACTACTTATAACCTTTTACAAAATATTGCTTTTCCCAATGCTGGGCCGTTAATTGTTGAGGAGTTCTCCTGGTACTTCACCATCAGCTCTACATCACCATATGCATTGTGACGAGCATAAAGTGTGTAACATCCATATTCAAGTAATCGAATCGCAATCCACTCAATACTTATTATTGAGTAGTTTCGGCGGCCATCTGTGGTCTTCATCATCAGTTCCACTTCCTCAAATGGTACTTTTTGAGAGCAACTGCACAAGTTACTATAATAAATACCCAAAACGACATAGGTGTGCCTATAATATTTGAAGAGTTCCCTCGATTTCTCCAGGATCCCATCATCAGATCCTGACATTTATGAAAATGGGACCAATATCGAAGTATACCCTTTCAATCAAAAAAAGAATTTTCCAAATCGGTTCAGCCGTCTTCGAGTAATCGATGATCATACATTAAAAAAAAAAAAAAATATATATACGCGTCGAATTGATAACCTCCTCTTTTTGTCGTCGGTTGAAAAATTAAACGAAATCGATAGGCAATCAGCTAAAGAGACTAAAAGAGACGATAAATAATACGTTACTGACAAAATACTTCCTCTCGCGTAGGTACATTCCGCTCGCAAATTCCGCAAATACCTAGCACATCACTAGCAATTCATATAAATGAGGTCGGTGACTACTCTTTATTAATTCGTTAAGCACCGGTTTTAATAATTTCGCATTACAATGTTTCAAATAATTTCAGGCAGATTGTTTAATATTTACAAAATACATAGGTACTAGCTTATGCCAACGACATCGCCTGATTGAATATCAGGAATTACTTTAAGAAAAGGTACTCTAAAAGATACAATATATTTTATGATCTTTTCAAAGTCCAATTTACCTGTATATTAACATTTTTTCAGCAGTTATGTTTGAAAAAATATTAAATAAATATGGATGTATTATGTGGGTTTAAAACGCTGAACCGCTTCTTTAAAAAGAACTTTCTAGAAGCTAAAACCTATTATATTTTAAATAACCAGAGTACAGTTTTACAGAGAAGTAAGCGAACCAATGACGTATTTTTACGATATTTACAAATAATGAGGTCGGTATACTATTTAAATCTTAGATGTATACAGTATACTGGGTGCCTATGTTCTAGCAAATCGGAAACGAGTTACTTTTCAGTATGCTTAGAATAAATCGTTGTTATGTATAAGATATGAGTAAAGTAATGAATATTTCATGTAATACAATTACATATACGTTTCCACCAATCAGCTCAATCGTAAAAGATATTTGAATCCAGAATTTTATTCCATTTGCATAGATATTACAAAGGCCACAAAAATATATCCCTATTACGGGAACCCAAAAATACGTTTGATATTTTTCCGTTAAATGTTTAAATAATATAATATTTAAACAATTGGCTACAACAGGAATTCCTTCAATTATACATGGAATTTTTAGGGCGATGGTTAATTGTGGAAACTAAATTTGCGAAGGTTTTCAGCACGTGGCGTAATTTATAGTAATATTAAATATATATATATATATAATAAATCACTTATTTCAGGATTTTTCTTACAATGCTATACTATTAGTAGCACTATATAAAACTATGTTAATAAAATAAAATTAAAATGGAAACATACCCGAAATAAACTAGATTATCCAAAGAAATAATCATAAAACACAATTTCACAACACATCCGTATCTACTAACACAGCCACTCAACACTTCATCAAAAAAGGAGAACAAAACGGAATTCCGGAATTCAGTAATAAATCCGATTTCCGCGACGGAAACAACGCACGCGCCGGGCGCGCCGTCCGACACTGACTCACGCGCATCCCGAAACACCCTTCAGTTCTATTTTTTGAGTTACAAAATAGGAACAAAAGAAGGGGGGAGCGAGCGCCCTCCGTCAGGTTATTTTCGACAGCGCAAGCGTGTTCCCCGCTCGGGTGTACTCGGGTTCGTTCACTCGGCTGCGATGGAGAGGTATGCCGATGTCACTCAGTTAAAACTGAAGTTCAGCTGTAACTGATGGAAACATTAGGGACGAAAGAGTGCTCCATAGTTTATGTAACTGTGTGTGGGTGTCAGATATTTATTGGAAACGTAAGCCTAAAATGTGTGGCTATAATTAGATTTCCACGTCTCTCTCCATTATGTAAAGTAAACTTTAGTAAAATTGGTTGGTAATTAGTTCTAATACGGCTGAAATCGATTTGTTAACATGCGGGTCCGAAATATCCAGTGGCCGAGTAGTTATGGCGTCAACTGACGAGTTTAGTTCGCGAGTTCGCACCCAGAAAAAGATCAGTTTGTGTAATTTATTTTAACATTTTCCTTTCAAATCTATGAATAAAAATATCGTGAAGAAACAAGGTTTTGCGACCCTGGAACACAAAGGCAACTGAAGGGACAAGGTGTGATATAGGTCAGTAAAAGTCTGACATACCCTTTCGCTCCACCCGAAGCTGGAGAGCAAAGACGTGACTCTGGAATTCCACACTAGGCTCCATAGGAAGCCTCTAGTTTTTATGTCCTAACAGTAAACAGACACATTAAAGTTCTGGAAACAACACTAATTAAAAAAAAAACTTTTTGTTCACGTAGAATCTTGTAGAACATATACTTTCAGTCACAGGCACTCTCGAATTTATAAGGACAGTCAGTCGAAGAAATTAAGCTAGTTGTACGTTCAAAAGCATACATCTTTACGGAGAAGAATGGGCAAGAAACTACACAGATATTCAAATTCTAATGTTATTATAATTTTAATATCACAAAAATTACAGTTGATATGCGCCATGATCCACGCTCGCCTCTAAGAGCAGTTAGCTGGCTAGCACTAATGACTGGGACCGACAGGGCCATTACCTGTCGGGGTTGCGGAAATGTTGTAACGTGGTACCATTGTCCCGGAACGAGTGCGCAACTGAAAGAACAGTGTCGATTCGTTCGTTAGGCTCTTCCGCGGAAGGAGACATAAGATGATTAGGTGCTGAAAACAATGACAGTAAACATTAAAAAAACCACGATATGATTTCTTATAATCAAATAATTACCCTAGAGAGAATCTCTTAATTAAATAACATACATAAAAATGCGATGGTATTGGACTATCGAAACCGTAATGTATTATGCTTTTCGATGCAAGCGGCGCAGTTAAATTAATTTTTCATCATTTTGTTCATCATTCCGTATTCTCATTTTGTACAGCATTGTTCGAAATGAATTCGTTATATATTCAGAGCAGATGTAATACTTGCTCCATCTTTTTGTGGATTTTTTTTTAAACTTTTTTTTTAATTACGAATGAGCCCGCTCTTGATCTCGATCACATCTGATGGTAAGTGTAAGATAACGTCTACGATCGAACTAGCGAGCCAAGAAGATACCTGTTCACAGACTGACGGGTCACATGTGGTAGGAAATATAGAAGCCGACAGAGAGTTCACACTTTGGCTGTGCGCACAATAAATGTAGAGGAGAAGCGCTTAGTACGAGACGGTATTATATCGACCAAGATTGGATGATATCCTGCAGTACGTCTGGTAGACCGGTAGTAAGAGGGGGATAAAGGGATTAGGTCATGGAGCTCCTGCACACACTCTCCGAAGTACAATCTGTAGAAGATAGACAGGCAAGCAACGTTTCGCCGGTGAGCCAGGCTGTGAAGCTTGCCTGCCAGAACCTCGTTACCTATGTGCCTTTTAGCTCTGCCTTCGATTGAGTCAAGTGCAAATGGAATCATCAATTAATATAAAGGTGTGCATACATGCCTACATACGTCATTTGCTTAGCCTTGTCTCAACTGTGACAGTATATACAGATACAGTTAGACTGTCATTAATAATTTAATTATGGAGATATTAGACGCCGGGCAGCACTGACCGACGCGGCCTAAGCGGCAAGTCTAGTTGTCGGCCATCACTGACCGACGCGGCCTGAACGGGAAGATGCATTTTTTTTTTCTTGGCGTTCAACGTGTTAAATTAACATAATAAAGCACGGTAAGCTGTTGCTTCCAGTTACCACTAAAGGAGATTGCCACGGAGCAGGTCCCTTTTGTGGTATCTTGTGCCTGATTTTAATAATTACCTAAAAATATGTTTTATTTTTTTGCGTTCAGGGTATTTTTTATACAATTTCTTTCACCCTGGGAATAAAGTTAAAGTTAATTAATAGTTAAACATTACGTTGACATCCGTTTAATTCAATGTAGTCTGTGGTTTGATTGGTATACAAAAAAAGTTGCCAGGTATCAAAGAATTAAATAACCAATGTCATCTTTTATTCATTTGAGTAATCGATATCACTAAATAATTATTTTTAATTAAGTATATATAACCTATAGGCAGTTTACATCTCAATTAGATCTCAACATTTGACAACTTCAACGCTACTGTGTTAGTACATATTTTCTTTTACGATGATGAGGTAGAATGATGTTATCCCTGTCCTTTCTATACGTATTATTGTACCATATTGTATATATATATCTGAAAACTACGACAATAGGTATACACCACATATGAGTTTATGTAAAGTATTCTTGATGACGAACACTTTTGGATAAATAAACACTGCTCATAGTCGTTGCGAGTAAAAACTTTGACAATAATAGGTTGCATAAATCCATAATAGGCAATGATAAATAATAAAGGTCCACAAAAGCAATAGCCATATTTATTTAGAAATCCCCTTAATAGTTTTTATCGATTGAACTATAACGAATTATTAATAGATTATAAAAAAATGATCTGGCAACATTTACCTGCGCATGTCACACGGGAGAACTCGCAGACGTTCTGTGGTTCGTTACGTGCGTGATTGCTTTATTTAGATACGTTAATTAATATAGTTCATTATGAAAGTCCAGTGCAGAAACTGTTAACAAATTATGGTACAAGGTACCTAGTAGAAGTAGGTACTTAATCTAAATAGAATTAGAAGAAAATGTCAATGTCAATTTCTAATTATAACCTAGATTTTTACAACGATAAAATAATGATATCTCTTGAACTAGGGTGAATAAATGAAAAATGGTTTCTGATTATGAAAATACTATATTTTTACTATTATTTAAAATAAAAATCTTCAGGGCACAACAACTTTCCACTGGGACCCAACTGCCCTTACAAATCGGGCAATCTCTTTTGTACAACAGTCGTTTGGGTAGATACCCACTGGGGGTATCGTGTTACCCAGCTACTGGGTTGTGAAAGTCAGATAGGCAGTCGCTATGTAAAACACTAACATACAGTTACACTGGAAGCCAACGCCTGGCTTCCAGTGTAACTGTATGCAGCTGAGTTCCAGTATTTTACATGGAGTGACTGCCGATCTGACCACTATAACTCAGTTCTAGTGTTTTACATAGAGACTGTCTGACTTTCACAACCCAGTAGCTGGGTAACACAATACCCCCAGGGGTATCTACCCTAACGACTGTTGTACAAATTTAGTGGTAACTGGAAGCAACGGCTTACCGTGCTTTATTATGTTAATTTAACACGTTGAACGCCAAGAAAAAAAAATGCGTCTTCCCGTTCAGGCCGCGTCGGTCAGTGATGGCCGATAACTAGACTTGCCGCTTAGGCCACGTCGGTCAGTGCTGCCCGGCGTCTAATGTCTCCATAATTAAATTATTAATGACTCAAGTTGATGAAAACATACATTTGGACATTAGATATAGGTATCTAATTTTTTTTTTGAGGTTGGCTTCGCGTCAAACCAACAATTAAAAAAATATTTGGTCTAAATTTGGATAGAACTGTAATTTTTGCTTTGCCTAAATGGAAAGCTCACTATCGGTCAGCACTGACCACATTGGCGTTCATCGTGTTAAACGATAAAACACCAAATATAAATAGCAATACATATTAGAATAATTAGGTAATTAAAAACATAAATAAGGTAATTGGTGATAGGACAAGAATAACAATGATTGTGATTGATAATTTAAACTAGGTACATAAAATAAAATAAAAAATAACATAAACCAGTACAGACATTCTCACATAAGTCGTATATTTTCTCTCACCAGACATGCTCTGGCAATTAACATACACATCCACACATACTATATTTATATAATTGTTTCTTATATTTTTATTCCACCTGTATGTGTACATTATGGATTGCAAATAAATACTTGAATACTTGAATATATACATACATAGGAACATAAGAAATAAAATTAAAATCTCTGTCTGCAATTTCAAAATAACTGTTTTCTCAAGTGCTTGTAGATACTCGTATTTACACGATACTAAAACACAAACATTTCTTAATTTTTTGTCTGTCGGTCGGTCTGTCCGTCTGTATTTCTGTTGGCCAATCTCTGGAACGGGTGAACTGATTTTAACAGGACTTCTCTGGAATATAGAGGAGTTATAGAGTAACATATACCTAGTCTACCTTTTATCTCTCTTATCCCATGAAATTGGAATTTACGCAAACAATGTCGCGGGTACAGTTATACTTGTAACTGCGTCGAAAGGAAGAAATAATACATCTTTATGTAAAGCTGGTTGGCTTATATTTGTTAAATCAAATGATTTTATTATGTGGGTTAATTAAGGTGCAAAACCGGCTTCATTTGAATTGGTTGAAACTCTGACTCTGGTGTGTTCCTGTTACGAAGACTGATATAGCAAAGAAATGACTGAATTCGTAAATGCTGTACAAACGTCTATTACCGGATACACATAATTATGTTCTAAATTATGTTCTAGAACAAGCATATTGTTTATCAAGAATGAACTCAACAAACCAAACTCACAAAAAATACATAATACAATCCTCATTATATTATAATTAAGTCTAGTTAAAAACGCGGACTTACCCGAACCGTCCGTTTTCCAACTCACTTTTGCCCGTGGCTTAGCTCAGCGGGGTTTGTATGGAGCAGGATTTGACATCTGTAATTAAACTTCATTACTTTTGATGAGCTCAAAAGTTTTGGCGTATTCTGCGAAGTTTTTAGTAAAAATGTTCATACGTGGAAGCTGTCTGTTATTTTAAGTATTCAGGAAGAATATTGTAATTTCACATGTTTACTTCAGTTATTCCTTTATTTCAAACAATTTAGGCCTACAGAAAGTATACATCTATAATAACAATTTGTAACTATATTGAGGGCTGAATAACATTTTTTTAAAAATGTTATGCACATGAAAGTACTCATTTTATGAGCTAAGTCCTAGCTCATTCCCATTTGCTCCCCCAAGAGAGGGAAGAATCACTAAATGATTATATCACCTAGATAATTAAAGTTTCAAATATCTATTGAAATTTTTGTAACTTAATCAACTTTTGAGATTTAGTATCTCAAAACTAACGGTACTTCACTGCATTTAACCTATTTTAGCAATAAACTCTCGATATTTTACCTACTAATACATTTTTTTATAACAAATAAAACTACAACTATTCACCAAGTCCCTGGCGCGTGGCGTCGTGTTACGCTGCAAGGTGTTACGTAATCTCATCATAAATCATTGTTAGTTATATTGTTATTTAAGTGTGATTCAATTATTGGTGTACAATAAAGTATATTCTGTCTGTCTGTCCGTCTGTCTAGTTCTCTTTAAAAAAATATCTTTCACGTAAACGACCAAACACGACTATATGGTAAAAACTCTTCCTTAAGGACTCAAGTCTCCAGTGATTGGTGGGTTGGAACTCATACCACAAACGACTGGAAAGTCATATGTTGGAAACATTAAAACTTTAAAGAAATTTCAACAAAATGTTAATGTGTATGTCTTTCATTACCAATAGACATACCTACAACTGACCCGACGTGATATGCTTGCATTCACTCAGCCATCCAGGTTCTAACACCTCAGCCAAATTTGTTGCGCAACGCTTTGTCTGGCCTCTTATGCGCAAAAATTGTCGTGAATGGTCTAAGGCATGTTTAGAATGCCAGCGCACGAAGGTAAATAAGCATATCACGTCGGGCTCACCAGTTGTAGGTGTGTCTATTGGTAATGAAAGATAAACCCACTTTCACAATCAAAGTTTATTTTAAGACAGGAGAAATATTCAGTCCTAATTATCACAGCGCCGCGAAGCCCGCGTTGATTTTATATGTGACCTAAAACCTCGTAGTCAATAGTGTACTCGTATTTACTGCTTTTGTAAAAACCTAATCTGTGCCTATACTCTAGACTGAATATTTCTCCTGTCTTAAAATAAACTTTGATTGAGAAAGTGGGTTTGTCTTTCATTACCAATAGACACACCTACATGTATATAACATAGCTCACTATATTGAGATTTCGAAAAATTCCCATTAATAATTTAATGTAAGAATTGAGCCACAACAAATAATGTTCTGCCTTTTTATTGGAGGGAAATCATGTAATGACTCCTCCTGCCCTTTATGGATAGCGGATACCAAACAAAATTTAACAGTAAGAACTAAGGGCAAAGTCTACAATAAATAAGATCGACAATACTTTATAGCACTGAAACATGGTTTGTTAAAACATATACACACAGAAGCTCCAACCACCGAAATGTGAGATCGAAGGTTGAGTGGTGTCACGTTAAAAGAAAAAGTCATTTACGAATATATTCAGGGTATTCTAAAGGTGGCTCCGATCGCTGATTAACTCGTAGAGATCAGACTCAGGTGGTATGGTCATGTAATGCATAGACCAAATGATTATGTCGTGAAAGAGTGCCTTCCCATCGCAACGGGCAAAATGCGAAGGGGTAGACCGCCAGCCACATGGCTAACGAATGTCCAAAGGGCCATGAAACATCTATTAACAGAAACACGTATGGCCGCAAAAAATACAATGACGAGTATGGCCTGAAATGGCTAAGAAAACTGACCCCGTGAAGCGTGACAAAAAAGGAGAAGAAGTCTGACACTCAAATAAAATTCCATCCTGTTCTTTCAGTTGCCCTATATCTCGTTAGAAACTTCAGTAGGCCATTGCCCACCTATCATTGCGGCTGACTGATTTACAAGGCGCGCGTGTCATTAAAATTATCTTACATCAGTCACTCGTGACATTTCTTATACTTGGTTAGTAAAATCTTCATTTTATGAATCGTAATCACGTCGTCTGTTTCGTTATGATGTGGTTATAATAAAAATAATCGTAAATATAACCCAAAAAATAGCACAGTACCTAAACAAACTGTAGTATAGCATATTAGGATCATAAATAATCTATGAAATAGAATAAGAAGAAAATTCAATTGAATACACCGACAGGTCATCATAAAACAATGGAAGATCTATAGAAACACACCCATTTATAAAATCGATTGATTATATTACATACTTAGAAGAAACCCAATGAATCACTTCCTAAGCGTTTGATCTCATTTGTTCGATACAAAAATAGGTTAACAAAATATATAATACGAGCCATAACTTTCTTGATAAACGGTTATGTATATACATATATTTTTTACATAGTCCCTTCTACTATATTTGATCTTAAATTTTATTTGTGTGTACCCGATTTTAAATAAAAAAATAATCATTTCAAATTTCTTGTATCTTTTTCTTTAGTATTTCTTGACAATACTTTTTATTTGTTCTTTTAACTCCAAATAGCAGCTGGCAGAATATTAAATTATAATGAATTGTGCACAACATTTCCACTTCGTTATGTGCCGGGGAAATGTGGAATGTGATGTATGTGTGTGTGTTATGTGTGCTAGATGTGTTCTCTAATGGCGTATCATTAATATCGTAATGACTTCATGTGTTTCTAGAGTTCAAGTTATAATTCCAAATGATACCTATCTACGATGAAGAATAACTATCTACTCGTACCTAAAAATGCCCTTTAGAAACTAAATTGTGCACAATATTTCCACTTCGTTATGTGCCGGGGAAATGTGGAATGTGATGTATGTGTGTGTTATGTGTGCTAGATGTGTTCTCTAATGGCGTATCATTAATATCGTAATGACTTCATGTGTTTCTAGACTTTAAGTTATAATTCCAAATGATACCTATCTACGATGAAGAATAACTAGATAGTTATTCTTAGTTAGTTAGTTTCTAAAGGGCATTTTTAGGTACGAGTAGATACTCGTACCTAAAAATGCCCTTTAGAAACTAAATTGTGCACAACATTTCCACTTCGTTATGTGCCGGGGAAATGTGGAATGTGATGTATGTGTGTGTGTTATGTGTGCTAGATGTGTTCTCTAATGGGGTGTCATTAATATCGTTATGACTTAGTGTGTTTCTAGAGTTCAAGATATAATTCTAAATGATACTTATCTACGATGAAGAATAACTATCTACCTAAAAATAATATAAACTATCCTCGTCAAAGTGGAGGGCCATTAACGACTAATGTGCCAATTCACACATACACGCACGCATCCTGAGATCCAACACAAATCGAACGTAATGGCCGTGTTCGAAATCCGCAGCATTATTTCTCACACAAAGCAAAAAGCCCGTAAAATTGAATAAGGAGATCCCACACTTTTACCGCACGTGCACTTACATAGAACGAAAGATAAAATCCAGAAATAGATATCCGTTTTCTATCCAATACCGTTGATTCCGGCCGGTTGCTGACTGATAGTTCCCATTCTCATTAACGTAGACTTGGCTGTGACGTAGCCCGAATGACGTCGTAAAACTTCGGGAAAGATCGTAAATTACGAATGGATAGGGTTGGTGATATGGATGTCGATTTAACAAAGTTCGAGAATGTGCTTAGAGGGATGTGACTCGTTGTGGCTGATATTAAGTGACGAAGACTTTTTCACGTTTCAAGAAGTTATCGAATGAAACTTGCATGAAACGGAGTTTATGGCAGCGCTTAGATGGGTATCTATGACGTAACAACTCTCTAGGTTTAGCTTTTATAAGTTTTTTGTTTTAACGAAAGGCAATGTAACGATATTTATCTAGACTTCAAAAAGTCAACTAATAAATATTTGGACATAAAACAGTAGTTTATATGAATATTCTTGAATTATGATTTACTAGCTTTTGCCCGCGGTTTTACTGGCGTAAAAAAAGTTTTTTTAAGCAGCTATATCACTGCAACTGTTGAATTCACCAGACCAAAATGACATCGATCCGTTGCTCCATTTTGAGGTGAAGGAAAGACAAACCAAGAAATAGACATTTAGTTTTAAAATAATACATTATTAGTACGAGTATGGATTAACGGCTGCTTTTCGAATTATAAACATTATATTATATAATAAAAATAGTATAAATTTACATATGCTTGACTCATATTGCTACATTCAGAAAATCACCATACGTCTTTTAAATCGTATTATTTCTTAAATTAAATAAATCCTAATCGATCAACAATATTAGTGAAATAGAATAGAATTTATTGAGACCATTCTTAGATATTTTTTAAAATTTTCGGTAATCCCTTAACTAGGCTATGCCTGTATCTTGTGGATCTGAAATCATTTTACAAAAAATGCTATTTACAACAGCAGTTGGTAAAACTGCTCACAACATAAAGTAATAAGCTAATTAAAAGCAAAAAGAAAATAATTATATTGCATGTTAAAAATTATTTAAAAAAATCAAGTGCGTATCGAATTACACACTCAAAGACATTGTATAATTAAGTTTTTGTATGATTCGTCTCAGCGACATTCTTGAAGAGTGTAGTCAGATGATGTCTAGACCATTCTAATTTTGGAGAACTTGAATCAGGCATATTAGTCCAAGTATTTTTGGCTCGCTTTGCACCGTTACGTTCGTAGATGAAGCTTTTGGAACCGCAATGGTATGGCGTTTCATGTATGGTTAAAATAACACATTTAACATGTGTTTTATGTTTGGGCTATGATTAATTAGCTTTTTTCGTGAATTTGTTTCTGAGAACAATACCTATCATAGACACCATGAATATTTTTTTTTAATGCAAAATTCCAAAACCACCTAACCTATTTCCATTTAGTAGTGTTTACTACGGTTAGGGAGTCAGTAAGGAGTGCTCAATCTAAGTTTAGTTTTAAAAAAACATGACTTCTCTCTGCGTTCTTCTGTATTTATTTATTTATTTATTTATTTATTGGCCTATCTACAATTGTTACACTGATTATTCTTATATTTCATGCAATATGTTACAAACATAGTGTACAATATGACGCGATAGACACAGCATGCAAAAACAAAATTATAACATCAATATAATACTAGGTAGTGCAGAAATAACGCTAAGAACAACTAGTTTATACAGTCGACATAGAAAAAAAAAAAAAAAAAACAGTACGGTAGATTATTTTTGATGGACTTGGTGCTTGATTTTTTTAAGTGTTGTGGAAAAAATGTCAATTGATTCATCGCAATTATTAAGAAGCCTGCAAATTCTGGGGATAGGGGAATTGGATCCTGATACAGTTTTGCGGAATGGGGGATGTATTAGTTTGATAGGGTGACGCGGATAATTATGGGGAAGGTTAAAATTAATCTTACTTAACAACTGGGGGCAGTCTATTTTACTCCGAAGTAATTTAACAAGAAAAAGTAAATCTATACCATCTCTTCGTTTTTCGAGTGAGATCATGTCGAATTTTTTAAGACGTTTTGCATAGCTCGGAACTTTTTTGGCTAATCTCGCACAATATGCAAGATGGTACAAAAATCTTTTTTGAATCCTCTCTAACCTAAGACTATGTGTTGCATAGTGAGGACGCCACACAACCGAGCAATATTCCAATACGGTACGAACAAGGCAGTTAAAAAGATAGATCTTAGTTTTAGGTTTTCGAAAGCATTTAACATTACGCAACACGAAACCGAGTGTTTTTGAAGCTTTTTTAATAATGTTGTCCATGTGGGGAACAAATGTAAGTTTTCGGTCAAGAAGGACTCCCAAATCTTTTACCTCATCAACTTTTTTGAGGTACGTACCATTCATACTATAATTAAAATCAATGAAGTTAGCCTTGCGAGTAAACGTAATTTGGGAACATTTTTCAACATTAAGTAGCATATTGTTATCCTTACACCAGTTTAAAAGTCTGTTCAAGTCATCCTGAAGTAATATCGAGTCGGCTAGAGAATCTATGACGCGGACTATTTTCAAATCATCGGCGAATAGGAATGGCATGGAGTTAAAGAAGCAATAAGGAAGATCATTTACAAAGATTATAAATATTATGGGGCCTAGGTGGGAACCCTGCGGAACACCGGATGTAATGATCATGGATTCAGATTTATAGCCATTGGCCACGACATAAAAAGATCTATCCGTTAGGTAAGAGTGCAGCCACTTAAGAAGAGAACCAGCAAAGCCGTACGCAGCAAGTTTTTGAATTAGCACTTCATGAGAAACTTTGTCAAAAGCCTTGCTGAAATCGGTGTATATGGCGTCGACTTGCTGGTTCGAGTCTAATGAAGCTGCAATAACCTCCACAAAAGCTACTAAGTTAGTGCAGGTGGATCTTGCAGCAGTGAAGCCATGCTGGTGGTCAGACAGATATTTCCTGAAGTAGTTTTTTATGTCAGGGCAAACTATTGCTTCAAAAACCTTGGCAAATGTCGAAAGAATAGATATGGGACGATAATTTTCCACCAAATCGTCAGCACCTGATTTGTAAATCGGTACTACTTTGGCCTTCTTCCATTGCTTAGGGAAAATACCAGAGCTGAGAGATTTGTTAAAAATCAAGCTTAGGGGGCTTGCTAGTTGGTCGGCGCAAGTTACGATAAAGTTAGGGGGAATTTCATCGCTGCCGGAACCTTTAGATATGTCTAAACTTTTAAGATGCTTGGCTATTTTATCCTTTGAAATCTGGATCAAGGAAAAGCTGTCGGAGTTACAAAGAAGGCTTTCAAAGAAAGGTGAAGTATGAACCACGTCATACGCATGGGTAGCTGGACTGTAGACAGAAGAAAAATAGGTCCCGAACATGTTGCACATCTCATTGCCATCACTAGTTTTGGTGAAGCCATTTGACATTGAGGCTGGATAGGCATTAGCGACACCACGTTTAGACTTAATGAAGGACCAGAAAACCTTGGGATTTGTTGTTATTTTCTGTTCAATGCTATTTATGTAGGAATTGTAACATTCTCTTGCTAATCAGTCACAGTGCTTACTACACCAACGAAGAGATATCTTGTCCATAGGGTTTTTGTACATACTATACCTTTTTCTGACGTTATTCTTTTCACGCAGCAATCTCTCCAACTTTTTTGTGTACCATGGTGGTAGCGCATTACTTTTTACTAAGGTCGTTGGGACAAATCGCTCTATGATCTGATAAAGTACCGTATAAAACCGTTCCAACATTATACTGGGGTCGTCTGTATCCGCGAATAATGCAGACCAGTCAGTATTTTCTAGTTCTGGTTTAATTGCAGAGTAGTTAGCTTTTGAGAAGTTTAGTCTTATGCTAGGTTCGGGTTTTAAACAATTATTTACATTAAGGCGTAGGGAAATTTCAAGAGGAGGGTGATAAGGATCGATCTTTGTCAGACTATTGAGGCCTTCAGACACCTTACATTCGTGAAGGTTTACAAGAACCAAGTCCAGGATTCTATTTTTAACATTACATACATTGTTATATTGTTTGAGGTTATTTATGTGAATAAAGTCTAAAAAGGCCTGATTAAGTTTACTATTAGTCCCTGACAAAATGGGATGTGCATAAGTAGCGCAACTGTTATTTTTTTGATTCCAATCTATATTACTTAAATTGAAGTCGCCGATCAGAATGGTACAGTAATCATTTCTTTCTGCTACAGTATTATAGCTATCTATAAAGTGCTCCAAAATTGAATAATGCACAGGTGGGGGTAAGTAAAGAGCACAAATAGCTATTTTATAGCCTGTTGCAACACTTACAGTGACCCATAAGTCTTCGCACCCACTCTCCCAAGAACATTGCCTGTCAGCAGCGTACTTTTTCGATACAGCGATCAAGACACCTCCTCCCTCTTTTTTAGCATTAAAACTTGAAGTTTTTCTGTCACGTCTGAAAACTTTGTACCTTTTATCAAAAAGTTCGCTGCTGTCGATACAATTATTGAGCCAGGTTTCTGTTAACACTAATGCGTCAAAATCTGAACATACTAAATTACAATAAAATTCATGAGTTTTAGATCGTAATCCACGAGTGTTTTGGTAATATATGGTAAAGGTAGCGAATTTAACTTAGAATAACCTAAATAACAGCTTTTAGTTAAAAATTTAACATTATACAATTGATTGTAGCGAATCTTTTTATTTTCCGAAAATTTCGGTTCTACGCTTTGTTTTTTTACTATTATTGTATATGGCATCTTAAGGAATGGGATAGATTTTAAGTCTGTTTTAGTCTGCTCCACTCCAAAGTGGGAGAAGTTATCTGATGATTATCTCCCCGAAAAAAAGACATGCGTTGTGATTGTAATTATTGTATTAATATGTAGATACTGGTACTAGTACCTACAACAAAGTCTGCCTGCATAAAGGTTGTCTATAAATATCTATTTTAGGAGGAATTGTGTCACCAGTATTTTATGTAACATAATATCGCGTTGAAATGTTATATTTTGACTCATTTTACTAACGTACATAGATAAAAGGTGTTCTGTTTTTGTTAATAACCAACTATGGATGTCACTTATCTGAACTCAAGAGTATTTTATTTTAACGACAAAAACATAATCTCTTTCTTTTGCAGTCGCATAAAAAGTAAAACAAGTAACCTTTAACCTTGCTCAAGCTACTTCAACATACTTTTATACTATATTTTATCCAAATCCACTCCGAACTTTCGAAGATTAGCGCAAACAAACAAACTTTTCGTGGTATAATGTTAGTATAGATAATATTATATAATAATTATGAAGTTTATACAACGTGTAACGGAAACCCCATATCTATCCAAAAAGACTGAAGACAACATCTGGTATGGAGTCTCTATGCAAAGTTTCAGCTCAAAATAAGTGACTCACAGAATTGACCCCAAATTATTGTTTCATATGTTTCTTGAATACTAGTAATAACAAACGTGCCACAGCACTATGAGGGTCATCACTTTCCTCGTTACTTGCCAATAAAACGATAATTCTCTTCGTTCTTCTTAATTTGAATTATTCGGGCTCTGATATCAATGTATTGAAATTTCTAATAAGTTCCACACATGTAGACATAGGATTACAAAACCCTTGCTATATTTATTTATTTATTTATTAAATGACACACCAACGACTTATTCACTAAATCGAATACATATAAAATTGTTACAAATACTAATACTGTAGTGAATTCATCACTTATAGGTGTGCACAGCACTTGTATAAGTAATTAAAAAAATATTAAGCAAATTGAGATCATGATTACATTAATTTAAATTACATTGAAAAGAGATAAAATAATACATTCAAATTAATTAATAAAACATAACAATGGAATGTCAACCACTTAAATTAAAATACAATAAATACGTATCTCTCAGAACATAATGCCAATGAAAACATAAACGATAATTTTTCTATTATACAAATTAAATTATTATCAATACAGATTAAAAGTAAAAATAAGCTAGGTAGGTCAAATTACAATACATCAAATTCAAAGGTCAAATTATACAAGAAGAATAAACAGGGTCATATTTAATTTAATAAACGTATTATGAAAATTAATTCTAAAATTAATCGTGAAATATATTAAACGTAGTCAGAGCTCAGAGCTTTGACATACTTTCTGAATTCATTCAGACTGTTCGAAAATATGTCCAAGTTGTTGGTACGTGTGCTCAGTTTGTTGTAACTACTCAAAAACCGGTATAAAGGAGCGAAACGGTCAAGATTTGTTCTATTTTTAGGCATTTTAAATGTTTCCGTTTTAAAATTGGATCTGTAAGCGGTACGACGGGGCACGATTAGACTAATTTCTGAAACTAACTCCGGTACTATTGCCAAGTTATGGATAATCTTAAGAAGCAAAATTAAGTCCGAGCAGCTTCTTCGTTGCTCAAAGGAACTCATTTTAAAATGACAGAGTCTTTGAGAATATCCAGCTTCACGATCACAGTTCTCAGTTCTGTAGCGCAGATATCTCGTAAATTTTTTTGGATGCGCTCTATTCTGTCGATGTGGACACGATAAGTTGGATTCCACACGGGAGATGCGTATTTCAGAATACTCCTCACCAGAGAGTTGTAGAGAACCTTAAGGGTGCTGGTTGACTGAAAGTCTTTGCAAGTCCTTTTCACGAAACCTGACATTTTATTTGCTTTAGCAACGATGTTGTCAAAATGACTTGCAAAAGTAAGTTGGCTGTCAAGTTGGACTCCCAAATCACGAATGGTATCAACTCTCTGAAGAGTTATGCCATTTAAGTGATATGCTGAGGGCTGAATTAGCTTGTTCTGTATAAAGGTTATGTGGTAGCACTTTTTGGCATTGAGAGTCATCATGTTACTGAGACACCACTCGTGAATTGCGTCCAGGTCTTCCTGGAGCAAGGCAATGTCGGTACTTGAAACAATCTCTTTGTATATCTTTAGATCGTCCGCAAACATTGAGCATTTTGAGTGTTTTATTGAGTGTATGATGTCGTTCACAAATACCAGAAAGAGAATAGGACCGAGATGAGATCCCTGTGGTACCCCAGAGATGGACTGATAAAGTGGTGATTGATAGCCTTTTGTAACTACTCTCTGCTGACGTTCAGAAAGGTATGATTCAAACCAGAGTAGCATTCGACCATGCATGCCACAGTTCTTGAGCTTTTGTATTAAGAGCACATGGCGAGCTTTGTCGAATGCACTGCTGAAGTCAGTGTAGATTGAGTCTACTTGTACACGGGAGTCCACAGATTTTCTCGGATCATTAATGTAGTGAATAAAGTTGGTGTTAGTATATTTATTGGTACAAAAACCATGCTGTTGTGTAGCCAGTTGAGTTTTAACTAGCGAAGTTAATACGGGACAAACTAAAGATTCGAACAGCTTCGAGAAAATTGAAAGGAGCGATATGGGTCGATAGTTTTTTACATCATCGACCTCCCCTTTTTTAAATACCGGTACGACGTGTGCTATTTTCCACTGCGTGGGGTATTTAGAAGATATATGGGACTTGTTAAAGATTATTTTTAGGGGTAAAGATAAATATTTGGCACACTGTCTTATGAAATGTGGTGGCAAGCCGTCAGGCCCTGGACTTTTACAAGTATTTAGTTTATTTAATTCTTTGAGTACGTCTCGCTCTGTGAAGTAATGGCTTCCCAATGCAAGCTGCAGGTAGTTTTTACACTTCGTTTGTGCAACGAGAGTACCAGCTGGAGATACAAAAGTTGAAGAAAAGTGAGAAGCGAATAGTTTACTCACATCCTCTCCAGAAGTAGCCACGCTCTGGTTCCAATGCATCTCAGATGGAATGCCATTTGTCTTGACTTTTTTGGCCTTGACAAATGACCAAAATGCTTATGGATTAAGTCTTATGTTCTTTTCAGTGTTATTGACGTACGTGTTATAACATTTTTTAATCATCACTTTAGAACGTTCCTCCAATAAACGGTATTCATATTTGTCCCTGGGATTCTTGTATTTTTTAAAACGAAGTCTTAGTTTTTCTTTTTCGTTGAGGAGTCTGATTAAAGATTTAGAAAACCAGATAGGGAATTTGTTATTGCGTGTAACATATTTAGGAACGCATTCATCTACTATTCTGTTCAAATCTGTGTATAGCGTGTCTACCATTAAGTCGACGTCCGTCAGATCTGACAACAAACGCGTCCAGTCGATGTTATTTAACCTCTCATTTGCGAGAGCGTAGTTTGCCTTCCAGATGTTATGTTTGCAAGAACCCTTACTTTTTAATACTGCTGGTGAAATATTTTTGATGGTGATATCAAGAGGAGGGTGATGAACATCTATTAGTGAAATTGGGTTTTTGCATTCACACACAGACCCACCGTGGAAATTACATAAAATAAGGTCTAAAGTTCTGTTGTTACAGTTCCTAATGGCATTAATTTGCATAAAACTATTTGAAGACAAGAAATCTACTAATGAGTAGCCTAATATTTCCAAAGTTCTTAGGAATTGTACCCGTTGAGCTGGAGAGAATATTGTCCGTACACCAGTCGATGAAGCCGAGATTGAAGTCCCCAGCAATAATTACGTCTTCTCCAGTTGATTCCATCACCGCATTTACGTTGTCAAGAAATAGATTGAATGGGACTTGTTGCACAGGTGGTGGCAGATAAACAGCACAGATGTATAGATTACACGAGCCTTTCTTGCTATTAGTTTTGATCTTATCCCACAGGTCTTCGGCATCAGCTTCCCATTTTACTATACGCCTTGAGTCTATTGACCTGTTAATGGCAATGAGTACACCTCCACCCTTTTTGTTGCCAAGAGGAGTAGACGCTCTGTCTCTACGATAAATTATGTATCGGGAGTCAAATATTTCACCGTCATTCACACTGTCATCAAGCCACGTCTCTGTACCAATTATAATATCGTAGTTGTTAAGTTGTACAGTCATACTGAGATTATGAAATTTGGTTTTAAGACCTCTGAAGTTCTGATAGTAGATGGTGAAAACAACAACTAGATCACGGTCTTATGCGACTTTGGTCCCTTTATAACAAGGAAATAGCTTCTAGGCTTTTTAAATGTTTAGCTTGCTGCCCATCTTCCTTTATTATTAAGATTTTACCATCTCGGGCCCAAACGTATTTGTATCCCTTTTCTCTCGCGGCTTTTCTGGCAGCCGCATGAATTTTTTTGTTCAGGCTTAGCTACGTTGCCGTACCCAAGGTGTTGCGAGTTAAGTTTTTTTTCCGGACGGGCTTTATTATAATTCATCACTGAGGTTAAGATGGTGTCCCTCAGTAGCATGCTACGCAGCTTGACAATTACTGCTCTGGGGTTATTGTTTTCTGGGTCTAGTTTCCTTACCCGTACTATGGATAGAATGTCGTCTTCTTTAATGGAACAAGAGATTACATTCCCAATCTGCTGCACAGTCTTAACAAGATTATCTGCTTTGTTCTCCGGTATGCCGTTAATTTCTAGGTTTTGTTGATGCGCCATGTTGTTCAACCAAGTTTACTCTTGATGAGAGTTCCGAGACTGTATTCCTGAGATAATCATTTTCTTTGTGAAGGTTATTATTGCGACTCTTACAGGTTTCGAGTTCGGCCTTCATCCGGTCAAACTCTTCATTCATAAACTCGACCGACTGCTTTAATTCACGAAACAACGATTTTATATCACCCAGTTCGTTAGTGAAGCTTGCTTTGATGTTTGCTGATATCTCCGATGACAGGACACTCCGTATTTCTTGACGAATACAGTCGATAAGATCATTTTTCGAACATTGAAATCCTGTATCGGGTGAGCTATCTGTGCGTGGGCGTTTCTGTCTAACACATATATTTGACGATTCAGGAGTACCAACAGCAAGTATGTTAGGTTCAGAGTGCGCTTGAGTTCAATTCATATGTGTACTAACTTAGCACAGTTGACTTGAGGGTCCACTCAGAACTTGGGTTCTTTCCCACACTTATGGTTAGGATAACACTACAATAACACTTGTGTTAGTTTTTTGGACTATTGAGATAACACTGAACAGATATACCGTTGTTATACTGCGTTTAAAGTAATTTTATCATTTTAATTACGCGGAGCAGAAGTTAAGCGTGGCAGTAGTGCCACCTAAAACAAAAATACTATCGTTTGTTATCATCCAAAGAAGCTGTGCACTTGGTATGTATATACCCTTTAAATTACACGTTGTATAATAGAGAGAAATCTATTCTATTCATATATTTTCCTTTAACTTAATTGTATCTCATTTTCCATTACAAAACACCATCCAATTCACATATGCCATTACTTTAGCAATTCTAAAGCACTCACAAAAAAGGTCGTACTCATAAAAATCCACCAAACGCGTTTTACGTCCTATTCAATTTCGAGTCGATTCAAACTATTTACGTGTTTCGAAATACAAAATTACTAATCAAAGGTATCGTTTCGGTAAACGTCAAACGTGGATACTTGGACAGATTTAGAATCCGGATATCGAGGGGGACTCGACTTGAATTTTTTGCTGGAGTTTGGGCGCGCATCTGATGGATAACGGCTGCTATGGATATAGTTTTCTAGAAGTGTTATTTGATTTTTTTGTTGATGATCTTTGTAAGTTTAAAAAGGAATTTATAGAGGAATTTATAGCCTTTCTCTATAAATTAACTATTTAATTAAAAAATAATTTTTCAATTCGAACCAGTAGTTCCTGAGATTATCGCGATCAAATAAACAAACAAACTCTTCAGCCTTATATTATTAGTACAGATAGCTGTTGCCCGTGACTCCGTCAGCGTAAGTTAATGTATTGGTAATATTGTTTAGATCACGTTCACATGAGGCTTAAGTACCTATAGAACGAAATTTTATACCTTCGGCCGCGAGACACGTCGAGCGCGGCGACCGATTCTCAAAAATAATCCTTATAGCATGATTCAGTATTCACGCGCGATGGCTTATTATTAGCGTGTTTCATGTATAACTTTATTTATTTATTTATAGTTAATTAAAACGGTAAAACACCAATTACATTAATTAACTTAGAAATATATAATTATGTATAAGAAAAGAATAATAATAATAATTGTGATTGATAATTGAAATTATATAAAATAAAATTAACATTAAAATGGAACAGTAGACACTAGCATACTTCTTCTCGCAGAACACCAGACATGCACGCATAATTTTACTCCATTCGTCGGCAAACACATCACATTCAGGGTTGGTAGTCAAGAGGGCATTGAGCATCCTTAGAGTGCGACATACTGGGGATTCAGCTCTGGCGACAGTTTTAGAAGTCGGTGGAGCAAACAAATTATGCTTGTGCATGATTAGAAAGAGAGGCGGCCCCAAAACAGATCCTTGACTCACACCCGAGCGAGTGTAGTAAGGCTTGGACTCGAAGCAGCCATGTCGGACAAACTGCTTGCGATCCCGCAGATAGTCAGAAAAGAATTTAAGCCAGGAAGACGAGAAACCGTTGGCCCCCAGCTTCGTCAAGAGCACATCATTGTCAACTCCATCGAAAGCTTTACAGAAATGGAAATAGAACGCATCAACCTGCCGACCCATGTCCATGCCACTAGATATGTAATCAACATGAATTAGCAAGTTTGATTTTACGGAGCGACCGGGTCGAAAACCGTGTTGCGCTTCAGATAAAGACATATCTATGCATTTGTGTATGAAATTATGAAGTATGTGCTCAAATACCTTAGCTATGGTTGGCAGGATATCGATCGGTCTGTGTTCCTGTACAGATGTTTTATCACTGGTTTTAGGTATGGGAGTGACCCGCGAAATTTTAAACTGCTCAGGGTAAATACCGGACTGGAGAGCTAGGTTAAACACATGACATAGAGGAACTGCTAAGATATCGTTACATCCCTTGAGAATAAATGCTGGAATGTTGTCAGGGCCAACTGAACTACAGGGCTTGAGTCTAGCCTTAACAACATCCACAGGGTCTAAATAGGGGAGATGAATATTATCTCCTTCACTACAAACGATTATATTTGTTGGGTCTAACTGAGGTGTATCAGGCAAAAACACGCTGGCAAAATATTGAGCAAATGCCTCGGCCGCTCCAACACCCGAACTAGTCTCACCGTTGTGGACAACAGTTGGCTCGAAACCGCCCTTTGACCGGAGACTCGAAACATGCTGCCAAAACTGACGCGGGTCTTTTGTTATATTGTTTTCAAGGTGACGACAATACACTTTGTAAGCTTCCCGGGTTCTTAATTTAAGATTTGATCGCAGGTTGCTATACTCCGCATACGTAAAACTACATCGCGTCTTTTTTCCATTTATTGTGCAGTTTACTTTTACGCTGATTGTCGCGTATAATGTCTCGGGTAAACCAAACCGGATATAGTCGATTGATTCTTCTTTGGAACGGAAGAATCAAATAAATTATAAAGAATATGGTAAAACTTACCAGCAGCAGTGGAAGCGTCATTGCAGCGAAGGAAAAGAAGAACTTTGGTGTTTCTATACCGATTTATATGATTCTTTTTTATGGAATAGTTAATAATGTTAACTTTTTCAATTAGGGGTGACTGAGAGTGTTATAAACGTAAGAGTAGACAAATATTATAATCAGAAAGCTTCGAACTGCTAAGCTATCGGGAGTTACACGTGTTATTGTGAGTTAACCATAAAAGATAGACATATGATGTCGTGGGATATTTTTATATAATTTTAAGGAGAACATTTCCGTCATGAAATGATTTCTGTGTAGCTTTAACCATTAAGGTTGCACACGCGACGGAAGCTTTAAAAATGGAGTAACTTCTCCTGTTTTCCCAAGATTTCTCTTCACTGCTCTGCTCCTATTGATTGTAGCGTGATGTGACGTGATGATGAAAAGTATACTATAACCAGCTCAGGAGTATGAAAAATAATTGTACCAAGTTTCGTTAAAATCCGTCGAGTAGTTATTGTTTCTATAACGGTTATATAGACAGACAGACAAAAATTTTACTGATTGCATTTTTGGCATCAGTATCGATCCCTAATCACCCCCTGATAGTTATTTTGGAAATATATTTCATGTACAGTAACAGAATTGACCTCTCTACAGATTTAATGTAAGTATAGATTAATTATTTTATTTTAATCTCCATTTTAAATGTTATGAATTCAAATCCACCACGCAGGCTCAGCGTGGGGAAAAAAATCAGAGTGAAAAACATTAAATCTCGGGGTGGAGCGGAAGTAAGAGACAGACTAAAAACCTGACTCTGTTCTACTGACTAAAAACCTACCGGATTCCTTCAGTTGTTGCTAGTATTATATACCCGCAACCTCGACAAGATTACCTGTCGGGGTTCACCAGGGGCCTTAAGGCCCCACCATAGCTGCTGACTGCCCTTTGAGGCGTGCGAGGAAACACATTGCGTCGGACATGACAAGGATGACTATGCAATAACTATGACGACATAAAAGAGGATTACGGAACCAACCCTTTTGCAAGACTATCTAAATCTTAAAGACACTAGAACGGTTTTCAAACAATTGTTTGTGATCCACTTCACTTCCAGTCTGGTAAACATCTTCAGCGTCTCTCGATAGGGCACTTTTTTCATCCCCTTTTTCCTTTTTTAGTCACGCCTCATGTATTAAAGTGTTTAATTTGTTCCTGCGATGGTCCCAAGATAAATGGCTCGTGGTGCAACTGTTGATAGTACCTCCTTGTCGTTTGATGGATTATTTCGAGACACAGTGACATTTGACGAGAGATATGTGCTTTGAAATTAGTCTGTTTTGGGAGTTCGTTTCTGTTTTTTATTTGTGTGTTATATTAACTTCTATGAGTTGGAAGTAACGGTATCGAACTCGGATAGAGTTGTTTAGCCTTGAAAATCGACCAGTTCAGCTGTTATCACTTCGAAACGAGCTCCTTTCCGTAATCAGTTGTGCATTGTATTACTTCCATATTTTTCTGGGTGTGAAAATTATCAAATGACTCCTCCTGCTGTGAGTGGAGTGGACGGGAGTGTCAAATCAAATCAAATCAAATCAAATCAATTTTATTTGTGTAACATAGGTAGTGAATACAGTTCTTAAATTAAAGATAGGTCGCTATGTTATGCGAAGAGGCGTACAAATATATGGTTGCATGTAAAATAAACAAAAAAATATATTAATCATGCGAGAGGTAAATACAAATTATTTGATAGGTTTGGTAGTCTACATTAGTTTATCATTCTAAAATTCATCAATCGTATAATAACATTTTTCAATTAACAACAGCTTTAATTTTGTTTTGAATTGTGTAGCATTCAATTTTTTTATATTATCTGGTAATTTATTGTAAATGCGCGGTGCCATGCCTAAGACGCTCTTCTCACTAAGGCTGTCTTACAACGCTGATTACTCAAAGAGTTTTCGTATTGGCTACGAATCGCTACATCTCGTAAAGTTGACACTTTTTCGAAGAACCTCATGTTTGTTTTGACGAAAACACTAATTTCAAAAATATATAATGAATGGTTAGTATTTTCAGCGATTTAAAAATTGGTACACAGCTATCATCAATTTTCAGACCACTCATCGATCTGATGCATCTTTTTTGTGCCTTAAAAACGATATCTTTGTCAGTAGAATTGCCCCAAAAAATAATACCATATCGCAAAATTGCGGCTACTAGGCCATGATATGCAACTACTACTCAGACTTCTACTGACTAAAAACCCACCCTGCTCCTTCAGTTGCCCTTACGATCCGGGGCCGCGGTATCTCGTTATTTCCTGCAACCCCAGATTGTATTACCTCCTGCGTTTAAGACCACTGATTTAAAATCGTTCGGAAGGGTTATCTTTTACAGGCATAGGCCTTTGATGCAGCCAAAAAAAATTGGCTAAGTGCGAGTCAGACTCGCCCATGAAGGGTTCCGTAGTAACTACGCCAAATAACTTTGTTATTCATAGTGTTTGTTTGAATTACAAAGCTATATTTGCGGTCTTAGAAAATATGTTGTATCTCAAAAACTGCTGACCCGATCTCGTTCAAACTAATATTGGTTGAAAGTTTACATTAAGATCTACAGCGTACATTTTATTTTTATTTTTCACTCCATTATTATAAGAAATAGAAATTAGAGGGGGAGGGAGAGGGACACATTTTATCAATTTGGAAGCGTATATATTTTAAACGATTAACTTTATGAAAAATTGGTTTTAGAAACCTCAATGTCATTTCTAAAGACCTATCTATAGATATCACACACGCATAGGTTTCATGAAAAAAAATATTTTCAGTTTCAGTTCCATGTATGGGAAACCCCCTTTGTTTTAAATGTTTTTTTTTTTTATCGGAAAGCGTTTTCCAGAATACATCTATCTACCAAGTTTCACATAATATAGTCTTAATAGTTTCGGAATAAAATGGCTGTGACATACGGACGGACGGACAGACATACAGACATGATGAAACTATAAGGGTTCAGTTTTTTGCCATTCGGCTACGGAACCCTAAAAACATGTTACTCGTACAAACCACAGATTTCCTCTATGTAAGAGGTAATCTAGCACGTGGACACAGTTTGTTTTGGAATATAGTCACCAATAGACCTTTATATCAAAATCTGATTCAACATGAAACCTATCCATCAAAGTCTGAATGCTAAACAAAACTAAAAGTACGACGGAACAAAAAACCTGTATAGTCAAACCATGCCACGAAAATGCGTGAAAAATGTATTTGACAGATTCTGCTGAAATACTACCGTTGATAAATCAAAGGAAATGAAATGTGGGGAAAAACTGTAGGAAGCTATTTACTAACAAAAATATTAACTTAAATGTGTTCGTTATCGCTCATATGTATGTATGTTGTTGTAGATTGTATTACAGATTGGTGACTAACAAAGAATTAATTGGAATTGGAGCGTTGGGCGTGAATGTTATCTATACTAATATAATAATGCTGTCGACTTTTGTTTGTTTGAACGCGCTTATCTCCGAAAATACTGAGTTGATTTGGGTGAAATTTATTATGAAGAAGCTTGAAACTTGGGGAAGGTTATAAACTACTTTTTACTCGACTGTAAAATAGGGAGATTCTTTTATACGAACCTTCACTGGTCTAATTGGTGATTTTCATCGGAAAGGGCAGAGAAATAGTTGGGACTCAGAACTAGCGATATATGATAATAAATGAAGGAAAAGCGGTATGTGCAGAGGTGGCGTGGCCACCGCCCATGTTCTCGTGGTGCAAAGGGCCTGGCGCCTCACAACCGAAAATAAATTTTAAAACGTATGGAAAATTAAAACTAATTAAAAAATTATTTAAGAAATATTATAGGTCAAGGAAACTTTCATCTTTGACAGTTTTGTCTATTGAAGCAGTTATAGCATTTAATAATTACGAACAAATCATATAAAAACAAAAGTAAAAAATTGCTGGTTCTATAACTTTTTTTTTTCATTTTTGTTAATGTTACAAAGAAATATTAGTAAAATTTAGGTTTGTTTTTTAATGAATAAAAAACTGTTTAATTTCAAGTGATTTTTTTATTTTATATTCCCGTCTTCTTGCACCATCGAGGAGCCAAAGGGCCTCGCGAAGTGTACCTTGCCCACATTAAGTTTAGGTCTTGCGCCGCCACTGGGTATGTGAATGTCATATAAAGTAGTGTTCTGTGCTCACCTCTGTGAAAATATTGCGTTAGTTTTGCGTTATTTCTACTAACATTAGTTTAAGTTTGTAATAACATGTGTATAGATCTATGGTATTCTTCTTCTTTGGCCTCGCCTTATCCCTTTCCCATCACGGCGTCAGCTTTCTAAATCATACGGCGCCTTTTGCTCCGCTGGTATATCTCTTCATCAGATAGGCCTTTTCATGTCTTTCTAAACATTCGTAATCCACGTAGTAGAGATGTGCGAGGATGCGTAGCGAGGGATGTGTTTGTAAAGAACCAATAGAATCGCTTCATTTACCTCGCCTCGGTCAGCACAGCTCTGGTGGAATCGGCTCAGCGGAGCTAGATTTTTGCGCATACAAAACAAGCAAGGGATGTGTGCGAGGGATGTGTGCGAGAGATGTGTTGCGAGGGATGTGTTGCGAGGAATGTGTGTTGAGATGGATGTGTTGCGAGGTTTGCGCATCCTTGCACCACACATTAATGCGCATTTTCACAGCTCCGCTACACATCCTCGTAGGCACATTTTCATCGCACAGCTTTGGTGGAAACCCCCACACATTTTCACAGCACAGCTAGACATCCTCGCACGACACATTTCCATCGCACATCTCTGGTGGAAACGCACCCTAACTCTCCCTTTCTTTTGCGTAATAATGGAATAACACATCTTAACTACAATCATGATACCACCTTAGTCTGAATTCCATCAGCTTCTCCGCAATATGTGCTACTTTGAAACTAACCCTTAAGTATTTATTGCGCACATTGTTTTGTGTAACTTCACCTGTCCAGTGCAGCACATAGATCTATGGTCTGAAATAAAAGTATTTATTTATTTATTTTAATTTTATGTACAATAGTGGCACATGGGCGGACTTAATGCAACAAGTCATTCTCTACCAGTCAACTTTTGGGTTAAAAAGACCACAATTTGGTAGGTGTACAAGTAAAATAAATGTCATTATCGAAAGAATATATGTATAAAAATATATATAATAATAAAATACATATACTTATACGATAAATAATAGACTAATAAATACGGTGCTTTATAATATTTTTTTTGATTAAGAGAACTCACAATAATTATATTTATTGCGAAAACCAAACTAAGAATGACAGGCATTCAAGTAGTGGTTTCTCATTTTACACTTGAAAGAGAATTTAGACTCGGCCTTCTTGATGTCAAGAGGTAGCATGTTCCAGAGTTTAATGGTAGAAATAGCATAGCCAAAAAAAAAAAAACTATTAAGTCCGCCTTTTTAACTTTGCCATGAGAAAAGTTGAAATTAATAAGTACACAATGAAATCAGAATCCATATTTACGGCATAACAACAATATTTCACTTAGTCCAAAGTGCTCGCCAAATTAAAAAAAAAACTACCAAAACGAAAAAAAGATCTCAAGAAGATATTTTAGTAAATTACTTCCCCTGTTATCCTTAAATGACGGCCTTGTTAAGCTCAAATAATTATTTTGATTACTCTAATACTAAAAAAGCCTCTCCTAATAAACATTTACTTAGAAATCTCTCTTTTGAAGGTATTATCCAAATCTGTTGAGTGCTTAGGGAGATTTACTTTTGGATAATTTAAAAGTTACGATCACTTGGTAATGAAGGAAAGCTCAATAAATGTTTATCTAAGTTTGGGAAATATAAAGCTTTGATTGAAGGCTATAAACTAGGAGGCACTAAATTGTGTGAAACTTGCTTTTGTCAACAGCTTTGCTTGCGCAAAATAGCAGTATTATGTGCCCTTATTCAGATTAAGTTATACACTTGTTCTATATCAGTAAATCTTTCTTACTAGTATAGTCCTCGTCACGTAAGTTGGCAAGGTTTTGGCGTAGTGGGGGTAAGTTCGCGCATCGTGCACTTAGTGGAAGAAAAAGTGGCCACTTTTACTGCTTGCCATTATTCTATGGTTATTGCCATCATTTATTTTTAATCATGTCTGTTCAGAAGAATGTTAAAGAAAGAAGAGGAATTCATTCGTTAATTCGGTATTATAAATAAAATTGATATAATACATAAATACATTTAAAAGTGAAAAAAATGTATTTAAAAATATTAAAAATAATGTGTTCTCGTCGTCCCAATTAGTTAATAAAACTGCTACCCCTTTTTAACCGACTTCTAAAAAAGGAGGAGGTTCTCAATTCGGATGTTTGTATTTTTTTTTTATGTTTGTCCACGCATAACTCCGTCACTTGCCAACCGATTTGAAAAATTATTATCATGTTAGAAAGGGTATACTTCCCGAATAGTCCCATGAAAATTTTATCGAAATCGGACAAGCCGTTTCTGAAAAATCAACAAAAGTCTAAAAAAATATTTATGTTCATGATCTATTCGTTTACTCTGCATTGCGTTTTTTGGTCGCGCATAACTCCATCATTTACGAACCGATTTGGAAAATTCACTGACCCACTAAAAATCACGAAAATAAAAACTTTTTTGCAAAAAATAAAACCGACTTCCATATCAAAACACTACAAAGCCAAAAATAATTTTAATTACGGAAGGCGGTGTGAAAAAAAAAGAAAATACAAAACCAATAACACCGACTACCGAAATTAAAATTATTTTTGGCTTTGTAGTGTTTTGATATGGAAGTCGGTTTTATTTTTTGCAAAAAAGTTTTATTCTTCTTTTTTCCCGGTGTCCTAAAGACAGTGAAGAATTCGGAATTTCAACCTTCCTTAACTATAGTGTCTAACTGTTCTTTCTGACGTTTTAATAGTCTGCGTAAAACGGTATTTGGTCCTGGCATTGTAATCAACATAACAAAAACTAAATTTAAAATAATAACTCGTAACAAAAATAAAGGGTTCAACTTTCGTGTACGCAAGTGTAATCGGGAGCAAATTGAACGAGAATTACTGACGCACCAATCGCGCGCTCGGAGCGGCGCTACGTCATACGTCCGCTGACACCTAAAAATCGACTTTTGCGCATTGAACGGCTCTTGCTAAGTTATTTGACGACAACTATATTATACATGCGAAAGTTTGTGAGGGTTGTGGAGGTCAGTTAGGCACTAATTTAATTAAAATACTGGTACTCAGTTGGTACTGGTCAGACTGGGAAACCCAACATAGTTGCGAAAAGGCTAAGCCAATGACGATAATTTTAAAGTTTCAAGCAAACTGTCTTCATTAGGTTTCTAAAGAAAGTATTAGTTTTATTTACTGCAATATTTTTTTCGTAATTATAACAGGCTCGCGTTTGAACACCTTCTAACCTGATGGTAAGAGATGATGTGGTGAAAGATGTATCGCGGTTGCTTAGGACTAACTAACGTTTGATTTAATGATTCCCAGGTGATAGCTATCAGGAAATGCCACGGAATAGATGAATAAGGTTGGAATGGTAATGCGGGCGTGGCGAGCGCGCCACATTTATGATACGAAAATCAAAGCGCGACCGATTAATTCATTCACCGCGTTTAGTGCGCTTCGGATTACTTCGGAACACAGAGCTCTGCTTTAAAATGATGTGTTGTGCAATCATAACCTGTAAAACAAAAAGTCAGACCGCAAGTATAGAGCGAGGAGGTATATTTTTCTATCGGTAAGTCGAAAATAACATTTAATTACAATTTTATTTGTAAAAAAACATAAAAATATTCTGATCACTACGAAATTCCGAACATTAACAACATTATTGCAACAAGTTACAAAAAGTATACATTGCCCGATGTGTACTCGTTTGATCAACGCAATTATAACCAGTAAAACAAAAAGTTAGACCGCAAGTATAGAGCGAGGAGGTATATCTTTTCATCGGTAAGTCGAAAATAACATTTAATTACAATTTTATTTGTAAAAAAAAACATAAAAATATTCTGATCACTACGAAATTCCGAACATTAACAACATTATTGCTACAAGTTACAAAAAGTATACATTGCCCGATGTGTACTCGCTTAATCAACGCAATGACCAAGTCCGCTTACAATGTACTGCATGCGCACTTCAACCATTGACGTTTTGTCCGTTGCCCTGATTGGCCGTGATGCACGGCGCATGTTTATCAACAGTGAGTTACCATCAGTAGCAAGCTCTCGATTTAAGTGTATGTAATTTATTTGTGTGCGTAATTCGCATACGTAACGGGCCTCTTGCTTGTAGTGGAGTTAAAGAGTGGGGAGAGAAGTGGCGACACGCGTTCTTATACAAATCAGGAACTATTTCCTTTCTAACCTCTTTTTTCTGTTCTGTGGGAAATGCAGACTCTGGCAGGGTATAAGTTACTTAGCAACTTAGCTGTACGCGCAATTAAAGTATTTTTTTTATTATTGGTCAAATGATATAACTCCTCCCGGTCTGGATGGAGGGGAAGGGATTCTCGGACTTCTACTGAGTATTAACCCGTCCTGCTCCTACAATGGCCCTTACTTTTCCGGGCCGCGGTATCTACTTAGAACATTCCCTCAAATAAAAGTACCTCGTAATAAATTGATTATTAAATTAGCTGGTTATCTACACATTCAAAACAATACATTTGACGTTCAATTTATAAAGTGACAAATGACCCGTTTGAATAAAAACTCGGCGCAAACACAGATTCGAATTCACCTTTCTACAGCTTAAAATAAATGCAAAAATATTTTTACAAAACGAAAAGGCTTGTTTTAGCCACTTTATCCTTTAAAGAGATGAAAAAAAAATCCTCGGCATTGGCTTTCACCAATCTTTTTTTAAAATTGGCAAACAAAAAATCTGCAAGCATTCCCTTGGGACGCAACGGTTCGTTAAGCAGCAATCGTAATTAATTAGCAAGGATCGTCTTCGTCCAAAACACAAGGTTTGCCCACTTTTCGATAAATATCTCCATGAAAAGTTCTGTCACCCTTTTTTGCATGCCAGTTCACGGAAATGTACTCAAAAAGGTCGACATTAGCTATTGTTTTTAACCGACTTCTAAAAAAGGAGGAGGTTCTCAATTCGGATGTTTGTTTGTTTTTTTTTTATGTTTGTTCGAGCATACCTCCGTCGCTAGCCAACCGAATTGAAAAAATCTTTTTGTGTTGAAAAGGGTATACTTCCCAAATGTTCCCATAAAAAATTTATCGAAATCGGACGAGCCGTTTCTGAAAAATCAACAAAAGTTTACAAAACATATTTACGTTGATGATCTTTTCATTTACTCTGCATTGCGTTTTATGTTCGCGCATAACTCCGTCATTTACGAACCGATTTGGAAAATTCACTGACCCACTAAAAAGCGCGAAAATAAAAACTTTTTTGCAAAAAAATAAAACCGACTTCCATATCAATACACTACAAAGCCAAAAATAATTTTAATTTCGGAAGGCGGTGTGAAAAAAAAAGAAAATACAAACCCAATAACACCGACTACCGAAATTAAAATTATTTTTGGCTTTGTAGTGTTTTGATATGGAATTCGGTTTTATTTTTTTGCAAAAAAGTTTTTACTGGTTTGAGACAAGCGGGTGAAGGCACTGACTCCTGTAACAATTAGCTCAGGAGTCAGGGCTTCAAATAAAAACGTAACATCCTTATTTTTATGTCAATGAAACATTACATTATAATACATTCAGCATGTCAATGGGGACGTATAGCGGAAGACTAATTACTAGTAAACCCTAAAATATTTTATTTTACGATGTGACTGGAGCGGTTTCGCACTACGTCCGATCCGAATCCGATCCGAACCCGTGAAAATATGGGTCTAGAAAGCTCGGACCGAATTCGGATATTGCTTACGCACTAGTCCGATCTCTGATACAAATCCAAGCTGATTGAAATTTTACAAATACTTCCGTATGAGTATGTCTATCGTTATTGATTTCGTTTTGCATCACATAAAAGATAATATCTTGCGACAAGACACGACATTTAGACGACTTGCATAAAGAACTTGCATATTTAAATCCATGCATTCCTTGTCAATATTGTGTTTATGTAATCGTCTATAGATCTGTCCCATAAACAGGGCTTATTTTCAACATTTTCAATTAAAGTAAAAACATCGTAGGGAAACATAATGCAAATAGCAACGTGCGCATGCGCTCGCTACCACACTGAACTAATACACTGGATGCCTGCCGCTTCACGTCACCCAGCCGCATACCCCGCCCGCCCCGCTGCCTCTCTGCTCGTACGCAGCTCGGATTCAACTCAGACACAGTGCGCGAGCATTCATACAAATAATACTATGGCTACTTCGGTCCGTTAAAAATCTTCTCCGGAATGGAGATTCTAGAATGATGGAAAGAAATCAGATGACGGAGATCGGATCTAGTGCGTAAATTACCATAGAAATAGTTCTACGGCTACTACGGATGGTCCGTAGTAGCCGTAGAATTATTTCTATTATATATATATATATATACTTTCACAGGTTCGGATCGGATTCGGATCGGACGTAGTGCGAAACCGCTCTTATCTAGACGGCCCTTCTCTACATATAATTACATTTTTTAATATAAAATACAGAAAGACTTTTATATTATGGCGTAAAAGTAAGTACTTACATGACAGACCGATTACTTGCCAAATGAAAGTTTGAGCTTTATAAGAAAATGACCTTTAATGACCTTTCAACCTTTAAAGCAAGAGTAAACAGGCATTTTCTGGGCTCGCTCGTTCCATCGTAGACCTCATCTATCGCTTACCATCAGACGAGATCGGGGACAAGATTGTGATAATTCTGAATTTAAAAAAAAAAGAATCAGTTTTTGTGCTAGATGGGCTTTAAAAATTAAATAATAATAAATTTTTGAAGCTTAATTAGTAAAAAGCCATACAAATATGTCATAATAGTAGATTATACAGTGTAGTATAGAGTACACAAGTGAAAAAAAAGGGAATTTAATTCGAGGTACGAAGTTGGATCCCGAGAGCAGCGAAGGATTCTAGAGTAGAATCCCGAGCGTAGCGAGGGATTCTAGATTAGAATCCTGAGCGGAGCGAGGGATACAAGGACCGAGATAATTTTTTTTTTCACGAGTTGTGTACTCTACTTTTTACCATTGACTGTGAGAAAATAAATAGGAGTCTAATATTTATATTCATAGAATTTTATTATATAATCAGTAATAAAAGAACAAAGGATTAAATATAAACATTAAAAAATTATAGTGAAATTAGAACAGTTTTCAAAATTCAGTGTTATATTCTTGTTTGGTTTTGAAACTGTCGTATTAGATAAGACTTGGGTATTTGGCAAAGTCGCCGTATTTTGTGGTTGCTGTTGCTGAGAAAGCTGTAATGTAGTTGTTTTACAAGGTTTTCCTTTCGATGTTGAAGGGCGCGCCGGAGATAGTGGCGCAGAAGGGTCAACAGCAGACGGTTTTAGATTTATACTGTCAATTATTCGGCTGCATCTTTTGGATTTGTTTTCGATCGAATCCTCGATATAGCTTTCTGCTACTGTGCTGGACCTCCACCCTCCGTGGCGTTTCAGTTCTGTAAGATCAGCACCTGAATTTGCTAAAAGGGTGGCAGAGCTTCTACGGAAACAATGTCCTGTGTACTTTTCGGGATTTGGTAGATTTAAGAATGTGGCAATCTCTTTTGGCATCGCACCTATTTTGTTAATTCCAATAGGTTGCCGAGTACATTTTCCGCCATGGTATTGTAAGAAAAACCTATCGGTTTTTGTATTAGTGGGCCTTATAGCTTGATATTTTTCGACGATTTTAACGTATTCCTGCCGTATTACGAACGTTCTATCAATTTTAGTTTTTGTATCAGTTAAAACAACCAGTAATAAATTTTCCGAGTGTTTTTGGATGTCGTTCATAGTTATTTTTAATAATTCGTTACTGCGACAGGCCCCATTCACGCCAAAAATTAGCACAACCTGTGAACAATAATTAAAAAAATATGTATTTACAGGAAAACTTTAAAAGTTCAGTAGGTTTGTAAATAAATATGTTTTAAGTAGGTACTTACTTTTACGGCCAGAAAACTGTGGTCAGGTGCATCATTTAGAAAACGTTCAATGTTTTGGGAGGTTAGCACTCTAGATTTCTTTGGCTTATCACCCTCAGACAGCCGTTTTAAGTATGTCACTAACTTTGAATAGTTTGAAATATCAATGTTGTGTTTTATTCTCACTGTTGATTTTAGCATAGAATATATGCTCCAAAGTGTCGACGCCTTCTTCGTCTTGGTTAATTCGTTGAAATAGTTAAGAAATACGCATTCTGAGAAGGTATTGGCGCCATTCGTGGTTTTCCAGTCGCAGAACAAATTGTATGTTTTCAGATACAAATCCCGAGATTTTGGCGGCAACAAATCATCTACTATAACTGCTGCGTTAGTACGAAATGATTCCGGAGTCAGTGTCTCATTTTCGTCATCGGAAGAACTCATTTTGTTTCAGTTATTATGTTAATAAATTTTCCAATGACACAAAACAACCACGATAACAGAGAGAAAAGAACTTAAAATTGGCGGTTTTTTTTTTAATATAATCGTATAGCTCTATGGAATAGATCCATTTAGCCAGCCAGTAGGTACTTTCAGCACGTTTCAAATTTTTTTTACATAATTCGTGCTTGTTCCAAATTCAAAAAGTCTTTATTCACTCAGTGAGTAAAAGAGCGTTTTATTCACTGTTATCGATGAATAAAGTGCCCTTTTTCGAGTGGCAATGGTAAAAATATTTTTTCAACACACTTGCTCATAAAATGGCTCTAATTTCACCGCAATTAGGCACATAATGACACCTGTAATCAAAATGTGACTTTTTCTTTACTATTATTCACAAGTGAGTTATAGGTATTTTTTTTAATTGGTTGAGTTGCTTTGTTTTTAAAAAAGTTTCGAAACAAAAAAGATCGTGTTCAATAGTACAAATAAATTAACGTACCTACCTATTGCTTGCTAGTTTCATGCAACTTCGTATTTAAACAGATAAATTTCAACTTGTACGTTTTTAATAAATACAACTTTCACTCAAATATAACTTTTGTTTTTTCTGTGATAAAGAAAACTTTGAATTACCCATTTTGTACGTGGCTAAAACGCTATCCGAGAAAAGCCAAAAAAAAAATGAAACCTCATTCTTTTAGTCTATGGCCGATCTGTTAGATGCGCGCGCATAGGAAAACTGATTAATTTTTCCCGCCATTGCGAAAAAAATTTTCACAACGCGTTTTCACTGTTGAAATTATAGTTATTTATTAATTAAAATGTCTACAAGTACTAGCTATGAAGAAAGTGATTTATGTTGTACACCACCCGATATAAGATGTGAAGCCCTTAACGTTATGGAAAGTTTAGTACTTGGAAACTCCAAGGCCAAATATCTATTAGCGTACCAAAATTTCATACAATGGCAAAACAACAAGAGTACGCAGTCTTTTTCAGAAAATATGTTCATGGCGTACTTTAAAGAATTATCTTCTAAGTACAAACCTAGCTCTTTGTGGTGTATATACTCAATGTTAAAAGCACAGTCCGAACAAAGAATGGAGTGGACTTAAAAACATACTCTAATTTGTCAGCTTATCTAAAGAGACTATCCATAGATAAAATAAATAACTAGATGTGGTCAACAGAAGAAATTATATCGGAACCGTGTGTCTCCAGTTAGGCGCTGGGCGGGGCAACAACTACACATGCAGTTTAATAAAATCAATAGATACGCACTCGCGCACACACCCGCATTTCCTAAATCAGAACGTACTATACAATCAATAATAAACCTTATTCCGTCAAACACAGCGTGTATTTACCATGCACCTTAGAATTTACCCACACAAAAACATCGGTCGCCATCGTTGTGCTGTGCAAAAGCAATTTATTTTACATATACGCTAGTGATTGACTAAATTGGAAAGTTATCGATTCTTCCATTTGTTATTGTACATTTTTTTGGGCACCTGAAAATGAACCAAATAAAAAATGGCATGTCCAGAAAATATTATAATAACAATAAACATATTATTAAGAACATAACATTACATAATTATTATTAAGTACTACCTACTAAGTATTAAGGGCTACCCTGGCGCTTTCGACTAAAATCTTAATATTTAATTATCATAGTGATAGGTCAAATAGAAGTTGATGTTAACTTACATTACTCTCTTGATCGGAACAAACCAGCCATATAGGTTGTATAGAATCCTGAAAAGTTGAATGACTGATTTTATGAATGTCCTAAAACATGAGAATAGCTTTCAGTAATAAAATAAAATTTAACCCACTTCTGCAAAAATCAGTTGTACTCTTAATTTTGAAATTGTCCATTCAGGCTGGAACATTTCTGCGCTGAAGTGAACCGAGCATTTATGGTGCTATTTTGTGTAGGGTACCAGTTAGGTGGCATGCCTGTGGCATCAATCCATTCTTTTTTTATATTACCATCTTTTGGGAAGCTGAAAAGTACGAAAACCACTTATTTATCATTTACATACATCCTAAGCTACTTCTAAACGTCACCATATAATAAGCATCGCAATAATTACGTACCACACTATAAATCAAGATCTGAATGATTTTGACGTATAATGCTAATCCATTGCTACATATGTTCAAAATATTGGTCTGCTCAACAACGTAAATACCACAGTGAGTGATGTTGATTTAGCATAATGAAACCGATTCCTACTGTAAGTGTGTTACGCAATTACCCCGCAGGTAATAGTTTAGTAGGTTATAATAGGTTTTTGTTATAAGAAAAATCCTAGTTAGTAGAGAAATTGTTAAATATATGAAAACAAACACACATCCATGCCTAACAAATAAATAGCATGAATATATTGACTTATTTTAAGCTAAATTCACTAATATATTATCTGAACCATGCCGATTATTATAACGCATTCGAAGCTTCAACGGAAGTAAAATACAAAAACCATAAAAAAATAAAGAAACAGCAACATAGGATAAGGCATAACATACGATAATTCTAAACCGAAAAACACCACCGATTATTAACCTAAAATTAAAGTAACTTACTTTACGAATATTGGTTACGCATTTCTCTAGTACTCTCTAAAAAATCAAAATAAGTAAAATAACATTATTTACACCGGGCTAAAACGGTTGACAGATTGAAAAATAAACTATTGTAGCGACAGCGACGTCGGAACTCCTTACGCATGCTGCGGGCGTAAAATAAATTGTTTATTTTTTTTACTTTTTTGTACACTTGACTTTTCAACGTATTTTTATTTCTGTCATCTCATGTAAAATAAAAGTTAAACCAATTTTCTTAGAGGTTTCCGTATGTTATAAAAAACTTTTTACCGGTCTTTAGTTTTGTATTTTCGTTTTTGGCACCGACTTCCGAAATTAAAGTTATTTTTCACTTTGCAGTGTTTTTTGGGAGTCGGTTTAATTTTTTGGTAAAAAGTTTTTATTTCACTCTTTTTAGTTGGTCGATTTTTAATTTACCTAGTTACAAGAGCCTAAATGTCAACTACTTATATTAATTTACAAAATATTGCTTTTCCCAATGTTGGGCTGTTATTTGTTGAGGAGTTCTCCTGGTAGTTCACCATCAGCTTCACTTCACCATATGCATTATGACGAGCATATTGTGCTTAATAACCACATTCAAGTAATCGAAGCGGAACACATGAACTACTTATTATTCCTACTTATATATTGAGTAGTTCCAGTGGCCATCGGTGGTCTTCATCATCAGGTCTACTTCACAAATGGTGCTTTTCGAATGCAACTACACAAGTTACTATAAAAATACTCAAATCACTATAGGTGTGCCTATAATATTTGAAGAGTTCCCTCGATTTCTCTAGGATCCCATCATCAGATCCTGACTTGGTGACAATGCGACCAATTTCAAAGTATACCCTTTCAAACAAAAAAAGAATTTTCCAAATCGGTTCAGCCGTCTCCGAGTAATCGGTGATCATACATAAAAAAATAATAATAATATACGCGTCGAATTGATAACCTCCTCCTTTTTTTGTCGTCGGTTGAAAAACCCCTAAACTATAATAGCAATATTTCATTCGTCAATCGACATTGCTGTCGATAGCATACGTTAGTGGATCTGCACAAGCACATCACTAATTCGTCGCAAGAAGTGGCGGCCTCACTACGCGATGAATCCGCGTAATACAGTTTCGTATGTTATTTTTACATTGCTTGTCCAGTTACTTAGTGACGAACTCAGGTGGTGGTTAAGGAGCAATGTATTTATAGCAAAAGTAGTACAGTCGTTCTGATATTTGAAAACAAAAATAACATAGTAAAACCAAGAAAGATTTTACGATGTATTGTTTTTCATGATTTTAAAGACAAATATTGTAAAATACTTGTACTTACATATGGTAAGTGTTCCATGATTCACATAGTTTTGATTTTGGCTTCGGTTTTTACAAGATACCACAGAAAAACTCGGCATTCATATATGTTATCACGATCGCCGTCGAAAGCGCACTAGTTCGCAGAGACGGCCACTTGCCTGTGACATGAGCCCTGTGGCCATGTCGCGCGGACACCGATACGCCCCCTTACCACTTCTCCTATATTTTTGATTTCTGTGAGACTATCCGATGGATTTAGAAGCAAGAAATCAAAGGTTTTATCGTCTAACGATGTTGAAAAATTTATAAAAGATGCTCCAGATAACCAATATCTGGCTACTAAGGTTAGTTAAATTATCTAATTTTATATATCTACGCGACTTCAGACTGTGTTGTGTGTTGAACTTAATTATTGTTTCTTTTTTTCAGGTTGCTTTAATATTTGGTGTAACTGGTGCATGTAGGATACAAGAATTAACAAATATAACTGTAAAAGACATAGAGAACCATGGCCAGATGCTTTTAGTGAAGATACCTATCACGAAAAATAAAATACCTAGGTCATTCACCATACACGGTCCATTCTATGAAATTGTTAAGAATGAAAGTTTGCGTTCACCAAAAGCGAAAAATGACCGTTTCTTTCTAAATTACCAGAAAGGTAAATGTACCTGTCAGCCAATAGGTATAAACAAATTTGGTTCTATGTCTAAAGAAATCGCTAAGTTTTTAGATTTAGTAGATGCTGAGAGCTACACTGGACATAGTTTCAGAAGAACTTCAGCTACATTGCTGGCTAATTCAGGAGCTGATATAATGACTTTCAAGCATCATGGTGGATGGCGATCTTACAATGTAGCAGAATCATACGTAGAAGATTCCACAAAACAAAACAAGAAAGAAATTGGTGCAAAAATCACAAAAAGAATTAGACTTGATTCTGAGGTGCGTCCTACTGGCGAAACACCAAGTACATCCAATGATTGGATTTCACCTACCTACACGAGTAATGAACCATCTCAAATAACAATACAACATGAAAGTATTTCAGCAAATAATCTGTCTGATGAGACCGCTATGCCATCAAAAACAGTTAATTATAATTTTAGCTAATGCACATTTACTAATTGTTTCTCTAAATAAACTTTTTACTCACTAAATAAATGGCTTTTTAGTATTATTTTCTACACAAGTGTGTTGAAAAACGTCGTATGATACACGTGTGTATTGATGATTACCGTCCTCGGCTCTCTTAAAACCCTCACCTCAATGGCGCCTCAGCGGTAATCACCAACATTACACACTTGAGCCATAATGTACTATTTTACGAAATGATTTTTACCTGATTGCGTCAACGAGAGTCTTAAAAAAAATACTGTTTCTCAGACAGTTTGTTTGACTTTATTGAAGACTAGTACTCACGCGGGGCTTCGCTGCCGTGGATTCTATCACGGTAAAAACATAACTCTCCTTTTTTGCAGTCGCGTAAAAAGTAGCCTATAACCTTCCTCAAGCTTCAAGCTACTTCCATACCAAATTGCATCCAAATCCACCTAGTACTTTCGAAGATTAGCGCGTTCAAGCAAACAAACAAACTTTTCCGCTTTATAATATTAGTATAGATTGATGTATTATTATAAGGTGAATATTTAAGATAATATTAGCACATATCGCCTGAAACACAGGTTTACCTAGGTAAACCTGTGTTTTAGGCGATATGTGTGTAAGGTAATTAAATTCATGTGCCTGAACTAGTTCAGGCACATGAATTTAATTACCTTAAGCAAAACAAGACTGTAAGTATACATCTATGTAGTAGTCAGAAATTTTGAATAAATGATTTTATTTGATTGGTTGAACCACTATTAACTGGTTAACTAGTTCACAAAATTAATTTGGAAAACGTATTATGTAAATCAATATTTCTAGTGATAGTGAGATTTTTGCAATGGTGGTAGTTATATTATGATCAACTTTTCAACCGACGACAAAAAGAGGAGGTTATCAATTCGACGCGAACCTACATTTTTTTTTTTTTTTTTTTTTTTATGTATGATCACCGATTACTCGGAGACGGCTGAACTGATTTGGAAAATTCTTTTTTGTTTGAAAGGGTATACTTCGGAATTGGTCCCATTGTCACCAGGTCAGGATCTGATGATGGGATCCTGGAGAAATCGAGGGAACTCTTCAAATATTATAGGCACACCTATGGCGTTTTGGGTATTTCTTATAGTAACTTGTGCAGTTTCTCTCAAAAAGTACCATTTGGGGAAGTAGAACTGATGATGAAGACCACAGATGGCCGCCGAACCTACTCAAAAATAAGTATTTCATGGATTGCGATTCGATTACTTGAATATAGATGTTAAGCACTTTATGCTCTTCACAATGCATATGGTGATGTAGAGCTGATGGTGAAGTACCAGGAGAACTCCTCAACAATTAACGGCCCAGCATTGGGAAAAGCAATATTTTGTAGACGGTTATAGGTAGTTGACATTTAGGCTCTTGTAACTAGGTAAATTAAAAAACGATCAACTAAAAAGAGTGAAATAAAAACTTTTTACCAAAAAATTAAACCGACTCCCGAACCGGTAAAAAGTTTTTTTCATACCCATATCAGGAGAGTGCACAAAAAATAACTAGTCCAGCTTCTTGGGCCGTGCCCCATATTGGATTTAAAATGACGTAACTTAATGAGCTAACCATGCATTGTCTTCTAAACAAAACATGTGTGCAATTTTTTATATTAATCGGTAGAGGATAACTGCTTTAAAATTCATTAGCATGATTAAACCCGGACATACATACATATTGCAGGTTTTTTTTTGGTTTTTTATTGAAAACAGTTTAGCGTTGGACCACCATTTCACCAGATAGTAAGTGATGATGTGGTCGAAGATGGAGCACGCGTTAAAGACTCCTAGGTTATAGCTATGGGGAAACACAGACTCTGGCAGCGAATTCCACTCGTTAGCCGTACGCACAATGAAGGTATTCCCAAAACGTTTTGTGCATATGGGTGGGATATGCCCACCATGTAACGAAAGGCGCTTCGCCGTTTGTCTTGTAGTCCGATGATGGAACGGGCTTGGCGGAATTGAATTGTGTAATTCCATCGCACACTCCCCGAAATATAACCGATAGAAAACCAATCATTAAATAAAGGCTTGTAAACATTGTCATTTTTTAAATTTATTTATTAGACACTAGTGTTGCCCAAACGAGAGTCTCGCAAGAGTCTTGCAATTAGCGATTATCCTATTGCTATTTAACGGTAGTTGAGATCTCAGAACAATGTAACAGACTCTGTTACATTGTTCTGAGATCTCAACTACCGTTTAATAAATAGCAATAGGATAATCGCTAATTGCAAGACTCTTGCGAGACTCTCGTTTGGGCAACACTATTAGACACAATATGGCATTATCAATATCTATACCAGTTAAAGTTGTAATTATCATGCTAACTCCCTCCGGGCCGTGCTTAATTACAGCAATTCATTAGGATAATGAGTGACTAATTGAATCGCTTAGCCACGATAGGTACCCTTTGTTTATATCTATTCCCTATTATGTATTTGTAACATATTTATTTAACATTTATGGACGTGTAACAAACTAAAACTTAAAATATTTTATTTCACATACTTATAAGACGTAAGAAACTAGTGTACGACTTCGATATTGGTAATTTCCTATGGAGAAGAACTGGAAACTCCACGGTTTTTTTTATAGGCCCGCTCTTGACCTCGATCTCGCCTGATGGTAAGCGATAGATGAAGTCCACGATGTGACGAGCGAGCCCAGAAGATGCCTATTTACTCTTGCTTTAAAGACTGAACGGTCAAGTAGCAGGGAACACAGAAGCCGGCAGAGAATTCCACAGCTTGGCTGTGCGCACAATAAATGTGGAAGAGAAGCGCTTGGTACAACAAGACGGTATATCAACCAAGTGTGGATGGTACCCAGCCGTGCGTCTGGTAGACCGGTAGTGAAAGGGAGATAGAGGAATCAGGTCATGGAGCTCCTGCGTACACTCCCCGAAGTTGAATCTATAGAAAACCGACTGTTAATCTTTAGAACAGCCATTAGAGGTACACAGGAAAACATATTGTATACATATATATAATATATACACGCTAACCAAACAAGAATGCAAAATAAAACTTTTGGACTATCTCCTTAAATGTGATTACACTACTACAGAAGCGATCTAGATATACTTAAAGTTTTAAGATGATCCCATCCACAGTCACACTACACAAAAGCATTCAATACAAAATACAAATAACACTCCTACATTACACAAAACAACACTAAATTACAACTTACTATACACTATACCATACTTTCTGTATACTTGTAAGTCATACTACACTAAAACACTTTATAATGATGTACATAATATATTGTAACTGATTGTTCATTCGAATTGTAAACTGCGTCCTTATATACAGGCTCGGCCTAGCTCAGGCGCAGTTGCTGACTTTATTTTTATTATTATCTAAATTCTGTGCTTTAATGAATGTTTATTTTTAATGACTATTATGCTGTACAAATGTAAAATGTAATAAGCACAATATGGTGCAAAAATAAATTAAATTATTATTATTATATCAATAATCAGCCTATTACGTTTCGACACGGCAGGGACACAGGCCGCCTCACGGTATCGTGTTAGCGTGACGAGGTCTGCGTCCGCCTTGACAAGATTGGCGCCACATTTTCTGGCTTCTTTTTCCGTAATGACTGTCAAAGATGTACAAATGACAACCGGGACGATAGCGTAACGTGTTTCCCGAGGAATGGATATTTCGATATGTTTAGATAGTCATCCGTTCACTGATCGACTGCGGCATGCGTTATTTTTTTTTATGATAATAGGTTCGCGTTTGACCACCATGCCACCTGATGGTACCTAAGTGACGATGTGGTCGAAGATGGAGCACGCTTACCTAAAAGTTACCTATTCACTCTTGACTTAAAGACCCCTAGGTTATAGCTATCAGGAAACACATACTCCGGCAGGGAATTCCACTCCTTAGCCGTACGTAAGTAAGAAAGTATTCCCAAAACGTTTTGTGCGTATGGGTGGGATGTCCACCATGTAACGATGGCGCATCACCGTTTGTCTTGTAGTGCGATGATGGAAATACTTAACATTGAAGAACAACTTGTATGCCTTTTGTTTAATTAATGAACCACGAGCTTCTAAAGTCTCTTTAGTAAATGTCATAATATATGTAAGATCTATATTACCAATCTACACGCTTAGTAGAAGATTAAGACGTTACACTAAATTAGTCTTCAGTATCCCACATAACCATACGTTCACATTAACCACTCCATAGACGGTACCGTCCTCTGGGTGACATTATATCACGCATTATATAACGCAAATAAATCATGTTTATCTAAGTCCCGGATTGCTCTGCAGGGAGTTGGCGTAAAACCAATACAAAACGATTTGCTCTAACATTTTTGGTAGGCGCCATCGCTTTTCGGCAACGGTTTTAAAATGTCACGTTGTTTTTAGAAATGTTTGTGTTTTGTTTTAAAAGCGGTTTAGGAACCAATTCAATATAGCGAATGGAAATATTTTTGTAACCTTTTAGCTTTAGTTGGTGTAACGATGTTCAGTTATTTTTTACGTAGAACTTCGTTCTTTTTGTAAATCAGCATAAATTCGTTGTAAATCTAATGGAATCTGTAAATCTGACTTTTCCTTTGTCAAGGTCAGTTTGTTCTGCTGGAGTTGTGGGAATGCTGTAGTTCTGGAACGCAAGGGCAATTGAAGGATCAGAGTGGGGTTTTCACGCCTTTCCACTCCAACCAGTGACAAAGGAATCATTTAATGATTTCCCCCGAAAGTTAAATCCCCCTATTTGTTAAATACAAAACTTAGTCTACTCTTACTTCCAAAATAAGTTAAAAGCATGTCCCACTATCACACAACGGATACATTAAGCCCAGTCAATACTGGTCTAATCGAAAGTATCTTTAACGAACTTTAAATTAACTATACTTAGAATTCTTAAACACTACAAATCTACGCAACTCATTCATCATTATATGCAACTGTGGACCAGAATATGCAAAGCGCCTACAGTTACACTTCTAAGACTATTCTCATAGTGACTGCAACGTGCTGTTAGTTTTCGAGCAGGCGCGCGCGCACACGTAATACGTAAATATAATGTTTTAATCATTTGCAATAACTTGCTTTTTTCTTGCCTTGTATATAAAAATAATACAGTCGAATTGAGGACCTCCTTCCTTTTAAGAAGTTGATTAAAACGAAGGATTTTTGGGGAAAAGACCTGGGAGTGTGGGATTTATACCTTACTAAAACCTCTTCGGAGAATACCATAATGACATAGAAAGGGCACTGTATTTTTTTAATTGACAACATAGACTCGTGTTTGGCCACCATCTCACCTGATGGCAAGTGATTTTGTGGTCGAAGATGAAGCACGCTTACCTAGTAGTAACCTGTTCACTCTTGACTTAAATATCAGGTTACCCAGGATAACCTGGGTAACCTGATACCTATAAAGCTATCAGGAAACACAGTCTTCAGCAGGGAATTCCATTCCTTAACTGTACGCATAATTAAAGTATTCCAGTTACCTCTAAAAGGACTACTCCGAAACTTACTATGTGCAACGCGTATAGGACAGAACCCTGTCAAACCCACGATTTCCAACTCACAAGTCGTGCCTCTAATCACTGGACTACCTCTACTCTCCAGCTAAAAGAAAGCAAAAACATTTTACCTTACAATACTGTTTTTCATATACAAGCCAATCAAAATCAAATCCTAAAATAATATCTAATACCTCACCAAAACACACGTTGAGACTAACCATTATTATATCATCCACAATATGAAGTCTTTATCAAGGACAGCCACCTTGGTCCTAAATAAACAGTTGAAGGTTAAGTTCACTCGTCTACCCGCTCAGCTCAACAGAGCTCACCGTTACGTTATTTATTAAATAGCTCAACATAAGCAACACTATTGATCTTACTGTGTGGCCTTGGATCTTTTAGTTTGGGTACGTTTAGATAGTTGATGTCTTCTGGGAAGCCGTTAGTTAGGTTTGAAATGTTTGTAACTAAAATTACAGCAAATAATTAAAGCATTTGTAACTGTTTCTCCCGCCCTTCAGCCTATTACGGGTCAATTTTCGAAAAATAAGTATCCTATGCTTGACGCGGGTTTTGCAACAATCTTCATTCTTAATAACAACAAAATAAGTTAAAAGGATTAGCGGAGAAAGCGTAACAGACGGACATACAAATTTTCGCATTTATAATATTAGCATGAATTATGAGAAATTGTAACAAAAATTATAAATTATTTTATATAGACCTTTTGCCTGTCATTCTAACCTCCATAAAGTTGATACCTAATTGATAAGGCTGATTTGTTTTACTCGGTACATATGTAAGAAAAATGAGTCTCACTCTTGTCACGGATTTAATCCATATACTTGGAAATAATAATATCAATAATATATTTTTTTTATTAAAAAATTGGTTCGAGTTTGACCACCATCTCACCCGATGGTAAGTGATGATGTGGTCGAAGATGGAGCACGCTTACCTAAAAGTAACCTATTCACTCTTGACTTAAAGACTCCTAGGTTATAGCTTTATTTATTACATAAATAAAGGAGATTGTAGTGCATAAGACATAAAGGAAGGAAAAACTAGGTGGATACCCCATTTTTTGGCTGTTATTACTATCGATCCTCTAAAAAAGTATTATTATCTGACTCAAAAAAAGAAGACACACTCCACGTTATTTTTAACCGACTTCTATAAAAGGAGGAGGTTCTCAATTCGGATGTTTGTATTTTTTTTTTTTTTTATGTTTGTCCACGCATAACTCCGTCGTTTGCCAACCGATTTGAAAAATTCTGATTTTGTTAGAAAGGGTATACTTCCCAAATGGTCCCATGAAAATTTTATCGAAATCGGACAAGCCGTTTCTGAAAAATCAACAAAAGTCTAAAAAAATATTTACATTGATGACCTTTTCGGTTACTCTATATTGTGTTTTTTGTTCGCGCGTTTTTAGTTGTAGTTGACATTTTAGCTTTTATAACTAGATTAATTACAAATTGACCCACTAAAAAGCGCGAAAATAAAAACTTTTTTGCAAAAAAATAAAACCGACTTCCATATCAAAACACTACAAAGCCAAAAATAATTTTAATTTCGGAAGGCGGTGTGAAAAAAAAGAAAATACAAAACCAATAACACTGACTACCGAAATTAAAATTATTTTTGGCTTTGTAGTGTTTTGATATGGAAGTCGGTTTTATATTTTTGCAAAAAAGTTTTTTTGTTCGCGCATAACTCCGTCATTTACGAACCGATTTGGAAAATTCACTGACCCACTAAAAAGCACGAAAATAAAAACTTTTTTGCAAAAAATAAAACCGACTTCCATATCAAAACACTACAAAGCCAAAAATAATTTTAATTTCGGTAGTCGGGGTTATTGGTTTTGTATTTTTAACCGACTTCTAAAAAAGGAGGAGGTTCTCAATTCGGATGTTTGTATTTTTTTTTTTTTTCTTTTTTTTTGCTTTCTTTTTGATATGGAAGTCGGTTTTATTTTTTGCAAAAAAGTTTTTTTTATGTTTGTTTAGCGATATTCATCAATTTCATGATATGGTTAGCGCACTGGTTGAGAGAATGGCTACCGCATTGCATGTCGCGGATTCAGTTTGGCACGGGAAAAATATTGGTATGGCGTAAATATAGTTGTTCCGAGTATGGCTGTTTGTAATTCTAAGATTACGTATAAATGTTTGATAATGCATCTCAAAAAAACTCAGTTTTGCAGATGTTAAAAAAAAACAAATATTTAATATTTGTTTTTTTTTTTTAACATCTGCAAAACTGAGTTTTTTCAAAACTAAATAAATTTTATTTTGCTAATAGGTTAAGTTAAATATAACACTTTTACACGCCATTGTTTTTTGAAGTGAAAACTTCTTTAGCGGCGCTGAGCACTTTTTGTATGGGTAAAAACCATTGATATACTAAAAACCCAAGATGCACACTCAACGTCTCAAAACCGTCCGCATAAAATGAGTGCTTAATTCTAAATTATGCGCTGATTTCAAATAGTATCGCGTCACTCGCGTCTAGGTTCACACGTCAAAAATGCCAAAATTTTCTTTGTAAAAACAACCTTAAACAATTGTCATAAGATAGAATTTGCAAAAACATATTTTGTACTTATAGCATATCTATTACTACGTAGGTGGTGAGTGTTTGGCGACAGTTTCGATCGTCACTTTTCTTTGAGACTGTGCATCTTGGGTTTTTAGTATATCAATGGTAAAAACTGTTAAACTCGCGTCAGGGTCACGTGACCGATCGAAAAGCGTAAGACTTTTTTTTAAGTGAAATTTTTTTTTTTTTTGAGAGTTAATGAAACGAAAAAGCGACATTATCTATGTGTTGGGACCTAGGAGTTAGGTCGCAGGGGTTGAGGTATCCCTGAGAGGGGTCGGGGGGGTGTCATGGGGAGTTCAGGGAGGTGAGGGATAAGAGGGGTCCCGTGTGGGGCGGAGTGGGGGGAGCGGGTCTCGTCGGGTGTTGAGGGGGGAGTAGAGGGGGAGTTGAGGGGGAGTTGAGGGGGAGTAGAGGGGGAGTTGAGGGGGAGTTGAGGGGCGAGTTGAGGGAGTAGTTGAGGGGTGAGTTGAGGGGTGAGTTGAGGGGTGAGTTGAGGGGTGAGTTGAGGGGTGAGTTGAGGGAGGAGTTGAGGGGTGAGTTGAGGCGTGAGTTGAGGGGTGAGTTGAGGGGTGAGTTGAGGGGTGAGTTGAGGGGTGTGTTGAGGGGTGAGTTGAGGGGTGAGTTGAGGGGTGGGTTGAGGGGTGAATTGAGGGGTGAGTTGAGGGGTGAGTTGAGGGGGAGTTGAGGGAGGAGTTGAGGGGTGAGTTGAGGGGTGAGTTGAGGGGTGAGTTGAGAGGTAAGTGGAGGGGTGAGTTGAGGGATGAGTTGAGGGGTGAGTTGAGGGGTGAGTTGAGGGGTGAGTTGAGGGTTGAGTTGAGGGGTGAGTTGAAGGGTGAGTTGAGGGGTGAGTTGAGGGGTGAGTTGAGGGATGAGTTGAGGGATGAGTTGAGGGATGAGTTGAGGGGTGAGTTGAGGGGTGAGTTGAGAGGTGATTTGAGGGGTGAGTTGAGGGATGAGTTGCGGGATGAGTTGAGGGATGAGATTAGGGATGAGATTAGGGATGAGTTGAGGGATGAGCTGAGGGATGAGGTGCGGGAGGAGTTGAGGGCTGAGTTGAGGGATGAGTTGAGGGGTGAGTTGAGGGGCGAGTTGAGGGGCAAGTTGAGGGGTGAGTTGAGGGGAATTTTTTATCCAGGATTAAACTTCTTAGGGCTATTAGCCCCAAATTTAGTGTAGATAATGCTTATTGGGATTTTTTTGGGCCCAAAAATTATTAGGGCTATTTTTAGGGGCATACATACGTTTACAAGCATCACATATATGCCCGCGGGGCGCGCGGCCGTCAGCGGCCTAGTACTACTACATTACAGATTATCTATGTACTAGTACTAGGAAGTAGTATATCTATGTAGGTACTAGTACTAGGCAGTATTCGGAAGTATTTGATGATTGTGACGCTAGTAGGCATTTAATAAGCGTCTTGAAAATATTTCCAAACTTGCACTTGCATTCATGACTGTACTATTTTAAAATTGAACGCGCTTTTTCGATATATCATATGCTGAAAAACATATTACGACACCGATTGTCCCTTGAAATGCTGTTAAGTTTGATGATGACACGAAACGTGATGATGGATCTTGCGTTACGTTTACTCCATCTGTCTCCATCTCCAAAAATGTTACAATTATATAATGTAAACATGTATGACTTTAAGAATTCCGAAATTTCAAATGAAACGCCAAGTCGGGATTTAAGCGATTTATTTAAAATAATTGATAATGTGGATTGTTAATTAAGTAAATTCTATTACAAAAGTAATTAAAATTAAGTTATATTTTATTTACCTTAATAAAACGGGAAACTCATTTAAATATTAGCCTTGAATTGCAGCAAGAAACAGGGTTTTTTGAAGTGAAAACTTCTTTAGCGTCTTTGTGATTTGAAATTTTATGAAACGAAAAAGCAACAGTAAAAAGAGACAGACATATAAATTCATAAGATTTAACGTGGGAGAAAATGAGATAGGGAGCATTATACAGTGTTTCTTATGTCGTGGAAATTTTATACAGGCAAACCAGGGCAAACGTATACCTTTGAAATTTCGTAAAGTTTTGAAGGATTTTTTTGAAGTGAAACCTTCTTTAGCGGCGTTGTGCACTTTTTTTTTGTAATGGGTAAAAAATGTTAAACTCGCGTCAAGACACGTGACCTGATCGAAAATTCGTAAGACGGACGGAGAGTAGACAGCCGGCGCGGCGTAGGAGAGGAAGTATCCCCCTCTCATTCTGCGGCGCGGCGAAAATGTATGCCTGCGCCTGCTGTTTTGTTTAGGCGGCGCAGGACGCTTGCGCGAATGTTCGTGTGTGTTAACATGAAAGTTGATTTTTCTAAGAGATAAACTTTTTAATGTAATATAAATTGTCATGTTTGTGTACGATAGCGCAATAAGTAAATATTGTATTCTACCACATAAATGATAGTACTTTTATACTGATAATTAAAGCAAATCGTGCAAAATTATTCCCTAACCATTCCAAAATATCAAAAATGCACAACGTTAATATTCAAGCTTTCACTTCTGCCGGCACTCCCGGAGTGCAACTTAGATTTTTTTTCGTAAAAATGAAGTAAATGAGGGCGATGTTTCCTAACTGACTATAATCTGTCAAGAAACACCGAAACAAACTCAGAAGTCAACGTCGCTTTTGAAGTCCATACAATCTGTAGTGATCAAATCTTATGAACCTTGCTTGCCTGTGGTGCTCTTTACAGGACAGAATCACACAGATTTGAGCAGACCTGTCGAAATAGTGCAAACATTTGTCAGTTATCGCGATTCGCGTAGCTCAACTTCGAACTTTAAGGAGCTTGAAAATTAAATCAGTAACCACTGACTTCGGTTAAATTCTTGTACCGACAAATCACGCGATCAAATCCCTTAAACTTCAGGCTATAATAATAAACTCTTTTTATTTTCTATTTCCTGTTTTGTCGAAGACGAAATTGGAAACGGAATTACATCGGAGTTCGTTCTGTATTTCTTTGGCTTCAATTCGTTCCTTGATTTCACGACAGTTAAGCGTTTAATAGAACACGCTGAGCGCTCTTGGCATATTTATTACATATCAATGTCAGTTTAGTGTTCACGATAAAACTACCGTTTACCTTAAATTGGTTAAAGAGAGTAGGTACATCTCTCTTTAACTTCATTATCTAAGTGTAGCATTGTTATTCAGTGGGAACGTCTGAAAATCTGGTTAAACAATAGGACAGGTTCACATGTGTCACCAAAACACAGTTGACAAATTTTTAATTTACAACCAACGTTTCGTATGTACCTGCTATTTATTTCACAAACAACTTACCTATTCCGCAAATGTTTTATTTTATAAACATTCGTTTGACAAACATTTATTTAGCAATTAATGCTTCTCTTTACAAATGTTTCGTATTATATTTAATCATCGCATTATATTCCAAATTATTATAAAAGTTTGTGGAAAGTCGATAGTAATTTAATATAGCAATTACATTATTATATTTTCTAAACCAAACAGAAAATGTGAGTACGCAATAACTCAAGGTCGTGGGTTCGATTCCCACCTAGGACAAATCTTTGTGTGATGAGCACGGTCATTTGTTCTTTGTCTGGCTGTAATTTATCTATAATATGTATGTATTTAGAAATATATATGTATGTTTATCAGTTGTCTAGTACCCATACCACAAGCTCTGCTTAGTTTGGGACTAGATGGCGTTGTGTGAAAAAGTTGTGGATTATTATTAAACTTCATAATGTCAGTAGCAATATTTATTTTTTTTTTTTTTTTTTTTTTATTGAAGCTCACGCTGGCAGTGCCCATTGAAGAAACATTATATCTCAAACTATCATTGAGAATAGCACGCGCATGTGTGTGTAAAATACGCTTCGTGCTGTCGTGCATCCTATTGGTCAAAATACATGCATTGGGCGATCGAATTGTGAGCCGTGCTATGCGATTATAGCCTTAAAGTTGACCATGCGGAAGATTGGTCGATAGTAAGTACGTCGATTACTAAAGTTTATTCCTACTTTAGTCATTATCATTTGCTTTGACTTTTCGCAACTATGTCGGGGTCGAATTTCTGTCTAACCAGATGCTTCATGTACTAGTACATAGAGCGGCTGCCTATCTGACATCCACAACCCAGTTACTGGGTAATACGATAACCCTTGATAAGAACGGTATCACAATTTTCTTAGTTCTAACTACCCGTGACGTCAGTCAAAATGGTGTACGAATGACTGCTGGGACCAAATACTTAGTCTGCAAGCTCCTCTATTTAATTCGTACTTTAAATGGTTTAGTATTACAGAAGTGTAGAAAATAGTTGCTTCTATTTTAGATCTGTATTTTGGGAAATTATCAGCTTGATTTTGTTTATTTAGTCAAGGAAATAACTACATATAATTGGACATTAAAAACATTTGATGAAATGAAACCCAATCAACCAATTTCAATAACATTCGTGTGTATCTACAATATGTGGGTTGTACAAACCAGGGTTTACCGTTGAAATATATAAAAGGGCACAGGAAAAAATCCAGTAGAAACCTCAAAAGGTTGCCATGAATTACGTATTCACGACGTAAAACACACTTCACAAAATAACGGACAGCGTTATGGTTGGTTCAAGTTAAGAGGGTTTGGAGTTTCTCTACCAAATGATGCATCGATTATACATACAGCACCAAAAACTATTTACCTATTTGCGTTACGTAATTTCAATGTGCGTACGGCTAAGAAGTGGAATTCCTTGCCGGAGTCTGTGTTTTTGTCCGATAGCTATAACCTAGGGGTCTATAAGTCAAGAGTGAATAGCCTACTTCTAGGTAAGCGTGCTCCATCTTCAACCACATCATCACTTACCATCACGTGAGATAGCAGTCCAACACGAGCCTATTATCAATAAAAAATGTGATTTAGTGATTTACAAATCACTTGCTTTTGCTTCGCATAAACTTCGTAACATATAGGACGTTCAATTTAACCCTATAGTGCATGATTTTTATTTTCGGCTTCAAAAAAATAAATTAGCTAGAAAATATGATACTATTTCTCGGAAAAATATTTAAAAAAATCGCAACTCAATGAAAATATTACTTATATAAGCTTTTCCGTATGTCCCACATCTGTCACATCATGCAATATAATTAATCTAAATCTTTACTATGTATTAGGAACAGGTATGAATGAAATAAACTCATAATAATCAAATTTTATTCATGAAAATAATGTATTTATTATATTAACTCATTTAGTCTTTGGTTAGCGAACCTTACAATCAAAATATTTGTACTTATAATAATAGGAACTTTTAGAGAAAAATAGGATTATTTTGTGAAAAATAAACACATATCGAAGAACAGAATCATAAAAATTACGAAATTACTAGTGGAATGACAGAAAACAGTTCTTGTCCTTGTTGTCCTGTGCCTGGTTACATTTCTGGCAAATCACAAAAGATTTCCCCTTACAAGCTTACGCCGCGTCCTAACATTCGCCGTTGATACATAATTCTTCAGCAATTCGGAAACATGTAGTTTTACATGTATGTATGTATATAAGTGTAACGAGATGCTGCCTACGACTTTATTTGTGTGAATATGTCTGCTCCTGCTCTGGGTGGAGCGGAAAAGAGTGTCAGACTTCTACTGACAAAAAACCCAAGCTATTCCTTTGGTTGCCCTCACATTCCAGGGCCATGGTATCTCATAAGCAAGCCGCCTCTACCTTCTTTCCATGCTTGATGTTAGACTTTTTTAGAACAGCATAATTGATATACAGGATCGGTCGTAGATTGAGTGTCAGAAGATTCAAGTTTCGATCGAGCGCAAGGCTTATAGGCGACGAGGTGCTATCGGGCAAGCTTCACAGTCTGGCTCATCGGCGAATCGTTGCTTGCCTGTTTTCTATAGATTGTACTTCGGGGAGTGTGCGCAGGAGCTCCATGATCTGATTCCTCCATCTCCATTTCACTACCGGTCTACCAGACGCAAGGCTGGGTACCATTCACACTTGGTTGATATACCGTCTTCTCGTACCAAGCGCTTCTCGTCCACATTTATTGTGCGCACAGCCAAGTTGTGGAATTCTCTGCCAGCTTCTGTGTTCCCCGCCACTTATGACCTTTCAGCCTTTAAAGCAAGAGTAAATAGGCATCTTCTGGGCTCGCTCGTCACATCGTAGACCTCATTTATCGCATACCATCAGGCGAGATCGAGGTCAAGAGTGGGCTCATCCGTAATAAAAAAAAAGTTTTTATACCAAGCTGAATCTCAAAGTAATATTTTAAAATTCTTAAGGAACAGCAACGTTGTTCTAAAGAAAAAAAAAAGTTTCTCTGTATGTTTCTTGTATAGAATATTTTGTATGTATCATTTGCTGCCTTATCCAATGAGGAGGATCTTGTAGCTAATTAATAACGGCCACACAGGTCGATTTTCAATGTTAAACAACACTTGCCGAGGTCTATCTGCGGATGGGCGATTATCTTAACATATCGAAATTATTTTGTGTCTCGCAAAGCACGTTAAACCGTTGGACCCCGCTTTCATTTGTAGTCTTTAAAACCAGGCAGTCTAAAATAATTTTCACGCAAGCTCCGCCCCCATGCACCCCGGTTAGGCTGTTGTATGCTAAAGGCTAACGCAGCAGTAATAATAAAGTTGTATATCGCGTACGCTCTTTCGCCATGGTCGGGTTCGAAACTACCGTTGTGTACTAAACGCTAATTCAGCAGTAATAAAGTTGAATATCGCGTGCGCTTTTTTACCATGTTCTTGTTGGAAACTAAATGTCGTAAGTCTCAATTCTTATTTCGTTTATAACTAAAGTAATAATTGATCTAGAGAAAAAATATCCTACATTTGGATAATGTATACTAATATTATAAAGCGGAAAAGTTTGTTTGTTTGTTTTATTGCTTGAACGCGCTAATCTTCAAAAGTACTGGGTGGAATTGGATGCAATTTGGTATGGAAGTAGCTTGAAGCTCGAGGAAGGTTATAGGCTACTTGTTATAACGCGACTGCAAAAAAGGAGAGTTATGTTTTTACCGTGATAAAATCCACGGGAGCGAAGCCCCGCGTGAGTACTAGTAAACTGTATTTTCTTACTGTCAATACTAATTTTGGACATAAAAGCCGAGTAATCTTGATTACATTTTTAATAATCTTTAAAAAAAGACATGATTTTCGATCAAAAAATGAATCGAGCGACAATGTTCCAATTACGAAACTGGTCTAGACATGGAAAGAAAAAGATCCAATAAATCATATAATAAAGTTCCACTTTGATTGTATGCGAGATTTTTTCAGAACATTAATGCAAAATTACATACAATTTAGGCAGCCTCCTCTTAACAGTCCAGTAACCCAGCTACTCGATTGTGTAGGTCAGATAGGCGGTTTCTGAATGCGAAACACTAGTATTCAGCTGCATCAAATTAGTCTGGAAAACAACCCTGATATAACTGAAAAAAGACTAAGCAGATGGTAGCTGCAATAGAAACAGCGACTGTACTGTTCTATAGTACATTGTTCACCGAGAGGAGAAAGTGATCGATTACCGTAGAGGGTGTCGTTTGAAGCCCGAGCCGTAGGCGAGGGCTTTAAAACACCCGAGATCGGGAATCGCACTTTCTCTCGAGTGATACATAGTGCTACGTACATTTATACTACACCTACGAGGAAAATAAAAAACTAAATCTTTACTAATTGAAATTTATATTGAATTTGTTGCAGTTAGTGAAGCTTAATGTAAACACTATTTCCATTAATATATTTTTTAATTGATTTCTGTGGTAAAATGTTATCAATCAGTATTTTTTCTGTTTCCTTCAACTGCGGCGGAGTTAAAAAATCTTCATCATCACTATCACTACTTATTATTTTGATAGTTTTATTTTACTTTCTACGAAAACTGAATCCTCAAACAACACACCAAGGAACTTGTACCTAAACTGGAATGCGGACGCGAAGCTCAAATCCGTTCCGAAGAGTATACCCTTGAAGGACCTAGCTATCTCTTTCTAGTAGTGTGGATATCAATTCGCGATAAACGTAAGGACAATTTTATTTGATGCAATATTTGCAGGTTTTTTAAGACACTTATTATTAACCTTACAAATGGTGTATTTCTGTTACCGCTATAACAAAAAATACAAAAAATTAATTAAAATAAATATTTAAGGGAGACTCCCATACAACAGTTGTGATTTTTTTGGCGCTTATTATAGGTAATGGTTCCGTACCACTCATTACCTACCTATAAAAATACCCTTACTAGTACTTGGCCGGTTTTTTTCTTAACAACGTATTAAATAGAAATAAATAAATAAATTCAATTATGAATACAAAGGTCTGTATCGGTCTGTTACGCTTTCACGGTTAAATCACAGAGCCGCTTTCGAAAAAATTTGGCATGGAGATAGTTTAAAACCCTGGGAACTATAAAGGGTTCTTTCTATCACAGATTTTTGAACAGTTGCTCGGTAGCGCGATATTGAGAATTCCACGCGGGCGAAAAGCTAGTTCTCAATATATATCTGAGGAACTTATATTGAGCGCGCTAATTTCTATAATAAACGCTTCGTTATGCAGACTAAATGCAAAATTGGTTTTCTTAAGCAGACTTTATTGCGTTGAATTATAAACTTTTAAAGTGGTTAAGACCCATGATACAAATACAATTATTGCAGATTGAATTAATAACAGAATCACCAGCTGGCAATTCTTCGAAGGCTTGGCCTTGGTTGGCAGTGGTATAGACGTCCAAACAAACGTGCATTAATTGGTAATCTACGTTTATTCGACACTTGTACGATCAAAACCAGTAGACTAAAAATAAAATGATGCAGTGTTTATATATAATTAAAACTACTAAAACCCTTCATGAAAAACGATGATTATAAATAGAAAGAATAACAGAAGAGATATAATTTATTTGTGTATATATTTATTTAGGTTAACCTACAATTGTTTACACTATAAATTTGCATGAAACAGTCATATTATATTTATAAGTGTAAAAATTAATTACAGGCTAACACCACATGTGCTATTTAAGATTAGAAAGCAATATTATTAACATACATAATTCTAAACATAAAGGAGGCAGATCGAATGACAATTATAAGGTTATTATTATTAGGTTGGTTCTATATTTTCTAGTTCCTCATATGTTGCAGCTGCAGGTTTGTTACAAGATTGGTTTGACACACAACCCTAAAAAATGTATTACACTATTATTAGTTAAAAGTATGGAAATAATCTTTAAATTATGAATTATTATTAATATTTGTCGACATTAACTAACTGCAGTGGATAAAAGTTAAGTAATTAAGTTATAAGTAATTATTAATATAATAAACTACACTTGTAAGCAAGTTTGCGTAGCTGAGTTTTTGGCCAAAATGATATAAAATATTTTTGCCATCAATTTGCTAACCAAAAGTCAAAAATCAACTAAAATGTCGACTTTTATGCTTATTAATTTGACTCCTTTCATAACATTCACTTACCAGATCTTTGAATGTGCCCAGTACAGGTTGTATATTCTTTTCTTTAGTGGGTTTCAATATTATAATACTTAAAACATTTATTTGTTTCGCTTTAACAGGAATCTAAAATAATAATAGATGGATGAGAACAAAATTTTAGTAGGTATTAATGGTTAAGATAGATTCAAAATGAAAATTCATCTTGTTATGCTCATATTCTATTTCGGAACGGTGATCTTCATGTCATTTGTAAAGATTGATAACTTACTTTAGGGAAAATGGATGCAATTGCATCATTTGATCTTGTTTCGAAATGCAATATTTCTTCGGGCTTGAAATGGCGGCTACAAATTTTGGAATCGTTTCTGACCTTTTTCTGTATAGAACACTGAGCCACCGGTCTCGAAGATTATCATTTCTAGGAAAGATTAAAATAACAAAAAATAATTAATAATGAGAAGAAAGAAAAATAATAAATAAGAAGAATAAAAAGAAGAACATCCACTTTTACATTGAAAACATAGTCACCCTAAATGCAATTTGTAAACAAAGTCACAAAACTTACTTAAAAAAGAAAATTCCAGACCCGGGGTACCCTTCACTCTTGCAATTAACCACAAAACACGTTCTTACCATGGTTACATTATCTTGCACTTTAATATTACGAAAACTCACAAAATTAAATATAATGCAAATTTACAAACATACAGATGTCAAGTAAACGTCAGACGGCAACGTAGTAATTGCCATGTATAGTATAATATATCACTACTAATTGTTACAAATTGCATTTTTTTTTTTGTTTTAAACATCTTGTGTTTGCATGGTAAAATAACTATAATTTTCATTAATATGCATACAGTAATAATGGTAATTCATTTTAAAGATAGAATTCCAAAGAAGTTTAAAACTAGCTGTTATTACTACAACAGACAGGTCGAAAAAATTACCATTGAAATAAATATTTTTAATCTGACACACAGAAGAAAGGGACACAGTCCACACACGCACTGTCTCGCTCGGAACGAAAAGTTCCTTCAGTTTTATGCGTGCAAGTTTATACTCTATTGTTTAACAGCTAAGAAAGACTTTCTGTATTCTTTGAATCATTCGTAAGCAATCCAGTTAGTAGGTATAAGATCCTTGCAACACACAAATTGAAAATGGCGCCAATGGCGTCTGCAATTTTCACATGTTCTTTTTTCAAATTGTTTATCCTGCCGTCGCAGGGTCGCACTGCCAGCCCGACACCATCCAACACACAGCTAGTGGCCAGTGTCATTTTGCGAACTTGGAGATAAAAACTCACTGTAAAAACTTTTTGGCTTTTGATATTTAGGTTACCGGCGCATAGTCTTACCCAAAATTAAAAAAGAAAAACCACGTAAGAAATGGATTTTCATACACTTTTCTCTCCCGCTCAGATGCGTTTTCTCCCCGCATATTTGTTCGATATGCAATGACGTACTTTCTACCGTAAATTTGATAAAGTATCAAGGTACTTTCCAAGCAGGTGTAGTATAAACGTATATTGATGTAGAATTAGTACGGGAATCTAATTGATCCCGCTCAAGTCTCCTAACTTTAACATCACCATCGTGCCTCAACAACCCGAGACAGATTTCAATTTAGAGTGTACATGTTTCTTACTCGCCCCTAATTTCCCGCACGATTGCATTCCAAACGGGACGTACCGTTCCCGCGTGTTTTATATTTGAATATTATTGCGTATGTATCGAACATGGCAGTTTTATATGGAGTACGTTTGAAAAGAGAACCTGTTTGATGTTCTCCGTAGACTTTCTGGTTTTTGTTGCGGGAGTACCTATTGATTTATTTATTTATTAAAACTTTGTGCAACACAAAATGTACAAAGGCGGACTTAATGCCATAGGCATTCTCTACCAGTCAACCAAGGGTGCTGAAGAGATAACATGGCATGGTAGTTATGTCGCGATTGATGAGTCAATTTTGTAATGCTGTAATATTTTGTGTTCTATTGTGAACCAATTTATTGTGTATATATTTTATTATTTTGTATGGGATTTGTCGTCAATGTTGTCAGCTGATAATGTGCACAAAAAGCTGGCGAATACTCTAGGCTGTTTTGGCCATGCTTAGCTTTAAGTTTGTAGTCAAAAATCTTTTAACTAAATCAATCTAAAAATAACCGAGAATATAGCGTCTACACATTCAAACGGATCGCTGTCCATTGGTAATAGGGACCAGCAGTAGTGCCTCTGTCCAAGGTAAAAGCCAGCCCTGTCAAGCGAGTGTTTACTGGACTTCGGGAAAGATCATTTATTTGTAGTTTAAAGTAGATTACATTGATTTATAAAAATGTGAAAGTGCAACAAACTATTTGAAATAAAATTGAATTTTATTTCAAATAGTTCCTCCTTAGCAGTTGATTTTTAGGGTTCCGTAGCCGAATGGCAAAAACTGAACCCTTATGGTTTCGTCATGTCTGTCTGTTTGTCTGTCTGTCCGTCCGTCTGTATGTACCGATTCTTATACAAAAATAAAAAAAAATTATAAAATTTAGTGAGCCTCCCATATATGGAACTGAAAAATACGTGTTTAGTGTCTATAGATAGATCTTTGAACATGACATTAAGGTTTCTAAAATATTTTTTCCTAAAATCTATCGTTTAAAAGTGTCTACACTTCCAAAGTGGTAAAATGAACTTCCCCCTCCTCTAACTTCTATAATAAAAGAGTGAAAAATCTACATGAAATAAATGCTGTAGATCTTATTGTAAACTTTAAACTAAAATTTGGTTGAACGAGATTAAATCAGCGGTTTATGAGATATAGCACATTTTCTAAAACCGCAAATATAACTTTGTATTTCATACAAACACTATGAAAAACAAGGTTATTTCGCGAAGTTACTACGGAACCCTTCATGGGCGAGTTTGACTCGCACTTGGCCAATTTTTTTCATAATAGGCAATGTTTAATGAGTGTCTTCAACTACCATCATGCCAAAGGACATCAACCACTTTGTATGGCGTTTGGGCTTGAACATGAACATAATTATAAATATTGCACTAGTTTTGATTTTATTGAGTGGCTTACAGTGCAAAGAAAACATATAGATAAGAAGTTTTGTATCAAATTGATTAATATAATACAAAAAAAACGGAACCCGGAAGGACGGATGCTCGCTAGGGCCGCGGGGAATATCTAAAAAGGATATGTATATAGTCAGTAAAAGTATGCCACACCCTCTCACTTCACCTTAGAGCGAGAGAAGTAAATGGATGATTTATCATTTTAAATACTCAATCGGTCAGAGTAATGCTCGGTCTTCCAGAAAAACATTATAATGTTTTGAAGCTCTATAATCGAAATATCAAATATTGATATTATTTTTTCTGGGTTTTATTTTGGCAACCCTAACTCAACGCAACCTGTACGCTGCACCGCAACTGTCACCATACACAAACAAAATAATCAATTAAAAATCTTTTTTATTCGTTTTTAATATTATTTATTTTGACACTCCTAAATAGAGACCAATGTTCACTAAATATTATTACTAAATTATTTATGAATTCCTTTTTTCCCAATACGGCTGTTTGCGGTTACGGTCCATTTCGGTTGATGTCCTTTCACTAATATTTTTGGTGGTTGAGCCGCGAAAGTGATACAGATAGACTTTTGCTTTTCTTATATTAGTATAGATTTTAAAAAACATTTTTAAAATTTTCATTCTAGCTGTGTACCTATGTAGTATAGGTATACGAGAATTAATCTTCTTAGACTCAACTATATTTTAAGATAAATACTCGTGAAACTGAAAATATGGACTCTGATTTGACTAAGGAAAACAAGCGAATCATCTCTTATCATGCCTATTTCATTAAAAACTGTTTTGCTTACTCGATAATATTTAATTTTGTCCTTACCTACGTAAATTATTTTGCTTAATCTGCATTAAATTTGTCTCTGTTCATTGTATCAGGTAAAGAAAAAATATTAAGCAAAAGCCTCTTCGTAGAATTGTTTCGAAATGAAACGTTTTTCCAACCCGACTTGCTACATGAAACAAATATTTTAGTGAATTCTTACGACGTCTAAACGAAGACATGGGACGACAGGTTATCTATTTTTAGCCTGAAATACCCGAGTCACCTTTTCTTACAAGCCCACTATAGCAAAGTGACATCAACTAACGCAAAATAAATTTTTCATGAATTCTTTCTAAGGAATATCCTCATCACTTTCACTTACCATTGTCACCTGTCGTCCTGTTCCTTCCTTAACGAAATTAAAAATGTTAAGAATTTACCAACTCTAGTTTGATAGTAACCGGTAGGGTACGTCCCCAGGGACATGCCCAACAGGCGTTACACGGAGAACTCCGGAGGGATCTCTTAAGAGGACCTGGGGCTTCCACCGCGGTACTTTTAGCGAAGCAAAAAATCTCCCACACTTCCACTCGGTCTTATTCCCAAAGATCGATCGTCCAGTTCCCCCTGATAGCAAACAAATGTGTATTATAAAATCAAAATAAAAACTTCCATGGCTTGTTCAAAAAGTTCTATTATAAAAGTTTAATGTAATGCAAGTGCTGTGCCGTACCAGTACCTATACATTAGCATAGACTAAGTTCTTCCCACATGATTTTATGATTACAAGAACCTTTATAAAACGTCAATATAGTTTGTAGGTGGAGAAATTTCTAGAACTTCCACTTACGGACGCGTAGAGGACATTTCATTCATGTGTGTAATGTTCTAGTTGTGTATGTTGGTTCTGGTTTATTTACGTTTTGTATCTAAGAAAATAGTATGATCCTTTTGTATTTTTAGGGTTCCGTAACCATAGGGTATTTTTTTATGAAATCTATGCGTGTATGGTATTTATAGACAGGTCTTTAAAAATGACATTGAGGGTTTTCATAAAGTTAATCGTTCGGCTTCCAAAGTGGTAAAATGTGTTCCCCCCCCTCTAACTTCTATATTAATGGAGTGAAAAATCTAAAAAAATATATGTCTATAGATCTTAATGTGAACTTTCAACCAATATTGGTTTGAATGAGATCGGGTCAGCAGTTTTTGAGATACAGCATATTTTCTAAAACCACAAATATAACTTTGTAATTCATACAAACACTATGAAAAACAAAGTTATTTGGCGTAGTTGTAAGAAATGTAAATAAGCTAGTTTTAAGAAATTTGTAAGGTTTCTTTGTCAAATAAATATACATATTTTATGATATTATTACAGTTACTAGGGAACCCTTCATGGGTGGAGGTATTCCTCGAAGCGCTACCATTTTGAAGCGCACCCAATGAAGCGCTCCTTTTTTATTCCTCGGAGCGCTCCTTTTCCGATAACATGGTATCGGGAGAGCTACTAAAAGGAGCGCTCCGAGGAAAAAAAAGGAGCGCTTCATTGCGATGTGTCAGAGGTGCCTGCCCGTATTACGGCTAAGCAGATTAGTTTAATTATTAAAAGTTTGAGACGTGGCAAGTCGCCGGGACACGACAGCCTCAGCATAGAACATTTGGAACATGCCGGACCGCATCTCCCTCGGCTGTTAGCATTACTGTTTACTTTCTGTATCCGACACTCCTACCTACCCGCTGATTTAATGAGAACAGTGGTTGTACCAATACTGAAAAATAAAACAGGTGACGTTAGTGACGTGGGTAATTACCGACCGATCTCGCTAGCGACTATAACGGCTAAGGTACTTGACAGTGTGTTCGAGGGACAACTTAGTAAACACCTTCAAATACACGATGCGCAATTCGGCTTTAGGCCTCAGCTATCCACTGAAAGTGCTATCTTTGCCCTCAAGCATACTGTCAGGTATTATACAAAGAGAAATACGCCAGTATATGCAGCGTTTCTAGATCTTTCCAGGGCGTTCGACCTAGTTAGGTATGACTTATTGTGGAGTAAGTTGCGCGAAGCGGGAGTGCCCGACGCCATTATAAATATGTTTCAGTATTGGTATGGCCACCAAACCAACCAAGTCAGATGGGCCAATGATTTGTCTGACGAGTACAGGTTGGAATGCGGGGTGAGACAGGGTGGATTGACCTCGCCAGCGCTTTTCAATCTGTATATAAACCAGCTGATTGTCAGGCTTAGTAGCACACAGGTTGGCTGTTCTATTGACGGTCTCTATGTCAATAGCATCAGCTATGCGGACGATATGGTCCTGCTCAGTCCGTCAGTTAGTGCACTCAGAAGGTTGTTGGCCGTCTGCGAGGCGTATGGGGAGGAACATGGTCTTGGGTATAACGTTCAAAAGAGCAAACTACTTGTTTTTAGGGTAAACCAAAAAAAACCGGCACATGTACCCCCGGTTATGTTAAGTGGGGTGGCCCTTGAACGTGTATCAGATTTTAAATACCTTGGGCACATTGTAACTGAGGATTTGAAAGATGATGCTGATATGGAAAGAGAACGGAGGGCGTTGGCTGTCCGATGCAATATGCTGGCCCGCAGGTTTGCGCGTTGTACACCAGAGGTGAAATTAACTCTTTTTAAAGCTTTTTGTCAATCGGTGTACACGTGCACTCTGTGGGTTCGGTATACGCAAAGGGCATACAACGCCCTCAGAGTTCAGTACAATAACACCTTCAGGATGTTGTTGGGGCTCCCACGTTACTGTAGCGCCTCAGGGATGTTTGCCGAAGCACGTGTGGATGGTTTCAACACCATCCTACGAAAACGGATGGCGTCCATGATGCGTAGAGTGCGTGGGAGCGCTAACAGCATTCTGAGGGTCATCAGTGATAAGCCGTGCTGCAACATCATGGCTCACTGGGTGCATGTACACGTGCATGTGCCCGGGGTGACAGGTGAGCGCGGCCGGTATAGGAAGTGATGTGTATTTTATTGTTACTAACATAGTATGTAAGTATTGTATACCTACTAACAATATTTAAATGTATAGGCGTTTGTTATTAACATAGTTTATAAGTCATGTATAATACTAACAAAACTATGGATCTTGAGGTCTGAAATAAAATATTTTTATTTTAATTTAATTTTATTTATTTTTATTAGGTGCGCTTCAAAATGGTAGCGTTTCGAGGAATACCTCCATGGGCGAGTCTGACTCGCACTTGGCCAATTTTTTAGGGTGGGTCAGCGCGGTCATTGTCAATGTTTAGAACCTCTGTTATTCCTTATACCAGTATTTACCTCGTCCTTGACATACTATTATTTTAATGAACACTCATCATCCGCTCAGCCTTTTCCCAATTATGTTGGGGTCAGTTTCCAGTCTAACCAGATGCAGCTGAGGATTTGTGTATCCAGTGTCATATTTTCTGGTTTCTGACTATCCGAACATAGAGAGTGGTTTTATAATCTTTGACCCATAACGACTGTCAAAGGTATCCAAATTACAGCCGGGACAAACTGCTTAACATGCTTTTCGAGGCATGACGGTGTCATACCGTTGACTTCCAAACTCCTGGCTACTACTGAGAAATTCCTTACAAAAAATCCGCGACGGGGACCGTTGTGGTCCCTCGGAAACCGTCCGCGTACCGTGCGTGTGCGTGGTCAAGCGACGGATGCCCGTCGCGGGCGACCGTTTAACGCAGTTTTAGCCCTTACTAACACGAAAAAGATTCATTCTAAAATAAACTTCCGTGCAAACACGAACAGTATCCCAATTTCACAACCACGCATTGCTAGATAGCTTATAAATTATTATGAGATAAAAGCCTACTGACAGTAATCATAATGTATATTTTATTCAACAGGATTTACCATTCTACATTAACGTGTCGAACAGCCTTGCCAAATGGAAATTGAAGACCATTTATATTCAAAGGATGAGCCAATCAAGCGAGCCCCATTTAATTTGGCCTAAGCAAATTATCGAAATTTATCACGAAGACAGATTTACACACAATTAGTCCGAAAGCTTTCTCCTACTGGTTATTATTAAGATATTTTGATAGTAAGTTGTTTGAGGTTGGGGTTTGAAATAATTAAGTGGAAGAGAATGGACGATTGGACGGGAATTTACATTGAATATTATTGTCTTTTGCTAAAGGGATTTCAATGTAGACTTATTTCTTACAATATTATGAAATTTACTAAGTCTTAAATAAATGTTAATATCTGTAAGATTTAAATTGATTTTTTTAAATTATGTAATCCTTGCATCTTCTCCCGGGAGAGGGCACTGGCTCCTGTAACACAGGTTTATCACCTAGCACGGGAGGCAGGGACTCAACTGGTTTTATGTAATAATTTTTAGTACAAATAAAGATTATATTATATATTATTAATGAGCAGGCTATCTATCTAACCTTTTAAAAAGTGACGGTAAACTATATAAGAATAAAATATTTTTCATTAATAAATAAAAATCTCGTGTCACAGAGTTTAGCATCAAACTCCTCCGAAACGGCTTTATTTATGATTTATTTGTGTATTTTCTGAGTATGAATGAATAGATGTTAAAATTTAAGTATCTGTTTCTAATTCGTACGGGATAAAGAATAGCAAAGTATCGATTGTTGTAACTATATTGTTAGGAACGTAACTAAATGGCTGCATATAATATTACAAAGTCGTGTCTTATTTGTTTGATATTGTTTTACATAATATGCCTTACTGTGGATTATTTAAAAAGTTAGATATACTTATAGTACCGCAGACTTTTATTTAGATCCACTTTAATCCTAAATTTTTGTAATACATTATTTTTACGTTATTTTATTTATTTAATTATTTAAACTTTATGTACAATGACTTGAGCATTACGCCAGCGCACGCGATTAAATATTTATTTAGCGGCGTAATATCCTTATTATAGGATAATTAAGAGTAGTAGCGCAATGCCTATAGCCCTCCTCATAAACTTGTCTATCATAAACCTAACTTGACAGGCCTGTTGGTCTAGTGGTCAGTGGCCCTGACTGCTATGCACAATGTCGTGGGTTCAATTCCCACCCAGGACAAATGTTTGTGTGATGAGCACGATCATTTGTTCTTTGTCTGGTTGTAATTTATCTATAATACGTATGTATTTAGAAATATATATGTATGTTTATCAGTTGTCTTGTACTCACAGCACAAGCTCTGCTTAGTTTGGGACTAGATGGCGTTGTGTGAAAGTTGTGGAATATATTATTATTGTTATAAGAAGAAATTTAATATAAAATAATATAAATAATAATAAATACATACATAATAAAATAATAATACATCATTTTTAAGTTTTCCCTGCCTTTATCAGATTTTCCTGTATCTAAACGTGAATACTTTTATTTGGCTCACTGTCTACTATACTAGATGTTTCCTGTATTTAATAGCTGTTAGTCCTCCATACTTCTTAAATAAATAAACTCATCTTAGCCCGTTTCAACAAACAAACAAACTTTTCCGCTTTATGATATTAGTGTAGATATATTAAAAAAATAACATTGAATGTTATGAACAATGGACTTGCCAGTTAACACGACAATATTTTACTTAAAAATGTTTTAAACGTAGACAAAAACGTGAAAGTGTTCACACTCGATTTAAAATGAGCAAGAGCTAAAACATGCTACATAAAATAAATGAAGAGAAACTGGTCCAATGTAGATCATTTGTACCTACCCGAGCTTTTCAATTTTCACCTACAACATTCAACAAAGTATAACTTAAATAACAAAGTTACTGATACGCCATCTCACGTAACTAAGTAGTGCGACACAAATTAGAAGTTACATCATGGTAGGTTTACTACAGCCATTTTAATATAATAATAAGACAGCCCATAGTATCACCCTTTTTAGTTATTTTTTTTATTGATATTAGGCTCGCTTTTGACCACCATCTCACCTGATAGTAAGTGATGATGTGGTCGAAGATGGAGCACGCTTGCCTAGAAGTAACCTATTCACTCTTGACTTAAAGACTCCCAGGTTATAGTGATCTGGAAATACAGACTCCGGCAGGGAATTCCACTCCTTAGCAGTACACACAATGAAAGTATTCCCAAAAAGTTTTGTGCGTATGGGTGGGATATCCACCATGTAACGATAGCGCATCGCCGTTTGTCTTGTAGTCCGATGATGGAACGAGCTTGGCGGAATTAGATTATGTAATTCCATTGCATACTCCCCGAAATGTAACTGATAGAAAACCGATAGACTTGCAACTCTTCGTCGATATTCAAGGCTCTGGAGCTTTAATTCGGCCACTGAATCGTTGCCGATGAGTCTCTTGGCCCTTTTCTCGATAGACTCAAGTGCGTCCAGTTGTTAATTCCTTATCTGTTTTACTTATTTGTTTTAATGGTGTACAATAAAGAATATATCTATCTATTTATATCGATAATAATTTACGAATTTATTTATTTTATTAAAACTTTATGCAACGTAAAATGTACAAACGCAGACTTATTGCCTTAGGCATTCTTGATCAATCAACCATAGGTACGAATGTAACTCGTGGAGGAACTCGTAGCTCTAAGAAACGTGTGGATAAAATATAACAGCTCCACGGGATAATTTTTAAGGTTTGCCAATATCGGTCGGCGGATGGATGACTATCATAACCAGTGATCGGTGTAGGTAGATTGAAATGGGGTCATTGATCCGAAACGTATAAATTAATATGGACATTCCTCCGGAATTGGTGGATTATTAAAAAAAAACCGGAACTTATGTAGGAATTTTATTCTGCCAGAGTGGAAGGAGTCATTTGATGATTTGCCATCCTCAAAAAAAAAGGTAGGAATCAAAATAAATCATCTCAACATAAAAAAATAAAAATTAAAGCTTCGATCGGAATTAGATTGTTTTTATTATTCAACAGATAAATAATGAATTAATTTAGTTTTTATACCTTCCTTTAAATTTTGAATTGAGTAGGAATAATATCACTACCAACATTAACAATGTTTAATTGAATCCGGAAATACCGGAATTATTTTCCGGGAAAATGGCTTATCCATGTTATTCTTTCTGTGTGCATTTATGATACAAGTACCAAAAATCAATCTACCTACACCGATCACTGATCATAACATATCAAGATTCCTTCTTACCTCGGAACACAAGTTAAAGCCATTTGTCTGGACTGTTATTTGTACATCTTTGACAGCCATTACAGGTAGTCAGAAGCCAGAAAATCGTGTCACCCAGTCACTGGGTTGTGGAGGTCACATAGGCAGTCATTCTATGTTAAAAACTACTATTTAACCAGCCGCATCTGGTTTTACTGAAGACCGAAACCTTGTCCCATATATAGTTGGAAAAAGGCTAAACAGATTATGACTTACTAGCTTCTACCCGCGACTTCGTACGCGTGGGAAGGTTTTCCCGCGCAAATCCCGATCCCGTGGGAATTTCGGGATAAAAAGTAGCCTATGTGTTATTCCAGGCTGCCAACTATATACTTACGAAATTTCATTCAGATCCGTTCAGTAGTTTTTGCGTGAAAGAGTAACAAACATCCATCCATCCTCACAAACTTTCGCATTTATAATATTAGTAGGACTAATGTAAGATGGTATTTATTCATTATTTAAGTCATTATTGGGATACATTACAAAAAAGATGCCCATTATTATATCAATATCACTTTTTCCATTTCATCTTGTATTTTATTCTTGAACAAATAAAATCCACTTAAGTAGCTCATTTTTTTTTTATTTTGTCCAGTACATATTACACAACAAATTAAAAAAAATGTTTTGCCATACGAAAGCCTCTTAGGGCTTATCTGTGTGCTGGCGAGTCGTATTTAGTTAATTAATTGACTATATATATATATATATATATATTGAATATATATAGGAATACTAAATACAATTAACAAATTTTTATGTAAAAACGTTTGTATCTGTACTTAAAACTTTTCGTATTTGATATGTATAGCGTTTGCAATTCCTCTGGGAGTCTGTTAATATATTATTATTTCATTTATTACATTTTATATACATATTATTAACATTTTTAAATATTCCTATAAAAAAAACGTTTAAAAATATAAAAAACAGTCGCCCACCGGTATCGGGAACAGGGTCCAAGCTACCGGTGGTCAAGGCTCTTGACAGAGAAACCTCCTAACAATTCGCGCCGTGTCCAGAAGTACTGCTTTCTGGATCAAGCCCTTGATCCAGCTGCCCAACGAGAGCCTCCTAAGATGTTTGTCGAGGCTCTTGGCTATTATGCCATTGGCTGAGATGACTATCGGTACAATGATTGCTGTATCCACATCCCACATGTCAACAACCTCGTGAGCTAAGTCAAGTCAATACTTAATTTGCTTATCTTTCTCGGCTTTCACGAGGTTCTCGTCATGAGGGACCGCTATATCAACAATCACTGTGCGACGCTCTAATCGGTCTATTACCACTATATCAGGCTTATTGGCAACAGTAGTCCTGTCAGTGATGATAGACCGATCTCAGTACAGTGTAATATTGCCATTTTCGAGAACTGGGTTGGGCACATACCTATAGTATGGTACGAGTACTTCTGATTCCACGATATTGTATTTAAGAGCAAGTTGCTGGTGAACAATCCTAGCTACAAGGTTGTGTCTATCCAAATAATCTCCGTTAGCCAGACGAGAACAATCGGAGATAATGTGACGAATGGATTCTCCCGGCTTGTGACATGCCCGACATATGTCTACTGTACCATCCTTCACAATATATTTCCGATAGTTATTCTTCATCATAACTTCGTCGATAATTGCACAGACAAAACCTTCGGTTCCCCCGAAGAGGTCACCAAAACGTAGCCAGGCTACGGACGCTAATGTATCTACCTCAGACCCATGAACGGCTCGGTAATAGCGTCCATGAAGCTTCTTGCTCTGCCATACTTCTCTGCGGTCTTTAGTATCTAATACTACAGGTTTGCGCCAATTCTCGGTACCTAAGGAGAGCGGAGTGAGGCCTTTGTCTACAGCTACCACATCTCGATGCATACCCACGTCGGCTTCTAGGAAATATTCCCTAAGACTGCATATCTCGCGGTTGTGCAGGGTCTTTGCATTTAAAAAGCAACGACCTCCGCACTTCCATGGGATCACCGATAAACGTGGGTGATGCATTCGATTTATAGTCAGCGTTGTGCGGACCCGCCTGTCCAAGGCGTCAAGTTCAGTCTGATTCCATTTGAGTATGCCAAAATAGTACATCAATACTGGCATGACCCAACCATCGAAGGCACGCACCTTGTTTCCGCCTGATAGAAGACTATTCAGTACTTTATTCAGGTGGCCAAAGAAGCGTTCCTTCAATGATTGTTTAACATAAGCAACATTGATGCCTAGTGCCTCTGACATACCCAAATACTTGTTAGTTTCAGTTGATCCGAGGGATCTTAGGTGTATGGAATCCGAGAGTTGAGTTCCCACGGATTCCATAATCTCCCCTGGCTTTACATGCATGACCGCACATTTGTCCACCCCAAAATCCATCCTGATGGCGCTACTGAAGGTGTCCGTTACCTTCATTAGCTCTATCATTTGCAAGTTACTGGGGGCAAAAGTTTCAAATCATCCATGTAAAGCAAGTGTGATATGACCTGACCACCTCTTCTCAACTGGTAGCCTTGCCCCAAACCCTCCAGGAGTGTACTGAGAAGATTGAGAGCCAGACAAAACCACAGTAGGCTCAAACTATCGCCCTGAAAAATACCACGCTCCATCCTAATCGGTTCGCTGTTTTCCTGGATCTGTCGACATCCTGGGTAGCAGAGGACCGTCTTCCATTGCTCAATACATAACTCAAGGAAAGTGCGGAGTATTGGATTTATTTTGTACAACTCCAACACCTTCATGAGCCATGTATGTGGAACCGAGTCATAGGCCTTCTTATAATCTATCCAACATGTCAACAGATTCCTTCGGGAACGACAAACCTGTTGGTTTATGGCAATATCGATTACGAGAAGCTCCTTAGTACCGCGGGACCCATTCCTACATCCATTCTGAGAAGTAGACATGATTTAATTTGTATCAATGTAATTATTAATTTTAGCACTCAAAATGGATGTAAGAACTTTATAGATCGTCGGTAAGCACGTGATCGGTCTATATATTATTATTATTGTTAATATTGTAATTAACCATCATAATTGCTATTGGTATATTGCCACACTTCCCGATGTAACTTCTAAATTACGTCTTGCTGTAACAACATGGAAGCCTATATAGCAAGCAACACACGTTTTCTATTTTACTCGGCGGAGTACAATTTTTAAGTCTATGTCAGAGTGATGTGTATAAAGTTAGTACGTGAGCTATGCGCTAGGAATTTATGTTGCCATGCACTTTGTGGGGCGGGAGAGAGAGTATGGGGGGCTTATTTTCCTGGGTTTATGAGTGATATGAGATAAATACTACAACAAAAGAGAGTATTATTTGGTAAACACTCTGTTTATTTCTATAAAATGGCGTTACTTCACCCAAGAAGTTTCTGTTTATGGACTTTATCACGATAAAGAAGGAACCCTCCTTCTTTTGCGGTCGGGTAAAGCCTTCCACAACAACAAACACCTTTCTGAAGCTTCAAGCTATTTCAATAAAAAAAATCCTCGAGTTCCATTTAGTACTTTCCTGGTACGTTCAAACAAACAAACAAACTATTCCGCTTTATGATATATGTATTAGTACAGCAACAAACAATTAAACTGGGTACAACTATTTGTAGGCAATACAAACATTGGTCCCGTATGAGAATCGAACCTGAGTCATGTAGCGCAGCAAAACATGATGTTTAGTTTGCAAATTGTTTATAATAAAAAAAATTAACAAAAAATAGAACCGACTTCCATATCAAAACACTACAAAGCTAAAAATAACTTTAATTTCGGTAGTCGGTGTTATTGGTTTTGGATTTTCTGTTTTTTTCACACCGCCTTCCGAAATTAAAGTTATTTTTAGCTTTGTAGTGTTTTGATATGGAAGTCGGTTCTATTTTTGTTATTTTTTTTTTTCACTCTTTTTAGTGGGTCGGTTTGTAATTTATCTACTTACAAAAGCCATAATGTCAACAACTTATCACCTTTTACGAAATGTTTCTTTTCGCGATGCATAGCTGTTAATTTTTGAGGAGTTCTCCTGGTACTTGACCATCAGCTCTACATCACCATACTCGTATGTATTCCGACGAGCATAAAGTGTTTAACATCCGTACTCAAGTAATCGAATCGCAATCCACGAAATACTTATTATTGAGTAGTTTCAGTGGCCATCTGTGGTCTTCATCATCAGTTCAACTTCCCCAAATGGTACTTTTCGAAAGCAACTGCTCAAGGTTCTATAAGAAATACCCAAAACGCTATAGGTGTGCCTATAATATTTGAAAAGTTCCCTCGATTTCTCCAGGATCCCATCATCAGATCCTGATTTCATAACAATGGGACCAACTAGAAAGTATACCCTTTCGAACAAAAAAAAATTTCCAAATCGGCCCAGCCATCTCCGAGTTATGAGGTAACATAAATAAAAAAAAAGTTCACGACGAATTGTAAACCTCCTTTTTTCAAGTCGGTTAAAAATACACACACCAGTCATTTTTTTCTTTCATTTAAACTAGATAATTCCGTTGTTTCCTAACTGACTACCCTCAGAAGAAACACCGAAATAAAATCAGAGATCAACGTCTCTTTTGAAGTCCATATAATCCGTACTGATCAAATCATTATGTAGACCATGTAGGCAGAAGTGAATGTAGTTGATACGTATAGTTAATTTAAATTTCGGCTAATTCTTTAAGACGCGACTATCTCAATTAACTGTGCACATAAATCGAGACTACTAGAGTTGTATGCTCAATCACATTTTATCTAGTATAAACTTAAAATTTTCTTCGGATTCAATACAAAAACGCGATATTGAACTTTTTAAAACTCTATTGAAACGTATATAACACAATTTGTTTTTTTTTTTCTAAATATTAACATATATCCTAAGGGATTTGCTCACTAGAAAACTGCAAAATAACCTACGGAAATATATTCGCAGAAGTAAAGGGTCTAGCCGTGTGCTAAGTTACATCCAAAGCCGTCCAGCTGTTATCACGTCAGTAGTTTACAAACAGACATACATAGTTACCATAACATTTCTACAAAATAGTATAATAATCTGTGTCATAATGTACTGTATTGAATTCATAAATAAAACCCATATTTCACTCAATAACCTGTCTGTTATATTTTTCCCATAGGCTACTTTCACGAACGCAGTCGTGAGCAATAGCTATCTTAACCTTACCTTAAATGTTAAGTCCTTATTTGTTTTCTGTTATGGTACACGATAAAGAATTTATCTATCTAATAATGTTAGCACAGGTAGTACCGAAGTGTGTCACAGGTGGTGAAGGTGGCCCTGAACAAGTCGGAGGCCATGGTGTTTCATGGCCCTCGACGGGCGCAGCCGCCGGGATCACACATCGTGGTCAGCGGGACCCGGATAGCTGTCGAGTCCACCATGAAGTATCTGGGATTGGTGCTCGACAGCCGATTGGAATTCGGGCCCCACTTCCTTAGATCTCCACTCCCTTCCCTGGCCGCAGAAGGCGCACCGGGCGCAGGGGAAGGGCGGACAACGCCCTTTTCCAGCCCCCATGAATGGGTCCAGGGGCGAGGGACTTGGGGAAGTCCCCCGCCCCCCTATTTGATGGACCCGAGTCGCAGGCGCGCGCGGGTGTCAGCGCGCGCCTCTGAGGCGATGCACGGGGTAGTTCAACACCTCACTACCCCGTGCAGGAGGTGAGGCCGGGACAGACCCGACCAGCACTAGTGCGGGGCTGCGGAAGAATTAGGTTTCCCGCGGCCCCCCACGCACGTGTGAGGAGACACCGGGGTGGTTTTAGCCGGTAAGAATCCGGCACACCCCTCCGCCATTCCCCAGGCGGAGGTAGTCCATGAGGATTTCCCCCCGTTAAAAAAAAAAAAAAAAAGGTAGTACCGAAGTACCTAGAACTCTCTAAGTCCTCTTTGAAGATCAAACTAACATCAAGGTTTACTGAAATTTAATTCGTAATGCGAGCTGGATTACAACTTACCCTGAAAAACGAGTGTACTTCAAAACATAAACGTAATAATGATTAAATATTTTATCCCATTTTCTTGGAAACTGGGTAGAAAGAAAATATCTACCTTATATACATTCCAATGTTAAGGAGATATTATAAGCTTGTTTGTTTAGGAGAAAATTAATTTAACAATTTGTTAGAAGTTTAACCATTTGGAAGAGAAAATCCTCCTTTTGTGATTTCTTAAATTTTTATATAACGTAAAAGCTTCTTTTCGCTTTAGTTGAAAATTTCAATCCCAACATTTATTAATATTCATATTTCTGTTACCTTTGCGTATTTGTGTGGGCTTGAAAAATATTGGAGCTATTTTATTGCTAGACAGCTAGTCCTTACTTTGACCTTAAGGCTTTTACGAATATTTTCCAAGCCAAATGATAAACAGTCGACCTAAGAACGATATAAAAATATATGTAAACATAACATCGTTTTTCCAACTTAGTTCAGTTTCACAGTTGATATTTTGTTTCCACAAATTGTGAGTCTAATTCACAAAAATCGATCAAGTGCGGCTCGGATTAACGCTTTAAGGTTACAGAAATAATCATATTTTTTACATGTTACTTTAAAAGCAAATTTATTTTGGTAGATTATAAATTCAAATTTTCATTAGAACATTAGAATATAGAATCTGTTAATTTGTTTTAAAATTACACTGTATGGTAAGATTACGCAAAATACGCACTTGGTTATGGAGTTACGGGTAGTTGCCCGACATACATACATGTGGTTAGATATTTTTATAAATGAGCCAGATTGTCCTTTATTAATCATCATCGGACTACAAGATGAACAGCGATGCTCCATCGTTGTAGGTAGACATCCCACCCATATGCACAACTATGGAGTAGGATTCCCTACCGGAGTGTGTGTCTCCTGATAGCTATAAACTGAGGGTCTTTACATCAAGAGTGAATAGGTTACTTCTAGGTAAGCGTGCTACATCTTAGTCCACATCATCGCTTACTATCATGTGAGACGGTGGTCTAACGCGAGCCGCTCAATGCAAAATTTTTAAGTTTTATACAACGTGTAACGGAGAGGGTATATACATACCAAGGGCACGGCTTCTTTGGGTGATATTATACGATATTGGAAGATTTTTTTAATCCTATCTCTACAAGTTCGGAAGTAATGAGAATTTTTAATACATTGATACCAGATACAGTACTAGGCGCACAGAATTACGGAGGAGATTTATCGTGATATTTGCAAGTAACGTGGGAAGTTATTGACCTACGTAGTGCGGTAACACAATTGTTATGATTTCCATTTAAGAAACTTACGAAACCGAAAATTTGGTATCAATTTTTTGAGTATTTTATTTTGAGTTGAAACCCTTTCAGTATCGTTTGATGTCATCCAAAAAAGCCGTGCCCTTGGTATGTATATACCCTTTCCGTTACACGTTGTATATGATATTGAACAATTAGGATATTGAATGTAAACGCAGAGCGCTGGCCATCCGTGGTAATATGTTGACTCGCAGTGTGCTTGTTCTTCGGCTGAGGCTAAGATAGCGCTATTTAAATCATTTTGCCAGTCGTTTCACACGAGGACCCTTTGCGTTAATTATACGCAGAAGACATACAGCGCTCTGCAGGTGCAATACAATAACGTCTTCAGAATGTTGTTGTGGTTGCCGCGGTTCTGCAGTGCATTCGCGATGACTGCCGAAGCACGTACGGATGATTTTTATGCAATAAGATGCAAGCGCGTGTCATCTCTGTTAGGCAGAGTACAGGGCAGCAGCAATGACATCCTTTTTTTTTCTCAAGGATGGGAAATCATCCAATAACTGCCACCCGATCTGGGCGAAGCGGGAGGGTCTGACTAAAACCCATCCGTGTTCCATCATAGGCCCTTTGTGTTCCGAGGCCGCGGTAACGCTTTCGAACAATTTCGCAACCCCGGCTGGCAACGGCCCCCTTATGGGCCCCGACAATTTAGCTGACACTCTTTGAGGCGCTCGTGGAACACATGCGCCGTCTACACCGGCCTGGTTTCAGTCGCGTGGCGAGCTACCCATTGCTCGCAGCCTGCAGGCCCGCCCGGAGGTGGCTGGGAGTCACCCAGTGACTTCCGACACCTGGAGCGTCTCCTGCGGCGGCTGGGGCGCGAGGGCTGTGAGGGCCTTGAGACCCGCCTCCCCCTCGCGCGTCCCACCATCTCCTTCATAACTGCTTCACAGAAAGAACAGAAAGAGGTGACTGCTTCCCATGCCTACTCGCTCCGGACCATGGATTGAACCAGGGCCGGTCCCCGCTTATCGCCCCTACGAGGACACGGCGGAGCTCTGCCCAAGCGGGGCAAATCTCCACTGTGTGTTCCACCGTGTCCTCAGGGCGATCCTCACTGTGGTGACACCCGGAGCAATGACATCTTCAGGATGATATTTACCAAATATCAGTGACTGATACACTCGGTCTAAGTTCAAATTATGGTTGTCACTGTAAAGTAAATTAAGATTTTACGACTTTGTATATACCTTAGTTTATAACTATTAATTGTTAGGTACTAACCATTATGGTTCTTGATACCTGATAAATAAATAAATTGATTATGTTAAAGCTCAGTAGTTTTGTTAATAAATGGAAACAAATGGTCAGATACTTCATAATCATTTATTTTATCATCTAAACAACCTTTGTCAAACGCCACGGCTCAAATATTTTTTTTTTCTGACATATCCCTGATTATCCCTGAAACATACTCATTATTCTAAATGTTATTTACGGTACTCGTCCGTGTAAAAAGTTACAGGTTTGGTTTTTTTCATATGGACGTTTGGAATACCCTCAAAGTCTATAAGTTGATTAAAAGAAAACGCATTAAACTAATAAACTCATCAAAAATCTTATTACTACCAATAAAACCCCGTTAATCAGATGAGTTTTATAACAATTTTACAGCTGCAACTCTTACAAAATATTACAACACAATAAAACGCAGCCATTACATTCCTATAACATAAACCGACGCAAATAAAGATAATCTATAAGACGATAAAATAGATATTCCGGTTCATATCGCTAAATATTCGCAGAAAGCGTAAAATAAGAAATTTATGGCCGCCACTTCGAAATTTATAGTCCGTGACTACGAAAGCTATGTAAATGGCAGAACAAGAGATACAAAAAGGACAAAAACCAATAATTGCTTCCAAGTTTATTTGTTTAAGTATTTTTATTAAAATTTCTTTCAACAATCTTTTGAGTGTTTTTTTTTGCAGTTTGATTTTTCTTCACTGTTTTAACACGCTTTTATTAGGTCGACCTGTATGTAACTAACTATGTAATGGAATCCAAGGTAACTAATTTAACCATCTTCCAAGGGTCGTAGCGTAATGAAAATTGGCAGTTGTATGTAGTTCTGATGACAATACAATAATATGGTACTGTCGAACTGATCTAATGATGGAGCCGGAAGATATGCACTGGAACTTCATGATGGAAAATCATATCATAGTCGTGTTTGCACTTGTGAGAAAGGCCACGTAATGGACTTTGAAAACGATCAGGTTTCAAGGTTATAACAAACCTAAAGCCTTCAAGTTGTTAATCCTATTGCCGAAAATAAAAAGCGGCATAAATCTAAATCGCCTGCACGAATCCCTAAAGGCAGCAGTTCTGGAATAGGAAAATTGCTACAGCTGCCTGGCAAACTGGCTTTTTGGCATAAGAATGAAGACAAACCAAAGTCAGATGAGACGTCAACGTCGTCAACTGATGATCACAGTAGAAGATCATCTACCATTGAAAAGGAAGCTGATGGATTTCAAAGCTGCACTGAATTAAACACTCTCGTCGCAGACGAGGAAAAAGTACAAGATACCAATGTAGAAAAATCAGATGAGCAACTTAGTTTCATAGATGCCTCTGAATTGGGTGACGAAGCTATATCTCAGGAAATCATCAATAAGAGTGAAGCTCTGCAGAAGCTCATTGATGCAAAAATAGCGGGTCATCCCGAATACATGTTTATATCATTGCACGACGAAGCACCGACTTCGTCTAAAAGCACAGAAGTGTAGAAGGGTTCCCTAAAATCCCAAGACCGCTTTTAATTGCAGCTGAAGTTAGGCAGAACAGTATGTTTATTTTAGTTTCGTTTTGCGAGTGTTTCTGACGTGCATGATTTAGTTTGAGTGTCTAATTTAACAGACTCCACTAATACATCATATTGTAATCAGATTTGTATGTTTTACCAAGTTTTCTTTCTTTGGGATGATTTGCTTTGCATTTTATTACGTGTGCACTGTGGCATATAATATTTTATTTATGTTTATTTAAATCAATGTTTTTCTTTCCTAATCCTACGTAACCACTGACAACCTAAGCCAATTTATACCTGTATATTTTATGGTCGCACTTTTAGTAAAAGTTATAAAAACTGAATAATAAATTAACTACTTAATAAAAATGCCACCATACAACTATAACTGAGTAGTGTGCTTGTGCTTTTTTGAGTTAGTTTTCAATTTACTCCTTTTATTTTCAGGCAATGCTGACGGCCTCTGCTACCAATACCATACCTCGCGCAAAAAAATCTAATAAAAGGAAAACACAGTAGATCTTACTCAAATAAGTATATATGTTGATTATTTCTTCAGCCGTGCTTCATACATAACGACTTGTGCTCTCTAAATTGTGGCAAATATTCTTATCACTTTAATTAACTAGCTATTATTGAAACGATGGGCAGCTGTTAGGGAGCATACCGTTTTTTCAATTTTCCGCGCTTTTAGGAGCAATATCATGAATTCACGTTTATTGTATATCATTGGCTTTTAAATTAGATCTGCATGCGAACTCACTCAGATGTTTAATTTACAAGACGACAGAATAATGTGAACTCAACAGACTGAATGGTCAATGGACGAATTAATATAAAACCGGTTTATATTATTGAGGCAAACGCTATATAAGTAGCAAGCAGGTCAGAGGTCAGCATACTCTTTGTATTGATCTTTATCAGCTTTAGACTCAAATTAATAAGTACAATGCTACATTTTATAGACAAGGTCTCTACAAAAAACTAAAAATAATTTTGACCTATTTTAGGCATCTAATTTGATATCTTTTTGTTAGCATATGACAGTAAAACGTATCAAGTAAATTCTTAGTCTAGTTATAGTACTATTTTTTTAAATTGAACATTTGCTGATCTCTGTATTATTAAAAGATCAGCGGCTGTATGCTGATGTTATTTTTTAAAAGTAATTGTTGGCTATCCATCTTATTTAATAATATGAAGCATTAAATGCGTGATTGTTTTTATTGATATTTTTATGAGAACAAAATTCTCAATAATGCTCCTTTGAACTCAATACCAGTATTTGTAACAGTTTTGCGTGACTATGACATTCATTATAAACTGTAAAATGAGATCGTAATACAAAAGTTGTCGAAAACTGACCGCTATATCAAGCCAAAAACCATGAGGCCGTAAAGCTTTTTTTTTTTTTTAACGTGGTAAAATTATCAAATAAGTCCTCCCACTCCGGGCAGGGTGGGAGGGACTGTCAGACTTTTACTGACTAAAATCCACGGTGTTCCTTCAATAACCCTTTACATACCGGGGCCACGGTAACGGGATGAGTCCCACGACCCCAGCAGGCTTCGGCCCTCTGCAGAGGGGGCCTCGTCATGTTGCTGACGCTCTTTGAGGCGCGCGTGGAACACGACGCGCCGTCGACCCGGGCATGGTCCATGGTCGGACAGCGAGTTGCCCTTTACTCGCTGTCCGCATGCCCGCGCCTACGGTGGCCGGAGATCGTCGGCCGACGTCCGACGCCGTGGGCGTCTACCACTGCGGCTGGGCTGGAGGGAGGACGCCATCCTCTCCCTCACGCGGCCCGCCTCCTCCTTCGGAAGCATGACTGCTTCGCAGAAGGAGGCGACCGCTTCCCACTCCCTCTCGCCCCGCAACATGGCCTCGACCAATGCCGGGCGCGAGAGGTCTCCACCTATCGCCGCCGTGAGGACACGTCGGTGCTCTGCCCAGGCGGGGCAGTCTTGCACCGTGTGCTCTACGGTATCCTCAGGGCGACCCTCGCAGTGGTGACACCCAGGCGTTTCCTCCTTTCCCATCAGACACAGGTACCTCCCGAAACTTCCGTGTCCGGTGAGGACCTGCGTCATGCGGTAGGTCAGGACGCCGTGACGCCGATCTAGCCACTCCTCAAAGAGGGGTCTTACCGCCGCAATTGCGGCGTGCCCGGAGGCCGTAAAGCTAGGAAATAATTTTAAATAAATAAATACTAATTGATAAGCATTCTTACCCAAATGTTTTAATAGCAATTTCGCGGACTCATTATTGGTATTTTATAATTTTAGCCAAAAATTGCCAAATTGACACTAAACGACTCAACAATTAGCAGAAGTTATTTCGTATTAGTCATATTTATTATAGAATTAGTTTATAGAATGATAAAACTAGTCGTTAATAATGAATTTAATAAGTGAAGCTTCAATGAGGCTTCATATCGGAATTGTATCAGTATGTCAGGCGAGATGAGGGAAGGAAGGCACATCGATTTAATTAAACAATTACCAAACCACAACATAATTATAATAATTATCTTCAAACGCCAAAGTTGCTTACTCTAATGCAGATGTATTATTTTGTGATAATTCCATAAGTAGCTCTGCTTTTGAGATACCGAATTTGAGCTCATTTATGCCAATAAAAAACTAGACAAAAATGGTATAGTTTCAATAAACCTTAATGGCGGTTCGTATCAGATCGTTCGTGAATCGCTGCACAGTAGCAAATCATGTAACAGCGAAAGTAAGGGGTGATGTACTGTGCAGTGAAAACCGAATTTGATCGACCTATACAGCACGAATTACAAAATTTGTGGAATTTTGAACATGTTTGGGTATTTTTACAATGCATCTTACCAATCCCCTTTCTCCAGAGTTTTAAGAAAGTTCCTTTTACCTTTACTTCCTTATAAATTTAAAATTAAATTCAATTCCTTATAAATAAAAAAGAAAACCCGTTATCGGTTTTCTTAACCTTTTTAATGACCGCGTAATCATTTATTTTATATAGCGCATAGATTTATTTTTTTATAGATGTCACTTTCAAATCCTCTGGGGGAATCTACCGTTTAATTGTTCACTACTCGTGGGAATAATATGGCAAAAACTACAAAACAAGAAACAGCAACACATAGAAAACGGAGACTACAAAAAAAAAAAGAAAAAGCGCGATCAATTTTTTTGTTTTTACGTGCATTTATAGAAAATTTTCTACTGATTTTTAAACTATTAATTTATTATACTAATGGTTACGTTTTCTTTCTAATTTTTTCAGTAGAAGCTGGTAGCCAAATAATAACAGCCACAGCGTTAATCTTTGAGGTTAAGTAATGCTTGCCTAGGTCATTCTGTGGGTGACTGACCATCTTAACACATTCCTCCTCCTCCCTGGAAAGCGATTGGTATCGCATTGGTATGGCTGTTGGGAAACTTGAATAGGTGGCTAGTTGAACTATTAATCCTTAATAGGGCATGTGAAACAAAAATGCGGTCAATTTGGCATTATGGGTATAGTGTTGTAGGCATTGACATATATATTACTTCGTAAGGACTGGGCGGATCGCATGTTATAATGACGCCTCGAACTTGGTCCCAAAGTGGTCTAACCTTTATCGAAGTGAACTAGAACGCGATCGGCTATCTTCGGGAGGGGTTGTCAGTTTTACAAGCAAAAATGCCAAATTGTGTCGTGAAGGGTTGCGTGAACTACGACGTAAAGCACAATAAAAAAAAATATAACATTTCATATCACCGGTAAGTTAAAAATATGTCATTAAATCAACTTCTAACATTATTTAAAACAATTTTCTTTCTTGTTTGCCTCAACCTTTAGCATAGACAACGCGAAGCCGCGTAAAAGTGCGACATAACTTTGCAGCGGCGTGCGTTGCAGCCGATGAAATAAAAAGACTTAATAATATTACTATAAGATTAAATTATGTACGTAAGTATAAATTATATTTTGTCTTTTTTATATCTATGCTTTTATTTACTTTTTATAATATATATTTCTTTAACATTTTTTTTTTCAATATTAATTTTATTTAATTAAACTAGTAACAATCCCGCCATATATATACATATATACTAAACCTAACTATGTACATAAAAAAATAAAATAAAGAAATAAAATATTAAAGAAACAAGCTTAGGCGTCAAAGTACTCCTCCTCATCGCTGTCGTCCGGAAACGTACCCAGAAGACTGGCAGCATTGCCACGTTGTATGGCAATGCTTATTCTTTGGGCAAAGAATGAGCCGGCCCTCCGGTCACGCAAGGAATCGATCAGCCGGTGAGATAATTCCTTATAAAGGAGACGCGCACTCGGGCCCCATGACCCATGCGTTTCGACCCCAAACGGCACGAAACTGTAATTACTAGAAAGGTTACAGTATTTGCGCCGTTTGAGGGCCTCAGCAGTCGCGGCGGCTGCACCAGCACAGCTCGCCGTACTTGGAATATGAGATGGTGCAAGAGTGTCGACACAAGTTGCGTCCCACACTAGAGGCCTACCCATCTTCCAAGGCACCAACGTCATACCATCTGGTCTCTTCCCATCATCACGTACTAAGCCGCTTGGTTCTAATATCGCAGGTGTACTGGCGGTGGCAAGAGCTCGACGAATAATGTCATTAATGCTGGCGTGCCGAGCTATGCGCCCTGCACTCTTGTAACAGGACAGACCATGGTGCCCGAGGCTGTCAACAGCTGTACCGCAGTGACACCGATGTGGAGCAACACAAGGTACGCCTAAACGTAAACAAGTAGCGACCCTGAACGAAGCGTCATCCATCATTGTGCCAATGGTGGATGACGGGAGTGCTTGGAGCCATAGACCCGACTCCCATTCTCCCACAGCCAAAAGACGAGCTCGCTCAGCAGTATTCGAAGACGTATTAATTAAGTTATTCCGTAAAATACTGCAGAGCGGCGCGTCCCATAGTCTTTGGGAAGACAGGTTGTCGGGCAAATCCGTGTTGGGACAAGTCATCTTCCAAGCGTTCAAAGCATCGGACAAACACGGTACATCAAAATTAACCAGTGAGTGAGATAAAATTTTCCTGGTCAAAGAATCCGTACCGTGGACCGAGGAGAGAAAGGCTGGTAAACTGATACTTGAAATTTTGCGGACGCCGAGACCACCCATGCGAATGGGAAGTGTGGCTTGCTGCCACGCTCGGTCATCCAAGGCCACATTTAAAATGGAAGATAGTGTGTTTCTTATAATTTGGTCAACTTTTTCCAAAAGTTGAGGGTATTTCCAAAGATGAGATGAGCGAAGGCTATATGTTAATTTGGGTCCAAAGCAACAGTATCGAATAAGTGTAAAAGCCGAATGCATGCTAATTTTGAAAAGTCTTTCCGAAACATCACTAAAATTTTGGATCTTTTGCTCAATGAAAGTTGGAAAGGATTCATCAAAAATTGGAGAGCCTAAGAGGTGAAGAGAACTTTTGTCAATTATTTTAATATTCGGTGCTATTGTTTTAAATTTTGCTAAGGTCGGCTGTCTGTCAGTGGTGTGGGGGAGGTAAATTTCACATTTAGAAAAGTTAAGTTCCAAACCTATGGAACTAAATTTATCCTTCAAAAAAGTAAAATCTTTTAACACGGTGTCTACATCACCTCCTAGGGTACCATCATCTAAATACCAAACATTAAATTTGGAATTTAGTTGCCGAATGATAGGGTTTATAGCCAAACTGAAGATGACAGGCCCAAGAGGGTCACCTTGTTGGCAACCAACCGCTGATTCCAAAAGATTTTCCTTATAAAGTAATTTAGACGGGTGCCTGTAGCATTGATAGAGAAAACTGTAAATTTTGGGTATTTCTTTTTTAACTTCTGCCAACAAGGTGTCCCTGTTCACGGAATTGAAGGCATTCTTGATGTCAACCTTAAGAATGACCTCTCCTTCATTAGAATTTAGGAATCCAGATAAAGCATGTACCGCAGCCTCACAGCCCCCTTTGGAACCGAAACCCAGTTGAAGGGGCTGGAATTTGCTAGCCAGATCATCGCGATAAATGGCGCAGCAGATTTTGGCTGCGATACGGCGATAAGTAGACCCTACGGCAATGGGACGAATACCGCCATCCTTTTTGCGCAAGGCACATAGGTTTGCCCCGTACAAAATATCAGTGACGGCTTCGTTCACATTGCCGGAGAGCATGAGGTTAATGAGGGCCGTCAACTCCTTCAAAAGGGACTCACCAGCTTCCCCGGCACCTGCGCACAATAGATCTTTCATATGTTGAGGTGTCAGGCCGTCGAGGCCGCCAGCGGAGCCACTCCGGAAAGAGCCGACGGCCGCACAAATTTGTTGGGCTGTAATTTCAAGTGAATTGATTTCAGGAACAGGGGAGTCGGAAAAGGAGAGATCATTCCTTGGCTTGGGGTGTTTACTCTCCAGAGCTATTAGGGTCTCTGGAGAATAAGGCGCTACCACATCGCTGCTAAAAATAATCCTAGCAGCACCTCTGATATCACCTTCGCCTAATTTTGATTCCACATGGTGCAATAAACCTTTTTGCGGTAGGTGTGAAAATAATTTTGGTTCTAAACTTTGTGCCGAAATATTACAATTATCTTTAATTTGAGAGGTTAGGGATTTTTTACTTGCCAAATTTTTTTGCACATGTAGAACTCTGAAAGGGAAGGTTAGTAACTGTTCCCAAGCATTTGTTGAGTTCTCTCGGACCACAAGACGGACACAACGCGCCAAACTCGAGGCCACAGATGGTCTCGCGCCACGAGGAACTCTTTTCAGTACGGGGGTTGTGTTTTTTAATTTAGCTAAGGTTTTCCAAAAAGGTTGAGTGGGAGATTCGGCTGTTTGTACGGTAGAAAGAATTGGGCATGATAAAGGTACATTTTGGGCTTTATGCTTTCTGCCAAAATGTACCTTCAAGCCGCGTTCACCCTTAAAAAACCGCGCTTGGGAACAGTGAGGGCATTGCACTAGGGCATCCAGCGATGTGGCAGGTTGACTCGCACATCGTACGGCATCACTACTGTCACTAATCATAAAAACACCAATATACAATATTTACAAGACTTACAATTTAAAAAATATTCCTGTAGCAAAAAAAAATTAAACTTTACACTTATAACTAACACTACACTGTACAACTTCTTCGCTAAAATAATCAGAAAACGTAATACGAGAGTAAAATAAAAATTTTCACAAACAAAATGACACTTCAATGTCAGTGGCAGTGTCGCTTTCGGAGCCCAAGACTGCCCGCGCTGGCTGGAAACATGTTGTGGCCAGTGTTTATGGCCACGAAATCTCGAAGGAAAGCCGCAACCCAGGCAGGCAAGTGGGGTTGCGGAATTGCGCAGACTGTTTTCAGGCGCGTGTGGGATACGGCGCACCGTCGCGCCGGCAACTCCGGAAATTGCTAATTTTCAGCATGTGCATTCATTTATATATAAATATGTATCTTTCGAGTATACATACATTTTGTCTTTATAATATTAGTATAGAAATTTGACAGAATATAATATTTTGTTTGTTTGTCCTTCTTTGTCAAAAAAAGCGACGATGACTGTTCGATGTGTTATTGAAAAAAAAAAAAAAAAAAAATTATGTACAAAATTAATTGTTATTGTTTATTAAAAGCAAATTAAAATGTATTTTTATGGATAACAAATATAAAATTCAAAAACTAAAAGGTTTTGTTTTATTTCTTTGTACCTCGAAAAATACCACACCCCGCTCTTACAAGGCTACGTCTATAGGAGCAGACCACCCCGATTGACATCTTAGTTATCATAGATGGCGCTAGTGTGTTTTGTAGGGCGACCGCGTCCGTCAAATGTTCTGATGACCGTATCTTTACTATTTAAATCAATGGTTGTAGGATTTTAAATCATTTCATCCCCAAGTGTGAATGTGTGTGTATTTCTGTCCTCATCACACAAAAATCAGTGATCTGTTTGACAAAACATTGAAAGTAAAACTTTGACAGCTTCTTTTTTTTACTTCGTTCGTTTCGAAAACAAGTCTTTTGGCTCATGCTGTGGGTCAACACATAAAGAAAAAAATGACAGTGACATTTTGTGGGAACAGTTACACATTTGACAGTTTACAACAAAAAGCTGATATGGGAATAGTGTTCATCTTGCCCTATTGAGGGTTAAAATAAAAGATGCAGATTGATAGAAAAACGTGCGTTTCGTTTAATATAGCATTGTACATTCACAGTGACATTAACATTTGACGTTAGTTAATCTACATGTTGTGTTGCCAACAATGTCCATCCACGTTAAGAAATTGGTACCGGCTGCCATTTTGTGCTTGGTGACACGTGTAGTCAGAAGCCAAAAATCTAACGCCTGCCTTGTAAGGGGATATCGTGTTACTCGGCTACTGGTTTGGGGGGTCCAGGGGAAAGACAGACACCCATGTAAAACATTAATACTGAACTGGATCCGGTTAAACTGAAAGTCGAGCCCGTATTTCCCGATAGCTATAATCTAGGGGTTTTTAAGTCCGGGCCTGCGGACGGCGAGCAGGGGTCGCTCACCGTCCGATAAGGACCAGGCCCGGGACGGCGGCGCATCGTTTTCCACGCGCGCCTCCAAGAGCTGTCAACAACAGTGACAGGGCTTCATAGGACCATTGCCTGCCGGGGTTTGCAGGAAAGTTCTATCAAGATACCGCGGCCGCGGTACTTTAGGGCAGCCGAAGGAACAGGGTGGGTTTTTAGTCAGTAGAAGTCTGACACACCCTTCCGCTTAACCCAGAGCGGAAGAAGTCATTCGATGATTTTCCCAACCAGAAAAAAGGGGATATTTAAGTCAAGAGTGAATAGGTTCCTTCTAGGTAAGCATGCTTCATTTTGGACCACGTCATCGCTTGCCATCAGGTGAGATAGTGGTGAAAAGGGAGCCTATCATCAATGAAAAAACAGTTTAATATTTTAGTATATGCCTATTAATATAAATATATTTTATTGGTATCCATCCATACTTCCATACTTCCATACTAATATTATAAATGCGAAAGTAACTCTGTCTGTCTGTCTGTCTGTCTGTCTGTCTGTCTGTTACCTTTTCACGCCAAAACCGCTGAACCGCTTTACATGAAATTTAGCATGGGAATAGTTTAGGACCCTGGGAAGGACATAGGATAGTTTTTATCCCGATATAAGGTTCCCGTGGGATAGTTTTCGAATTGTATCTTTGTTGCTCTTTCACGCAAAAACTACTGAATGGATCTCAATGAAATTGAGTTAAAAGACAGTTGACATCCTGAAAAAACACATAAGCTACATTTTATCCCGGAATTCCCACGGAATCAGGATTTACGCGGGAAAAACCTCCCATGCGGACGAAGTCGCGGGCAAAAGCTATCCATACCTTAATACATACACTATACACTATATCCATACTATCCATCCATACTATCCATACTTCCATACTAATATTATAAATGCGAAAGTAACTCTGTCTGTCTGTCTGTCTGTTACCTTTTCACGCCAAAACCGCTGAACTGATTACATGAAATTTAGCATGGGAATAGTTTAGGACCCTGGGAAGGACATAGGATAGTTTTTATCCCGATATAAGGTTCCCGTGGGATAGTTTTCGAATTGTATCTTTGTTGCTCTTTCACGCAAAAACTACTGAATGGATCTCAATGAAATTGAGTTAAAAGACAGTTGACATCCTGAAAAAATACATAAGCTACATTTTATCCCGGAATTCCCACGGAATCAGGATTTACGCGGGAAAAACCTCCCATGCGGACGAAGTCGCAGGCAAAAGCTATCCATACTTTAATACATACACTATACACTATATCCATACTATCCATCCATACTATCCATACTATCCATACTTCCATACTAATATTATAAATGCGAAAGTAACTCTGTCTGTCTGTCTGTCTGTCTGTCTGTCTGTTACCTTTTCACGCCTTAACCGCTGAACCTATTTACATGAAGTTTGGCATGGGAATAGTTGAGGACCCTGGGAAGGACATAGGATAGTTTTTATCCCGATGTAAGGTTCCCGCAGGATAGTTTTCGAATTGTATCTTTGTTTCTCTTTCACGCAAAAACTACTGAACGGATCTCAATGAAATTTGGTAAGGAGACAGTTGACATCCTGTAAAAACTAATAAGCTATTTTTATCCCGGAATTCCCACGGGTTTGGGATTCACGCAGGGAAAACCTCCCACTCGAACGAAGTCGCGAACAAAAGCTATCCATACTTTAATACTAATAATATAACTCCATACTTCCATATCCATATCCATACTTCCATATCCATCAATACTTCCAAGCTAATATTATAATAATACGAAAGTAACTGTCTGTCTGTTACCTTTTCACGCCCAAACCGCTGAACCGATTTAGATGAAATTTGGCATGGGAATAGTTTAGGACCCTGGGAAAGACAAAGCATAGGGTTCGTCCCGGAAATCATTCCTAAAGGGTGTAAAAGGGGTGTTAGAATTTCGTATAGGGAATCAATAATACACATAGACCGCTAAACCGATTTCGATGAAATTTGGTATGGAGATAGTTTTAGACCCTGGAAAAGACATAGTATAGTTTTCTTCCCGGAAATCATTCCTGAAAGATGTAAAATGGTGTTGGAATTTTGTATAGGGAATCAATGATGTCCCCGCCCTCCCCACCCACATAATACACTTGACCGCTGAACCGATTTGGATGAAATTTGCTATGGAGATAGTTTTAGACCCTGGAAGAGATATAAGATAGTTTTTATTCTGGAAATCATTCCTTAAGGATGTAAAGGGGTGTTGGGACTTTGTATTCTCAATTCATTCAAATCGCGTATTCAAGAACCACTCATTACATTTTTTTTAAACTACACAACTGCATATAGGCTAAAAGTACAAATCTTTGTTTAGAGCTGGGGTCGAATCCACGTCATGCACCAGTTAACAGTTACGCCAACCATGTCGCTTAAATTTTAACCAATCAAGTTAATATACGAATCATTTCTATTTCAAAATCGGGGCAATATGCGTTTGCCCTTTTGAAAATAGAAGAAGATCGTGTGGCAACAGATATCAACGGGATGATTTATTTGAGCTGAACTGAATCTGAAACTGAAACTGAAGCTGAAACTGAAACTGAAGTTGAAACTGTAGCTGAATCTGAAACTGAAACCAAAACTGAAGCTGAAGCAGAAACTGAATCTGAAACTGAAACCAAAACTGAAGCTGAAGCTGAAACTGGAACTGTAGCTGAAACTGACGGTGAAACCGAACTGAAGCTGAAACTGAAACTAAAGCTGAAGCTGAAACCATACTAATATTATAAATGCGAAAGTAACTCTGTCTGTCTGTCTGTCTGTCTGTTACCTTTTCACGCCAAAACCGCTGAACCGATTTACATGAAATTTATCATGGGAATAGTTTAAGACCCTGGGAAGGACATAGGATAGTTTTTATCCCGATATAAGGTTCCCGTGGGATAGTTTTCGAATTGTATCTTTGTTGCTCTTTCACGCAAAAACTACTGAATGGATCTCAATGAAATTGAGTTAAAAGACAGTTGACATCCTGAAAAAACACATAAGCTACATTTTATTCCGGAATTCCCACGGAATCAGGAATTACGCGGGAAAAACCTCCCATGCGGACGAAGTCGCGGGCAAAAGCTATCCATACTTTAATACATACACTATACACTATATCCATACTATCCATCCAAACTATCCATACTTCCATACTAATATTATAAATGCGAAAGTAACTCTGTCTGTCTGTCTGTTACCTTTTCACGCCAAAACCGCTGAACTGATTTACATGAAATTTAGCATGGGAATAGTTTAGGACCCTGGGAAGGACATAGGATAGTTTTTATCCCGATATAAGGTTCCCGTGGGATAGTTTTCGAATTGTATCTTTGTTGCTCTTTCACGCAAAAACTACTGAATGGATCTCAATGAAATTGAGTTAAAAGACAGTTGGCATCCTGAAAAAACACATAAGCTACATTTTATCCCGGAATTCCCACGGAATCAGGATTTACGCTGGAAAAACCTCTCATGCGGACGAAGTCGCGGGCAAAAGCTATCCATACTTTAATACATACACTATACACTATATCCATACTATCCATCCATACTATCCATACTAATATTATAAATGCGAAAGTAACTCTGTCTGTCTGTCTGTTACCTTTTCACGCCTTAACCGCTGAACCTATTTACATGAAGTTTGGCATGGAAATAGTTGAGGACCCTGGGAAGGACATAGGATAGTTTTTATCCCGATGTAAGGTTCCCGCAGGATAGTTTTCGAATTGTATCTTTGTTTCTCTTTCACGCAAAAACTACTGAACGGATCTCAATGAAATTTGGTAAGGAGGCAGTTGACATCCTGTAAAAACTAATAAGCTATTTTTATCCCGGAATTCCCACGGGTTTGGGATTCACGCGGGGAAAACTTCCCACTCGAACGAAGTCGCGAACAAAAGCTATCCATTAATACTTTAATACTAATAACTCCATACTTCCATATCCATATCCATACTTCCATATCCATCAATACTTCCAAGCTAATATTATAATAATACGAAAGTAACTGTCTGTCTGTTACCTTTTCACGCCCAAACCGCTGAACCGATTTAGATGAAATTTGGCATGGGAATAGTTTAGGACCCTGGGAAAGACATAGCATAGGGATCGTCCCGGAAATCATTCCTAAAGGGTGTAAAAGGGGTGTTAGAATTTCGTATAGGGAATCAATAATAAACATAGACCGCTAAACCGATTTCGATGAAATTTGGTATGGAGATAGTTTTAGACCCTGGAAAAGACATAGTATAGTTTTCTTCCCGGAAATCATTCCTGAAAGATGTAAAATGGTGTTGGAATTTTGTATAGGGAATCAATGATGTCCCCGCCCTCCCCACCCACATAATACACTTGACCGCTGAACCGATTTGGATGAAATTTGCTATGGAGATAGTTTTAGACCCTGGAAGAGATATAAGATAGTTTTTATTCTGGAAATCATTCCTTAAGGATGTAAAGGGGTGTTGGGACTTTGTATTCTCAATTCATTCAAATCGCGTATTCAAGAACCACTCATAACATTTTTTTTAAACTACACAACTGCATATAGGCTAAAAGTACAAATCTTTGTTTAGAGCTGGGGTCGAACCCACGTCATGCACCAGTTAACAGTTACGCCAACCATGTCGCTTAAATTTTAACCAATCAAGTTAATATACGAATCATTTCTATTTCAAAATCGGGGCAATATGCGTTTGCCCTTTTGAAAATAGAAGAAGATCGTGTGGCAACAGATATCAACGGGATGATTTATTTGAGCTGAACTGAATTTGAAACTGAAACTGAAGCTGAAACTGAAACTGAAGTTGAAACTGTAGCTGAATCTGAAACTGAAACCAAAACTGAAGCTGAAGCAGAAACTGAATCTGAAACTGAAACCAAAACTGAAGCTGAAGCTGAAACTGGAACTGTAGCTGAAACTGACGCTGAATCCGAACTGAAGCTGAAACTGAAACTAAAGCTGAAGCTGAAACTGATGCTGAAACCAAAACTGAAGCTGAAGCTGAAACTGAAACTGAAGCGGAAAATTAAGCTGAAACTGTAGCTGTATCTGAAACTGATACCAAAACTGAAGCTGAAGCTAAAACTGAATCTGAAACTGAAAATTAAGCTGAAACTGTAGCTGAATCTGAAACTGATACCAAAACTGAAGCTGAAGCTGAAACTGATGCTGAAACCAAAACTGAAGTTGAAGCTGAAACTGGAATTGTAGCTGAAACTGACGCTGAAAACAAACTGAAACTGAAGCTGAAACTGAAACCAACTGAATCTGAAACTGAAACCAAAACTGAAGCCGAAGCTGAAACTGGAACTGAAGCTGAAACTGGAACTGTAACTGAAACTGACGCTGAAACCAAACTGAAGCTGAAGCTGAAACTGACGCTGAAAACAAACTAAAACTGAAGCTGAAACTGAAACCAAACTGAAGCTGAAACTGAAACTGAAGCTGAAACCAAAACTGTAGCTGAAACTGACGCTGAAACTGGAACTATAGCTGAAACTGACGCTGAAACCAAACTGAAGCTGAAACTGACGCTGAAACTGAAGCTGAAACTGAAACCAAAACTGAAGCTGAAGCTGAAACTGAAGCTGAAACTGGAACTGAAACCAAACCGAAACATAAGCTGAAACTGAAACCAAACTGAAGCTGAAACTGAAACTGATGCTGAAACCAAAACTGAAGCTGAAACTGAAACTGAAGCTGAAATTGGAACTGTAGCTGAAACTGACGCTGAAACCAACTAAAGCTGAAGCTGAAACTGACGCTGAAACCAAACTGAAGCTGAAACTGAAACTGGAACTGTAGCTGAAATTGACGCTGAAACCGAACTGAAGCTGAAACTGAAACTGAAATCAAACTGAAGTTGAAACTGAAACTGATGCTGAAACCAAAACTGAAGCTGAAGCTGAAACAGAAACTTAAGCTGAAACTGGAACTGTAGCTGAAACTGACGCTGAAATCAAACTGAAGTTGAAACTGAAACTGATGCTGAAACCAAAACTGAAGCTGAAGCTGAAACTGAAACTGAAGCTGAAACTGGAACTGTAGCTGAAACTGACGCTGAAACCAAGCTGAAGCTGAAACTGAAACTAAAGCTGAAGCTGATGCTGAAACCAAAACTGAAGCTGAAGCTGAAGCTGAAACTGAATCCAAACAGAAGCTGAAACTGAAATTGATGCTTAAACCAAAACTGAAGCTGACACTGAAACTGGAACTGAAGCTGAAACTGGAACTGTAACTAAAACTGACGCTGAAACCAAACTGAAGCTGAAGCTGAAACTGACGCTGAAACCAAACTGAAGCTGAAACTGAAACTAAAGCTGAAGCTGAAACTGATGCTGAAACCAAAATTGAAGTTGAAGCTGAAACTGGAACTGTAGCTGAAACTGACGCTGAAAACAAACTGAAACTGAAGCTGAAACTGAAACCAAACTGAAGCTGAAACTGAAGCTGAAACCAAAACTGTAGCTGAAACTGAAACTGAAACTAGAACTGTAGCTGAAACTGACGCTGAAACTGGAACTGTAGCTGAAACTGACGCTGAAACCAAACTGAAACTGAAGCTGAAACTGACGCTGAAACCAAACTGAAACTGAAACTGAAGCTGAAACTGAAACCAAAACTGAAGCTGAAGCTGAAACTGAAGCTGAAACTGGAACTGAAACCAAACCGAAACATAAGCTGAAACTGAAACCAAACTGAAGCTGAAACTGAAACTGATGCTGAAACAAAAACTGAAGCTAAAACTGAAACTGAAGCTGAAATCGGAACTGTAGCTGAAACTGACGCTGAAACCAAACTGAAGCTGAAGCTGAAACTGACGCTGAAACCAAACTGAAGCTGAAACTGAAACTGGAACTGTAGCTGAAATTGACGCTGAAACCGAACTGAAGCTAAAACTGAAACTGAAACCAAACTGAAGTTTAAACTGAAACTGATGCTGAAACCAAAACTGAAGCAGAAGCTGAAACTGAAACTGAAGCTGAAACTGGAACTGTAGCTGAAACTGACGCTGAAATCAAACTGAAGCTGAAACTGAAACTGTATCTGAAACTGACGCTGAAACCAAACTGAAGCTGAACTAAAGCTGCAACTGACGCTGAAACCAAGCTGAAGCTGAAACTGAAACTAAAGCTGAAGCTGATGCTGAAACCAAAACCGAAGCTGAAGCTGAAGCTGAAACTGAAACCAAACTGAAGCTGAAACTGAAACTGATGCTTAAACCAAAACTGAAGCTGAACCTGAAACTGAAACTGAAGCCGAAACTGTAGTTACATACATAGTGAACGTAGTCCAAGATACAGATAATTTAATAAACCACGTTTATTCTGATTTGAAAACAAATATGAGGGATAATGTATGGCTGCGTGAAAGAATAATTTTGGCACCAACTAACGAAATTGTAGGGCAGATCAACGAAAAGATTATGTCTCATGTGGATTGTGATGTTGTTGAGTATCTGTCCGTCGACATTGTCATGGATACAAAGCAAGTGACGTCGTACTCTGTAGAGTTTATCAACTCTCTGGAATTGTCAGGGTACCCCATCACATTATTTGAGGCTTTAACTTGGTGTCCCAGTCCTGTTGATGCGTAATCAGGGCGCACCAAGGCTCTATAATGGCATGCGACTACAAATTACATACCTTGGATACTAATCCATCCACTATACACTATATCCATACTATCCATCCATACTATCCATACTATCCATACTACCATACTAATATTATAAATGCGAAAGTAACTCTGTCTGTCTGTCTGTCTGTCTGTTACCTTTTCACGCCTTAACCGCTGAACCTATTTACATGAAGTTTGGCATGGGAATAGTTGAGGACCCTGGGAAGGATATAGGATAGTTTTTATCCCGATGTAAGGTTCCCGCAGGATAGTTTTCGAATTATATCTTTATTGCTCTTTCACGCAAAAACTACTGAACGGATCTCAATGAAATTTGGTAAGGAGACAGTTGACATCCTTTAAAAATACATAAGCTTAACTTTTTATCCCGGAATTCCCACGGGTTTGAGATTGACGCGGAGAAAACCTCCCACTCGAATGAAGTCGCGGACAAAAGCTATCCATACTTTAATACTAATAATATAACTCCATACTTTCATATCCATATCCATACTATCCATACTTCCATATCCATCAATCTATACTAATATTATAAAGCGGAAAAGTTTGTTTGTTTGTTTGTTTGTTTGTTTGTTTGCTTGAACGCGCTAATCTTCGAAAGTACTGGGTGGATTTGGATGAAATTTGGTATGGAAGTAGCTTGAAGCTTGAGGAAGGTTATAGGCTACTTTTTACCCGACTGCAAAAAATGAGAGTTATGTTTTTACCGTGATAGAATCCACGGGAGCGAAGCCCCGCGTGAGTACTAGTATTATAATAATACGAAAGTAACTGTCTGTCTGTTACCTTTTCACGCCTAAACCACTGAACCTATTTAGAAGAAATTTGGCACGGGAATAGTTTAGGACCCTGGGAAAGACATAGCATAGGTTTCCTCCTGGAAATCATTCCTAAAGGTTGTAAAAGGGGTGTTAGAATTTCGTATAGGAAATCAATAATGTCCCCGCCCTACCCACACACATAATACACTTAGACCGCTAAACCGATTTGGATGAAATTTGATATGGAGATAGTTTTAGACCCTGGAAAAGACATAGTATAGTTTTACTCCCGGAAAACATTCCTGAAAGCTGTAAAAATGGGGTTGGAATTTTGTATAGGTAATCAATGATGTCCCCGCCCTCCCCACCCACATAATACACTTGACCGCTAAACCGATTTGGATGAAATTTGCTATGGAGATAGTTTTAGACCCTGGAAAAGACATAGAATAGTTTTTATCCTGGAAATCATCCCTTAAGGATGTAAAGGGGTGTTGCGACTTTGTATTCCCCCTCTCAATTCATTCAAATTGCGTATTCAAGAACCACTCATAACATTTTTTTTAAACTACACAACTGCATGTAGGCTATACAAATCTTTGTTTAGAGCTGGGGCCGAACCCACGTCATGCACCAGTTAACAGTTACGCCAACCATGTCGCTTAAATTTTAACCAACCATGTTAATATACGAATCATTGCTATTTCAAAATCGGGGCAATATGCGTTTGCCCTTTTGAAAATAGGAGATCGTGTGGCAACAGATATCAACGGGATGATTTATTTGAGCTGAACTGAATCTGAAACTGAAACTGAAGCTGAAACTAAAACCGAAGCTGAAACTGTAGCTGAATCTGAAACCAAAACTGAAGCTGAAGCAGAAACTGAATCTGCAACCGAAACCAAAACTGAAGCTAAAGCTGAAACTGGAACTGTAGCTGATTCTGACGCTGAAACCAAACTGAAGCTGAAACTGAAACTAAAGCTGAAGCTGAAACTGATGCTGAAACCAAAACTGAAGCTGAAGCTGAAACTGAAACTAAAGCTGAAAATTAGGCTGAAACTGTAGCTGAATCTGAGACTGAAAGCAAAACTGAAGCTGAAGCTGAAACTGAATCTGAAACTTAAACCAAAACTGCTTCAGCTTCAGTTTGAAGCTGAAGCTGAAACTGAAACTAAAGCTGAAAATTAGGCTGAAACTGTAGCTGAAACTGACACTGAAACCAAACTGAAACTGAAGCTGAAACTGAAACCAAACTGAAGCTGAAACTGATGCTGAAACCAAAACTGAAGCTGAAGCAAACTGAAGCTGAAACTGGAACTGTAGCTGAAACTGACGCTGAAACCAAACTGAAGCTGAAACTGAAACTGATGCTGAAACCAAAGCTGAAGTTGAAACTGGAACTGTAGCTGAAACTGACGCTGAAACCAAACTGAAGCTGAAACTGAAACTAAAGCTGAAGCTGAAACTGATGCTGAAACCAAAACTGAAGCTGAAGCTGAAACTGAAACTTAATCTGAAACCAAAACTGAAGCTGAAACTGGAACTGTAGCTGAAACTGACGCTGAAACCAAACTGAAACTGAAACTGAAGCTGAAACTGAAACCAAACTGAAGCTGAAACTGAAACTGATGCTGAAACCAAAACTGAAGCTGAAGCTGAAACTGAAACTGGAACTGTAGCTGAAACTGACGCTGAAACCAAACTGAAGCTGAAACTGATGCTGAAACCAAAACTGAAGCTGAAGCTGAAACTGACGCTGAAACCAAACTGAAACTGAAGCTGAAACTGAAACCAAACTGAAGCTGAAACTGATGCTGAAACCAAAAGTGAGGCTGAAGCTGAAACTGGAACTGTAGCTGAAAATGACGCTGAAACCAAACTGAAGCTGAAACTGATGGTGAAACCAAAGCTGAAGTTAAAACTGGAACTGTAGCTGAAACTGACGCTGAAACCAAACTGAAGCTGAAACTGAAACTAAAGCTGAAACTGATGCTGAAACCAAAACTGAAGCTGAAGCTGAAACTGAAAGTGAAGCTGAAAATTAAGCTGAAACTGTAGCTGAATCTGAAACTGAAACCAAAACTGAAGCTGAAGCTGAATCTGAAACTGAAACTTTATCTGAAACCAAAACTGAAGCTGAAGCTGAAACTGGAACTGTAGCTGAAACTGACGCTGAAACCAAACTGAAACTGAAACTGAAGCTGAAACTGTAGCTGAATCTGAAACCAAAACTGAAGCTGAAGCTGAAACTGAATCTGAAACTGAAACTTAATCTGAAACCAAAACTGAAGCTGAAGCTGAAACTGGAACTGTAGCTGAAACTGACGCTGAAACCAAACTGAAACTGAAGCTGAAACTGAAACTGAAGCTGAAACTGAAACCAAACTGAAGCTGAAACTGAAACTGATGCTGAAACCAAAATTGAAGCTGAAACTGAAACTGAAGCTAAAAATGACGCTGAAACCAAACTGAAGCTGAAACTGATGCTGAAACCAAAACTGAAGCTGAAGCTGAAACTGAAACTGAAGCTGAAACTGTAGTAACATACATAGTGAACGTAGTCCAAGATACAGATAATTTAATAAACCACGTTTATTCTGATTTGAAAACAAATATGTGGGATAAAGAATGGCTGCGTGAAATAGTAATTTTGGCACCAACTAACGAAATTGTAGGGCAGATCAACGAAAAGATTAAGTCTCATGTGGATTGTGATCTTGTTGAGTATCTGTCCGTCGACATTGTCATGGATACAAAGCAAGTGACGTCGTACTCTGTAGAGTGTATCAACTCTCTGGAATTGTCAGGGAACCCCATCACATTACTTGAGGCTTTAACTTGGTGTCCCAGTCCTGTTGATGCGTAATCAGGGCGCACCAAGGCTCTTTAATGGCATGCGACTACAAATTACATACCTTGGATGCAATGTTTTCAAGCAATAATTATGACAGGAACAGCAAGCGGTGAAAACGTATTTATTCCTCACATTCAGTTCGAAAAACTTAAATTTCCCCTAAAAGCGGCATTCGCAATGACCATAAACAAAGTTCAAGGACAGACACTGAATGTCGCAGGTGTACATTTAGAAGAAGACTGCTTTTCCCATGGGCAATTGTATGTGGCGTGCTCACGAGTATCAAGCGTACAAAATCAACACGCCAAGGACGGGAAAACCAGAAACGTAGTTTACAAAAATGTATTGTAAACTACGTTTTTGGTTTTAAAAAGATAAATTTTAAATACTAACTGTCTGTCTGTTTTTGGGGATGGATGGACCCTGGTGATGGCTTTTTAAATATTATATGCGTTTTTTAACCACCCAAAAAGATACGGTACACCTTTTTGGCAACAAGAATTATTGACAAAGTGTAAATTAACGCGGGCGAAGCCGCGGGCAAAAGCTAGTCTTAAATAAATACAAAATACAAAAAATACAATATCTTTTATTCATTTACAAAAAGTCTTACATTGGTTGGTGATTGGAATCTCCTTTTAAGCATATTTAGATTTACCTTTCGGTGTCTTAAATTACACAGTGCGACATAAGAAAAAAATGCTCCAAATGTCTTAAGTCGGACAGTTACACTTAAGGGCTTGGTCAGAATTGGTCGATAAATATCTGTGGTTGTAGCAATAAGTTCTGCATACACCGCTAAAATGAACGAAAAAAAATTTACAAAATGCATCTGTGGTTTTTTTTTGTGACGCCGCAGACCTTTTCGTTGTGTTATCAAATAGTTTTTATTACTTTTTATAATAGTTTTTATTAATTTTTTTGGAATAATTTGTGTTAAAATTGCCTACACATTTTTTTTTCGAATGTGAGTGAAAACATATTACATCACTGCGAGATAGGGTCAGTTTGATTTGCTTATTGAATGATATAAAACTCATAACGGAGCCAGGAAGGTATAACATATACCATGATAATGGCCATAAATTGCCGATTTATAATTTTTATGAAGTCTTACCGAAAAATCAAAAGTACATTCAACATGCGACACTCGTTTTTTAGTTTTCATAGGTACTTACTTTTGTAGCCTCTTAACGTGACAGCTTTCTCTAGCTTGCTTTCTAAGGAGCTCTTTTCTAAAAAGAGCTGTTACATCCTATTTTGCTCAGTTAATGCTTGAGACTGGTTCAAAGTGAGGACATTTCCCGATCCGTACAGCAAAACCGAACGGTCAGGTTTAATCAAGTTGAAAGGGTTTATCGTCTGGTTTCTTTCAAACAGAAAAAACTCTGCAAAGGTTCGTTTTAGATATTATGTTCTTACAGACATGTAACAAGACGAGAAGAAGATGAAAGATGCTAAGCACTGCCAAATTCATCATCTACTCCTTAACACGTTCGCTGACGGTATTATGAAGAGCAGTATCCACTGTCCATATTATGAGCAATTTCATATTTCTTACTGCCGTAACACGAGTATTTTGTAGGTAGTTTCATATTGCTTGCTTGTGCACGAGTACTACGTTGATTTGTCATTTAGTATGGAAAATTCTACTGTCGAAGTGTGGTGTCAGGGTAAGTGCTCACTGTCAGCGAACGTGTTAACCCTATGTTGGGATCGGTTACTGTTGGGACTAATGTTTTAGATGGAGCGACTGTTTATACTAACTGATCTCCACAACCTAGTTGCTGCGTAGCACAAAATTCCTAGGCAAGACTTGTGTCAGATTTCTAACTGACTACCCGTAACAATAGTCAAATATGGCAAAATGGCAGTTGGGAACAAAGATTTTACGTACTTTCCAAGGCCTGGAAGGAAAATTGATATTTTTTTATTTTTATTACGGATGAGCCCACTCTTGACCTCGATATCGCCTGATGGTAAGCGATAGATGAGGTCTACGATGTGATGAGCGAGCACAGAAGATGCTTTTTTAAGGTGAACGCAGACTTGGCCGCACCACAGTCTCCGCAGTCCCCGCAGTCATCGCTTTTTGTTAATGGCCTCGCACATCTTATCCGCATCGCAGTCACTGCAGTTATTCCCGTCGCCGCACGCATTGCACTTGATTTCTTTTCTCCAGCTCCGGTTCGGCTCGCGCCGTGGATGCGAATGACGTCATCCGCGCCGCGCTAGCCGCAGCGTCCGCTGCGTGCGGGCGTTGGTGACGTCATCAGCTGCGGCTTGAGGAGTTCGGTCGTTTCAGGGACTGCGGTGACAGCGACGCGGGTGCGTGCGAGGTTGCATAGAACTTCATATAAATTTTAAATATTGACATTGTTATATATTACTTTAATATTTATCAATAAATAATACATATATCTTGACATTCTCGTTTAATACTTTATGACATTTTAATTTTTTAAGTGACATTATAATTATTATTGTGTTTTTATTACTTTCTAATGGTTTACAATTAATAATTTTTGTATTAATGTAACTATGTTGTAATTGCTTGAGATTTGCATGCCGCAAGGCGTAATATGGTTGAACTGTGCTCTATTTCTTTTAACAGCTGTATACCCATAACCCATATTAGCAAATAAATGAAATTTGAATTTGAATTGAATAAAGAATTCGAATGCGAAGACTGCGGCGCGTGCGGTGCGGCCAAGTCTGCGTTCACCTTTACTCTTGCTTTAAAGGCTGAAAGGTCATAAGTGGTGGTGTGATATGTTGAGATGTTCATTCATGCATGGACCGGCTTCGGTACGCGTTGCTTAACCTTGAATATTGACCCATGTGGCTGTTATTATTGAGCCAACAGCTCCTCAATGCATTAAACAAAGTAAATAAAAATTAATAGTTAAAAAAAAACACTACAAAAACACGCTTTTATAAATGCACATAAAAACAAAACGACTAGTGCACAATTAAACGGTCGGTCCCGCCAGAGGATTAGAAAGTGACATTTATAAAAAAATAAATCTATGGATTACGCGGCAATTCAAAAAGGTTAAGAAAACCGATAACGGATTTTTTTTAGGTTTGTTATAACCTTGAAACCTGATCGTGTTCAAAGTCCATTACGTGGGCTTTCTAACAAGTGCAAACACGACTATGATACGATTTTCCATCATGAAGTTCCAGTTCATATCTTCCGGCTCCATCATCAGATCAGTTCGATAGTACCATATTATTGTATTGTCATAAGAACTACATACAGCTGCCAATTTTCATTACGCTACAACCCTTGGAAGATGGTTAAATTAGTTACCTTAGATTCCATTACATAGTTAGTTACATACAGGTCGACCCAATAAAAGCGTGTTAAAAAGAACATAATTCATACTTACTTAATATTAAAAATGTGAAAGTCGGTCTGTCTCTCTGTCTGTCTGTTACGGCTAAACCACAACAACGATTTTGATGAAATTTGGAAATAAATAGTTGAACTAACCCCTAACGGGTTGAAATAGGGGATGTAAGTTTGTATGAAACCGTTTAACCGATTTTAGTGAATATCGTTTTTTTTTCTGAAATAAACGCCGGTGAAACCGCGGTGGATAGCTAGTTCTTAAATAAGAAGCGATAATTTATAAATATTACCAGTTCATTTGAAACAAACGTTTTAATAACTTTAGCTCTATTCCAATTAAGGCACTTAAATCTAGTAGGTACTAAAGCCACCAGACTGAAACGAGATGTCAGCTTGAAAGATAATATCTCGAAGTCTTCCTTAAAATTAGAATGAATGGTGGAATCTGACTCTAATTGGGCCAAAAAAGTTCAGAAGATGTACGTATATCATATCCAGAATTCATTCAGAGAGCAGATTTTAACGGCCATTCTCCGATTAGCAAGTTTTACGTGTCCGGGCTTGCATAATCCGTAATATTATCATATTCAATCATGCATTTTTTTTATATGTTAGATAGCATCCGTATCTAGCTGTAAACAAAAACATTGGCTTCTGTTTTAAGTAGTTGAAACTAAATTAATTTAACCTATGTTCAAATAACCTCTGTTCTCTAATTACCGTGGTGTATCCGCACACCAATTTTTATAACGTACAGATTTACTTTGATCCATTCAATGTTTTAAACGGTATTAAACAACGTGTATCGCGTAACAAAATATCGACTCAATAGAACCAGTCTATAAATAATTATCATTAAGTAACCGCATGTCCAATCGAAAGTTATAATTGCCGTGACATTTTCTGTTCTCTGGTGCACATCCCTAAATAACAGTATTTGGCACATCAGTACAGTACGCGTCGCGTCTCCTCAGTGTGTGCCGCGGCCCATCAGCAGTTGCACGTCTCTAACGTTAGTGTACCGCCAATGAAGCACGTGAGTATATAATTACCGTAGCCTTGGTTAAATAATTTTCTAATTACCGTTGTACTTATTTTAATACTTGATTTTTTAAGTTAGATCCAAATTGATCATATAAATGGAGACAGTACTTTGGCCTCCGTACGTTGTAATAAGCTAGTATTTGCATACTGTATCGGTTTTCGTAATTTTTAAGAAAATCTATCGTTTTATAATTACCGTATACTAATTACCTTATGTTTATAATTAACGTTGTATGAAAAATTAATACTTGTTTACTAACTGTAGCCGCGATGTCGTACCAATGCAAAGTTTTCCCGCGGTTTTCGTAGATTATTATTATCATTGTCCGTAAATATGTATATATTATATGCTAAACATACATCAAGTTATTTAATTTATAGGATGGGAAAACCCAAGAAGACCAAAGAGGAAGTTAAAGAAAAGAGAAGGCTCGCCAATGCCAATGTCAAGGGAGTCATTACAGATATGGTACTATGGTAGATATTCTTCAAGAAGATCTGCTGATCCCTAAAGAGATACGGGAGTATAAGGGAACAATGAAAGTCCATCAACTCATTTGGAGTTCATCAAAACCGAACCTGCTTGCAATGCGAAAGTTGTAATGCGCAACAGTGTGTGTATCAAGCTATTGAATGTGAACATGGTAGACATCATGAATTTTACTCCTTGAATCTAGAAAAGGCAAAAGAGGCTGAACTTTCCCCGCCTTCCAAATTCATTTTATCTGCACCTTCCGAAAACAAATATAATTGCGATACATCACGGTCTATTAGTGCTAAGAAATCATCAGACAAACCTAAAATTTTATCTGATCGGCTAGTAAAGCCCGCTTATGTATTTCCTGGGTCTTGAAGTCTCTTATTTCCAAACATGATATGGTTAAGAGGTTTGAGAAGTTCGAAGAAGCGGAAAGTAGCTTAAATTTATCTGACACAGACAGTTTTTGGGCTCCTGTATCTCCTGTTGATTTTAGTCTTACAATGCCTTCTTTCAAAACAATTACCAATTCAGATAATGTTTGTTTTATTTAGTTTGTTCTTACCTGATTTTCATTGAAAGTGTCTAATTTTTAATAAAATATTAAAGCAATAATAGTGTTTTTTTTATTCTTGGTTATGGTTGTGAGGGACATAGTTAATTCTATTGCTTGTATTATAATTGTATGTGTACAAATGATTAATATGTGTTATTATCATTTCATTATATCATATTTTACATAGACTTGATGATATTTTCTAATTACCGTTGCATTAAATATCAAATTTTTCTAATTACCATCCTCTTAAAATTTTTAAGTCTCATTAACTAGAAAACCACCATTAATTGTTACATGCCTCAATAATTATTAAATTCGTGTCTTTGATTTGTTTCATATTTTAATGTGTTTAAGTCATATCAGTGAAAAATAAATAAGGTTACGGTAATTAGGCAAAGAACGCCGAATTGGAGTATGACCGTTAACTTTTACAAGCTTTAATTTAAATTGCCTTCTTAATTCTTTCGTTCGTATTTCCTGCTCAAATCTTACAAGTGAATTTTACAGCAATTATCCTCAACCGATGACGATTCAAAAAATTAATGTAAATTATTAAGCTCTATTGTAAATGTGAGAGCAATTTCACATTTCTCTCTCTCTCTCACATTCGCAGATCTCACAAGCAATGAATATTATGAGTAGATTATTGCACTGTCAGCCAGTTTGAGTACTTTATACGGCCTACCTTTTTAACGTCCTTACTTTGGTATTGTTCATTAAAATGTTCGAGCTCCTAAAAGTTAAGTTGAGCTACGCAATAACTGAAAAATGTTCGCGACGGGCCTACTCAAATCTGTGTTTCTTTCTTCAAAAAAAAAAAAACACTACATATATACATTAATCTACGTGTTTCAAAAGAGTCGTTGACCTCTGAGTTAGTTTTGGTGTTTCTTTACAGGGTAGTTGGTTAGGAAACAGCGGCCTCGTCTAATTAAATTTTACGAAAAAATGTTTAAAAGTGTTATTTAATGAATATATACAATAACTTACATACAATACAATCATCATTATTTCTTAATATTATAATCAACTCGTTTGTTCTACATTAAACTCACTGTCACTCAACTCACTGTTACTGCTGCGTAGGATTCGTGGGATTACCAACAGCATTCTGAAAGTCGTTGCGAACAAACAGGATTGTGTTTTCCTGCAGCATTGGACTCGCATGCATTGCGGTGAAGCTGATGCTGCGGGAAAATATATGAATTAGTTCTTAGTGTTTATTATTTTAATTTATTTTATTACTAACATAGAATGTAAGGTGTTTTACTAACAAACTTTATATGGATTTCTTTTCTGAGATAAATAAATAATAATAATAAAATAAAAATCCTTCATTGACATTAAAGTTAGTTTCATCATTTGTCAAATTCATAAATAAATATAGTCTTACAAGAATAAAGGTGTGTTACGTTATTTCATGAGTCTACTCTCTTGAGTGATAGTGTCTGTCTAACCTGATGTGAAATCCACCAAGCCATACTGGGTGCTTATGGCCCATTCATTACCTCTCGTACAAAGGAGACCTGTATCACACCTGTTACGAACAACTTATAGGCTTATTATGTCATGTTATTAAATCATCCACTCCCGCCCAGCCCGCTTTACTTAAAATATTCCACTATTTCAGCCACCAGAAACTCACAGCCTACTCTATAAATAACACTCTTACCCGCCGTCAAACTATGAAGTCACAGCTTACATTATTTAGTATCCCGCACAGTAGACCAACATTAATAGTTTACGATTCTGCTCGGACGGACGACAAAGGATTAATAAGCTATGGTTACCCTTGATTGGTTGACTTAAGATGTGTCTGTATAGTAATGTTTGTATAGCTGTATAGTTGTGATGTATAAGCGTAGTGTGACATGGGTTGTTTTGTAATAATAATACAATGGTAATGTTAAACAAAAACGTTGCTCATCTCAGTGTCATGGACGCGGTTTCAGACGTTTTGAACTTGCCTTGGAGCAATTATATTAAGCCATGCAAATATTAAATAACTAGCTTCTGCCCGCGACTTCGTACGCGTGGGAAGGTTTTCCCGTGCAAATCCCGACCCCGTGGGAATTTCGGGATAAAAAGTAGCCTATGTGTTATTCCAGAATGTCAACTATCTACTTACCAAATTTCATTTAGATCCGTTCAGTAGTTTTTGCGTGAAAGAGTAACAAACATCCATCCATCCTCACAAACTTTCGCATTTATAATATTAGTAAGAAGTAAGATAGTAAGAAGTAAGATAGTAAGACTAGCTTTTGCCCGCGACTTCGTTCCGCGTGGGAGGTTTTTCCCGCGTAAATCCCGATCTCGTGGGAATTCCGGGATAAAAAATAGCCTATGCGTTATTCCAGGATGTCAGCTATCTACTTACCAAATTTCATTCAGATCCGTTCAGTAGTTTTTGCGTGAAAGAGTAACAAACATCCATCCATCCTCACAAACTTTCGCATTTATAATATTAGTAGGAAGTAGGATAGTATATAGTATATAGTAAGTAGTAAGTATTAGTAAGATGCGTTCAGGTTACTGTTGCTGAACAGCTTGAATGGGTGAGCATCCTAACATATTGATTCTCCGTGTCTGACATTTGAAAATCTTTGGCAGTCGTTAGGTACAGGTCAGAAGCCAAAAAGACTTGACATTGGTCTTGCCAAGGGCTACCGTGTTACCCAGTTACTGGGTTGTGGAGGTCAGATAAGCAGTCGAACCATATAAATTGCTATTAATACTCAGTTGCAACCGGTTAGTCTGAAAGTGGACCCCAAACTCTGACGATAATTCATTCGACAGTTGGGAGAAAAGCGTCAATATTAGTCCTGAATGGCGCCAAGACATAAAGCTGAAGCATCAAAGAATGATGAAGACTGGCGGCTCCAATAACCTATGCAGAAAAGTCTTCATCGAGTGCTACCACCACCTGAGGACTCGCGCTTCATCATTCTTCAAGAAATGCCGTGCTGCTATAGGGCTATATAGCCAAAGGAGATTCTGTGGATACCCGTAGACCAAGATCCATTGGTGCTGCTACAATCTTCTATGCAGATGTTGTGGTCAATATATATGTTTCATCACCTGCTTAGCCTTCCCCAATTATTATGGGGTCGGCTTGCCGTCTAACCGATGCAGTCCAGTATTAGCTACCCCGGATGCAAAAGCAACTGAGGGAACACGGTGGGTTTTTAGTTTGTAAAAGTCCTTTTTGCTCCTGTCGGTTGATTTATCAATTGATTTTACCCCAATAAAGAAAGTACACCAGCGTAGCTTTTTCTTATAACTATGTATTGGCTTCACGGGTTTTATTTTCCATTTATTAATGTTATAAATGCAAAAGTTTGTTTGTTTTTCTTACACGTCTAAACGTATTGCTGTTATGTTTAGTTAGGAGATAGTTGAATAGCTGGAAAATCACATAGGCTACTCTCTTTTCCGCTGAAAAAATCTAAACATGATAAATACGAATTTGAATTTGTTTGTCATTCTTTTACGTCAAAACGAAGCTCATCAGATCGATGTGATTCCTGGCGTCGAGATGGTGATAGGCTGGAGAGTGCTAATGACTGCTTTCCACGCAAGTTAAGACAAAAGGTAGAAGTTAGTATGTTATACAATGGCTTGGTACGTTCTTTAATTAAAAAGTTTATCTAAGGAACTATACTGGAATAAAGAAATCTTCCTTCGAAACAGCTATCCATTTTCCTTAACTGTATTTCTGCCCTAAAACTACGATATAATATATATATATATCACAGTGTTAAACAAATTTCATGGGACCCATAGCTTTCTGGAATATTGAAGAAAGTTCATATGACACCGTAAGGTTATGTCAAGTCAGCTTTTACAGAAGATTTTCCGAATATTGCACTGAGCACAACAGCGACACAAGTGCATAATTTTACTATGTCACTTATGAAGTACATGTTTATAAGAGCGTGATTATTTTGATGCAGAATGTTTGTGAAAGATTCTTTTGCAAACAAATTATTTAGGACCCCATTAGGTGTACGTGCGAACGAAGTCGCGTGCTCACCTAGCTAATATAATCGAAAATTTAGTGTAGTCTCCTATGCAACTCATCATTATAACTCTCCGTTAGTAACTACGAAATAATAAAATACCACAGGTTTAAAATTTGCCCGAAATATACGATATTAAAGTTAATTTGATGTATTTGATTCTGATGTAGGATATCGTCATATCGACTTACTGCATTGTTTATTTTTTGCAATCATGTCATCCTTATTTTGAAACGAATGATTGAATATCAAGAGTTAATAGGCTATTGGCTAAGTTATCGACTTTGTGATCAAACGGTTTTGAGTTCGAACCAATTACACTTTTGCCGGGAATTCACTCCAGACACGAGCATATTTATTTAGCTTAGTTGGAGGGGTTCATAAAATATTGCTAGTAATGTTAAAGAATTATATAAAAAAATAACTAGTAATATGGATAGAACCCCACATTACTAGTTCCTTTAATATTAAAAATATAAATAAATTAATCAGGCTAAAAATTGCAATACAATGTGGCAATGTCGTCAGTCAGTCTTCGGTGCATTACGACAGCATTGAGAACCAAACTTTTGTTACTGTATTTGAGTTTTTGTTTAAATATATAATAGTGTTAAATTAGAAATAATCGAATCTTATTTGGTAACGTATGAATATTATGAAAATGTATCTAAATATCTACAAAAGACGACATTTTTTGAGAATGCTCCGTGGAGGGTCGAATCACGTGTAAGTTGGCTTTAAGTTTGGCTTGTACCTATGCTGCATCACCGTGCTCTCTGCATGCACGTGTATTTTCAAGGGGAAACGTGGGTGCTGCACATTGCATTCAATGTCTAATAAGAAGCGGAATTTTAGCTAAATCTTGTCCCAGAAAAAATTGGAAAGGATATGTGTAAATAAACGCCTGATTCCACTGTGTGCAACTTGGATGTAATTGAATAACGAAACGAAAGTAACAATATAAACAAGTACATAATATATGACATTTCAGTCTTAAAAGCAAGAGTAAATAGGCATTTTCTGGGCTCGCTTGTTCCATCGTAGACCTCATCTATCGCTTACCATCAGGCGAGATTGAGGTCAAGAGTGAGCTCATCCGAATAAAAAAAATAAAAATATAGAATAAAAAATCAGGTGACAAGAAAAGAAGGAGAGAGAAGGATAAACGTTGGAAGCTACAAGTTGAACCAATGAGTATTTGTAATAAGTCATTCAGTCACAATCACCTTAATTATAGTATTAACTTAGTTTATTTTTATGCACCTGCCATGTTATCTCTTCACCGTCATGTTTGGTACAGAATGTCTAAGGCATTAAGTCCGCCTTTGTACTTTTGCGCTGCATATCAAAACTATAAATAAAAAGTAAATAAATAAATGACCATCAATTCCGTTGGTTGCAAGATTTACAGCAGTAGCAACAGAATACATATTTTGCTTAAAGTAATGAATAAAAATATAGACACATATACCAAGGTATTAGAAGAAAAGCCTTTCAAATAAATAAGCAAGCGATAAACAAACCAAACACCGGTATAGAGAATAATCTAAAACACTAATGAATCTTCTCCGAACTTCGCTTAATGAAGGCATACTTCTAAACTCTTCGTTCCGAAACAAAATACCGATTGAAAGTATAACTACTTAATACCCAAATTAAATCTTAAAACAATTAAAAACAGAAATCTGAAGCGAGTTTTGTATTAATTAATTTGAGAGGAATTTTATTACTATTACAAATTATAGAAGTATACATAGGCAGTTTTATGATCTGATAATGGTCATATTTTAATTAGTTCGTCTAATTGAACAGATTAATGTAATATCGTTGCGGGTAAGGCTGCTGTCAAATGGTCTATCGGTTTTATTATCCGTTGTACAAAGTGTAACGGAAACCCCATATCTATCCAAAAGGGCTGAAGACAACATCTGGTATGGAGTCTCTATGCACAGTTTCAGCTAAAAATAACTGGCTCAAAGAATTGATACCAAATTATCGGTTTCATATATTTCTTTATCATAACAAACGTGCCACAGCACTACGAGGGTCAATAACTTTCCACGTCACTTGACAATAACACGAGAATTCTCTTCGTTCTTCTTAATTTGAAAAAATCGGTCTCTGGTATCAGTGTATTGGTATTTGTAATAAGTTCTACACACGTAGACTTAGGATTACAAAACCCTTGCCATATCGTTTGTTATCATCCAAAGAAGCCATGCACTTGGTATGTACCTATATACCCTTTAACACGTTGCATAGCAAAATCTAATTCCACCGAGCCCGATGCGTCATCGTTAACATGGTGGGCTTCTCTCGCACCGGAGCAGTACTCGTAGATATGGCAACACTTGAGGGAGGTTTATATGCAGAAGAGTACTACGTCTTTCGGCTGAAAAGATAATGATGACTCTTATACTATTATTACTTAATCAATGTAAGTATTAGCTGGGTTAACTTTTGCCAAATAAATTATTTGTAGTGAAAAAAAAATTGCCTACGACCTATTCTCAGACCTACCAAATATACTTACACAAAAAATTTCATAAAGATCGCTCAAGCCGTTTTGGAGGAGTTCGATAGCAAACACGGTGACATGAGATTTTTATTAGATAAGTTTATTTTTACCTGCACGCTAAGCGTGCCTAAAGCATTTATTAGTAGTGCTACGAAAATAGAAGTTCCGTTCTTGGAAAGCCGATATATGGGATCGCGCGAACTCGCATGCTTTCAAGTTCTTCGTGTGTTTAAAATAATTTTGTCCCAGGATTTTCAAAGAAAATTAATCTGGAAAATAATAACATGAAATTATTATTCTGAACAATTAATCGTTTGTCAAGTAAAAATAATGATTAAAAGTTGACTTCATATAACAGATTCTCTGCATTTTCTTTACCAGTTCATAATACTAGGATTTCGGAATTATCTGAAGGCAATCCCGAAATCTTGGGATTAGGAAAATTGCCCTGGTTCCAAATCTAAATTCATATCTTTTTTCCTCGATTTCTCTGATTCGTTCACCTTATAGCTTTTGTATCATGTATTTAGTCCACTTACTTTTCACTTTGTCATACTACCGACTGTTAATTAAGTCAAAATATTACTGCGCCAACTTTACTAAAGTGACCATGAGCTGAGTGAAGTTTATTATCACCATCTGATTTGTCTTTTCCGTTCTATGTTCCAGTCTAACCAGATAAACTTTTTCATAATTTTATGTATGATTTGATTACAGAATAAAATCTCTGTTGACTTTTTTATAATGACCCATTGAATATGCATCTTTATGCTTCAAATGTTTAAACTGGCATTTCAGTTACCACAAAAATATATTATAGTTATGAATGCCATTAATTATTTAAAATTATTGTAGTTAATATTATTTATTAATTTATTACTTACTGTATTTATTTGAAAAATGTTTATTCATTAGCTTCGTGTAATTTTGCAGTCAAATGTTAATGTTGCCTTCACTACAGAAATAAGCAAAAGAAATAATGAATTGCTAGACGTTCGTAAATAAATTAAGCGTTGAGAAAAGAAAATGTATCTTTGGATTTAGATTTGAAGATCTCTATTTCTCTTAAAATCAGAGTATAGTACTCTTGTATGGGATTTGTAACTAAAAATAGTTAGTTGTTATTCAATGATGAATCATGCAAAGAAAGGAATGACAGTGTAAAAGGCAAAACTGTAAAAAAAAACAACTAAAACACGTCAGAAGAGTATGAACATTGCCCCAGTCAACGGCATTTCCTATTCCCCTCACCTTGCACCCCGAACAATTGCCTGCCGGGGTTGCGGAAATGTTCGAATGAAATACCCACCGCGACCCTGGAACTCAAAGACAACTGAAGGAATAGAGTGGGTAGTCAGTAGCAGTCAGAAACTCCCTTCCGATCCACCCAGAGAGGAAGGAGTCACTTCATGATGTTTATCGAAAAAGAAAACGGTAACGGAGACTTACAGTGATTGTATGAAAATTAAACGCAACAGACTTCGAGATTACAAGAGAGACCTATTACTCGGTCTTATATCAGATCCCTTTAGAAAGGGACCCAGCCTTCATCGCTAGCGTGTCCAGTCCTTGGTTAGTTTCACCCCGGCTTAGCACCTCCGCACGCCAATTGTGTATGCGCGCGAGGCCTAGTACCTCCAGATCCTACGGCAGCAGTCCGGTCTCACCGAAGATGGTGCTGTATCCCAGGACCATCCGGATTACCATAACCCTCTGGGACGCGACTAGCTGGCGGCTGGTCGCCATAATTTGGAATCTATAAGTGAGACAAGAAAGAGGGCACATGATTGAGATATAGATGAACTTTAGAAAAAAAGGTTTAAAGGCCCCATCTACTCTCCATCTGTTTATGTAACCCGGAGGAGAGGTGCCAGGCCATCACAACCTTACATTGTCTGTCACCTAGAGTACTCATTCTTCTTTAGATTATGAGGATATACGTAGTGGCTTTTCGACTAAAAGACCCGGAAGAAAAACCAGCGATGTTAAGTTCAAACTACGCCATAGAGATTAGTGGAATAATTTGCCGCAGAGGAGGACAAATACGGCACATATAAAGGAACTTTTATGCCTTTATGATGAGCCACTAAAAATTGATTCTACCAAATTTAATTACTTTAGTCTCACTTAAGTGTAAGCAATAAATACACTACGATGACCACCTATTTTAAGAAAATTTATATTATTAATTATGTACCACATTATGATCTGATAAAATTATATTGATTTGTTATTGTGTATTGAAAAATTATAGGCAATTTACTAACTTTATTGATAATTAATTCTTTCAAAAAAACAGCTATATGTTTATTATGAGGTATTTTCTTTAAGATTCCATAGAATTCTAGTAGTTTTGTGATTTTATTGCACATAGCTAGTATTTACGACACAAATAAATAATAATAATAATATTCCACAACTTTCACACAACGCCATCTAGTCCCAAACTAAGCAGAGCTTGTGGTATGGGTACTTGACAACTGATAAACGTACACATATTTTTCCCGCCCGATCACTATGTTTGGCAAGCCAATCCCTTGGGAAAAGCGAGCCAAATACTTAGGTGTAATCCTAGACCAGTTCCTAAATTTCAATGAGCACATAAAGACGGTTCGCTCGCGAGCCGCTTTCGCTCTCGGTAGGCTTCACGCCTTGCTGAATGCACACAGCAAGCTCTCCCTTAGGGGTAAAATTCGAATTTACACGACGTGTATACGTCCTATCATGACATACGCTTGTCCGGTGTTTGCTCATGCCAGTCCCAAGCAGATCCATAGGATGCAAGTCCTTCAGAACCGTTTTCTCCGAAAGGCCACGGGCGCGCCCTGGTTCGTGAGGAATGAGGATCTCCATGTTGACCTCAAAATCCCGACTATAAAGCAAGTGTTGAAACGCATGTCAGTGCGTTACTTCACCTCTGCTGATACCCACACAAACCCCCTGATCGTATCGGCCGCCCGATACAGACCCTCCAAAATTTCTCGGGTTCGTTACCCGCGTAACGTCCTAGACGAGCCCGACGACCCCACCACCATCCGACAAAAGAGCAGTAGGGAAACTAGCAGTCTTAGAAAACACACACACAAAACGCGTTCCATATTCCGGCCTCGCCGACGAGGCCCATCGCGACGTCCGCGTACTTGTAATGGAAATCCTCTCCGACCTTTGCCAAACGTGCCAGCCCACGATGCTGAGCCAGTAGCAATAAATACTCCCTTAAATACGACCCAGCCTGTCCCTTTGCTGCCCTCCCCAAATGACCCCGCTATGCCGAGGCCCGTACTCCACAGGGAGTGCCCTTAGCGTGCGGTCATTAGATGTAAGTGTATTTTTAGTTTGTAAGCCCTGGCTGGGGGCCTTTAATTTATTAGAGGTCACCACAGGACAGACCGGTTAAGTAGACGCACAGCCTTAGTGAGCTGATCTACGAGTGGCCCTACCTAAAAAAAAAACACATATTTTTCTAAATACATACATATTATAGATAAATTACACCCAGACAAAGAACAAAATAATTATCGTGCTCATCACACAAACATTTGTCCTGGGTGGGAATCGAACACACGACCTTGAGCATAACAGTCAGGGCCACTAGACCAACAGGCCTGTCGATAACTAAATAACTCTATATATTTAATTAAGGCATTATTATATGTTATATATTCAAAAGTAATTTATAACTACGTACATTTTTATATGTATTAATGTAAACATACATTATTTGAATCCTCTAATTTTTTTGTGAAAATGAGTTTTTGCGTCTCATGTAAAGTGTGTACAAAATACATGGCGACTTTTGCACGCGCAACGACGATGTGACAGTGGTAGTTAAAAAACGAACGAGAAGGAGGGTAGACCAATTCGTCTGCTCATAAACGTCCACCCGCAATATTACTTCAGTTCATCCGTGATCATGGCGCTTGCAACAGTGCCGAAATATCGGCAACTCGAAACAAAAGATGGTAAATATCCCGTTTTACCTACCCTTATATATAGTCATTATAATTTTCACCATCTCTAAACCTTTTGTCATCCGACCCCACAATGCTTAAGCACAATGTTCAAATGTCCATAACTAATTGACTCAGAAACTTAGCTTATAAACGTTACGTAAACTTTAGATTAAGATTAATTACTTTTTGAGGTGACTGACCGAATTCTAATACCTAATATGCATTTTCAGAATTCTGTACTTGATGAGAGCAAACATAAATAAAATCATAAGAAACATAAAAATGTCCAAGATTCATCTTTTACCCAACTTTTCCCAAATGTATTCAAATCGGCTTCCAATCTTATACAGCAGAATACCAGTATTCTGTGGTTAATTATATTTATTTTACAGATAAAAATAAAATAAACAACATAAGTGAAATGTAAATTTCTTTATGAGTTAAACAAATATCTCAGTCGTCGAGATCGTATAAGTACCAGAAAATTAAAATAATATTTAAAAACCGGTCAAGTGCGTGTCGGGCCACGCGCAGTGAAGGGTTCCGTAGTTTTTAAAACAGCCAAGGGCGTGTCGTATTCGCTGACTGATCGTTTCGTACCATGCTCTAACTAAAAGCCAAACATGACTACCTAACTAATTTGATTTCCTATATAAATCCTTACCTGATCCGACATTTTGTTCCGACAAGTTTTAATTTTTTTTAGAGATTTGTGTAAATAAAACTTGTCATAGCCTGTGTTTTGAATTTAAATATATTCTATTATTACTATTTCAATCTCCAAATTCCTACACTCAACGAGACTTGATTATGAATTCAACTATTTCAATTTTACCTCTAGCCTCTACACACAATCTCAAGAACTTATTTTTTTTAAACAACCGTACGCTAAGGGCACTCCCTGTGGAGTACGGGCCTCGGCATAGCGTGGTCGTTGGTGGAGGGCAGCAAAGGGACAGGCTGGGTCCATATTATTTAAGGGGTTATTTATCGCTACTGGCTCAGCATCGCGGGCTGGCTCGTTTGGCAAAGGTCGGAGAGAGTTTCCGTTACAAGTACGTGGACGTCGCGAGGGGCCTCGTCGGCGAGGCCGGAATACGGAACGCGTTTTATTTCTGTATTTTCTAAGAGTGCTAGTTTCCCTACTGCTCTCTTGTCGGATGGTGGTGGGGTGGTCGGGCTCGTCTAAGACGTTACGCGGGCGACGAACCCGAGAAATATTGGAGGGTCTATATCGGGCGGTCGACACGATCAGAGGGTTTGTGTGGTTTTCAGCAGAGGTGAAGTAACGCACTGAATGACGTTTCAGCACTTGCTTTATGGTCGGGGCAAAAACTTAATAATTTTCATAACTACCTACTTATAATTTTGGCGGTAACGAAACCATTGTGAGATATAATTCGACGAGAACGCCATCTAGTTAGAAAAGAAGTACTAATTGTTACACAAAACTGAAAAATGAGACTGGTTTGACACAATCCTCAACTAATTTAATTACTTAAACACAACTTACTATAATTTTACTGGACAGAAACTGTTTTTTAACCGACTTCTAAAGAAGGAGTAGGTTATCAATTCGTCACGTATATATAACTAGTACTCTCGCGGGGCTTCGCTCCCGTGGATTCTATCACGGTAAAAACATAACTCTCCTTTTTTGCAGTCGGGTAAAAAGTAGCCTATAACCTTCCTCAAGCTTCAAGCTACTTCCATACCAAATTTTATCCAAATCCACCCAGTACTTTCGAAGATTAGTGCGTTCAAGCAAACAAACAAACAAACTAACAAACTTTTCCGCTTTATAATATTAAGTATAGATATATATTTTTTATGTATGTGCAACGATTACTCCGTCAATTGTGGATCGATTTAGAAGATTATTTTTTCGTTTGAAATGGTATGCTCTCGAGATAGTATCATTGTCACCAAATTAGAATTTGATGAAGGAATCTCATGGAAATCGAAGGAAATCCTCAAATTTTAAAGGCAATCGTATAGCGATTTTGGTATTTTTTATAGTAACTTGTGCATTTGCTCTCAGAAAGAAACATTTGGTGAAGCGGAACTGATGAAGAAGATCACAGATGGCCACCGGAACTACTCAATAATAAGTATTTCACGAGTTGCGGTTTGATTACTTTAAAATGGTTGCTAAGCAATTTATGGTCGTCACAATGTGAATGGTGAAATGGAGCTGATGGTGAAATACCAGGAGAACTCCTCAACAATTAACCCTGCATCGGGAAAAGCAATATTTTGTAAAAGGTGATGAGCAAGTTGACATTAGGCTATTGTAACTTAGATAAATTATAAACAGATCCAAAGACACTATCTTCTGAAATTAAAGTTATTTTCACATTGTACCTAGTGGTTTTTTGGAAGTCGGTATTTTTTTGTTAAAAAGTTTTTTTATAAAACTTAGGTATTTAAATATGAAACTAGCCTGATACAACGGACGCTTAGCGCCATCTATCGACATTTCTATGGAGTTGTTCGAAATTTTCGAGTCAAATACAATTGGTCGACTATTACTCGTAAACTTGTAAAGCCCACTCATGTGTGATAGTTTTCCTTTAAACTTCGTTATATATAGGTACTACTGCCATGACATTTGAATTTCTAACTACAACCGTTTAGTTGATAGAGGGGGAGGACACTTGACTCTAACGAAAATTGGTACTTTAAAGCTTGATAAGTTACGAGCGGTTTACTTAATCAGAAAACGGTTTTCCTAAACCCCTAATATTTTTGAAAGACCTATCCAACGATATCCCACACTATGGGAAAGACGAAAAAAAAAATTATCATCTCACTTTACATGTAGGGGAGGTACCCTAAATAATTGTTTTTTTTTCAAAATTTTATTTTAAGAATTTTTTGGCGTCATTAACGTGTATACTCATGCCAAATTACAAATTTCTAGTACCAATAGTTTTTGAGCTAAACCGCGGACAGACGGACAGACAGACGGACATGGCGAAACTATAAGGGTTCCTTGTTGACTACGGAACCCTAAAAAGTAGGATTAACATTCGGAATTGGATGAGAAACCATTCAATGACTGCCTCCTGATCTGGGATAAGCGGGAGGGTGTGTCAGACTTTTACTGACTAAAACCCATCCGTTTTCTGTCATAAGCCCTTCATGCTCCGAGGCCTCGGTAACTCTTTCGAACAATTCCGCAAACCCAGCAGGCAACGGCGCCCTAGGTGGAACCCGACAATTTGTGGAAGTGGAACTCTTTGAAGAGAATTAATTATAGAAATAAATTTTATTCTTACAGATACAACAAACCAAGTTTTTAGGTACTTCAACAAAAACAGTTACCGCAGTAGTCAAAGCTACCTTGCTTGTAGAGCGCTTTATTGATTTTGTCATGCAGTAAATCACCCTCTAGTAGCATTTAATTTACACACATGTTTCTGATGTTAGTAGTCAAATACTTAAGTAATTAAGTTTTTATGTTTTTTTCTCTCGCTTCTAATTTACTACCTACCTTTTGTTATACCGACATGCCTACATGATGTCTTTTTTAAATGGAGGAACACTGTCTCCCAAGGCACAGATATAAACCTAGTTTGGGAGCCAGGGGACCTAACTATAGCGCATTTTCGGTATGTTGTACATTATGAGTTATGTAATGTATTCTGTTATAGTGTACAAAAAAATCTAATTTAAATTTTCAAAACAAATTACATGTAAAAGTGTTATTTATTACTCGACTGCAGCGAAGCAAGGAGGAGGGTTATGTTTTTACTGCGTATGTATGTATGTATGTCCGTTCCTTTGTTCCCTCGTAACTATTAAACTAGAGAACGGATTTTGATAAATGATACGTCGTTAGATTTATCTTTATGGCGCGAGTGTCATAGGACAGATTAAAATAAAACCAAATCACCACAACGACATCGGGCGCCATATTGTCAAAAATAAAAATTCAAAAATCGACCAACTATTTCAAATGGGGTATTATTAAATCTGTTTCATGATACCCCATTTGAAATAGTTGTCGATTTTTAAAAATGATATTGAGGTTTCTTTTACCATTTTCCATTCTGAGCAATCGTTTAGGAAATATAACGTTTTAAAACGGAATTAAATACTAAAAAGCTGAAACTAAAAATCTTATTTAAAAAAATTAAACAACCAGACTGCTCAACTGAAATGGAAGAAACAAGCACATTTTGTTTTAAAAAGTGACAAGCAGGCAGGCAGGTAAAAAATTTGACAGGTCCCCTGTCAAATTTTTAAAATTAAAAGTATAATTATCATGATCAATTGGGTCCCGCCAGCTTGTCACTTTTTAAAACAAAAATGTACTTGTTTCTTCCATTTTAGTTGAGCAGTCGGGTTTTTTAGATTTGTTAAATAAGTTTAAAAATAAATAATTATGCACATACATACGAGTATAATTATGTTTATTCTACATGAAGCAACTGGCGATCTCAATTCCACAACCTAGTTACTGAGTAATACTATACCTTTTGGCAAGATAAGTGTCTGATTTTCTAGCTTGTCTATGTATACATTTTTTTATTGTTGATACGCTAGTGTTTGTCCTCCTACTCACCTAATGGTAAGCGGTGATATGGTCAGAGATAAAGCACACCTACATAGAAGTAAACTATTCATTCCTGACTTATCTAAATTTGGTCCCACCTGTCCTTTATACATTTCTGACAGTCGTTATGGGTATTTTTAGGGACTTTATTCCTAAGAACAGGTCAGCCCCGTCGCATCATAACTAAACAATACAGCTTCACAATACATATTAATTCATTTATTGTACGTGCAAGCAGAAGCTTTAATAACCGGTGTAAGCAGCACGATTTTGACCCGTTTATAACAAGTGTGATTGCAGCCAGAAGGCGCCTTTGCCTTGATTTTTTCAAAAATAATTAATATCTGTACTTACTATGTTGTATGTGTTCTTTATATCTGCTATCTATTTAGTAATTTCGAATATTGTATTTATGATATTAAGATTATACACCTTTTAAGTGTTCAATTTAAGATTTTCCTGTCTCTAAATGTGAGCACTTTTAATTGGCTCACTGTCCACTATACTATATATTTTCTGTATTTAATAGCTGTTAGTCCATACTTCTTAAATAAATAAATAAATAATCTAAACTAATAAAATTATATTATTATTAGAAACTTCGTCACGTTTCACTTCTTTTTAACATCTTGAATTTTTCACATATTTTTTTTTAATATTTCGTTTAATATTTTGAATAGTTTGATAGCAGCAGACAAAATGGGATTTGATTATATTAGTTGGAAATTCTCAACATCCATTATATTATCAAGTTTAAATTCACGCATGAGTGATCCCCTGTCTCTTTCATATTTAATACAACCGTCGTTAAGGGTAGTTAGAAGCCGGAAAATCTGTTCTTGTCAAGAGTATAGTATAGTATAGTAGTAGAGTATGGTGTTACCCAGCTACTGGGTAATGGATGTCTGATATGCCTATCAGACATCCATGTAAAATACTAGTATATACTAGTATCTGGATAAAGGTTAATCAGATGATGACGTACTCGTTGCGGCCGGCGCTATGAAGTTTTCGTGCACCCTAACACAACTTTCGTACAAACTTTTACAAAACTATGACAAGTTATAATTACATTTAAGCACGATCCTCAAACTTCTAGCGTTAATTAACTCTTGACAAAACAATAATAAATATTCATTAATCAATTGTCTTTTTAATTACGATGGAGATAACGTCGACTTGGGAGTTTTCAGTCCGTAATTCTTGGACTTAATCTTGTAATTTTCAGTAGAGGAATGTTAAGAGGTATATTTTAAGTTCATTGCTCGACTTTGTTTTTCGTTTTAGATTTTTTTTTTAGTACATAGGTACTTGTCACTGTTTCTGAGGTCAGCAATAAGTTTCCCTGATATAAAACGATAATTGGATTTGAAAGCGGAAACCCAAAATATTCGAGAACGAAATTTCAATGGAATTCATAAAACCGCGTAGTATATTATGTACCTTCATCTCAGAATGCATAAGGCTGATTTTGAAATGAGGTGCTATTCTTTGGAGAAAAAGCTTTTTATTTTATTTCATTTCAGCGACAGATATTCACAATTACTATGAACATAAAATTTCTAAAGCAGATAAGTAATCAGAAGTTGGATTTTTGTTTGGGTGAAAAATTGTCAAAATAAACATCTCACTCTGGGTGGAGCATAAGGGTGTGTCAGACTTCTACTGACTAAAAACTCTCTGTGTTCCTTCAGTTCCCCTTTCAGTTGACCTTTGTGTTCCGGGGACGCGGTATCTCGTTAGAACAAGCCTGCAACCGCGGTAAGCAAGATTACCTTTTCAGGTTGAATGATATTACTTACACTTTCACTTACTGAAGGCTAACGCAAATGGAATATTTATTCTGTTTCTATATTCCTCGTATATCTTACGCTTACAATAATTTTTACTACATTTTGTATCTTACTATTTCTAGATAACGGATTTATGGTAATGTAATCCGTATAAGGGCAAACCGCGACGCTGGTTATGAATAAAACACGGCTCGTAACATCTTACTTGATTCTGGAGTTAGTTTTGTTTTTGATGTCGATTTAATTGATTTGACTTTCAGGGTACTAGCATTAATATTATAACCAGGGGGGTCTTTAAGTCAAGAGTGAATAGGTTACTTTTAGGTAAGCGTGCTCCATCAACAATAATAATAAAAAAAAAAACGATAAAGTATAATTTAAAAAAATGCCAATAACTTAGTTGTATAAATACTTATTTTGTGTTATTTTCGTCAAAAATACACACTTTTAGTTGATTAATTTTAATTCTTTTATACCAACTTTTTTTTTAACCTTCTTGTATGTATATTTTATCCAGCATTCATCAGCTTGCACAGATATAAAATGTTTCTCTCATAATGGAAGGCCCTTTTTTAGCTAACACAGGACACATGTGAGCGTTCCTACTTATAATTAGTAGGTACCATGTTACATTTTTGTTTTTATGTCCAAAACATGTAAAAAACTGTATCATGTATTTTGAAACAATGAATTATTATCTTAATAATTATTATCTTAATAAAAACTAGTTGTTGGAGCTTGAATGTAGTGTGCAATACCGCATTTCCGCCCATAAACGTAGTTGGTTAGGTTGAGTTTCATGTTGCGTCCGTGTTGATGCAACCTTCGACTTTATGCATGTGGGGTCATGTTTCATACAAGATCGTATTTTTTAACTAAATTTAGAGAGATACTTAACCACTGATGGGTATAAAAAATTACAAGCCCGTATCTATAACATAATAATAAAAAAAAACTTTCTACCTATTTTTATAAAAAAAAAAACTACTCGGACTGAGGAGTATGAGGTATGACATTTGGCATAGTTAAAGTTTACTGTTTGTAACTAAGGGGTACGTATTGCAATATCTAAAATTAAAAGAACTGACGTAAAATAACCTTTTTTTTTTTTTTTTTTTTTTTTTTTTTTTTTTTTTTTTTTTTAGCGTGTTAAAATTATCAAATAAGTCCTCCCACTCCGGGCAGGGTGGGAGGGACTGTCAGACTTTTACTGACTAAAATCCACGGTGTTCCTTCAATAACCCTTTACATACCGGGGCCACGGTAACGGGATGAGTCCCACGACCCCGGCGGGCTTCGGCCCTCTGCAGGGGGCCTCGTCATGTTGCTGACGCTCTTTGAGGCGCGCGTGGAACACGACGCGCCGTCGACCCGGGCATGGTCCATGGTCGGACAGCGAGTTGCCCTTTACTCGCTGTCCGCATGCCCGCGCCTACGGTGGCCGGAGATCGTCGGCCGACGTCCGACGCCGTGGGCGTCTACCACTGCGGCTGGGCTGGAGGGAGGACGCCATCCTCTCCCTCACGCGGCCCGCCTCCTCCTTCGCAAGCATGACTGCTTCGCAGAAGGAGGCGACCGCTTCCCACTCCCTCTCGCCCCGCAGCATGGCCTCGACCAAGGCCGGGCGCGAGAGGTCTCCGCCTATTGTCGCCGTGAGGACACGTCGGTGCTCTGCCCAAGCTGGTCAGTCCTGTACCGTGTGCTCGACTGTGTCCTCAGGGCGACCCTCGCAGTGGTGACACCCAAACGTAAAATAACCTACGTTCAAAAATCCCTAAAATCTAAATACCCAATGATTGTTTCACTTATATTCAAAATACCGAAAGTTTGAAAAAGTAAGGAGTCATTTGGTACTGGGACCGCGGTACCGAACGCCGCTTTGGAATTTAATTAATATTTTTGAGAAGTCATTCGGGACCGGTGCGGTGACGTGGTACCAAACGACCCTTGGAATTATTGAATTATTATGAGTGGTTCTTTGGTACCACAAATTTATTTGTTTACGATGTAGGAAAGTACAGTCAAAGAAAAAATCAGATTTAGTCATTTTTTTTTTATTTGAGAAATCACAGTTTTAAAATATAAAGAATCCATAGTAACAAAATATTTGTGAGTTATTACTATAAAACTAATACCAATATATGTTTGAACACAAAAAATAATTATAAAGTAAAGTTTATTACCACAAATAAATAATACAAAGTATACATTTATACATAGATGCTTAGGTACATAAATTGCAAAATTTGTATACAGATAAAGTGAGCCCTGCCTCTCAAACTATGATAACCTGTATTCTAAGAGGCAATTATGTATTTAAAAATATTTTTTATGCATACATGAAATATTTACGTAGTAAATGTTTTGGTTTTCCGCAAAGTAACACCTAATATCATTCTGTCGTAACTCAGTTTGTTATTTTTTTTTGTATTTTCGGTGTTAGCGCAAAAATGTCTTATGTCAGATTTACTTCAAAGCAAATCGGCTTAGGTAATGCGAGTTTTGTTTAAGCTGACCTAAAGAAAAAAAGGAAATTGTCTTTAACGCATCAGTACACATTTATTGTTTTGTCACTGAGAGACCAGAAAAAAGAATAAATGTTATGTTATTTCCAAAAAGTTTTTTTTTTTTTAAATCAATTTACAGAATTTTGTACGAGATGACTACTTCGACAATATGCAAACATTTATTAATGAAATTCGATTAAAATAGTAATTACCTACTACACAAGCTTTATTACTTTTGTCTGTTAATTGACGCAATCTTAATCAGACATGATCGAACATATAACACAAATTTCGCACAAATAGATTTATTCAATTACACAAAACCTAAATTCAAAGTGCTTATAAAAAAACTTAATTAAATATTAATAGCAAATTAGTCTTAGTACTTGTGTAAATTTGTATAAAATGTACCTACCTATGTTGTTTGTTATATAATACTAGTACTCACGCGGGGCTTCGCTCCCGTGGATTCTATTACGGTAAAAAATTAACTCTCCTTTTTTGCAGTCGCGTAAAAAGTAGCATATAACCTCCCTCAAGCTTCAAGCTACTTCCATACCAAATTTCATCCAAATCCACCCAGTACTTTCGAAGATTAGCGCGTTCAAGCAAACAAACAAACTTTTCCGCTTTATAATATTAGTATAGATTTTTGAGTTTTGCTGTTAAATTCATTCACATGTTCTAAATTCAGATAAGTTAAACAAGGAAATCTATTATTAGGCATACAAAAATGTAAGACACATATTGCATAATTTGTTTAATGTATCGCTGTTGGTTTTCTAAATAAAAAATACAAAATAAAATAAATGATATTTATTTTTCAAATTTGTTATTATAAATTAAAAAGAGGAATTCGTAGCTAAATAATAGCAGCCGCACGGCTCAGTCTACAAGGTAAAGCAACTCTTGCCAAGGTTGGTAAGGGGATGGGTGACCATCTCAACATAGAGAGTTTCCCTCCTGCCTCGGAAAGCACGATAAACCGTTGGTCCAGATGCCATTTCTACATCTTTGACAGTCGTTACGTAGTCAGAAGTCATGAAAATCTTATACTGGTCTTGTCAAGGAGTCTTATGTAATCCAGCTACGGGGTTGTGGAGAGTAGCACTTTTTGCCCATCCGGGAAGCGAACCTGAGACCACATGCTCAGCAGTCGCACTTGCAACCACTAGACCAAGCAGGAAGTGTTAGTAAGCAAAGCAAGAATTAGCAACTATTACATGATAATTGTAATTAAACGTAAATGTAACGTGTAATTTAAAGGGTATATACATACCAAGTGCATGGCTTCTTTGGATGATAACAAACGATATGGCAAGGGTTTTGTAATCCTAAGTCGACGTGTGTAGAACTTATTACAAATTCCAATGATACACTGATACCAGAGAACGAATTTTTCAAATTAAGAAGAACGAAAAGAATTATCGTGTTATTGGCAAGTGACGTGGAAAGTTATTGACCCCCGTAGTGCTGTGACACGTTTGTTATGATTGGTATTCAAGAAATATATGAAACCAATATTTTGGTATCAATTCTTTGAGTCAGTTATTTTGTGCTGAAACTGTGCATAGAGACTCCATACCAGATGTTGTCTTCAGCCCTTTTGTATACATATGGGGTTTCGGTCACACGTTGTATAATTTGTTCACCACGCATTAGAGGTAAATATTCATATTTCGTTACAAGCTAGCGTAACATGTGTATGGTTTCTCAATGTATGAGAAATATGTATCGCTCAATTAAGAATACATTCTTTAAAACTAACATAGGTATCCTTATCAATGGCATAACGCTTATAGGAAGAACACATAAGCATTATAGGCCTGTGATGACCCTCTATATTGTACAGTTACGAGGCCATATTGCAATAATAGCGCTTAGCATGCGGCTTGCATAGCGATATTAATGCCAACACAGGTGGTTGTAATCTTCCAAGCTTCTCCGTTTAAAAACATCTTCCAAGCTTCTCCGTTTAAAAACAATCATTTCAAACGATTCAGATGCAAGTAACTAGAAGGAACAAATGCTATGAAATTCAGTTTGAATCCCGCCAAATTTGTTTTGTGTTATGTTTTATTACAGTTCCATTTTTCTGGACGCAAAAACAGGATCACTTGATGGGTCATGATAGGGCCATTGCCTGTCGGGGTTACAGGAATGTTCTAATAGGATACCGCGGCCCCGGAATATCAGGGCTACTGAAGAAACATTATGGGTTTTTAGTTAGCAGAAAGCTGACACTCCCTTCCAATCGCCCCAGACGGGGAGGAGATTGAAATTGAATTAAAATTGAAAAACCATTCATTCGGTGATAAACACACACAACAACAAACAATAGAAAATAAGGACCACCACCACCACCTAAAAATAAGGATCGCTTGTGTGTCTACCTGACCGTCTGTCAGCAGCCAACTAGTTGCGAACCTACAAGGCTGATTGTATTAAAAAGTTCGCAGTTTTCTAACATAAACATGGGCGCGAAGGTATTAAAAATAAACTTTGTATACGGGGTCCTTCCAGAGACAAATTAGAAAGTAAAAGTTTTTCACTCTGCGACACTATTATGAAGTGCCAAAGAAATAGCTCATTATGAAGATATTATAAAATAATATTATATAATATCTTCATAATGAGCTATTTTTTTGGCACTGGTCTGTGGATGGTCAATTTTATACCAACTATCTAAACATATCGAAAGCTCGTCTAGCCTTTGGATCCTTAGGCACGCCACAATAGCGGCGGTAAGTCCTCTCTTTGAGGAGTTGCTAACGAGGCGTCATGGCGTCCTCACCTTCCACCTCACGCAGGTGCTCACCGGCCAAAAAAAATCCTTTGGATCCAGCTATCATTGATATATTTTTGGCAATTTTTACGAGTTTGAAGCCTGAAAATCTCAAACCTGTCTTGCCAATAGCTATTGATAGTTTTAGGTAGCTGATCTGTTATTGAGGTCTGATAGCTGTCTATCTGATTTTCTTGCAATTTTACTTTGAATATCCGCATTAATTTTCAAACCGCAGGGTCTGGCAGTTTGACATTTGTCCTTAATTTGGTAATTTTCGTCAAATCGTTCTTAAAGTTCTAAGTTGAGCTATGCAATAAGCGTCAAATGTTTGCGCTGTTTGAACAGGTTCATCCAAATCTGTGTGTTTATTCCGTTGATACAGCAACATATCGGACTACAAGTCAAACGGCGATGCACTATTGATACGCACAAAACGTTTTGGGAATACTTTCATTGTGCGTACGGCTAAGGAGTGGAATACCTTCCGGAGTCTGTATTTCTCGATAGCTATAATCTGGGGGACTTTCAGTCAAGAGTCGATAGGTTACTTCTAGGTAAGCATGCTACATCTTCGACCACATTATCATTTACCATCAGGTGATATGGCGGTTAAACGCGAGCCCTAATATCAATAAAAAAAATACAGAAACCTACATAGCTCTTATGTGATTTGACCAGTACTATGGGTTGTAAGTTGCTTATGATATATAAAACCGCTCCTTCAATCCATAGTCTGGTTGCCTGTTGCGTCATATTTTTCATCCCTTCATATATTGTAAGATAAAAGACTGACTTTGAATTTCATTTTGTTTTTCTTAAACACGTTTTTCTTTTGTTTTAGCTACGCGGTCTGTAAACCATATTTCTCAAAGGAATTTCATTACTTGAGTGATCTTAGATATACCAGTTAATTGGTTTAATTTTTTTTTTTTTCTGAAGGAAAAACATATTTCTTCGTTTTGGTCCATAAATAAGGTTAAATAAATTGTATGCTGTGAGAAAAATAATACTACATTTCTTTGTTTGATTAATAGAAAAAAGAAGCCAAGCATAACGCATTAAATAGCAAAGGAATCTCAATTTGGTGTTAATATAGTTTAAGAAAATACACTTCTGGACACATCTATTGGCCCACCTTAGAGTTTAGGTTTCGATGGCCCCTACCGAAATATGATTGCTAGATTGAACAAAAACTGTTGATGCAGTTTTAAACCTGATACATTTTACCATCTTTTTCGATCGTATAGTTTTAAATTTGAATTCAGAATACCATACGACATGGACCTACGCCTAACAAGTCGGATATGCGCCTTGTTAAAGGCAATTAATTTTTGAATAAAAAACATGTTTTATCAAATAAAGGTTTAATTTAATAACGCGTGTTGCCTCCATGGGCATCTACCACAGCTCTCATACGATTAGGCATAGAGTTTATCAACCGCTCTATGAAATTTTGAGGGATCATCTCCCATTCCTCTTCTATGGCAGTTTTCAACTCCTGCATCGTCTGGGCAACTGGCTGACGAGCCCTAACACGCCTTTTTAGCTCGTCCCACATGTGCTCAATGGGGTTCATGTCTGGGCTTCTGGCTGGCCAGTCCATAACTGTGATGTTCACATCCCGAAGATATTCCCTGACGATGCCGGCCGCATGGGCTCTTGCATTATCATGCATAAAAAGGAAATTTGGGCCCACATAGTCCGCGTATGGTATCACGTGAGGTTCTAAGCACTCACGAATGTATCTTTCAGCATTTAATGTTGGCAGCCGTGGTCCTGTAACAACCTCAAGTTGAGTTTTGCCGCTCGCGGATATACCGCCCCAGACAGTCCATGAGCCACCGCCATAAGCAACCCTCTCTTCAAAGCAGCATTGTGCGAAACGCTCTCCCTTACGCCGGTAGACCTTCTTCCTTCCATCATTGCCATGTAACACAATTTTAGACTCATCAGAAAAGAGTACACGGCTCCAATCTTGCTGTGTCCAATTTAAATAACTGCGTGCGAAATGAAGGCGCGCTGTTCGGTGGGCTCGCTTTAGTTTGGGCCCATTAGCTGGCTTGTGTGGTACCATATCGCGTTCTTTTAACCTTCTCCGAACAGTTCGAGCGCTCACAGATACTCCGTGGAAGTCGCGAAGTTGGTTTTGTATCTCAATGGAGGTAAGGTGACGATTTCTCAAGCTGGTCGTCACGATGAATCGATCCTGCCTTTCAGTTGTGACCCGAGATCGTGGCCTTCCTTGGCGACGAACAAAGCCGCCAGTCTCTAGGTACCTCCGATAAACATTTCGGACCGCAGATCGACTTAAATTAAGTTGAGCACTCACGTTTCTTTGGCTGTGTCCGGCCTGAATAAGTGCCACAGCTTGGGCGGCGACTTCAGGTGAAGTATCCATAGATTATTGATAGAACCTCACCTTAATGTTAAGAATAAGTAATGTTTGTTGCAAAAGCAAAGATATCAATCACTTTTTCAAGAATTAAATCCAAGTAAACCAATAAAACCAAGTTTTCTTAGTATTCGATTGTTTGATATCAACAAACAGGCTCCAAATTGTCTTTTGTTTCTTTAAATTCTGTGTTCGAAATTCAAAAAAAGACTATTGAATGAAATTGTGAATGTGCCAGGTTCAAAACTGCATAAAAACTTTTTGCTCGACCTAATATAAAATTTTAGCTAGGACCAAACGAAACTGAAAATACAAGGTGGGCCAATAGATGTGTCCAGAAGTGTATGTGCGTTATACCTGTACACGGCCCTCACTTAGCATAATGCTAGACGTAAGTGTGACACATCACTTTAGCGCTAGCAACAGCTGGTTATAGAGTTCAGGATGTCTTTGATAGCACCAGCATAATTGCTTAAAACATAAAGTAAGTAAATAAAAGCAATACGCATTAGTACAATAATCTATACATATAATAAAACAGTAAAAACAACGTGTGACTGTACATTTAATATTTATACAAAAATAATAATTGAGGTGGGTTAAGAAATGGTAACACGACAAAAATATTAAAAAAAAGTCTGTCTGTGTCTGTTTGTACACGCTAATCTCCGGACATAATGGATTGATTTTGATGAAATTTGGTAAGTAGATAAATGACATCCTGAAGTAATACATAGGCTACTTATTTTATCCCGGAATTCCCACGGGATCGGGATTTACGCGGGAAAGTGCAGGAGCTAGTTATAAATAAAAGGAGCTTACGGCTACATAATAATAGTTGTCGGGTCGATCTTCAGAGTTGAGCAACACTTGCAGAGGTCAGCCTGTGGATGGATGACATCTTAATATAACAAGATTATAAAGCACAAAGCAGAAAGCACATTGAGTTGTTAGTTCCGGCTGTCATTTAAACATCTTTAATAGTCAATTCGGTTAGTCAGAAGCCAAAAAACTGATACCAGTTTTGCCAAGGGGTTTCGTGTTACCCAGGTTTTTGGTTGTGCACTCGTGGAACTACTAGTGGTTAGCAGCATCTGGTGAGTCTGGAAGCTGACCCCAGCATAGCTGGAAAAAGGCTAAGTGGACGACTGAAATAGAATATTGATAATGATAACATCAGATCGTAGAGGCGCGCGCTTATGCTATTATCTGTGTGCAGTCGCAAACAGCAACTGTTATAATCTATCTTTGTAACAAACCTTCATACTTAAGATTCTAGTAGTCTTCTTAGTAGAAGTCATCATCTATGTATATTATAAAAGTTCCATCTACCGCTACTAAATGGCGGTGTGCATTTACGTCACGTTTCTGAAACTCGCTGTTAAGATTTTCCGCCAGTTAATGACCCTTGAAGTAAATATTGTAATCAATTAAGTTAAAATCCGACAAGCAGCGAGGTGCGTCTGTGGATCTCGTCCTTCTTAGAAAGGTCTCACAGGACTCCCCTGATAGTTGGTCTATAGTAAGATCCTTAGGGAATATACTTACTTTTTGGATTAGAGGACTGCGTTTCCCCGCCTTCGTCAAAGCTGACTTGGCCGTGTGGAACTGCGCCTATATTGTACTTCTCTTATCTTACCGGCTTCAACTGTAAACTTTGCCACTGAAAATAAACGCCTGAAATCTCAACGTGTTTCCTTCCTCAACGTGTGACGTTAACTCCTACATCTTTTAATTGTTAAGACTTAGTTGAAGTATGTTATTCACAAAGGTCTATTAAAAGGCAATTATAAACAGGTAACAAAGTTTGTGACGGTTCTGTATATAATTATCAATTGCTTAGAACATTAAACGTTAACAAGCCAAAGACTTTAAAAACTCTGGCATTTAAATTCAAAATGAGAACTTAAGATTTATGGATATATAAAATCTCACCACTTACTTCAGAAAACACACTTCACTAACATCCAACAAAATTAACGCAACAACTAAAAAGTCTTATAATTTTATCAAATAACATTGTTTCGTACAAAAATCACGTACGAGCTTGAGCTTCTTGACCCTGCCTTATAACCTTCATAGTGTTCATAGACTAAAATATATGTAGTAGTGAAACTCCCGAACTAAATACATCATAATGAAACAATGATGTTTGTTTTGCAAATAGGTTATAAAGAAACACTTTCACACGTCATTTTCTCGTAAATGTGAACGAGATGAGGCCGGTGACTAATCTGAGAAGAAACACCGAAACAAACTCAGAGGTAAACGTCTCTTTGGAATTCAGTACAATCTGTAGTAACCAAGTCATATGAGACACATGTAGAATCACACAGATTTGAGCAGGCTCGTTCAAGCAGTGCAAGCATTTGTCAGTTATCGCGTAGTTTAGCTCAACTTAGAACTTTAAGGAACTCGAACGATTTCAAACATTACCAAAGCGAGGATATTTGTACATCGTAAAGGCTTTCAATTCCAGATTAGTTGACAGTTTCGACAGTATTAGCACACGCTTATAAATGTGCTTTTGTTTACGTGTTTCTAAACTTACCCATGATACAGGCGAAACTTCTACTCTTTCAATGTTTAAAACAAAAGGAAAATGTGATCCAACGATTGGGCTTTATCAGTGACCTCCTACAAATCTTCCTAATTCGGAATCTTATTCTCTGAAACTGCTAAATAACTTCGTAACTAAGTTCTCAAGAGTATTTCAGCACGTTAATGCCTTTGTTTATGTTAAAGCTCGAATATCTTTGAGGTGTTTTAAAGTTTCTTCCTTCGGGTATTAAGTTTAGGAACTTTGATCGGAGTGAGGGAGCTGGTGCGTCGTTGGGAGGTAGTCAAGTGTCGAACTGATTACCCTATGTGTTTTCTGGTAGAAGTCTCGTTCGTTCATTCTGAAAATAAGGATATATTATTTTTTTTTTTAATGTATTTAGGCTCGCACTTGAGCACCACCTAATGGTAAGCGATGATGTGGTTGAAGATGAAGCACGCTTGCCTAGAAGTAACCTATTTTTTTACCATTGACTTGAAATAATACTATCCGGATACACAAACTCTGAAGCTTACATAATAACTTAAATCTAAGCTTTGCTAAATTAAACCGAAAAATAAGAAACTACAAATGTTTCCAGTTCCCCAGGGTATTTTTATCTTATTGAAGAATTCACCTTAAGAATACTACTTTACAAGATACACATTACGTTAATAGAGTAAAATTACCGTTATTTTGAGTTCAGAATGTTGATGCGTTTATTTATAGTACTAAGTCTATAATAATCGGGCACGCCGCAATTGCGGCGGTAAGACCCCTCTTTGAGGAGTGGCTAGATCGGCGTCATGGCGTCCTGACCTACCGCATGACGCAGGTCCTCACCGGACACGGAAGTTTTGAGAGGTACCTGTGTCTGATGGGGAAGGAAGAAACGCCTGGGTTGCACCACTGCGAGGATCGCCATGAGGACACAGTAGAGCATACGGTGCAAGACTGCCCCGCTTGGGCAGAGCACCGACGTGTCCTCAGGGCGGCGATAGGCGGAGACCTCTCGCGCCCGGCACTGGTCGATGCCATGCTGCGGGGCGAGACGGAATGGGAAGCGGTCGCCTCCTTCTGCGAAGCAGTTATGCTATCGAAGGAGGAGGCGGGCCGCGTGAGGGAGAGGATGGCGTCCTCCCTCCAGCCCAGCCGCAGTGGTAGACGCTCACGGCGTCGGACGTCGGCCAACGATCTCCGGCTACCGTAGGCGCGGGCATGCGGACAGCGAGTAAAGGGCAACTCGCTGTTCGACCATGGACCATGCTCGGGTCGACGGCGCGTTGTATTCCACGCGCGCCTCAAAGAGCGTCAGCAATATGACGAGGCCCCGCTGTAGAGGGCCGAAGCCTGCCGGGGTCGTGGGACTTATCCCATTACCGTGACCTCGGAACGTAAAGGGCTATTGAAGGAACACCGTGGATTTTAGTCAGTACAAGTCTGACAGTCCCTCCGGCCCTGCCCAGGGTGGGAGGACTTATTTGATAATTTTACCACGTCAAAAAAAAAGTCTATAATAATGATATTATGTAATAAGTCTACACCTCAATGCTAAGCTTTTCAACGAAACTAGATTTAATTTATTATTACCTAACCCGGTGAACTTCGTACCCTGGTATATTTTATATTTTTTCCTAAGACAGATTAGATAGATATACCTACTTTTCATTGTATACTATAACAGAATCAAATAATGACTTAACAACTAAAAATGATGATAAAATAAATTAATAGTTTAAAAAACCAAAACACGCTTTTAGGACTAATGTAATGAGCAGAAATTAGACATGTTTACTAGTAGGCAGTCCAAGGTTCCATCAGCCACCTTCCAATTCCATCGTCAGACCAGCTGGTACCATAATATTCTATTGTCGTCTAATCTACATATATTTGCCAAGTTTCATGATGATACAACAATTAGAAGTACGTTTAATTCAGATTCATAGATTTTATTGCATATTTAGTTCGTTACAGATCGACCTAATAATAAATCTATGGATTACGCGGTGATTCAAAAAGGTTAAGAAAACCGATAACAGATTTTCTTTAGGTTTGTTATAACCTTGAAACCTGATGGTGTTCAAAGTCCATTACGTGGCCTTTCTCACAAGTGCAAACTCGACTATGATACGATATTCCATCATGGAATGCCAGTGCCTATCTTCCAGCTTCATCATCAGACCTTGAAACCTAACCGTGATCAAAGTTCATTACAAGACCTTTCTAAGAAATCCAAAACGGCTATGATAGGATTTTCCATCATGAAGTTCCAGTTCATATCATCCGGCTCCATCATCAGATCAGTTCGACAGTACCATATTATTGTATTGTCATCAGAACTACATATAGCTGCCAATTTTCATTACGCTGCGACCCTTGGAAGATAGTTAAATTAGTTACCTTAGATTTCATTACATAGTTAGTTACATACAGGTCGCCCTAATAAAAGCGTGTTAATAGGCGGTCTTATCGCGAAAAGTGAACTTTCACAAAAAATCCTATGTACATTTATTATACTTTTTGTTTCTCTAAACGAATCTTGTCCTGAAAATAACGAACACAATAAAAAAACCAATTTGGTGCAGTCGTTCGGAAGCTATGTTCTTACATATGATGTGGTGGTGTTTATTTATGTAATTTCACCGTTAATTATTTTTTTATTAATTAATTGGAAATAGGTTCGCGTTTGATCATCGTCTCACCTGATGGTAAGTGATGATGTGGTCGAAGATTGAGCACGCTTACCTAAAAGTAACCTATTCACTCTTGACTTAAAGACTCCTAGGTAGTGTTGCCCAAACGAGTATGTAACAGAGTCTGTTACATTTTTCTGAGATCTCAACTACCGTTTAATAAATAGCAATAGGATAATCGCTAATTGCAAGACTCTTGCGAGACTCTCGTTTGGGCAACACTACTCCTAGGTTATAGCTATTGGGAAACACAGACTCCGGCAGGGAATTCCACTCCTTAGCCGTACGCACAATGAAGGTATTCCCAAAACATTTTGTGCGTATGGGTGGGATGTCCACCGTGTAACGATGGCACTTCGCCGTTTGTCTCGTAGTCCGATGATGGAACGGGCTTGGCGGATTTTTCTGGTGATATAATATTTACCTATGGCTTTAGGCCGCCAATAAGAAATCTAAACTCTCTCTAACTTTAAAGTATCATGTTAAAAAATACTTAGCTCAACTTACAGTTTTTAACGTCATTGAAAAATCCAGGATTTTTTAAACCACCTACCATTTCTTTGTTGCTCAAAATCCAGATGCAGCCAAGCGCAGCACCACCCTTTTTCCAAATCCCTTGTTAGTCGTGGCACAAAATTGGCCCCTGTGCAGAATTCCAACTCTGTATCCTGACACCCAGGTACCTAGAAATACTGAAAATGAATCCCAAACACAGCATAGTTTGAGGAATCCGTTTTATTCGTGTACATATACATTGTCGGGTTGGTTTGAAGCTGCATTTAATTGGGATATCTCGATTTTCTTTTATTATTGCTTGTTTTGAAAAGCGATTGATTCATGGTTTTGAAACATATTTGGTTTGCGTGGTGGATGACCTCAATACTCAATAATTTATTGCCTCCGTGGTCTAGTGGTTAAGGCGTTTGCCTTGTGACACGGTGGTCGTGGGTTCGAATCCCGCGGGAAGCATACTTCCTAAAGTTGTTTCCAGTGTGGCTAGAACATTGTAGGCATGAACCACCTAATTGTCTGATAAAAAGATGGTTCCGTGCTTTGGAAGGCACGTATAAGCCGGTGGTCCCGGTCGCCAGATGGCGGTCGTCAAAGTAGACTACGTCAGAGGCCCTTGAGGCGGTCTAAAAACTCTGACACTAGGATGTGTGGGGTCGTTTAGACCTTACCACCCACACGATAAGAATAAGCATCATTTATTGCATTCCACAATATGAACTTAGGTGGTGGTAATTTAGGAACCCAGAAAGGTGGCTGTAACCATCAGTTAGTATCTGAAATGTTTATTTAATTAGGTTTATTGTACACGTAATATTTTCGTCCTTCATCATCTCCTTAGCTACTTCATTCCACGTTTAGTGACGTGGACGTTGGTCGGCTTCCAGTCTAATCATGCACCTGAGTACTAGTTAGGGTTCCGTAGCTGAATGGCAAAAAACGGAACCTTTATAGTTATGTCATGTCTGTCTGTCTGTCTGTCCGTCCGTCCGTATGTCACAGCCATTTTATTCTGAAACTATTAGGACTACACATGTGAAACTTAGTAGTTAGATGTATTCTGTTAACCGCTTTTCGATTTTTATTACAAATTAAAAAAATATATAAAATTAAAAGTGGCTCCCCATACATAGAACTGAAACTAAAAATATATTTTTTTCATCAAACCACACACGCATAGGGTGTGTGGTGTTTATAGACAGGTCTTTAAAATTTGCATTTATGTTTCTAAAGCCACATTTTGTTCAAGTCAATCGTTTAAAAGATATACGCTTCCTAAGTGGTAAAATGTGTGTCCACCCCCTCTAACTTCTATAATTATGGAGTAAAAAAATGCTTTATATCTCAATAAAAACCTTCAACGCAAATTGGTTTGAATGAGATCGGGTTAGAAGTTTTTGAAATATAGCACATTTTCTAAAACCGCAAATATAACTTTGTATTTCATACAAACACTATGAAAAACAAAGTTATTTAGCGTAGTTACTACGGAACCCTTCACGGGCGAGTCTGACTCGCACTTGAACAATTTTTTTTTACATGGAGTGACTACCTAACTGACTTCCACAACTAAGTAGGTAGGTAGTACGATGCCGCTTGGTAAGATTGATGTTAGATTTTCTGACTTCTGACTATTCGTAACGACTGTCAAAGATGTAGAAATGACTACCGGGAACAATAGTTTAAAGTGCTTTACTAGGCACAGAGGAATCTTTTAAGTTGGCCACCCGTTTACGGACCGACCTTACCGAACGTTATTAAACTTATTATTGTTGTTTATAATATACAACGTGTAACGGAAAGGGTATATACATACCAAGAGCCCGGCTTCTTTGGATGATATCAAACGATATTGGAAGGGTTTCAACTCAAAATAAAATACTCTAAAAATTGATATCAAATTTTCGGTTTCGTAAGTTTCTTAAATTGAAATCATAACAATCGTGTCACCGCACTTCGTAGGTCAATAACTTTCCACGTTACTTGCAAATATCACGATAAATCTCTTCCGTAATTCTGTGCGCTTAGTACTGAAGTTCGGTTTCTGGTATCAATGTATTAAAAATTCTCATTATTTCCGAACATGTAGAGATAGGATTACAAAACCCTTGCCATATCATTTGTTATCATCCAAAGAAGCTGTGCACTTGATTATGTATATACCCTTTAAGTTACATGTTGTATATTAACCGCTGTTATTATTTAGCCACGAACTCGTCATGAGTAACATTTTCATTCAATATCAAAATATAAAAAAAAAAAAACTGCACATAGCAATGGTTTTTCATGAGCAACGACGCAAAACTGTTCACTTCACTTTACATTCGAATGGGTTTTCCATTTGATTTGATGCAAAACGGGATACCCACTCGAATGTACGTTGTTTTGATGTTTGTTTTGATATCTTATATCTATATGGATATCTACAAACTATAGTGGCTTTTGTAATAGAATTTCCTTTTTTATTTGGCTCTAACACAATATGTATATTATTTTTAGTACGAGTAGTCAAAAGCCAGAAAATATTACACTAAAGTCAATATGTCAAAGTGTATTGTTGTTACCTAGCTATTTGGGTTGTTGGTATGTTGATGATGCCTCAATATAGTCTGGTAGAACAAAACAAATGCAAAATTAAAAAAGGTAGTCAAATACATAGGCGTACTTAGTTTGTTATACTTTTTTATCTAACAAAACCTTTTTTTTTTTCTGCGTAAGGAAGTTATCTTATTAACATTTAACATAATATATATATACATAGTGTATAGAATACTATACACTCTTATACACTATAAATAATAATCTGCAGTGATTGTAAAATAGAAGCATTTATTCTCTTTTATTCATTAAGAAACTAAAAACTATTACCTAATCATTTAATTTTTCATTAAGCTATGCTCTCTCAAAACAGAGCTCTGTTCTTATTGCATTTTAACGATATATATAATTGCATGCAATTCGAAAGAAATATCCTGTGAATTGCATGAAATCATCTCATTGGTGTGAAATATCGCACCTATGAAAACATATAAGATTCTCAATTGTAGTACAAGCCGTAAAAGTTATTCAACTAAGAACTTAATCTGTACCCAAAATCAGCTTAATTAGTGTTTGTTACCGACTAATAAAGTACCTAGATAACAACCAACAAATTAGTACTCCAGGTTTAATGATTAATATTATACCTGAGTGATAATCTAACACGGCACCGCCATTAGTGAGAGTATGTAATGCTATACGACTTACAACCTGTTATGTATACATAGGTACATTGTATACATGTTGTGTTTGTGTTAATTTCTAATGTCTGGTTTTGTAGGCACTTAGCGTATTACACTTGTGTTAAGATCGGCCTAAAGATTACTGAGCTAATTAATTGTAGTTTCTTAGGTAATTCATAGGCCTAGTCATGTTTACTATTTTCTTGTTATAGTAACTTAATTAATCAGACTTTAACATACCCACTGCTGATACAAAGGCCTCCTCTGTATGATAGTGTAGGTTGGTAAACGCCGCATGTTTTCAAATTAGTCGGTCATAAGCAGAGGTCGGAATTAGGTAGAGTTATTTATGTACTGATTTCATACAACGACAGAATAAATATATTATATATTTATTTATTCATCAGACAAAAATATCCATACATTTGTTAGTAGGTGCTCTTAAATTAATGTTAGTATCTTAACTTATAATTAACACACAGCGCATTACAAAATTATTATTAGGGGATATGCCCCAAATCCCGGGATTAATTTTGAAGAGCAGAAGAATCCCGTGATTTATTAAATAAAAAGTTATTTACTTTTACACAATTTAAACCACAGCACGCGCGACGTTGCCAAATTTACATAATATTGTTGGTCACATGGGATTGTCTATTAGAAATCCCGGGAAGATCCATATTAATATCAACATTTCGATACAAGTACATAAATAACTCTACCTAATTCCGACCTCTGGTCATAAGACACGCCAATGCTTAGCCGCTGGTCAAACTAAAAGCCAGCCTTTGGATCAGGGGAACCCAAGGAATGCTATATTTTTATTATCATACTTGTGACACGGCCCGGCTTCGCTTATCCCCCTTCTACTTATTTACACAGAACTTAAATATATATTTTTTATAGTTTATAGGCTTGCGTTTGACCATAATCTCACCTGATGTTAAGCAATGATGTGGTCGAAGATGAAGCACGCTTGCCTAGAAGCAACCTATTCACTCGGGTTATAGCTATCAGGAAACACAGAATCCTACAGAGAATTCCACTCCTTAGCTGTACGCACACGGAAATTATTCCCAAAACGTTTAAACTTCCTTATAAATCACTCTACCTATTTGTGAAAACCACATGCAAATCTGTTCAATACTTTTCGTGTTTATCACGAACATACAGACAGATATCCACGGGAGGAGACTTGGTTTTATAATACTTAAGGATATAAAAATGAAATAACATGTTGTTTATACAATAATATGCAATATAGAATAAGACTTGTATTTCCTGCTAGCTATACCCTGACGGCCTATGAGTAAAAAGTATAAAAGGCTACCAAAATAGGCATTTATAGACCGTTAGTGCAAGATTCTAATTAGCCATTTAGAGTGAAAAGGAACACTTTAAAGAAAGTGCTTTCTCAATTTATTTATTTTAAAAGATATGTAAGGATACCGGATGCCATTTTTTACTGTCTCGAAAATAATATGGTATATTGTGTAAGTGTACTGGAAGCCATACACAAGAATATTTGATTCGTGCGCCTGCGAAAAGATAATTATCATAGACGCACACAGCACTTGCGTCCAGTATGCTGTCTGCAGGTTTCAAGAAATAGGACCGCGCTACAAATTCATTGGTAAATTCTGCGCATTAAGTAGTGTACGTATAATTTGAAAATTGTTTTTTTTTTTGTTTTTGTTTTTATTGTTCTATTATTAAAATTTTACTTCAAATTTCTTTGTTTTTATTTTTATTCTATGCCATAGGCTTTAACTCTTTTCACCTATTATTCCCTATTTTTTTGAAGGCGGTGATAAATTCATGCGGTTTATTAGTCCTAAAATATGTATTAACAAGTCGTATCTAAATTAGAAGGAAAGGAGTACGTGGATCAAAAGAGACGGTAAAGTGAAAGTCAAAGGAAAATTACAAAGAAAATCTGCCTATGAGGCAGCTATTGTTACTTAAAGCCAAGCAAATTCTCCGCACTCATTTGTACGTATATGATATGCTAATAATATTACAAATCACACATCCAAAGAAAAATGCGAGTAAAAATACCAAATATTTCAAATAAAGAAAAATATTGCGTCATACTTAATCAAAGGATTTAACAATAGATGATTGGCGTGTAGAAACACAATACAATTACTTATCCACAGCGCACTGAAATGTATTGATGGCCAGTGTTTTAAATGAAAGTTTGAAAACAGCATCACTGTTTAATATAAAATTGATTGAACTCATTAAAAATTTTTTTTGCAAAAAATAGAACCGATTTCCATATCAAAACACTACAAAGCCAAAAATAACTTTAATTTCGGTAGTCGGTGTTATTGGTTTTGTATTTTCTTGTTTTCACACCGCCTTCCGAAATTAAAGTTATTTTGGGCTTTGTAGTGTTTTGATATGGAAGTCGGTTCTATTTTTTGCAAAAAATATTTTTTTACGCTTTTAGTGGGTCGGTTTGTAATTTATCTAGTTACAAAAGCCATAATGTCAATAACTTATCACCTTTTACAAAATATTGCTTTTCCCGATGCATAGCCCTTAATTTTTGAGGAGTTCTCCTGGTACTTCACCATCAGCTCTACATCACCATATGTATTGTGACGAGCATAAAGTGCTACTCAAGTAATCTAATCGCAATCCACGAAATATTTATTATTGAGTAGTTTCAGTGGCCATCTGTGGTCTTCATCATCAGTTCCACTTCCTCAAATGGTGCTTTTCGAGAGCAACTGCACAAGGTACTATAAGAAATACCCAAAACGCTATAGGTGTGCCTATAATATTTGAAGAGTTCCCTCGATTTTTCCATGATCCCATCATCAGATCCAAACGTGACGACAATGGGACTAACTAGAAAGTATACCCTTTCAAACAAAAAAAGAATTTTCCAAATCGGTCCAGCCATCTCCGAGTTATGAGGTAATAAACATCAAAAAAAAAAGTTCAAGACGAATTGTAAACCTCCTTTTTTTGAAGTCGGTTAAAAACAAGAGGACGACACGATTGCGACGCAGTGGTTGAGCGATTGCGATTGCAGTGCATTTCACGGGTTCGATTCCCGCATTGGAATAAATATTTGTATGGTCTCTACATGGCTTTTCCGTGTTCGGGTATTTCTGAAACTGTTCAGGTGACATTCTTAGTATGGGGCAATGTTATTTAAAAACAAAAGGTACCAAAATAGGTTTCACTTCTGTCAAAAACCTACGTGATAAATGATAATACTGAAAATAAATGTAAATAAAATAGGAGTGAAAATACACGGTGTAACACAATTATGAAACAACGCTTTTCAAACATTTTTTTAAACTTATCAGACAAGGAGTCGTACTACATAATATATTGTGCTAATTCACTATGGCGTGACTTGCAAGTGAAGTCACGCAAATAATTATATTAATGCTGGTTCTGTGTATCAAAGCTCAAAAATATACAATTTTCTCGATTAAAAAATGTGCTATTGTTTTGCTTAGATTTGAAAAATCATAATCGTCATTTAAAATCTAATATAACTAAATCTAAGCTAAGGAGTGGAATTCCCTGCCGGAGTCTGTGTTTCCAGATGGCTTCAACCTAGGGGTCTTTAAATCAAGAGTGGATAGGTTACTTCTAGGTAAGCGTGCTCTATCTTCGACCACATCATCGCTTACCATCAGGTGAATTCTGAATATTAAAAAAAAAATGAAAAATCTAATATAATGTAATATAACAATAAAGTTTCAATTACTCGGACTCAGTCGTCATCTCTATGAGAGGGAAAGGACTAATCCACAACTTGGGCCTGATGTATTTAGTGACATTCATATGTCTTTAGATTTTGTAAGTTCTAGGACATAGTACATCCTCTCGGCTATTACCTTTATCATTTTAGGAGCAGTGTTGAAATGAAATGAAATGAAATATTTATTTAAAAAAAAAATAAAAAAATAATAATAATAAATTGGTTATAAATAACACTTCTACACGTATTTTTTTTGTATTTTAAGTTAAACTACATGAGGCCAGTGTTTCATAACTGACTACTCTGAGAAGAAATGTTGATCATTACAGAAAGTCATGTGCAAACCTTCTTTTTAAGGATGGGAAATCATTCAATGACTGCCTTCCGATCTGAGCGAAGTGGGAGGGTGTGTCAGACTTTTACTGACTAAAACCCGTCCGTGTTCCATCATGTCCTTGGTGTTCCGAGGCCGCGGTAACTCTTTTGAACAATTCCACAACCCCGGTAGGCAGCGGCCCCCTTATCGGCCTCGACAATTTTGCTGACACTCTTTGAGGCGCGCGTGGAACACGACGCGCCGTCTACACGGGCCTGGTTTCAGTCGGGCGGCGAGCTACCCATTGCTCGCAGCCCGCAGGCCCGCGCTTACGGTGGCTGGGAGTCACCCTGTGACTTCCAACGCCCGTAGCATCTCCTGCGGCGGCTGTGAGACCCGCCTCTCGCTTGCACGTCATGTGCATGCCTGAGTTTAAACCCACGACCTACGAATCATATCATTTCAGATTTGCTCATTAGTTTGAGAAATAATAATCAAAATTAAATTATATACCACCGCGAATGGTTATGGATATGTGCGTACCATGGCTGAGCCCTGTAACTCGTTGTTGCTTTGCAAATAAACAGCACACTGTTTATTTGTATAGCAACAACGCAATACGTTTGTCAATAGCACACTATTGACAAGCGTATTTAGTGGTAGTGGTAGTTATCCATTCCCCTGCGTCATGATCTGCTTAACTTCCCAACTATATTGAAGTTAGATTCCAGTGTAACTGGATGTAGCTGAATAAGACTGCCTATGTGAACCCCACTACTCAGTAAATGGGTAATACGAAACTCCTTGGCAAGAATGTTGTCAGAGTTCGTCTTTTGACTGGGTAGTCACGGCTGTAGTGACCAACGTCTTGACGTGCTTTCTTCATCTTTCTTTTCTTTTTTTTCTGACGGAGGAATCTCATATGTTAAGATGGCCACTCGTCCAAGGACAGACTACGACAAGTGTCCTTAGATGGGATGGTCTTAACAAGAAACAAGCACAGTCACTCGCTGCTTTTAAAAGCTCGGTTGCCAATCATTTTCTTTCAAATTTATGTTTTTTTTTTATTGATAATAGGTTCGCGTTTGACCACCATCTCACCTGATGGTAAGTGATGATGTTGTCGAAGATGGAGCACGCTTATCGTAAAGTAACCTATTCACTTTTGACTTAAAGAGCCCTAGGTTATAGCTAGCTATTACAGATTATTTCTTTGTTTTTCTCCACACGATGTTAAAGAACACATTATATTTATATATTTTATGTATTGTATTTATACAACATGTAATTTAAAGGGTATATACATACCAAGTGCACGGTTTCTTTGGATGATAACAAACGATATAGCAAGGGTTTTGTAATCCTATGTCTACATGTGTGGAGCTTATTAGAAATTTCAATACGTTTTATGTATATATATAAATATATATACTTATATTTTTTCATTCGTTTTTTCCGTTATGAGTATTTGTTGTACACTAATTTGGCCCTCCCCATTTCAATTAAAGCTCGTAAAGTCCTTCCAAAGGTTGTCTGGAAGATATCGCTCTCAGCGATAAGACCGCCATTGTAACCAAAGTTATAGCAATAAGGTTATGTAAGGGTGTTTCAGTTTTTGGTGTACAATAAAGTATATTTTCTCTATCTATCTATCTAATCTTCGTCTCTTGTGCTTACCGATCAAGCCAGCAAGACGATTCTGAGTTCTATATACTGAGTTGCTCTTACATTTGGTTGGTTATACAGATGTTCACTGAGCTCAAAGAAACTCCTCAGGATATATATGTTTTCTTTGTATTGGGATTTAGTAATTAAATGATGCGTCAAAGAAATAAAAAAGAATACGAATGGAATAAAAATAAAAAAGGCTAACGAAAGAATTTGATTCAACTTTAGAATCTGAACTGCATTCATTTGTTTCTGGGAATGTTTAAATGAATAAAGTTTTTCTAAGTTTGAAAATGGATACAGGTCTGAGGTAGTGAGGTTTAGTAGAATATTGTACAGTTTTTCGTAACTCTTACAAATTTGGATTTTTCAGTACTAATCATCGTCAGCTTAGTTTTCGTTTCCCAATTAACCGGATACAATTGAGTACTAGTGTTTTATACGGAGCGACAAGTATACAGCCAAATAGTTTCATGATTACTATTCTTTATTTTTTACTTAAAGGTTGTTTTGTAAGTTTAAGTCTAGTTTTGTTTACGTATATTTTATTCTTATTTTAATTTCTGTTTTTATTTTATTTCTCATTTTATTTTTATTCTCGTATAGTGTTTTTGTATTATATTATTGTAATTGGCTGTTGTAAGCCGTACTAATATATAAATAAATAAATCAATAACTATTATGTTACAATCCGATACCAGTCTTGCCAAGTGATATTATTATACGCCTTGGCAAGATTGACGTCAGATTATCTGAATTCTGACAACCCGTAACGATTCTTAAAGATCACCAAATAATAGACGGGATGGTTCAATGGTTTAATGTGCTTTCCGAGATACGGACGAATCTGGATATGTTACTATAATATATCCTTTATTTCAGGCAACTAGGCCCATACAAAACAATAAACAAATACAAAATCTTATAAATAAAATAATACATAACAAATTTAAAACACTTGAAAAGAAAAACTAGTTAACACGAATACACGGCGTCGTGTTGCGCTGCGAGGTGTCGCGTAATCGTCGATGCACGACATCTTTCGGCCAAAATTCCTGCTTGAGGAATGTCTCTAATAGATGAGTTGGAACACGCATTAGAAACGATTTAAAATTCATTTCATGACGCGACTTCAACTCTTCGACCCTCAAAGTCCAGTTGGTCTTATCTCGCACGTACTCCACGATCTCCTCATCCTTCGTAGCGTAGTGCAGCCTGGACACGTAGAACTGCGTCGTTGGTACAGCTGCATGCAGCAGGAAGTTGGGTCCAGCCAGTGCAGTACCACACAGGTTACGACAAGGAGGCTTCTCTTCTTTTTCTCCACTTTAATAAATGTTGTTGTTAAGATGGTCATAAGGATCTACCTGTACGGATGTTATGATAGTTATAGTAGGTTCTGGATCCCCTTTTCTAGTAATAAATTATATAAATATATAAATACATATAATTATGTTGGTGTACGTGTACTATGTTTGATCACCCGGTTGGCGCAATGAGTGAATGATTGACTGCTGCGCTCTTTATCACGACTTCGATTCCCGAACGGAACCAATATTAGAATGGCATATTTAAGCCATTCATTCAATCGTGAATAATGCATGTGAGTTTAAATGTTTGTGTATGCACCCAGGATACACGGATATTCCTAGTGTGGAGCAAGATTTTTAAAAAGTACTCTAAATAAAAAAAGTCATCTGCCCTTATCATATTAATTACCGAATACAGTTGAATATACTACCTACATACGTTTATTTGATTATCAGCCTCAGTAAAGCCAGCCAGCTAGTTCACAAAATGGACAAGTGTACAAAAACACTCCGACTTTTAAAAATAATAATAAAAATCTATTCAGAAAAATTATTGAAAAGCTTTTCCGATATATCCATTGTTCTTCTATATTTGAAAAGGCGCCTTTAAAGATAAAAAATAACAAACATTTTCGAATACTCTTTCTACCAAATAAACCACCATTTCAGTCATTCGAATTTTAAAAGTCCATTTCTCATAACGATTCTCATAAAGTCTACATAGAAAACTACTTTTTAAAACCGTTGAAGACTCTATTGAATACCTTTTTTTTCACTCTTTCAAACAGATAATAATCACTGAATTTTAAATTCAAATTTACACCAGCGTTCCATTTGGAATCCCATTTCAGGTGAGACAAGGTCATTTATTTGTAGTGAGAAGATGAGCTTGGAAAAAATGAGGACACATTATTTTATGGCCTGGGAATGTTTTTAAGCGATTTCAGTGTTTATGGACAGTGCGAAAATGTGTGATAGCTTTCGCCAAAGCTGTGACTCGTTGTGTAGATGTGTAGTAAAAAAATCGGTTGTCTGTAAAGTCGGTTTACTGACGATAGTTGAACGTGACAACGTCATAAGAAAATACTGATGGAATGGTTGCATTTTTCAAAAGAAAATTTTAATTTTATTTGTTTGATAGATATTTTGTTGTAATATTGTTCGACTCTGCCCCTGAACGAGATGAAGATGTAGTTGTCGCTTCAAGAGAACCACTGGCAATAGCCAAGTTAGCAGCTTGGCGTAATCTGTTGTTGCGTTGTCTTTCGTTTTTTGATTTTCTCGCAGCAGCCGCCTGAGCAGGAGTTCTAGATGCTGCGATACGCTGTCTGTACTCACGTTGTTTTTGTGCTTTCGATTTTGAAGCAGCGATTATTGGCTGCGCGAATGGCGTTGCTAAAGTAGTTTTCACTGCACTTCATACTTGATGAAAACATGTAAATGTATTATTGTATAGCAGCCGTCCACGAGGACGCATCGCTCACTCAAGTAGGAGAGAGACAGACGTCGAACGCTGCCGAACGCGGAGGCCGATTGTGCCTCTTTGTCGCTCGTTCCGCGCTCTCGCTTGCACTTCAAGCCTTAAATGGAACGCCTCAGAACGAGGTAACGCCGCATGAGTCATGTATTTTAAGTATCGAATGATATCAGTATCGAATTATAAGACGTTGTCACGTCAAAAACATAACATACTGTTTTTACCGTTCATCGTCATCTACTTTGACCCAATCACCCAACCCAACCATGTTGGGGTCAGCTTCCTGTCTAACTGGATGAAGCTGAGTATTGTTGTTTTACTTTGAGAAAATATCTATTTGACCTCCAAAAACCAGTAGTAAGGTGACACGGGAGCAGCGGCCGTCAACTGGACTGGAGGGCTTTGGTTCAAAACGGTGCCTTGTGCTTGATGCCAAGCGTGATGAATTGAAAGCCCGCACACCTGCGACAGTCAATTATAACTTTGTGAACGGTGTGCTCACATGCCTGTGTGAGATAAAGTATATAGAATAGATGTATATATATATAGTATCTGTATAAAGAATGTTGTTATTTTTAAAAGTAATTAATTATCAATATCAATTTATTATGTCTTCACCGATTAATTATCAATTAATCGATGTAACCATGATTGTCAGGTATGTTATAGAAATAATTTAGCAATTTGTATAGCAATATCAATTTATTCATTTACCGCACGGTTCGGAAAGGTTTGTTATCTGTGGAGAAGAACCGGCAAGAAACTCCACAGTTACTCTTTTCAAAACATAATTCATTTTCACATAAACATCAATTCACTATATGTACTTTACAATATTACCACAATGTGATTACTATCGTTATAACTTATAGCTTTATTTACTTATGTATCTACTAATTCATTACTCCATTACATATTATATAAGTAATGTTATTTATAGAATTAATACCAAATGTTCATTAAATTATCACACAATTATCAATTTCTAACACTGTCACATTAAAGTAACAAATACAAAACAGTTAATCTATATTCAAATACAATAGCAATACGATAGGATTTTTATACCAATTCTACACATAAAAAATGTTAATAAAAGTTAGAAACAACACAAGTTCACTTAACTTAGGTCCCTTCGGTGTGACTGCTCCAGAGCGACTGTGAGTGACTGTGTCTAGAACTTTTTTTTTTTTTTGTGTGTGGCATCTCGCAGGTCAACCTCTGAGGTTGTCGGCTGCTTAACCGGGCTTGCCTGTGGTTGCCTTAATTAATAATTTAATTAAAGCCTCCAGCCAGGGCTTATTAAAAAACTTACAAACTAGGCGACTACACGCTAAGGGCACCCCCTGTGGGGTACGGACCTCGGCTTAGGGCGTCGCAGGGGGAGGGCAGCTAGGGACAGGCTGGATGATATCATTATTATTATTAATAAGGGAATTTAAAGCTACTGGCTCAGCGTCGTGGGCTGGCTCTGGCAAGGGTCGGGGCGGACTATTACGGGGACGTCGCGGCGGGCCTCGGCGGCGAGGACGGAAAGACGGTCGATTTTTGTTTTTGTAAACTGTGCTGGTTTCCTTACGGCTCTCTTGGAGCAGGGTGAGTGCGTCATCGGAAGTGACTAGGGTATGCCTTGGTCGGCGAATCTTAGAGATACGCGAGGGTTCGTATTGGGCGGCCGATACGATAAGGGGATTCCTATGTTGGATTGCAGTATCAAAGAAACGCTTGGAGACACGTTTCATGAACTGCTGGATGGTGGGCATCTTGAGGTCTACGTGAAGAAGCTCATTTCGAACATAAAAGGGGGCTCCCGTGACTCTACGGAGGAATTGGTTTTGAAGGGTCTGCATCTTATGGAGGAGGTAGGGCTTTGCGTGTGCGAAAACAACGCAGGCGTAGGTCATGATGGGACGGATGACCGCGGTGAAAATACGCAGCTTGCACCTAAGTGATAACTTGCTGCGGGAGCTAAGAATGAAGTGGAGCCTACCTAGAGCGAAAGCGGCGCGCGAACGTGCCTGCTTTATGTGCTCAGCGAAGGAAAGGTGTTTATCGAGGACCACGCCTAAGTATTTGGCTTGCTTTTCCCAGGGGATCGGCTTGCCGTACATGGTAATCGGACGGGGGGAGGGTGGGTTTATCCGCGGCTTAGAAAAGAGGACTGCCTGGCTTTTGTCTGGATTGACTTCGATTCTCCATTTCCGGAACCATTTGGCCAGAGTGTTTGCGGAAGTTTGGAGAGTGCGAGCGATGGCATCGGGTTTAAGACCGGTATAATTGATAGCCGTATCGTCGGCAAATAGGGCTAGCTGAGTATTTTTATGCTTGAGGATATCGCTAGTGAATAGCGTGAAAACGAGGGGGGATAGTACGGAGCCTTGAGGAACTCCTACGAGAATGGGATGGGGGGAGGAAAGCTCCCCCTCAATTCGGTAACGAAAGGTGCGATTCGATAAAAAGTCCCGTAGGATGAGCACGAGACGGTCAGGCACGCCGAGTTGGTATAGCTTATAGATTAAGCCATTGTGCCAGACTTTGTCGAACGCTTTCGCTATGTCGAAGAATAAGGCTCCCGTTATTGCGCCCCGTTGGAAGCCGGCGCTGACGTGTTCTATGATGCGGTGGACTTGTTGGATACATGAGTGTTCGGTTCTAAATCCAAACTGCTCATTGGGTATAAGACTCTTTGCTTCGGCAAAATCTTTGAGCCGCTTATATATAAGCCTTTCATAGATTTTACCGAGGACGTTGAGTAAGCTAATGGGACGGTAGCTAGACGGGTCAGACTTGGGCTTGCCTGGTTCTGTGTCTAGAACGACTGAGCGGCGGCTTTTATACAGTGTAAACAAGTGACGTCACATCGTACGATTTTAAAACAGATTTGTTAACCTTTGTATTTTAACATTAAGCTATGATTAAATGATATAAAAATACAGTAGATATGTTGAAATTAATTAGTTCAATTACTTATTAGTTTTACGATGACAGAATTAGTAAACAAGCAACGTTATTTTTTAAATAACGTTTAAATATGCTGTTATACAAGACAACAATGAAAGAACAGTTTAAACTATCTTATAAATAGGTTTCGTAATAGTGTTTACAATGTTTTGATAATAAATAGCCAGCTTCCAAACCTCAGGCTACTACGGAGAAACTTATAAAAAAACCCAGGAGTACTTTCTGCCTGATCCGAGAATCGAACTCGAGACTTCTTCTTCAGCAATTGCTCTGCCAACCACTAGAGTAGCGGGGCAGATTTTAGGTGTGTTCCCCGCTTTGCTAGCCCGTTTTTTTTGAGTAGGTAAAAATTGGGGTTTCCAGATCAAAGAAGATCTGGAAACCCGCAATTTTCACCATTCATTATAGAATCATTTCAGATCCAGAAACACCTAATTACAGTCATCATTCATTACTTCTAAATAGTACTTGCAAAAATATTCTGACTTGACTATTGAGTGGTCTTTATTATTTAACCATTTAAATGTAATAGATATCATGAGTAATTTAGATATTCAATATAAATGTGAAACATTTATCTTATTGAACATTCGTAATTATGTACATTATAATTTATCATTACATATTCATTCAACAATTTGATGACGCGGAAATTGGAGCAACAGTCCGTATAGTCTATTCGACACGACAGACAACGAAAATGAAGTGCGCTCGCCATTGTTTTTTTTTTTTTTTTTTTTTTTTTTTTTTTTTTTTTTTTTTTAGTTAGGGCCACTTGTAGATCAGCACACTAAGGCTGTGAGTCTACTTAACCGGACTTTCCTGTGGTGACCTCTAATAAATTAAAGGCCCCCAGCCAGGGCTTACAAACTAAAATGTACTTAAAAACTAATGACCGCACGCTAAGGGCACTCCCTGTGGAGTACGGGCCTCGGCATAGCGGGGTCATTTTGGGAGGGCAGCAAAGGGACAGGCTGGGTCATATTATTTACGGGAGTATTTATTGCTACTGGCTCAGCATCGCGGGCTGGCTCGTTTGGCAAAGGTCGGGGAGGATTTTCATTACAAGTACGCGGACGTCGCGATGGGCCTCGTCGGCGAGGCCGGAATAAGGAACGCGTTCTGTATTTGTGTTTTCTAAGAGTGCTGGTTTCCCTACTGCTCTCTTGTCGGATGGTGGTGGGGTCGTCAGGCTCGTCTAGGATGTTACGCGGGCGACGAACCCGAGAAATCTTGGAGGGTCTGTATCGGGCGGCCGATACGATCAGGGGGTTAGTGTGGGTATCAGCAGAGGTGAAGTAACGCACTGACATGCGTTTCAACACTTGCTTTATGGTCGGGAGTTTGAGGTCTACGTGGAGATCCTCGTTCCTACAGAACCAGGGCGCGCCCGTGGCCTTTCGGAGAAAACGGTTCTGAATGACTTGCATCCTATGGATCTGATTGGGACTGGCATGAGCAAACACCGGACAGGCATACGTCATGATAGGACGTATGCATGTCGTGTATATTCGGATTTTACATCTAAGGGAGAGCTTGCTGTGTTTATTCAGCAGGGCGTGGAGCCTACCGAGAGCGAAAGCGGCTCGCGAGCGAACCGACTTTATGTGCTCACTGAAGTTAAGGAACTGGTCGAGGATCACACCTAAGTATTTGGCTCGCTTCTCCCAAGGGATTGGCTTGCCGAACATAGTGATCGGGCGAGGGGGGGTGAATTGTTTATGCTGGCGAGCCCTGCGAAACAGGACTGCTTGACTTTTGTCGGGATTTACCTCAATCCTCCATTTCCTAAACCAATCGCCTAGTGCGTTGGCTGAGGTCTGGAGGGTATGAGCGATGCTAACGGGATTATGTCCCGAGTAGTAGATGGCCGTGTCGTCGGCAAATAGGGATAACTCTACTGGGGGCTTTTTGGGGATATCGCTAGTGAATAGCGTGAAGAGTGGGGGGGAGAGCACGGCGCCCTGAGGGACGCCGGCTCTGATAGGGCGGGGAGTGGAAAGCGCTCCTTCGATACGATATCTGAAGGAGCGGTTCGACAGGAAGTCTCGAATGATGAGCACGAGACGGTCCGGCACACCTAGTTGGTAAAGCTTGTAAATTAAGCCATTGTGCCAGACTTTGTCGAAAGCCTTCGCTATATCAAAGAATAGGGCCCCCGTCACCAGACCGCGTTGAAAACGGCCGCTAATGTGCTCTACGATGCGGTGGGCTTGGTGGACACTGGAATGATGGGCTCTAAAGCCAAACTGTTCGTTAGGGATTAGGCTCTTGGCCTCGACAAAGTCCTTCAGCCGATTAAGAATAATCCGCTCGTAGACCTTGCCGAGGGCGCTGAGCAGACTAATGGGTCTATAGCTAGTCGGGAGGTTCTTGGGCTTTTTGGGTTTTGGGATACCTATTACTATAGCCTCTTTCCAAGCTTGTGGAAACAAGTTGTTGGACAAGGCGCCATTGAAGATGGCAGCCAGTAGGACTATGATCGTACGTGGGAGGAGTTTAAGTGCCCTAGTGGTCAGTCTGTCAGTCCCGGGAGCTTTCCTAGGTTTGAGTTTCTTGATGATCTCCTCCACCTCGTCTTCCGTGACGGGGGGGAGGGGAGCATCAGGGTCCTCGACAGGGGGTAGGGCAGATCTACGTTCGACCTCAGCATCCACGTGGGCAAGGTGGGCTGGGTCGACTGGTTGGGAGCTGGGAGAGCACTGTGCCTCCAGGCTGTCGGCTAGGCATTCGGCTTTGTCTTCGTCGTCGAAGGCAATGCTTTTGTCCGGGCGGATAAGGGGAGGCATTGAGGCAACCTCAGTGGCGCGCATATTCCTCTGAAGTTGCCAGAAGGCATGGTGGGTGGGTTCCAGTTCGCTCAGGGTCTTGTCCCAGCCGGCTTCACGCCACTCTCTGATGCTGTTACTTACTTTGCGCTGTAAGTACCGCATGAAAGTTTTGTTATTCTGGCAGGGGAAAGCTCTGTAGGCACGGACTGCTGCGTTCTTCTCAGTCAGCAGGGCCCGTACATCGTCCGGGAGTTTCCGGCGCCAGTGCTCTGACACCGGAATCTCCTTTGAACAGTCGTTCAAGACAGATTGCACGTGCTCCGTGAGTGAGTCGATCGCAGCCGTCGTGTCGGCGGCGGACTGGATGTGGTCGGGGATCTTGTCCAGGTGAGGAGACGTGTTGGATTTCAGCAATTCGCCTACTTTCCTCCAGTCAGTGATCACCTGTGTGGGAGGGGGGCGGTTAGGGTCATAGGGACCCGATCTCGGAGTTAACTCCAAGATCACCGGTCTATGGTCAGAGTCAAGTTCGTCTACCGTCTCTAAAGAGTGCAAACGTAAGTTCACATTCTTCAGGAGGGCAATGTCGAGTACGTCGGGCAGGTGGGATGGTTCGAACGGGTAATGAGTAGGCCGCATAGGACCTATGATATCTATGTGGAGAGGTGTGCAAAGGTCGTATAGTACCTTCCCACGGGGGTTGGTAATACGACTACACCATGCGGGATGTTTGGCATTGAGATCCCCCGCTATAAGGACGGAGTCACTCATGTCAAGAAGGGCTGTAAGGTCGCTTCGTAGTGAGGCGTTTATCGAAGAATTTGAATCTACGTCGTTGTACGGTGGGAGATACGCGGATACTATTGTGATAGAGGGATGGCCCGTCATGCCTAGCCGGCAAACGGATACCTCTAAGTGGGCAAGGGGCGGCGGATCCATAGGGATGCAGTGCAGGGAGTTCCTATAATATATTAGAGTGCCACCTCTGTGGCATCTAGTCCTATCGTTCCTAACTAGCCGGTAGTTGGCTACCTTGGGATCCCTAAGGTGGGGTTTGAGGAAGGTCTCTTGGACCAGAAGGATGTCGAGACTATGATCGCGAAGGAAAGTCGCGATCTCGTCCCGTTGATTGGTGATGCCATTGGCATTGAAGTAACCTAGCTTTAGGGATCGGGGCTTTAATCTCTTACTAGCCGTGTTATACATTATGGCTGTTTAAAAAGGTTATCAAAATGACTTTTGACATCGGGATACTTAGAGTATACCCGAATCAGGGAGTTGATGCTAGTGCAGGCCACGACCTCCTTTGCCATTTGGATGGCGCGGGGGGACTGGAAGAAACTGAAGGTATTCCCAAGGATGAGGAACGCATCGAGTTCCGGCTCTTTCGAGCGAGGGAGTGACTGGGGAGGAGGTGGAGGCTGAGAAGCCACAACAACCGGAGCGGAGGGCATGATGGGTTGATCCATCAGCCCAGGGACTTTCGGCCTTAGTGCCGGGAAGTTTTGGGCGTGATTCGCCGCCGTCCAAGGAGTTGGACGCTGGGGACTGAGGGTCTGGGGGAGCTCAGACGAGAGTGTAGGACACTCTCGTCCCTGGCGTGCGCTAGCGCGCGTTGCCAGTTTAGGGGCGGAGGTTTTCGGGGCTTTCGGACAGCCTCGGTAATTGGCGGGGTGGCCAGATTGCCCGCACAGCACGCAGCTGGGCGGGTCTGGGCATTGGGACCTATCTTTTGGGCGACTGCACTCGGCGGTGCCGTGATCGCCCAGGCACTTTACGCACCGGGGTTTGCCGAAGCAATTCCGTTGCGCGTGGCCGTATAACTGGCAACGGTGGCATTGGCCTACCGTGCCACTCTTGTGTGGCTTCTCTATGAGAATTCCTGAAAGACTGCATACAGTCTTCAGCGCAAAGATGGGGTGGGGACCTTCGGAGACGGGGTGGCAGATGACGAGGACGTTGTTAGACGCCCTGCCACCTCTGCCGTGCATACGGTGCACCTCAATCACCGGGATGTTCTGTGACTCTAAGTCGCAGACGATCTCGGTGGTGGGGATCTCACTGGGGATCCGGCAGAGGACCACCCGAACGGGCTTGCTCTCATGGAGCGTATAGGTATGGTGGGGGATATTTCGAGCCTTGAGTAGCTTCGAAAGCGCGCGGTGGTCGTTAGCTGTCGCTAACCCTACTTTTATGCCGTTCTGAACGGCGCGGGCATTCGTGTAGGCGATGCGTTGCTCGCCACACGCTTTGGACACGTTTGTCCAAGCCCCCTTATCGTGTATGAAGATGGGTGGGGGAGGGATGGTCTTGCGCACTGAGGCGCTGACGACTGGGGTTTGGGTAGGGCTGGGCCTAGTGGCCGAGGAAGTGGAGGGCTGGCTCTGCACTAAGCGTGCTGGCTCGGGAGGGGAGGGTTTCTTGGCCTTAGGGGCCTGGGTGGAGGACGAGGCCTGCGACCTCTTCTTCCTCTTTCCCTCGACGAGGATAAACTCGTCGGAGGAAGAGGTTTGATCGGAGAAGTGCTCAGACTCCGCTCGCTCTGAGCGCTCAGAGTGTATGCTCTCTGCGCGCTCCGGGCGCTCGCCGTCCGAGCCCTCTTTTTCTTGTTCCTCCTCCTCAGAGTCCATTTCGACGTCTGGGGGGGAGGGGGACCTATCTGCGATGGGCGCGGGGGTGGGACCTAAATCTGGCTGCGGGGTGGGAAACACTGCGGGGGGTATTGAGTCAATCTCCTCCTCATACTCCCTTTGCAGGGCGGGGTTTTTAAATAGGATCTTTCCTAATATCTCGGTTGTTCGATTTAACCGAATCGTTAGGGATTCTACTTTGGTCATGAGATCCTCCACTATGTCCTCCATATTGGAGGCGACAATGGTGGGCATCCTAATCTCCTAACCCTAACATGTGAGCCTCGAGGAGACACGTCAAACGTGAGCTCCCCGAGCAGACGGTCCCCAAAAAGAGCCCTGCCCCGGAGTTTCTCCTAACACAATGTTACCGAGAAGAGAAACCCAGACAAACTCGGTAACTGTGTTGCCGTCTGATGTGGCCTGAAGGGCCCTATTTGCCTACCCCTCCGGGCGGGAATGACCCGGAGGTGAGTTCGCTCCCTGCGGGGATAGCAGGGAGGTGTGTGCCTAATGGTGTGCCCTAAGCTTGTAACCGGTCGCCAGTCTTAATGTGCGAACCGGGCCCTATTGGGTCTAGTGCGAAGGGGTAGATACACCCAACCGACACTAGGTGTGTATGCTGTGAAGAGAACTCAGTAACTAGGTTTGACTAGGAGATCCCCCAAGGCCAAAACCTAGCACTCGACTCCAATTGACTGCTTCACCCTGAAGGGGATCAGCGGGTGCGTCGGGTCAGCACCCCCTTGGTATTGTTGACACCGTGAGGTTTCCAACCAAGGACCACGAAACTGTGGTTTTACCCTGAAGGGGCCAAACCAAATTGTTTTGACAATCTCTGTTAGAGAAACACGATATCCTTCACCGCCTCGAAAAAGGCGGATCCGGACCAGGCGTCGTAGTCGGCGACTACGAGTGACGTCACGGCGGGCGTGACGAACGGAGCGATGACTCAGGCACGGAACGATCGAGAGCGCGGAGCGGCACGACTGTCGCGGGCGAGCGTCGGAGCAGAATGCTCGCTATTGTTTTTTTTTTTTTTTTTAGGTAGGGCCACTTGTAGATCAGCACACTAAGGCTGTGAGTCTACTTAACCGGACTTTCCTGTGGTGACCTCTAATAAATTAAAGGCCCCCAGCCAGGGCTTACAAACTAAAATATACTTAAAAACTAATGACCGCACGCTAAGGGCACTCCCTGTGGAGTACGGGCCTCGGCATAGCGGGGTCATTTTGGGAGGGCAGCAAAGGGACAGCCTGGGTCATATTATTTACGGGAGTATTTATTGCTACTGGCTCAGCATCGCGGGCTGGCTCGTTTGGCAAAGGTCGGGGAGGATTTTCATTACAGGTACGCGGACGTCGCGATGGGCCTCGTCGGCGAGGCCGGAATAAGGAACGCGTTATGTATATGTGTTTTCTAAGAGTGCTGGTTTCCCTACTGCTCTCTTGTCGGATGGTGGTGGGGTCGTCAGGCTCGTCTAGGATGATACGCGGGCGACGAACCCGAGAAATCTTGGAGGGTCTGTATCGGGCGGCCGATACGATCAGGGGGTTAGTGTGGGTCTCAGCAGAGGTGAAGTAACGCACTGACATGCGTTTCAACACTTGCTTTATGGTCGGGAGTTTGAGGTCTACGTGGAGATCCTCGTTCCTACAGAACCAGGGCGCGCCCGTGGCCTTTCGGAGAAAACGGTTCTGAACGACTTGCATCCTATGGATCTGATTGGGACTGGCATGAGCAAACACCGGACAGGCATACGTCATGATAGGACGTATGCATGTCGTGTATATTCGGATTTTACATTTAAGGGAGAGCTTGCTGTGTTTATTCAGCAGGGCGTGGAGCCTACCGAGAGCGAAAGCGGCTCGCGAGCGAACCGACTTTATGTGCTCACTGAAGTTGAGAAACTGGTCGAGGATCACACCTAAGTATTTGGCTCGCTTCTCCCAAGGGATTGGCTTGCCGAACATAGTGATCGGGCGTGGGGGGGTGAATTGTTTATGCTGGCGAGCCCTGCGAAACAGGACTGCTTGACTTTTGTCGGGATTTACCTCAATCCTCCATTTCCTAAACCAATCGCCTAGTGCGTTGGCTGAGGTCTGGAGGGTATGAGCGATGCTAACGGGATTATGTCCCGAGTAGTAGATGGCCGTGTCGTCGGCAAACAGGGATAACTCTACTGGGGGCTTTTTGGGGATGTCGCTAGTGAATAGCGTGAAGAGTGGGGGGGAGAGCACGGCGCCCTGAGGGACGCCGGCTCTGATAGGGCGGGGAGTGGAAAGCGCTCCTTCGATACGATATCTGAAGGAGCGGTTCGACAGGAAGTCTCGAATGATGAGCACGAGACGGTCCGGCACACCTAGTTGGTAAAGCTTATAAATTAAGCCATTGTGCCAGACTTTGTCGAAAGCCTTTGCTATATCAAAGAATAGGGCCCCCGTCACCAGACCGCGTTGAAAACGGCCGCTAATGTGCTCTACGATGCGGTGGGCTTGGTGGACACTGGAATGATGGGCTCTAAAGCCAAACTGTTCGTTAGGGATTAGGCTCTTGGCCTCGACAAAGTCCTTGAGCCGATTAAGAATAATCCGCTCGTAGACCTTGCCGAGGGCGCTGAGCAGACTAATGGGTCTATAGCTAGTCGGGAGGTTCTTGGGCTTTTTGGGTTTTGGGATACCTATCACTATAGCCTCTTTCCAAGCTTGTGGAAACAAGTTGTTGGACAAGGCGCCATTGAAGATGGCAGTCAGTAGGACTAAGATCGTACGTGGGAGGAGTTTAAGTGCCCTAGTGGTCAGTCTGTCAGTCCCGGGAGCTTTCCTAGGTTTGAGTTTCTTGATGATCTCCTCCACCTCGTCTTCCGTGACGGGGGGGAGGGGAGCATCAGGGTCCTCGACAGGGGGTAGGGCAGATCTACGTTCGACCTCAGCATCCACGTGGGCAAGGTGGGCTGGGTCGACTGGTTGGGAGCTGGGAGAGCACTGTGCCTCCAGGCTGTCGGCTAGGCATTCGGCTTTGTCTTCGTCGTCGAAGGCAATGCTTTTGTCCGGGCGGATAAGGGGAGGCATTGAGGCAACCTCAGTGGCGCGCATATTCCGCTGAAGTTGCCAGAAGGCATGGTGGGTGGGTTCCAGTTCGCTCAGGGTCTTGTCCCAGCCGGCTTCACGCCACTCTCTGATGCTGTTACTTACTTTGCGCTGTAAGTACCGCATGAAAGTTTTGTTATTCTGGCAGGGGAAAGCTCTGTAGGCACGGACTGCTGCGTTCTTCTCAGTCAGCAGGGCCCGTACATCGTCCGGGAGTTTCCGGCGCCAGTGCTCTGACACCGGAATCTCCTTTGAACAGTCGTTCAAGACAGATTGCACGTGCTCCGTGAGTGAGTCGATCGCAGCCGTCGTGTCGGCGGCGGACTGGATGTGGTCGGGGATCTTGTCCAGGTGAGGAGACGTGTTGGATTTCAGCAATTCGCCTACTTTCCTCCAGTCAGTGATCACCTGTGTGGGAGGGGGGCGGTTAGGGTCATAGGGACCCGATCTCGGAGTTAACTCCAAGATCACCGGTCTATGGTCAGAGTCAAGTTCGTCTACCGTCTCTAAAGAGTGCAAACGTAAGTTCACATTCTTCAGGAGGGCAATGTCGAGTACGTCGGGCAAGTGGGATGGCTCGAACGGATAATGAGTAGGCCGCATAGGACCTATGATATCTATGTGGAGAGGTGTGCAAAGGTCGTATAGTACCTTCCCACGGGGGTTGGTAATACGACTACACCATGCGGGATGTTTGGCATTGAGATCCCCCGCTATAAGGACGGAGTCACTCATGTCAAGAAGGGCTGTAAGGTCGCTTCGTAGTGAGGCGTTTATCGAAGAATTTAAATCTACATCGCTGTGCGGTGGGAGATACGCGGATACTATTGTGATAGAGGGATGGCCCGTCATGCCTAGCCGGCAAACGGATACCTCTAAGTGGGCAAGGGGCGGCGGATCCATAGGGATGCAGTGCAGGGAGTTCCTATAATATATTAGAGTGCCACCTCTGTGGCATCTAGTCCTATCGTTCCTAACTAGCCGGTAGTTGGCTACCTTGGGATCCCTAAGGTGGGGTTTGAGGAAGGTCTCTTGGACCAGAAGGATGTCGAGACTATGATCGCGAAGGAAAGTCGCGATCTCGTCCCGTTGATTGGTGATGCCATTGGCATTGAAGTAACCTAGCTTTAGGGATCGGGGCTTTAATCTTTTACTAGCCGTGTTATACATTATGGCTGTTTAAAAAGGTTGTCAAAATGGCTTTTTACATCAGGATACTGATAGTATACCTGAATCAGGGATTCAATGCTTTTGCAGGCCACGACCTCCTTTGCCATTTGGATGGCGCGGGGGGACTTGAAGAATTTAAATGTATTCGCTAGGATGAGGAACGGATCGAGTTCCGGCTCATCTGAGCGAGGGGGTGACTGGGGAGGAGGAGGCTGAGAAGCCACAACGACCGGAGCGGGGGGCATGATGGGTTGATCCATCAGCCCTGGGACTTTCGGCCTTAGTGCCGGGAAGTTTTGGGCGTGATTCGCCGCCGTCCAAGGAGTTGGACGCTGGGGACTGAGGGACTGGGGGAGCTCAGACGAGAGTGTAGGACACTCTCGTCCCTGGCGTGCGCTAGCGCGCGTTGCCAGTTTAGGGGCGGAGGTTTTCGGGGCTTTCGGACAGCCTCGGTAGTTGGCGGGGTGGCCGGATTGCCCGCACAGCACGCAGCTGGGCGGGTCTGGGCACTGGGACCTATCTTTTGGGCGACTGCACTCCGCGGTGCCGTGATCGCCCAGGCACTTTACGCACCGGGGTTTGCCGAAGCAATTCCGTTGCGCGTGGCCGTACAACTGGCAACGGTGGCATTGGCCTACCGTGCCACTCTTATGTGGCTTCTCAATGAGAATTCCTGAAAGACTGCATACAGTCTTCAGCGCAAAGATGGGGTGGGGACCTTCGGAGACGGGGTGGCAGATGACGAGGACGTTGTTAGACGCCCTGCCACCTCTGCCGTGCATACGGTGCACCTCAATCACCGGGATGTTCTGTGACTCTAAGTCGCAGACGATCTCGGTGGTGGGGATCTCACTGGGGATCCGGCAGAGGACCACCCGAACGGGCTTGCTCTCATGGAGCGTATAGGTATGGTGGGGGATATTTCGAGCCTTGAGTAGCTTCGAAAGCGCGCGGTGGTCGTTAGCTGTCGCTAACCCTACTTTTATGCCGTTCTGAACGGCGCGGGCATTCGTGTAGGCGATGCGTTGCTCGCCACACGCTTTGGACACGTTTGTCCAAGCCCCCTTATCGTGTATGAAGATGGGTGGGGGAGGGATGGTCTTGCGCACTGAGGCGCTGACGACTGGGGTTTGGGTAGGGCTGGGCCTAGTGGCCGAGGAAGTGGAGGGCTGGCTCTGCACTAAGCGTGCTGGCTCGGGAGGGGAGGGTTTCTTGGCCTTAGGGGCCTGGGTGGAGGACGAGGCCTGTGACCTCTTCTTCCTCTTTCCCTCGACGAGGATAAACTCGTCGGAGGAAGAGGTTTGGTCGGAGGAGTGCTCGGACTCCGCTCGCTCCGAGCGCTCAGAGTGTATGCTCTCTGCGCGCTCCGAGCGCTCGCCTTCCGAGCCCTCTTTTTCTTGTTCCTCCTCCTCAGAGTCCATTTCGACGTCTGGGGGGGAGGGGGACCTATCTGCGTTGGGCGCGGGGGTGGGACCTAAATCTGGCTGTGGGGAGGGAAACACCGCGGGGGGTAAGGAGTCAATCTCCTCCTCATATTTCCTTTGTAGGGCGGGGTTTTCAAATAGGATCTTTCCTAATATATCGGTTGTTCTATTTAACCGAACCGTTAGGGAATCTACTTTGGACACGAGATCCTCAATCCTGTCCTCCATATTGGAGGCGACAGAGGTGGGCATCCTAATCTCCTAACCCTAACATAAGCGCCTCGAGGAGACACGTCAAACGTGAGCTCCCCGAGCAGACGGTCCCCAAAGAGCCCTGCCCTGGAGTTTCTCCTAACACTTCGCTACCGAGAAGAGAAACCCAGACAAACTCGGTAGCTGTGTTGCCGTCTGATGTGGCCTGAGGGGCCCTATTTGCCTAACCCTCCGGGCGGGAATGACCCGGAGGTGAGTTCGCTCCCTGCGGGGATAGCAGGGAGGTGTGTGCCTAATGGTGTGCCCTAAGCTTGTAATCCGGTCGCCAATCTCAATGTGCGTACCGGGCCCTATTGGGTCTAGTGCGAAGGGGTAGATACACCCAACCGACACTAGGTGTGTATGCTGTGAAGAGAACTCAGTAACTAGGTTTGACTAGGAGATCCCCCAAGGCCAAAACCTAGCACTCGACTCCAATTGACTGCTTCACCCTGAAGGGGATCAGCGGGTGCGTCGGGTCAGCACCCCCTTGGTATTGTTGACACCGTGAGGTTTCCAACCAAGGACCACGAAACTGTGGTTTTACCCTGAAGGGGCCAAACCAAATTGTTTTGACAATCTCTGTTAGAGAAACACGATATCCTTCACCGCCTCGAAAAAGGCGGATCCGGACCAGGCGTCGTAGTCGGCGACTACGAGTGACGTCACGGCGGGCGTGACGAACGGAGCGATGACTCAGGCACGGAACGATCGAGAGCGCGGAGCGGCACGACTGTCGCGGGCGAGCGTCGGAGCAGAATGTCGCTCGCTATTGTTTTTTTTTTTTTTTTTTTTTTTTTTTTTTTTTTAGGTAGGGCCACTTGTAGATCAGCACACTAAGGCTGTGAGTCTACTTAACCGGACTTTCCTGTGGTGACCTCTAATAAATTAAAGGCCCCCAGCCAGGGCTTACAAACTAAGATATACTTAAAAACTAATGACCGCACGCTAAGGGCACTCCCTGTGGAGTACGGGCCTCGGCATAGCGGGGTCATTTTGGGAGGGCAGCAAAGGGACAGGCTGGGTCATATTATTTTCGGGAGTATTTATTGCTACTGGCTCAGCATCGCGGGCTGGCTCGTTTGGCAAAGGTCGGGGAGGATTTTCATTACAGGTACGCGGACGTCGCGATGGGCCTCGTCGGCGAGGCCGGAATAAGGAACGCGTTCTGTATATGTGTTTTCTAAGAGTGCTGGTTTCCCTACTGCTCTCTTGTCGGATGGTGGTGGGGTCGTCAGGCTCGTCTAGGATGATACGCGGGCGACGAACCCGAGAAATCTTGGAGGGTCTGTATCGGGCGGCCGATACGATCAGGGGGTTAGTGTGGGTCTCAGCAGAGGTGAAGTAACGCACTGACATGCGTTTCAACACTTGCTTTATGGTCGGGAGTTTGAGGTCTACGTGGAGATCCTCGTTCCTACAGAACCAGGGCGCGCCCGTGGCCTTTCGGAGAAAACGGTTCTGAACGACTTGCATCCTATGGATCTGATTGGGACTGGCATGAGCAAACACCGGACAGGCATACGTCATGATAGGACGTATGCATGTCGTGTATATTCGGATTTTACATTTAAGGGAGAGCTTGCTGTGTTTATTCAGCAGGGCGTGGAGCCTACCGAGAGCGAAAGCGGCTCGCGAGCGAACCGACTTTATGTGCTCACTGAAGTTGAGAAACTGGTCGAGGATCACACCTAAGTATTTGGCTCGCTTCTCCCAAGGGATTGGCTTGCCGAACATAGTGATCGGGCGTGGGGGGGTGAATTGTTTATGCTGGCGAGCCCTGCGAAACAGGACTGCTTGACTTTTGTCGGGATTTACCTCAATCCTCCATTTCCTAAACCAATCGCCTAGTGCGTTGGCTGAGGTCTGGAGGGTATGAGCGATGCTAACGGGATTATGTCCCGAGTAGTAGATGGCCGTGTCGTCGGCAAACAGGGATAACTCTACTGGGGGCTTTTTGGGGATGTCGCTAGTGAATAGCGTGAAGAGTGGGGGGGAGAGCACGGCGCCCTGAGGGACGCCGGCTCTGATAGGGCGGGGAGTGGAAAGCGCTCCTTCGATACGATATCTGAAGGAGCGGTTCGACAGGAAGTCTCGAATGATGAGCACGAGACGGTCCGGCACACCTAGTTGGTAAAGCTTATAAATTAAGCCATTGTGCCAGACTTTGTCGAAAGCCTTTGCTATATCAAAGAATAGGGCCCCCGTCACCAGACCGCGTTGAAAACGGCCGCTAATGTGCTCTACGATGCGGTGGGCTTGGTGGACACTGGAATGATGGGCTCTAAAGCCAAACTGTTCGTTAGGGATTAGGCTCTTGGCCTCGACAAAGTCCTTGAGCCGATTAAGAATAATCCGCTCGTAGACCTTGCCGAGGGCGCTGAGCAGACTAATGGGTCTATAGCTAGTCGGGAGGTTCTTGGGCTTTTTGGGTTTTGGGATACCTATCACTATAGCCTCTTTCCAAGCTTGTGGAAACAAGTTGTTGGACAAGGCGCCATTGAAGATGGCAGTCAGTAGGACTAAGATCGTACGTGGGAGGAGTTTAAGTGCCCTAGTGGTCAGTCTGTCAGTCCCGGGAGCTTTCCTAGGTTTGAGTTTCTTGATGATCTCCTCCACCTCGTCTTCCGTGACGGGGGGGAGGGGAGCATCAGGGTCCTCGACAGGGGGTAGGGCAGATCTACGTTCGACCTCAGCATCCACGTGGGCAAGGTGGGCTGGGTCGACTGGTTGGGAGCTGGGAGAGCACTGTGCCTCCAGGCTGTCGGCTAGGCATTCGGCTTTGTCTTCGTCGTCGAAGGCAATGCTTTTGTCCGGGCGGATAAGGGGAGGCATTGAGGCAACCTCAGTGGCGCGCATATTCCGCTGAAGTTGCCAGAAGGCATGGTGGGTGGGTTCCAGTTCGCTCAGGGTCTTGTCCCAGCCGGCTTCACGCCACTCTCTGATGCTGTTACTTACTTTGCGCTGTAAGTACCGCATGAAAGTTTTGTTATTCTGGCAGGGGAAAGCTCTGTAGGCACGGACTGCTGCGTTCTTCTCAGTCAGCAGGGCCCGTACATCGTCCGGGAGTTTCCGGCGCCAGTGCTCTGACACCGGAATCTCCTTTGAACAGTCGTTCAAGACAGATTGCACGTGCTCCGTGAGTGAGTCGATCGCAGCCGTCGTGTCGGCGGCGGACTGGATGTGGTCGGGGATCTTGTCCAGGTGAGGAGACGTGTTGGATTTCAGCAATTCGCCTACTTTCCTCCAGTCAGTGATCACCTGTGTGGGAGGGGGGCGGTTAGGGTCATAGGGACCCGATCTCGGAGTTAACTCCAAGATCACCGGTCTATGGTCAGAGTCAAGTTCGTCTACCGTCTCTAAAGAGTGCAAACGTAAGTTCACATTCTTCAGGAGGGCAATGTCGAGTACGTCGGGCAAGTGGGATGGCTCGAACGGATAATGAGTAGGCCGCATAGGACCTATGATATCTATGTGGAGAGGTGTGCAAAGGTCGTATAGTACCTTCCCACGGGGGTTGGTAATACGACTACACCATGCGGGATGTTTGGCATTGAGATCCCCCGCTATAAGGACGGAGTCACTCATGTCAAGAAGGGCTGTAAGGTCGCTTCGTAGTGAGGCGTTTATCGAAGAATTTAAATCTACATCGCTGTGCGGTGGGAGATACGCGGATACTATTGTGATAGAGGGATGGCCCGTCATGCCTAGCCGGCAAACGGATACCTCTAAGTGGGCAAGGGGCGGCGGATCCATAGGGATGCAGTGCAGGGAGTTCCTATAATATATTAGAGTGCCACCTCTGTGGCATCTAGTCCTATCGTTCCTAACTAGCCGGTAGTTGGCTACCTTGGGATCCCTAAGGTGGGGTTTGAGGAAGGTCTCTTGGACCAGAAGGATGTCGAGACTATGATCGCGAAGGAAAGTCGCGATCTCGTCCCGTTGATTGGTGATGCCATTGGCATTGAAGTAACCTAGCTTTAGGGATCGGGGCTTTAATCTTTTACTAGCCGTGTTATACATTATGGCTGTTTAAAAAGGTTGTTGTTCGAAATGAAATGCGTGTATTTTGAAGTTAATTAACTTTTATTATATTAAATAAAAGAGCACAACGTGCGCCATGACCCAGACAAATTTTCTCAGTCCAAAACAATGTTGCCAACTTAATAACTAGAGATTTACCAAAGATAATAAAAGGACGAATAATCAACTAAAATTACTAAATTAAACTATATAAACAAAAATGATTAGCTAAATAAGTATTCTATATGTTCATGTGGACTTGAACATAGTTGGGCCAGGCCAAGAATCATAACTGCAATGAACACAATAGTTAAGATTAATTTGAATTTAACAATGATAGAAAATAACATTGTTAATTAATAGGTAGCGGACATAACTTTGAGACACTCCTTCTATAAATCTTATCATTAAACTTTACATCAGCCACTCTAACACATTTATCATTTCCTGGATATACTTTTATTATCCTAGCAATAGGCCACACTAATGGTGACGTATTCAAATGCTTTACCAAAACAATATCACCTTCCTTCATATTTGGTGATTCATGTTTCCACTTGGGACGACTTTGCAGCTGAGTCAAGTAATCATTTGACCAGGTTTTCCAGAAGTCTTGCTTAAGCTTGGTTACCACCTTCCAAAATCGTAGACGATTTATAGGGACTTCTGTCAAATCAACCTCAGGATAGCTGCACAAAGCCGTGCCAATCACAAAATGACCAGGAGATAAATACTTGCCTTCATTTGGGTTTAGTGAGAGCAGAGGTCGAGAATTCAAAACACCTTCTATTTGCACCACAACTGTGTTAAATTCCTCATAGGTCAAACTTAAGGTGCCTACTACTCTTTTAAGGTGGTGTTTTACACTCTTTACTCCCGCTTCCCACAATCCACCAAACTCCGGTGAGTAACTAGGAATAAATACAAAGGTAATATAACTATTTTTACAAAAATTATGCACTGAGTCTCTATGAGACTTTGAGTTTTGTAACTCATATAAATCTTTAAGTTGATTTTGTGCACCCTTAAATGTCTTTGCGTTATCGCAAAAAACTTTTGTAGGCATGCCTCTTCTGGAGATAAAACGGTTGAAACATGCCAAAAAATTCTCAGTAGTGAGATCTGATACCACTTCCACATGGATGGCCTTAGTAGCAAAGCAGACAAAGAGGGCAATATACCCCTTCGTTACGAGTGGTTTACGGATTCTACCAACCTTGATATTAAAAGGGCCACAAAAGTCAATACCCACATGCTGAAAGGGTCTAGTAGCAGTAATTCTTTCAGCTGGTAGTGAACCCATAAGCTGCCTTGCAGTCTCAGCCTTCAAACGCGCACATATTAAACATTTATGCAATACCTTTTTGACCTCTCTAATGCCACTAATGATCCAATACTTCTGCGAGAGGGAACTAAGGACAAGTCTGGGACCAGCATGCAATAATCTGAGATGTTCTCTCTTAATTAATAAAGAAGTTATATGGCAATTTTTTGGAAGAATTAAGGGGTGCATTTTATCATGTGGTATATCTGCATTAAGCAACCTGCCACCCACGCGAAGTAATCCATGTGCGTCTATGAAAGGGTGTAAACTTGCAAGAGTAGTTTTCTTTTCCAGTTTAAAATCTTCAGCAAAGTGCTGTTTCTGTACACAACGAATTATAATTAAAAGAGCATCTTGCAATTCTTTAGGTGACAGATTTGAGTCAATAGCCTCTTTTTTATTTTTTAAAGTATTATTATAAAATCTATATATGTATGACACAATATCTACAATTTTATTTAAATCAGAGAATTTTTCAAAAATCTCCAATATGTAGGACTGCTCTACTTTTTGCAAGAAGCAAGAAATTTCCTCTTCATCAATTTCTGTACTACTTATATTATTTAATATTTGTTCTTCGTGACAGAAATCGGCCTTAGACAAATATTGTGGACCATGCCACCATAGAGCGTGATTTTGCAATTTTTGCGGATCTATTCCCCTTGAGAGTATGTCAGCTGGATTATCAGAAGACCTAACATGGAACCAAGAAGATTTTTGTGTAAGTTCAGCAATTTTTCGTACTCTGTTTTGAACATAAACATTATATTTTAATTTTTCGGCCTGTATCCAAGCTAGTACAATTTGGGAATCACTATAGAGATAAACTGAGAGATTAAATCTAGATGCAAGTACTCTACCGACTCTACTTGCCAACTGTGCTAGCAATAATGCACTATTTAGTTCCAACTGAGGTATTGTTAATTTTTTAGCTACAGGAGCAACGCGCGATTTTGAGCACAGTAAATTAGTCTCTACTTTTCCATTTTCATATAAAACTCTTAAATAAATACAGCAGCCAAAGGCTTTCTGTGAAGCATCAGCATAACCAACTAACTGAACCAATACTAAATTATGACTTTTTATAGATCTGAGGACTGTAATTTTGCCCATAAGTTTTAAATTTGCAAGAAAATTTCTCCATGGTAATAATTGTTTAGTAGGTAAAGTAGAGTCCCACTCTATTTTTAAAAGCCATAACTCCTGCATTATTAACTTGGCCACTACTATAATAGGCCCAATAAGACCCAAAGGGTCAAAAATTTTACCAATATAACTAAGTACCTTTCTCTTAGTATTTAAAGTTTCTTCCTCACACTGTGGGGATTGAAAAGTAAAATTATCTAAAACGACATCATATTTTAGACCAAGTGTTTTAACAACCTTATCTGTATTAAGATTAACTTCATCAAAGTATTGACGTTGAACTGGAATGTCTTTGAGAACAGAAGAATGGTTTGAACACCATTTATGCAAATTGAAATTGCCTAATCTAAGCAACTCTATCAACTGAGTTTTTAGCAGGTGTAGCTCTTCTACATTATCACAACCAGAAATGACATCGTCCACATAAGTGCTAGAAATGATAACATTAGCCGCTAGAGGGTATTGCTCCTTATATCTATTGGCAAGCTCTAATAAGCACCGAGTGGCCAAAAAGGTAGACGACTTTAGCCCATATGTGATGGTCTGCAATTGCAAGCACCTGATTGGTTCGCTGGGGTGATCTCTCCAGAGAATGTTCTGCAGGGTGGTATAGTTTTTATTAATAAAAACACACCTGAACATCTTCTCTATGTCACAAATTAAGGTGAACAAATATGTTCGGAATAGAAGTAGTATATCGAAAAGCTCACCCTGTACCACAGGCCCATTCAGCATTACATCATTTAATGAAGTATTGTTCTTACTCTTCATACTTCCGTCAAAAACCACTCGCAACTTAGTGGTCTTGCTCTCCTCATTAAAGACAGCATGGTGAGCTAAAAAATAAACAGAGCCACAGTCAATATCATATAAACTTATATCAATTTCAATTGCATGTCCCATCGCAACATACTGATCTATAAATTCTTTGTATTTCTCCAATAGCATAGGATGTTGTTTAAATTTGCGTTCTAGATACCAAAATCTTTGAAGGGCAATAGAAAAAGAATTTCCAAGCTCTAATTGTTCCTTGGAACAGATAAGTGGCATATCAACATGAAATGTATTATTTTCAAGGCATACAGACTGTTGAAAGATAGTTTCTGATCTTTGACACTCATCTGCACACTTATCGACAGGTTCAGGTAACTTCTCAGTAAGCCAAAATTTTTCCATCACCTGTTCTAATTTTAAATTATCACTTATAACAAAATTTGATACCAGGTTATTACATACCATTTGTTTGTTGCATTCTCCTATTGTGCCAGCAATAACATATCCAAATACAGTGTTTTGGAGTACAGGACCATTTGGAATCTTCATACAACCATTTAACAAGGAGTTAAAGTATATTTCAGCACCCAATAAGATTGAGATTTCTGAAGGGATATTGAAGTCACTGTCTGATAATTGAATATTTTTAGGAATCTTTAATTTAGAAATATCAACAAATTGTTGAGGCAAAGGTGTAGTAATAGAATCAACAACATAACAAGTTACATTGAATTTAACATCGTCAAATTGACATGAATTTATGTTAAAATTAACAGTTTGATTAATTTTTGAAGAATTATTGCCGATCCCAATAATATTGGTAACCTGCTGAGTAGGAATCATATTTAACTTTTCAACAACTGATTTAGTTACAAAGGAACCTTGACTGCCACTGTCAAGCAATGCTCTAACTTTAAAATCATGACCATATTTGTCAATAATTTTTACCATTACAGTAGGCAGCATAACATTACAGGTTGTAACTTGAGAATTTGAACAAAGTGAGACTGGAGTCTCTGGCTGGTCATCACAATGTAAAAGTGTATTGTGTGATTTTTTACAAATTCTACATTTAAATTTATACTTACAAACATTGTCAGCATGACTTTTCAAACAGAGGGAACATAGTTTTTTATCTTTAACAAAAGTCAGTCGAGCATCTATAGGGATCATTTTAAATTGTGGGCAATTAAAAATTGCATGTTCTTTTTTACTGCAAAAGGAACACACTAAACCAGTGGGGACAGCTAAATTAGATACACGTGTCACAGACTTACCTTTATTTTCATTATTAACTTTATGAGGGTTACTTTCCTCCAATGCTGTTGCACGTTTTTCAAGAAAAGATAAAAAGTCTGTCATTGTTGGTAATGTTTCTGGATTGCGGTCAAGTTGAAAAGCGCGATATGTGTATGGATCAATCTTTCTACAAAGCACACAAATCAAAAGTCGATCCCACTCATTGACTGGTTCGTTTAAATTTTTCAATGCATGCAACTGTTGCTGAATATTGGAAACAAATGTCCTTATAGATGCAGCTGTGCCCTTAGGCATTGATGGGATATCCAGAAGTAGGTAGATATGATTACAAATTAATCTTGACTTATTGTCATATCGTTTATTTAATAATTCTAAAGCCTCTGTGTAGGACTTATTTGTGAGAGGCAGGTTCACAATTACAGATAAGGCCTCATCTAATAAATATTTTCTTAAATAAAATAACTTCTGAACATCCGACAATGTTGTGTTGTTATCAATGACAGCAATAAACAACTCATAGAATGGTTTAAATTTAGTGTAGTCTTTCCCATCAAAAGTAGGAATGTCAATGTTAGGTAATTTTGAAGAACTGACATATCCAGTCTGGGAGGGCTCTGAATCTGACTTGTTACGTGATTTTATATTTTTATTTAGAATGGCAAGAGTTGCATAAAACTTTTCTTCAAATGCACCAACATCTTCAGAGTCCTCAGGATCTAAGCTCAAAATATCTAATTGTACACTTTCGTATTGATTAAAAACAGAATTTAATTTATCCTTGCGGGCTTCTAACATATCAATTGTTGCTGAACTTATAATAGTTGGATCACTGGCAAAGTTTTCCACTCGTGTTAATGTTCCTTTGTACTGCGAACGCGTAATTTTTAGTTTCTTTAGCTCGGCCATTGCAACGCAACACAAATTCACTGTATGCTTTAACACTAGGTCACTATCACCTTTAATTAATGCACTTTTGAAGTGCTTTATGCAACTTTTCGTTGTTGTTTGTGAACTTTGTTTACTTCGTAAACTTGAAAAATTGACAATGTCAATCTGACAGTTCGTTGGCGGGATGTCAAACTTTTTCTTTGAGTAGGTATTACTTATTCAATGGAAGTACCTACCTCCGAACGGTAAAAAATTTAGGTTTTCTTGAATTTTACCACCTTGATGATGAAAATCGCTCACAATTGGCGATTTTAGGTTGATGGAGGCTGGAATTGATGCAAAGTCGGGATTTTTACCCAACCTATGAGCAGGGTGAGGCTCCGCGGGGGCAACGCGGCCCGAACAAAACCACCACGCACACGGTGCAAGACGAAAAAACTTCACCAAAGGCACTGAAGTTACTTCACCACTAATTCGAAGGACCACTACGCATGTTCGAAATGAAATGCGTGTATTTTGAAGTTAATTAACTTTTATTATATTAAATAAAAGAGCACAACGTGCGCCATGACCCAGACAAATTTTCTCAGTCCAAAACAATGTTGCCAACTTAATAACTAGAGATTTACCAAAGATAATAAAAGGACGAATAATCAACTAAAATTACTAAATTAAACTATATAAACAAAAATGATTAGCTAAATAAGTATTCTATATGTTCATGTGGACTTGAACAGTTGTCAAAATGGCTTTTTACATCAGGATACTGATAGTATACCTGAATCAGGGATTCAATGCTTTTGCAGGCCACGACCTCCTTTGCCATTTGGATGGCGCGGGGGGACTTGAAGAATTTAAATGTATTCGCTAGGATGAGGAACGGATCGAGTTCCGGCTCATCTGAGCGAGGGGGTGACTGGGGAGGAGGAGGCTGAGAAGCCACAACGACCGGAGCGGGGGGCATGATGGGTTGATCCATCAGCCCTGGGACTTTCGGCCTTAGTGCCGGGAAGTTTTGGGCGTGATTCGCCGCCGTCCAAGGAGTTGGACGCTGGGGACTGAGGGACTGGGGGAGCTCAGACGAGAGTGTAGGACACTCTCGTCCCTGGCGTGCGCTAGCGCGCGTTGCCAGTTTAGGGGCGGAGGTTTTCGGGGCTTTCGGACAGCCTCGGTAGTTGGCGGGGTGGCCGGATTGCCCGCACAGCACGCAGCTGGGCGGGTCTGGGCACTGGGACCTATCTTTTGGGCGACTGCACTCCGCGGTGCCGTGATCGCCCAGGCACTTTACGCACCGGGGTTTGCCGAAGCAATTCCGTTGCGCGTGGCCGTACAACTGGCAACGGTGGCATTGGCCTACCGTGCCACTCTTATGTGGCTTCTCAATGAGAATTCCTGAAAGACTGCATACAGTCTTCAGCGCAAAGATGGGGTGGGGACCTTCGGAGACGGGGTGGCAGATGACGAGGACGTTGTTAGACGCCCTGCCACCTCTGCCGTGCATACGGTGCACCTCAATCACCGGGATGTTCTGTGACTCTAAGTCGCAGACGATCTCGGTGGTGGGGATCTCACTGGGGATCCGGCAGAGGACCACCCGAACGGGCTTGCTCTCATGGAGCGTATAGGTATGGTGGGGGATATTTCGAGCCTTGAGTAGCTTCGAAAGCGCGCGGTGGTCGTTAGCTGTCGCTAACCCTACTTTTATGCCGTTCTGAACGGCGCGGGCATTCGTGTAGGCGATGCGTTGCTCGCCACACGCTTTGGACACGTTTGTCCAAGCCCCCTTATCGTGTATGAAGATGGGTGGGGGAGGGATGGTCTTGCGCACTGAGGCGCTGACGACTGGGGTTTGGGTAGGGCTGGGCCTAGTGGCCGAGGAAGTGGAGGGCTGGCTCTGCACTAAGCGTGCTGGCTCGGGAGGGGAGGGTTTCTTGGCCTTAGGGGCCTGGGTGGAGGACGAGGCCTGTGACCTCTTCTTCCTCTTTCCCTCGACGAGGATAAACTCGTCGGAGGAAGAGGTTTGGTCGGAGGAGTGCTCGGACTCCGCTCGCTCCGAGCGCTCAGAGTGTATGCTCTCTGCGCGCTCCGAGCGCTCGCCTTCCGAGCCCTCTTTTTCTTGTTCCTCCTCCTCAGAGTCCATTTCGACGTCTGGGGGGGAGGGGGACCTATCTGCGTTGGGCGCGGGGGTGGGACCTAAATCTGGCTGTGGGGAGGGAAACACCGCGGGGGGTAAGGAGTCAATCTCCTCCTCATATTTCCTTTGTAGGGCGGGGTTTTCAAATAGGATCTTTCCTAATATATCGGTTGTTCTATTTAACCGAACCGTTAGGGAATCTACTTTGGACACGAGATCCTCAATCCTGTCCTCCATATTGGAGGCGACAGAGGTGGGCATCCTAATCTCCTAACCCTAACATAAGCGCCTCGAGGAGACACGTCAAACGTGAGCTCCCCGAGCAGACGGTCCCCAAAGAGCCCTGCCCTGGAGTTTCTCCTAACACTTCGCTACCGAGAAGAGAAACCCAGACAAACTCGGTAGCTGTGTTGCCGTCTGATGTGGCCTGAGGGGCCCTATTTGCCTAACCCTCCGGGCGGGAATGACCCGGAGGTGAGTTCGCTCCCTGCGGGGATAGCAGGGAGGTGTGTGCCTAATGGTGTGCCCTAAGCTTGTAATCCGGTCGCCAATCTCAATGTGCGTACCGGGCCCTATTGGGTCTAGTGCGAAGGGGTAGATACACCCAACCGACACTAGGTGTGTATGCTGTGAAGAGAACTCAGTAACTAGGTTTGACTAGGAGATCCCCCAAGGCCAAAACCTAGCACTCGACTCCAATTGACTGCTTCACCCTGAAGGGGATCAGCGGGTGCGTCGGGTCAGCACCCCCTTGGTATTGTTGACACCGTGAGGTTTCCAACCAAGGACCACGAAACTGTGGTTTTACCCTGAAGGGGCCAAACCAAATTGTTTTGACAATCTCTGTTAGAGAAACACGATATCCTTCACCGCCTCGAAAAAGGCGGAACCGGACCAGGCGTCGTAGTCGGCGACTACGAGTGACGTCACGGCGGGCGTGACGAACGGAGCGATGACTCAGGCACGGAACGATCGAGAGCGCGGAGCGGCACGACTGTCGCGGGCGAGCGTCGGAGCAGAATGTCGCTCGCTATTGTCCATCGCGCTGCCTTATATATGCAGCGTAGTAATGATTTAGTTTAAATGTTATGACGTAGAAATAAAAAGTACTATATTTTTAAATGCTTTTATTTACAATAAATATTTACACTATGTACTAACCATTTAAAAAACAAATAATAATATAACTATTATACGTCTATTTTTTTAAACATCAATTAGGTACATGAAGTTGAACTTAATTTTTTCACTATTTTAGCAACTAAATACTCGGTTTCAGTCATTATGTCATCAATATCACTACGGACTAAATATTGTATATTGACGCTTGCACTATCGGGGTCATTGTCCATTTCATCCATCCGACGACCTTCCACATCGTGTACAATTATTTTTATAATTCGGTGAACATGCCCAGGCTCTTTACGTGTGATAAAGGATGTGTTTTTAAAAGGTTTTGATTTTTTCTTCTTCTTTATCTTTTTCTCTTGTATTTTTTGCTGTTTACTCTCTTCACATGCTTGTTCCGCCACTTCGGCATACCAACTTTCTCGGTCTTGAGCATAGTAAAATGGATTAAGAACTGGATCGGAGCATTCTATCGAATTCTGGAATAATGAATAATTTTATGCTATTAAACAGCATCAAATATGAATTCAATTGCTAATATCGAAGATCACTTAGATACTTACGTTACATTGTTGGTTAATGTTATCTAAAACAGGACTGTAGGATGGTGAATGTGACATATTTAATTCTATGTCCCGACTTTGTTAAAAACCTGGAAAAAATACTCGAAATTAATATTTCGTTAACCGATATTATATCTCAAAACAACAATTGCAGTTGAAACATAGTGTTATATAGAAATGAATAATTATGTACCAGACCTATATGTATTAAACATCGATTATACTGTCTGATAACAATAATGTTGGATAAAATAAGGAAGAGTAATATTAAAACTTACCAATGTTATACGATAAAGCCAGTTGCAACAGTCAAGTATAGAATTGGAATAGATTTTAAATGATTTTTCTCTCTATTTATATACTCGTAACCTAATTTAATTTTAATGGATAGAGTTCAAAATCGCACTTTTTAAGTTAGATATCATATCTATTCCAAAAAGGGTATAGTGAAATAGGAAACATAAGACATTACGACACCTATTATTTTTTGTTTATCATAAATATATATTTATATATACATATTGATAAAATAATACTACTGTTCACGGTAAGTAATCGTTTTCATACATTTTATTTAGATTATTATTAGGCGAGCAAACTCATGGTATGTTAATAGCATATCAAAGCTGCACCGTAAGCTGAATTCTTTTTAAGGAGACGAATCAAAACAATATAGCAATATTGACATACTAATGTTACGTTTGGTTTCACCTGTTATTATTGTGATATTTTTAAAGCTAAGGTATTTTAAATTTTGTCACAAATAGAATGGTAAGTTATGTTTTTATTTGTTATTTGTTCATAAATTAAGGGTGATTGATATATCATCACGTTTTAAATTCCCAGTTAGGCAGATGAGTATTTCACTAACTATTTGTTAGTTATATTATTGGGCCCCCGAATAGACGAGTCTGTTACCACCTACAATATTTCGACACAGTCGGATAAAAATAATAATGAGTTAGTAGAACAATATTGTTTACAATATCACATCACAAACCTGCATTTGGATGCAGATAACTGACACAGCATTTTCTATACACATGCCTCTTCCCAAATTTGGGATAATATGACGTAGATTTATCACTATTTAAGCGTCCCACTGCTGAAGTTCAACCACAAAACACCTCTTCCAGAGCTACCGGCATCATCGTACATCAAATCTTCGCTGCACTATTTAAAATGTAAGTGGCATTATTTTATATATTTAGTAATTCTATTGTTCAACTATTCTTATAACAGGGAACTCCTTAGACGAGTGCTAGTAATCTCGACTATTGAGCATGAGACATTGGGTTCAATACCCAGGAAATTAAGGCATAACGATATCTTATTGTATTATGTAATTATTCTAATATTCATTCGTATATGTATGAAATGTATACACTATTCTAGTGTATTGGCACGGAAAGCCAGGACTGCAGGTTCGAATCCTGCTTATGAATTGATTAAATTGCATAATTAATAAATATATTTTATATTATTTCAGGTCGCTAGAGAACGCAGAGACTCTCTTCCCATCTGACAACGAAGCGCAACCTCCAGTCGCGAAAAAGACCAAGAAAAGGAAGCAGGTGCCAACTCAAACGAAGGAGCCGGAGGCGGCAGCGCGGACTGCATCGTATTCCCCATCGAGAGCAAGTCCGGTGCCGAGCACGTCGCGGTCAGCTCCAAAGAAGCCGTATTTCAAACCCGTACCTCCAAAGAAGACTACAGCTTACGACCTCTTCGGGACTGACAGCGAAGACGAGGAGAAAGAAGATGTCGCTGTTCCCGGTAAAGCTCCAATACAATTAAATTCGTATATAACTCGACGTCTTGCTAACGGTCATTCGCGCCAAACGTATGAGCATAAGCCCGGTACGCACTATATAGATTTGAAAGTGTACCGGTGCGATGAAATTAAAAACGTTCAGCCAATTAACAGATGGCGCCAAGCAATAGTTACTGTGAAAAATCAAACATCTGACAACACAGATGCATGGCAACACCTGACTAATTTTATTATAGCAACTAGAAAAGAATTCGTAAAGTGTCCACCAACCTTTATTAGCAACTATTACTAAAATATTAATATTTCATTATTAATATCCTATTACCTTAAATACTATTTTACCACGAGTTACTTGCTTATTTACGACATTTAATTTTAATCATTATCTCAATATTACGTGATGATTTTTATGTGCTAGTATTCTGTTAAGTGTTTTTAAGTTTATATTATTATTATGTGTTAAAGAAATATATTCAAGAATTAAAAATTCATTGTTTTGTTTTCTTACAGTTTCACCAATTCCTGGAAAAATAACAAATTATAATGATATAATGACTTGTGAAAAATGTCATATTGAAATACCAAAAATTGAATATCACTATCATGTGAGAACGAATTTACACAAATCTAATTGCATATTAAAAACCAAATATGAAAATATTGATATTATTGCTACGGCTTTTAGAAAGAGAATAATAAGTTACAAACTGAATCCATCGATGGAGTACCTTACACCTGAGGAATTCCTAATTGATAATCAGCATCAAGTCATAAAACTAATTAATGATTGTCTAATTAAACATAATTGTGTTAAATTAAACTTCGAGCTTTATGCTTACTTTATTCTGCCAAAATCTGATGAGCAACAGCTTAAGTCATTTAACACAAAATTTAACATCATATACAAAAATACTGATATACATGAATTCTATATGAATACAATAAACACATTTGAGAGGAAACTCTCTGAATTCCAACACTGTGAATCTGGTTGGTCTTGTTTCTCTATAAGTCACCTGGAAATTAATATAAACAGATATTCTCCTTTAAAGGGCGGTACTTACATAGATTTGCCGCATGTAATACAAAAAACGAGAAGTTGCTTAAATATAAAAAACCATGATAACTATTGTTTTTTGTGGTGTGTTGTTGCAGCATTATATCCAAAAAAATGTAATGTTTACAGGACAAGTTCTTACCCAAGTTTTTCATCAGTATTAAATATAAATGGTCTATCATTTCCTCCATCGTATAGTGATATTAGAAACTTTGAAAAGATAAATCCTACTATAAGTATAAACGTATATGGATAGGATGATAAAAATGCAGTCACTGGTCCGTTATGTGTGACAAATTTAAGAAAGACACACCATGTAAATTTATTATATATTGAAAGAAAAGGCAATGGACATTATTGTTTGATAAAAAACCTATTCAGATTAGTCAGACGTCAAATAAGTAAACATAAAGGTAAAATGTATTTATGTGAGACGTGTTTACAAGTTTTCACGAGTGCAACAAAATATAGTACCCATACTACATGTCCTAATATATTAACAGTATTACCTGAAAAAATAGCATTCTTCAGTTTAAAAACTATGAAAGAAAACAAAAAATTAATTTTGTTATTTATGCAGACTTTGAGAGTATTTTGCTAAACTGCAACATAAGTAAAACTGAAAATACCCGAACATACAAGGTTCACGAACCTTCGTGTTTTGGATACTATATTTGCTGTTCACATAATTCGGCACTAAATAAATATGTAACATATAGAGGGCCTGACTGTGTGGAAGTATTTATAAAATATTTGCTAAATGATGTAGATAACATTAACAGCATCCTATCGAATAAAATGCCCGTGGCCCCTTTAACCACAGACCAAGAAAACGAATACAAAAATGCTACAAAATATCACATCTGTAACGATCTGCTCTTTGATGACAAAGTAATGGATCATGATCATATTACATCTCAGTACCGAGGCGCCGCACACTCCCATTGTAATTTAATGTTTAGAGTTTGCCCGTTTGTGCCTGTTATTTTCCATAACCTAGCTGGCTATGATTCTCACTTATTTATTAAAGAATTAGCGAAATATGAAGGTGCTTTTAAAATTATACTTAAAACCAAAGAAAAGTATATGTCTATCACGAAATTATCCACAGAAAGAACAGTTCAAGGCCTATTCAAATTAAGTTTATAGACTCCTTTCAATTTCTTAATTCAAGCTTAAATATATTAGTTAACAATTTGTCTGAATCTGATTTTGTTAATTTGTCAAAAGAATTTTCAAATGTTAATTGTAATAAGTTAAAACTACTACGACGAAAAGGAATATACCCCTATGATTACATGAACGCAATATCGAAATATAATGAGAATCGACTACCACCTAAATATTGTTTTTACAATAGTTTGACATGCGAACATATTAGCGATGATGAGTATAATCACGCTCAATATATTTGGCAAACATTTAATATTAAATCGCTCGGAGAATATACAGATTTATATTTAAAAACCGACGTGTTACTACTTTCTGACGTCTTTGAAAAATTTAGACAAACTTGTTTGCATCATTATCAACTTGATCCGGCCTACTATATTACTGCACCTAGTTTAAGCTGGGATGCGATGTTATTGTATACCGGTATTAAATTAGAATTAATTAATGATGTAGAAATATACGAGTTTCTGGAGAAAGGAATTCGTGGAGGCTTGGCACAATGTTCTCTTCGTTACGCTAAATCAAATAATAAATATTTACCGAATTACGATGCTTCTCAAAGGTCAACATATTTAATTTATCTCGACTGTAATAATTTATACGGTTATGCGATGACAAAAAAAATGCCTATTTCAGAATTCCGCTTTTTGTCAATCGACGAAATAAATACTATAAACGTACTATCAATATCGGATGATTCTGAATATGGATTTATTTTAGAAGTAGATTTAACCTATCCCGAAAATTTACATAATAAGCACAGTGATTTACCGTTTGCGGCAGAGAAGTTCAAACCTCCCGGAGGCAAAACACCTAAATTAATTGCTAATTTATACGACAAATTCAACTATGTAATACAGTACGTTCACTTAAAAGAATGCTTGCTGAATGGACTTATTTTGAAGAAAATTCACCGTATCTTAACTTTTAGACAGGAAAACTTTTTACAAACATATATTGACCTGAACACTAGCTTACGCCAAGCTTCAACAACCGTATTTGAAAAAGATTTTTTTAAACTCTTTAACAATGCTATATTTGGTAAAAGTATTGAAAATAGACGCAAACAGGTTAATGTAAAATTAGTGACCAATTGGGACGATTATAATAACAAAACAAATAAGCACCTCAGTGCGGAAAAGTTAATTGCGAAACCAAATTTTAAAAGTATTAAGATTTTTTCTGAAAATTTTGTCGCTATTCAATTGAGTCCTGAAAAAATTATTCTAGACCGACCTATCTATATCGGATTTTCAGTTCTAGAATATGCCAAACAACATTTATATAAATTTCACTATAATTATATTAAAAACAAATATAAAACTCAGGCGAGACTGTGTTATACAGATACAGACAGTCTTCTTTATTTTATCAGCACTGAAGATTTTTATGAGGACATAAAAAATGAAGTTGGACAATTCGACACAAGTAATTTTGAGACTAATAATTGCTACAACATGCCGAGAGTAAATGCTAAAATTCCAGGACTATTTAAAGACGAATGTGGAGGTGAAATCATAAGTGAATTTGTAGGATTGAGAGCTAAGCTTTATTGCATAAACAGCCTAAAGACTTGCATAACAAAAGCAAAAGGAATATCGAAAGCTGTAACTAATCGATTAAAACTATGCCATTACAACAGAGCTTTAACAAGTGATACAAGTTTTAAATGTAAAATGAATATAATTAAATCAAACAATCATGTACTGTACTCCCAAGAAATTCATAAAGTAGTATTGAATAAAAATGATGATAAGAGGCAGATACTTGCGAACCAAACAGAAACTTTACCATGGGGTCACTGTGAAAGCATATTTTAAAAATAAATAAAAATTGATATTATAACTCAGAACATTACATTGCAAATGTTCTATTATAAAGTTCTTTCTTCTAATAAATAATTAAATTGATTGAAATAATCTATAAGTAATTTTGAAGATAAAATACAAGTCAAATTAAATAAAATAAATAAACTACACTTTGATACTTTATTTTAATTAAAATGTGTAGTCATAGATTTAACTAACATATAGAATAGAATATACTTTATTGTACACCTTAAAAGTAGCACATCTACCATGTAAGTATTTTGTTAAATCATTTTGATTTTTTAAATAAACTATAAATAACATTAAACTGTGCTTTTGTTTTATTTTTCATATTATTATTACCCATGGCATTTTATTTTTACTAACAAATAACTTTTATAGATAAAATGTAGGTCTTTGTGGAGGTATATATTGGTATGTTCAATAGTAATAATATTAATAGGCAAGATGAAGTTGATCAAGCAACCCATATCCTTAAACGTTAATAATATAAACTTTAGTGACTCTCCTCACCACATCAGGCATATCCCTTTATTACCTAATACAATTCGTTGTATAATATGTGGGCCATCTAACTGTGGTAAAACAAACGTTATGATCAGTTTAGTGTTACATGAAAATGGACTGAAATTTAAAAATTTATATCTTTATTGTAAAACTTCTTTTCAACCTAAATATCGCTTTTTGAGCGAAGTGATAAGAAGAGTACCACAGATTAAATTATATGAGTTTAATGATGGTAAAGAAGTCATGGCTCCGAATGAAGCACTGCCGAATTCTATTTTTATTTTTGATGATGTTGCAACCGAGAATCAAACCCATATCCGTAATTATTTCTGTATGGGACGACATAAACAAATCGATTGTTTCTATTTATCTCAAACCTATTCAAAAATTCCTAAGCAATTGTTACGTGATAATGCAAATTTTCTTATAATATTTAAACAAGACGATGTGAACCTAAAACATATTTATGAGGAACATGTCAGCCCTGATTTAATCTGGAACCAATTTAAAGATATTTGTAAAACAGTTTGGACTAATACTTACAGTTTTGTGCTTATTAACAAAGAATGCCCATTAAGTAATGGAAGGTACAGAAAGAATTTCGATACATTTATTAAATTTGATGGGAGTTGAGTTCCTGATATAATTATGAATAACATTCAAAAGAAAACTAGTATTCGTTCTTCTTTAAGTGAAAGCAGTCGTCGAACATAAGATGGATAAAAATATTAAAATAGAATTAATGAAATCTGTAGACTCCATAAAGAATAAAATAAAACAAATGAAGACTCAGGAATATGTCATGAACTTGTCACTTGATAAAATGCTGAAATCTGTTACCGATCCTCTTAAAACCCTAGTTGATTCGAATACATCTATTATAAAAAATAGGGATGTGGAAAATACATCTTTCAATAATACAGACGACATTGAATCTAATGACAATAACACCAGTTCACTTACGAAGTTTGAAGACTGTTACGATCCTAAACAAGATTATGAACAATTAGTTGAGAAGTCACCCAAAATGGAATTACCAGATGATTTAGAAATTTCATTAGAGGGTCCTGATATTTATGGTATTCACGATGGTCTAAATGTACCATTTGGAATAAGAAGTGAAAAAAGAACATTATTAATGGGAAATTCAAAAGTATCATTTTCTATAATTGATAGTTTAAATAACGATAATGTCACATTGATTAAAATCGATGATAAATCCTATAATTTAACTCCTGGTCTGAAAGAACTCTTACTTCGACAGAAACCAGATTTAAAATTAATATCCAGCAAAGATAAACTTGTATACAAAGATATATTGCATTATACAAATGCTCATAAAAGAGACTTCAATCCTAAAGGGCAAATAAAAGGTGATAAAGGAACAAAATACTGTACAATCATCAGACCGCTGTTTTCCGAAGTATTAAATGAAACCACTAAATTTGGAGGAAACTTGCCTAAGCTTAAGAAATACAAAAATAACACTGATTTAGTATATTGGGATGATCCTAATGAATTGGTTGACAGATTAAAGTTATTAGTTGCGTCAAAAGATGCTGGCAACACAAATCATGATAATGAAATATTATCAATAATTGAAGAATTAAAAGAAGCCGACATTATTAAAGAATAAATAGTATGAATAATGTGTTGTTTATTTAGTATCGCATAGAACTTGATAAAAGACATATGTAAACTGAGACAAAATAAATATGAGTAAAGCCGAAGTGGTCAACGAAATCCATAAAAATGCAAGAGTGAACTTTTCACGAAGATCCGTTATCATGAAAGATATAGATGATCTATGGGAAGCGGATTTAATTGATATGCAATCAATTTCTAAGGAAAATAAAAAATTTAGATTTATTCTCGCCGTCATTGATACATTTTCGAAGTACGCATGGGCCTTTCCTTTGAAATCTAAGACCAAAGATGTTATAAGTAATACTTTCAAGAAATTGTTAAGCCAGGGACGTGTGCCTAAAAATCTGCAAACGGATAATGGGACTGAATTTTATAATAGTACATTTCAAAAACTTATAAAATCTTATCGTATTAATCATTATTCAACATTTTCAACAAAAAAAGCTTCCATAGTAGAGAGATTTATTCGAACACTGAAATCCAAACTGTATAAAGAATTTAGTTTAAAAGGAAACTATAAATGGATAGATAATACTCTTGAAAATGTTGTTTATAAATATAATCACACTCAACATCGAACAATTGATGAAATTCCTGCAAACGTAAATAATAAAAACAAAAAACGTATACGGGAAAGATATGTTAGTTTGTTAAAAAACGTTAATATGAAAAGTAAGTTTAAAGTGAATGATTATGTGCGTATTAGTAAGTATAAGGGTACTTTTGAAAAAGGATATACACCCAACTGGTCAACAGAAATTTTTAAAATTAAAAAAATACAAAATACAACTCCTATCACTTATTTAATTGAAGATACAACTAGAGGCCGGCCTATTTTAGGGGCCTTTTATGCACAAGAGCTTCAAAAAACAAAACATCCTGATGTATATCTAGTGGAAAAAGTCCTAAGAAGTAAAGGAAATAGAGTTTTAGTGAAATGGTTAGGTTTGCCTCCTTCCGAGAATAGTTGGATTGATAAATCGAATAAATTGTAATAAGTTTATAAGAGTTTACAATACTATTTATTAAGTGTTCAATCTATTAATTATCAGTCTTATGATGAGCACTGGAGAGAGCAGTCTTCTCAATTGGTTAATAAATAACTTACCAGTCGAGTTACATTTACCAGGCTACAATTATTGTGGACCTGGCACAAAATTAATTAAAAGACTAAGACGTGGAGACAAAGGTGTTAATAAATTAGACGAATATTGCAAAGAACATGACATCGCTTATCACAAGTCTACAAATTTAGAGGACCGTCACAAAGCAGATTTAGTTTTGTTAAAAATGGCGAAACAGCGAGCAGTTGCCCTGGATGCCAGTCTAGGTGAAAAACTTGCAGCACGTTTAGTACGCAATGCTATGTCAACAAAAGTTAAAACTGGTTCTGGCCTAATAAAAGGTAGCAGTAAGTGTTTTCAAAAAGAAACATCTGAAAAAGGGTTAAGAAATAAATTTAAAAGTGTTATTGCCAAAACGAAAACACAAATAAAAAAAATAAAACCAAAATGCAAGAAAGTAGCAATAGAATTAGCTATGACTGCTGCCAGAAAATTAGCTGAGAATTCATCAATTAAACTTCCTCGAGTTATTCCTATACCAAGAACTGGTGGAGTGTTGCCTTTGATTCCTATTTTTGCGGGATTATCTGCGGCTGGAGCTCTAGCAGGTGGTGCAGCTGGTATTGCAAAAACCATAAATGAATTCAAGATGGCTAAAAAGTTGTTAGCTGAGTCGAAGAGACATAATGAAAAAATGGAAGCTCATTGTATAGGAAAAGGACTACACCTTAAGCCACATAAAGATGGGCTTGGAATTTTCATATCCAAAGAAAAAAACTAAGATATCGGCTACCCAATCGAGCTTTAACTAACTTAGACATTTTAAAGTATGGGAATAGTATTCCATATTTTAGAGGTGTCTTTATGAGAGATAAGCTACCTAAATACCCGTACAAAAAAGAATGTGGAGTTATTAATTTAGATAGCTCTAAAAACCCTGGCTCTCACTGGGTAGCCTATGCAAAATACAATGATTACATTGAGTATTTTGATAGTTACGGAAATCTTAAACCGCCACAGGAATTCATAAAATATGTTGGTTCCAAAGTGAAGTACAATTATGAAAATATACAACGTGACCATCCTTTTAATTGCGGACATCTTTGTTTAAACTTTTTAAAAAACTTTTGGTGTAGCGGAGTTATAAAATAAACGTGATCTTTTATAATAGTTCAGTACATAAGTATGTCTACTACGGTTACCATCTCTGGAAATAAATCAGAATTAGTTTCATACTTTCAACCACCACTTCATTTAACTGATCAATATGAGTGCGGTTTACTACATTTTTCAGTATTGAATTCAAGACGAGATCTTTCTGTTAAAACTAGCAATCTGTCTGTGATCAAAATCGAATGTGATCTTGTGTACGGTTCATACTGCAACGGATTACCAACACATTTTATTCATGAATTTGTATCTGATACTGCTTTAGGTCATCGTTTTGTAGAGATACCACAAAACGTGATTTACTTTCCAGTGAACAAAAATACAATTTCATCCATATCTGTTAAGATTGTTGACCAATTCGGTCAACTTATTAACTTCGAAGAACAACATATTCAATTACGTCTGCATTTAAGAAAAACAAAATGATTGTATATTATAAAAACACCGCAATGAAAATAAATCGTCGTATTTCTTCTGCAACCACTAAGGAACACAGACGTAATATAAAATTAAAAATAAAAAAATTGACTAAAGCAAATAAAAACTTCCTTAAAGCCTTGGGGCTTAAAGTTTGAATATGCTACAGATTACTGAATTACCACACTTCGACAGTTCGATTGAAAGTTATGAAATCATTCCCATACATCAGCAAGACATATACGTGCTACCATCAGCCAGTTCAATTTACATCGAAGGTCAAGCAAAACTCTTCGGAAAAGATGGGAATCCGATTAAAAAAGCTGTTACGTTCACTAATAACCCTGTTATCTCTTTGTTTCAAGACATCAGATACGAAATGAATGGCATTGAAATAGACCGTATAAAAAATTCGGGAATCACGTCAACAATAAAATCATACATTTCATTAAATGAAGCAGAAAACAAAGTTGCGGCCTTATGGGGTTGGAATCTAACAGGATTCCAAAGTGATGGACATTTTAGTGCTGTGATACCATTAAATAAGGTTTTAGGGTTTGCGGAAGATTACAATAAAATTGTGATAAATTGTAAACACGAACTTATTTTAAGTAGAAGTAACTCTAACTTCAACAGTGTTATTCTTACTGATGATGTTGTTCATTTCCAAATAGATATACAAAGAGTTCAGTGGAGGGTGCCACATATAAAAGTGTCGGATCGAGAACGACTCATACTTTTAAAACATTTAGAAAGAGATAAACCTATTCAGATGGCCTTTAGAAATTGGGATTTATATGAATATCCTTTACTCCCTAAAACTACGAAGCATTCTTGGTCAATTAAGACTGCTTCGCAATTGGAAAAGCCCAGATATGTTATATTTTGTTTGCAAACTAATAGGAGAAATAATAAAACTAGAGACAGTTCAATATTCGATCATTGTGAAGTGACCAACGTAACGCTGTTTTTAAATTCACAATACTATCCATATGAACCTATGAGTTTAAAATTTTCTGAGAACAAATACAGTATATTATATGAAATGTATGTGAAATTTCGTCAGTCGTATTACAACAGTCCTGCAGATCCATTGTTAAACCTAAACGATTTTAAAGAAAAGGCACCTTTGTTTATCTTAGATTGCTCAAGACAAAACGATAGTCTAAAAACAGGTCCGGTGGACGTACGACTGGAAGTGGAAAGTTCCACACCAATACCAGATAAGACAACTGCGTACTGTTTGATTATAAACGATAGACTTGTGGAATACAAACCTCTCAGCAACATTGTGCGCAGGTTATCATGATTGCCATTGTAGATATTCAAGGCTTTAAAACAGAAGCGAATGAATTTATAGCAAAAGAAATCGCTATAATGTATAACAAAAAACTACAAGTATTTTTGATTAAGCCACCATTTCCATTTAAAAATTTAACGGTACCAGAAAAGAAGCAAGTTAGTTGGATTGAACGTAACAGAAAGATATACTGGAGTGAAGGATTTGTACCTTATTCCAATTACCAGAGTTTGATTTCAGACATATTGAGAGATAAATGTGTCTACGTCAAAGGTTTAGAAAAAGTGTTGTGGTTAAAGCATATTTTAGAAAATAGTAATAATAATATATTCAATTTAGAAGATAAAGGTTGTTCTAGTTTGATAAGTTTATACAATCAATACAAATATTCTAAAGATTTATATAACTGTATTTATCATGACTCTGTGTGTGCTTTAAAAAATGTATTGTGTTTAAATAAGTGGTGCTTTGATAATAAAATTTTAAATAAATAATTTCTTGTTTAATTTCTAAAATATGTTAAGGTATATCTTCGGGTTTTCTATCCCCTCCCAATCATTTCCATTATAAGTTGCTGACAAGAGCTGGGCGATGTCATTCTAACTTTAGAATTATCTGTATCCAGACATAGGAAATGAGTGAATATATCATGAAAAATGAATACAAACCACGATATGATATGTACAATAGTTTTAAAATGCGTGAATTTTCATTTAGTTATTACTGGAGGGCGATTAATTCAAAGAAAAGGTTAGTAATGGAAATGGCTGACGCTGGATTCTTTTATTTTGGAAATAGTATAAATGATAAAGCAGCATGTTTCTCATGTGGAGGGGTTATAGAAGATTGGGAGATTTACGATGACCCATGGATGCAACATGCTATTCATTTTCCTCAATGTTTTTATTTGAACTCTGTAAAGGGAAAATAATATATTGCTAAGTGTCTGAAACAGTACCTCACAAAATGAGTCAACTTGTGCCTACAGTGTATCCAGATGATTGAGACTTTCTATGCTACCAGATACAACCAGAAGATAAAATTCCTGTTTTATATAAATTATAAATAACTGTCCTATAATCTAGCAAACATTTAATAAATATATTTTGGTATAATAAGAGCAAACGCATTTAATTTAACACCCACTAAATATCATGCACAAGAAACAGGTCAGATCAGAACAGGTTAGAATATTATTTAAAATATAATAAATACATAACCAGACAACAGATCAGACCAGGTCAGAATGTTGTACCAGTTTTCAAATTACAACACAGTCACAGCTTCAGTTCAGTTCAGTTCTTATACCAGTCTAAATATTTTCCAGGTACTGCTTAGAAGTAATGAATGATGGTTGTAATTGGGTGTTTCTGAATCTGAAATGATTCTATAGTGAATGGTGAAAATTGCGGGTTTCCAGATCTTCTTTGATCTGGAAACCCCAATTTTTACCTACTTTTTTGTTTACGCTTTCTTGTTGTCAGAGCTGAGCTAGCTAGGCAAAGAGACAAATGATAAATTTATTTTGCAAATTGGTTAAAAATAAGACGTTTACACGTAATTATTTATTAAAAAATTGAGAAGAAACACTAAATTGATGATGCGGAATGGGGATGCGGGATACTCTAACGAGATACGACGTAAAGTGCAACTGAATGAACAGGATTGGGTTTTCAGTATTTTGTAAACCCAAGTTTTACACTCTCTTCCGCTCCACTTGGAGCGGGAGGAAACATTTAATAATTCTCCCACTGACAAAAAAGAGGTACACGTTTCTATTGAACTCTATACAATCAGTACTTGTCAATTCATATAAGAACCAAATAGGTTTGTCCTCCTACCTACCTCTTTCGAGGAAAGAAGATCTGAGTGGAACTGTCCCTACACACATCCACGGTAAATAAATGAAAGTTCAGATATTTCCACGGACTAAGTAAATAAAAGTTGGAGAAGGGTAGTTTAGTTCCCACAAATGAGCTTATTCACAAGAAACTCTGACCGCGAACAATTAGATACTTGTTCTATTCACTACATGTAGGTATGTAGTAGAATGTTGGTACAGTTTATGTGAACATATCCATACATATAATAAAACAGTAAAAAAAGTGTGCCTATACATTTAAATTTTATACAAAAATAACTGAGGTGGGTTAAGGATCGGTAACACGGCAAAAAATAAATAAAAAAAAGTCTGTCTGTTTGTCTGTTTGTACACGCTAATTTCCGGACCTACTGGATGGATTTTAATGAAATCTGGTAAGTAAATAGTTGTAATTCTGGAATAATAGATAGGATTTTTATCCCGGAATTCCCACGGGATCGGGATTTACGCGGGATATACTCCCACGCGAACGAAAATGCGGGCAGTAGCTAGTATCTAAATAAATTTGAACTGTCTATCTGTCATAATATAATACCTGTGTTTTCTCACGTGTTTATTGTTTTATACGATACTAAAATACAAATTTTTTAAATGTTTTATCTGTGTGTCTGTCATACTATTCATTTATTTATTTATGTTTTTTTTTATTGAAAATAGGTTCGCGTTTGACCACTATCTCACCTGATGGTAAGTGATGATGATGTGATCGAAGATGGAGCACGCCTACCTAAAAGCAACCTATTCACTCTAGACTTAAAGACTCCTAAGTTGTAGCTGCCGGGAAACACAGACTCCGGCAGGGAATTCCACTCCTTAGCCGTCCGCACAATGAAGGTATTCCCAAAACGTTTTGTGCGTATGGGTGGGATGTCCACCATGTAACGATGGCGCTTCGCCGTTTGACTCGTAGTCCAATGATGGAACGGGCTTGGTGGAATTAGATTGTGTAAGTCCATCGCACACTCCCCGAAATGTAACCGATAGAAAACCAATAGACTTGCAACTCGTCGTCGGTGTTCAAGGCTCTGGAGCTTTGACTCATCGTTGCCAATGAGTCTCTTGGCCCGCTTCTCAATAGACTCAAGCGCGTCCAGTTGGTATTTCGCAGATCCATCCCAAAGATGAGAGCAGTATTCCATACATGACCGAACCTGGGCTTGATACAAATTGAGCAGCTGTTCCGGTGTGAAGTACCGTCTCACCTTGGCTAGGATTCCCAACTTTTTTGATGCTAACTGAGCCTTAGCCTCGATATAATAATATAATATAATCATTAATTTCAGGATTTTCTTCCCATAACCAATACAATTAATACCTAAATTATCATTAGTAGCACCACTTAAAACTATGTTAGTAACTTTATAAAACTAAATGAAAATTAAAATTTTGAGTCAATTACATGTACGTACATGTAGTTGACTCAAAAAGTGAATAATAAGGCAATCTAATTTACTGGCAATGACACACAGGAGACTATTAGTGCTGGCACGCACTCTGCTAAGCAAGGACGCTGCTCGCTTGCGTCTGATCGCAGCGAAACAGACAGTGTGCGCGTCCACGTACATGCCCGACGCGCTTCAGAAGCGTGGCAGCCCTAACAGCATCCTGAATGCATTGTTATACTGAACACGAAGTGCATTGACAGATTTTAGTGTACAACTAGTCCAAAGGCTACACGTGTAAAAAGTTTGAGTAAGCTTTGAAAAGTGTAACTTTAACGACACCTGTACAACGCGAGAACCTTCGGACCAGCATATTACACCTCACTGCCAATGCTCTCCGTTCCCTTTCAATATCTAGACTGTCCCTTAAATCATCAGTTACAATGTGGCCTAAATATTTAACCTGATAAATAAAAATATATAAAAATATTTTATTTCAGACCTCAAGATCCATAGTTTTGTTAGTATTATACATGACTTATAAACTATGTTAATAACAAACGCCTATACATTTAAATATTGTTAGTAGGTACACGATACTTACATACTATGTTAGTAACAATAAAATACACATCACTTCCTATACCGACCGCGCTCACCTGTAAACAAACACGGTTCAAGATACCACCATTTAAAGTGACAGCTGGGTCTGAGACTTCTGCACTCTTATTGGCCACCCGAAAAATTAGTATTTCACTTTTTTTGGTGTTATATCTCAAACCGTGTCCATCAGCATATCTCTCACAAACCTTTATTAATTTCAAAAGACCTGCTATTGACGGACTGAGCAGCGCCATGTCATCAGCATAGCTTATGTTATTAAATTCCACCCCGTCAATGTAACTACGTGTGTATATACGGGCCAAAATTGATTGTGGATGTTAAAGTCGCCCCAAGAAGCTCAATATGATCGGTTATCGGCACGGTTACACCACGGAAAGTAGGAGCCGGTTCGAATTGGCTCCTTTTTGCTGAGAAGAGACACGCCTGGGTTTTAGCTGCATTAAACTTGACCATGTTGGCATCGCCCCATTCGGAGACAGCCTTCAAGGTCAAGTTCAAGCGCCCAACCATGTCCTCACGGACAGACTGGATCTGTGACCCACCAGCTCGCGCGCTGGACACATATCTCTCAGAAACTGTGCTGTCGTCTGCATACCCAAAGGTACCGGGCATTAATGTCGTTAATGTACAGCAAGAATAAAGTTGCTGAGAGAACAGACCCCTGAGGAACCCCGGCATAAATTGCCAATTGGCCAGACGAGCAGCCATCAATGACCACTCGAATGGACCGATCCTTCAGGAAGTCTTCAATCCAAACGCAAAGTTGAGTGGGTAAACCGAAAGAAGGAAGCTTAGCAATAAGACTATCATGCCAGACCCTGTCAAAAGCCTTGGAGATGTCAAGGGAAACAGCAAGTGCTTCCCCTTGCTTCTCAATGGCCTCACTCCAGATATGAATGGCATACGCTAGAAGATCCCCAGTTGACTGGTTTTTGCGAAAGCCGTATTGCCGTCACTGAGGATGTCGTTGGCTTCTAGGTATGCCAGGAGCTTACTATTAAGTACACGCTCCATACTCTTACAGAGTATGGACGTGACTGAAATAGGCCTGTAGTTGGCCGGGTCAGCACGACTGCCCTTTTTGGGTACAGGCTGTACGTTAGCCAGCTTCCATGCTTTCGGCACCTTTTCAGTCTCTAGCGAAAGGCGAAACAGTCATTCAAGATTGGAGACAATTCAGGTACACGGTGGTATCCCGTCGGGGCCACTAGTTTTGTTCACGTCAAGATTACGCAGCACCCTACGGACGTCCTTCTGATGGATGCGAATGTCCGACATACACGTCTCGCATCCAATAGGAGCATCAGGAGGGTGAGCGCCACTACTATCCAGACGTGAAGACTCCGCGAAGAGAGCGGCAAATAAGTTTGCTTTTTCCTCAGCGGAGTGAGCCAGAGACCCGTCAGGTTTGAGCAGTGGTGGTAGTGAGGGGCGACAGAAGTTCGATTCGACCGACTTTGCCAGGGACCAAAACGCTTTGCTTCCAGCAGGGTATGAAGCGAGTTTGTTCCCAATTCGGCTAACGTGGTCAAACCAAGCCATCCTTCTTGCTGGACTTGGCAGCCCTGTTGAAGGCTCTCTTCTTCTGATCCACGTCATTTGATTTGCAGTTTCGAGCATCGACCCATGCTAGGTACGCTTCAGCGCGATCACATTCGGCGCCTAACCAAGGTCGAGCTTTGCCAGACATTGTTAGGTCAGAGAACGGAATGTAGTACTCCATCCCCTGTCGCAAAACATCTGCCACGGCGTCTGCGCACGACGATAGATCATTTGAAGAAAAGAAAGTAGGCTGCCATGGATAACATGCAAAGAAAGATCGCATGCCATCCCAATCCGCTGATTTGTATCGCCAAACCGAGTGCCTTTAAGGCTGAGATCGGGCGGAGAGTAGACGGATACAGACTTCACCAGACAGTGGTCGGAACTACCTAATGATGAAGATATCGTTACCGAGTAGCAGTCTGGATCTGTAGTCAGCAGAAGGTCCAAGCAATTGGCTGTGTGCGACTCAACATCCGGCACCCTCGTTGCTCCCTGGACCAGCTGAGTGAGATTTAATGCAAGTGCAAGATTGTGCATTTCTCGCCCAGCATGGTCCGTGCACTGGTATGAGAAGAGCCACTCCTGGTGATGGGCATTAAAGTCCCGCAGTAACACGAGCTGAGCTGAAGGGTACCGCTGCTGGGCCGCATCTGCCGCCTCACTGATGTACTGTGTGAGCCTGGTTGTCTCATGATCTCCGCTGTGCGAGCGGTAGATACAGGCATAAATAATTTTGTCTATGCCCGTGTCCACCAGAGCCCAAAGCGTAGAGAACCTGGAGTCTTCAAGGTTCTGGAGACGCCGATGGCAGATGTCGTCGCGGGCGTACATACATACACCCGCACGTGGTTTAAAGTTGTGCTCCAAGGTAAACCCTGGGTATAAAGATACGACACGTCTGACGGACATCTGATCTGCGTCTCCGAAAGAAACAGCAGAGCAGGTTTATCAAACTCTAGGTGGTGGTGGACTGCGACGAGATTTGAGTGCAGACCTTGGATGTTACTGAGGTGCACTTTGAGAGAGAGAGGGAGTGCAGCTGCTGTTTAACTATGCTCTGATTTTTCCGTTTCATAAACTTTTGAGAGTGAAGAGGAGAGGAGAAGGAAGTGAAATGAGTCTTCACGCTGTTAACCTCCAGACCCGCACTAGACGGATGGTATCGATTGGGGGACTAGTCTGGAGACTGCGGGGACGCCCCAGCCCCCCCGGGAATGTCCATCGGGCCCTCTCATCTGGTCGCCAACCAGCACGATGGTGCATTCCGGAATTTTTCAACAGTTGGCGGGGCAGCCTTTCATGCGTGGCTGGCACACTACTTGGGCCCCCAACTACCTTCATGTACACACATGGCACTTACAAAAAAAAATACAGACAAAAGAGCACTAAGGTGCTGCTTATTTCCTTAGAAATTTCTTTCAGCATATCTTCGACAGGAGAGTTCAAGAGGATATGATGGACACAGTGTGTATAAATACTTATTACGACAAATAAAACATACTTTTTTTTTTAGCGTGTTAAAATTATCAAATAAGTCCTCCCACCCCGGGCAGGGTGGGAGGGACTGTCAGACTTTTACTGACTAAAATCCACGGTGTTCCTTCAATAACCCTTTACGTACCGGGGTCACGGTAATGGGATAAGTCCCACGACCCCGGCAGGCTTTGGCTCTCTACGGGGGGGCCTCGTCATATTGCTGACGCTCTTTGAGGCGCGCGTGGAACACAACGCGCCGTCGACCCGGGCATGGTCCATGGTCGGACAGCGAGTTGCCCTTTACTCGCTGTCCGCATGCCCGCGCCTACGGTGGCCGGAGATCGTCGGCCAACGTCCGACGCCGTGAGCGTCTACCACTGCGGCTGGGCTGGAGGGAGGACGCCATCCTCTCCCTCACGCGGCCCGCCTCCTCCTTCGGAAGCATGACTGCTTCGCAGAAGGAGGCGACCGCTTCCCACTCCCTCTCGCCCCGCAGCATGGCCTCGACCAATGCCGGGCGCGAGAGGTCTCCGCCTATCGCCGCCGTGAGGACACGTCGGTGCTCTGCCCAGGCGGGGCAGTCTTGCACCGTATGCTCTACTGTGTCCTCAGGGCGACCCTCGCAGTGGTGACACCCAGGCGTTTCTTCCTTTCCCATCAGACACAGGTACCTCCTGAAACATCCGTGTCCGGTGAGGACCTGCGTCATGTAGTAGGTCAGGACGCCGTGACGCCGATCTAGCCAGTCCTCAAAGAGGGGTCTTACCGCCGCAATTGCGGTGTGCCCAGCCGTCGAAATAAAACATACTTAGCTATAAAATTAAACTATAATGATATAATAAACAAATATATACATACATAGATTTAAAATACATATTTATTTTAATGCTATATTAATATATACCTATAATAAATATATAAAATTACGGGATGTTAGATAGGTAATGATAATCTTTGACCAGCTTTTTGACATATTAATGGATTTAGCTTCGCGGATTTTAGCGGGAAGTGAGTTCCACAGTCGTACTGCATGAAAGGAGAAGGAGTGGGAATAGAAACGGGTTTTGTGGGATGGGAAATTGAGATGGAGTCTAAGGTATCAGTAGGACGAGTAAATGAAAAACGATCGCGCAGGTAGTTAGGATATGCAGGGTTGAATAGGATGTTGTACAAAAGGAATAATATTCAAGTGTTCCTGCGAAGACGGATAGGGAGCCACTTGAGATTCTTGCGAAACATTATCATCTGCAGCTTAAACTTTTCACAGCTTCGTTGGGTTCAGCTTACAGTCTAACTGGATGCAGCCGAGAACTAGAGTTTTACATGAAGCGACTAACTATCAGGCTTTGCTACGAAATTCTACCTACACGACTACTCGACCTACACTTTACAATACCTTAAACAAAAAATTAAGTATTTTCAATACCATTATAACAAAATGCAAATTAATAACAATAAACTGGCTATTAAAATTAGACTACAATCAAACTGAAGAGTTGCTCGTCATAAAAAGTAATTAGAACATAAATAGATATAGTGCTCCTATGCCCTAAACAAACTATAACTTCTACCAACAGACACACACACACCCTCACACACACACACACACACACACACACACACGCACGCACACACACATACACGCACACACACATACACACTCACTTTCACCAACACACACACGCATACTTACAACTCGTATTATACTTCACTTTCTATTTTCTTCCGGATAACTTCACGAACATAAAAAATGCATGTATTATGTATTAAAGCTATTAAATAATTTATAAATGTTAAAATATTAAATATTAAGAATGCTGCCTCAGTTCCTGTAGTGTGGAGCCCTGGTGTCCTAAAATACAGGTCTCGGCTTAGTTTAGGTACCAGTCTCCCGCAAATAATAATATTGTAATTATAAAAATTTAATTTTTGTAAAATAGTTATAATTTGTGGAAGAAAAAATAAATTTTTCTTATTCTTCTTATTCTTATCTGACCTCTACAACCCAGTAGATCTAGTAAATCTGACCCAATAAGGTGCCCAAGCCCCTTGACAAGAACAGTGTCTAATTTTCTGACAAACTGTCAAAAATGAACAAATGACAGCCGGGACTAGGGTTGCCACCTGTACTTTATAATAAAGTATTGTACGTTATTTCAGGTAATTGTACTCTATACTTTATGAGAACAATAAAGTACACGAAAATACTTTATTTCGTATGATTTGATTTCTTTGGAATTTTGAAAAGTTTAGTCGTAATACACAAAGCGTCTCTGAATTTGATAAAAAATTAATTACTTATTTACTTTAAGTTAAATATACATTGTAAAGATGCTGTGCAATTGTTTAGTAGATTTACTAATTTTAATACAAACTACAAAAAGTAATAAGAAATATGTTTTTAAACATAACTAGCTGCCCACCCCGGCATTGCCCGGGTGCAATTTTTCTTTCGGTATCATACAGTTTTCTTTCCAAACCCTATTCAGACAAATTACGAACACAACAAAAAATAATTAGTCAAATAAATGCAGCTGTTCTGAACTAATGCGCTTACGTACATATACATCCGGCAATTCATTTTCAACCGACGACAAAAAGAGGAGGTTATCAATACGACGCGTATATTTTTTTTTTTTTTTTATATGTGATCACCGATTACTCGAAGACGGCTGAACCGATTTGAAAAATTATTTTTTTGATTAAAAGGGTATACTTCGAAATTGGTCCCATTTTCATAAAAGTTAGGATTTGATGATGGGATCCTGGAGAAATCGAGGGAACTCTTCAAATATTATAGACACACCTATGATGTTTTGGGTATTTATTATAGTAACTTGTGCAGTTGCTCTCAAAAAGTACCATTTGAGGAAGTGGAACTGATGATGAAGACCACAGATGGCCGCCGAATCTACTCAATAATAAGTATTGAGTGTATTGAGATTCGATTACTTGAATATGGATGTTAAGCACTTTATGCTCGTCACAATGCATATGGTGATGTAGAGCTGATGGTGAAGTACCAGGAGAACTCCTCAATAATTAACGGCCCAGCATTGGGAAAAGCAATATTTTGTAAAAGGTGATAAGTAGTTGACATTTAGGCTCTTGTAACTAGGTAAATTAAAAATAGACCAACTAAAAAGAGTGAAATAAAAAATTTTACCAAAAAATTAAACCGACTCCCAAAAAACACAGCAAAGTGAAAAATAACTTTAATTTCGGAAGTCGGTGCCACAAACGAAAATACAAAACTAAAGACACCGACTACCGAAATTAAAGTTATTTTTCACTTTGCAGTGTTTTTAACCGACTTCTAAAAAAGGAGGAGGTTCTCAATTCGGCTGTTTGTATTTTTTTTTTTTTTTTTTTTTTTTATGTTTGTCCACGCATAACTCCGTCGTTTGCCAACCGATTTGAAAAATTCTGATTTTGTTAGAAAGGGTATACTTCCCAAATGGTCCCATGAAAATTTTATCGAAATCGGACAAGCCGTTTCTGAAAAATCAACAAAAGTCTAAAAAAATGTTTACGTTGATGATCTTTTCGTTCACTCTGCATTGCGTTTTTTGTTCGCGCATAACTCCGTCATTTACGAACCGATTTGGAAAATTCACTGACCCACTAAAAAGCACGAAAATAAAAACTTTTTTGCAAAAAATAAAACCGACTTCCATATCAAAACACTACAAAGCCAAAAATAATTTTAATTTCGGAAGGCGGTTTGAAAAAAAAAAAGAAAATACAAAACCAATAACACCGACTACCGAAATTAAAATTATTTTTGGCTTTGTAGTGTTTTGATATGGAAGTTGGTTTTATTTTTTGCAAAAAAGTTTTTTTTGGGAGTCGGTTTAATTTTTTGGTAAAAAGTTTTTTTAGTAAGCAACCCGCCCTGGATTCGCGCGGGTTCTTTACAGAAAATATAAAATAGCTTATGTTACTCCGAGGAGATGTAACTTTCGATAAAATTGGTTGAGTAGTTTTTGAGTTAAACCGTAAAAAACCGTACAAACAAAAAATCAATCATCTTTCGTCGTTATACATAATATTAATTTAGATGATAAGGATTAATACCGTATTTGTGTAAATACCTTTTACATTAACGCTTTATAATAGCCAATTTTTTTAAGTATTAAAATGGTCATATGTAGGATGTTATCTTTAAAATATAAACATATGCCATCGCGGACTTTTCTGTAGGTATATATAAGATACACAATTTCACTATTCATTGATATACTCAGCGCCGGATTTAGACTTCGGCGGCCCATAGGCAGAGCATGTGGTGGGGGACCTCAAATCGTTTGTGGTTAACTGTTGAAAGTTTCTATTAAGATCAAGTTAAAGAAGCTAGGCTAGGTGAGGAGTGGCTAGATCGGCGTCACGGCGTCCTGACCTACCGCATGACGCAGGTCCTCACCGGACACGGAAGTTTCGGGAGGTACCTGTGTCTGATGGGTAAGGAAGAGACGCCTGGGTGTCACCACTGCGAGGGTCGCCCTGAGGACACAGTCGAGCACACGGTGCAGGACTGCCCAGCTTGGGCAGAGCACCGACGTGTCCTCACGGCGACAATAGGCGGAGACCTCTCGCGCCCGGCCTTGGTCGAGGCCATGCTGCGGGGCGAGAGGGAGTGGGAAGCGGTCGCCTCCTTCTGCGAAGCAGTCATGCTTTCGAGGGAGGAGGCGGGCCGCGTGAGGGAGAGGATGGCGTCCTCCCTCCAGCCCAGCCGCAGTGGTAGACGCCCACGGCGTCGGACGTCGGCCGACGATCTCCGGCCACCGTAGGCGCGGGCATGCGGACAGCGAGTAAAGGGCAACTCGCTGTCCGACCATGGACCATGCCCGGGTCGACGGCGCGTCGTGTTTCACGCGCGCCTCAAAGAGCGTCAGCAACATGACGAGGCCCCCTCTGCAGAGGGCCGAATCCTGCCGGGGTCGTGGGACTCATCCCGTTACCGTGGCCCCGGTATGTAAAGGATTATTGAAGGAACACCGTGGATTTTAGTCAGTAAAAGTCTGACAGTCCCTCCCACCCTGCCCGGAGTGGGAGGACTTATTTGATAATTTTACCACGTTAAAAAAAAAAAAAAAAAAAAAGGCTAACATGAAATTATTCAAAATTAAACTAGAGGTACCTACCTACAAGCTAAATAATTCTTCGTGTGATTTTAACATTAATAAACGTATCGATAACATCGTCGAAGTCTGTTTCCCTCAAAACATCGCTCTCTAAACTAAGGAGAGACAAAATATTTAATCTGTCCTCGGTCATGGAACTTCGGAGTTTATTTTTTATAACCTTCAGTTTTGAAAAGGATCTTTCAGCCGTACAATTTGTCACCATTAGTGTGAAATAAATTCTCAGAATTACCTGAACGTTGGGAAAGCACTCTTTAATATTGTTTTTACACTATAATTCATACATCCATCTCTCATAGCTTATCTCTTCTGTTCTCTTCTGTTCTTCATAGTATACTATAAATAGTTTGAAATGTATGAATTCGTTGCCAAGAGTATCATTTACGTCGTTGCAGTAGGTTTTCACTAAGTTATGGTTGGCAGGCAAAATTTCTTGATCAGAAATAGTTGTAATTTTTTTCAAAAATTTAAATTGTGCATTTAGAAGTTAGTACGCGTCCATTCTCTTCTGAAGAGCGGTCATGAGCTGGTCGACAACTAGGATGTATCTTTGAGTCCCAAATTAGTCCGAGGGTGACAACTGGACTTCCGAAGCTTGCGGGTAATCTAAAGTGGACAACCAGACGTTTCTTTTTGTTTTTCTCCTTTTTTCTTCTTCGTAATTTCGGCAATTAACTAGCTCGAAAGCTTTTACTTCATGTTCATTAAAACTGTCTCTTTTATTTTAAATGGTTGATTTTAATTAAGTAAGCAGTTCTGCATCAGTATTCAAGTCCAACCTAGGATTTTGTAGGCTTTCGCTGACTTTGTTTATATGTCCCAAAATGTCATCCCAAAAAACTGTATATATGGCTGTTTCTAACTTTGCCATCCTATCATGCAGATCGACAGCTGTTGCTCTTGATTTAGCTGTCTTATTCGTCTTCAATAATTTCTTCGAGAACATTTAAAAAACCTGTATAGCGCTGCAAGATTGCTTTAGTGGCTTCAACTCGACATGACCAGCAAGTTGTTGTCGTTCTTTTCGGCACAAGAATAGGTTCGTCAATTTTCACTTCTCTTAAACAGCGACTAACTGTATTGTACCTGTTAGTTGAAGCAGTTAAATATACATACAGCTCTTCTAAATAATCAAAGAAACATATTGCTCTGGGACAACAACTGCCGCCGATTGTATGCCAAGATTAAGCGAATGCCCAACACACGGCACTCAAGCTGCTTGACTATTTTTTCTTGTATTAATGCTTAGAAGCATTGTCGTACGACTGTCCACGAATGTTCTTTAGGTCCAGCTCGTTTTGTTCTAGAAAATTAATCAAGCCCTCATACATATCCTTCGCCTTATGACCCTGGTTAGGCATAGACATAAGAAAATGCTCAACAGGAGCTGCCCCTCAATAAACTGAACCACTAACGTCAATGGGCCCATGGAGCAACATGGCCTTCGTCAGGTGTCGAGTCCAGAGAAACTGAAAAATATTTTGCAGTTTTCACTCGATCAATATTTTTTTTAAACGGCTTTTTCTTTAATTTCTAGCAGTTCCTCACAAATAGTGGATGTCAAGTAGTTTGTTTTCCCACTCAAAGAAAAAAAAAAGTTTTTCGTCTAACAATTTTTAACAAAACTCAGTATATTTTTGTTTATATCGATTTAATTTAATTTTTTTGTGGTGTGGTGGCGTCGCCCTTGTGGTGGCGGCCCATAGGCAATTGCCTAATGATAAATGATAAATGATCTTTATTTTGCTAATTGGTTATTAAATAACACTTTTACACGTCATTTTTTTCCTTAAATATTAACTAGATGAGGCCGGTGTTTCCTAACTGACTACCCTGAGAAGAAACACCGAAACAAACTCAGGGGTCCGTCTCTTTTAAACGTCCATACAATCTACACTGAATTAATTATATGGGAACCTTGTAGGTTTCAGTCTGAGGCGGTCTTTTGAAGAAAGATGCTCACAGATTTGAGTGGGCCTGTCCATACAGTGCAAGCATTTGTCAAATGACGTATAGCTCAACTTAGAATAAGGAGCTTAACGATTTGACGAACAATACCAAGATAAGGACCTTTAGGTAGGCCGCAAAAAGCACTCAAACTGCCAGACAATTTATTATGTTTAACTCGAATAAATAAAAATAAAAAAAAACCTACATAGTGCACATATTCACAATCGTTTATGAGGATTATGTAGATTAGTCTGAAATGGCCTTTTGAGGAAAGACCAAACAGATTTGAGTAGACCCGTCCCGTCAGTGCTAGCCTTTGTCAGTTAGTCTGTAAGCTCAACTTCGGACTACTAAGGAGCTCAACGACCTGACGAACAATGCCAAAGACGGTACATTTGAGTAGGTCACTAAAATACTCAAACTGTCAGACAACGTCGTAATAAAAGAGAGAAAAAAAAATGAATGTAATATGCCCATAATGCTCCTATACATATATATTACATACTCCCTATGTTGCCTATGCTTAAATCCGGCACTGGATATACTACATAAACTTTCGGACTCCCCCGGCTCGGAAGCGAGGCGCCCGGTTAAATCAAGGCGAGGGCAACACGAAATTAATTTCGTTCCGCATTATTTTGATTTTGCTATATCTCCTAAGGTATTCATTTAATTTAATCATAATAATCATAATCATAATCATAATCATTTATTCATATCAAAGTGCACACGAAAAAACAATAATTTGTCTTACAGTCTAAACTTAAGTGCTAACATTATATTTGCCTGAACTAGGTTAAACCTGTGCCTCAGGCGAAAAAAAAGTGCTTACATGATATATATTTGACATTATAAATTAACAATCTAAAGATAGACTTATAATTAAAGAGCTACATCAATTATAATATTTATGCCTATACATGGCCTATACCTAATACATTATTTGGTGATTTTCGTTTACGTCTGAAATTTTATTTGCACACTGTAAGTAGGTCTTCCGTGTGGACATAAGACAGGCTATGCAGATAATTATAAACATTTTTTTTTGCATTTAAAGTAGTTTAAGCTGTAAATACTTAGTTCACTATTAAGTTTATTATACAGAAATGGGCCTAAAAATCTGAAGAATCTATTCGTATATACATATTTTGAGGTGGAGTTTGAACTGCAAACTATATCATTACGTCTTTTGTTAGTAATGTTAGAATTGTGGGAAAGCTGAGAGTGTTGTTTTAGTATTACATGCATTATAAATAATTGCCTAACAGTTAAAACGTTGCAGGATTTATATAACTGATCTGTGGGAAAGAGGAAAGGACGGGAGTGGGCTACTTTTAAAATTGCTCTCTGGGCTCGTTCGATGGGAAGCATTGTAGTTTTTGGTGCTCCGCCCCACGAGGTGACACAATATGTGAGAATGGATTGGCATAGGGCTAAATAAATTTGCGTCACTAGCTTAGGTTCTGCGATTGTGCGTAGTTTTTTAAAAACAAACATTAATTTCCGTACTCTAGACACCAAGCTGTCGATGTGTTGTCTGAAGGAAAGTGTGTCGTCGATTATAACACCCAGATATTTAATATTACTAGTTTTAAGGATTTTAGGACAATGACATGAGTTAATTAAAGGATTTTTACAATGATGTGCGCGTAGATGAGTGTCAGTAATGTTATTTTGAATTTTACGCATAGAAAAGTGTATATATTTTGTTTTATCAATATTTAGTGTTAGTAGATTGTTGTTTAGCCAGTTAGTGACAATATTAAAACCTTTTTGTGCGCTCTCGTAGAGTTCGTTAGTAGTTTTTGCAGTAAATATTAGCGCTGTGTCGTCGGCGTATGATATTATTTTGCCGTTTTGTATATCTAGGTTACATAGGTCATTTATGTAGATAAGGAAAAGGGTTGGGGCTAAGATGCTACCTTGAGGCACACCAAAACCATGGTTTTTCAGGTCATCACTCACAGTCGTATCGATTCGAACGCATTGATAACGATCATTTAAGTAATCAGCTATTAGTTTTAGCTGTGTGCCTCGTATACCTACAGCCTCTAGTTTGTGTAAAAGCAAGGGAATGGATATTGTGTCAAAAGCTTTGGCTAGGTCAATAAAGATTGCTAAGCTTTGGTTCCCCTTGCCGAGTTGTTCTGCGGCATAATCAGTCAGGCTATGTACCGCATCTGCTGTGGATAATTTCGATCTAAAGCCGAATTGCATAGGCGATAGTATGCCGTGTTTTTCCAAGTAATTGATTAGTCTGCTGTTAATAATTTTTTCTAGTACTTTGGATATCGAAGGAAGTATCGATATCGGTCTATAATTATTTATTAGATCTTTGTTTCCTGATTTATAAATAGGGATTACTACAGCCTTTTTCAGAAATTGAGGAAAAACTCCATTAGAGAGGCATAGTCGGAATATATACGTTAAAGGGGGTACCAAAATGTGCTTGAAGCGTTTTAATATTTTATTGCTTATGTTATCCCAGCCGACTGCACTATCATCCTTCAGTCCTGAAATAATTCGCGCTATTTCGTGTGGGTCAGGGTCAAGCATAACAAAGGATTTTTTACTTCTTGTGTTTGCATTTCGAAAGTTTGATGATTGTATGCCTGTTGACTTTAGGATCTGTTCGGCAAGGGTTTTTCCTATATTTACAAAATAGTTATTTACATTGTTAGCCGACAGAAGCGGGGAAGAATCATTAAACAGTAAACTTGAGATTGGTTCACGCTGTTTTGATAAATAAGTGACGTTTTTTATGTGTTTCCATAGTGATTTGCTATTGTTACCCGCTTTCTGCAACTCATTTTTATCATAGTTAGTTTTAAGTCGTTTTAAGAGATTGTTGCAAAAATTTCGATACCTCTTATAAGTTACTTTGAGTATCAAATTATCTGGAAACCGCTTTGTTCTCTGATGAAGTTTGTCCCTGTGTCTAATACAACGGATGAGTCCAGGTGTAATCCAAGGTTTGATATTATGCATTTTTTTATTATTTGTCGTAATAGTCGTATTGCGTAATATAGCTTGATGGACATTTTTTATTAAGTATGATAAAGACAAGTTTGCGTCAGCAGTATCATAAATTGGACTAAAGTCAATACTGTGTAAATCATTTTCAAGTTTGTTTATGTTTAATTTAGCCTTTGTCTGGGGACGATTTAGCTTAGGTGGCATTACATTTAGTGTTAGTAGGACAGCGTGATGATCGGTAATGGTTGAGTTAGTTACAAGGGTTATGTATGGTAAACTAGATTTAATCATCATATGATCTAAACAGGATCCACTCTGATGTGTGGGCAGAGTATGAGCGGGTAGAAAACCAAGATAAGAGCAAAGGTTAAGGTAATTTTGTGTTCCTACGTCACAGTTATTAGAGCCTATGTTAATATTTAAATCACCGGTTAGTATAATGTTTTTGAAAGTTGTTAATGCTTCACAAGTCTGGTTTAGGGAATAAAGAAAGGGATCCAGATTTTTAAAGGAAGGGGATCTATAAATAGCTAATATTGCTGTAGTATTTCCTATTTTTATCACTAAACAGTTACAGTCTTGTAGGTCTAGTTCTTCGACAGTGACCTGTAATGATTCCTTGACATAGACTACGACACCGTCATTTTTATTGTAACTTATTTTACTAAAGAAGGAGTGATATCCGGGAATAAGAGGAAGATTTCCTTTTCTGCTTGATAACCAGCCTTCGGTAAGCACTATTACATCACAAGCCAGGTTAAGTCTATGCAGAAAAGTATTGAAGCTATCTATATTCTTATATATACTACGAATATTTTGGGTTAGTATTGTTAATGAGTCTTGAAGAACAGAGAGATATTGTCTGCAGTCTTCAACATCGCATGCTTTGGACACAGTTGAAAAACTATTATCTATTTCCGTAATTAAATTGATATCCATACTATAATAACTAGTTAACAAAAGTACTAAAATAATAAACTATTAGGTGACGCTCTTAGGCGCCTTCATAATCGATCGAGTTTATGTACCTATATTCGGCAGCTTTCCTAGCCGGGCAATCGATATCTCCAGTTTTATGATTACCTGGTTTTTTGAAGCGCAGGCACGTAGCACATTTTGGAGAGTCATTTTTCTTAGTGCACTCCTTGACAGAATGGCCCTCTTCACCACAATGTCCGCAAACCGGGGTCGTAGTTTTGCATGATTTTGCCGCGTGACCGTACTGCTGACAATTGTAGCATCTAGTTACTAGGGTGAAGTCTCTTACCGGGCAGGATGTCCAGTTTATAAAAACTCGATCTTGGGTGATGAGAGCTTTACGTATGTCGGCTGATACTTCTAAGATTAAGTTATGATTTTCTGAATCTTTCCTGCCAGATTTGTGGCTCAGTTTTATTGAGGACAAAAATGTATCTCTAGACATTGTTGGGAATTTATCGACCACGTTCTGTTCAAAGATACAGTTGAAGACCTCACTTTCTGCCATTGCTGTAGGGACTCCTATTATTATTATGCGGGGCTTCCGTTTCTGCGGTTCATCGACGGTGAGCCCTGAGTTTGCACGCTGAACGGTTTGCTTTAATTTTTCGAGGTCATCCTTGGTCTCAGTGCTGATAATCACGCCTCCATTTCGAACTTTACGAACTCCCCGAACTTTCAACTTCATTTCCTCAGGGCACACGATTTTCTGAACCAGGTTTTTAGTCTCATCGCTGGTCTTTGAGTTATCGCTGGGGTAAATCGCCACAGTGCTGTGATGTATTGGACGAACAAAGCTGTTGGACCCTTTCTTCACCATATCTGCAAAGGAAGTGCTTTCAGTACTTGGCTTCGTACAGAACTCTTTTATTGATTTCTTGATGTCTGCAGCTATATTTTCGGCCAGGTCTTGTTTTTCGTTCAGAGCTTGAAGAGAACAATGTGTTTGCACGGCTTTTTGTTTTAAGGACTGATATTGAACGGCTAGTTGGGATACGTTATGTCCAATTTTTCGGCAGAGGTTACTCACTCTTAATTTCTGTTCTGAGTTTAGTTTGCCTTCGGTAGTAATAGAGCAGACCTCGCTTAGGCATTGGTCGATGGACCCCATCCAGTTCTGTGTTTCGGACGTTGAAATTATCTCCATCTTCTCAACTTGGTCCCGGTTGGGGGTTTGGGCTGGTGTTGGTGGTGTCGGTGGCGGAGAGCGGCGCGTTAGCCCGCTCCGGTTGAAGGGGCTGTTATCCATATAGAAATGTGTCAACTCACTACTTGTCAATTCTTTGATGATCACTCAAATCAAACACACCAATTTGCATGGTATAAAAGGAAAAATTAATCTTCACGAAATTTTCAAGCCAACTAACGTGTTTAAAATGATAAGGATTACTATAGTATTTGTGTAAATAGCTTTCCAATTACCGTTTTATAATTTTTTTTTAATTTCCCATATTTTAAAGTATTTAAATGGATATATAGTATTTTATCCGCAAGAGATAGGCATATGCCATCGCGGACTTTTTGTAGACCTTTTTAAGGTGTATAGTACATTATTTTGATCTATCTCGTACGGTTCAGCCAGCGTTTGCAAAGTTAGCGCAAAAAAAATGTTTATATACGTCACATTAGAAACCTCAAAAATTATCATTGTTTCTCTACTATATTATGCATGTATTATAGATATAAACAAGCCTTCCTCTTGAATCACTCTATCTATTAAAAAAACCGCATCAAAATCCGTTGCGTAATTTTAATTAAAGATCGAAGTATACATATCCCTATGTATGCTTAGATCTTGCAGACAGCGGAAAGCGACTTTGAAAATAAATTGTACTTTATTTTGTTGCTATGTACTTTTTTTCTTACCTATTTTAACCAATGTACTTTAACTGCAAGAAAAAAAGGTGGCAACCCTAGCCGGGACTGTAATGCTATTGTTCGAACTAATCTTTGAAACAGCAGAATCGATTTAGTTTTTTTACCGGGTCTTTCTCTCGAAGATGCGGGAGGTGATAAGCCAACATAGGCTACTGTTTATCCCGGAATTCCCACGGGATGGGGATACACGCAGGAAAAACCGCATAAATATTATTAACTCCTTCGCGGACAAAATTGCGGGTACAGCTAGTGCTAAATCCTTACTAAAGATGCGAAAGTAACTCTGTCTGTCTGTGTGTTACGCAATCACGCCTAAACTACTGAACCGATATTAATAAAATTTGGTTCGAACATAGTCTAAAGACTGAGAAAGGACATAGGTTGCTTTTTAATGCGAAAAAATGGTTGTAAGTGGTTGAAATAGGGGATGAAAGTTTGTATGGAAATTACGTAATTTTTAAAGCTAGAAGCTTGAAACTTATTTTTTAGACTTTTGATTAGATATTAATAAATACGATATTCAAATTATGTATGAGTTTTATTTTCAAAATAATTAGTTTAAGAAATTAAAAATGCTGCTCAAAGTCATTATTCCGCGCGGACGAAGTCGCGGGCACAGCTAGTAATTCATAAGAAGATGTCTACTATAAAATCAGTAGATACACTTCAGTTTGTTTCCTAAAGCAACCCATTTATTAGCTTTTAAAGAAACATGGAAGACAAAATGCTTCTGCTTGGTGTGATTAATTGCTGTAGTTGCTAGCTTTTGAGTTTGTGTTCAATCTTGCCCAAAACGTGGAATACGTTATTGAATTTATTATAAACTAACTGTGCCCGTGACTTCATTGGTGAGCAATTTCAAAAAAAATTGTACCCCCGGATTTTGCCTTGTCCCTCGACTTTAATAATTTATTTTGTTGAGATGAATGACTTCTAGGAGATTGTATTGATATAAGTGAAATAAACATATGTTAAAGTATACAAATAAACTGTAGTTTTGTCGTTACTTTAATAAATATAAAACTTACGAAGATTTTAAAATACTGAAGAACATCGAAATTACCTGTTCCCTTCCCAACTAGCGTCAGACAACCTTTAATTTAAAAAAAAATCTGTGTATTGAGAGTGGTTTATAAATAGATTTGAATTCTCAAAAGTTGAATTTATCAGTTAAAAGTATAAATAATATATTTTCTTACATATTTTCTAGAAAAAATAAGTTTAAATTAATATCGTAAATTTTGGCCAACCGGAACATTCAGTTTTGTGACTGCTCGTTTTCAAAAAAATTCTTCCTAATCGTGGAAATTATTTGGCACAATAGCAGCACAACATATTGTGCTTCATCGAGAGACGCTATTTTGCTTTCATTGTAAAAAGAATTAGCTAGCAGTGCGGACTTATTGTTGAAGTGTTCCGTGTTTCAATTTCTTGACTCGGGTATGTGACCAAGTTTTACTATTATAAATCACTTTTATATAAACATTGTTATTGTTGACACATTGCAAAAGTTGTATAGTATTTGATCCCGAAAAGTTAATACTGCTAAGTACGATGAGTAATTTTTAAACAATTTAAAACTACCAGAAGGTTGTATTATGTGACCTCCGTTTTGTGACTTATTCTACGGTCACATTTAACGGAACGGCAAGTCACAACAGGTCGGAATGCATAAAACTTAGTTTACATTGCTATCTTTGCTGACCGAATTAATGTGATTTTAAAGTTTTAAATTAAATAAGTTCTTTTTTTAATTTATATTTCAAATTTATATATCATTGAAGTTTGCTGACGACATTTAAATGTTAGGTAAGCTTTTCTTAACTTTGGTGGATATTATATATAATATAATATAATATAATAATAATAATAATATAATTTATTCAAAAAAAAAAACCTTTTACACAATAACAGCTTTGTTACATTACATTTTAAGTATTAAGTTTCAATTAAGTACATATACAATGGATATAGTGGTCACATTCTGATAGGTATACACTGATCTTAGGTTAGCAGTAATTTAGCAATTACAGGGATTGAAACTCTGGCTCAGAAACTAGGCAATGCCTGTATCTTCCGAGTCAGTGGTTCCTCTTAGATAATACAAATTCAGCCTGAATTTACACGGATCAGATGTGACGAGTATTAGTATATAACTTTTAACAATAGAAAAATGTGGTGGGTGTGAGAGTATTCTATGGTGTGTGTGAGAGTATTCTATGGTGTGTGTGCGTATGTGGTGAGTATTGTGATAGAGTGAGTGAGAGTTTGAAAGTGGAAACATGTTTGTGGGATGGGGAATTTGAATGAATTCTTTGAACAAGCAGTATTTAAGATAAACGTGTAAATAGATTTTCTGTCTCATCATACGTCAAATGCAGTAGGTAATCTGTTACTTTGTTTTTTAATTCAAAATTATTAAGGGAATGAATGGATAGTAATTTATTTAGTTTGTTATATAATTCCGAAGCGAGAAAGGAAAATTGCCGTTTCGCGAAGCTTGTTTTTGTTGGCTCTGTTCTACATATTGGTTTCCCCGTGCGTCATATTTCTGTCATATGGAACGGAGCCGTGTTTTCTAAGAGTTGTTCGCAATATGAAAAGCTTTCTCACAGATAGAACATTGCATTCCGAAAATAAGGTAGATGTTGGATATCGACGCGGTTTACGCATCATTACCTTTAAAACAGCCCTTTGGGCTCGTTCAATACCCAGCATTGCCGTCTTGTGAGTCCCACCCCACACTGGGATACAGTATGAGAGGATGGACTGGCATAAAGCGAGGTAGACGTTTCTCAAGGTGCTTTGATCTGCCGATTCGCGGAGGTTTATAAAGATATAAAGAAGACGTCTAACTCGGATTTTTAAAGATTCTAAGTGTGTATGCCAGTTTAATTTCTCATCCACGTAGACACCCAAATATTTTGTGTTTGGGACAATGGTAAGACGTGGACAGTTACAGGGATGATAAGCGTCTGAACAGATATGTGCCTTAATGACTGATGCTCCGGGTGGAGGCGCTGATCTTGGGGTAGTATGGAACGCAACAGCTTTGGTTTTGGACAGGTTTAGGGTGAGCAAGTTGGCAGAGAGCCAAGCCATTACTACCTTCATTGACTTCTCAGCATTTTGTTTAGCCTTTTTCCAGTCGGTGCCATATACCAAGAGTACGGTGTCGTCTGCGTACATATATGTTTCACAGCTTTGCAGCTTAAGTTTACACAAATCGTTAACATATAACTGGAAGAGAGAAGAAGAGATCAAGCTTCCTTGGGGCACACCGTAGCAAATTTTTTCACACCTACTGGTCACTTGGTCTATTTGGACGCATTGCTCTCGATCAGTAAGAAAGTCTTTGAACATCTTTAGGGCATTTCCCCGGACACCTGCAGCTTCCATCTTGCGGAGGAGGATGGGGATAGACACGGTATCGAAGGCTTTTGATAAGTCCAGGAAAATCCCGAAGCAAGCCATCTTAGAGTCTACTTTCTTCGATACCGACTCTGTAAAACTCAATACGGCGTCCTCGGTAGAGATTCCCGGGCAAAATCCATATTGATTATCTGCTATGGTATTATTAGATTGAAAGAATTTTGTTAAACTATTTTTAAGGATACGTTCGAGAACTTTAGATAGAGTTGGAAGGACTGAAATTGGCCTATAATTTGTGACATCATCTCTATCCCCGTCCTTATAAATTGGGTGCACAAGTGCTCTTTTAAACGCTCGGGGAAAAGTTCCCGATTGTATAGAGAGATTGCAAATATGTGTGATTGATGGAATAAGAAGGTTTTTGCTTGATTTTATAATTTTTGTAGAGATACCATCCCAGCCCACTGCGCAGTTGCTCCTAAGACTCATGATGATGGTATCTATTTCTTCATGAGTTACTTCCAAAATGCACATCGAGTTTGGTTGCAGATTTGAACTTTTAGGGGGGGAACTGTTTGGGTTAGGCGATATTTGCGAGGCCAGTATTTTACCTATGTTCACGAAATATTCATTCACTAGATTTGCCGAAGAGGTTGGGTCAGTTGCAATGTTTAAGAGTTCGCGAGCACATTGTGGTTTGTATTGGGTATGTGTGATTGATTTGATAACGTTCCATGTAGCTTTTGAATTACCTTTGGCTTTTTCTAGTTCTAATTTTTCATAGTCGCGTTTTAAATTACGTAGTAATTTATTACAGAAGTTTCTGTAGCGGACGTATGTAATTTTTAAAACTGTATTATTTGGTGATTTTTTTAGGTTTTTATGCATTTGGTCCCGATTTCTGATACACCGTAGCAGACCTGCTGTGATCCATGGCTTGATATTCCTCCGTTTTTTAGGGACGCGTACTTGCTTTGAGTTGAGACTTATTATTGAGGTGAGGATGGCAACGAAGTGATCGGTTGCCTTGTTTGCATCTGTACAATTTAGTACCGATGTGAAGTCTGTGTTTTCTAGAGCTAGCACGATAGATGGGTAGTCGATGCGGTTAGTAAGCTTTTGGGGCTTATGTATGATGTGTTTAGTGCTCAGACATAGCATAACCGGGAGGTGGTCTGTTACTGGAGAATCAATGACCATTGTAATTGCTTTTTCTTTGGATTTTAAAAGTTTATGATCGAGACAGCTATTTAGCCTGGTAGGTACATTGTGAGTGGGTAGCAGACCAAGAGATGCGGTCAATGTTAGGTATTGATCAGACGATCTGTCCACGTTGTTATCCTTTATATCTATGTTTATGTCACCAATCAGTGCTATGTTTTTGTTAGGTGGAAAAGTGTTTACAATGTTGTGTAAGCTATCCATGAAATTGTCTATATTTTGGTACGAAGGAGAGCGATATACGGAAATAAGATACAAGTTATTGTCAAGATTACACACTAAACAATTTCCGTCCATAAATTGTGGTTCGGATACACTAACTTTAAGACTATTTTTTATGAAGATCACCACTCCATCATTTTGTAACAGGTTGTTAGAAGTGAAAAAAGTGTCATAGCCGTCTAATGATGGAAGTGGACCCGTAGCTTTTAGCCAATATTCTGTGAGCACGATGATGTCGCAGTCAAAATTTAGAAGAGCAGTAGTAGCCAAAAATTGTTCTATATTCTTTTTAATACTCCTGATATTTTGGTGGATGATTTTTAAATAGTTAGTGGGGTGCTTGATTAATGTAAGGCACTGATTTGGAGGGCATAGAATTGATTGTGCTACATTAAAGTTGTCCAGTTCAGATATTATGTCAATTGTATTGGCCATTTTATTTAGTTATATATATACAATATGGAACAAATGCAAAGTATGCTATTTTAAACGCGTAGGAACGCGTGTATGTATAATGTATAATATATGGGGTTCCAAATGGTGTATGTGATATTTAGGGCGCTTACTGCATATCAAGACGTGGAACGTATTTTTAGACAGCGGCAAAGTTTTCAAGTGTGTATGATTGTGATGTTTCAGAGTATTCGATGTGAGAAAATTGTATGAAAGCGAAATTGCGTGTGAGAGTGGGTATTTCAAAGTGTAGGGCTGATAACAATTTAAGAACATTTGAACAGGGAGAGAGGTTAGAACATAGTACTTCAGCTTTACGTATCTGAGTCATATAGTGTTAGTTTTTAGATCTATTAGATTTTGTTCTGAGCTTACCAGTAACTGTTTCTCTCCTCTCTCCCTGCGCAAGTAAATTTTAGCGTTAGATACCCAGCAAAACTTAAAACCGTTTTGCTTAGCGAATTCGCGGGCACGGTAAAAGAGTGACTTGCTAGAAGGCGGCAGATATTCGTCAACAAAGAAGGGCTGCTTATTTCCTGGTAATGCTAAGAGTTCTGTATTTAGTTTATCGTCAGTTTTTCGAGACTTGTTATATTTCCTTACTGAGGACAGGATGTCATGCTTTTGCTGTACTCTATTGAACTCAACTATAATGTTTTTAACAGAACCTGGTTTAGCAGGAGCTCTGTAGATATCACGAATATCCTTAGGTTGTAGTTGAGTTCCCAGTAAACCTCCCAATTTTGTAACTATGTCCGAAAGATCTTGCCTGCATTCGTTATCTTTTTGTGGGATGTTGCGAATCTCAATGTTAGCATTGCGTGACACGTACTGCATTTCTTTAAGTTTCCTATCAAGGCTGACAAGGTAGTTTTTATTCTCCTTGTTTTCGAATTCGAGACGTTCTATATGGCTTTTCAAATCCTCGTATGACTTATTAATAAATTCCATTGACCTTTCTATTTCTTGATTCGATTTCTGGATGGCGGAGTATTGCATCTTAAGGTCGGATATATCTTTGGCTAGTTTGGAAAGAAAAGAGTCTTGTTCTGCCTTCCAGGAATTGAGCATTTCTTTGATTTCCTCCTTGAAGTCTCGAAGAAAACTTTTGGGTGAACCATCTAATCTAGGCCGTTTATTTCTAGTAGTAACATGATCTGAATGGATGTTTCCCTCCAAGTTAGACGGAATATCTGGGTCTGACTGTGACTGCGTTGTTGGGTCATTCTTGGACGAGAGCGGGGAATGCTGCATGCGGGGCATGATTCTATTTAGTGCCGACTTATAGAAGAGACTGCGAGATGCTTAAAATATTCCGGTAGTGAGGGTAAATCGAGCTTCCTGAGCCGCTTGCTATAAGATCGTAGCGCGTCGCAGCATAAGATGTGCCGTCGTATCCGATGAGTAGCACCGAGGTGACATCAGCGCGTAGCGGCTACGCGTGTAGCAGCGGCGTGCGTAGCAGCGGCGAGCGTCGTAGCGGTGCGCGTAGTACACGTAAATTTCGTAGATTGAAGTATAGCGTCCGTGGCTCGGAGGTTGGGCGCTCGACCGCTGCGCTATGAAGCGCTGGCTCGAATCCGGGATGGTATGTGGCCACACGGTTGTGTTGCGATGCACAGAAATACGGTTGTCTCACTCTAGTTCAGCCCACTGGGTGGAGTCAATGTATTTAAAACATTAAAGAGTAAGCGAGAATTGAATATCACAAGTTTAACCAATAAGAAATTAGCACAGATTCATCGATTTATAATAAGCGCTGTACGACTACACACGTCCGTTCCGCTAGGAAGCGCGCGAGGAACTCCAATTGCAATGCCGCTTACTGGCGCGGAGAAAACTAGAAGATACAAAGAGAGATTAAAAAATTAATACCCGGATGCTGCCCAATGCAAAAAGAAATTTAGATCGACTGAAATCAAAATGTTCAATTAGGAAAATTTGATAGTTTGAGATAGCTCGATCTGCTGGCGTCTATACAATTTATAACAATCCTAACCCAACCGTGTATAACCTCAAACACAATTATTTTATTGTATGTAAGTACACCAGTACCTACATTATAATAATTGGGTTTGAGGTTTCTTTTGTGATTTCACTCATTATAGTAAGGTAAAAATATAAGAATACTTAAAATTATTGTTTTATTTGTTACCTACTCGATTCTTCAAAATTTTCAGTTATTATTGACTTTTACTTAACAGAAATATATATATATATATATATATATAACTAGTTCCAATTTGAAAAGTAGAGCTGATAATGTTTAAATCATCATTTGATATCAAAATTAGTTAATTTGTTTAATATTCTACTAACTATGTAGGTCCGTATTATTTTGGCAATTAATAAATCATGTGAGCACAGCCTTATGATTTTAAGACTTCCATTTTGTCACTGTCCCTTCAAATTGTTGGAGTTAAATCTATGAAATTTGATGAATTTTCACCTTTTATTTCCATGCAATCACAAATATGTATAGCGTCATTATCTATTGCTTTTAGAAAATGTACGCATATTGAGTAAAATATTATGTTTTTGGAGTAAAATTAAAAAAATGCCAAGTAAAAAGCGACATAGTCACAAAACAGAACAAAAAACAATATTTTTGTGTTAATCCTTAAAGCTGTGGCTATTTTCTTTGATTTACCAATTAAGTGCATGTATTATTTTTTTAAATAAATATGAAAATGGCTTATTTATTTCATACTTTCCGTAAAATTTGCTTTTAAATCTAGTCACACAATGGAACCAGTTCCGCCACCAAGTCAGTTTTGTTTCGATATTACAGGATAAATGCCTCGAATTCAGCGTTCCTTTTTGTTTTCCTGCATATTAAACTATATTACCTATTACATTTTGGTCAAATAAAAACGAAAAAAAAAAATATTAAAAATATAATCGAATTTTAGAGCAGGGTACACTTTATTTTGAAATTGCTCTGGTGAGCATGGTTATCGCGGTTTTTTCCACGTAAATCCAGATTCCGTAAGAATTCAGGTATAAATGCCTATACCTAGTCAGTGAAGGTCCCAAAAAAATTAGTTCAGCCGTTCACTTTTATTTGGATGTATAGAAGATCGAATGTCTAAAAGACATAGAATGGGGAATTTAAAACGTACATTTTATTTATAACCTTATATTTTTATATATACCTGGCCAGGAATTATGTATTTCAACCAGAAATTCAATATTTGATTCACTCTGCAAAGACATTTTTATAGTAGGGTGACAGGCGGGTACAAAATCAATAACGATTCAAATGTAGATGGCATACATATTTTTTTAATAGCTTTTTCAATATGACTAATGATTTCTTATAACAGTATACATTCATATCCATACTAATATTGTAAATGCAAAAGTCTGTCTGTCTGTTACGCTTTCACGGCTAAACCACAGCACCAATTTGGATGAAATTTGGAATGGAAATATTTGAAGACCCAGGGTCAACATGAGCAACTTTAAAAAAAACCACAGAAGGGTTGAAGTAAGAAATATGAAAGATAACACGAGATCCGAGATGGCGGCGCGTTTTGTTCCACGCGCACCCTTCTCAGTAGTCACAGGGGGAGCAAAACACCTCACTCTCCTCGCTTAAAGAGATGGGGCCCGCAGAGGCGGGCCGGCACTAGTCGGGGGTCGCGTTGAAGAATATTTATGTGCTCCTGCACCCCCGGCGCATATGTACAAAGGAACACGGGGTGGTTTTAGTCAGTATGAGTCTGACAGACCCCTTCGTCCGCCTCAGGGCGGAGGATATCCATGAGGATTATCACCTCGGAAAAAAAGGGGATGAAAGTTCGTATGAGAAATCTAAACCACTTAACCGATTTTAGTGAATTTTGGCACAAATATAGTTGCTAATCATAGGGTATTTTTTTAAATGTCAACCCCTTAAGTGGCTTTAATAGGGGATGAAAGTTTGTACATGATATATATTTAATTACGCGAACGAAATCTGGCAACAGCTAGTAATTTAATAAAGGAAAAATAGAACTAATTTTGTGTTTAGAGGAGTTCGTGTTTGTATCGCATTCGCAATTTGTCAAGAATACCTGTCATTTCCCTACATTTTTTATGCATCAACAAGTTAATATTAAACATTGATTATATGTAAGTTGATATTGAGATTCTCATTAAGTGATTACTTTAAAAATTCAAGTAACTTGGATCTCGCAGCGAAATTAGTCAGAGTTATGAGCAAGCAAGACATAATATTCACTTTTTTTAATGTTCACTATCACGCATTGTTAAAAGATACCAGTAGGTATTGGCATGGATTCTTATACAAGAATCTAATTATTTCACGTAGCACAAGTTTCTGCCCGCGAATCCGTTCACGTGGGAAGGTTTTCCCGCGTAAATCTCGATTCCGTGGGAATTCCGGAATAAAAGGTAGCCCATGTGTTATTCGAGGATGTCAACTATCTACTTACCAAATTTAATTCAGATCCGTTTAGTAGCTTTTACATGAAACATACATCCATCCATCCATCCGTCCTCACAAACTTTCGCATTTATAATATTAGTATGAATAAGATGAGATGTAATATTTTCCAATCTCTATCTCTGACTGACTGTCAGTCTTCTCCAAAAAAGAAGACTGTAAAGTATTCAGCAATGACCAAACGTAAAACACAGAGAATTTTTGGTTAAATTACTTCCATTTACACTCTGGTGCAAACTGTTCAAATCGAATTGAGTTTCCAAAGGAGAATGCCAAGTTTCGGCTCGAATCATGTAGCGTCCGACAGACTTTCTAAATTAATGATAATTCATTATATAAAACTGTAAGAATTATACAGTATAAATAAATAATGTAGAAGTACACCGTTTAAAAGTCATTTCAAATAGTTATTCAATATATCAACACGATTTCTATCTACAATTTCAATTAGAAATGTTACCATTACCAAAACAAAATAATATCGATACGAAGTTGCACTTGCAAATCGATTAAATTAATATTGTTATGAACTTATGTAAGTGAATGTGAACAATGAAAAGTGTGAAAAATGAAAGTGAAAAAGTGAACAGGCCCGTTGGTATAGTGGTCAGTGACCCTGACTGCTGTGCACAAGGTCGTGGGTTCGATTCCCACCTAGGACAAATGTTTGTGTGATGAGCACGGTCATTTGTTCTTTGTCTGGGTGTAATTTATCTATAATATGTATGTATTTAGAAATATAAATGTATGTTTATCAGTTGTCTAGTACCCATACCACAAGCTCTGCTTAGTTTGGGACTAGATGGCGTTGTGTGAAAAGTTGTGAAATATTATTATTATCTCCTTTATTTTATATACCTCTCAAAAATTACATTTTTAAATATTTTTCTATAAAAAAGTGACAATAAAAAAACATTTAAAAATATAAAAAACGGCAGTCCACTGGTATCGGGAACGGGGTCCAAGCTACCGGTGGTTAGGTCTCCAGAGAAAGGAACCTCCTCATAATACGAGCTGTATCGAGGAGAACTGCCTTCTGTATCAGGCCCTTTAACCAGCTGTGCAAAGCCAGCTTCGACAGATGGTCGTCGAAGCTTTTAGCTATCAGCCCATTGACTGATATGACAATCGGCACAATGACAGCCGAGTCCACATCCCACATGTCAACAACCTCATGAGCTAAGTCGAGATACTTAATGCGTTTCTCTTTCTCAGCTTTCACGAGATTCTCGTCATGTGGGATGGTAACATCGATTATCATTGCGCGGCGCACTAATCGGTCTATCACCACTATATCAGGCTTATTGGCAATAATAGTCCTATCAGTGATGATAGACCGATCCCAGTACAACGTGACATGGTCATTTTCGAGAACTGGGTCGGGCACATACTTGTAATACGGTAACTCAGAATCAACAAGTTTGTATTTCAAAGCAAGTTGCTGGTGGATAATTCTGGCTACTTGGTTGTGTCTATGCAAGTACTCGCCGTTAGCTAGACGAGAACAACCGGAGACAATATGTCTGATGGACTCACCAGGACGATGGCATGCCCGACACACGTTAATCGTCCCGTCCTTCATAATATGTCTCCGGTAATTATTCGTCAAGATAACTTCGTCCATAATTGCACAGACAAAACCTTCACTTTCTCCGAAGAGATCCCCGAAGCGTAGCCAGGCAACAGAAGCTGTCAAATCTACATCGGACCCATAAAGAGCCCGATAGTAGCGACCATGAAGTTCCTTGCTTTTCCATACCTCCTTGCGGTCATCTGGGGTAAGTATAACAGGTTTGTGCCAGTTCTCTTTAGCCATAGACAGCGGGGTGAGTCCCTTGTCCACTGCAATCACATCTCGGTGCATACCCACATCGGCTTTAAGGAAATATTCCCTGAGACTGCAAATCTCGCGGTTGTGGAGAGTTTTGGCATTTAAAAAGCCTCGACCTCCACATTTCCGCGGGATATACAGTCTCATCACCGATGATCGTGGGTGATGCATCCGATTTGCGGTTAGCAGTGTACGGACCCTCCTATCCAGGGCGTCCAGTTCGGTTTGAGTCCATTTGAGTATGCCGAAAGAATACATCAACACCGGCATGACCCAACCGTTGAAAGCGCGCACCTTATTTCCTCCCGACAAAAGGCTGTTTAATACCTTTGTCAGGTGGCCAAAGAAGCGCTCCCTCAGCGATTGCTTCATGTCAGCAACATTAATGCCCAAAGCTTCCGACATACTCAAATACTTATAAGTTTCGGTTAAGCAGAGAGATCTAAGGTGTATGGAATCTGAAAGTTGAATTCCCTCAGATTCCATAATCTCTCCTCGTTTTACATGCATGATTGCACATTTGTCCACACCAAATTCCATATTGATGGCGCTACTGAAAGTTTCAGTTACCTTCAGTAGTTCCATCAGTTGCAAGTTGTTGGAGGCAAAGAGTTTCAAATCATCCATGTAAAGGAGGTGAAATATACTTTGACCTCCTCTTCTCAACCGATAGCCCAGGCCTGACTCCTCTAGCATTGTACTTAGAGGATTCAGGGCCAAGCAAAACCAAAGTGGACTCAAACTGTCGCCCTGAAATATTCCCCGTCTGATCCATATAGGCTCATCATTCCCTTGAATCGGTTGACATCCTGGATAGCGAAGTACCATCTTCCATTGCCTCATACATGACTCAAGAAACGTGCGTAGATTTGGGTCTATTTTATAAAGTTCTAGCACCTTGATAAGCCAGGTATGAGGAACAGAATCAAAGGCTTTTTTATAGTCTATCCAGCATGTCGATAGATCTTTTCGGGATCGACGAGCCTGTTGGCTAATGGCCATGTCAATGAGGAGTAGCTCCTTAGTGCCACGGGACCCTTTCCTACATCCATTCTGAGAAGCGGACATAATTGAGTTGCACTCAATGTGCATATTTATTTTCACTCTCAGAATGGACGTAAGAACCTTATAGACCGTAGACAGACAGGTAATCGGTCTATAGTTTTTGGGTTCCGTGGGACTACCACTCTTATGAAGCAGGTGGGTACAGCCTGTTGTTAAAAATTCTGGTAGAGACCCAGTTTCTAAGGATGCCTGGAATTGAGAAGCCAAAAGCGCGTGCGAGCTGCTATAACATTTGAGCCAGAAGTTGTGCAGTCCATCCGGTCCTGGAAACTTCCAGTTTGGTAACGGATGAACTGCTTTGGCTACATCAGAAGCGTTAATGATTATTTTATTCATTTGTGGTATAGCTTCACACACGCGTTCAACTTCACGCATCCAGTCACCCTCAACATGAAAGACGGGTACCGACCAGATGTTGCGCCAGAATAAATTCGTGGCGGTATCATCCGGGCGGCACACGTCAGTCACATTTTGATTGGGTCGCTCCCAAGCTCTATATACCCACCTCTCATCGCTCTGGAACATGCGATTCTGTGAGTAGCGTTGAACCCGCCGCTTAAACCGACGGATACGGGCTGCCCATGCACAAATTTTCTGCTTTAGGAAGTCAATGCGCTCCGTAATGTGGGGTGTGTATTTTCGAGGGCTGATTCCAGTCCCTGAGAAAGCCCGCCGCACAAAACGCATTACACGTGGACGTGCATTGCCTTCCTTGAAGCAGTATAGTTTGCCGATGAGTGTTCTGGCCTCATCGATACGCCTCTCGATCCTATACTGCCAGGCTGGTACAGCAGGTTTTGTTCGAATAGCTTCGTCGTTATTTGGAAGTTTAACGTTAGCTAAGCGACATGCCGCAACAGCCCCGCAATACAGGATTGAGTGCGTATCAACGAGGTTTTCCCTGCTCTCAAAAATGTTCTCAAGCAGCGAGTCCAAAGCACACACCAGCGCCCTATTTTTTTGTGCATGGGTAACCGTGGTAACCGGGGTCTAAGTTCAGGCGGAGCCGATCTATACTCGCGAAGCGCATCCTCCAGTGCGCTCCTCAGTCGATCGTTGCATTGGCTACTTACCGTGACAACCCTATCATCTAGCTCATTATTATGACTATTGGGCTGCGGTGTCATTGCGCCACTAGCGGGCGCTTGTACCACGGCTTGCGTCGGGGACGAGATGATATGGTTGCTCAGTACCTCTGAGCGCAGCCTATCAAGTGTTGCGTCATCCAACCTGTGGCTACGCTGGATGACCCGCACCTGATCCGACAGTCGTTGGGCCGAGACGTTGACAGCTGGTTCTAGGTCCTGGAACAGATACAGCATCCTGACACGATACGCAGTGAGGTTAGTTCCCCCCTCTGTAGACCCATAATATGCGCGCATGACGTTTTCGTTTATGGACTGAGTCCATCTCATGCGCTGCACACCAACGGTAGCGGGGACCCGACTCGCAGCCAGTTGGCTCCTAAGTCCCAAGCTGTTCGGTGGCCGGCCTCTCCCCTGCCGACGCACAGGTGTTGGCGACGTCGGCGGAGAGAAATACTCGTCGCTTGAGCTCGACACGGATGCAGCCGCCGGTGACGTAGGTAATCCTAAATCCGGTGGCGAGGCGGAGCTGAGCGTCGGGTCCGGGGGTGGTGGGCGTGCACGTTGCGAAGCTGCTCTAGTAAGCATCATCAAGTTTTGTTTATTAACATAGTTATTTCTTGCATTGTTTAGTGATTGGTGTCAATGACAGACCACTTGACAGTTGTCGATGGATTATACATTATCTTCATTTTCGTTAAAATATCGGTTGTTTTTTAGATGTATGTTATTTATTTTGGTTCAATCTGTCCTCTTTTCGTAAATATTGAGAAATTTGGATGGGAAAACTTATCACTATATTTTGCGAATTTATTTTGTAGGAACCGCAAACAAAACTTGATTTGACGGCTAGTGTTGCCAGCTTTATTATTATTATTATTATTATTAATTTATTAGTTACTAGCTTCTGCCCGCGACTTCGTCCGCGTAGAAGTCGAAAATATTCCTCGGGATCCCGTCCCCGACTTGCTTGACAAAGATTACAATAGCTCGGCTAATATGCATGATATAAAGATAATTTAGATATAGCATAGATAGATAGCCTGTAGCACTCAGGGATAATGCAGCTACATGTAAGCGAAAGAATTTTCAAAATCGGTTCGGTAGTTTCAGAGATTACCCCCTACATACAAACTTACAAATTTTACCTCTTTATAATATTAGTATAGACTAAAGTCATAACTCGTAATTCTTATAATAATTAATAATGTTTAGTTATATTTTTTAATATCTTATAATAATTTAAAGTAATTCAATTCAATTATCGTTACAGTTTAGGATAGTTATTTAGTGTTAGTAACACTTAATCTTGTAGTTGTCACTGATAATTGTCAAAAGTTTTACTTCTCCCGCGTTTTATGACAAGCGACGAAGTGTCTTATGTGTTTTTTGAGTTTGTGTTGTTTATTGCCTTGTTACCGGACTCCGATTTCTGTATTACTAATATAGTCAATATCTGTGTAACCTAACCTTGGCTGTTGAAAACAAATTCAATAGTTATTATTCAATAATTTTATAGTTTATTTCATGTTATCGTTAAAATTAGAAGTATTAAGTGGTCAACTTCAAAGAACTATAACTTTTTTGGTGTACTTCTTATAGAAAACTAATTATACAGTCCAATTATATAATTATTTTCCTTTTTTATGATATATAGTTCATCTTTGTCGGTTCTGGCCGAGTCTTGAAGGAAGTCTTGGCATTCTCCTTTACGACATACCATACCAGTCGACTATTGGTTCAATCCCATGCAAAATGAAATCCACGGAGTTTTTCGCTCATCTCTCGAAGGGACCGAATACTACGATGGCATCTTGCGGTTCTGAATCAATTACCATTATTATGCATATTGGACGACTCTCGAGTGGCATATAATCTATTTTTCACTTATGCAATTATATTCTGCATCCAATCTTGATGATTAAGCTGCATATTTAGTTAGAAGCTAGGATAAATGCATTTAAGGCTTTTTTAAAAGAGTACTAGCAGTGTATAGCTCACACTACTAGCAATCTTATTAACCCCTCTAACTAAGCTAAATATGCTTGTGTCTGGAGTGGGTTCACGGCGATAGTGCAATGGGTGGAGTTCGAACCCGCGACCTCTCGATCACAAGTCTGACACCTTACCCATTAGGTTGTTGTCGCTTAAATATTCCTGATATTCTGAAGAATTTATCAAGTTTTTAATTTTGTATGCATGTCGTTTGTCTGTGGCAATAAATACTTTTTCTTTCTTCTATACTTTTTCTTTTAGTATGTATGAAATTCCTTAAGGTGGAAACACACTATTGAAACGACACATGACCCAACAAAACCCGATGCGTGTAACAAATCGTATTATTTACTATGCCCAGAATTACATTATAAACACCCGACGCGATGAAATTCGCTCAAAGGCCAACCGATCCGTACCTGCCAGATCGACGTGTTACCGGTGGTGGGGGTAAATACGCCACCGGACGCATCGCACGTAGTGTGTTTCTAGTCCAGACCCGACGCCACGTGTCATTTGATCGAGAACTTTGTCAGAAAGCATACACTTTTTGCGCACTCTTTTTTCTTTGCAACTTTTAAAAATGAGAGACGAACAATTAATCTATGATATATTAATCTATGTATTTATTTGATTATTTATTACATTTATTATTTATTTTATTGATTTATTTCATGCACCCAATAACGTCTAGTCCTTAGGTCTAGTCTTTTCTTTTTCTCGAGTCATTTAAGTAGGTAATATAGATGTACTCAAAATTTGCATCAAATCTTCTTCTAAATCTTCATCTGACTCATTATTTAGTAGATCCATAGCACACGACCATACACGTTCACTGCTGTACAGAGCCTGTATTCAGAAATTGCGAGCGTATCGTGGCATCGCGTGGTGGTAATGTGCACGGAGCACATGGGGTGGCGACACATTGTGTTGCATCACGTTTCAAAAGTGTGTTTCCACCTAGTCACCCCTATTCTCTATTGAAACAAAAATACTCTCACAATATTTACTTACAAAATCGAAAACAATATTCCCGAAAACCAAATTCCATGTAACATCAATAAGGTTCTTAAATCTGACATCACTCAAGATTTAAGTCAAGTAAAGAGCAAAGATATTTCAGGCTAGCCATCTTATTTCTGATTTATACCCAAAATATTCTAGGACGTAATATTGAAAGGAAAACCTCGTTTACAAGGCAATTTCCTTTATGTCCCAAAATGTCTTGAAAGCACTTTTTAAAGAGATAGCACATTTAGATAAAAGGCTAATTTATTCATTGGCGCGAAAGAATGGAATAAGCCTGCTTACCCACTCTCCTCCCAATTGAATCTTGAGTCGGTAATTTATTTTTGATGTTAAATTAAAAAAGTGTTTACTGAGTATGATAATTTTAGGCGCGCGGATTAGATTATTCCAGTTAAAATGCTTATAATAAATTTGTAATTTTGTTTGAGAAGGAGCTTGTGGCCAAATTATTACAGTGTTTGTCGAACTTTAACGTTAAGCAACGCTTGCTAAGGTCAGTTTGTGTATGGGTGACTATTATAATATATCGAGATCCTTTCGTACCCGAAAATCACGCTTAACCGATGTTTCCTGTGATTTGATCTTAGTCGAACCAGGTAGTCAGAAGAACACTCCTAACTTTCAAACAAACCTAGAACTTTATTCCGAGCAAATTGCTCAGCAAAGAAGATTTGAAATGAATACGGCTAGCATTGCAAATCAAGTGGGAGACGCGGCGACTTTTCAAAGATATTACTTGCCGACTGATCGACCCGTTGCGTGACTAGAGGACTAGCTCTTTCTATATCGGCGACGTGTTGCAAGCCTGTCAGTTTTCTATCGGTTACATTTCGGGGAGTGTGCGATGAAATTGCACAGTCTTATTCCGCCAAGCCCGTTCCATCATCGGACTACAAGACAAACGGCGATGCGCCTTCGTTACATGGTGGACATCCCACCCATACGCACGAAACGTTTTGGGAATACTTTCATTGTGCGTACGGCTAAGGAGTGGAATTCCCTGCCGGAGTCTGTGTTTCCTGATAGTTATAACCTGAGAGTCTTTAAGTCAAGAGTGAATAGGTTATTTCTAGGCAAGCGTGCTTCATCTTCGACCACATCATCGCTTACCATCAGGTGAGATGGTGGTCAAACGCGAGCCTATTATCAATATTAAAAAAAGAATTAGCATTACGATACAATGTGGCAATGCTACCCGTCTTTTGGCCATGTTTCTGGATAACAGCGATGCGGAGGTTTACACTTATACCTGCTACGAAAAGATTGAGTAGCTTTGAGTTTTAAGAATCTGAATAAAGTAAAGTTTCAAACCTCAATAGCCTAACGGCTAAAATGTCGGATTTGTGAACGAAAGGTCGAGGTAAGGTTCGAAATCCACCCATCACAATTTTGCCACGAACTCACTCTAGACACAAGCATATTTAGCTTGGTTGGAGGGGTTAACAAGATTGCTAATATGTTCTACCTACATTGCTAAATCTCTTTTGAAAAAACAATGATCTTCCTACTGACTAAAAACCCACCAAGTAGCTTCCATTCCTGTTATTCTGGGGCAGTGGTATCTCGTACCTACCTACATAATTAAGGTGTGGGCGAGAATGTCATCTGCCTATCTCTCTAAGAGTATATTTACCCATTTTATGTGCATGTATATTTTGATATATTCCTTACCTACCTCAAAATAGTGATAAGAAGGTACTTATTGTAGGTTAGTAGGTACTAACAGAATGTAATAAATGTTCGCTATTAAATCTACATTCAGATAGTAAGTCACATATTCGTAACTAAAAAGATGTATTTGCAATAAATACGATACAACTTGTGTACAAAAAGGCAATAAGGTATATTGGGATTCGAATATCGAATGTCTATGTAATTGATTCTTAACATATATAGACGTTTGGTATTTGTATCTTTTGTTTTATTCGGGACTAGTACTCACGCGGGGCTTCGCTCCCGTGGATTCTATCACGGTAAAAACATAACTTTCCTTTTTTGCAGTCGCGTAAAAAGTAGCCCTTCGTCAACTTCAAGCTACTTCCATACCAAATTGCATCCAAATCCACCCAGTACTTTCGAAGATTAGCGCGTTCAAGCAAACAAACAAACAAACAAACTTTTCCGCTTTATAATATTAGTATAGATGAGCCCACTTTTGACCTCAATCTCGCCTGATGGTAAGCGATAGATGAGATATACGATGGAACGAGCAAGCCCAGAAGATGCCTTTTTAATTAAGTCCATAATTTTGTTTTACTGTTAAGGTGTATTATAATAAAGAATATATCTATCTATCTATTATAAATAACTTTTTACTTGTATGTTACACGTACTTCTTGTTGGATTATATTAAAAAAAATTGTAAGTAGCATTTAGACAAGCATTTAAAGTAGTATTGGGAACAGGATCCAAGCTACCGGTAGCTCCAGCAAAAGGAACCTCCTCACAATAAATAATCATCAATAGAAAAACCAACAAACAAACAAAACAAACCGCACCCATTACACTATTAACGTGAATCCACTCCAAACACAAACATATTTAGCTTAGTTGGAGGTTAACAATATTGCTAGTAATGTGAATTCTACCCACATCACTATTTCTCTTTAAAAAAAGAAAAAGAAGCCAGTACTGCTTTTTGTACTTCTGAGTTGGTACGCTCTGCCAGAACGGTCGTGGTGGTTATGTCATGATCCAGTTTTCCGGGCCGTTGTGATCATCTTTACAATTTTCGCTACTTTTAGCTGCTATAACCTTCTGTAACAAGCCATTTATCCAGCCGTGCAATGCGGGCTTAGACAGATGGTTGTCGAAACTTTTAGCTATTATCCTATTGGCAGTTATGAGTACCTCATTTATTAATTCTAGTGTAGACGAATGGGTTTCATTCTGCGCAAACTGTATAAACATTAATTATTAATTATTTTCACTCTCAGAATGGACGTAAGAACCTTATAGACCGTAGACAGACAGGTAATCGGTCTATAGTTTTTGGGTTCCGTGGGACTACCACTCTTATGAAGCAGGTGGGTACAGCCCGTTGTTAAAAATTCTGGTAGAGACCCAGTTTCTAAGGATGCCTGGAATTGAGAAGCCAAAAGCGCGTGCGAGCTGCTATAACATTTGAGCCAGAAGTTGTGCAGTCCATCCGGTCCTGGAAACTTCCAGTTTGGTAACGGATGAACTGCTTTGGCTACATCAGAAGCGTTAATGATTATTTTATTCATTTGTGGTATAGCTTCACACACGCGTTCAACTTCACGCATCCAGTCACCCTCAACATGAAAGACGGGTACCGACCAGATGTTGCGCCAGAATAAATTCGTGGCGGTATCATCCGGGCGGCACACATCAGTCACATTTTGATTGGGTCGCTCCCAAGCTCTATATACCCACCTCTCATCGCTCTGGAACATGCGATTCTGTGAGTAGCGTTGAACCCGCCGCTTAAACCGACGGATACGGGCTGCCCATGCAAATATTTTCTGCTTTAGGAAGTCAATGCGCTCCGTAATGTGGGGTGTGTATTCTCGAGGGCTGATTCCAGTCCCTGAGAAAGCCCGCCGCACAAAACGCATTACACGTGGACGTGCATTGCCTTCCTTGAAGCAGTATAGTTTGCCGATGAGTGTTCTGGCCTCATCGATACGCCTCTCGATCCTATACTGCCAGGCTGGTACAGCAGGTTTTGTTCGAATAGCTTCGTCGTTATTTGGAAGTTTAACGTTAGCTAAGCGACATGCCGCAACAGCCCCGCAATACAGGATTGAGTGCGTATCAACGAGGTTTTCCCTGCTCTCAAAAATGTTCTCAAGCAGCGAGTCCAAAGCTGCACACCAGCGCCCTATTTTTTTGTGCATGGGTAACCGTGGTAACCGGGGTCTAAGTTCAGGCGGAGCCGATCTATACTCGCGAAGCGCATCCTCCAGTGCGCTCCTCAGTCGATCGTTGCATTGGCTACTTACCGTATCATCTAGCTCATTATTATGACTATTGGGCTGCGGTGTCATTGCGCCACTAGCGGGCGCTTGTACCACGGCTTGCGTCGGGGACGAGATGATATGGTTGCTCAGTACCTCTGAGCGCAGCCTATCAAGTGTTGCGTCATCCAACCTGTGGCTACGCTGGATGACCCGCACCTGATCCGACAGTCGTTGGGCCGAGACGTTGACAGCTGGTTCTAGGTCCTGGAACAGATACAGCATCCTGACACGATACGCAGTGAGGTTAGTTCCCCCCTCTGTAGACCCATAATATGCGCGCATGACGTTTTCGTTTATGGACTGAGTCCATCTCATGCGCTGCACACCAACGGTAGCGGGGACCCGACTCGCAGCCAGTTGGCTCCTAAGTCCCAAGCTGTTCGGTGGCCGGCCTCTCCCCTGCCGACGCACAGGTGTTGGCGACGTCGGCGGAGAGAAATACTCGTCGCTTGAGCTCGACACGGATGCAGCCGCCGGTGACGTAGGTAATCCTAAATCCGGTGCCGAGGCGGAGCTGAGCGACGGGTCCGGGGGTGGTGGGCGTGCACGTTGCGAAGCTGCTCTAGTAAGCATCATCAAGTTTTGTTTATTAACATAGTTATTTCTTGCATTGTTTAGTGATTGGTGTCAATGACAGACCACTTGACAGTTGTCGATGGATTATACATTATCTTCATTTTCGTTAAAATATCGGTTGTTTTTTAGATGTATGTTATTTATCTTGGTTCAATCTGTCCTCTTTTCGTAAATATTGAGAAATTTGGATGGGAAAACTTATCACTATATTTTGCGAATTTATTTTGTAGGAACTGCAAACAAAACTTGATTTGACGGCTAGTGTTGCCAGCTTTATTATTATTATTATTATTATTAATTTATTAGTTACTAGCTTCTGCCCGCGACTTCGTCCGCGTAGAAGTCGAAAATATTCCTCGGGATCCCGTCCCCGACTTGCTTGACAAAGATTACAATAGCTCGGCTAATATGCATGATATAAAGATAATTTAGATATAGCATAGATAGATAGCCTGTAGCACTCAGGGATAATGCAGCTACATGTAAGCGAAAGAATTTTCAAAATCGGTTCGGTAGTTTCAGAGATTACCCCCTACATACAAACTTACAAATTTTACCTCTTTATAATATTAGTATAGACTAAAGTCATAACTCGTAATTCTTATAATAATTAATAATGTTTAGTTATATTTTTTAATATCTTATAATAATTTAAAGTAATTCAATTCAATTATCGTTACAGTTTAGGATAGTTATTTAGTGTTAGTAACACTTAATCTTGTAGTTGTCACTGATAATTGTCAAAAGTTTTACTTCTCCCGCGTTTTATGACAAGCGACGAAGTGTCTTATGTGTTTTTTGAGTTTGTGTTGTTTATTGCCTTGTTACCGGACTCCGATTTCTGTATTACTAATATAGTCAATATCTGTGTAACCTAACCTTGGCTGTTGAAAACAAATTCAATAGTTATTATTCAATAATTTTATAGTTTATTTCATGTTATCGTTAAAATTAGAAGTATTAAGTGGTCAACTTCAAAGAACTATAACTTTTTTGGTGTACTTCTTATAGAAAACTAATTATACAGTCCAATTATATAATTATTTTCCTTTTTTATGATATATAGTTCATCTTTGTCGGTTCTGGCCGAGTCTTGAAGGAAGTCTTGGCATTCTCCTTTACGACATACCATACCAGTCGACTATTGGTTCAATCCCATGCAAAATGAAATCCACGGAGTTTTTCGCTCATCTCTCGAAGGGACCGAATACTACGATGGCATCTTGCGGTTCTGAATCAATTACCATTATTATGCATATTGGACGACTCTCGAGTGGCATATAATCTATTTTTCACTTATGCAATTATATTCTGCATCCAATCTTGATGATTAAGCTGCATATTTAGTTAGAAGCTAGGATAAATGCATTTAAGGCTTTTTTAAAAGAGTACTAGCAGTGTATAGCTCACACTACTAGCAATCTTATTAACCCCTCTAACTAAGCTAAATATGCTTGTGTCTGGAGTGGGATCACGGCGATAGTGCAATGGGTGGAGTTCGAACCCGCGACCTCTCGATCACAAGTCTGACACCTTACCCATTAGGTTGTTGTCGCTTAAATATTCCTGATATTCTGAAGAATTTATCAAGTTTTTAATTTTGTATGCATGTCGTTTGTCTGTGGCAATAAATACTTTTTCTTTCTTCTATACTTTTTCTTTTAGTGTGTATGAAATTCCTTAAGGTGGAAACACACTATTGAAACGACACATGACCCAACAAAACCCGATGCGTGTAACAAATCGTATTATTTACTATGCCCAGAATTACATTATAAACACCCGACGCGATGAAATTCGCTCAAAGGCCAACCGATCCGTACCTGCCAGATCGACGTGTTACCGGTGGTGGGGGTAAATACGCCACCGGACGCATCGCACGTAGTGTGTTTCTAGTCCAGACCCGACGCCACGTGTCATTTGATCGAGAACTTTGTCAGAAAGCATACACTTTTTGCGCACTCTTTTTTCTTTGCAACTTTTAAAAATGAGAGACGAACAATTAATCTATGATATATTAATCTATGTATTTATTTGATTATTTATTACATTTATTATTTATTTTATTGATTTATTTCATGCACCCAATAACGTCTAGTCCTTAGGTCTAGTCTTTTCTTTTTCTCGAGTCATTTAAGTAGGTAATATAGATGTACTCAAAATTTGCATCAAATCTTCTTCTAAATCTTCATCTGACTCATTATTTAGTAGATCCATAGCACACGACCATACACGTTCACTGCTGTACAGAGCCTGTATTCAGAAATTGCGAGCGTATCGTGGCATCGCGTGGTGGTAATGTGCACGGAGCACATGGGGTGGCGACACATTGTGTTGCATCACGTTTCAAAAGTGTGTTTCCACCTAGTCACCCCTATTCTCTATTGAAACAAAAATACTCTCACAATATTTACTTACAAAATCGAAAACAATATTCCCGAAAACCAAATTCCATGTAACATCAATAAGGTTCTTAAATCTGACATCACTCAAGATTTAAGTCAAGTAAAGAGCAAAGATATTTCAGGCTAGCCATCTTATTTCTGATTTATACCCAAAATATTCTCGGACGTAATATTGAAAGGAAAACCTCGTTTACAAGGCAATTTCCTTTATGTCCCAAAATGTCTTGAAAGCACTTTTTAAAGATAGCACATTTAGATAAAAGGCTAATTTATTCATTGGCGCGAAAGAATGGAATAAGCCTGCTTACCCACTCTCCTCCCAATTGAATCTTGAGTCGGTAATTTATTTTTGATGTTAAATTAAAAAAGTGTTTACTGAGTATGATAATTTTAGGCGCGCGGATTAGATTATTCCAGTTAAAATGCTTATAATAAATTTGTAATTTTGTTTGAGAAGGAGCTTGTGGCCAAATTATTACAGTGTTTGTCGAACTTTAACGTTAAGCAACGCTTGCTAAGGTCAGTTTGTGTATGGGTGACTATTATAATATATCGAGATCCTTTCGTACCCGAAAATCACGCTTAACCGATGTTTCCTGTGATTTGATCTTAGTCGAACCAGGTAGTCAGAAGAACACTCCTAACTTTCAAACAAACCTAGAACTTTATTCCGAGCAAATTGCTCAGCAAAGAAGATTTGAAATGAATACGGCTAGCATTGCAAATCAAGTGGGAGACGCGGCGACTTTTCAAAGATATTACTTGCCGACTGATCGACCCGTTGCGTGACTAGAGGACTAGCTCTTTCTATATCGGCGACGTGTTGCAAGCCTGTCAGTTTTCTATCGGTTACATTTCGGGGAGTGTGCGATGAAATTGCACAGTCTTATTCCGCCAAGCCCGTTCCATCATCGGACTACAAGACAAACGGCGATGCGCCTTCGTTACATGGTGGACATCCCACCCATACGCACGAAACGTTTTGGGAATACTTTCATTGTGCGTACGGCTAAGGAGTGGAATTCCCTGCCGGAGTCTGTGTTTCCTGATAGTTATAACCTGAGAGTCTTTAAGTCAAGAGTGAATAGGTTATTTCTAGGCAAGCGTGCTTCATCTTCGACCACATCATCGCTTACCATCAGGTGAGATGGTGGTCAAACGCGAGCCTATTATCAATATTAAAAAAAGAATTAGCATTACGATACAATGTGGCAATGCTACCCGTCTTTTGGCCATGTTTCTGGATAACAGCGATGCGGAGGTTTACACTTATACCTGCTACGAAAAGATTGAGTAGCTTTGAGTTTTAAGAATCTGAATAAAGTAAAGTTTCAAACCTCAATAGCCTAACGGCTAAAATGTCGGATTTGTGAACGAAAGGTCGAGGTAAGGTTCGAAATCCACCCATCACAATTTTGCCACGAACTCACTCTAGACACAAGCATATTTAGCTTGGTTGGAGGGGTTAACAAGATTGCTAATATGTTCTACCTACATTGCTAAATCTCTTTTGAAAAAACAATGATCTTCCTACTGACTAAAAACCCACCAAGTAGCTTCCATTCCTGTTATTCTGGGGCAGTGGTATCTCGTACCTACCTACATAATTAAGGTGTGGGCGAGAATGTCATCTGCCTATCTCTCTAAGAGTATATTTACCCATTTTATGTGCATGTATATTTTGATATATTCCTTACCTACCTCAAAATAGTGATAAGAAGGTACTTATTGTAGGTTAGTAGGTACTAACAGAATGTAATAAATGTTCGCTATTAAATCTACATTCAGATAGTAAGTCACATATTCGTAACTAAAAAGATGTATTTGCAATAAATACGATACAACTTGTGTACAAAAAGGCAATAAGGTATATTGGGATTCGAATATCGAATGTCTATGTAATTGATTCTTAACATATATAGACGTTTGGTATTTGTATCTTTTGTTTTATTCGGGACTAGTACTCACGCGGGGCTTCGCTCCCGTGGATTCTATCACGGTAAAAACATAACTTTCCTTTTTTGCAGTCGCGTAAAAAGTAGCCCTTCGTCAACTTCAAGCTACTTCCATACCAAATTGCATCCAAATCCACCCAGTACTTTCGAAGATTAGCGCGTTCAAGCAAACAAACAAACAAACAAACTTTTCCGCTTTATAATATTAGTATAGATGAGCCCACTTTTGACCTCAATCTCGCCTGATGGTAAGCGATAGATGAGATATACGATGGAACGAGTAAGCCCAGAAGATGCCTTTTTAATTAAGTCCATAATTTTGTTTTACTGTTATGGTGTATTATAATAAAGAATATATCTATCTATCTATAATAAACAACTTTTTACTTGTATGTTACACGTACTTCTTGTTGAATTATGTTAAAAAAAGTTGTAAGTAGCATTTAGACAAGCATTTAAAGTAGTATTGGGAACAAGATCCAAGCTACCGGTAGCTCCAGAAAAAGGAACCTCCTCACAATAAATAAACGTCAATAGTAAAACAAACAAACCCCACCCATTATTAACGTGAATACACTCCAGAGACATATTTAGCTTAGTTGGAGGTTAACAATATTGCTAGTAATGTGAATTCTATCTGCATCACTATTTCTCTTTAAAAAAAGAAAAAAAGCCAGTACTGCTTTTTGTACGTACGCTCTGCCAGAATGGTCGTGGTGGTCATGTCATGATCCAGTTTTCCGGGCCGTTGTGATCATCTTTACAATTTTCGCTACTTTTACCTGCTACAACCTTCTGTAACAGGCCATTTATCCAGCCGTGCAATGCGAGCTTCGACAGATGGTCGTCGAAACTTTTAGCCATTATCCTATTGGCAGTTATGATTAAGTCATTAATTCTTGTGTAGATGAATGGGTTTCATTCTGCCCAAACTATATAAAAATGAAATCCTTGCCGGATGTTTCAAAACTGACTGTGTCAGTGTTGGTAAAAGAAATAGGTGCACGTTTAAGTACCCGTTTCTGCCAACTAGCACTGAGTCAATTAGTGTCGTACCCGCATGACCAATTTTCTAGCGTTTTTAGAATACAAAGGGGGCGTGGATGGAAAAAATGCGGCCATTTGAACAGCCTGCATCTTATTTTTCATGTTTGAGTTTGTTTTTTCACTACAATATTTATATAAGTCAGAAGTAATCTGGTATCATTCTTTGTAAAAAATATCTCAGGGAATCCCGAACGAAAATGCTTCATTTAAGTACATATGTATTACCTATAAAAGGTGAGTGCTATAAGGCTTTATATTTTTTTTATTTATTTTTAACCAGCTTTCTCCACAGCTTCATTGGTTTTTATATAAATTCGATATCAATTAATCATTAACATACAACCACCAGTAATATTTGCCACTATCTATCTCTGTACAAAATTTATAAAAATCGGTTCAACAATTTAAGCGGGCAAGCGAAACAAAGAATCAGGCTAGCTTTGACGCTCGTATCATTATTTATTTATTTTATTATTTATGTAACCACAGTAAAATACATTAGGATAATTATAATATTTGAGTACAAGTTACTGCTTATTTCTTAAGAAATTTCTTCCGCAGCAGACCTGCGAAAGGAGAAGTGAAAAAGAAATGTAGACAATAGTGTGTGAGAACAAGAAGAGAAATAAACATGAATATATGAAGTCTAAAACTAAAATATTAAATATACCTACACATACTTATAATGCAATAAAAATAACATATACTTAAATAAATACATAATGTTTGAATATATAAAATCTGCTTAGCCTTTTCTCAACTATGTTGAGTTCAGATTCCAGTCTAATTGGATTGGACTAGTGTTTTACATGGAACGACTGCCTATCTGACCTCCACAACCCAGTAACTGAGTAACACGATACCACGTGGTAACGACTATCAAATTTCCAAATGATAGACGGGACCAACGGCTTAACCTAATAAACAGCATGTTAACTAACACAGGGCGTTCCCGTTAACCCGCAATAGTATAAGCACATCAATTAGAACACCACACACGCGGCCCGTCATTGGTAAATAAATTGCGACGTTGCCGTCCTTCAAGTACGCGTGTACAGAGTGTTTCTTTTACGTAACAATTTAAAATTTTTAGTGAATATTTTAATATTAAAAAAAAAAAACATTTTGTTTTCGAATGGTGATATTTTTTTAGCTTGTATGGGTGCTATTATATTGCGGGTTAACGGGAACGCCCTCTGTTAGTTAACGTACTGTATAACAACAACATAATAACCTGGGGATCTTTAAGTCAAGAGTTAATAGGGTACTTCTAAGTAAGCATCCAACCACAGCCACCCACAGCGGTTGGAGCTATAGGATGATTTTCCCACGCAGAAAAAAGAAACAAAGGTATGCATGCTTCATATTTGACTACATCATCGCTTACCTACCATATTCCGTGAGATGGTGGTTAATCGCAAACCTATAACCAATAAAAAAATAATGAATATGATTATGCTACACTCTGTCTGAGAAATTCCCCACATCCTCCAGCACACATCCACATTTCCAGAGCATCAATTATACAATATTACTATAATAACTATAACAATAATTATAAGGTATCGGATTAAGATAACCAGAGATTACCTCGTACGAACAAACAATTACACCTCCCGCCATTATTAGTGTAGATAAGATTATTACTAAATTAAGCATACAAAGGACAGTGAGGTTTAGAAACGTCAAACTAATTTACGTATCAAACTTTGTGTGGGTTTACGTGACATGTTCCGAAGTTTCAAACTAATATGTGTGAATCCCTAGAACTCCAGGTATAGTGGGAAACTATTTGAGATATCGATTTTTGAACGTACGAAACGTGTAAGGACAACCTACACTGGCGATGACGAACTTTATGTATTTAAAATTGTACATTAACTGTATATTTGTATTGTTATGATAATGATTACTGTTTGGAAGAAAGTGACATGATTGTGATTTTATTGGGAACTAACTTCTGGCCGCAGCTTTGCTAGTGTAAATTCTGTATTGACTATACCTAAATATTAGTCTCAGAAATATTTAACTCTAAAACTAAAGTCAAAAGCCTCTAAAATCAACTCAATTACACAGGAATCATGAGTATTTTTTCCTGATACTTTCAGAATTTTACCGCTATTTTGAGATACCCCTCACGGATGTCTATAGGTAGAGGCCTTTAAAAAGACATTGTATTAAAATACTGCAACGAAATCCGAATTGGTCGAGCCGTCCCCGACTCTTTTTATTCATATATTGTGAATTAGGCTCTTATAGAAATATACAGCACTAGCAGAAGCGATTCAATTGTATTGATTTCATATACATAGATAGAGTTTCTTAAAACTTAAACCTAAATGGACATGTGGTAGACACGTCCAGCTCAGTCTCATTTGAGCTGTACATTTAGAGATTCAATTTCAATTTAAAAGTTAAGTTTGAAAAATCGAGAATAGAAATTGTTTAGAAATGTGAGCAGATACAATAGTCACGACAGAAGTTTGTTTGAAACTTTATTTTTAAAATGGATTTTAGATCAAAAGTTCTTTAGACTTTGACTTTTGTTTAGAAGTCGAATAGTCTTTATTACATTGCACTGCTGTTTTTTATTGTTGATAGGTTCGCGTTTTGACCACCATCTCATCTGATGGTAAGCGATGATGTGGTCGAAGATGAAGCACGTTTGCCTAGAAGTAACCTGTTTACTCTTGACTTAAAGACGCCCATGTTATAGCTATAACGAACTACAGACTCCGGCAGGGAATTTCACTCCTTAGTTGTACGCATAATGATAGGATTCCCAAAACGTTTTGTGTGTATGGGTAGAATAAATAGATACAATATTCTTCATTGTACACCAAAAATGTCCATGTACCGGTGGTAAAACATTTTAAATCTAATATTTTTGTGGTGGGTATACACTTTCTTTTTAATTAGAATGATTATGGTTGACAGTGTTCACAAACGCAGACGGAGGCATTAAATAAATGAACTATGATTTCTATTTGGTTATCATATCTGTTGAAAGCAATTGGAAGGCTATACAAATTCATGTGATCGATTGAGTTGGCGAAGAAAACTAACAAACAAACTCACTTTTGCTTTTAGTTAAGATGATAGGACTTCTCCAACTACTTTCTTTTCTTTTTTTTCTGGGTGGGAAAGTCATCGGATGACTTCTCCCGCTCTGGGTTAAGCGGAAGGGTGTGTCAGACTTCTACTGACTAAAAACCCACCCTGTTTCTTCAGCTACCCTTAAGTTCCGGGGCCGCGGTATCTTTTTAAGACATTTCTGCAACCCCGGCAGACAATGGCCTTATGGTCCCGTCACTGTTGCTGACAGCGCATGGAACATGACGCGCCGCCGACCCGGGTCTAATCCTTACTGGACGATGAGCTACCACTGCTCACCGCGCCGTCCGCAAGCCCGCGCCGTCCGCAAGCCCGCGCCTACGGTGGCCGGAGATCAGCTCGCGACGCCAAGGGCGTCTTCCGCGACGGCTGGGGTATGAGGAAGAAAGTTGCCTCTCCCTCGTGCATTCCCTCTCGCTCCGCACCATGCTCTGAATCAAGGCCAGGCGCGAGAGGTCACCGCCGTCGATCGCCTCCACGATGACACGGTGGAGCTCCGCCCAAACAGGGCACACCTCCACTGTATGCTCTTGTGTGTCCTCCGGATGATCCTCACAATGAAAACACCCGGGCGTATCCTCCCGTTGTATCCAAAATAGGTACCTCCTGAAACAGTCATATCCGGTAAGCACCTGCGTCAGGCGGAAGGTGAGGACGCCGTGGCGTCTCTCTAGCCACTCCTCAAAGAGGGGACTTTTACGTATTCTCTTGCTCTATTCATATCTCCAGCAAATCTCTCGTTATTCATGATCGAACGTAATGTGGTTACGATGCCTCCAACTAAGTTTGTGAACACTGTCAACCATGATAATTCAAATTAAAACAAAAATGTTTATAACTTTCAACTTGTTTCTATCTTTTCAGTTCATGTGTAGGTATACATATTAAGTAATTTTGAAAATTTTTACATTACTATTTTTCAGTTTACGCAGTAATATTTTGTACAAGTAGGAAATAAATGATAAGTTTATTCTTTTGACGTAAATTAAATGACCGTCTTCTTGTTGCCCAACGGGATTACAGAAAAATTGTGTCACGTAAACATGTTTTTCTTCATAAACGTTGCCCCACACTTGGATTTTTCCTGTATCATGGGTGCGTTCAGGTATATATTAAAACTGACATATCCACACGGAACAATTATCTGTAGATCATAAAACATTTTGGAATAGAATCTGCGATACGCACCGCAGCGCAGCAGCCGTTCGTTAAGCGACTGCACCACACGTCTTGAATTTTAATGTTAGTATTTTTTATTATTGGACCTTCCCCCATCCCCTTCCCCGACTATGACATCAGAGACTGCTATAGTGGGCACTTAAAATTAAATATTGCGTGGGCGCCTTTCACAACAATAGTGATATTGAGGTTTCCTTTTATCATCAAATTCTCGATAAAAAAATAGCAATAGCAGCCCGACTTCTACCCATACCATTTTTGACCTTTATTATCGTATTCGTCTTATTATATGAACATAGTTTTAGTACATAGTCTCCTTAGTACCGTGGCTTTCGAAGTTATGTGTTTTGACTTGATATACTCGTAGAAAAGAAATTGGAAGTGACAAAAACAAAAACATGTATACAATAAGACCGCTATTATAAACATAGACAAAGCAATATTGTACTTTTGTGCTTAAATTATTATGGTAAACAAAAAGTATATTCTATATATCTATTAAGGATTGATATATACGGAAGAAGCTGCTTAAGAAGCCATATGTCAACAAAATTACATGCTACGTCATCAACAGCCTCGGGAAAGTAATTCCGAAACCAATAATCATATCATTACTCCAGAATTGCTCGTAAAAACCAGTAAATACAATTCTAGTCCAAAATCACTTCGAAATTTAAATCGATGCACAAAAAATCAAGTACCTCTGAGCGTAATCTCGATTCCAATTCCGATTCGATTTACGACACGTTCCGTTTCGCGAAGTATCAGAAAGGGGCGTCTTCTAAACGCCATCGTATCGAGTGATCGTATCCTTAACAGATTCTCGATGCCGACAGCAGATTGCGGGCTCCAACCTAATGTGTGTATCTGTGCTCTTGGTTTTTAGGGACATACGGTTATTTGAAACGGAATCTTTTGTTGGAGAATTTGGTCTTTAGATAGGCGATGGGTAAGTTTATGTGTGTATTTATTAGTATTAGAGAAGTTCGAATAAAAAAATGCAAATAAAAGAAGGAGGAGGAAACTGAAGGAGCAGGTTGAGTTTTTAGTCAGTAGAAGTCTGACACTTCCTTCCACTCTACCCAGAGCGGGAAAAGTCATTTAATGATTGTCCCACGGAAAAAATAGATTGAACTGAATCATTGCTTTAATAAAATTGCATTTGTGGCGGAGCCGTGAGGTATACTCTGTAGTCATTTGTTTTTACTGACACATTATTCAATTTATTTTCAATATATACATATAAATTATTTTTTTAAATATTCTCTAACAAAAAAAAAACATTTAAAAATATAAAAAAATAGTAGCCCACCGGTATCGAGAACAGGGTCCAAGCTACCGGCGGTCAGGGCTCCATAGAGAGGAACCTCCTGACGATACGCGCCGTGTCCAGGAGTACCGCTTTCTGAAGCAAGCCCTTGATCGAACGGCCTAACGAGAGCCTCCTGAGGTGTTGGTCGAGGCTCTTGGCTATTAAGCCATTGGCTGAGATGACTATCGGTACAATGATTGCCAAGCTCTCTTACTGACACATTATTATTAAGGTTCCGTACCTCCGAAGGGAAAACACAACCCTTATGGAATCAACTCCTGTCCGTAATGGTATACCAAGACCATTTTTTTTTTCAAAAACTTTCAGCTGTAAAAGAAATCAAACTTGTAATTCATCTCATATCGACTTTCAAAACCAATAGAGAATCAAGACCTTGTATCATAAAATTTGGCAAAGGCAATGTATTTACAGCGCATGAGAAATATAATCATAATTAATATATAGTAAGTTAATTATTATTGAACTTATCAATTAGTACATTAATACCTGCCAAATATCTTAATAAGCAATACACGCGGATGGATAAGTATGATATTTGGCGCAATTCAAGTTTATATATATAGGGTAGAGGGGTAGAGTCAAGAAAGCTAAAATTTATGTAACTTTAAATTTATAGAATTTTGGACAAATTTTGAGGACTGAGCGAACACCCATGGACTTAGATAAGTTTGTACGGAACCCTCACACTTGACTGTTTTTTTGGGCACACCGAATGTAGTCAAACATATTTTCTTTCATGTCCATAGTTAAAACGCCAGTTATCCCGCAATTCAAAAGGCATATAAATAGAAACTATACATCACAGAGCTCCAGATTCAAAACATTTATATGTAACATTCCATTTCGGTGTCCGTTCCTAGAACCACTAAGACCTATTTCCTTGAACCATAAGTCATATTCCCATTAAGCTGTGCCATGGAAACTTGGCACTATTTTAGATATATTTTCTTTAGAAACTAAGAATTGGCAGACATTTTTAAAATTTATTTGGTTGTCGCGAATACGTATCAAACTGCTTTGTTTTTTTTTTAACAATAGACTTTATTTTGAGCCATTTGGAGTCGAAATGGGGTCAGAATGCGTGTCTCAATTTAAAGGGCGCGACAGTTGCACGAGGTCTCGGGTTTGATTCCCGTGTTTGGCAAAAAGTACTATTGGGTATTTCTGAAAGAAATTTCTCAGTAGTAGCCCAGAGTTTGGAAGTATATAAATATATATATATGTATATATATAATATATAAAAGGATAAACTAAATATAACTTACATATATTAACCTCCAGTTGTCATCCCTATCTATAAGTTTGGAGTTTTCTAAAAAAATAAGTAATATTTTTTTCTCAATAACAAACTGCATTTTAAAGTGTCAATGTTGTGATACCCGTGCCTCCAAAAACACGTAGAGGTGTTAGCCGTGAGTCGTGATAGACTATAGGAGTGTATTCGTGTACTATAATTATAATATCCAGAGTGGATCTGCTCTGGAAATCTTAATAATAGATAGATAGATAATATAGATAGATAATAATATTATAAAGCGGAAAAGTTTGTTCGTTTAATTGCACTAATCTTCGAAAGTATGCAGTGCTTCTAACTTTATAATCCACCTAGGATTTGGATGAAATTTTGTATGAAAGTAACTTGATGTTTGAGGAAGGTTATAAGCTACTTTTTACCCGACTGCGTAAGAGGAGGATTATGTTTTTACCGTAATAAAGTCCACAAGAGCGAAGTCCGGCGTGATTGCTATTATTATACAACGTGTAATTTAAAGGGTATATACATACCAAGTGCACGGCTAGTGCAAACGATATGGCAAGGGTTTTCTAATCCTATGTCTACATGTGTGGAATATATAAGAAATTTCAATACATTGATACCAGAAACCGAACTTTTCAAATTAAGAAGAACGAAGAGAATCATCGTTTTATTGGCAAGTGACGTGGAAAGTGATGACCCTCATAGTGCTGTGACACGTTTGTTATTATTGGTATTCAAGAAACATACGAAACCATAAATTTGGGTTCAATTCTATAAGTCACTTCTTTTGAGCTGAAACTTTGCATAGAGACTCCATACCAGATGTTGTCTTCAGTCCTTTTGGATAGATATGGCGTTTCCGTTACACGTTGTAGAGCATGAGTGTATGGAAGAGAGAGTATATCAATATACTTAATATCGGCCTGAAGATTTATAAGAACTAGGCAATGAACCTTCTAACTAAAAAGCAAAGAAACCAGTCACCACTCCTAAACCATCATCATCTAATTAGCATATTGAAAATTATATCCAGATCGGTTCCATTCTAACCGCAAGAGTTACCACGGCCTCGGAACACGAAGGGCATATGATGGAACACGGATGGGTTTTAGTCAGTAGAAGTCTGACACACCCTCTTGCTTCGCCCAGACCGGGAGGCAGTCATAGGATAATTTCCCACCCTAAAAAATCGGTTGTCCGTAAAGTCGGTTTACTGACGATAGTTGAACGTGACAACGTTATAAGAAAATACTGATGGAATGGTTGCATTTTTCAAAATTAATTTTATTTGTTTGATAGATATTTTGTATGGACATAAAGAAGGAGGTAAATGGAAATCACTATTGAATTGATCAAGTTACATTTATTTGTACGCATAAATACTTTAATGTACATAGTTTTTACAAGTATGAATTTGCTTTCAAACGCCTCAGAGCGATGGAACGCCTCAGAGCGAGGTAACGCCGCATGAGTCATATATTTTCGTGCGTGTAGCCAGCTTCATCGAATTATATGAAATGAAATATTTATTCTGTAAATTGGTTATAAATAACACTTTTACACGTCATGTTTTTTTGCGTGTTTAGTTTAGCTAGATGAGGCCGGTATTTCCTAACTGACTACACTGAGAAGAAACACCGAAACAAACTCAGAGGTCAAAGTCTCTTTTAAAGTCCAGACAATTTGTATTTGTATATGAGAAGCATGTAGGTTCATGTCTGTGGTATTCTTTTGAGGAAATAACCACGCAAAGGGGATTGCCCACCCATCATAGTGCGTTGGGCCCAGAATGTACAGCGAATAATGGAACACCAGTTGTGTATTTTAGAATCTTATGTGTATCGGAAATATAAAAAATATACCGAAAATGTGGCCATTGTTTAAAAAAAATGGATTGCTTTGATATTCCTCAATATAAAAAAAGTGTTTTAACGACGGTAAATCAAAGATTTATTATTGTTTGTGTGCTTGATGTTATTAATATATTTTATTATATTTATCTTAATTATAAAATAAAATAAAGCAAGTTTTTTAGTGTGTAATGCACACATCTATATTTTCATCATTTTCATATATGACTAATATATTATCCAAAAATGGCGCAGGAGGGAAACTAATTGTTTCATATCTCGCCCATCCTACATACCAGAGCACTCGCGTCGTTCTGTATTTGCAGCTCGGGTATAATTGGGTAGAAATATCTCCGTTTCATTAGTGGCATCTGAAGAAGGGGTGCAGATTCTTGTACAAAATGTACAGCTGCCCGATCAGCTCTCTCCCAGCATGGATGACAGATGTGGCTTGAGATTGATATCTAAAAAAAAGAAAACAAGTATCCTATCAGGTGGATATACAATATATTTAGCATTGATACACATTTACAAAACACATATTAACAACATGATAACTTAGAATACCATACTTTGCATTTGTTTATTATTTGAAATAAAACCCACTTTCGCGGTTGAATCCATTCTATGATAACATTTATAATATGATTCTCCCGTTCAGTATTTGTCTGTAACAAATGACTTCTAATTTTTCTGTTTGAGCGGCCACAATAAATAAATACAACTATTTGTATGGCTAACACCTTCTGTTTCTTGTTGTGGAGTAACAAGACTGGTCCTCCCAGTAGTTGTGGCAAACAAGATCGTTGGATACCTAAAACAATATTACAATCTCTAAGTTATGTTATGACACAATAATGTAGGTAACACATGTATGTATGTTTTTAAACAATTATTATTTACCAGTTATGGCGCAATCCATTGCTGTAGCACAGTTACTTGCTCGGGCTCCAAAATGTGACTTTGAATTCCCGTCAGGGTAAGGCCACAGTTAACACAATGTTCGTTGACCATTGTTAGTTATTCAGTGTATCTTCATACGAATAAATGTTTTTCAATTTCAATTATTAGTCGAAATCCAAAACGAATACGGCAGAGATCCTGATTCTAAAGCAAAAGTCGTCGTTGAGGGTGAGAACCAAGTCCGTATAACAAAGCCAAAGTTGTCGATGAAAAATCAATAATTAGTCCATGTTTTATAAGCCGCGTCGTAATAACAAATCGAGTATCAAGAAAAAACACATCAACACTAAGCGAAAACAAAATGTGACATGACGTGAATAGAATATCTTTTTATTTTTGACAAACGAAGAAAGTGTTGTCATTATGAAATAAAAATATACAAAACACTATAACGAATAATCGATTTATTCTACATTACATTATAATTCATACAAGTAAAACGTTGGTTTAATGCTCATCAATCCTTTTTTATAACTACTGTTTGTGCAAAGTCCAAGATGTATTACGTTTAATTATATTGTATTATTTATTTATTACTATAAAATTAATATCCGTGAAAAAATCGATAAAGAGTGTTTTAAGTAGTGGCAACATTTATCTACAAGAACGTTTTAGATTTTTATAAAAGTACTTTTTTATACAAAATATTATTCATTACAATGGCGCTCATTAGAATGTATGTAAAATTCATGATATGATATTAAAAAAATAATGGTAATTGTAATTTCTTTCAAAAGAAGTGTCCATACTGAGCCCAGGATGGGCAATGCACTTTGAGCGGACCTGTCCAGACAGTGCAAGCATTAGTCAGTTATCGTGTAGCTCAACTTTATAATAAGACGTTGTCACGTCAAAAAAAAAACTGAGTAACAGTATTACATGGAGCTACTGTCATTTAACCTAGTTAAATGACAGTCGCTGCATATAAAATACTGTTCACTTTCCAATAGCTGGATAACACGAGACCCGGTGGCAAAACTGGTGTCAGATTTTCTGGTTTCTCCCCGTAACGACTGTCAAATATGTGCAAATGACAGCCAGGACCAAGGACTTATCGTGCTTTCCGAGGCACTGTGGAACCTTGGACTAACCTCGGCAAGTGTTGCCTAACTTGTTGTGGTTATGGTGATAATAGTACATTTTGATACAAGTGGAGAACGTTTGTTATTGCAGCCGAGGCGGAGTTACGCCCGAGCCACAAGGCGAGGGGTTATGGAGCCGAGTACTGCAGTAATAAATGTCCACGTGTATCGACGTTTTTCAATACACTTTCTAAGAAAAATACTTGCTCCGAAAATGACGACGCATTTTTATTTGATTTCTATTGAAGGAAATTATGCAAAGTTGCCGTATATTTTAGCTTCGATTTAGATGGCAACAGGCTATTGCAAGCATTTTGAGCCTCAATCACAATATCTGGCGGCGGAGCATCTAAATTGTTCTCAACAGAACTTAAATTCAACATACTCACACAAAAAACACAAATTAATAAGATTTAATTTACTTTACCCCGCGCTTTACCTTCGCGGGTTAAAGGAGAAGCAAAGGTATGAAGCTGCAAAACAGTCTGATATTAAAATAAAATTGTTTGTTTTTTAATATTTAGAACACAAATAAATGTTAATTTGTTGATAAAACCAAAATTATTTTATAAATAATAATGTTTATTTCTGATTTCTGTTCATAAACACAATTTTAATTTTTAATAAATATAAGGTCTTAAAAACGTGCGAACCTTTGCTGTGAAAAAAAAAAAACAATCCCCGCCGAATATAGGGAATTGAATAGTTGTTTAATATTCTCTGTGGCAAATTCTGGAATGGTAAATCCTCGTGTGTGAAAAATGAAAAAATCCACAAGTGTGAAATACATTGCATGTTGAACCTAAGTTATCGTAGTGCGATAAGAGCCAGATTTCGAGGAAGTGTATTGAAAATAAATAAACTAACTACGTAATGATGATGTTTTTAGTATATCTCAGAGACAGAATTATTCTGGAGTATTATTACAACAAGGAAATAAAATTTCTGAGACGGAAGGCTTTTGGCATCTATTCTTCATTCGTCCCAAATTTTTGTCCCACATGCCTAAAAATTCTTTGTTATAAATCACAAACACTTTAAAGGTCCAATAAACCAAAATAATAACGTACTTGTTTCAAATTAATAAAACAATAATAAAAACAATTCTAAAGATTTAGGTACCCAATATCACAATCCAAACCACAGAAATGGTATATAATTTATAATCTTGTAATTACCACCAAAAAGTAAGTTTGATACATACAAAAAAATATGGACCGAAGAAAGAATATATAAAATAGGAAACGGGAATATTACAATTGTAAATCTATATTGAGACAAAGGAAGCATACTGTTTGGGACGAATCAGGATTTTTTTAATGTAGGACGAAACCCAGTGAGCGAAATGAAGAATAAATTGAATAGCCTTCGGACTCGAATTTCTGACTCACAGTAAACTAAGGTAACTGACTCCAAGCAAAGTAAGGTATGTGTATATCAAATACTACCTATGTTATAAAAAAATCGTTCTTTATCCTTTTCACCAGTATCTCACTTTAGCTTCAAGTCTAACGTAAATATTTGAATGCCACAGACGGTGGATGTTGGCTGTCGGGAAATATACGGCATAGGGGAGACATTCTTGTAAGGAAATTTTTAAATCAGAGGATCTCATGTAATTTTGCGCACATTTTGCTGTATATAAGCAAACTATGTACAGTGTGTTTATTATATAATATCGACATCTTTAGAGAACAGTCGGGTTTTATAATTTGTCTGAGTGACTTTTCTGTTTGTTTTTTTTTTATGAACGCATAGCGTGAACGTTTATCATTCACGCTTCAAAATGAATTGCAATTTAAAATGCTTTTAAATTTATATATTGATGACACGTTTGGCGTAGGGGTTAAGTGTTTAACTGGTGTCCTGGGTGTCTGGGGTTAGATTCCCGCAACGAACATATAAATTTCCTTCTGGTTCACAGATGTTTGTTCTGGTTCTAGGTGTTTGTGCAAGTGAATGTTTGTAAACGTGGGTGCGTTTACAAACATTCACTTAAGATATAGGGTAAAATAAAATATATGAATATATAATTATGTGGTTTGAAAGACAGTACTGCATACTGTATTTGGCGGAATGCATTCAAGTATTTCAAGTATTTATTTGCAATCCATAATGTACACATACAGGTGGAATAAAATTATAAGAAACAATTATGGACCCTGTCGGGTACGGACGCTTTGTTTGATTTTCCACAATAGGAAATATTTATTTAAAATCCGATAATGTTGTGTCTGTGCTTTATATTGTATTTATAAATTATTATATGTAGTTATTATTATCATTCATTAATTTTTATTGTAAATATCTATTTATTTTTATATTTATTATTATATATATTTTATAATATCTGTTTCTAAGTTTCCACTAAAATAAATAGTGATTAACAGTGTAGCAGACACTGTTAATCACTTCGAGGTAAAATTAATAGTTAGGTACAAACACAATCAGCTGGACTGTCTAGCATCTGTTCAGAAGATTTGTAATTCAATGAATATTGAATTAAAATATCTACTGAACAGCTGATTCTAAAATACTTAAGTAGTTTTTATGTTCTACAAATGTGTTTCTACAGAATGTACTTCGAGGAGTGTACGCAGGAACTCCACGACCCTTCATCGCCCTTTTACTACTGGTGTACTAGACGTACTGCAGGGTACCATCCACACTTAGTCGATGTACAGTCTTGTCTTACTAAGCTTCTCCTCTACATTTATTGTGCGCACAGCCAAGATGTGGAACACTCTGCCATCTTTTATATTCTCTGCCACATATGACCCGTTGTTAGCCTTGAAAGGAAGAGTGAACAGGCATCTTCAGGGCTCACTCGTTCCATCGTAGACCTCATCTAACACTTACCATCAGGTGTGATCGGAGTAAAAAAATTTAGGTATAAACATAATCAGCCTATATTGTTCTCACTAACTGCTGCCTCCGTGGTCGAGTGGTTTAGGCGTTTGCCTTGTGACCTGGTGGTCGTGGGTTCGATTCCCGCGGGAAGCATACTTTGTAAAGTTTTTTCCAGTTTGGCTAGGACATTTCAGGCCTGAATCACCTGATTGTCTGAAAAAAAGATGGTTCCTTGCTTCGGAAGGCATGTATAAGCCGGTGGTCCCGATCGCCAAATGACGGTCGTCAAAATAGACCACGTCTGAGACCCTTGAGGCGATCTAGAAACTCTGACATTAGGGCGTATGGGGCCGACCTTGCTACCCACACGATAAAGAAGAAGAATTGTTCTCACTATACGACTCTGGCCTCCTCTCAGTCAAACAGCAAGGACCGTAATCCACGACGTTGGACCAGTATAAGTAAGTAGACAATGATTATTATCTACATAAGAAACTATTACAAAAACGTTATTTAGTCAAATAACACCGTAATTGAAGTCGATATCAATAAGTCCTATTTAATTAAATTTGAAGTAAGAACCTAATACGTACTTAAACAAACTGTTAATTTCTGAAATACATCGCTTTGTAAATAAAATAACACAATTTTGCTTTCACGCCCCGATGTCACATAACTTAGGTTCATATTCAGTTATTAAAGAAATAACTTATAAATATATTTTATGATTTTAATTTCCAAAAGCCTAAGGCATAAGTTGTAATAGATTATTATCTCCACTTTTGTTTGCGAGGAGGTATAATCTTTATCATAGTTTGAGAAAAATTAATATCTGCCTACCTATCTGGTAAAGGATATTTATTACTCACAGCTTCGCTCGCATGAAAAGGGTTTTTTTCAGCAAAAATATCGTACCCTATATTTATTTATTTATTAAAACTTTATGAAACACAAAATGTACAAAGGCGCACTTAATGCCATAGGCATTCTCTACCAGTCAACCATGGGTGGTGAAGAGATAAGATGGCAGGTGCATAAAAAAAAAAAACTAAGTAGATAATATTTTCAACGTAAAAGTTTTATTACAAGTGTATATAAACATATACTTCTAACTAGAATAAACTTACATACATATTTATCATAATACATACCAAAAATATATTATATATATATATAATAATAAAACGTTATAGAAAGTGGGTTCTGAAAACTCTGCTTCCACTATTTGTTAAGAAAATAATCCCGCAACTTTCTCTTAAATGCATATTGATTGGTGGCCGTCCTGATATCGAGAGGTAGTGCATTCCACAGAAGAATAGCCTGTATATAGAAGGAAGAATGAATAAAAACAGAAATATGCGAAGGACAGAGTAAGAGAAGATTATTGGAAGAGCGCAGATTTTTAGCGTGTGAGGAACATAGAAATTGAAAATGAGAAATAAGGTAAGAGGGAGGGGTAGGAGAGTTCAGCAAAGAGAAAAGCGTAGTCAAAGCGCGCAAACTTCTTCTCTGGCGAATGGGCATCCATTTGAGCTCGGTCAATTATTTTTTTAAATTAAATATGAACCGGATACAGTTGTTAAGGAGCCTATCGAGCTTATCCAACAAGACCGCATTCAAGTCAAAGTAGCACACGTCACCATAGTCGATAATAGGGAAAATTAAAGTTTGCACAAGCATTGACTTGGTTTTTGCAGGTAAAAAGTTCCTCAGACGATACAGACATCGCAAAGTCCCGTTGACTCTTTGACTGACACCGCAGACCTGACTTTGCCAGCTAAGCATAGAGTCAAGACGCAAACCGAGATCTTTAACGCTAGAACTAATAGGGATGACGGCACCATTAAAAATGATTGGAGGGAGCGAACTTACTGTCAATCTACCGATCATACGCGAGCTTCCAATCACAATGGCCTGACACTTGGAGGGGTTTACAGACACCCCAAATCTATCAGACCAGCTTTTGATAGCATCTAAATCTCGATTTACATCTCCTATAGCGTCTGATAAACTTTCCACCCGCGCAGATGCATACAACTGCAGATCATCAGCATAAAGATGATACGAACACCGAAGATAGAGAGTTATAAAGTTTATGAAGATTGAAAATAATAACGGAGAAACTAATTACTCATTGTCAATATAGCTTTATATTGTTGAAAGAATTTTTAAAATCGGTCTTGTATTTTATGAGTTTATTGATAACAAACGAACAAAAACACAAATATTTTCTCTTTACAATACAGGCTAAGAGGATCTCGTGGCTAAATAATAACAGGCTAATGGGTCGATTTTAGAGGTTAAGCAATTCTTGCCGAGGTTGGCCTGTGGATGGGTGACCATCTTAACATATCAAAACTCATCCGTGCATCGGAAAGCACCTTAAATAGTATGAACCATCATGGTTGCATTGACACCTACATATTTCCTATTCACACTCACAAACACACCCCAACTCACATACAAACACACACACACACACATACACACACACACACACACACACACACAGATAAAGCATGCATAATTATAGATTTTTATGTTTAAGTTTTTATGTTAACTTTAATTAACCGACTTCAAAAAAGGAAGTTCTCAATTCGTCTTGAACTTTTTGTTTTTATGTATGTTACCTCATAACTCGGAGACGGATAAACCGATTTGAAAAATTCTTTTTGCGTTTGAATGGGTATACTTTTTAGTTGGTCCCATTGTTACGAAATCAGGATTTGATGATGGGATCTTGGAGAAATCGAGGGAACTCTTCAAATATTATAGGCACACCTATAGCGTTTTGGGTATTTCTCAATACTCAATACTCAATTATTTAATACCTTGAGCAGTTGCTTCCGAAAATTACCATTTGGGGAAGTTGAACTGATGATGAAGACCACAGATGGCCACTGAAACTCCTCAATAATAAGTATTTCGTGAACGGCTATGCATCGGGAAAAGCAATATTTTGTAAAAGGTGATAAGTTGTTGACATTATGGCTTTTGTAACTAGATAAATTACAAACCGACCCACTAAAAAGCATGAAAAAAATTTTTAGCAAAAAATAGAACCGACTTCCGAATAACTTTAATTTCGGTAGTCGGTGTCATTAGTTTTGTATTTTCTTTTTTTTGACACTGCCTTCCGAAATTAAAGTTATTTTTGGCTTTGTAGTGTTTTGATATGGAAGTGGGTTCTATTTTTTGCTAATTTTTTTTTTATTGTACATTAGCGAGGGCAAAGATACTGAAAACAAGCTTTGCCTAGCTCAGAAGTCAGGGTTACAATCTACAGTGTATCATTATAATTATTGATGTTAATAAAAATATTTGTATTGAACGATGTTTGTGGTTTAGGGATGTAAATTTTAAGAAATTTATCAATACTTGAAAAATTTTATTATTATTTTTCGGAAAAATAATGGAAAAATATTGTTTAAAGTATAATTTTACTTTGAATAAGGGTCAAAATGCTTGAGCCATAGGGCCCGAGTGTGCGTCTCGCCGGCTGATAGATTCCTCGCGTGACTAGAGGGCTGGCCCGTTCGTTGCCTAAAGAATTAGTATTGCCATACAACGTGACAATGCTGCTAGTATTAATAGTGCTTCGACGTTACAGTAAATAGTCAGGTTTATCAATGTATTTTGCAGTGGTAACTCAAAACTAAACAAAAAAAAATAATACCAAAAGAAGTAAATCAAATTACGAATTAAATGGTGTATTATATTTTTTTATTTTAAATTTAAATATGTACGTCCAAAAAAAGGAAAAAAAGGAGGAAATTTTAACCATGTTTCCCTTTTTACGAACAATACATCTTCGGTTGGTGGGTTTTCATCTTTCTTCTAAATAATATGAGCAGATCATCAGAACTGATAAGATGGTGCCAAAGCACAAAATATTTTTCCATAGTGGATTTTCTGTTCAAAACATATCAGGACTCCGGATACTGTGGTTGCTAAAGCAATAAATTAATCAACATCCTTCTTCTCATTTATCGAACTATTTTTTATTGATAGTAGGCTCGCGTTTAATTACTTACAATGATGATGTGGTCAAAGATTTAGCACGCTTACCTAGAAATAACCTATTCATTCTTGACTTAAAGACCTCCAGATTATAGCTATCAGATTATAGCTCCTTAGCCATACGCACAATGAAAGTACTCCCAAAACGTTTTGTGCGTATGGGTGGGATGACCACCATGTAAGGATGGCGCATTACTGTTTGTCTTTTAGTTCGATGATGAAACGGGCTTAGTGTTGTACGAAATTAGTCTTCGACCTCACCATTACTTACCATCAAGTGATATGGTGGTCAAACGCGAGTCTACTATCAATACAAAAATAAAAAAAACTACCTTGCTTTGAAAAAAAAAAAAAGAGTTTGAATTCGATGTCGTAATGCAGTTAATCATCCAGTAATTATACTTAAGTTTGTAGTATTTTCAATTTAAATATTGTATTATATATTGTATTGTAGTATTTAAATATTAATAACTAGCTTTTGCCCGTGACTTCGTCCGCGTGGAATAGTTACTTTGGGCTAACGTAAAATTTAACCCCGATTTTGAAGCATTCTTCATTGGCGCTCCGCTCCTATTGGCCTTAGCATAATGAAATATAGCATATAGCCTTTCTCTATAAATTGACAATTTAATTAAAAAATAATTTTTCAATTCGAACCAGTAGTTCCTGAGATTATCGCGTTCAAACAAACAAACAAACTCTTCAGCCTTATATTATTAGTATAGATAGCTGTTACCCGCGACTTCGTCCACGTTTCCGTCGTTTTTCGTAAAAAAAAGTACCCTATGTCCTTCCTCACGGTTCAGTGATTTTCATGTAACAGACAGATTTACTTTCGTAATTTAGTAGGGAAATATAATATGTCAATCTATAATACTGTTGAAAAATATCGCAATACCGAACCGCACAATATTATTGTTAATAGCTGTGCCCGCGATTCCGTCAGCGTGTAACTCCTTGTGTGTTATTAAGTTAATGTATCGGTAATATTGTTTAGATCATGTTCACATGAGGCTTAAGTACCTATAGAACGAAAATACTTCAGCGCAAAGCTTCCGGGTAAACTATGTTGAAAGTTGACCCATCCAGCACGTGAACATAAAGATTTATAGAACTGCTAACCCGGGAAAGAGCGACGTACAACTGACCATGCGAGAAACAACTGACACCGAGATCTATTCCAGCAACACGCAAAGTCTGCCCTTGAGCCTTATTAATTGTCATTGCATAACACACCGATACTGGGAATTGCGTTCTTTTAAATTGGAATGGAAAATTATTTGGTATTATGGGAATTCTGGGAATAAAGACGGTTTCTCCTGCACCGCAACCTGTTAAAATTTGAGCCTCGATTATATTTTGTTGCAACTGGGTTACTTTTAGCCGAGTTCCATTGCAAAGTTGTGGTGGTTTTAAATTTTGGAGCAGAATAATAATCAGAAAGCTTCGAACTGCTAAGCTATCGGGAGTTACACGTGTTATTGTGAGTCAACCATAAAAGATAGATATATGCTGTCGTGGGATATTTTTTATATAATTTTAAGGAGAACATTTCCGTCATGAATGATTTCTATGTAGCTTTAGCCATTAAGGTTGCACTCGCGACGGAAGCTTAAAAAATGGAGTAACTTCTCCCGTTTTCCCAATATTTCCCTTCACTGCTCTGCTCCTATTGATTATAGCGTGATGAAAAGTATACTATAACCAGCTCAGGAGTATGAAAAATAATTGTACCAAGTTTCGTTAAAATCCGTCGAGTAGTTTTTGTTTCTATAACGGTTATACAGACAGACAGACAGACAGACAGACAGACAAAAATTTTACTGATTGCATTTTTGGCATCAGTATCGATCCCTAATCACCCCCTGATAGTTATTTTGTAAACATATTTCATGTACAGAATTGACCTCTCTACAGATTTATTATAAGTATAGATTAATTAATATTGTATATCGTGTTGCAGTATTTAAATATTTTTACTTGTAAAATTTTTCATGCTAAAGTCTGGAAATTAAATTATTCAAATAGGTATTCATTGCAATCTATCTATGTACAAATACAGGTAGTGTATAATTTAAAATTTTAAATTATGGAACATGCCAGGCACAGAAAAAAATAAAAGAGATAGGAGAGAGGAAGCACTATGATCGATTATCCATAATAGATACTAATATTAACAAAAAAGTATTTATTGTATTTATTAAATTGCTTAACTAAGAACTACATTACTAAAAAAAAACATCCCTTATTTCTGGTTGTACATGTTTGTCGGTACGCTTATGCGCCTTCAATTTACGAGTCATATCTATCTCTTATGATTATATATGACGTCACACTCACAGTTGGAGATTGAAACGGATATTTTGCAGATATATCGTCTGCGACAGACCGCCGTCTGACAGTTGGGGTAGTTGAACAGTTACAAGGATCCGAGGGATTTGGTTTAATACACAAGAGTTTCGGTACTAGTAACTCGATCTACGCAACTAAAAGTCTGATAGGTTTGAATGGTTCGAGAGGTAGAAGAAATCCAAGAAAAGATGGATGGATTGTGTGAGAAATAAAAAAGAGTAAATGATGCAGAGACGTCTGACGTCGGCGCAACACGTTTCCTTCTTCCATTCTCCCTTAGAATGGAAGAAGAAAACGTGTTGCACCGATCCCAAGTAACTGGGATAAGGGTAATCTTAGGGGATAATCTTCCTAAGATGATGTTGAACTCGTTCCATGAATAATTTGGTTTTGGTTATAACTGGATTTACGAGTCAGTATATTTATGACATGAACTTGATGAACGTCTTCATTATAGTACAGACCCAGCGGGTTCCATAAAATTTTATTACGAAACAATGTAAAAAAAGGAATAGGGTAGTTTCCGAAAATATTTTATTTAGTCCGTCACGTAGCTTAACAAAAAACATGGGACACGTATTTTTTATTTTTTCTCGTAATTGAAAAATTAAGACGATATAGTGAGTTGAAATTTCTCGTGACATCACACTCCGGTATAATTCTTAGCACTGTGTGATGTCAGCAACCCCCAATCCTGTACTTTGAAGCTCTAGTCTTTGTGAATTTTTATTGACTTGAAAAGGCAAAATTACGTGACTAATATTTTTTGAAAATCTACCAATTGGACCAAATAGAATAATTGTTTTGTAACACAGGAAACTACCCTATCGTTTTAAAGATATAACGCTAGTTTATATATATTTTTTAACATTATTAAGGGAAAAGTTTATTTGTTTGTTACAACGTGCTAATGTTCTAAAGTAATGGTTGTGTTTACATCGAATTTGGTATAGAAGTAGCTGGAAGTTTGTGGAAGGTTATACGTTAGTTTCGAGACTACAAAAGAAGGAAATTTATGTTTTTATCAAGTCCACGGGAGCGAAGCCCTACGCGACTCTTAGTTCCTTATAATAACACTGTCGCGCTTGCCTATGACTTGGAGATATTAAGTGATATTTCTTGAACGCATTCGGTTGATATATAGAGGCAATACCAGGGGAACTGTAAACCACTCTGGGTGTTGTGTTACAGTAATGATACAATTTTCTTGGTAAATGCTATCGCTACACTTTGTTAAGTCGAGCTCACACTGCATTAATTTTATCGAAATATTGTACGTTGTCGGGTCCCAATCTGGTGTGAATGTAAGTTATCTAAACAGTCATTTTACTTGAACATTACCTGTACAATGTTTATGTTGTACAAAATGTTTTTTGCTTGCGCTTGACTACTCTCTCACGTCATGATGGTAAGCGATGATGTACTCGAAGATATATCGAAGTAATCTATTAACTCTTGACTTAAAAAGACTCTCAGATTAAAGCTATCAAGAAACACAGACTCTTGCCGGAAATTATAATCCCTAGCTATATGCACAGTGAAAGTAGGTACTCCCAAAATGTTTTGTGTTTACTGGTGGGATTTGATCACTCTTTCGCATGATGGGGCGATGATATAGTCGAAGATGAAGCACGCGTACCTGGAAGAGGCCTATTCACCCTTAACTTAAAGACCAGGTTATGGCTATCAGGAAACACATACTCCAGCTTAGCTAAACTTAGACTCCAGACTTAGCTGCATGCATAATGAAAGTAGTTTCCAAACGTTTGTGCGTATAGGTGGGATGTTCACTCTGTAACGATAGCGCATAGCCGTTCGTCTCGTAGTCCGATGATAGAACCAATCGATGATTTTGTTTATTTCATTATTTTTTGTACAGTCTGTTAAAGGACATTGTTCCAGCTCCATACATGTCATGCCTAAGAATCGTCCGTATTTCCTGAAATCGGTGGAGATTCAATACTCTCTCTGGAAAAAATCCCGTAAATCAGCAACACTAGCTACCCAATAGACATTTTTTACGGCACCACGCATTCGTTAATCGTAACCCACCTATTTATTTTGAATTTATTTATTTCAAGTGTCCGTGGAATACTAAAATATGTTTCAAGCAGTATAAAAAGAAATGAAAATTATCATATAATTTTTATCCATATCGGTTCATAGGCTAAAATCGAACAATGACCTTTATAATATATGTTTTTTGTTTTAATATCTTTAAAGAAAAGTAACTCGTAAGTCGACCTGAGCTTGTCGGCTGCGTAACCGGACTTGCCTAGGCCTTGCCTTAATTATAATAATTAAAGCCTCCAGGCTAGGCTTACATTTAACTTTCGTAGCCTAACCTATTTAGTAATTTGTAACAAGTTCTGCCAGAACTTAGTTCTCACAAAAAAGTAAAAAATAAGAAATATATAATAGCTAAAACCTAGGGATCTTTAGGTCAAGTGTGAATAGGTGACTTCTGAGCGTGCTTCATCTTCGACTACATCATTGCTTACCATCAGATGACATGGTGGTCAAACGGGAGTCTATTAACAATGAAAATAAATGAATTTAAAAATACATTTTATTTAAAAAGTGCATTTATTTTACATTTTGTTATTTTATACTTAATTGTGATGTGTGTTTGCCGTATGAAGTGTGATGTGTGTTCTGTGCGTGAATGTGATGTGTGTAATGAACGTAATGAAAACGGTTGGGAGCAGAAAGAGAAAGTAGAGTTGATAAGAGAGTGTTGTAAGGAGAAATCCGGTTTTATCGTAATTTTTATTGAATAGGGAAAGTTTAATTTCCTGTTTATGTACTTCGTAAGAAGGTATATAGTGCATAAGTCCACAAGGGCTTTCTACGTTCCTTTTCCCTCATAGTCGGATGGGAGCGCAAGCCATCATGACTATACTGTATTCAGGAAGCCGTGAGATAAAAGGTAAACAAACCATAAAAAGGGTACTTTAAAGGTCACGATTGATGAAGTGAATATATTTTATAAAAATAACTACGGAATAAAACGCTGACAACACTGTAAATGATATTTTAGAATGATGTCTGTAGAACTTATGAAATTCTTTCAGACTTATTTGAATTCGAATATCATAAATGCCTTAAATTATTTTCTTAATTTTGATTAATTATTTATTAAATCGTTTACATGTAAAAACACCCAAAACAGACTTGATTCCCAAACTTCGAACGCATTTTAATACTACTAAATTATATACCATAGGTACTGCGAACATTTTACATAAAAATGTGACGTTTTGTCATCGGTCGGGTTATATCCGCCATCTTTACTATCGATCAACTTGTTGATAAGCTTCCAAATATTTTCGTTGAATTCTTGTTATTCCGTTGTTACTTTTGTTGTTTTCATTAAGTTTCTTATTTTGTTCAGTTTAAAGTTATTTGTTGATTGTTTTGTTTTTGTTATATTGACATTTTCGTGCTAAAAACATAAGTGAACCTGGACCAAACAGCGCTTGCAGATTTTCTTCGCCGAAGAAATAGCGATTAAAGAAAACTCCAATGCATTCAACGGAAACGGTGGCCGTTATTAATGTGTTTAAACACGTAGAAGAAACGTGGCCGAAGGATTCGTATCGTTGTATTCGTACAAAACCGATATTATCAATAAAGCCGCTGAAATTATGGGAATATCACGAGCCACTGTAAACAGGTTTATAAAGGAAAAAAAAAACACAGGTTGCCTGAGATCACCTCCACCACCATCACCGAGACTAACGAAGATTAACACTTTAACCAATATAGATTTGGATGGAATACGCCATAAAGTACACATGTTTTACTTTAACAATGAACTGCCTACCATTGATAAGGTGCTGGAGGCTGTAAATTCAGATGATACATTGCCCAGTTTTAAAAGAACTACATTTTATAAATTATTAATCAAACTCCAATTTAAATAATGTGAAATGTAGCCGCATGAGTGCACTCATTGACAGAAATGATATAGTGTTATGGCGTATCAATTTAAACACCATAACAAAATTAAGGAGTGAAGGCATAACATTTATTACACAGATGAAACTTGGCTTAATGAAGGTTAGTTTAAACATATTTTAAGACTTCAATCATAAACTTCAATTATTACATATGCCTGTATTTAATTACAAAGTTTGGCAGGACGAGTCAATAAAGTCAATGAAAGAAGCTCATCATCAAGGTTTATCCACTGGTTTAAAAAATCTAAGTGGAAAAGGAAAACGACTCATTGGTAACGTTTAATTTTAATACAACACATACATAGCATTCCTGACTATTGTCAGGAATGCTATGTATGTGTTGTATACAGGTATGTTAGGTATTCCTAACATACCTGGATTCCCCCGGGGTGGGCAGTGGTGTATAGTACACACCCACATTTCATCAGTTTATGTTGAAATCCCATAGAATAGGGGGCGAGTAAATTTTGATACAGACATAAATCAAGTTTCCGGATATTTATAACTCAATCATAATTTGTTTACAGGCTCAAAGTCAGGCTTTCTGGAAGGAGGAGAATTGATATTTGAAGCAAAGAAAGTAGTAATGTAGTTGACCGTTTCGTTATTCATGTTGGTGACAGTTCTTCAGAATTCTGTGAATAAATAATTAAATAAGAGAGATCTTTGGTTTTATTATTCTCATAGTTATGTACCTTCTAACAAAACTTGTGCATTTATTTGTACGGGTGAACAGAAACTAAATGCATAGTTTTTGATCATGGAGTCAGGCTTTCAGACAATACAACATAAGAACAGTATAGCTAGCTGCTAGGTACACAAATGGGAAACCTTACATTAAATTAAATAGAAATAAAAACAGTGAAATAAAAGTTTGAGAAACCTTGTTTTCTTTGTTTACACTTTCTCTCAAGCCCAGATGAATAGGGTATAGGGATATATAAGGCGTAGAACCAACCACGGAGTACAGTGCAGTAGAGTAAGCCATACGCACTTGAATAATAAATAGAAAAAAATATACAATATTTTAAAAACCTACCTAAAAACCCACCCTGCTCGTTCAGTCGCCCTTGCGCTCCGGGGCCGCGGTATCTCGTCAGAACATTCCCGCAACCCCGGAAACTGACATACCGTAGAACCAACAAATCTAAAGACATATCATATCATATCGCAATATCAATCAACCCACACTGGGCTTGCGTGATCACTTATGGTGTTATGGCCCAGTATCTCTCAGAGGCCTATGTCGCAATAGTGGCTACTTTATGGGCTAATTTTGGTACATTATATTAAAATAAACAAAAACCAGTTTATAAACAAACAAAATAAACATGTTAACACAAACAATTTAACTACCACAAAACTACAGCTTAAATATTACTAATTACCAAACATCAACTTAAAGTATACCCTTCCTTCGATCAATCCCTTTTCTTTACTCGATCCAATATTCCTCGTCCACATTTCACCAACGAACCCACATCGCTTATTCACTTAGCGTAACAGCGACCGAACCACTTCCCGCCTAGCGTCTAACTCCAGCGCAAATCTAGGAAAATCTCCTAATGAAACCATAGTGTGGGCAAGCCGTTACCAGATACGTCCGGTTATGTCGACGTGCAAGTGAAATATATCGCTGTGTGATGTATGGTACATACAGGATGTATTAAACTGAATGCGCGTTCATTGGTAGTGTTAAATAGGACTTGCTGCTTTAGAGTTCTAGTTTCTGGACTCAAGGATTGGTCTGCGATGTGTTTTTGTTATTAATTGGAATGGTGAAGAAGTAGGTACTATGAGTTTCAAATGCTAATAGGAATTCCAATGACCCTTATCTGTCAAATGTCACTCAAAAAGTACTTAATGGCAAAAATAGTAAGAGTTTATTTTACATTGTTTAACCAAGTCTCACATCAAATTTAAATATAATATTAAATTATTTAAAGTCGTAATTAGTTTTTTTAACATTTTACGTTTCATTTCACGTTTCTATCTATTTTCATTGTTGGCAACAATACGCCCGATAGTAAAGAGAACGCATGGCGCAAACGCATAGAAGTCATGACTCGCTTGGGGTTTAAAATGTATACACGTAGATTGGAAAAAAAATCAAGACACTGAGGCCCCCTAAAGCTGAAGGCCCCCGCCGCGCCGCGGGGTTTGTGTACCTTCAGCTACGGCATTGCATCCAGCATTGACACACAAACGAGGGCACACTACCCAGGCTACCCTAGGCTAGGCAGGCTAGTACATAGCTACATTTGGTAAGACAGGAAGCTGACCCTAACATAGTTGAGCTAAGCAGAGGATGATAATAATGAGTTTGCTGTCAGCTCAGGCTGAGTTTTAAATGGCCTACATCTAAAAACTCTTTACACAAAATTATTGAGATAAAGTGTGTGCAGGATGTAGGAGGCACATTAAAAATGCGATGTAGAAGATACTAATTGTATAATGATCAAGGTTAGGAAATACAATTTCTGAAGTGCAGAAGTACGTGTTTCCGGCGCGGTGACGGTGTTCCTCTCTATGGCGCGGCGCATGCGCCGTCGGCCGGCGGATACACTGCAATGACGTTAGCGCGGGTTGAGCGCGTTCCTTGGCTCACTTCGCAGCGATAGTGTTGTTACCATCGTTAACAAGTGAGTATAAAATTTTTTTAAAACAAATCTATGCATCTTGTCTCAAAACAGCACCACATATGTACATAAATCTACATGGCTCACTTACAATTCGATCAGTACGGATTGTATGTACCTACCTCAAAAATAACTTTGACCTCTGAGTTTGTTTGCTATTTCTACTTAGGGTAGTCAACGAGGACAACCCAGCTTCATCCAGTTTAAATTTACGAAAAAACATTGAATATTAAAGTGTTATAACGAATTTACAAAATAAAAACCATTATCATTCCACTTTACGTAAATCGATGCTGACTTAACGAACAAAGAAATAAACCTCGACAGACCCCAACAAAATAAACCAAAACAGAAATCGACTAATCAAAACGATATTAATCAACAATTCACAACTCAACCCTGGTCTACAGATCTTATGTATGCAAAGTTATTCAAGCTCCCGTTACCGCTTTATTAATGGCCGATTCTCGCGAAGAATATTCTCGAATGCCGGGATTTTTACGAAGACGGAGTACAAGATAATCTGAAGGATATAGTGGAAGTAGGAATATGTTATGGCGACGTGACGTGTTCGAGGTAGTTCAACGAGAGTAATGTTGGTAGTTTTATTTGTAAATTACCACTTGTAAAGCTTTCTCGCTGTTATGGAGTGCAGCTGTCGACGGTGGAATCTGGGCTTGAAAAAATTTATTAGATGTGTTGCTAGGGAGTTGCCTGCGCTATTTCTTTCCAGCATCTCAAAATTAAGGTTTAAATATTATTATGTAATATCACCAATATATCTGCTTAGTCTAACCGGTTGCAGTTGAGTACTACTGATTGACATGGAGCGAGTGCCTATACTTCCTCAACACAGTAACTGGGTAACACGACACTTCTTGGCAAGACGAGTATTAGATTTTCTATTACTATGAAATCTTATATAGGTATTTATAAAACTAAATTGCTGTTAGTATCGCTAAAACTAGAGAACGGGTGGACCGATTTCGTTGATTCTTTTTGTATCATATTCCCTCTCATTCAGCGAAGGTTTAAAAGATGAAATGAGATGGAAAAAAATATAGCGGTGCGAAGTTCGCCGGGTGATTATAAAAATGAACACAGCATCAATTTAATTGCAATATTTTTGTACTACCAAAAATCTTCCCAGGATAAACAGCTTTCTTTGTGCTACTTTAGACTACAATCTAACTCTGTGTCTAAGTCCATCCATATTCGATAAGCCATTAATATTAGTGCCGGGGTTGCGGAATTGTTCGAAAGAGTTACCGCGGCCCCGGAATACGAAGGGCAAACGACGGAACACGGATGAGTTCTAGTTAGTAAAAATCTGACATACCCTCCCGCTTCGCCCAGACTGGGAGGTAGTCATTGGATGATTTCTCATCCTTAAAAAGCGGGGTGCAGTACATCACCTAAGTCTGGTGAATATAATTATTAACACGTTCGCTGACAGTACGTCGTTAGGCGGGAAATTAAAATAGTGCGTTATGACAGTACGTCGAGGGACGGGCCACTTATATTTGCCACTTATTATGGAAAATTCTACTGTCATAATGTGGTGTCAGGGTAAGTGCTCACTGTCAGCGAACGTGTTAATGTACTATTAATTTGATTAGATTTTAAAATAACCTTGCTTTCTGAACTCTCTGCCGGCTTCTGTATTTCCTGCCACATATATTACCCTCAGCCTTTAACGCAAGAGTGTATAGGTATCTTCTAGGCTTGCCTGTTCGTATCGCATACTATCGAGTGTGATCGGGCTCTAGAGCAGACTTATTTGTAATAAAGAAATAAAACAAATTATCTATCAAATCGTTGTCAGTCTGGTCAGGTACATTCAAATTTGTTCGTTTCTTTCCTGAAAAGAACACGGCAAATATTAGTCTATCATCATGAAATAATAGTAAAATACATTGAAATTATTTTAATCCAGCTACACAATACACGAGTCAAATATCCTTGATTATTTTTGAAAATTAACCTAATTATCAATATTTTCATGTATATCGTTTCTTCAACAACTTTATCCCTTCAGGGTTATAAGTTAGGATATTCATGACGTAATTGTACTAAATTAGAACTTATATGTGGGAAGATAAGAATACTACAAAATTGCAAATTTCTCTTTGTCCCAAATTAAGGGGTGGTTTGTTGATTATTATTAGAACAAAAATTAATTATAATAAATTAATAGTTTAAAAATACGAGAAAAACACGCTTAAATAAATGCACGTAAAAACAATTAAGAAAACCGAAAACAGATTTTATTTATGTTTGTTATAACCTTGAAACCTGATCGTGTGCAAAGTCCATTACGTGGCCTTTCTCACAAGTGCAAACACGACTATGATACGATATTCCATCATGGAATGCCAGTGCCTATCTTCCGGCTTCATCATCAGACCTTGAAACCTAATCGTGGTCAAAGTTCAATACAAGACTTTTCTAAGAAATCCAAAACAGCTATGATACGATTTTCCATCATGAAGTTCCAGTTCATATCTTCCGGCTCCATCATCAGATCAGTTCGACAGTACCATATTATTGTATTGTCATCAGAACTACATACAGCTGCCAATTTTCATTACGCTACGACCCTTGGAAGATGGTTAAATTAGTTACCTTAGATTCTATTACATAGTTAGTTACATACAGGTCGACCTAATAAAAGCGTGTTAAAAATGTACATCGTTATGTCTGATACTAATAAAAGCGTGTTAAAAATGTACATCGTGATGTCAGACTACTAACAACCCGCCCTGTTCCTTCAAGGTACAGATGTACTCTCTATTTCTTATCTCTCATACTCCGAAGTCCGAAGGCACGGTATTCGTCCTAGCAAAGGTGAGACGGTACTTCACACCGGAACTGCTGCTCAACCAGTATCAAGCCCCGGTTCAGTCGTGTATGGAGTATTGCTCTCATCTTTGGGATGGATCTGCCAAATACCAACTGGACGCGCTTGAGTCTATCGAGAAACGGGCCAAAAGACTCATTGGCAACGATACACTGGTCGAGGCAAAGCTCCAGAGCCTTGAACATCGACGGCGAGTTGCTAGTCTATCGGTTACATTTCGGGGAGTTTGCGATGGAATTATACAATCTAATTCCTCCAAGCCCGTTCCATCATCGAACTGCAAGACAAACGGCGATGCGCGATCGTTACATGGTGGACATCCCACCCATACGCACAAAACGTTTTGGGAGTACCTTCATTGTGCGTACGGTTAAGGAGTGGAATTCCCTGCCGGAGTCTGTGTTTCCCGATAGCTATAACCTAGGTGTCTTTAAGTCAAGAGTGAATAGGTTACTTTGAGGTAAGCGTGCTCCATCTTCGACCACATCATCACTTACCATCAGGTGAGATGGTGGTCAAACGAAAGCCTATCATAAATAAAAAATAAAAGTCTGATACGACTGGAGAGAGATCCAGCGGAGGACCAACGGCTTAACGGGCTATTCAAGATACCGGGATATCATACCATCAACTTCCAAACTCCGAGTTACTACTGAAAAATTTCTAATAGGAGAACCAGATAGCAATCTTTGCCCGACTCGGGAATAAAAACCCACTTCAGTAGAGAGCTCACCATTCGCGCTTGCCACTAATAGACCAACGAAGCAGTTGATTAGAATTTTATTTAATAGGAACTGAAGTGTAGAAACATTGGTGGCCTGGTGCTGCATAAGTGAGCGTGCGTAACCCACAACCAATAGATTGCAATGCTCATAGTATATTGGATTCTGACGTAAGCAGTTCTCCATTGGTGTAATTGCTGTAAGGTGTTCCAATCCGAGGATAAACCAATAAGTTTGGCTCAATTTCCTTTCTAAACATCTATTTATTGTCTCATGGGAGGCATATAAATGTATACAAAAACAGCAAGCGAAACAAAAGAATATACAAAACAAAAAGCACATAAGTCCACTTCAAAGGTAAAGTATTTCACATTGAAAATAACAATCAACATTGTGGCGGTGTTATTTTTTATGCTCTCAATTATGACCGCCATGAAAAATGCTCGTCAATTTATCAGCACGTTTTGGCTGATGCTCGCATTTTTTTGTTTTTGTTGTAATTAATTAAAACAAAACATTTTTGCTGTACACATATACATGTAGATACTGAAACTTTCATGTGTTGTTTTGAAACATTTTGTTTTAATTTGTGCCTTATTAGTTAAGATTAGTAAACATTTCAAGCACGGGACTTTTATAATATCTGGCTTTTACTAAGCCTTCTATACATACAAACCTATATATTAAAAAGTGAAGCAAAAGCTGACCCCATTTTTACAAAACACAGCAGATAGACGAATATGAAATTTGGCATAATTAAAGATTGTATGGAGAAGGAATGAAGAAAGCTAATATTATTTTTAAATAATGCATTCAAAATAATTTAAATAAGGATACAATCATTGCATAATTACCACGATTGTGCACGATGACATCGGTATTGATAAACACAGACAATCAATTACAATAGTATTGTAATTTATGTGATTATGTTGCATTAAATCCGATTGTATTGGTTGTACAGTCATGAAGTATAAATAGAATGTATGTAATTGTTTATATATTCATTCTTATTTTTCTCTATTTATGTAATAAAAAAAAATCATCAGACATCAAGGATTACTGAGACAATATTATGTAATTAATCTTATAAAAGAGCTGTTTAATAAAATCGATTTGCAAATTCTTTATATATTCAAATACCCTAAAGAAAATTTGAATTTAGAATGTGAGAGAAAAAAAAATCTTACCGTATTATTAACGGTAAGATATTTTTTAAATAAATAGACCTTTATGTCAGTTGGTATTTTAATAGGTACTTATCTTATGAGTATTTTACACCAGTGGCCAAAAAGAACAAACTTTTCCAGGTGAAGTACAAGAAGACAATTAAATAGTTCCTCCTCAAAACACGTACCCTTACCTCCCATTATTCAACAGCGCCATCATCATCTGACAAACCAACAGACAATAGTTAAAATTGATGCTGTAATCATGACTATATTTAATCGTGTCTCATCAGCGGTCACAGGCCATTGTTTGCAATGACGTTTATTTGTTGCGCTCTCTCTTCTTGATATCATTCGTGAACGGATATTAATATTGTTGACACACGGCCGTGGCGTGTAACAAACTTTTGCAAGTTGGTAATAAGAAAAAAAGTAATATGCATGTTTTTTTTTTATTAAAAAAAAATATTTCTGGCAACTATAATTTAGGGACGCGCAGAATCGAATGAAAAAAAAATACATGTGTCATGAAAGTTTTATAGCTGTTTTTTATTTGTGTATGTCATCTCGCAGTTCAACGTCTGAGGTTGTCAGGTGCTAAAATGAACTTGCCCGTGGCTGACTTAATTATTTATAATTAAAGACTGCCCGGTCTTCTTAAATACATACTTACAAACTAAGTGACTAGTCAGTCATAAAGGGCACCCCCTGTGGGGTACGGAAGGGAAACTAGGGAACACGGGGGGAGCCAACAACCTTACTCCTTCAGTTTAACCAAACGGGGCATGCCAGTCGACAATAGACAGGCGCCGCGTTGCAGAATAAGTGCTCTCGCAGCCCACGGCGCACCCCCTTGGACTCCTTCGTCTGCCCCGGGGTGGAGGAGATTAATGAAGATTTCCACCTCGAAAAGAGTAAATAATAATTCGTTCCCACTGCCGAGACACAGGCCGTCATCAACTACGCGGGCTCAGTGCGTGTTGGTGCATGGATGTCACACATGTTTTTGGGTTTTTGGTAGGACATGTCGGTTTTCTCAAGATTTTTTTTCCTTCACCGATGTTAGTTTAGGTTAGGTTAGTAACAGACCCGGCCAGCACTAGTGTGGGGCTGCGGAAGAATTTGGATTCCCGAGGCTCCGCGCGCACGTGTGAGGAGACACCGGGGTGGTTTTAGCCGGTAAGAATCCGGCACTCCCCTCCGTCATTCCCCAGGCGGAGGTAGTCCCCCCGTTAAAAAAAAGGATAGGTTAGTAGGTTAGTGATAATATTAAAATTACACAAATGTGTCTGACTGAGTTCGAACCCACGACTTACAAGAGCGAGAAATGAAAAGGAAAGTTAAAACATAAAGATACCTAGATAGAATATTATTTATTGTACACCAATAATTTTACCTGTTTTACAAAATTGCTTAACCTATGGTTAAAATAGCATTATAATTCGTTTGACAAAGTATTTCCCCGTAGGTCACCTCTCAAGTATGACGCAATTCACTTTTCCTTTATTATATCCGCTATTGTCAGGCGAATCGACGCCGATTACAACAAAATGTTTTCCATCCAGCCTTCATTAAACCATCGCAGTACATAAAATTTGTTTTATTTCCCGCTGTATTATTTCTTTTTTTCATAGTTGTTTAATAGCATCATTATTTCTTCATGGCCAGTTATTGTTGCGTTCCTTTTCACGCTAGGATTCGTTTACGGGAGAATGATTTATGATCAGACCATTTTAATATGGAAAATACCGAGTCTGTTGTCAGAGGAATCGAGGCCATTATTGATGTCATTTAGAAGTGCTAAAACATTTTCGTGACTTTTTTATTTGGACATACTTTTTGCCATCGGCTTTGGTCGACTAATTGCACAGGAGAACAAAAAACTAACATAATATATAGTACCATGTGTCCTAAATCAGGCTATTATTTACTCATTTGCCAAGTTAATCTCAATCGTTTAGCCCTTGACGCGTGACTAATTTACTACACACTTTCAAAATGTATAAAGTTAGTAGAAAACTACCAAAACATTGAAGCCACAAAATGATGTAATGATGATCAGAAAGGAATTGAGAATTTGCAGAAATCTCATATAAAAACCTTTTTACGAGAATAAAATGTTTAAATCATACCATCTCAAGGCTTTTTCAACTATTTTTGTTTAGGAATGCTTCCTCTAGTTTTTCCAGACATGGCAGTATGCGGCCTGTTATAGTATGCATATATTTTCTTTTCATATTTATAGTTGAATGTTAGTGATAGGTACAAGTAAATTTAAAAGGCTTGGGTTTAAACTCATATCAGAAATGCTTCTATTTTACTTCCAATTATTTCAAAATACCTACCAGAATGAATAAATGCTTAACAAATTATATTTGACCGCGTTGACGGTATTACGAACCTATTTCTGTATAAAGCGTTAAAAGTAACCTAACCGAAGGAGATGACTTCTGACTGATGTTATGTGCACCTAACCTGCTTGTGTCGGAGTGCTCTAACTTTTGTTTCAGTATTAGTGTTTGTATTTTAGTCAAATTGGTTTTACTAAAATCCATATAAAAATTTAAACTGTAGGTACTGAATAATTATTCTTGTGTCTGAAGTGGGTTCACAGCAATAGTTTAATGGGTTGTGTTTGAACCCGCGAACTATCGATAGCAAATCCAACACGTTAGCCATTAGACTATTATCGCTTTTAAAAGTCAGACATTTAGATAGAAAGTTTCTCCCCTTCACTACCAATCTACTAGACGAACTGCAGTGTACCAATCACATTTGGTCGACATACTAAGCGCTATACTTCTACACTTATTGTTGGAAGACAAAATTTAGAACTCTCTGCCGGCTTCTGTGTTCTCTACCACTAATAACCAATCAGCCTTTAAAGCAAGAGTGAACAGGCATCTTTTGGACTTGCTCATTGTATCGTGGTCCTCATCTATCGCTTACGTAATTGAGGCCAAGGTGGCTCAGTTTAAAAAAAAAAAACAAATAGTGTGGCACTCGGGGACTGCCACGGTAAAGCTATTGCATAGCATTTTTTATCAACTTATGCAATTATAATTATTTATTTATTTTATTCATGTAGTATTCTTTTCTTTGATATTAATTCAAGTTACACTTTTTGAGCGTGGTGACCGATAAGAAATCATTTTTTTTTTTCTTTTATTGAATAAATGAGAAGTTAATATTGTTTAAAATATTTTTATTATCTTACAATATATGTAGATTATTCAGGAATTTTTATCATTGAAACTATATTTATTAGCAGCTAGTCTATACGTCTAGTCGCACGCACACAAACACCGTGCCGAAGTCTGCCGAACTGAAACGACGTTAAGCCGGCTCTACACGTTGGCCAACACAGTGGCGAATGTAGTGGCCAATGACTATTCGCCAACGTGTAGAGGGGGTGTTTGTGCACCCAACATGCACAAACACGCCGTCTACACGTTGGCCAATACGCATTGGCCACTACATTTGCCACTGTGTTGGCCAACGTGTAGAGCCGGCTTTCAACGCCGCACCGCTGTGCCGGTCGGAGTGGGGGGTGTTAGGTTTATTTTCGTTACGGAATTTATTGATTCGGTCGGCGCAAACAACGCCCGCGATAAAAGCTATGCAATAGCTTAAAAACTGTAGTCAGTCCAAAGTGCTTGTTTATTATGTTTGGCTTTGATAAAGTTACACTTATACGAGTATTACATAGAAAACAAGTTCCATCTGTGGCCATTTAGACCTACCGTGTGAACGGACATATCTTACCGAGGGCTTCTAATTTATTACCCTGAAAACTCTAATGCATTCAGCGTCCGCGCCCCGCTCGGAAATAAGTTAGACAAGTTAGACCTCAATCTGAACTGGATCACTTTAATTTACACTTCGTGTTTTCTCGACTATCGTAGAAAAATAATAAGCTTTCCAACCTGATTTCGGTCGCGGTGGCAAATATCAATAGAGATGAGATATTATTACGCATATTTATTCGTTATACAGGTGTTGGGAATCGCAAATAAAAAAGTAATATTTCATATACATTTTTACACAAACTTTTTAATCTAAATTAAACTACTAAGTAAAATAAATTGTAACAAAATTCACTCTCAAAGCTATCGGCCGGCAATGTACCCAAGACTGGCGCATTGTCATATAACGTGGCGTATTGCCTTTGACACTAGTAATAGCCAGCTCTCGGGTCAATCTCAACCAACCCTTTCTCAATTCCTTTTAAAAAATTGTAAGCACCAACGGCTCGACCACCAAATTGCTCCAAATCAGTAAATTAATTTATATGTTTTTTTGTCGTCATCATCTGCGCGCCTTGACCTGCTGTGTTATTCTGTAAGACCTCATTCTAAACTTCGAATCTGAATCCACTGTGAGTTTATTGATTGGTATTCTAAAAACTCGGTTGTTAATTCGAATTGACACTAGCGCTACCCTTGCGAGCGTGTCAGCAAGTTGAACTAAAGATTTTGACAGATAAAGTATGAGATGACGTGAGGAGTGGCATTCGGTAAGGTAATTCCTCCGTCACTTCGACGCTGTTTACAGAATACAAAATCAAGGTCGAAGTGACAGTGAATAGCTATGTGAGATACGAGTTGTTGTTCGAATTTTACGAATCGACGTACAGATTAGTGTCATATTTTCTGGCTTTTGATTACTCGTAACGACTGTCAAAAATGTCCAAATGACTGTGTGTGAATGTCATGATGAATGACAGCCGGGATCAACGGCTTTCACGTGCTTCCGAAGCACGGGGGTGTTACACCGCTAACTTCCAAACTCTGGGCTACTACTGAGATTTGTTTTATAGATAAACTAGATAGCTCTTGTAGTCCGACTCGGGAATCGAACCCAAGACCTCATGCTTAGTAGTCGCGCTTGCGTCCAATTGACCAACGAGGCAGTTGGACATATTTTTTTGTATAAGTTTCCTATGATACCCTTCATGCATGAGACGCATTTCGACTATTGATAGCACTGATTGAATGGTGCTTTGTGTTAGTTCTGATTAGAACATTTTATCGTTCTTTGCTATTTTGGATGTGGTAATTATTTTATAAATCATTTACATGTTCGCGTAGCAATTTTTTATGGTAAGGTAATGAAACCAGCTCAATGGGGAGTTTTATCGCTAAAAACGGTCTTTTACAGACAACCTTTGGGTGGGGTACATAAAAAGCTAAGACATATACTAATAGTGTTTAGTACCGATCGTTTCCGAACGTACTCTTTTGACATAAAGAAATTTGATCTTGACATTACTCTGACTTGACAGATTGTTTTTGCTCTCTTGGAAAAAATGTCCGCGGCGGACCTGTTGAGTTAATAATAATTGGTGAAATATCGTTTGAAATCGCCTGTTGCAACCGATAATTGGGTCGCGATTATCAATTGGTTGAATTTGTAATCCCCGTTTGAAGAAAACCCCGGGATATTTTGGGATTCCTCGCCGGTTGGTGGCCACCTCGTGGCACGCGCATTTGGTGGAAATAAGTAGTGATAATTAACTTCAATCCGGTGTGAGTTGGGTGTGGTGCTGATCTGGACCGCGCCATTTGGAGATTGACGCCTTGTGAACGTCCTAGAACACGTAACTTACATCACACGTTTCAATTACTCACCTCATATTACATACATATCACACCTGGGCGTGACCTAGGAAGGTCGAAGTTGGCGAACCCAGCACAGAAGGTTAGTGGTATTTATAAAGCCTCAGAGGCTATTATGTAACCTTGTTTATTGTATTTGAGAAGCAACGTTAAGCTCCACGTACCGTGGACCGTTCAGCATACCAGCCCCGTTGCGCTGGCTTGGGACTGAACATTTTGGTAAGCAGAGCGTGGGTTTTAATAATAAATCCACATAGTAAATTGATTCATTTTGGTAGCAGGCGTGGCTCTTATAAGATCCACTGATTCATTCTGGTAGTAGGCGTGGCTCTTATAATGTAAGATCCACTGGTTTAATTGGAAGTTTTGAAAATAACTTTAGTTTAATTACTTAACATAACTTATAACTTAATAAGTTTTGAATATATTACCATGTCATCCGGGCTATCTAATTGAAGTTGAATCAATTGAAGTTGTATTTGTAATTTGTACTGTAGCCCCTTTTATTGCATTGACAGGTAAGATTTATTTGTGAAATTGGGAATTATTAGGTTGTATTTTGGTACATAATTTGGTATATTTGTTGCAATTAATAATTGAATGTCATTGATCTGAATTTAAAAGGTTATCTAAATAATAATCACACATTTGTTAACATAACAAGAATTGAATGGTGTGGATTGACTTATTGCATTTATTTGTTTATTGGATTGTTGTAAGAGATTCTCCGACTCAATATTATACAGTCAATTGTTGTGTTTATTGATATTTATTTGAGGTTGATCCAGCATTGTATTATACATTCAATTGTTATTTATTTTGTAACTAGCCATCCTTAGCAAGCTAGATTCATACTTGGAATAAGTACAGGGTCGGATTTGGACTTGAAATAATTGAATTTGAGTTTTATTTTGGTGAAATTATTTGGTCGGCTAACAAGTCATTGTTGTTTGTTTAGTTAATTTTAGCCTGTTGTATTAATATTTGATTGTTGCAATAGCCTCATTAAGGGCAGTCAGGGAGGCTGCTGCCGGATTGACCTCACAGTTGAGATGGTTCACATCGGCAGCTGCAACGGTTGAGCGTGTAGAATTGGAAGAGCTCACCCTTGCTCGGTATGGGCAAGTGATTGAGAGGATCAAGTCAGCTGATGCTGCGCTCATACGCTTCAACGAGTACATAATGGACGTGGATTTGGGGGTGATGGATCAGACAGCCCGCGATAAGATTTTGGGTGACTATGACCAGATTGTCCACCTGGGGGATGTCATATGTCTACGAGCGCGGGAAATTTTGAAGAGCCGGGTGCCTGATGCGGCCAAGCCGCAGACCCCTGTTGTTGCAGGCCCTGGACTATTGAGTAGGCTGCCCACCCTGGAGCTGCCACATTTTGACGGTCGCTTGGACCACTGGCTGGGCTTCCTAAATCTGTTTGATAGTCTTGTCGATGCACGCTCGGACCTCGGACCTGCCCAGAAGCTGGCCTATTTATTGTCTGTCCTGGAGGGCGAAGCCAGAGCCTTGGTGCAGCACTTGCCGGTGACGGATTCCTCTTACCCGACCGCTCTGGAGCTTCTCTCGCGACGGTATCAGAACAAGCGCTGCCTGGCTGATGTGCACATCGACCAGATTTTGGGACTACCGGCCATTGCCAGCACGTCGACGTTGCGCACTGACTTGCTGAACCCGTTGGTCTCAGCGACCAACGCCTTGAGACGCTTGGAGTTACCGGTAGAACATTGGTCCTACTTGTTGGTGCACATAGTGCTGCAGTTGCTCCCCGCGGAGCTGAGGTCACGTTTTGAGCAGAAGTATGGTGGGGATAGTGCCACCCATCTTCCCCCTTTGACGACCTCCTCAAATTTTTGGAAGACGAGTGTCGGTTTTCGGATAACACTCGTGGCGCCACGGGGTCACCCCCACTACCTTCTCAGCCCAGAGACCAGGGACGGACTAGGGCTCGGGGGCCTGTTGATGTTCCCCCCGCCCCCCGTTTTGCTGGCGCCCGGAGTCCTCGGGCTAGGGGGCCTGTTGATGATCGCCCCGCCCCCCGTTTTGCTGGCGCCCGGAGTCCTCGGGCTAGGGGGCCTGTTGATGTTCGCCCCGCCCCCCGTTTTGCTGGCGCCCGGAGTCCTCGGGCTAGGGGGCCTGTTGATGATCGCTCCGCCGCCCGTTTTGCTGGCGCCCGGAGTCCTCGGGCTAGGGGGCCTGTTGATGTTCACCCCGCCCCCCGTTTTGCTGGCGCCCGGAGTCCGCATCATTGTGACTTTTGTAAGGCAACAGGGCATGCCATGGCGCGTTGCCCGGCCTTTTTGAATTTGCACGTAAGTGCCCGCCGCCGCATTGTCAACGCACGCCGTTTGTGCTTCTCGTGCTTGGGGGCCCACTTTCATCGGGACTGCCCCGACCCCCGCCCGTGTAGAATTTGTAAGGGGTCCCACTTGGAGATTTTGTGCGCCAACGCGAACCGCTCCAGCAGACCATCTTCTGAGGAGGGTTCGCGCAGGGGGGGGTACCCCGGAGACGAGCACCGGGCTGAGACCCGCGATTCTGTACGCCGCACTCCACCCCCCGCGCAAGTTGAACGGGAGCCCCACGAGCGCCATTTGGTCTTCCCTCGTCAGGGAGAACGCGCATTGGCTGCTAGGCAGCAGTGGCCGGGTCGGCGCCGCTGCCTTTCCCCTCCGTTGGCGGAACGTCCCCGGCTGGAGTCGCGCCCTCCGCCATTCGGGCATCCGGTGGGATATGCCCCTCCAGTGATGACGAGCGGCTCGGGACACCGCGCAGGCGAATATTTGGATTGTTGGCCTCGTCGTGAACGAAGGCAGCCTGGATGCGGCGATCGGTCGCCGCCCAGGCATCACTAAGAGATTGACGCCTGCCCCGCTAAAGGAACCCCCCGATCAAGACGGTTTGTTGCCAACGGCCTTGGTCAAGGTCTGGGGACCCTTGGGTGACTCGATTGTGGTCCGTGCTATTTTGGACACGGGAGTCCGGGGTTGCCTTTTGTCGTCTTGGTTAGCGGGACAGGTTGGCCTGAAGGTGAATGACCTTTCAGGCAAGATTTGGGGAATTGGCGAACCGGCTGACACCACTGTTGAGGGAAGGACCTGGTTTGAAATCACCCTTGTGAGTTGTCCGTACCCTAAAATTGGTGCTCCTGCCCTTGTTATAACTGAACTTGGTTGGGACGAGCCACTTCGGGAAACCCTGTTGGAGGACGGTTGAGGCACTCAAGCCTTCCTTATGGGGCTCGTCACCCCCTTTGTTGCCCAAGGAGGGCCACTTGGTTCAATTGTTGGTGACTGATCGTCACACTAAGAACTCGCATGCCGGTTGCAATGCGCTGTTGGCCATTCTGCAGCGAGAATTTTGGATTTTGTCGGCTGATCGCGTCAATGAGACGAGGCCCTTTGCTGGCGTTGTAACGGACTTTGTTGGTCCCCCTTTGTTGAAGACGTCCACCCTTTGTAATAGTAAGATTGTTAAGGCTTATTTGTGTGTTTGTCTGCCTGTCAACCAAGGCAGTACATTTGGAGCTGGTAACCTCCCTCTCGACAGAGGCCTTTGAGGCGAATTTGGAAAGATTTGTGTCTCGCCGTGGTTACCTTCTTTGATTAGGTCTGATTGCGGTACGAATTACAAGGGTACAAGTAACTATTTGAAGGAGGTACACGCCTTCCTAATGAGAGCCAGGTTGACATTGGTAATAGTTTGGCTCGCCGAGGGGTCACTTGGTTGTTTGACCTGCCAGCCTGCCCCCCATTGGGGGGGTATTTTTGGGGCCGCGGTGAAAGCGGCAAAGGGACGCTGGCGGAGATTGTTGGGAGACACCGTTCTCACCTTTGAGGAACTAGCTACGGTATTTGGCCGCATAGAAGCTGTGTTAAATTTGCACCTTGTCAAGACTTCCAATTGATTAGCGGACGGGTAGGCCCGTCCGGGGGGGGGTAGATGTTTAGTACCGATCGTTTCCGAACGTACTCTTTTGACATAAAGAAATTTGATCTTGACATTACTCTGACTTGACAGATAGACTTTGCTTCCCCGTTGAAAATGTCGGTCATGGGACCCTGTTGAGTGAATTATAATTGGTAAAATATCGTTTGGAATCGCCTGTTGCAACCGATAATTGGGTCGCGATTATCAATTGTTTGAAATTGTAATCCCCATTTGATGAAAAACCCGGGATATTTTGGGATTCCTCGCCGGTTGGTTGCCATCCCGTGGCACGCGCGTTTGTTGAAAAAAGTAGTGATAAATAGCTACCACAGTGTTTAATTGAACTTTGTAATCCCTGATTGACGAGAATCCAGGGATATTTCTCGGAACACATCGCCTTATCCGCGTAGCACGCGCTTGCTGGAAACGAGTTAGGCTGTGATGCTGTTGGAACCGCGCCATCTGGAGACTGGCGCCTTGTGAACGTCCACAAACTTGACTTGCATCACACTTTCATTTACTCACCTCATATTTACATACATACCACACTTGGGGCGTGACCTTGGAAGGTCGAAGCTTGGTGAACCCAGCACAGAAGGTTAGTGGTAATAATGTATTCATAAAGCCTCAGAGGCTATAGGCCTTTTGTTTATTGTTGATTGTAAGCAACGTTTATAGCTCCACGTACCGTGGACAGTTCAGACCATCCAGTTACCGTTGCACTGGCCAATTGTAGTCCTGATCAAATAGTAACAAATTAGGAAGAGAATTAATGATATTTTACCATATTTTTGAAAGATAGAAGGGTTTCTTCTAATTGTCATTAAAAAAATACGTTTTATTTAAAAAAAAAGACTCACGATACCAGGCAAAAGAGAAATAGAGAAGTTTCTAAATCAGCCCGATTTACGATGTCGGCCTCCTTGTTCGAATTTCACATTTAGCAAAACATTTTATAATGGATTAAGCTTAAACTAGGTGGTGGCTTCCACGAGTATGTTGCATCGTTGCCAAGTCTAGGGTAAGCTTTACCACATAATGCTCCAAGACTCTTTGATTTTTTTTTAAATCCCAAGTTGACGGTTCAACGTGTTCCATGCGCGCCTCAAAGAGAAGTCAGTAGTAATGACCAAGCTCGATATTGTCAATGGCTGCCGAGGTTATGAAGCGACCCAAAGTGAGAGTACTTTAGATAATGTTACATTACATTATACAATCAGCCTATAGCGTTCCCACTGATGGGATAATCCATCATGCAGACCAAGTGCGAATTAGTGAATGCAGCATATTTTGGCTTTTCTATCATAGAACACGCTTCCTCGCTATATTTTTCTTCACCGTTTTGAGAGCAGTGGTATTGTTGAAAGTGACATAAACTGTGATAACACAAAAAATAAAAAGACTTTTTTACATGACCATTCCTCAACGATGGTTTTTATCCTTATCCGCAATTGGTGCAACTCTAAGACTCCATCTGAAGTGTTCCGTAGTCATCTGACGATCGCTTCACATCAATGAAAGAGCTACTGACGACAAGGTTACCAGTATCGTCAGTATGAGATTAGATAATTTTTTTTTTTCATAAGTACTCTAGCTATATGGGTAGAATTCACATTCCCCCCTCCAACTAAGCTAAGTGTGCCTGTGTCTGGAGTGGTTTCACGAAAATTGTGTAATGGGTTGGTTTCGAACCCATGACCTCTGTATCACAAGTCTAACACCTTAGCCATTAAGCTATTGACGCTTCCATTTACGAGCACACAGAAATGCCTTACTAGTTATGGTGCACGTCTGGTAATAAACAATCAAATCTATTGCTCCAAATCACTAGATATCACTTGGGTCCAGTCTATTCGCCATCAAAGTTCCATTCAAATTCACATAACACTAAATATTCCCATACCAACTATTTGTCTCATTGACATCTCAGATGGATAGAGGTAATGTTATTACCGCTGTTCTATCTGTCTTTGGTGGGCAGGGTTCCAGGATATGTCACCATAACGGTATACGTGACATGCAGTGTGCTATTCAATAAACTTGGGCATTAATATTGGGCTTGGACATTGTTGATGGTGATTCAAGAGGATAATCCAAGTTATCATTGTTAAAATTTTGATGGTTATGTTAAGGTATTAGGCGAAACTATAGTTTATGAATGTAGTATAATATATTTCTACCAATTTTCGGTTTATTTATAATCTAACGGCCTGGCCCGGCTTCGCACGGTATGCTTTTGCAAATTGTGTATCAGATTTCTTTAGAATAGAATAGAATAGAATAGAAATTTATTTGCTTAGATTGTAGGTACAGTACATGATTGGTCTTAATTACATAAAAACGAGATCCTTGTACAATCTACCTTATACTAGGCATGCAAACATTTGGAGCAGTAACAAAAATAAACACAATCATAATTATCAAAATTCAATGTTCCAATTTCAAATTAAATATAGTTAAAAATAAATGTTTCATATCAAATTGGATTTTCCTTGTGTATAATGTTAATTAGGCATGTAAACCATTGAAGAATCCTAATAATAATAATAAAAAAGTATAATACAAATAACTATGTCAAAAAAACGATAATTCCAGAAATTCAGTTGTCTCAAAAAAAAATCAATTTGCTATGTCATAAATTAATAATGTCAACAGAAAAAGTCAAATAAATTACAATTACAATAATTAGTCAAATTTACAATAGGGCAATAGGTAGATACAACAAGAAATATGGCTACATTATATTAGGAATTTAAGTCACTGTCATTCAGAAAATCGCTTATGGAGTAATAACATTTTTCAATTAATAGTGCTGTTAATTTCTTTTTAAATTTATGTATTGTGTCATTCTTTATTATTTCAGGTATTTTATTAAATACTAGCTTTTGCCCGCGACTTCGTCCGCGTGGAATAGTTACTTTGGGCTAACGTTAAATTTAACCCCGATTTTGAAGCATTCTTCATTGGCGCTCCGGTCCTATTGGCCTTAGCGTAATGATACAATATAGCTGTGCCCGCGACTCCGTCAGCGTAAGTTAATGTATTGGTAATATTGTTTAGATCACGTTCACATGAGGCTTAAGTACCTAGAGAACGCTTCGACCGCAAGACGCGTCGAGCGCGGCGACCGATTCTCAAAAATAATCCTTATAGCATGATTCAGTATTCACGCGCGATGGCTTATTATTATAAGCGTATTTCATGTATAACTTTGGTGTTTCTATACCGATTTATATGATTCTTTTTACGGTTTCGTAGCCGAATGGCAAAAAAACGGAATCTTTATAGTTTCGACATGTCTGTCCGTCTGTCTGTCTGTCTGTCTGTCCGTCCGTCCGTCTGTCACAGCAATTTTATTCCGAAACTATTAGGACTATACATGTGAAACTTGATAGGTAGATGTATTCTGTGAACCGCTTTCCGATTTTGAGAAAATATTTAAAATAAAGGGGGGCTCCCCATACATGGAACTAAACCTGAAAATTTTTTTTTTTCATGAAATCGATGCATGTGTGGTATCTATAGACAGTTCTTTAAAAACGACATCGGGGTTTCTAAAACCACTTTTCCATAAAGTCAATCGTTTAAAAGATATAAGCTTCCAAAGTGGTAAAATGTGTGTGTGGCGGACACAACCTCTAACTTCTATAATAATGGAGTGAAAAATCTAAAAAAAATAAATGTCTGTAGATCTTAATATAAACTTTCAACCAAAATTAGTTTGAACGAAATCAATTCAGGAGTTTTTGAGATACAGCATATTTTCTAAAACCGCAAATATAACTTTGTAATTCATACAAACACTATGAAAAACAAATTTATTCGGCGCAGTTGTAAAAAATGTAAAAAAGCCAGTTTTAAGAAATTTGTAAGGTTTTTTTTTCAAAACAAATTTATTTGGCGCAGTTGTAAAAAATGTAAATAAGCTAGTTTTAAGAAATTTGTAAGGTTTTTTTTTTCGTCAAATAAATTTGCATATTATATTATAGTTACTACGGAACCCTTCATGGGCGAGTCTGACTCGCACTTGGCCAACTTTTTTATGGAATAGTTAATAATGTTAACTTTTTCAATTAGGGGTGACTGAGAGTGTTATAAACGTAAGAGTAGACAAATATTATAATCAGAAAGCTTCGAACTGCTAAGCTATCGGGAGTTATACGTGTTATTGTGAGTCAACCATAAAAGTTAGACATATGCTGTTGTGGGATATTTTTTATATAATTTTAAGGAGAACATTTCCGTCATGAAATGATTTGTGTAGCTTTAACCATTAAGGTTGCACACGCGACGGAAGCTTAAAAAATGGAGTAACTTCTCCCGTTTTCCCAACATTTCCCTTCACTGCACTGCTCCTATTGATTGTAGCGTGATGAAAAGTATACTATAACCCGCTCAGGAGTATGAAAAATAATTGTACCAAGTTTCGTTAAAATCCGTCGAGTAGTTTTTGTTTCTATAACGGTTATACAGACAGACAGACAGACAGACAGACAGACAGACAAAAATTTAACTGATTGCATTTTTGGCATGAGTATCGATCCTTAATCACCCCCTGATAGTTATTTTGGAAATATATTTCATGTACAGAATTGACCTCTCTACAGATTTATTATAAGTATAGATTGTAGGACCCATACTTATGACATTTTTTTTATGTAATGCAGTGTTCAATAAAGAGCATTCTATTTATCTATCTAAATTTTTCTTCATGAATCACTCTGTTCATTGGTGAAAACTGCATGAAAATGTGTTCAATCGTTGAATTCATGGAACTGGCGCAAAAAAATCGTTTTCAATGAGTTTTATTTTAAAACCGTATTTTCTTAAAGTCAACCGTTTGAAAGATAGACACTTCCAAAGTGATAAAATTTGTGACCCCTTCTTACTTTCAAAATAATAGAGTTAAAATCTAAAAAACACTTTTTAGCAAAAAATAGAACCGACTTCCATATAAAAACACTACAAAGGCAAAAATAACTTTAATTTCAGAAGGCGGTGTCAAAAACGAAAATATATACAAAACTAAAGACACCGCCTTCCGAAATTAAAGTTATTTTTGCCTTTGTAGTGTTTTTATATGGAAGTCGGTTCTATTTTTTGCAAAAAAGTTTTTTTTCACGCTTTTTAGTTGGTCGGTTTGTAATTTATCTAGTTACAAAAGTCAAAATGTCAACTACTTATCACCTTTTACAAAATATTGCTTTTCCCGGTGCAGAGCCGTTAATTTTTGAGGAGTTCTCCTGGTACATCACCATCAGCTCTACTTCACCATATGCATTGTGACGAGCATAAAGTGCTTAACATCCATATTCAAGTAATCTAATCGCAATCAACCTAAAAAACCTATTCACTCTTGACTTAAAGACCCCCAGGTTATAGCTATCGGGAAACACAGACTTCGGCTAGAAATTCCACTCCGTAGCCGTACACACAATGAAAGTATTCCCAAAACGTTTAGTGCGTATGGGTGGGATGTCCGCCATATAACGTTGGCGCATCGCCGTTTGTCTTGTAGTCCGGTGATGTAACGGACTTGGCGGAATTAGATTGTGTAATTCCATCGCACACTCCCGGAAATGTAACCGATAGAAAACCGATAGACTTGCAACTCGTCGCCAATGTTCAAGGCTCTGGAGCTTTGACTTGACCAGTGCATCGTTGCCAATGAGTCTCTTGGCCCGTTTCTCAATGGACTCAAGCGCGTCCAGTTACCGCAAATATAATCTAATTTTTGTACAAACAGTAAGAAAAACAAAGTTATTTTGCGTAGCTACTACGGAACCCTTCATGGACGAGTCCGACTTGCATTTGGTCATTTTTTTTTATAAATATTTTATTGATATTTAGAGTTGATTCGTTGGAGTTATTTGAAAATGTAAGTCTGAATTTAAACTTTGTGAAGCTTATTAAGCCGTTGGTTAACAAAAGTGGCGTCATAATAAACTATTCCACAGTAACTAGTTGTGTTTGAAAATGAAGTCACACTGACGCGGACGCATTTGATACATACAATATTTAACATCGTACCGCCGGTATGTTATAATATTTTCAAAAACATTTATTTCATTTCATCAAGCTAACATTTTAATCTAAAGCTACTCAAACTAGCAAAACTAAACTAACCGAACAGAAATCCAATATTTATTTATGACTTATCCCAACATGTTCAATTAATCTGACACAGAATAATTCTCAACGCCGATTTTGTATAACGTTTGAAATATATCCGTAACACTACCCTTTCCTAAAATACTTGATATACCAGAGCGATATTTGAAATGCCCGGCTAAAGTTTACACATCCCATACCCAAAGTTCCATTGTGACTGTAGTCTCAATGGAATAGGATTATAATTTAAGACCATAGCTGTGTATGTTTAATTGTTATGTTAATTACCAGGCCGGAGGGGATACGAGGATAATTAGTCACTCAGACGGTCCTCTGAGTTAAGGGCGCTGTTTGATTTCTGCGCAATGTATATCTGTAGGTTATGTATATATGTATAGGTGCTTGGGTTTACGCGTTGTTACTTTCTGTGCCGAACGCACGATTGATGCTCGACGTAAAAACTATTCAATCAGTAATAATGAGCATAAGAACTGGTGACGCGCTAGACCCAGGAAGAGACGCGAGACGGCGTGACGAATTAGATTCCTACCTTAAGGATTGGCCGGACGTGGCAATGGACAGACAAAAATGGAACGAAGGGAGGCCTTTGCACTGCATTGAGACACTACAGGCTTATAATAATAATATCAGCACTTATGCTGATACATATAGATCTCTTCCGTACAATGTGTTTTTTTTTATTATTTTGTAATCAAAAATATAATTTTCTTTTATTTTAATTTTGTTTCTTGCGCAACAAACCTCATGACATGAGTCTATGGCAAGGACACTCTATGGTAAAGACAAACAAAAAACGTCTTGTCAAAGTCCTGTCATCGTTGTGGAAACAATTTCTAGAAGAATTACCTTTGTTAACTACCATTAGATAAGGGTTTATCTTTATTGTGATTTGGGAACCGACATTGGTATAATAACATTAAATATCCCCCGCAAGAGATGGAAAATCAAACTTTATCGCCACAACCTCAATTGCCAAATAAGATGACAAAGTTTTCCTTATCGCTGAAGAACACCAGTTTCACTTCATAAACATATCCTCGCATGAAAACCTTCGTTATAGTGAAAAATACATTAAAAAAAAAAGATATCAAACTAGAAGCGTTTGGATAAAAACGACAGATATATTGGAAACATATGTTGATGAGGATAGTAACATAATTTTTGAGGACCAATTTCTAGAAGAAACTACCCAAGGACAACTGGCTATGTTATATAAAAACAATTCAAAGAGAGAAGACCTATAGTGAAAGTTTAGGGAAAAATTTTTGATGATCAAAAAAAAAAAAAGAAAAACAAAGCATAAAAAAGTTAGCGGAAACATTTGTTATTAAGAAATTTGATGGAGAAATTCAAGTGCATGTCGCATTTCTCCATCAAATTTTTAGTGGATAGAATATTTCAAAAGGAATGTGCTAGGTTTGATATAGTAAAAGAGGAAGAAAAAATTTAAATATTAAGATTATTTCTTGAAAAGTCATGCACTGATTGGTATTCTTCTATGATGATCAAGATTAGCTTACATTCCAAGTGGTTGGAATTTTGCAAACCTATGACAATAAAGGTTGGAATTCAAGCAAATATGCTTTATCTTTCAAGTACCGATTAGGATCTCTATTAGAATATGCAGTAAAAAAAGAAAAACTTTGACTAGAAGTAAGAAAATCAATGGATGAAGGGACCCTAATCAATATAATTGCTGCCGGTTTACCAGATTTTATAACGGATAGAATTAACAAAGAAGAAATTGTACACACGGTGGAGTTATTTCATATACTTGGCAAATTAGAATATTTGGTAACCAAAACAAAGTTTATAAAAAAAGAAGATACTACATAAGCCGATTAAAGAAAAATGTAGTATTTGTGAAAAATGAAGTAAAGGTGTACGCTATCATTCAGAAGATTCCTGTGGGTTTAAACCAAAAATAAATACTCAAAAGGATAAGAAGCAAATAAAACTCATCAGCAATTCAGAGTTAGAATGTGAATTGCAGTGTGAAGACCAAAAAAACTAATAGTGCCACCATTGATCAAAGTAAAATTAGTACTTATATAGGCATGCGTTATTTAACTGTAATTAAGTATTCTTATGATTGCAAGTACTTTTCCACGCTTATTGTAGTTCTATTTAAACAAACAAATACAGGGATTTTTCAGGGTCAGGCTTCTTCCATGAACTTTTCTTTATTCTTAATGCTTTTACGCGTTTATTTTAGATATAATTTACAGAGGAGAATAAAGTTATTAAGAATTATGATGGTGAACCGACTACCACCATGGTTATGTGTCGTCATGTTATTTTTATGTGGTCAAGAGTCTTGTGTGTCCAACGAACTGTAGATCCGTGGAATGAAGGAATCGATCGTTCTTGAGATTCATTCAGCGACGACCAATCAGCGCTCGCCATGCGCCGTTCTCGTTGACTTCTCTGCCGCCACGAGTTGTCAGCTTTGCGCCAGTAGATGGCGTTAACAATATTTATATATAGATATTTCAGTGTTTTTGCGGTACAGTATATCGCGCAAAACTTTAGAAAACATGGCTCATGTTGTTTAGGTCACAAATGTAAAAAAAGACGATAATGACATCAATCCACGCATCACAAAGTTTCAGTGAGAAATCCCGCCCATGTTTTCATACAAAGTGTAACTGCGTAATTGGTTCAGATTCATTTATTTTTGTAAAACATAGGTACATTATAAGTTCTTATTTGGTAATATAATGAGGGCGCTATGTTTTGCCTCTGGGGCGTACAAAAGTAGTCATACATGCCATATCATTGATACAAGAAATAAACATATATAATTATGAACCACAACAAACAAGTAAATAAATTAGATCACCACATTAAGAATTTTCAATAACACTGAGTAACAACAACAAAATCTGATAACTAGATACATTAAATTATGTGTACTGTGAAAATGTACAAATTTTCCGTAATTATCCTGCTAAAACTAAAGTAATTGTTGTTGGTAGTTCTCGTATTATCTCCAGAATTAATTGGACGACACTTTCCTAGGTTTATTTCAATAACGCCTTCATACCTTTCATACCTTTTAGTCACACTATGAAGAACCCGGGGATACAAATTGATGACACCTTTTCTTGAACTAAACAATTACAGGAAGTTAGTCGTAAAGTTTTTGCTTCTGCGGGTTCCTTTAGTAATTTTCTTCCCATCTCCACTAAAATTGCAATTGCACAAACTCTCCTTCACCCTATTTTGGACTATGCTGACGCCAGCTCTTTCGACTTGACCCAAGACCAACTGTTGTTCAGTTGGTCTTGGGTCAAGTCGAAAGAGCTGGCGCTAGAGCGACTTCCAAATCTCTGTATCAGGTTTATATTTGGCTTGCGCAAGTATGACCACGTTTCTGATTTCCAAGCACAGCACAAATGGCTTCCTATTCGGTTTCGCCAGAATCTTCACTTACTTTCTCTGCTTTATAATGTGCTTTTTAACCCTTATACTCCTTTTTATCTTAAGGAACGTTTTCAGTTCCTCTGTGATACACATTCTAGATCCTTCAGATCATCGGAAAATTTAGAGTTGAGTATTGTATATATATATAGTTTGCATTCCACTTCTTTCTTTAACAAATCTTTCACTATTCAGGCAGCTCGTTTGTGGAATGCATTACCCATAGAAGTGAGGCGTACTTAAACGCTACCAGCGTTCAAAAGTGTGAGTTTAATAGTTTAATGTATTAATAATGTATTAATAATTAACAGTTTGGTTGAACAACTCTGCAAATGTCTGCTCACAGATACATTTAAATATTTACAGTAATCTGAGGAAAACCTTGTGGGTTGTTTGTTAGATAAGTTTATAGTTTAGGAAATTTTTGTTATTTTAAAATACTCAACTGTTTATTTTCCATAGATTAATAAATAAATAAAAGAATGGTGAAGGAGCATTACCTTTCCTTATAGATTTTCCCCTTCTTTATCAACTATGCATTAATATTTATTAGTATATGATTTTTGTATTGTGTGTATGTATTTTATATTATTATGTTCAATTAATATTATTTGTGATGTTTGTACACTGACAGCCCAAAATCTGTCGCCTTTAGTTTTGCCATCCAAAGGTTGTCTGTAAGAGATCACCCTGTGCGATAAGACCGCCCATTGTACACTAGTTTTAATTTTTGTATCCAATGGAATTATTATAATATTATTAATATTAATTATTATATTATTTATTGTAAGGTGTACGATAAAGTACCTATACAATAAATAAATAAATGACGTGTGTGTAATTCGCAGCAATGGAACCGTGCCTTTATAGAAACGCGTATGTGTGTATCCAATGGGCTGGAGGTAAAGTACTTTCTTTTGTTTGCATTACGGCCGTGAATTGTTGAGTTTTATATGTGCTGTAATTTTTGTAATTATTTTCTTTTTATTTTTTCTTTCCGCTGTTTCCTTGTTATTAATCCTGTAGTTCAAATGAGGAGCTTGTGGATAAAAATAATAACGTCCGCACGGATTGAACTTTAACGTAAAGCTGTGCTTGCTGAGGTTAGTACGTGGATGGGCGCCCATCACATCGAGATTCCGTCCTTCAGAAAGCACGCTGAGCCATTGATCACGGCTTTCTTTTATTTATCTACTACTGAACCATCATGGGCGAGTCCGACTTTCACTTGAACATTTTTTATTAATATTACGGTTCAAATTAAATTCTAAACCAGCCAATTTCAAGGTAAACTAACTAAGAAATATGAATAGAAACTCAAGCCTCCTCTGAAACAGGATGGCTCATCTCCATATCCACATTATACCTAGTATTTGCCGGTCACGTTTCCCTATTCAAGCCGTGCACGCACCCCGGCTGCTGATCCGAACAATCACGGTGATGTATCACCGGGGTATGCAGGGTCCTCGTTAAATGGTATCAACTTTATCTGTTCCGGATAATGGGGTCTTCACGATGTATTTTGTGAAGAGAGATAGTAGATTTAGACTTTTTTGGATGAAACTGTGTGTAGGTGATTTCTGTTCAGTGCTGTTCTGATCTTGATTTACGTTTTTAGGGTTCCGAGTTTTAGGTAGCCGAATGGCAAAAAACAGAACCCTTATGATTTCGTCATGTCTGTCTGTCTGTCTGTCCATCCGTCCGTCCGTACGTCACAGCCATTTTATTCCGAATCTATTAGGACTATACATGTAAAACTTGGTAGGCAGATGTATTCTGTGAACCGCTTTCCCGGAACTGGAACCGTAACCGGTTCTCATACACGGAAACTGAAAATTATTTTTTCATGAAACCTATGCGTTTGTGGTATCTATAGAAAGGTCTTTAAAAATGACATTGAGGTTTCTAAAACCACTTTTTCATAAATTCAATCGTTTAAAAGATATACGCTTCCAAAGTGGTAAAATGTGTCCCCCCTCTAACTTCTATAATAATGGAGCGAACAATCTATAAAAAATATGTACTGTAGATCTTAATGTAAACTTTTAACGAAAATTAGTTTGAACGAGATCGGATCAGCTGTTTTTGAGATATAGTATATTTTCTAAAACAGCAAATATAACTTTGTAATTCATACAAACACTATGAAAACAATTTTTTTTTGTCTTTTGTTTTGAAGTGATCTAACGTTAATAGTTAGGCGTTTCATCATCTGATGAGCCTTTTACCAAGTGTGTTAGGGTCGCCTTCCAATCTAGGTGAATGCAGCTGAGAACTGGTGTTTCACATGAAGCGACTGTCTATCAGAACTCCACAACCCAATAGCTGAATAACACAGACAATGCCCCACCTTCTATCCTGTTGCACATGGCCCGTCGTCTGTACTCTTGAAGATCTAAGGTCTACAGCAGCAAGCGGAATTCACGTAGCTGAGCTTTGGGTCAAACTTATACAACGTGTAACGGAAACCCATATCTATCCAAAAGGACTGAAGACAACATCTGGTATGGAGTCTCTATGCAAAGTTTTAGCTCAAAATAAGTAACTCACAGAAATGACCCCAAATTATTGGTTTCATATGTTTCTTGAATAGCAGTAATAACAAACGTGTCACAGCACAATGAGGGTCATCACTTTCCACGTCACTTGGCAATAAAACGATAATTCTCCTCGTTCTTCTTAATTTGAAAAATTCGGTTCTGGTATCAATGTATTGAAATTTCTAATAAGTTCCACACATGTAGACATAGGATTACAAAACCTTTGCTATATCGTTTGTTATCATCCAAAGAAGCTGTGCACTTGGTATGTATATACCCTTTAAATTACACGTTGTATAAAACATTATTGCCATCGACACACTAAGAAGAAGAAGAATGACACGATACCCGACTATGACTGCTAAATATGTATAAATGACAGCCGAGACCAAGAGCTCGACGTGGGTTCCTAGGCACGGAAGTTTTTTAAGTTGAGATGGTGACACATTCACGTACATACTCATACACATTCATACTCTACAACATCGTTAGAAGAGCCACGAGCTTCTCTAAAGACCATAAAATGCGGCATTTGGAAAGAAAGAAAATACGTTTATTGACACATGCCACAATTATACACACAGTAAAAAAACAAACAACATCATATTCTAATTAAAAGAAACTATACATTAAAAATAATAGAATTGAACACATCTAGGACTATTAATAATACTGTGTGACTCACGGCTGCGCCAAATAGGCCCAGTTCAGCAAAATGCCGGACAACTAGTGCCCGACGCTAGTTTTCAACTGGACCTAATGGTAAGTGTACGGATGTCAATCAGTTCTATCATATATAATATAACAATGATAAAAATAAAATATAAAAAGATATAAATAATTATAAAGTATTCTAATAATCGAATAGATAAATATAAACATACAATACATATATGTGTATTCCCTGTAGTTGCACGCGCACTGCCCGTACACTACAAACCTACCACATTCCACTCAAATTGGCACAGCATCATATCAAAGAAACATTTAAATGTACCATGTTCAGTCTCCGTTGTGCGTCTATCAAATACTGTCACAAACGTTTTCTGAAGGATTTCATTTAATCAAAACAGACCTAGTTTGAGCACTTACGTCCGCACTTACACTGTAAACAATAAATCGATTGATTCTAGTAATACCTGGGACTTATGAGGATCAATGGGGCTTCGACCTCTCTAATTGGGGATCCGTATCGCGACACTTGAAATTTTGCGACCACTTTTAAAGCCCATCGACCGGGTGAAGCATTCGAAAACTTGAATGGTATGGGAAAGGTAAATGCGTTGGTGGTAACACTTAAGTGGAGCTTAGTAATAAGCTCTTCTGATTGATTTTCATTAAAACTGAATGTTAGGACTGGTCTGACGATGATGATTTGTTGCACTATTTCTTCCTAGCGAAAGATAGGATTAATTGCATCAAAACTTAATTCAGATTAAGTTGCTAGTTAAGCATCAATAGCTTAATTAAGGTGTCGAACTTGTGATTGAGAGGTCCCGGGTTCGAACTCCACCCATTACACTATTGCTGTGAACCCACTCCAGACACAAGAATATTTAGCTTAGTTGGAGGGGTTAAGATAATTGCCAGTAATATGAATTCTACCCAAACAGCTAGTAGTACTCTTTATAAGAAAAATAGGAAAGATTTGTTTGTTAAGTAATGGATAAACTAAAAAAAACTGCTGGACCGGTTGCAAAATTTCTATTAATAAACAAGCGTTGAAAGAGAGTTTGTTTGTTTGTTTGTGTATCTTTCACATTTAAACTGGCTGGTTATAAAGAAGAGGAGAAGAGTGAAATAAAAAGAAAAGGAGAGAAGGACAGGAGTGGAAAATAGTGACATCTTTATGTGTTTTTTAAGCGGCGCGGCGTGATTGCTTTTAAATGTAGGTCATAGGTTCTGGCGTTTTCACGTGACTTAATAGTCACGTGAAAACGCCAGAAAAAAGGAATCGTGTTTATCGACCGCTTACTTTTTCTCCTTTACTAAAAACGTTATGGAAATGCAAAGCCTTTTAATTAACTAAATTTTTTTCGCTAGCATTTTTATAAAAATTAAAAATGTTACTGCCATTTAACTTTGCGACATTCGAGTAAAAAATATGCTTTTAAAAACTGTTAACTAGTTAAAACGAGCCCAATCTAACTTTAATTACTGAAACAACGTGTAGTCCGAAATTTTTTGCTTTTACACATTTTATTCAGGGGGAGTTTTCAGTTAGTTTCGTGCCTCAGAAATTGTTTGAAACTACATCAATTTTTGCTTGTAGCCAAAACAATTCTAATGCCTTCTCGATTAATTCTGACCTGTTTTAAACGTCCTCATAAATATTTTGCTTGGTTTTTATTGATTAAACTCGTTTGAAATTGGGTAAATTGTATTGTGTTTGAAAGGATCAGATATTATAGAAAGGACCGAGAGTAGGGGCAGTTCACCGTCCGATAAGAACAAGGCCCCAATCGACGGCGGGTCGTCAAAGAACAGACATCAGCACCCTTCCACTCCATCTAGAACTTTTCTAGGATTTGACGACCTTCCGTACAACAATTAGGCATACTTTCATTTAGCATACAGGAGTTGAATTCCCTGCCAGAGTTAACAAAGTAAGTTGCCTTAAGCCACAACAAGTAGTAACCTCATAAACTTTTAAGGTAAGAATTATTAAATATTAGATTGAATAAGTTACTTCTAGGAAATATCCACTCTCAACCCCATTACAATTAAGCGTGTTCGAACGTAGGCCCATCGATAAAAACAAAAAGAAATCACAACTATAAATAGTTTACAAATTATGAGGTCAACAAAACAGTTGCGGCGTCATACGGATTGTCAATATATCGGTAATTACCTCTGCAATAACCAAATCAAATTTCAGTAATGGTTAGATTTCAGTATTGGTAATAACGAATTAATATAGCGTTTTGATTGACGAAAGGAGTGGTTGAGCGATCGGCTGCTGCACGGCGTATCGTGGGTTTGATTTTCGCACCGGAACCAATATGTACGGCATATAAATATATATATATATTTTTATTTACAATAGGTTCGCGTTTGACCACCATCTCACCTGATGGCAAGCGATGATGTGGTCGAAGATGGAGCACGCTTACCTAAAAGTAACCTACTCACTCTTGACTTAAAGACTCCTAGGTTATAGCTATCGGGAAACACAGACTTCGGCAGGGAATTCCACTCCTTAGCCGTACGCACAATGAAGGTATTCCCAAAACGTTTTATGCGTATGGGTGGGATGTCCACCATGTAACGATGGCGCTTCGCCATTTGTCTCGTAGTACGATGATGGAACGGGCTTGGTGGAATTGGATTGTGTAATTCCATCGCACACTCCCCGAAATGTACCCGATAGAAAACCGATAGACTTGCAACTCATCGTCGATGTTCAAGGCTCTGGAGCTTTGACCTTGTTCCTGGTGTGGATGTTTGTAGAAATTCCTAGAGTCTCCACTCTAAGTTTTAAATAAAATCGTCATTATCTACGTAGCCTTTCCCAATTATGTTAGGATCAGCTTCCAGTTTAAAAGGATGCAGCTGAATATTCGTGTTTACATGGAGTACGTAGTGGAACGCAGTAGCTGGGTAACACAATACCCCTTGGCCAGACCAAAGTCAGATTTTCTCGGAACATTTTTGCCGACCCGGTATTCGAAACCATGACGAGCTCAGCAGTCGCGCTTTCCACCATTAGATCAACGAGACAGATAAGTTAAAAAAACTGCCCAAGTGCGAGTCGGACTCGCCCATGAAGGGTTCCGTAGTTACTATAATAAATATAATATACTTAATAAATTTATTTGAAAAAAAAAAAAAAAAAAACCTTAAAAATTTCTTAAAACTAGCTTATTTACAATTTTTACAACTACACCAAATAACTTTGTTTTTCATAGTATTTGTATGATTTACAAAGTTATATCTGTACTGCCACCAACTAATATCAAAGAGGTTAAATCCATAATTGATAACTTAAATACGAATACAAGCACTGGTATCGACGGAATAAGCACTAAATCTTTAAAATGTGTTGCACCTATGTTAGTTGAAGACTTAACTAAATGCATAAATAAATGTATTGAAGAAGCCAATTTCCCAGACACGTTAAAACTCGCTAAAGTTAGTGCTATTTACAAGGCCGGTAACAAGACTGATCCTAATAACTATCGTCCAATATCATTGCTACCGGTGATATCAAAAATATTTGAAACAATACTACACAATCGGCTCGAAACGTATTTAAACAAAATTGACTTTCTTAACAAACAGCAGTACGGCTTCCGGAAAAAGTCCAATACACTTTCTGCCACTATTGATCTAATAACAAGTCTAAAGAATAATATAGACAAAAAACAAATCTCATTAGGGGTTTTTATAGACTTGAAAAAAGCCTTCGACACTATAAGTCACGATCTGTTACTAAAAAAATTACATAGCATAGGAATCACCAGAAATGCGCACACTATGTTCAAATCATACCTGACTAACAGATTCCAGGTCGTAAAAATGGGTACCTCTCAAAGTGGTTCAAGACGTATCACGTGCGGAATCCCGCAGGGATCCATTTTAGGACCACTATTGTTCATTATTTACATAAATAACATCTATGAACTTGACCTCAAAGGAGAAATTACATTGTTTGCCGATGATACCTGTTTGTTTTACTTTGGTCATTCCGTTGACGTAGTAATTGAAGAAGCACAGAAAGACCTTAACCTATTAAATGTCTGGTTTCAATGTAACTTACTTACTATAAATACGTCCAAAACTAATTACATAATTTTCAAGGCTAAAAATAAAAAGATTCACAATCACAACTCACTTACTATAGATGGTAAAATTATAAATAAAACTAATACGGAAAAGTATCTAGGACTCCTACTCGATGAACATCTGACATGGAAACCACACTTAGAGAGACTACAGTCCAAAATCGCATCGCTGTCAGGCTTACTGCGACGTATATCAGGCTGCCTCCCGCGAAAAGTACGATATGTTATTTATAATTCACTCGTCAAACCACATTTAGATTATTTAGTCGAGGTATGGGGCTCAGCTACTAAAACCAACCTACAATACATTCAAAGAACACAAAACAAAATAATAAAAACCCTATTTAATTACGATTTCCTAACACCAACTAATGATTTATATAAAGAAACCAAATTACTTAACATATCACAAAACTACAAATATCATACTTGTATATTAATATTTAAAATCCTTAATAGGTAATACTATTCATTCACAAATAAAATTTACCAAAAATTTTAGAAAACATAAACGCTGCCTCAGAAACGCCCAAGATATTCACCTACCTTTTACGCGAACTAAATACGGAAAAAAGAAATTAACACACAAGGGGCAAAAATATTCAATAATTTACCCACACATATAAAAGAATGTAAATCACTACAAATATTTAAAAAACTACTCAAAGAACATATCACACAACAAAAACAATAAATCAAAATATAGGTATCAACTATCAACTACGCTCAGTGTAATGACGAACATGGCGCTTCTTGTCAAGTGCCCACTAATTCTGTGTACTTATAAGCTAATACCCACCAATTGTTTTATGATTTTTTCTTACTTTATATTAATGAAGGTTGTCTTGCAAATAGTATTTTTATTGTTGAATTAGTTAAGTTTAGACTCTGTACTACGTTCATTAGCAACCTTACTGTTAGTTAAGATTTAAGTTTCTCATGTAAGTGAATTTATCATTGTAATTCTTATGAGAAATAAACATCTTTAACCGTATATTTGCGGTTTTAGAAAATATACTGTATCTCAAAAACTGCTGATTCGATCTCGTTCAAACCAATTTTGGTTGAAAGTTTACGTTAAGATCTACAACACAAGCTTTTTAGATTTTTCACTTCATTATTATAGAAGTTAGAGGGGGGGACACGTTTTAACACTTTGGATGCATATATCTTTTAAACGATTAACTTTATGAAAAAGTCATTTTAGAAACCTTAATGTCATTTTTAAAGACCTGTCTATAGATACCACACACGTATAGGTTTCATGAAAAAAAAATATTTTCAGTTTCAGTTCCATGTATGGGGAGCCCCCTTTATTTTAAATATTTTTTTAATTTTCTCTTAAAATCGGAAAGCGGTTCACAGAATACATCTACTTACCAAGTTTCACATGTATAGTCCTAATAGTTTCGGAATAAAATGGCTGTGACATGCGGACGGACGGACAGACAGACAGAACGGACAGACATGTCGAAACTATAAGGGTTCCGTTTTTTGCCATTCGGCTATGGAACCCTAAAAAAGATCAATATCTAACTTTCTGGTGATTGGTAACAGATGATATCTTGAAGAGTTGAATTGATTAGTCGTTAAATCTCCGACCCTACTGTCATAAGAATCAATCTTATGTAACCTATTACTAATACAGTTGATATGTTGACACTGTTCACTATATATATACTTACCTCTGCCGTTCACTGGCCTCTTAAAGTACAGGTAATCTTAGTTTGAGAGGCAGGGCTCTTTATCTGTATACACACTTTGCAACATGTGTAGTTAAGCATCTATGTATAAATGCATACTTTTGTATTTTTGTTTTGTGGCAATAAACTTTACTTTATTATATCTATGACTTGAGCCCAACCCATATACAGTCCACTGAAAATAAATCTCCACTGCGTACCCAAGAGATTTGTTATAAACAGATTACGATACAAAGTGAAAGGAAAATTCTGTTATTGACTCAATTAATTTGGTTCAAAGCTTGTAAGCTCTTTAATATTATGTAAGGACTCTAAATTAACGATGTTTTTAATTTTCGGTGTTGGGTTCTTGAAATTTTTAGCGATTAACGTTTCGGAAACTTTTTTGTTGTTACCATGGGAATTTGGGGGATTCTAATTAAAATCATATTCGTTAATGGGTGTTTAGCGTTCCGTTTATTGAAGCCAGTTTATACTCTGCAGTCATTTTTATCTTAGAGCTGCTTCAATGTATAGTAAAACACATATATAGAGCAAATTTACCCAATCCGAGAAGAATGGCGCAACAAACACGAACACTGATTGCGAGGTGATGTAATGACTGACGAGTACACCATTGTTAATTACTTCGAACTCCTGGCTTGCTTCCTGTTGCAGTAGCATACTCTCCTGTCATCTTGGGATATTTTGCCAACAAGGAGTTTAGATCATCTAATGAAGCAATCTTATGACGCGCTCCATCGTGGGACTTCACATTAATCATTCCATCCAGCACGCCGTCATCCCGAAATGCAACCGCGCCCGGCTGAAAACAGTCTGCCTAGACTTAGTCAAAAACTTCTTAACTGTAATCGCAGAGCCCTTCAGAGCAGATTTAGCCATCGAAATAGCGGATCTGCAGTCAATATTAGCAAACTTCACCAAAATAGGTCTGCTGCGTGTGGATTTTTTGTTTGAAGCCTATGACGTACTTTAATCGAGGAAGCAGTGATGTCCAAAATCCCTATTTTTTTGTGAATTATGTTTAATACAAGAGACTAACAATCCTCGTTTTCTGTCTCTGCAAACCCGGTGAAGATGAGAGCCTTACGACGGGCAAGTGTCTCCTATCCGTCAACCACTCTAGAGCACTCCATGATTTTCTTCTGGAGAAGTCCCAACATGCCAAACATTAGCTCTCTAAAAGTCCGGAACTCTTCAGCAATCTTCGCAACGGTGTCCGTTGCAGGTTCAGCACATTGTATAGTGTGCCTCAAGTTCATCCATCTTCTTCAGGAAACATTCCTCCAAGTTTGTCTGTGCAGACTGTGTATCATCCAGTTGTGACATATTGCAAATTGTGATTCTTTTGTGACAATACTGAACAGCTGGCTGGTGGTGTAGCTCTTAGTGTTATCTTACATGTACTATTGCACTAATTGTAAGTACCTCTAAATGAATACTTCATACCTCAAATATTAGGTAGAAAACATGTAAAATCAATTAAATAAAATAAAATTTTAGAGCAATCACTAAAAAACGCGTCTGTACTTTATTTTCACCTACCTCTTACATCTTTGTTATTAGTCTGTAAGCTTTCGGTAAAATAAAAAACTTTTTAGCAAAAAATAAAACCGTCTTCCATATAAAAACACTACAAAGGCAAAAATAACTTCAATTTCGGTGGTCGGTGTCATTTGTTTCGTATTTTCTTTTTCTTTTTCGACACCGCCTTCCGAAATTTAAGTTATTTTTGCCTTTGTAGTGTTTTTATATGGAAGTCGGTTTTATTTTTTGCTAAAAAGTTTTTTTTCACGCTTTTTAGTGGGTCGGTTTGTAATTTATCTAGTTACAAAAGCCAATATGTCAACTACTTATCACCTTTTACAAAATATTGCTTTTCCCAGTGAAGAGCCGTTAATTTTTGAGGAGTTCTCCTGGTACATCACCATCAGCTCTACTTCACCATATGCATTGTGACAAGCATAAAGGCTTAACATCTACATTCAAGTAATCTAATCGCAATCCACGAAATACTTATTATTGAGTAGTTTCGGTGGCCATCTGTGGTCTTCATCATCAATTCAACTTCCCCAAATGGTACTTTTCGAAAGCAACTGCTCAAGGTACTATAAGAAATACTCAAAACGCTATAGGTGTGCCTATAATATTTGAAGATTTCCCTCGATTTCTCCAGGATCCCATCATCAGATCATAATTTCGTAACAATGGGACCAACTAGAACGTATACCCTTTCAAACCCAAAAAGAATTTTTCAAATCGGTCCAGCCGTCTCCGAGTTATGAAAAAAAAAAAAGGTTCAAGACGAATTGTAAACCTCCTTTTTTTGAAGTCGGTTAAAAACAAATAATGACGAGTATTTCATGGGAAACCACGCTCATGTCATTTAGAAATAGTACCACTGTACTACACGAGTATGTTATTCAGAAAAACTTTCTGAAGTAAGAAATTACTGATAGGACAATGGTGAGTATTGGAGACCCAGTGGGAAAGGGCGGGGCTTGCAACTTGAAGGTCGTGGATTCGAACCCCGTCAGACATATTGCTTTGTGGAATTTATATCATCACTAATGCTCTCAAATCGATGAAGCAAAGTATCGTGAGGAAACTGGCATGTCCTGAGAGCAAAACTTCAAAGATATGTGATATACACCAACCCACATTGGGCCCGTATGGTGAAATTGAAATTGAAATTGAAAACCATTTATTCGGTTATAAACACACACAACAACAGAAAATTACAAACATAAAAATAAAAAATAAAAATAAAAAATTACATTAAGAATTTCGCTGAGCATGTCTACACCGAAAGGGTTACCAACTCAGCATTTGCTGGGCGAAAGACACCCAGCGCTGGTTTTCAGTTGGCACCCCGCAGTGACACACGGACGATGGTAAATAAACTTATATTAATTAATGTGTAGTGTATTAAATACATAAATAAAACAAAAATTGTAACGTTTAATATCGTGCTACGTGCTAAAAATAAAAAATTAAAAAAAAAACCTTTAAATTGTAATTTGAAACTCGCCACCAAAAAGCCTACACAAAAAAACAAAAAAGCAAAAAGACTACAGCCCATTCTTAATAGGCTGAATTATTTTTATTATAATATAATAAAAAAAAAATACTTATTTTTATATCAAATTAAGTTAAAAGACTGACGTAACCAGCAAATAACCGGCCAGGTGCGAGTCGGACTCGCGCACGAAGGGTTTCGTACCATTATCTATAAAAACGGCAAAAAATCATACCTGTTGTATGGGAGCCCCCCTTAAATTTTTATTTTTTATTTTAATTCAATTATTTATTTTTAAAGTGAATATGTAACTAAATATTTTGTAAATATTTCCAGCGTCTACCTGTTGCCGTTATCAATATCGAGCAAAATCGACCAAAAAAATCTTTTTCTCTTTAGTAATAGGATCTCGTTTTATCCTTTGGGTACGGAACCCTAAAAGAAGTTGAACGCAACACAACAAGTCGTTTCGGCATAACTGTCAACCCTTGTCAAATTCGATCAACACTAAATTTAACTATTCCCAAAACACAAAATCTCTTAAAAACACGATCAACCAAAAAATATTTTCCCATTTTCAATTAGATGCTGAGCCATAACCGCTTCCCTGAAAATAATATTTTATCGCTTTAATAAAAACATTATGACCAAGAAAAAAAGCGTTAGTGGAGGCGAAAACGGGCCCCTTTTGTTCCAAAACCGGGTACATTGAACGACTAAATGGTAATAATCGGAGCGATATCAAAGATTGGTTGAATCATTATCATAATGAAAGTGCTGGGCTTGAAAGGAATTCTTTGGGATTATGTTATTTTTCTTGTTGGGAACAGAAGCTTGTAGCCAAATAATACATAGCAGCTGCACGGATCGGTCTTCAGGGTTAAGCAACGCTGAACGAGGTCGGTTCGTGGAAGGGTGTCCATCTCAACATATCAAGATTCCTTCGTTCCTCAGAAAGCATTTTAAGGCCTCATTTACGGAGACGCGGCGCGACGTGCGTTGCGATGGTCTGCGCAGCCCGCACAAAATTCAAACATATAGCGTTGTATGAAAGCGTTTATGGAGAAGCGATTTTATACGCGTTTGCTTGGAATGGAGCGTTTTTGCGGCCGAGCCCGCGGATGGCATCGACGCGTCTCACGCGGTGGTGCACGCAGCGGTTTAATTCTCGATGAAGCGATGCCCGCGGCGGAACCTTCTGCCAGTCTTATTTGGAAATTGTGCAACACAGACGTAGTTACCGTCGCAATTGAGTATGATATGATCGATTTTTTTAGAAGAATATGCTATGTTAAAAAGTGAATTATTTAATATAAGTAGTGGCTAACTAGTCGGTTTGATTGGGTATCCCGCATGCGCCACAGCGATGCACGCGGCGTGCTTCGCTACACGCTTGAGGTTACGCCGCGGGCCCCGCGTTACCGTCTCGCGTCTCTATGAACAGCATCGTATATTGCTATAAGTTTGTGTTAACGCGTGCGATGAAAAATGCCACTTCACGCGCCGCGGCTCCGTAAACAGGAAAATGTCCGAAGCGCCGCGAGAAGCCACGCCACACGCGACGCCCGACGCCCCGCGTTTCCGTAAATGAGACCTAAGACTTTGCTTCCAGCATGTGTCATTTGTGAATCTTTGACAGACGTTACTAACACTAGATAATAACCTATTATGTAAGTTACTAACATTTTATGTTTATATGGTCCGAAATAAAAATATTGTAATTTATTGTTGTTACGAGTAGTCAGAAGCTAGAAAATCTCACAGCAGTCTTGCCTAGGGGCGGTACCCAGTTACTGGGTTGTGGAGGTCAGATAAGCGGTCCCTCCATATAAAATACTATTACTTAGCTGCATTCGATTAGAGTGAAAGCCGACCTTAAAATAGTTAAGAAAAGTATTAGTAGATGATGATGTTATTAACCGACTTCAAAAAAAGGATGAGGTTCTTAGTTCATCTTGACCTTTTTTTACCTTTTTAAGTGTACATTATTTGATTGGTAGTACAGATATTTTTTTTATTGAAAATAGGTTCGCGTTTGACCACTAACTCACCTGATGGTAAGTGATGATGTGATCGAAGATGGAGCACGCTTACCTAAAAGTAGGGCATCCAATCCCGCAGCCTGAATTCATTCTCGGTATTTGCGGGACTACAAGTTTTCAATCCCGCGGGATCTCGGTATTTGCGGGATCCCGCATATTGAAAATATTCACATTTATATAAGGCAAATAAAACAATGAATTAAAATCAACTAACTCCACGTTTATTTACGTATTACTATTAGTATGAGATCAATCAAATTACACCGTTTATTTATCACAAAAAACAATGAATTAATCTACTAACTCCACATTTATTCCAGTATTATTACTAACATGAGATCAATCAAATTATCCCGTTTATTTATCACAAAAAAAACAATGAATTAATCAACTACTTTTAGGTAAGCGTGCTCAATCTTCGACCACATCATCACTTACCATCAGGTGAGATGGTGGTCAAACGCGAACTTATTTTTAATTAAAAAAAAAAAAAAAACAAAACTAACTCCACATTTATTTACGTACTAGTACTCTCGCGGGGCTTCGCTCCCGTGGATTCTATCACGGTAAAAACATAACTCTCCTTTTTTGCAGTCGGGTAAAAAGTAGCCTATAACCTTCCTCAAGCTTCAAGCTACTTCCATACCAAATTTCATCCAAATCCACCCAGTACTTTCGAAGATTAGCGCGTTCAAGCAAACAAACAAACAAACAAACAAACAAACAAACTAACAAACTTTTCCGCTTTATAATATTAGTATAGATTACTAGTAGCATACTACAAAGATCAATCAAATTACACCGTTTTTTCACTTCACAAAAAACAGTAACAAATACTGACTTTACTGATATTTTAGGCTACCACTGACTGAAATTCGGCTATATTAGGCTACATAAGCTATGAAAAACGGGCGACATCGGCCCCCGCGTTGTTTGCAACACTGCCGGCCGCCAGTCACCGAGCGATCGCGCTCGCGAGAGGTCGTATGCATGCTTTTTTTCAGTCCCGCAAATCCCGCGGATCCCGCGCCCGTAATCCCGCATCACGCGGGATTGGAAAATGACGCGGGATCCCGCAATACCGAGATCTCGGTATTCCGGGATTGGACGCCCTACCTAAAAGTAACCTATTAAAAACTTCTACCTATTGTGAGATACATATAAGCAAACCCTCCTCATGGTATTACATAGCTATCTCTCTCTCTGACCACTCACTCCAGTCTGAGAATCATGGTTAGCAACAGGGAAAGCAGATTTATTTATTTAAATTCTGTCGAAGACTTACAGCTCAAGCAAACCGTTTTTACATTACTGCATCCTATCATCAACACAATTACCTATTTTATATTGATTCAATAAAATCGCTGTGGGTAATCAGAAGCTTCAAAATCTGACAATTGTTTTGTCTTGCACAAGGGTATCGTTTTACCCAGCCCCTGGGTTATACAGGGTGGCAGGAACAGCGACGCGCAACCGCTTACCATGGATTCAGTACATGATTCTGGACCCCCGTACGTTGAAATTTTTCGTCGACTTTTTCTTAATTTAATCAAAAGAAGACGGCGATGCAAAAAAAAGTCACTTTTGCTAGAGTTTATTTGTGAGGTCAATACAGCTGATCAGATAGCCCTTTCGAGTTTTATTTACATTGTTGTTTTAAGTGTAACAAGTGAATTTTATTTTTTTATTAAAATCTTATTGGGTTAGATAAAAACAATTATTTTACACAGGTTTCACTTAAAAAAATTGCAGAAAATACCTGAAAATTTTAGAAAAAGCCGACGAAAAATTTCAACGTAGGGGGGTCCAGAATCAATTACTGAATCCATGGTAAGCGTTTGTACGTCGATGTCCCTGCCACCCTGTATAGGTCGGTAAGGCAGTCGCTACATATAAAACACTATCACTCAGCTGCATCGGGTTAGACTGGAAGTCTAATCCAACAAATATTTATTACTTATATATTTATATTTAATTAAAATGGTAAAACACCAATTACACTAATTAATTACAGTTGGTCAAAGGCTAAGCAGATGATGATATCGCTATAATATAGGCACAAATCATCGACTTAGCTAAATATACTAAACTAAAGCCTGCAATACATGTTGGCCGAGCGTAGGCCAACGCGAGCGTTGGCAAATAGGTACAAGGCAAGAAATAATGTCCACACGTTCGACAAGTTCGTCGAACGCCAATGCAGACGACCAATGTAGAAGAGGGTCTGTAGAGCTGCTCACACGTTGGCCGAGCGCAGACGAGCGCCTTTCGGCCAACTAGGCAAATAACACCGAGCGATAGCAAGACAAGGCAAATATATCGTCTAAATGTTGGTATTGGCCTTCACTCGACAACGCTCGGCCAACATGTATTGCAGGCTTATCATACCAAATTATACATCAAAATAATTAATTTATACCTAACCCACAACATTATTAGTCTTCATGCACCCGACATATGTAATAACAATTCACAAATCCAGATTTAGCTAAACATTTAATATTAGCATAAAACTCATTACATTTTCGATCGTGAAGAGACGGCTTGTCAGGCTACCTGGGGAATGAATAGATGATCAGAATTAATCACGTGTGTTTCATCGTTTCATCTAACTAATTTTAATCACGGTGCTTGTGTAAACCAATACTACCGCATAATCCTAACAACGGTTATCGACTTATAAGGGAGAATTCAGACCAATATATTGATTTTTTTGTAAATAGGCTTGTTTTTAAACTTCTAAGAGAATCAATGTTGAATTTTAGTTAAGATCGAGGACCAAGATCGTTTTGGAGCATACTAATATTATAAATGCGAAAGTAACTCTGTCTGTCTGTTACCTTTTCACGCCTAAACCGCTGAACCGATTTAGATGGAATTTGGCATGGGAATAGTTTAGGACTCTGCAAAGGACGTAGGATAGTTTTTATACCGGAATCCTTACGGGATCGGGAATAACGCGAGAAAATCCTCCTACGCGAACGAAGTCGCGAGCAAAAGCTAGTTTAGTATAAATGTTGTTGTATAATGTAGGTATTATCGACCCGGCCACGATTCGCATGGTCTCAATATTTTAAATCACACAAAACTTGATTAAATTATAATTAAAAGCCTTCCTCATGAATCACTCTACATATTGGTGAATGACACGGTATGAAAATCTGTTCAGTAGTTTTTAATTTTATCGTGAACAGACAGACAATCAGGAGAGGAGACTGTTTTATAATATGTAGTGATTTACTGGGTTTTGCAAACTCAGGGTTGTCATGTCGGTGACGCATTGTTATCCGTCGTAGTTGACATTGTCTTTTGTAACTAGATAAATTACAAACCGACCCACTAAAAAGCGTGAAACAATTTTTTTTTCATTTTTTTAAAAGAAATAGCTTTAATTTCGGAAGGGGATGTGAAAAAAAAAAGAAAATATTAAACCAATGGATAACACCAACTACCAAAATTAAAGTTATTTCTGGCTTTGTAGTGTTTTGATATGGAAGTCGGTTTTATTTTTTTGCAATTTTTTTTTCTAAAACTGCCATCTTTTGAAGGACTACATGGCAGCCTATCTGACCTCCAGAACCCAGGAGCTTAGTAACACGGAACCCCCCTTTTTATTTGTTCTGGGTGGGAAAATCATCGAATGACTTCTTCCGCTCTGGGTTAAGCGGAAGGGTGTGTCAGACCTCTACTGAATAAATTCCCACCCTGTTCCTTCAACTGCCCTAAAGTTCCGGGGCAGCGGTATCTCGATAGAACTTTCCCGCAAACACCGGCAGGCAATGGCCCTATGAGGCCCCGTCACTGGTGTTGACAGCTCTTTGAGGCGCGCGTGGAACACGACGCGCCGCCGACCCAGGCCTGGTCCTTACCGGACGGTGAGCGACCCCTGCTCCCCGTCTGCAGGCCCAACACGGTACCCCTTAGCAAGACTACTGTCCAACTTGCTGGCTTTTGACTACTCGTAATGACTGGCAAATGAGCCGGGACTAACGGCATAACATGTTTTCCGAAGCACAGAGGATTCTCTATAAGCTAAGACGGTCACTATTCCACAGACGGACCTCAGGATAGGTTGCTAAACTTTTAAAATAGACCCGTGCAGCTGTTGTAATTTTTCCATAAGCTCCTTACTGCCCTACCATACCCCCTCGAGTGTCGCATGTTGAATTTCCTTATGATTTTTGTGTAGGACTTCAGAAAAAATGATAAATCGGCAATTTATGGCCATTATCATGGTATATATTATACCTTCCTGGCTTCTTTATGAGTTTATCTAACTATTTATATCATTCAATAAGCAAATCAAACTGACCTTATCTCGCAGTGATGTGATATGTTTTCAATTTTATAATTTTCACACACATTCGAAAAAAAAATGTGTAGGCAATTTTAACACAAATTATTCCAAAAAAATAATAAATACTATTATAAAAAGTAATAAAAACTATTTGATAACACAACGAAAAAGTCTGCGGCGTCACAACAAAAACCACAGATGCATTTTATAATTTTTTTTACGTTCATTTTAGCGGTGTATGCAGAACGTATTGCTACTTGTAACACAACCACAGATATTTATCGACCAATCCTGACCAAGCCCTTAAGTGTAACTGTCCGACTTAAGACATTTGGAGCATTTTTTTCTTATGTCGCACTGTGTAACTTAAGACACGCGAGAGGATACTCATCTGCCTAACCGTTTTCCAAATATATTATTTGGGTGCGCCAAAGTTCACCTAAATTTTCAACTCCGATAATTGGAAATCCGAAAATGTTCTTCCTAACATTTTTCATCCTAACAATCACAATTCCTAACTACTCTGTCTCTAATGTTCATAATTCCGAAGCATTCAACTCCATAATTTCAGTAGCAATAGACATCTATTATACTTTTATTTGTTTTCCTATATTTTCTCATCATATCCATCGTTTACACTATTATTCAAAGTCATATCTCTTTTGTTTAGATTTCTTTCGTCTTCTTAAATTTTATTTATAGCGGGGTGTACCTGCAAAGATATCCATAGGTTAGGTTAAGTTAGAACTGTGACCAACTACGCTACCTCGACATATATTTTTTATTACACTTGGTAAATGTTTCTTTCTGAGTATGAGTGCAAATATTATGGTAATTATGTTTAGGGATAAAAGCGTTATGATAAAAAAACAGTAGGAGTTTAAATATATTTACATTGATGATATTATTAATTACAATTTTCGGAAACATGAGTGTTATGAACATCGCCGGTAACACTACAAATAGTAATATGAATAAAAACTTTAGGATGAAAAATTTTAGGAAGAATGATCATTCGGATTACAAATCATTAGGAAGAACAATTTCGGGTAAAGAACTTTAGGTGAGCCAATATTGACCCATATTATTTCAGTTGAGTAACAGTGTTCTTACAGATCAACTACCTATCTAACAGGATAGGACGTGAATCCTATAACACAGAGTACTTTCAATTATTGCAATGTTCAATTTTACTTTATTTATGTATTTAAGACACTACACGCCCTTTAATATATTTTATTTTATATTTACTTATCCTCGTCCGTGTGTCACTGCTGGGTGTCAACTGAAAGCTAGCGTTGGATGTCTTCCGCCCAGCAAATGCTGAGTTGGTGACCCGTTCCGTGTGGACATGCTCAGCAATATTTTTTCTCTTTTATAATGTTTGTAATTTTGTATTGTATGTTGTTGTGTGTGTCTTCGTCCGAATTTAATTATTTCAATATTAATTTCAATTTAATTTGCGAGCCAGCAGACTTACAATTTGTATTTTTCTGTTGCCAAAATTGTATATATTACTAGCAGTCACGCGGGCTTCGGTCCCGTGGATTTTATCATCATAAATAAATAAAATAAAAGATAATAAAAATATTTTATTTCAGACCACAAGATAGTTTTGTTAGTATACATAAATATATAATAATAAAAACATATCCCTTCTTTTTTGCAGTTAAGTGAAAATCTTGGTAACCTTCCTTAAGCTTCAAACTACTTCCATACGCATTTAAATCAACGCAGTACTTTCGAAGCTTAACACGTTCAAACAAACACAAACTTTACCGCCTTATAATATTAGTATAGATATGAACACACTCTATTTCTGCAAACATTTACATTGCATATTATTGACGTTATGGCAATAGAAACCAATCTTAATCTCATCGTCCATAGTTTCTATCAAGACCCATTCAATATCCCAGTTAGAATTAACCAAACACCAGTATGCTCTAGCCCTAATGCCGGCCGATAGCTCAGTAAATACCGTCACTCCGCGTCACCACACTATTTGCATATTTGATTGGGCTGAGCCCAAACATTGTGCTCATTTCGAAAATAATAATTGAATGTGTCGTATGATTGGGGATTGTGATAATAATAAAATTACGGATTTGTATTCATTGGAATTTGTATATTATTTATCGGGAAAAAGGTGACGTTTTCAATAGTTAATGTTAACTTAGTAGGATAGTCTAATTAATTAATCTATTTGCTCTTTGGCCCTACAGGTTCCTTTGATTAATGGTATCACGATGACATAAATTAGGTACATGTCGTGGAGTGCCCTTTGCTTGTGGCCCTTGTTTAGTGTGAAATAATAAAGATAAATAGAATTCAGTAATTTATTACTCAAAAAATAGTATGCAGAAATTATCAATAAAGGCTACCTTATCGTACTTCTTAATTATATTATAAGCGCGAATGTTTGTGAGGATTGATGGATGTTTGTTACCCTTACACGCAAAAAGTCCTGAAAGGATCTGAATAAAATTTGGTAAGTAGGCTGGCATCACCCTGGAATTCCCATGGGATTGGGAAAACACTCCCACGTGAATGAAATCGCCGCCAGAAGCTATTAATTCAAAATTATTTATGTCGTCTCCATATTGTAAAATTTTATATACCTAACCATCTCATACCCAACTTCAAAGTAGGGTTGAAGTGGTTAGGTTAGGTTTGACAGAGCCCGATTTCTCAGTATATTTTCTGTCTGCATAGTTTTCGTTCATTCTAGGTCCCGTTATCCCATTTGAGCTTAACCTAGATGTAAATTTTTCTGTATACCCAAACGGACTTTGGCCATTTCTACAAAGGCTTCATCAATATTAATGTATTTGTACAATCTATATCTACTAATATTGTTATAAAACGGGAAAGTTTGTTTGTTTGACACTAATCTTCGAAAGTCCTCAGTGGATTTGTATGAAATTTGCCACGGAAGATGTTTGAAACTTTTTCACTGAACTACTTTTTACCCGGCTGCAAAAAAGGTGGGTTATGTTTTATCGTGATAAAATCCAAGGAAGGGAAGCCCAGCACGATGGCTAGTTGTAGATACATATGTACGTTATTGTAAAATGATCCTCCAATAATGCACATTCCTCGATTATAATTTATATAATAATGTTCCAGTTGTTATTCAAAATTGTGAAAATAAACCTGAAAATGTAAAATACCAGTACAATGATGGTATTGGTTGAAATTGGTTAAACAAATACTTTGACGGAGTATACGCGGAAACTTTAATTATTGGGATTTACGTATTTAATATGCCTACATAATTATTACGTTGTATTTTAAAATGAAAGTAGGTATAACATTTTAATCTTTTAAAAACATTAGCACACTTATATATTTTTTTCTTAGTTTATTTATTTAACTCAATCTACAATTTTCTCTTAATCTAAATTATACAAGGCAGTGAATTTGGCTGTAAGGTGAAAGGTCATGTTGACGACTGTACTTGACTAAATACAGTCAGACAGTCGATAGTAATATAGCTATCTCGGTATCTCGTTTTCAAAGGAATCTTCAAGGTTAAGCAACGCTGTCGAGGTCAGTATGTGGATGGGTGAACATTTTAACATTTCGAGGGTACTCCGTGCCTCGGAAAGTATCTACTCTAAACTGTTGGTCCCTACCACGGAATAGATGAATAAGGTTGGAATGGTAATGTGGGCGTGACGAGCGATCCACATTTATGATACGACAATCATAGCGCGACCGATTAATTCATTCACCGCGTTTGGATTACTTCGGAACACAGAGCTCTGCTTTAAAATGCCGTGTTGTGCAATTATAACCTGTAAAACAAAAAGTCAGACCGCAGGTATAGAGCGAGGAGGTATGTTTTTCCATCGGTATGTCGAAAATAACATTTAATTACAATTTTATTTGCAAAAACATAAAAATATTCTGATAACTATGAAATTCCGAAAATTAACGAACATTATTGCAACAAGTTACAAAAGTTTACATTGCCCGTTATGTACTCGCTTAATCAACGCAATGACCAAGTTCGCTTAAAATGTACTGCATGCGCCACACTTCAACCATTGACGTTTTGTCCTTTGCCCTGATTGGCCGTGACACACGGCGCATGTTTATCAACAGTGAGTTACAATTAGTAGCAAGCTCTCGATTTAAGTGTGTGTAATATATTTGTGTGCGTAATTCGTATACGTAACGGGCCTCTTGTTTGTAGTAGAGCTAAAGAGTGGGGAGACAAGCGGCGACACGCGTTCTCATACAAATCAGGAACTATTGCCTTTCTAACCTCTTTTATCTGTACTGTGGTCCCGACTCTCGTGTAGTGTGAAGTCACGTTCATCAGCACATCACGTAAGCACATAGTTTAAGTTAAGATAGATAAGCTGTCTTCGTAGCCTTAGTATTAGCATAGTGTCACATACGAGCTATGTATCTATAAGGTGTATCTATTCATACACAAAATAATTAAAGGGACATACCTGTAGCTGGTAAAGAAACCATAACAACAAAAAAGAACTATCTAGGTACAGTATTTAAAAAATTAAATAATTTAATATTACTTGACATACATAATAAATACTGGTTCCTTCTTATTTTTTGACATCCTATACGCCAGTTTACGCGGGTGGCAGCGGTATTTGAGACGGTGCGCGGCTTTTATGATGATCAAAGAGAGTTTTTCTCTTTGATCATATGAAATTTATAATAATTACGTAAAATAAAAAACATTGAGATTCATTTATTTTCGTGCTTATAGTTTCTTTACCAGCTATAGGCGTGTCTCTTAAAATATTTCGTGTATGAATAGATACGCTTTATATATGTTACCGATTAAAGGAGGTTTTTTTTTTTTTTTTTTTTTTAGGTAGGGCCACTTGTAGATCAGCACACTAAGGCTGTGAGTCTACTTAACCGGACTTTCCTGTGGTGACCTCTAATAAATTAAAGGCCCCCAGCCAGGGCTTACAAACTAAAATATACTTAAAAACTAATGACCGCACGCTAAGGGCACTCCCTGTGGAGTACGGGCCTCGGCATAGCGGGGTCATTTCGGGAGGGCAGCAAAGGGACAGGCTGGGTCATATTATTTACGGGAGTATTTATTGCTACTGGCTCAGCATCGCGGGCTGGCTCGTTTGGCAAAGGTCGGGGAGGATTTTCATTACCAGTACGCGGACGTCGCGATGGGCCTCGTCTGCGAGGCCGGAATAAGGAACGCGTTCTGTATCTGTGTCTTCTAAGAGTGCTGGTTTCCCTACTGCTCTCTTGTCGGATGGTGGTGGGGTCGTCAGGCTCGTCTAGGATGTTACGCGGGCGACGAACCCGAGAAATCTTGGAGGGTCTGTATCGGGCGGCCGATACGATCAGGGGGTTAGTGTGGGTCTCAGCAGAGGTGAAGTAACGCACTGACATGCGTTTCAACACTTGCTTTATGGTCGGGAGTTTGAGGTCTACGTGGAGATCCTCGTTCCTACAGAACCAGGGCGCGCCCGTGGCCTTTCGGAGAAAACGGTTCTGAACGACTTGCATCCTATGGATCTGATTGGGACTGGCATGAGCAAACACCGGACAGGCATACGTCATGATAGGACGTATGCATGTCGTGTATATTCGGATTTTACATTTAAGGGAGAGCTTGCTGTGTTTATTCAGCAGGGCGTGGAGCCTACCGAGAGCGAAAGCGGCTCGCGAGCGAACCGACTTTATGTGCTCACTGAAATTCAGGAACTGGTCGAGGATCACACCTAAGTATTTGGCTCGCTTCTCCCAAGGGATTGGCTTGCCGAACATAGTGATCGGGCGTGGGGGGGTGAACTTTTTATGCTGGCGAGCCCTGCGAAACAGGACTGCTTGACTTTTGTCGGGATTTACCTCAATCCTCCATTTCCTAAACCAATCGCCTAGTGCGTTGGCTGAGGTCTGGAGGGTATGAGCGATGCTAACGGGATTATGTCCCGAGTAGTAGATGGCCGTGTCGTCGGCAAACAGGGATAACTCTACTGGGGGCTTTTTGGGGATATCGCTAGTGAATAGCGTGAAGAGTGGGGGGGAGAGCACGGCGCCCTGAGGGACGCCGGCTCTGATAGGGCGGGGAGTGGAAAGCGCTCCTTCGATACGATATCTGAAGGAGCGGTTTGACAGGAAGTCTCGAATGATGAGCACGAGACGGTCCGGCACACCTAGTTGGTAAAGCTTATAAATTAAGCCATTGTGCCAGACTTTGTCGAAAGCCTTTGCTATATCAAAGAATAGGGCCCCCGTCACCAGACCGCGTTGAAAACGGCCGCTGATGTGCTCTACGATGCGGTGGGCTTGGTGGACACTGGAATGATGGGCTCTAAAGCCAAACTGTTCGTTAGGGATTAGGCTCTTGGCCTCGACAAAGTCCTTGAGCCGATTAAGAATAATCCGCTCGTAGACCTTGCCGAGGGCGCTGAGCAGACTAATGGGTCTATAGCTAGTCGGGAGGTTCTTGGGCTTTTTGGGTTTTGGGATACCTATCACTATAGCCTCTTTCCAAGCTTGTGGAAACAAGTTGTTGGACAAGGCGCCATTGAAGATGGCAGTCAGTAGGACTAAGATCGTACGTGGGAGGAGTTTAAGTGCCCTAGTGGTCAGTCTGTCAGTCCCGGGAGCTTTCCTAGGTTTGAGTTTCTTGATGATCTCCTCCACCTCGTCCTCCGTGACGGGGGGGAGGGGAGCATCAGGGTCCTCGACAGGGGGTAGGGCAGATCTACGTTCGACCTCAGCATCCACGTGGGCAAGGTGGGCTGGGTCGACTGGTTGGGAGCTGGGAGAGCACTGTGCCTCCAGGCTGTCGGCTAGGCATTCGGCTTTGTCTTCGTCGTCGAAGGCAATGCTTTTGTCCGGGCGGATAAGGGGAGGCATTGAGGCAACCTCAGTGGCGCGCATATTCCGCTGAAGTTGCCAGAAGGCATGGTGGGTGGGTTCCAGTTCGCTCAGGGTCTTGTCCCAGCCGGCTTCACGCCACTCTCTGATGCTGTTACTTACTTTGCGCTGTAAGTACCGCATGAAAGTTTTGTTATTCTGGCAGGGGAAAGATCTGTAGGCACGGACTGCTGCGTTCTTCTCAGTCAGCAGGGCCCGTACATCGTCCGGGAGTTTCCGGCGCCAGTGCTCTGACACCGGAATCTCCTTTGAACAGTCGTTCAAGACAGATTGTACGTGCTCCGTGAGTGAGTCGATCGCAGCCGTCGTGTCGGCGGCGGACTGGATGTGGTCGGGGATCTTGTCCAGGTGAGGAGACGTGTTGGATTTCAGCAATTCGCCTACTTTCCTCCAGTCAGTGATCACCTGTGTGGGAGGGGGGCGGTTAGGGTCATAGGGACCCGATCTCGGAGTTAACTCCAAGATCACCGGTCTATGGTCAGAGTCAAGTTCGTCTACCGTCTCTAAAGAGTGCAAACGTAAGTTCACATTCTTCAGGAGGGCAATGTCGAGTACGTCGGGCAAGTGGGATGGCTCGAACGGATAATGAGTAGGCCGCATAGGACCTATGATATCTATGTGGAGAGGTGTGCAAAGGTCGTATAGTACCTTCCCACGGGGGTTGGTAATACGACTACACCATGCGGGATGTTTGGCATTGAGATCCCCCGCTATAAGGACGGAGTCACTCATGTCAAGAAGGGCTGTAAGGTCGCTTCGTAGTGAGGCGTTTATCGAAGAATTTGAATCTACGTCGCTGTGCGGTGGGAGATACGCGGATACTATTGTGATAGAGGGATGGCCCGTCATGCCTAGCCGGCAAACGGATACCTCTAAGTGGGCAAGGGGCGGCGGATCCATAGGGATGCAGTGCAGGGAGTTCTTATAATATATTAGAGTGCCACCTCTGTGGCATCTAGTCCTATCGTTCCTAACTAGCCGGTAGTTGGCTACCTTGGGATCCCTAAGGTGGGGTTTGAGGAAGGTCTCTTGGACCAGAAGGATGTCGAGACTATGATCGCGAAGGAAAGTCGCGATCTCGTCCCGTTGATTAGTGATGCCATTGGCATTGAAGTAACCTAGCTTTAGGGATCGGGGCTTTAGTCTCTTACTAGCCGTGTTATACATTATGGCTGTTTAAAAAGGTTATCAAAATGACTTTTGACATCGGGATACTGATGGTATACCCGAATCAGGGAGTTGATGCTCGTGCAGGCCACGACCTCCTTTGCCATTTGGATGGCGCGGGCGGACTGGAAGAAACTGAAGGTATTTCCAAGGATGAGGAACGCATCGAGTTCCGGCTCTACCGAGCGAGGGAGTGACTGGGGAGGAGGTGGGGGCTGAGAAGCCACAACAACCGGAGCGGAGGGCATGATGGGTTGATCCATCAGCCCAGGGACTTTCGGCCTTAGTGCCGGGAAGTTTTGGGCGTGATTCGCCGCCGTCCAAGGAGTTGGACGCTGGGGACTGAGGGTCTGGGGGAGCTCAGATGAGAGTGTAGGACACTCTCGTCCCTGGCGTGCGCTAGCGCGCGTTGCCAGTTTAGGGGCGGAGGTTTTCGGGGCTTTCGGACAGCCTCGGTAGTTGGCGGGGTGGCCGGATTGCCCGCACAGCACGCAGCTGGGCGGGTCTGGGCACTGGGACCTATCTTTTGGGCGACTGCACTCCGCGGTGCCGTGATCGCCCAGGCACTTTACGCACCGGGGTTTGCCGAAGCAATTCCGTTGCGCGTGGCCGTATAACTGGCAACGGTGGCATTGGCCTACCGTGCCACTCTTGTGTGGCTTCTCAATTAAAATTCCTGAAAGACTGCATACAGTCTTCAGCGCAAAGATGGGGTGGGGACCTTCGGAGACGGGGTGGCAGATGACGAGGACGTTGTTAGACGCCCTGCCACCTCTGCCGTGCATACGGTGCACCTCAATCACCGGGATGTTCTGTGACTCTAGGTCGCAGACGATCTCGGTGGTGGGGATCTCACTGGGGATCCGGCAGAGGACCACCCGAACGGGCTTGCTCTCATGGAGCGTATAAGTGTGGTGGGGGATATTTCGAGCCTTGAGTAGCTTCGAAAGCGCGCGGTGGTCGTTAGCTGTCGCTAACCCTACTTTTATGCCGTTCTGAACGGCGCGGGCATTCGTGTAGGCGATGCGTTGCTCGCCACACGCTTTGGACACGTTTGTCCAAGCCCCCTTATCATGTATGAAGATGGGTGGGGGAGGGATGGTCTTGCGCACTGAGGCGCTGACGACTGGGGTTTGAGTAGGGCTGGGCCTAGTGGCCGAGGAAGTGGAGGGCTGGCTCTGCACTAAGCGTGCTGGCTCGGGAGGGGAGGGTTTCTTGGCCTTAGGGGCCTGGGTGGAGGACGAGGCCTGCGACCTCTTCTTCCTCTTTCCCTCGACGAGGATAAACTCGTCGGAGGAAGAGGTTTGATCGGAGGAGGAGTGCTCGGACTCCGCTCGCTCCGAGCGCTCAGAGTGTATGCTCTCTGCGCGCTCCGAGCGCTCGCCTTCCGAGCCCTCTTTTTCTTGTTCCTCCTCCTCAGAGTCCATTTCGACGTCTGGGGGGGAGGGGGACCTATCTGCGTTGGGCGCGGGGGTGGGACCTAAATCTGGCTGTGGGGCGGGAAACACCGCGGGGGGTAATTTTACAATCTCATCTTTATACTCCCTTTGTAGGGCGGGGTTTTCAAATAGGATCTTTCCTAATAAATCGGTTGTTAGATTTAACCGAGCCGATAGGGATTCGACTTTGGACACGAGATCCTCAATCCTGTCCTCCATATTGGAGGCGACAGAGGTGGGCATCCTAATCTCCTAACCCTAACATAAGCGCCTCGAGGAGACACGTCAAACGTGAGCTCCCCGAGCAGACGGTCCCCAAAGAGCCCTGCCCCGGAGTTTCTCCTAACACTTCGCTACCGAGAAGAGAAACCCAGACAAACGATTAAAGGAGGAACGTCAGTTGACTCTTGGAGAAGTACACATCACGTTGTTTACTTAAACCCTCCTCTCCCCTACATCGCAGTCGTTTCTCGTATCTTTGACAGTCGTTACGATTATTCAGAAGCTACAAAATCTGATACTGCTCTTGCCAACGAGTATCGTGTAACTCAGCTGCGGCTGGGTTACACGGGCACCCCGTTGGGTTCTAGAGGCCCGATATACCCATAGTGGCAACAATGTGGTCTGCCCATTCCGCTGGCGGACGACCAACGCTCCTCTTACCAGATCTTGGACGCCACTCGGTCTAAGCTTTACTCCACCTGTCATCACTGCGCCTTTCTAGATGTCCTGCCCAATCCCATTTAAGTTCCATAATGCGAGTACGTCTTCGGATCTCGACATTTGGAACCCGATCAACTAATGTGGTGCCAAGCATAGGTGCTCTATGTAAAGTAATAGTACTGCCATGTAATATAGACTGGGAGTGGGAAAAGGCTAATTAGATGGTGATGGTTTTACAAACACCCAGATCCAGCCATACAAACTTTTATTACGGCGCTAAATTTTACACTAACTTCCACCCTCAATTTTGGTCCGTTTATCGAAGCTAAGACTCAACTAGCATCAAAAAAGTTGGGAATCATAGCCAAGGTGAGACGGTACTTCACACCGGGAAAGCTGCTCAATCTGTATCAAGCCCAAATTCGGTCGTGTATGGAGTACTGCTCTCATCTTTGGGATGGATCTGCTAAATACTAATTGGACGCACTTGAGTCTATCGAGGAGCGGGACAAGAGACTCATTGGCAACGATGCACTGGTCGAGTCAAAGCTCCAGAGCCTTGAACATCGATGACGTATTGCAAGTCTATCGGTTTTATATCGGTTACATTTCGAGGAGTGTGTGAGAGGAGTGTCCCGTTCCATCATCGGACTACGAGACAAACGGCGATGCGCCATCATTACATGGTGGACAACCCACCCATACGCACAAAACGTTTTGGAAATACTTTCATTGTGTGTACGGCTAAGGAGTGGAATTCCCTGTCGTAGTCTGTTTCCCGATAGCTATAACCTAGGTGTCTTTAAGTCAAGAGTGAATAGGTTACTTTTAGGTAAGTATGCTCCATCTTCGACCACATCATCACTTACCATCAGGTGAGATGGTGGTCAAACGCGAACCTATTAACAATAAAAAAAAGTTATTATTTCATTAACATTATTATCATGTTGTGAGCAATACTAAAGGAATAACATTTTAAACTGATAAATACATTTGAAAACCTCTCTACCATTCAAAAATGTTATATTCCTTTGAGCTAAATATAAAATATATTTAGAGCTACAACATTGTTCTTTCATTCGCAGCGAGTACAAACTAAATTATACCTACAAACTAAATCGACAAGAAACTCAAGTTTCCGTCACTCGAGCCTTTATCGCTAAAAGAAAACGTGACTATCCTACAAATCAAACTATTCAAAAGTTCAACGACCCCCACGAAACTTAAAAGCAACTTTAGTATAACACTAAAGTTGCTTTTGAGATCGTTTCTTTCAAGTCAATTCTGAAACTTGTGGAAAAGTTATATAAGCATGGGTTCATCTTCAAGGTCAAGCAAGTTAAATGTACCTATACTTGCTTGTAAAATTGTTCTTTAAGATACAAGTTTTCCCTAGTTAGGCAGTTGTCCGATTGCCAGCGAGTAAGCGACTGACTACCGGCGATTTACCCGCTCAAGAAACGCACAATGAAATATATATTCCGTGTAAACGATAGAGATGCATATATTAATAGTTGCTCCCTGACTGTTCACACTGCCGGCGACTACTCGCTTTACTAGTTTTGTCGCTGAGCGACCAGAGCTGTCAAAGATAATACTCGCTCAGCGATCACTTAGCGTTCAGAAGTTTCAGAACTCACGCTGAGAGACCAACCAAATGGTAGCTCAGCGACTAAATTATCGGAACAACACACTCGCTGCTCGCAGCTCGCCAACTCGTTTTCAGATGCTAGCTTTAGCTTTTAAAACAGAAGTCTTTTTAAATCCTGTTTTTATTATACAAAAAATTGGCCAAGTGCAAGTCAGACTCGCCCATGAAGGGTTCCGTAGTAACTACGCGAAGTAACTTTGTTTTTAATAGAGTTTATATGAAATACAAAGTTATATTTGCGGTTTTAGAAAATGTGCTATATCTCAGAAATTACTGACTCTATCTCATTCAAACAAATTATTGTTGAAAGTTTTTATTAAGATCTACAGTATATATATTTTTTAGATTTTTCACTCCATTATTATAGAAATTAGAGGGGGGGGGGGATATGTTTAGACTTGTCTATAGATACCACATACGTATGGGTTTGATAAAAAAAATATATGTTCAGTTTCAGTTTCATGTAAACTCCTGCAAAAGGACATTGGAGTATTCAGCACAAGCTATTTTTAATAAGAGCAAGTGCTACGTCATGACGTACGGTCGGAAGTTGCAACCAATCCTGTACAACTATTGTTTGGGTGGAGAAGCAATTACTCGTGTCACCAATATTAAGGATTTGGGATTGACCTTCAACCTGATGCCTGACTTTTAGAGATCACGTCTCCGCCCTTGGGAAAGAATCTTCAAGGCACCTAGGATTTGTACTAAGAAATGCTCGTGATTTCCGCAATCCCAATGTTAGTAGGCTGTTGTAAACCATTTTAGTAAGGAATAAACTTGAAAGCAGTGCCTATATCCCTACGCTGCAATTCAGACATTAATGATTGACAGAAAACCTCCCTGAGGTTCTTATTCAAGAGGTTATACCATTTCTTTCACTACATGTACCCTACCAACTACCTTTTAGGAATGCTAGGCTATAAGTCGTTGGAGATGAAGAGATGCTTTGATCAGCTCACAGTAGCCTGCAAGAGCCTGTCTGGAAGATATCGCTCTCAGCGATAAGACCGCCATTGTAACCAAAGTTATAGAAATAATGTTATGTAAGTGTGTTTAAATTTTTGGTACAATAAAGTATATTCTATCTATCAACCCTGAATGTGATATGTTTCCGACGAATGGAGTAAAATTATGCGTGATTGACTGGTGTTCTGCGAGAGGAAGTATGCTAGAATGTCTACTCTTCCATTTTAATGTTAATTTTTTCATTTTATTATTCTTTTCTTATATGTATTACTATGTTAATTAATGTAATTGGTGTTTTTACCGTTTTAATTAATTATAAATAAATGTATCCATGTTATATATTTTTGTCTAAAAATCGGAAAGCGTTTCAAAGAATACATCTACATACAAAGTTTCACATGTATCTTAATAGTTTCGGAATAAAATGGCTGTGACATACGCATAGACGGATAGACAGACAGACATGACGAAAATATAAGGGTTCCGTTTTTTGCCATTCGGCTACGGAACCCTAAAAAGCAACTCCTACCCATGAAGGACAGCAGATGGGTGACTATTCATTTCTAATCCAGACTTTTCCATGTGAGGAGCACGTAATTAAATAATAACACCTGCACTGGTTGATATTCAAGAATAAGGAACGCTTACCGGAACGTGGGTGGTTTAATCCTAACTATCATCGTTATCGAGTTATCGAGGCTAAGGCTCAGTTAGCATAAAAAAAGTTGGGAATCCTAGCCAAGGTGAGACGGTATTTCACACCGGAACAGCTGCTCAATTTGTATCAAGCCCAGGTTCGGTCGTGTATGAAATACTGCTCTCATCTTTGGGATGAATCTGCGAAATACCAACTTGAACACCGACGACGAGTTGCAAGTCTATCGGTTTGTTATTGGTTACATTTGGGGGAGTGTGCGATGGAATTACACGATCTAATTCCGCCGAGCCCGTTCCATCATCGGACTACGAGACAAACGGTGAAGCGCCATCGTTACATGGTGGACATCGCACCCATACGCACAAAACGTTTTGGGAATACCTTCATTGTGCGAACGGCTAAGGAGTGGAATTCCCTGTAGGAGTCTGTGTTTCCCGACAGCTACAACCAAGGAGTCTTTAAGTCCAGAGTGAATAGGTTACTTTTAGGTAAGCGTGCACCATCTTCGATCACATTATCAACATACAAACGTGGTCAAAGGCGAACTTATTTTCAATCAAAAAAAAAAAAATAATATCGAGATTCTTCCGTACTTCGACCCTCGGTTGGTCCCGGCTGTCATTGGTACATCTATGACAGTCATTACGGGTAGTCAGAAGCCAGAAGATCTGACACCAGTGTTTCCAAAGGGTATCTTATTACCAAGCTTCTGGGTTGTGGATGTCGATTCATAAAATACTCGGCTAATAAATTTACATGAAGAAAGCTCATACCCACATTGCTAGTTATATTTAACCTCTAGAGCCCCAGCGGCACAAAAACGTGCCAGTAAACAAGTATTAGTTGAGCCCCGCGGGCACAAATTTGTGCCACCAAATCCCGACCGATTTAAAACTGTATTTGTAGTAAAGATAAGTCTTAAAATCGTTTGACCGGGGTCAGATTACGATAAGAGCCCGCCCGCGGTGCTTGACGGATGGTTGACGTAATAATGGCGGTCCTTCAGAGGTTAAAAAAAATTTGCCATGTGCGAGTCAGACTCGCCCATGAAGGGTTCCGTAGTAATTACGCCAAATAACTTTGTTTTTCATAGTGTTTGTATAAATTACAAAGTTATATTTGCGGTTTTAGAAAATATGCTGTATGTTAAGAAACTGCTGACCCGATCTCGTTCAAACCAATTCTGGTTGAAAGTTTACATTAAGATCTAGAGCATATACCTACTTTTTTTAGATTTTTCACTTCATTACTATAGAAGTTAGAGAGAGGGGCCACACATTTTACCAATTTGGAAGCGAACATTGAGGTTTCTAAAACTACTTTTTCATAGAGTCAATCGTTTAAAAGGTTTAAACGATTGACTCTATGAAAAAGTAGTTTTAGAAACCTCAATGTCATTTTTAAAGACCTGTTTATAGATACAACACATGCATAGGTTTCATGAAAAAATATATATATTTTCAGTTTCAGTTCCATGTATGGGATTTTTTTTTTCTTATAATCGGAAAGCGGTTCACAGAATACATTTACCTACCAAGTTTCACATGTATAGTCCTAATAGTTTCGGAATAAAATGGCTGTGACATATAGACGGACGGACAGACAGACAGACACGATGAAACTATAAGGGTTCCATTTTTTGCCATTCGGCTACGGAACCCTAAAAAGAAAAGAAAGAAAGAAGAAAGAAAGCTTTTATATTTTTTATTAAGTAAGATAATGTTGCCCCAAGCTTTATTCAATTCCTGTGTTGTAGGAATCGTTACATTCACATAATCTCACATATACAAACAGATGGACCCAAAACAACGATCTGCAGGCTATTCAAATATTTGTTCCGTACAGAAAGCTAACACGCGACACGAAGCGAGGCAGTAAATCACTCAGCCACTGCGCCAACCGTATCATCAATTGAGAAAAGACTAGGCAGTTATTTTCCGTAATTACTGATTGATATCATGAATATTGAATTAATGGATGCTGTAAACGTTCGACTCGCCTACAATTTATCTTTCAATGAGATAAAGTTAACGAAGTCGCAAAAATTGATTTTAAACGAAGTGAAAGAAAAATTGTACCAGACTGAGTTTTAATCAAATTGCATCTTTCTTGATCTGGAGGGAGAGAAAAATGGAGCAGCGAGTTTATCTCAGAAGGGTCTCGATTAGAAGATTGGATGTTTTATCAGACTCGAATGGAATTGCGATCTGCTTTTTTAAGTTGAGTTAAGTAAAATGATTATTAATTGTAAGTTGACTTCAGAAACATAATCTACTCGCAGAATTCTTAACGACAATTCCGTTTATTCATTGAAAATATACATAATTAGACAACGATACATGGGCTTACATACAAAGTACTGAAATATAAAATTGTGAAATCTTTTATAGGTATGTCGGGTTTGGGTTTTCTGTAGAAAATCTTTTTTAAATGAACTAACAATTTGGATAGATTTTTTATAACTATCTTGATAACACTTCTAACTAAGCTAAATATGCTTGGATCTGGAATAAGTTCATGGCATTAGTGTAATGGATAGGGTTCGAACCTGCGACCTTTCGATCACAAGTTCGACACCTTAGTCTTTAGGCTATTGTCGCTTCATGATAGTTTGTGATAGATTTCTGAAAAGAAACGCCTGAGTCCATTCTCTGAATTATTTTACGCTATGCATGTAAAGACTTATTAACCCTTTCTTAATGATAAATCGTTTTCTACACACAATTTGTCATGGGCTATTTTTCAGCCTTCTAGTAATAGTATAGGCTTGTCCTATCGAAATAGCCAATCACTGCCAATCCAATATAGTGATAGAACAGAATCCAATTTAATAACCTAACAACGCGATATAATCTGAATATAAGTTCAACGAGGGGTATTACCCGAGCAGCAGGTGTAGCGGTTTCAAAATGAAACGCGATATGCACTAACATTTTCCGCATGTAGTTTTATAGAAGGTCCAAATTATGAGGTTAGAGCGATTCTGTAAATTGGAATTTTTGTTAGAATAAACTCGTCTCCAGGTTATGAAAAAAACTTAGCTTAGGCACTAGTCTCCGACAAATTATTTTTAAATTGTCTGTACCTTACCTCAATTAACTAATGTATGAATTTGTGATGAGAAACATTAATTCTATTCTATTCATATTTTTTTAAAATATAAATATAGATATAATAACACACACCAAATTACACCACCACAAACACACCATAACAGAAACAAATAAGGACTTAATTACTAACAAGGGTGATACAATTGGCGGTCTTTTCGCTGAAAGCGATCTTTTACAGACCTTTGGATGGATTTGTCACAGAAGGAAAACTACTTTTAATTGCTAGCTGAAAGCGTCGATTCTTCGAAGCTTTAAATTTTAGTTTAGATTAAATATTATAGTGCGAATATTTCATACCCCCATGGGTATGATGTAGAAACTACCATGTTAATACCATTATTAACATGGTAGTTTCTCCCTTTTTGATACCGTAGTTTAAATTTATATAAACATTTTTTCCGTGGTCATGGCACCCCACCAGATTCAGAAAGTGAAAGAGCAAAGTCCATACACTTCTCATTGTATTTTTTTTTTACTATTACGTTTATTATAATCATGATATATCTTTTTGAAATCCTTGATTGATAATTTGATACCCATATTGTATTACTAAATGTAATGCTGGTATATTGGCAGGAAGGCTTAAGGCTAATTTTGTGTGTATGGCGTATCATAACTTCTATACCCTTCCCATCAAATTTCTGGGCCGAAAAGGACACACGATGATACTGGAAAGCAAGCTTTTCCCACCAAGCTACAGGTATTCCACTAGCTTTTGGGTGATGTTTTGCACATCATATGCTGCCCATCTTGTTTACGTTTTCCGTGAAAGAGTTCTGAATAAAACAGACAAAATACACAGTTATTCAGACTCAGAAGAACTCTACCTTATTTCTTGAAGTGAAGTTAGTGAAGTGGTCTTATAAAGGATGTTAAATTTTAAGGGCCGATGTTGATTTTGAATAAAACACAAATTATTTAGGAAATTATTGTCATTTCTTTTTATTATGATAATATGGTATGGTTCAATTATGTATGGAACAAAATATCGGCCAAATGGCCGCCGCGACCTCGGCGGCACACCTCCATCCGATGGTTCAAATTTTCGATGACGCTGAGGCAAAATTGAGGTTCTATGCCGTTAAAGTGCCGAATTATCTCATCCTTCAGCTCTTGAATTGTTACTGGCTTATCGACGTACACCTTTTCTTTCAAATGACCCCAAAGAAAGAAGTCCAACGGTGTCAAATCACATGATCTTGGCGGCCAATTGACATCGCCACCACGTGAGATAACACGGCCATTGAATTTGTCGCGCAAAAGAGCCATTGTTTCGTTAGCTGTGTGACAAATGGCACCGTCTTGTTGAAACCACATATCGTCCACATCCATATCTTCCAATTTGGGCCATAAAAAGTTCGTTATCATCTCACAATAGCGAACGCCATTCACAGTAACTACAATCAACACACTATCGCGAACAGCAGCAATATTTTATGCAGATCGAGCTGTACGAGCATGCACTGGTGTTTTCACATCTCCTACAGACCCGGTATGCTCAAATTTTTGCACGATTTTTCCTATTGTACGCACATTTGGACGATTAAATTGACCAAAAAAATCACGAAGTGCACGATATGCATTTTGATTTGAACGCCCATTTTCATAATAAGCCTGAATAACTTTAACGCGTTGCTCGGTTGTGTATCTTTCCATGGTTCAAATTGAGTTAGTCTGAAATTGAGAAATGTCAAATGAAATGCAGAAAAAAACTTGACGTTTAGGTGTGGTTCACATTCAACATCGGCCCTTAAAATTTAACCACCCGTTACAAAGTATCGCCTTGTAATACTGTAGTTTAAAGTAATCCAGCAGTGATTTGAAAACCAGGCTTTTCAATTATGTATAATAATTGACACATGTTAATTGATGTCTGACATAATTGTTATGGTGTACCCCACAGTTCATAACTTGAGCCCTACCCGATATTTCAGTACTTACTATTAAAATATTCACTGTTGCGTTTTGAGTTATAAATCACGGATTTAATCCGCACGGTACCAACACAAGTGATCACAATAGTTTACCGGTTATGTTACTTACTTGTTATAATATTTCCAATTGTACTATTAGAGAAGTGGGAATAAAAGACAGAACTAACTATATAACCATAGGAAATCACAATTCTCTCGTTCATTTTACAGAACGAGTTGTGACTGCGACAACATTTGCGGGCGAAAAAGCTGTGCTGGATATTCAAGTACGAAAAGCTGTTTTTTGGCGGAATCAACATATTAAATATATTATAATTAAACATTTTTCTCTAGTATTAGGTCATGCACAGGAGAGCCAAGGTTTCTCATAGAGTTTGAAAACTTGCCTAACTTAAATGGCAGTGCGCAGGGCTTATTGCTCTTAAAACAGATAGACGGTGTGGCTGAAGAGTTCTGGAGTAGCAACCGTCTACCAGAAAATACAACGTTAAAGGTCTAAAACGTTTTATTTCAATTTTTGTCTGCAATGTTTATATTTTTTTTTTGCTTTAATGTATGTAATGAAATCTATTGACATTTGTACACCTTTTTGGTATAACATAGAGCGCTTGTAATTTTTTTTTTCATAACATCTATAAATTGTACCTACCTATGTTAACAAATGAATAAATGACTTATGACTTAAAAAAAGATGTACCAATGACTTGGTTGAGGTTGCAGAAATTTGATGTCTGCGAGGCGCACTGACTGATCGATGTGGCGATGCTTAGAGCAGGCCTTAGTGCATATAGTTCAAGAAGCGTCCCAGTTATACGTCGCAGTGGGAGTCGAACATCTCATCTCACTTCCCCGCTTGACCAGATATCAGTCTGGGACCACTTGGAAAAGTAATCAAGTGATCCCGCAGCCCCCAGCGTAAAACGGGTAAGGTTTAATTCAATTAGAAATCGCCCTTGAGCAGACTAAATGGCCAGTCATCCTTTAAGGGTGGATAACATCACAAGGATATTCTCCGGCTGAAATTATGAAGATTCGATATTTGCCTTGTGTTTATTTCTTCATTTGACTGCCTCATTGGTCTAAGGATTGAAAGCGCGACAGCTGAGCAAATAGGTGTCGGGTTCTTTTCCCGGGTTGGGAAAAAAGTGTTATTGGGTTTTTTATTAGAAATTTTACAGTAGTAGCCCGGAGTTTGAAAGTTGGCGGTGAGATACCTCCGTGCCTCGGAAAATACGTTCAGCTGTTGGTCTTGCGCTTGATCTTTTTCAGTCGTGTCGGATATCCGTCCTACCGGACTATGAGAGTGAAGGTACTGAGAGTGCTTCTCCCTGCTGTTGGATAATCTCCGCTGAGATTTGCTGCCATGGCCAAAATTGGTCAATACTCATGAATTTTGGCAACAGCAGCAACAAAAAAAAAATTAAACATACTGTTACGCCAGTCGCTTAGCTAAGTACGACGAGAAACTTCAACCAACTTCTAGAATGTTCGAGACACTAACGCCACCTGGCGGCGAGTAGCAGTATTGAGTATATCGAGAAACTTCGACCGACTTCTAATACGTTCGAGACACTAACGCCATCTGTCAGCGAGCAATACTGAGTATTTCAAGTAGCTTCTGGAACATTCTTGGCAGTATAGAGGGTGAGTCGATTTTACAAGAATGTTCTAGAACTCATTGACTGGGGTATAAATAGATCGCGGAGGAACGCAGAGGGTAGTCTTATTACAAGAAACGAGGCGATATAATCTGAGATCTACAAGTGAATTTCAGTGCAATTTAAGTGTTTAGTGACAAGTGTCGTAGTGTGAATAACTGTGTTAATTTTTATTTTTGTGTTTATTTAATTAAAGTGTTAATTTTGGTTTAATTGGAATTATTTGTATCCCGAACCCCGGCTCGTAACAATACTTTAAAACTTCGCCGCTTTTCGGAAAAAACACTGATACTTCGCGGTATTGACAGTTATAGAAAGACAATTCGAAATTCAAACCACAAAAAAGAAAAACAGTGAAACAATTTCATCCCCACAGACTTCCAACACACATAAAAGTATCACTCAATCTCATTATTCTTCAAAACAGCAACTTGCTGGTACAATATTATTTTAATATAATTATAAAATATTGTTTAATCACCGAGACTTCACGTTAAACGATAAAATATTTACTTTCTGTTTTCAGTTATTTTGTATAGGTTATTGTAAGTTGATGTCAATGACAAACTACAGTTGATATTAAAATGACAGGTTTTCACGTCAAATAAATTTAAGATGATATTTATTTTCTTTGACAAGCATTTTAAAACACTGCTATCGTTTACTTTAGCTTTGCTATATAAAACACAGTACAGAAAATTAATGTTCATTTATACAAATAACTACATAAAATATAACAAATCTAAAGTCCTCACAACATCATTTATCATTACAAATCTTCAAAAAAGATTAAAAAACAAACAACAACAAAATCCCAATTATCCGAGTCTCAGACAAAGGTATTAAACAAAAAAAAAGACAAGCAAAACAGAATATCAAAAGAAATCGGAAACCAAAAGGAAAATTCCTTATTTCGATTCAAATTGAGAAAATAGTTCTAAGAAAATCGCTTTCGAGACAGTAGCGATGCTTAAGACGGCCGTTTGTTCAAGAATAAGAAACAAATCTTTTTGTTTTAAAGGAAACTTTTAAGAAAGTGTAGGAAGGAAGGCATTTATTGCGCTAAAAGCCTCGCCGGAACTAACTTTAAAATGGATTCAACTTTGTCCGTTGCATTTAAGTTCGCTGGCTGTGTTTGACACCGTGCTGTAATAATATGAAGTTTAAGTAAGATGCAAAATGTGTTGGTAAACACAACATGCTACTTTGTGTCTATGGTTTGGAGAAGTTGCTATATTACCGGGTGCTTTTTAAACTAATGGATTTCGTTATCCACATAGTGTAGTCTTTTGACCCAAAAGATTACTGGTACATAACGCTTTCTTGCTATAATCTCTACTAATATTATAAATGAGACAGTAACTCTGTCTGACAATCTACACTTTGTTATATCTTGGAGATGGACATATGGTAGTTTTGACGATGAAAAAAAAATCCACGCGAGTGAAGACGCGAATAGATGCTAGTTTTGCACATGTTTTCACTATCAAAACGTTTTGGGACTACTTTCATTGTGCGTACGGCTAAGAAGTGGAATTCCCTGCCGGAGTCTGTGTTTCCTGATCGCTATAACCTGGGATTATTTACTCAAGAGGGAATAGGTTACTTCTAGGCAAGCGTACTCCATCTTGGACCACATCATCACTTACCATCAGGTGAGATGGTGGTCAAACGCGAGCCTATTATCAATAAAAAACATCAGAGTTTAAATAATAAAAATAAAGAAAAATTATTGTGATCAGGGATAAAGTTATTTCGTTAAACTTTCAGTTACTTCTTAAATACTAGCAGTCACGCGGGCTTCGCTCCCATGAACTTTATCACGATAAAAATATAACTTCCTTCTTTGGCAGCTTCAAGCTACCTTTCTCAAGCTTCAAGCTATTTCCTTACCAAATTTCATCTAAATCCACCCAGTACTTTCGAATATTCGCGTGTTCAAATAAACCACCAAACTTGTCCCTTTTATAATATTAGTATAAATAAACATTAATGGGTAAGGCTCAAATTTTACGCGCACTCTCTAAAAATGTGCTGTCCGAGAGTTTGAAAAGTAGAGATAAAATATATAAAATAATAAATACTTGTTTAAATTAACAACACAAAAAGTTGACTATTTCGACAACATGTCTTTTTTTTTTTCATTTCAATATTTCAATTATATACCTACTTAATACTTGAAAATATAAAGGTCTAGGATTGACTTCCATACAATTTTTTAATGTCCCTGTACGTAAACTTCTCAAACTCTATTTTATTTATTCAAAAAACACGTAGCTTTTTTCAATTCGCATGCTTTATGGTCTTCAGAATATGTTTGGTATAGTTTTTAGTGAAATAAGTTTAATATTTATCATAGCATTTTGATTTTATCAAGTAATTTCAAAGTGTCCCAAATTTCAGTCCAGTGTGACACTTCAGTTGTGCAACGCGATAACTTTTGATTTATCGACATTCTACCATAACTATCAAATAATTTTGTTATACCAATACTGGTTCATGATATAAGACTAACTTCAGCGTGCTTCTGTCATTTTGTTTTTGTGTCAGATTGAAAATCGTGACGGAACGTATTGTGTGTCGTTAAGAAATTGTAAGTTTACTTTATTATATTTTCGAAATTTGAATGCTTTTCATGATTCATGATATTGAATCGTATCTATTACCTATTTAATTAATAAAATATAATATTAAAATGAGTTGTACTGCACATTCTATGAATTATGATTTTTTTAATGATAGGTAATGTAGAATTTTTGATCCGTTGTGCGACGAATGACACGAAATTGTGCGACGTGTCACAACGGAAATTGTAAAGCTGTGTACCCATCAACTTTTTACAACATTTATGAAAGCATGATAAAGTACCTACTTGCGTATTTTTATTTTCAATTGCTTAGTAAGTACTTATTTTTTTTATTTAGATGCCTTTGTCTGCGGCGGAAAGGTGCCGAAGGTACCGCAAAAAACTTAAACTGGGTAATCTTGAAAAATATGAAGAAATGAAAAAATAAAGAACGCTGAAAGAACAAAAACTAAAAAGAAAAATAGCGGATATGAGTGAAGATGAAAAACAGGCGATCAGAAAGCAATGGTGAGATGCTAAACGCAATAAAAAAGATGAGAGGGAAGATAAGTAAGTCGTAGTTATTAAAGTAAATAATGATGAGTAAAGAGTAAAAAAATAAAATAAACACAATATATTATGAAAATTGCCTAGCAGTATTTTTGGCCAAAAACATTATATTTTTTTTTGCCAAATAAACAATTCGATGTATTTTTTGGAATTGATTTCTTTGAACCTATAAAACAATATATTTGTGTATCTGCTGCTAACTAATATGTTTTATTTAATACACCCAATACTATTAATACTTACTTTCTTGTATTAAGACTATTATTACTTACTTTACACATGGCCATCCGGTCCGGGTCCGCCATTCAGTCGAGTCATGGTTTAATTTTCGCCACTATTTTGAGGTTCTAGATAGATTCCTTAACCCTTCAATTAGTAGTAGAGATACTAATACCCCAACTACTGATTTGAATAATGATAATTAAGAAGTTTTTGAGTTTTTTCGTTACAAGCAAAACATAATCTCTTTATAATATTTACTTTTTATTAAATATCCACCTATTAAGAATATTTAGTATCGATTTTACAAACGATGTGCATTATGCCTTATAAATTCCGTTGTGCAATGTATTTTCTTTTGTGACACATTCCGTTGTAATTTCCATTGTGCAACTGCGCCAAAATTTTGAGCCTTACCCTAATACGAGTAGGTATTTACTACATTGTATTAATATTTTTTGTGTAATTTTTACTTCAAAAATTATAAAATTATTTGCTCTCTACCCCTGTCTGTTTCTTCACTAACTTCTTCAAACCACGCAATAGATTTTAATACTATTTTTACAAATAAAAATAGTGATAAAGTGGGAAGGTTTCCTTATACAATTTGGATCTGAACAAACCGAAGCGCGTTATTTAGTAGCATAAAACTGAAAAGGTAGGTAAACTACAGCTGGAAGAATTATGCTTAAAAATCGTTCGAATTCAATTTCATTCCACAGAAAAGTTCGATTTTAACCAGATCTTGAAAATTTCACTATACACTACTAGTTCTTGGTTTTGTTTTGCTCTTTTTATATTGAGAACATTTTTTAATATTATACTATTTTATTTTTCTTATATCGTAATCGTATCGAAAGAAAGAGAAGAGATCGATTTACTCAGCTACTGGGTTATAGAGGTCAGATAGAAAGTCGCTCTATGTAAAATACTAACCCTCAACACCTCAACACTAACACTACCTGGATGAGACTGGCACAGGATCTGGAGCTTGGTACAAGCAAAGGGACCGTGGGTGAAGTCAGACTGTGGATGGTGATGATGAATATTTAAACAACTAGCTTTCAAAATTAAGTATTCCATCACTCTCGTATACTTCTCCTACCAACGTACATGTAAGTAAACCCATCATGTCCTCCTTTGTACAAATCTATAGCTCGTCATTTCATATTTTAAATTTTTTAGACAAATATTTTTTTCACGAAATTCAGCCACCGTTTCTTTATTCAAAAACCAGCGTTTCATGATTTTAAAATCATAACGAACGTCACAGCTCTTGTCTATATTACATTACGGTGTGATGAACATAATGACAGACAAAAGATTTCGTGTAGTCCTTTGAAAGCAGTCTCTTTAATCTTATTGTTCTTTACTATTTTCCAAGCGTTTTCATTGATACCAAGTTTGGTCGATATCTCTTTGACTTCAGCAGCCTCGACTTTTCTATAGACGATAAATAGTCGGGTATCTGTTGTTATTAGATAAAAGGTGACTATTCAAGAACGTTGCGTATAAAAAAAATAGGTATTGAAATAATAATAAACGATCAATGACAATAGAAGTGCCTAAACGCCAATTGAAGCGAGACAAAATGTTGCTATTACTCTGACTCTACATTCAAAACGAAACTGAGTAGCTATTGGTATTTTTATTTTATGCAAACCTCAACGCCTTACGCCATCTACCGGAATGTGTGTACACTATGACGGCCTCGTAGATCGCAACATAGATTTTATTTTTTTCATTTTCTTTTTATTTTTTAAAAATAGGTTCGCGTTTGACCACCATCTCACCTGATGGTAAGTGATGATGTGGTCGAAGATGGAGCACGCTTACCTAAAAGTAACCTATTCACTCTTGACTTAAAGACTCCTAGGTTATAGCTATCTGGAAAAACAGACTCCGGTAGGGAATTCCACTCCTTAGCCGTACGCACAATGAAGGTATTCCCAAAACGTTTTGTGCGTATGGGTGGGATGTCCACCATGTAACGATGGCGCTTCGCCAGTTGTCTCGTAGTCCAATGATGGAACAGGCTTGGCGGAATTAGACTGTGTAATTCCATCGCACACTCCCCGGAATGTAACCGATAGAAAACCGATAGACTTGCAACTCGTCGTCGATGTTCAAGGCTCTGGAGCTTTGATTCGACCAGTGTTTCGTTGCCAATGAGTCTCTTGGCCCGCAATCATCGATAAAAATTCAGCAGTAGGACTAGATTAGTAGCGACATCTAACAAAATATGTGTAAAGCACCAATGACGTCAGCGCAGATTACAACCACTCACATATAAAAAAATATTTAACTGTCCCATCCAGGCCGTCGCTAGCTGCCCTCTTCCAGAGACGCCCTAAGCCAAAGTCCGTACTCGTTTAATATGTAAGCTTGTTCATAAGTCATGGTTTAATGGCTTTAATTAAAATTATTAAGGCCACCACAGGCAAGTTCAAATAAGCAGTGAACAACCCCATGTGCACGTGAGAGAGGACAGTAAAAAAATCACTGGCTATTTACTTAGAAGCCACAGTGGTCGATAGAACCTCAATCAACAATGTCGTCTTAAGCTTGACCCGATCGCCCTCAGGAACAACCAAGACAGAAGGTTAAGGCACTTATCCTGTGCGTCCTGTGTGTGTGTGTGTGTCTGATCAGGAAGACCACGGAAAAAATCGGTTAAGATTGGTGAACACATAAGTGAAGAAATGACAATTTGTTACGGCGTGCCGCAGGGCAGCATTCTTGGGCCAACGTTATTCTTGATCTTCATTAATGACCTCTGCAATCTAGATATCCCTAATTCTCGAATAACTTCATATGCAGATGACACTGCACTCACTTTTGTTGCAGATTCATGGTCGGAACTTCTTAATAATGCTCAATTGGGCTTTAATTCCGCCTTAAAATGGCTATTGTCACACACACTGACACTAAATACTTCAAAAACTAAATGTATCACGTTCTCTATAAGTTCCGTCTCACAGCCTAACATTCCGATTGTCATCAGAGCTCACTCATGCTCCGCCAGTCATGATTCTAACTGTGAATGTCCCCAGATAGGGACTGTAGATAATATTAAATACCTTGGCGTAGTGTTGGACAAAACACTAAGTTTCAAACCCCAAGTTGAAATGTTGACAGGAAGAGTCCGCAAACTTATTTATATTTTTAAATCACTCCGCAGTGTTGCCAACCCTACCATCATACGTCGTGTGTATTTCGCCCTCTGCCGGTCAATAATATCGTATTGTATCTGTTGCTGGGGTGGTACTCACCAAACTAGTCTAAGACGGCTCGAAATTGCTCATAGAGCTATACTTAAGGTAGCCACATCGCGCCCTATATTATACCCAACTACTGAGTTGTATAAAAACTGTGGTGTTTTGAACGTGCGACAACTATTTATATTTAACACAATTATTTATTTATTTATTTATTTATTTATTTACACTTTATGCACATAGGTACAAAGGCGGACTTAATGCCGTAGGCATTCTCTACCAGTCAACCAATAGTCATAGTCACAATTCTGCTTCAACATCGTAAAACACCTTACCGCCAAATCACCAAACGGCGAAAAGATATAATCTGTAGTCTACCCTCAGTGAAATTTAAATTTACTAAAAGATTTTTTGAATATTTAGGCCCCTTTCTTTATAATAAAATTAACAAAAATATCTACATCTATAAATTTCCATATTACAAATGCAATAAAATTGTCCACGATTTCTTACTTAATAAAATTTATGAGGAAACCGAACACTACTTATTAACAATATTTTAGAGTCATGACATCAATCACACTCACAGTGAACCACACACATTTACACAAACACACACACACACACACACACACACAATTACACAACACACACCATCAACAAAACAACTATACTTACTACTACAATTTTGTTACTTTACTTCTTTTAAGTTGTAGTGCCTGCTTGTAAACTTTGTAACATTACACTTAGTTCTTAGGTTACTTTACGAACCTAACCCAACTGGGGGGGTGGCAACTGCTTATCCTAATCACAGGCTTTTAACTAGCCTAGCTAGGAAAGCAGTATGACACTCTTGTATTACATGTAGTGCAAAAAGTGATATATAAATGTGGCTCTGTAATGTAAATTAGACATAAGTTAAGTGTATTTCCACTTTGTACTACAACTCCTGCAAATGAATAAAGTTTTTATTTATTTATTTAAACTGGTGACTGACAATTTATTGGAGAAAAACAATATAATAAAAACATTATGCCATCTACCGGAATATGTGCACAACACTATGACACTTGAGTGGATTGCAACGCAGGTGACATCTACCGTCTGTGCAGGTAACAACTAATCCAAAAAAATCCAAAAGAATACTCAAAATATGTTTTATATAAATATTGGAATTACTAATATTATGAGCTATTATTTTTATAATGAACTAATTTAATTCAATTCAATTAAATGTTATCCATATTAATTTCAATTTAGTATAAATAAATATTGTCTTATGTATTTTAATGTCAATTTTCGTTCCTACTGCAGGAAATATAAGATAAACAGAACATATTATATTCTGTTTATCTGAAATAAATGAATTGTTATTTATTTTTATTTTATAGCATTACATAAGCATTAATTGATAATTTGTTGTGATAGAATTTCTATACAAATTTTCGAGTAAACTTACTGGGAAATATATACTCCGACTGTAGTAGGCAGACTACAATTGATATATCAGGCCGCCAGAGGCAAGTCCAGTTAAGCAGCCAACGACCTCCTTGATTGATCTTTGGGAGGCTACTCACAAAAAAAAGAAGTTAAATACTCGCTACTAAGTTGCAGTACACTGGTGAATAACCCCGTGGTCACCACTTTCGTCTTAAGGAAGCTCGGTCGCCCTAAGGAACAGCCTAGCTAGGAGGTTAAGGAAAAGGGTCAATGGCGGCCCAGGCGAGCATAAACAGGTGTGACAGGCATAAAAGGGGCGCCGAAAAAGCGCAACAACGGACAGGTGGACTCATTTGACTATAAATCGTGCACGCAAATTATATCTTTGTCTGTTTGTTTGTCAAATTTGCAATCGCAAAAGTAAGAAAAGTGACCATCTAATTATTATTTATTTTGTGCTAGAGCCGCCGACTCCTTTATTGTAGTCGGTAAATAACATTTATTTATTTATTTCTCACCACAATACAGTGTTTTATAATACATTAGGTACATTAGATCTAATTGTTTAGCAAATTTGATAAAGTACTGTGGGAGACTGGTGCCTAAACTAGACGTAGAGTCTGTGTTGCAGGACACCAGGTCCCCACCCCTCGGACATGTTGACATTTCAATATGACATATAGAGATAAATATAAGAAATATGTACACAGACACTTTTAACTATGGTAAGTTTTCTTTTTTTTTAATATAATTTTATATTATTTTTAAAAGTAGTGTTAGTACGGTTAGTATTGATATGTATAAGTGGTGCGCATGTTTGTGGGTGTGTGTGTGAGTGTGTGCATGTGTAAGTTACGTGCAACATGTGGTCAAAGTAAATGTTTCTCGATATCTTTGAACCAAGATAAAATGTCCCCTTGCTAAAAATATCCAACAGAATCCTGGGATAAAAAGTAAGCATTGGCTTTAATATGCACAGTAATAAGAGCTACTAAAAGAGACAAAAATTGACTCGTGTTCGCAGTAATTACTACGGTACTTAATTGCTGTTTAAAATTAGTATTGTGCTCAAAGAAGCATTGTTCTGTTGTTTCAATTAGAAGGTGAATATTGGAGCAATATGAAGGTTTTATTGATAAACTAGCTGTGCCTGCGACTTCGTTTGCGTGGGAGGCTTCTTTCTCTCAGTGAAAGTCTCAACAAAATGGTTCACCTTTTCCACAGATTAGCCCGGACAAACAGTAAGACAGACATACACAAATTTATTTAAGTTTGATTATGTTTTAATGTCGTATATTTCGAAATTACAGACAGACACTTAATTTTTATTTATAGATATGTGTACATAGATAGCTAAAGGATTCTAGCGCATGTACCAATACAGTAATGTGATTGGCATAAACCACGAGCTACAACGTGATATTAAACAAATCCCCACGAGTTTATCGCACGGACATATTGGAAAATACATTTCACTTGTTGCTTGGCTCTGCAACGTATCACAGTATAAAATTACGTTAATACTGGCTTTTGCAGCCGGATCTAGCTGCTTAGCTTAAAAATATTCGTGAATTATTTAGGTGGGATTTGCTGTTGTTACTACTGCCAGTTAACATTGTGATAAAATATGAGCTTTTTACAGCCTCATCTGAAATAATAAATTCTTATGGCCTATTTCAACATTTTCAACAGCTAAAATACGTTAGTAAATGGATATTACACCACATTACAAAATATAATAACATAATCGTACATAGTTATTCATAAAAAAATGCTTTTAGTTTTAGATTTTGATTGATTGATTGATTTTGTCTGCCCGATTTATGAAATCATTTATATTTTACATATCCTGCATCACACTTTTCTTAATGTTTTTTTTTTCTTTTAGTTTATGAAGTACATCACACCGTATTATATGTTGCTCTAGTTTTTTTATATAGTAATCCGTGGAAAACGTTGTGGGGAGCATATTTACCATATTTTTGTATTTAAGGCCCGGCGCTCATTATCGGCATTGGCAAGTAAAGGGATCCTTCGGCATTCCTACATGCAAGCGCACACTGTCGGAAACTATGTCTTGGCATGCTGCAACGTTCTTAGGGACGACGAGGCGTCCTTAAGCATGCCGCACCGTCCTCAAGCTTGCCGAAGCGTCTCAATATCGTATTTCTCTTCAAAACAGTCTCAGAGTTGTTACAAGCTAGTTGCCTGAGTTGTATTTAATATGGTGGATTGGGATCTAGTGCTCATAGCAGCTCTTGCTGAAGAAGAAGAGAAATCTAATCAATCAAGGAGAAGATTTTGAGTAAACAGCCTTTGGAAGCAACGATATACGTCCGGTGAATTCAACAATTTATTCAATGATTTGCGTTATGACGTTCGAAAATTTTATGACTACTATAGAATGAACTATGAACATTTTGAAAGTCTGGTTCATTTGCTTCGACCTTTCATGGAGCCTCGGCGCCGGCGGCGCGGCGGGCGACGGCGTACCGAAGGATCCCGGAGTATCCCGAAGCAGCCTCAAAGCTGCCGATGCAGTAGCCTCAAGCATACCGAAACGGTATTTTTGTTACTACAATCATATATCATGGAAATTTCTACTTTATTACCATGAAGTTAATGTATAAAGCTTTTTATCACCTAAAATCCACAGCCGTGCCGATGCCGATAGTGGGCGCCGGGCCTAAGTCTTACTATGTATAACTATGTAATATGTTACTGTTTATTTTTCCCTAATATAAATAAATAAATATTTATGTATGTACCTACACATAAATGACAACTACGAACAACTGAGCACAAAGGTGCTGCTTGTTTCGTAGTTTTTCGTATTTTAAAACAAACAATCCCATCAAAAACATCCTGTAAAAAACTAGCCAAGTCTCGATGGAGCTGCTTGAAAATACAAATACTTGTTTCTCAAATTCTTCAAATGTAACCTAACGGTTAAGGTATCGGACTTGTGATTGGTAGGTCGCAGGTTCGAACCTCATCCATTACACTATTACCGTGAACTCACTCCAGACACAAGCACATTATTTAGCTTAGTTGGAGGGGTTAAAATATGGTAATGTGAATTCTAGCCAAATTGGTAGTTCTCGTTAAAAAAAAATCGTTGAGCTCTTTAAAGTTCCTTGTTGAGCTACACGATACCTGATACATGCCTGCATTGTCTGGACAGGTCCACTCAAATCTGTGTGTATCTTTCCTCAAAATATCACTTCAGTTAGGCATTTAGTTACTATAATTAAGTTATCATAATTTCTGAGTTTGTTCCGGTGTTTCTAAATGAATAACGTATAAAAGTGTTATTTCATAACCCACCATCTGTTTAGCATTTTCCTAACTAAGCATAAATACCAGAGATCGGAATAGGTAGAGCTGTTTTATGTACTTGCCATAGGTTAGAATAATATGGATATTCCCCGAGTCCCGGGATTTGGTTTTTAAGTAGTAAAATCATAAAAAAAACTATTCTCGCCTTTGGGACTAATGAAAGATTAATACTTCCATTCTGACGGGTAAATACAAGAAGGACGTGATTAAGGATAGTATAATAAATAGATAAACTTGATTCATTAAACCACATATATTTTTTTACGTAACAATTTCTTATTCAAGAATCAACAATCATTTAAACAATTTTATTCTGAAGTTGTACAAAAACATTTACAGTTGTATAATTAACAACGTCGCTCATGCGCTTATTGGCTTACATAAACATATTCACATTTTATACATATTGACAAAAAAATTGAAATTCAATAAAATCTTGTAGTATCATTATCAGTCGGAATCCTGTGGAATATCCATATTAACATCAATGTTTACGGTCAATGAACCTGAATAGCTCTACCTATTCCGATCACTGATAATTACTGTGTGAAATAAAATATTAGTTTCAGTTTCCAGTCTAACCGAATGTAAGTTAAGCCATAAGGTCGTGCGCGCACTGCCTTGCGGTGGCCGCAATTGCGGTAGTTCTACCGCACCGATAGAATGACCGGGGCCACCGGTGACTCTACCGCACGCGTTTATTCCACTGCAGTGCGCGCACTTCTATGACACTCCATACTTCACAGATTTTGCGTTTCCAAAACGCAACGCAGTGCGCGCACGGCCTAAGTGTTTTACTTGGAGCGACTGTCATAGACGATCAAATGACAGCCAGGATCAACGGGTCATCGTGCTTTCTTTAGCACGAAGGAATCTCGATTTGTTAAGATGGTCACCCATCATCATAATGACCTTGACAAGTGTTGCTTAACCTTGAATATCGACCCGTGCGGGGCAGTTATAATTTAGCCATTTAAGTTAACAACCAATAAAGGTTAATGACATTAAGGTTAATGACATTAAGGTTAATAACATTTTTTTTATTTTTTTATTAGGGATAACAAACAACAGAGTATTTAAAAATTAACAAAGAAACTCAAGAGTTAGATGTAACAAATACACTGCTCACAACGTTATCCACAGAAGGTTACATAAAATAACTAGTTGCAAGACATCAGACTTACAAAAAAAAAATAGAAACTAAAAACTAGGGCAAACTGAATAAAATTAAACTTATATAGATATAAACACATTCACATACATTATAGAGTAAGCTAATTATTCATCATTATCTTTAGCTTGCTTATTATTATTTTACATATTGTTTCGAATGGACATTATTCAATTATTAATTATTATTTCTTCAGTAAATATTATTATTTTGACTCAAGTTTCATTGTTTCATAATTTGAATTTCTTTTTTTCGCTATTGTATTTGTACGCCTTGGTAGGCAAAACATGTTGATACTCTTTTTGTTATTGTAATCGTTCCAACTGATTATAAAACTGACACATGTTTTTGACAAATAAATATTTCTTATCTTACCTTATCTTAAAATAATAACTAATCTACAAAATAAATACCATTTTTCATTTATGAATGCCACATTTAATCTTATTCATAGCTATTGTGCTTGATTGAAAGCCTCGAATTAGACTGAATTTTAACCTACGATGCGGGAAATACAGAGCTGGTGGTTGTAGCGACGCTCAGATTTTAGGGTCCATCCATTTAATGTGTTAGACGATTTAGGGGCGGAAGCCGTAGATCATATTTTAATAAATCCTCCCTACTAATATTATAAATGCGAAAGTTTGTGAGGATGTATGTGGGTATGTTTGTTGCTCTTTCACGAAAAAACTACTGAACGGAGCTCCATTAAATTTGGCTAGTGGTTTGGATAGTTGACATCCTCTAATAACACAGGCTACTTTTTATCCCGGAATTCTCACGGGATCGAGATTTACGCGGGACAAACGACTCACATGAACGAAGTCGCGGGCAAAAGCTAGTAATCAAATCTTCTTATCGTGTGGGTACTAAGGTCTCACGACCGCATATACCCTAATGTTAGAGTTTCTAGAACGCCTCAAGGGCCTCTGACGTGATCTATTTTGATGACCGCCATTTGGCGACCGGGACCACCGACTTATACGTGCCTTCCGAAGCCCGGAACCATCTTTTTATCAGACAATCAGGTGATTCAAGCCTGCAATGTCCTAGCCAAACTGGAAACAACTTCACAAAGTATGCTTCCCGCGGGAATCGAACCCACGACCACCGGGTCACAAGGCAAACGCCTAAATCACTCGACCACGGAGGCAGTATCAAATAGTTCAGTTTATTACGTTTCCACTAGTAGGGCGCAGCGTAACTTTCCTCTATGAGATCCCGATCATATGAATCAAAGGCTATAGAGCCGAAATCTACTATGCGGGTTCAGTAAGGGTTGGTGTATCTCACATATCTTAAAAAATATCCTTGGACATGCTGATGATATAAATTGTACACAAAGTAATATGCCTGACTAGGTCGAACCCACAATATTCATCTTGCGATTCCGGCCCGTAAAAATTGAGCCACCATTGCTTTTTTATTGAATACTGTCAAATAAGTAATAAACCTAATTGAACGAATGTACATGGAAAAAAAAACATAAATTAAAATCGGCATAATTGTAGGTAACATAGGCAAGCAACAGAAGGACCACCAAGCATATTATTATTCTTATATACACATTACACAACTGTCACAAATTAAACAAACATACACACACACCTACACATAAACCATATGAGAGCATGCAACCATTAATTTTGTCTTAAATTATTTTTATTTTTTCTGTTTCGTATGAATACCTACCTTTATTATTTTTTCAATTCATTGTTATTTGTATTCCAAAAAATAATGTTAATGCAAATACAAACGGGTGAAGACACTAGCTCCTGTTACTGAGGTACTACCTAGCATAGGAGTCAGGGCATCAATTGGAAAAACTTTTCATATTATAAAACATATCAACATCGACAGTGTTTTATTAGGTAGCTAACAGCTCACTCGTTCACATGTTATATTTATCTAATGGCAAACGTTTTTCAATTAATCAGTTAATTACTGTCAACCTAAAAAAAAGCTGTACCATTTACCTATGTATAGAAAACTAACACTTCGCCCGTATTTTGTTCGCGTGGATATTGAAATAAATGATAGCCTATAGACAAATAGTTTCCCTTACTATCAATGAAAACATTTTTATAATTTGACCATTAGTTTCAGAGTTTACCCCCTAATGCCATACAAACTTACAAACAAATTTTACCTCTTTATAATATCAGTAGGTATAGATTTACTCGTAACTTTAACGTGCAAGTAGGTCGCATGTAAAATTCTCAAACCGGATTAATAGGATCACAAAGAACTTTGTCGAATAAATTAGCAGCCATTATGTATGCGCCTTTATAATGTCTGTCCACATCTCGGAAAATTAGTTCGTGTTTTGTCAATGGGGGTGCCATTGTTCGGGATTTTCGAAATATAATATGATCGTCGTTTACCGAATACCGGGTTGAAAGAGTGTTTGGTTTCTTTCGGGTCACGTGTTATTGTGTCAATATTGTACATAAATATTTGTATCATCTTTTGTTTCAACTTTGGGATCTGTGCTTACTTTGGTTTAAAAGAAAACACCTAAATTGAAACACCAAATACTGCGGTATTTGGTATTTCAATTTGGATGTTTTCTTTTCAGAGTGCTAGGAGATTCCGGTTTAAAGATATACATAGTTATGAAACAGATTCAGTTATTTTATTTTAAGTTTGTAGGATGTAAACGCTGGAATCAATCTCTGGATACACGTAATATATTTTAATGTATTTAATACATAATTATTCGTAGTTATGTTTAGAGGACAGCCGTAATCGCATGCTACCTACCACCAGGGCAAAATGGCATATGACCACGGCAGCGGCTGTCCTCTAAACATCAATATGAATAATTATGTATTAAATACATTTAAATCACAGCTGGGCAGAGAGGAGTAGGATTTTTGATCAAAACATACCTTAAACAACATATACAAGAATTTATTGGAATCTCAGACAGATTAGCTGTACTCAACATTAAACTGCCAGGCTATAAGAAACAATGGTCAATTTTTCAAGCCTATGCTCCAACTGAGCAAGCCGAACTGTCAGTGGTAGAGTCGTTTTATGAAGAGATGTCACAAGCAATAAAGAACAGCTCAGACAAATTTATTATCTTAATGGGAGATTTTAATGCACAAGTGGGGACTAGAAAAAATACTGAAGAATATGTTCTTGGAAAATTTGGTTACGGCAAGAGAAGCTGTAATGGCCAAAAACTTGTTGAATTTCTTATGGAACATAACTTAATTCTACTGAACACAATGTTTAAGAAAAACTACAAAAGAAAATGGACATGGATATCCCCTGATGGGTCATACAAAAATGAAATCTACTACATAATAAGCAACTACCCCAGAGCATTCACAGATACTGCCGTTATATGCAAGTTGAACTTTAACACACCACCGCATGATACGCAGCTTCTTAAGAAAGTGCCCTCCAATAACTTCTCGAAATCACATAAACATTAACCGACTCTATCAACCAACAAATCTACAAATTACAAATAACTTGCAGTATACAACAAACAAAATAAAAAATACCACAACAAAGTATTCAACTGTGGCACAGAATTATGATATACTAGAGAAACAAATTCAAAACCACTTGACTGCAAACAGGAAAGAAAAAAGCAACAAATACCAACTAAGTAACCAAACTTTGCAGCTGATTAATGAAAGGAAAGAACTGATAAAGAACCAAATAAAAAAGAAAATATAAAATTGATAACAGAAACAAGTAAGAAAATAAAAGCAAGCATCAGAAGGGATCGTAAAATCAAAAGACTGCAAACCCTAGAATACTATATACAAAGAACCGGCGGTGTCAAAACAGCTCTAAAGGAATTACGGGAAACAGGAAAAGAATGGATACCAAAACTTAAAAAAAATGTCAAAGATCACTACACAGAGGAAGAACATCAAAGAACTGGCAACAGACTTTTACCGTAGTCTATACGCAAAACAATCACCTAACGTAGTAAGGAAAAATCATACTGAACCAATACTCGACGACAGTCTGGAACCCGTCCCCTCAATCTTACCCGAAGAAGTGGAAAAGGCAATCAGGAGTCAAAAAGTGGGAGTCTCCAGTACCAGACAAAATCACAAATGAGCTCCTTCGGGGCTCAATGGAAGAACTGGTACCCATTTTAACTCAAATATTCAACAACATTCTGACGAGCGGGGATATCCCGGTGAAATGGGCAAAATCTCATATCATCTTAATACACAAAAAAGGCGATAAACAGGATATAGAAAACTATAGACCTATAAGCCTGATGTTATATGTATATAAGATATTTGCAAAGATCATACTCAATAGAATAAGCCCAATACTGGACGAAGAACAGCCAGTTGAACAGGCAGGCTTCAGAAAGGGTTTTTCAACAATTGACCATATTTACACAGTTAAACAGGTAATGGAAAAGTACAAAGGATACAATAAAAGTAAGCCAAAGCCTTCGACAGCCTAAGCCATGAATACATATGGGAAACTCTAAAGCAACAAGGAATACCAGCCGCATACATCAAGACTATCCAAACTATTTACTCCAACAGCTTAGCTAGAATCCAATTGGAAGCTCTGGGAAATGAATTCCGTGTAGAAAGAGGGGTGAGGCAAGGTGACCCACTGTCTCCAAAATTGTTCTCTGCTGTGTTAGAAAACATCTTTCGCAACTTAAATTGGGAAAAGTATGGCCTAAATATAAATGGTTTAAAATTGAACCACCTGAGATTTGCCGATGACTTAGTGTTATTTCAAGAAATCCCAGAAAACTTACAAATCATGATACAGAGTCTGAGCGAAGAAAGCAAAAAAATTGGTCTGAAAATAAACTATAGCAAGACAAAACTAATGACTAACTGTAAAAAGGTAGATATAAAAATAAATGAGGAAGCTTTGACCTATGTAGAGCTAGAGAACTATATATACCTTGGTCAAGTCATTTCGACCAAAGACCAAACTAGCCAAGAAATTAATATGAGGATTGCAATGGGCTGTAAAAAGTACTGGTCCCTCAAAGAGATCATGAAGTCAAAAGACCTAAGCATGACTTTGAAAAGAAACACCTTCAACTCATGTATACTACCATGTCTAACTTATTGGTGTGAGACATGGGCACTCACCAAATCGCTCAGAGAAAAGCTTGCCAAATGTCAAAGAGCAATGGAAAGAAGCATGGTAGGCTCAAAGAAACAGGACAGAATAAGGAACACAGATCTCCGGTCTAAAACCAAATTGACAGATGTGCTATCAAGAACGGACCAACAAAAGTGGAGGTGGATAGGCCACATGATGCGAGACACTAAAGGCAAGTGGAGTAAGGCAGTGACAGAGTGGTATCCAAGGGATGGCAAAAGAAATCGGGGAAGGCAGCCTACCCGCTGGGAGGAAGAAATAAGGCTAACAGCAGGTCCAAACTGGAGGAGGATACCCCAGGACAGACGTCAATGGAAATTGTTAGAGGAGGCCTATGCCAAGAGGCACACCGAAATTCGAGACATCTTGTGATTTTTATTCTAACCATTATTGTTAGTGTAATTGTCTGGTTTCGGAATAAAAGGCTTTTTTATTTATTTATTTATTTTAAATACATTTAAATACATTACGTGTAAGTTGTTTATTTAATAGGCGACAAACATTGAACAGTTTGTACATAACGATTTCAGATGAGAATATTTTGTTGTTTGAAAAATCACGCTCTAAAAAGTATAACTTTTTGGAGCGTGATTTTTCAGCAGTCGGGTTTTAGTTTATGAAATTAGTTTTTTTTTTTCGAAACATATTGGTGATAATGTATCACCAATATGTTTCGTGGGGCAAGCTACAACAGCACATTGAACGTCAAGAACAAAGACTCTTTTTTTTTTTTTTAATGTGGTAATCATGAAATAAGTCCTCCCACCCCGGGCAGGGTGGGAGGGACTGTCAGACTTTTACTGACTAAAATCCACGGTGTTCCTTCAATAACCCTTTACGTACCGGGGTCACGGTAATGGGATAAGTCCCATGACCCCGGCAGGCAAGAACAAAGACACTAAGAGGAAAAACAGCAGACCCCGTCAAAACTTTCAAAATTCAACGGCACTCGTAAATACAAACCTCATTTTTTTTATTTCCTCAATTGTTGGAGTGGCAGACTTTAAAAACAAAGGCTTGTTGAAAATATTCATCGGTCTGCAGTCACGTTGAGACACTCATGGGTCGTTCTCCGATCGAGTGCGTGATCCGACTGACAACCGCCACTGTTGGGAACAAACAGCGTATTAAGTCTTTCTGGCAATTGAAAACAAAACACTGCTTGTAATTGGATTTTCTTTATAACTTTTTCTCCACTCTAGACATATTTTTGTGCCGTGGAAGCGTTTACAAACATAGTTTCGCAGGATTTATTTTTATTGTATTCAGTAAGCAAATCTGTTGGTTTATTGCATAAATATTTTACTGTGAATTCGTGTAAGTATTGATCTTGAATTCCGTATCTAGGTTACGTGAGTGTACTACGTTTCGGCTGAGGTCTATAGTACCACTCAAAACTAATGAAAGAAAACAGTGAGTCAACCAATGCACACGCGGACTGGGTGGTGAAGTAAGGTCTAATTCCTCTTACATTGTAGTGAACTGTCTCGTTGATCTAGTGGTCACAAGCATGACTGCTCAGCATGACGAGGTTTCGGGTTTAATTCCCAAGTCCGTCAAAAGGTGCTATTAGGTTTTTTGGGTTTGGAAATGACGGTGTGATACCCCGTGCCTCGAAAAGCAAGTCAATTCATTGGTCCTGCGTTTGATCTCTCTCCAGTCATGTTAGATTGTCATTCCAATGGACTATGAGAGTAAAGGAAGAAAAAGTACTGCTGTACCTGCGCACATACCACTATACTATCTCTTACACAGATAGCTAATTAAACTCAAATTATTTTATTTCACGTAGGCCTATATGACCACTTATAAAACGTAAGAAGTTACTGCACGTTCGAATTAGTCGATTCCTATTAGATGGCCGAAATCGATTAGGAGAACTAATTCATTGTATTAGCCTGATATTAGCAATTTAAACCTTACAGGTTAAATATATATGCTATTGTAGTCTTAGCTAGAATATTATGCTGTGCTCCATCACAGGTATAATCTTCGTAAGTAAAAAGTTTGCCAGACTCAAATGAGATTGGGTGGGTCACGTAAACTGCATGCATGACAGTTGCTAGGCAAACATATACACGCAATGGGTGCTTTAGGATGGACGACGCCGCCGATGCCTGCACAAAAAAAATAGATGGCGATATGGCCTAGACGCACACTGCGGGCCAAAATTGGAGGTCGAAAGGGAACCTGGAAGGATATGGGGAAGGCCTTTGCTCAGCAGTGGGACATTGTTTTTAAAGTATACTAGGAATTTGGGTAGTATTTACATTAGTAATCTTCTTAATCTCTCGAACTAAACTAAGTATGCTTGTGTCTGGTGAACATTCACAGCAATAGTGTAATGAGTTCGAACACGGGTTCGACCTCGCGATCACTAGTCGGATACCTTAACCATCAACGTTTTGGGAATACTCTCATTGTGCGTATGGCTAAGAAGTGGAATTCCCTGCCGAAGTCTGTGTTTCCCGAGAGGTTATTTCTAGGCAAGCGTGCTTCATCTTCGACCACATCATCACTTACCATCAGGTGGTCAAACACGAGCCTATTATAAATAAAAAATAGGCTATTGAAGTTTCAGATATTAACGGCTAATTAACAAATTTAACATTTACAAATACTTTTTCAGCTTAGCAACAGTTGAAATACCGCCTCCAGTCTGCACTGTACCAACAGCCCTAGTTTCCACTGCTCTTACAGCTGATGACGACCTCTGGCTGCCCTCGATTATACGTTATTACTGTTACGTTTTACTTGTATTCTGTCATTGGATATCGAGTGTTTCGTAAATTTCGTATATACGTTTTCCTTGTTGCGTAGAGAATGGAAACATTTCTATTTGGAGCACTGTCGCTTTGGATAAGGGAGTGTTATAACAAGTGAAGGTGAAAATGTGAAAGTGAATTGCAGAGACACTAGTTTTTCCTTATTTTTGAGGTCTGTCTTGAAAATTTTATTAATAAAAAAAAAATTAATTCAGCTCTGTGAGCCATATAAATTAGCCATATAAACATATATACAACGTGTAATTTAAAGGGTATATACATACTGAGTGCACAGCTTCTTTGGATGATAACAAACGATATAGCAAAGGTTTTGTAATCCTATGTCTACATGTGAGGAGCTTATTAGAAATTTTAATACATTGATACCAGAGACCGAGTTTTTCAAATTAAGAAGATCGAAGAGAATTATCGTGTTATTTGCTAGTGACGTGGAAAGGGATGACCCTCATAGTGATGTGACACGTTTGTTATTATTGGTATTCAAGAAACATAATTATGAAACCGATAATTTGGGGTCAATTCTGTGAGTATTTTGTATTTTGAGCTGAAACTTTGCGTAGAGACTCCATACCAGATGTTGTCTTCAGTCCTTTTGGATAGATATAGGGTTTCCGTTACAAGTTGTATAAATACATGCAAAAAGTCATAACTGTGAAATTGAAATTAAATTTAGAATTATACAAAATAAATATACAAAAATGTCAATAAAAAATGAGAATATCAAAAAATAAATAAAAACAATGTCAGATTATAAATGCCACAAAAAATGTCGATGTCAGATTTATAAATATTTACGTATGTCAGAGATAATAATAAGTGCAGGCACTGACATGCAGCTGCAGCCATCTTCACAAAACAAGGGAGTCTTTTTGGCATTATGAGGAGCTTGTGGCTCAATAATAACAGCCCTATGAGTCGATCCTTGAGGTTAATCAACTAAGGTTTGCCGAGGTTGATCTGTGGATGAATGACCATCTTATCATATCGAGGTGTTTCCATGCCTCGAAAAGCATGTTACGCCGTTGATACCGGCTGTAATTTGTACATATTTGACAGTTGTTAAACACTAATTCACTCAGCTGTAGATATACAGGGTTAAATGTAAAACACTGAAAACCTCTCAGGACTATGTTACTAACATCATAATCAACAACTTTTGTTCTATGACTTTTAAGAATTCGTCATATTGACGTGACAACGTCTTATAATTCGATGAAGCTGGCTGCACGCACGAAAATATATGACTCATGCGGCGTTACCTCGCTCTGAGGCGTTCCATTTAAGGCTTGAAGTGCAAGCGAGAGCGCGGAACGAGCGACAAAGAGGCACAATCGGCCTCCGCGTTCGGCAGCGTTCGACATCTGTCTCTCTCCTACTTGAGTGAGCGATGCGTCCGCGTGGAGCTGCTATACAATAATACATTTACATGTTTTCGTCAAGTATGAAGTGCAGTGAAAAGTGAATGTGATGTCAATTGTTTATAGCAACCAACCATTCCATCAGTATTTTCTTATGACGTTGTCACGTTCAACTATCGTCAGTAAACCGACTTTACAGACAACCGATTTTTTAGTTCACCAGATTATCATACAAAAATAAAAATATTTAAATTGAACGCCCTAAATGTTACGAACTCTATGCGAAGCAAAAGAAAGCAATTTATACTATCGCTTTCTTTTGCTTTGCATAGACGCTACATGCGTTTAGGGCGTTCAATTTAAATATTTTTATTTTTATATGAAAATCTGGTGAACTAAAATATGACGAATTTTTAAAAGTCATAGAACAAAAGTAGTTTATTATGATGTTAGTGAAATAGTCCTGAGAGGTTTTTGGTGTTTTACAATTAACCCTGTATAGCTATAGAGATGTATGTTTTACAAAAAGGAGGAAAATTACATTTTAAACGTGTTATGTTTCAGTGATAGATAGCTATTCTCATATACAAATACAAATTGTATGGCAAAATTCCTGACGTGTAAAAGTGTTATTCATAACCAATTTACAAATTAAATGTTTCATTTCATTTCATTTCAATGGTTGAACGTGCTTTCTATATGTATGTATGGTGGAATCTAGATATTATGTTAAGATACAGTTTATAGAAAACAACGCTATGAAACATGATACCATGCATTCTCCTATACGATTCCTTTTATAATACTACAGAGATAATTACTACAGCATTCATTGACAGATAGATTGGTTTCGTTTATTAACGCTTTTTTTCTGCACGTCATACGTTCGTTTACACATGCGACGTTTACGACAATTCAAAAACTGCTCGCGACGATTTCCTACTTCAAAAACTGTGCTCGCTCATTTCGGCGTATGCGCTAAAACCGATAATGGTGAGTCAGTATCAACATAGATTCTGACAAACAAACATAGCTACTTGCGTTACATATTCGCAATCGCGCTCAAAGCACGTCAACTCTTTTACGAGTTGTACATGTAGCAACGCTTCAAAAAAGCGAACAATAATAAACAATACTAATTAAACCTTTTATTTCTGGTCTATTCAATTGTTGAAAGCCCAAAATTTGGGTCAGGCCGTTGCGCCCCTATTCCGGGGAGCCCTCGTCCGGGGAGCCCTCACATTTCAAAAAATTACATTCCGGCATGCCCTCAATCGGATATTTATGTAGTACTATACATCTATGCTCCAGCTTAATTCATGTTAGAATAGAATATTCATTTATTTGCTTAGAATGTAGGTATTTACAATAAGGTGGTTACAGTAACATAAAGAAATTGTACATTCTACCGTTTGGCATGCAAACATTGATGAAGTTTATCATCAAACATAGACACAAAACATAGATACTAAAATAAACATATATCAGCTAGAAAATCCGATACAGAATAGTAGCATTTATTTAAAAGAAATACAGTTAATTTATTTTTGAAGGTCGATTCAGATTCTCCTTTTATGGAATTTTCCTATTCTTCACTCCAGTTCACTATTTTTCTGCTATTATTATGATCTCATCGAATTATTTCTGTTCTTTAAGTGGGCTCTTCATCTTTTGCTCATTGGGTCTTCCCCCTTGCTTCTACTGTACATCTTTTGTCTGTAAAAAAAACGAGGATATACATACCTATAAATCATTCGTCTGAATCCGCCTTTAAACGAAGCAGTCGCACCATTGTTTCCTTCGATAAAATAAGTCATATGTCAAAGTGCCGAACACACACAGACCCATGTTACGATTCTGTCAATAACAATGGTTTGTATGCATTTATTGTCTGCAAAATGGCCTTATGGTATTCATTGTTTTGCGTTGCTCGGGTCAATTGGCCCGTTCAATTTACCCACTGGAAACGGTACTTATTTCAGTGAGGCATTTAAATGTTTTGTAGGCGTGGTAGTGTTACTAAATTAATGGTTAAATGTATTTTTTCTTTGTTGTAGATTTCCAATGTTATTTTTTAAATATTTATATGAACTGAAACTGATTGGTCGCAAAGAGCAGTGACGCTCAGTGGCTACAAGCAAGACTTACGAGTTGTAAGTCATGGGTTCGAACCCAGGAACATTAATATGAGTTATTTTTTATAACTTTGCTCTCAAAACTGTGGAGGAAAACATTGTGAGCAAACCGAAATTTCCAAAACCGAAAACCTACATGTTCTGACATCCTCCATTGCCCTCTAGGCCCTCGTGGTGGATTATGGCCCATGCCCTCGTAGAGACCTCTCTATTATAATTATTATAATTGATTATAATGATGACATGATGCTTTTGTTAAAAGTAAAATATTGTTACGAGCTGGGGTTTGGGACAGAAATAGACAGTTAGACCAAAATTAACACTTTAATTAAATAAACACAAAACAAAAATTAACACGGTTATTCACAGTACAATTTGTCACTTAACACTTAAATCGCACCGAAATTCACTTGTAAAGCTTCAATTATTATCGCCTCGTATCTTGAAATAAGATTGTCGTTCTGCGTTTTTTTTTAGGTAGGGCCACTCGTAGTTCAGCACACTAAGGCAGGTCACTACTCAACCGCCTTTCTGGTCCCTTTACGATCTATTTATACCCCGCTCTGCATCCTAGAACATTCTTGTACAATCGACTCACTGCCTACACTGCCAAGAATATTCCAGAAGTTACTTGAGATACACAGTACTGCTACTCGCCGCTAGATGGCATTAGTGTCTGGAACGTATTAGAAGTCAGTCGAACTTTCTCAATATACTCAGTACTGCTACTCGCCGCCAGGTAGCGTTAGTGTCTCGAACATTCTAGATTTCAATTGAAGTTTCTCGACGTAATTCGCTAAGCGACTGACGCATGACGTAACAATATTTAACATCAGTTTCGGTTTTTGTGTATGACGGTTTTTGTGTATTCTAAAAACAATATTGTATTCTTTGCCGATTGTCGCTAATGGCTTTTTTTCCTAAAAGCCTCTGTCTATTGAAACTGAGCACATTTTGATAAAGAGCCGGATACAAAAGACCGTACATACCAGCTCGTAGGTATTGTGGGGAGGTTTCATTTTCTGAAGTCCTTACTATTAAACCCTGCTCCCGACACCAGCGGGTGTACTCAATATGTATAGTAAATTAAATAAACAATGTTGTATGTTGCCTTAGTGGAAGAATCGTAGTCAATTTATTTCTTTCGGTCAAGGCATTCTAAGATGCGGTTTTTTATCCCACAGTTTAACAGGTAGAGAATTTACTGTAGCATAAGACCGCCAATGTACTACTACTGTACCTACATAAGATGTAAATAAACATAAAAATACAACCTGTGGTCTAGAGGTGGTTTTTCAAGAGAGCGGTAAGTCCCGAGTGAATAGGATACTTCTAGGTAAGCGTGCTTCACTGTTGAAAACGTCATCGCTTTCTATAAGGTGCAGTTATGGTTAAATATTATCAATGCTAAAGTGTTCGTTTTTGTTCTTGTTTCACATCAAAACGGAGCATCAAATCGATGTGATTTTCGGTGTTGTAATATTTGTAGAATGGAATAAAGGTTAGAGAGTTAAATAGACCAGTTTTCTTTTCACCCTGCGTTGTAAATAGTCATAATAGTAATATTTTGACATATTTGTGACAGTTATGACTTAGATAATGCAATTTGTAGAAGACACTGGGTCTTATAACACAAATTATATACCTAGCTCAGGAGTCAGGTATTCACCATATCAGTAAAACCTTTTTGATGCTAATAAAGATTATATTATATATATATACAACGTGTAACGGAAACCCCATATCTTTCCAAAATGGCTGTTGACAACATCTGGTATGGAGTCTCTATGCACAGTTTCAGCACAAAATAACTGACTCAAAGAATGGATACCAAATTATTGGTTTCATATATTTCTTGAATACCAATCATAACAAACGTGTCACAGCACTACGAGGGTCAATAACTTTCCACGTCACTTGCCAATAACACGATAATTATTTTCGTTCTTCTTAATTTGAAAAATTCGGTCTCTGGTATTGTGTATTGGAATTTGTAATAAGTTCTACACACGTAGACTTAGGATTACAAAACTCTTGCCATATAATTTGTTTTCATCCAAAGAAGCCATGCATTTGGTATGTATGTACCCTTTAAATTACACGTTGTATATATTTATTTATAAAGATTATTTATAGCTCTATATACTGAAAACATCACGAATTTGTAACACAATTTATACTAACCCATTTTATTTTTGCCTAAGGTCTACCTTTATTTTCGCTACAATGTAATCACCATCAATACCTTGCCTCCATTTCAATAAAATTGAGATCAGTATTATTGTCATTATATAATTTGACAAATCTTAAATGTAAAAACATGTAAAACTAACAAGAATCAAGGAAGAAACCCTTTCTTTTAAATAAAAAGGGACCTAAACACACGTAAATCCGGTTGTTCCGTGCAAAAATACTCGTATCATAACAAAAACTGTATTTTACGAGGTTTTTATAGGTACATAAAAATGGCACCTGTGAACACGTGTAGTTTGAATTGTCCTTTGTTGGGACCTGTTATATGAGATGTATTAGCTCCCGACTTTACCTTCTCTTTCTCTGTGATTTTTATATTTCGAAATAAAATTGAAACAGCCGTTTACTTTCGAAGAGGTATTTGGTATTGATATGACAGCTGCGTTTCAATGTACGTACGGCTTAAATCTGTAATCATGTTGTTTTGTGCGCATAATAAGCCACGAAAGAAGGCTGATAGTCGAGGATCTCGTGTCAACCTTTCAATCTTTGAGGTTCAGCAACATTTGCCAAGGTTGGTATGTAGATGGGCAGTGGTATCTAAACATATAAAGATTCCTCCTGTCATTAGTACATCTTTGAAAGTAGTCAAAAGACAAAAGTCTTACAGCGGTCTCACCAATAGGGTATCGTGTTATCCAGTTACTGGGTTTTGGAGGTTAGATAGGCAGACGCTCTGGTTGCGCTGATATACAATTCTTTTTCGTTTATGTTAAATATTGGCAACACGCTTAATAACTAATTGGTTGACACATTTCCCCTTCCGTTTTACCATCTCCTTTGCACCAACCTTTGGCCGTTCGCGAGTGAAAGAGATGGACAACACGACTTGCGATCTCCGATAAGAAGTCGAGGAGACTTTAATGCCCTGACAACTCGCTGTTGAACGCACACGCCCTCCGTAAGAAAAATTCGATATCGAAAAAGTTTGGTGTTATTTTAGTGTAAAGTGGTTCCATAGTGCCAGGAGACAAGCCGGGACATTTAAGGTTAGTGCATCCACATCCTACCAATTTTGTGCACCAAATTTCTAACATTGCAATCTTTAGCTTTACCGCTCACCCACGCTCTATGTATAGCTCTGGTAAGTAGTTAGCTGCATCCAGTTAGCTGAAAGCTGCAAAAAAAAAACAAATGCAAAATGAAAAAGCAGAAGGTGGAGAAGACTTAGAAGTTCTCTGAAGCGCATTGAAAGGCCAAAACTCGGAGTCACCTGACGTTGATGCCTCACAGGACGGGACAATGTGGTGATACTTGGTGAGAATTACATCCAGCGGTGATCATCTTTCAGCAGAAATGACGATAAAACCGTGATAATAGTAAAATTATATTTATCTCGCAAAGGCATTTCAAAAAGCAGACTTTGTAGGATTTTAAATTACTCATCACGTCGTAATGGCTTGGAAAAATTGTTTGAAATATACAACGTGTAACAGAATAAACGCAATACCTGGAAGTAGTTTTCTCAGAATTGGCTTCTGAATCGATTTCCATCATTATTTATATGTGTTAATTTTCTCCGGAAACATCCTTTATTTGACCTAAATTAGGATCACTGCGTAAAACCAACGTAATAAAATATTTTATTTAGGGAAATTAAAGCCTTATCTCAAAGCAATAAAAACCCATATGAGTGTATGGCTGAATTTGTAGATCGCTCAATAGCTATCCATACACACACGTAAATAATATCAATACATTTTACATTTCAGTTAGTGTGCGAAAAATAAAATATTTAATTTAAGGAAGATTAATCCTTAATTCCAAGCAGTACGTCTTACTGACTGCACAACCGAATTTGTACTTTGTAATTCGGTCACTCATAATAATAATCATATCTATCCTTACACACACACCCCTATTGTACGTAATTTAAAGAAATTTCAACCTTATTTCAAAGCAATAAAGCTTTTTTAAATGCATGACTGAATTTGTAATTCCGCATTTCACAATCTTTTTTTGAGAAATTACAAAATATTAGAAAATCTAAGGTACGTTTTTTGCAAACGCAAAATCAATATGAAAGAGCGAGACGCAATAATTTACCGACTTAGCCCTTTGACGTTTGATATGCCGCCGCGCACACGCGCCACCACCACCCGCCCGATATCAAACGAAATCAGTCGTCCGCCGCGCGCCGCCATTGACAAGTGGATTTCGTAAATTTGTTGTTGTTGTTACTTGTTTACGCACGCGATGGCTTTTCGGTATAGCAATATCCAGTACACGGAAATGGTGAGGACACTGGCTCGTTGCGACGATAATGTGGAGTTAGCGTGTCGAGTGTTCAATGAACGACGTGGTACCTACCAGAGCCAGGACAATGCTAGGTGCAACTCAGCGCCTGAGGGACTCCGGATCGTTTCATCCTAACACGGCAATGGATAGAGGGACGAATGTGCGCTCTAGTCGTTTGCAGGAAAACATTCTTGATTATTTCGATGAAAATCCAGGGAGCAGCACGAGGGAAGCAGCGCCGTTGTTTAACTGTAGCCACATGTACGTGTGGAGAACATTACGTGCTGATGGCGAACACCCCTTCCACCTACGACGTTGTCAGGAGCTAATGCCGACTGACTATTTGCCACGACTACAATTTTGTAGATGGTTGTTGGAAAACTGGCAACAAAACATCGTCTGGACGGACGAGAGCACCTTCACACGAGTTGGTATTTACAACCAGCATAACATGCATTTGGAGGCACGAAAACCCACATGCATGCCGTATGGACTCATTCCAGCACGTCCCTGTCTCGTTGTTACAAGACGTGTTTTACCAACACGGCGGAGCTCCCGCGCATTTCACGTGGAACGTCCGACGGCATCTTGATGCGGAATATGGCCCTCATTGGATGATAGGTCGTGGGGGACCTGTGCAATCGCTCGTGTATGTAAACGAAGCAACAAGTGTCGATGACCTCAAACATAAAATTAAACTCGCGATTGTTAAAGTGAAATGTGAAACTGAGGTGCTTAACAAACTAAAAACTAACTTAAGAAGACGTGCAATAATGTGTATCGAGCAAGGCGGTGGACATTTTGAAAATCTTTTAAAAAGGGGACGAAGAAGAAGTATTTAGTAATACCTCAGGTATGTACCTTCATAATACGATTTTAAGTAGGTACTGTAAATATTATGATTCAAATCTTTTAAACACGCCGACTTTGAATATTTTTTTATACGTACTTAATAAAAATGTAAACACGACTTAGTAGAGGGTGAAAAGACGCGGGCGCCTTTAGGTATTGCCGTAGGTACTGATAGATCGCAGTGGGGTGAAAAGTTGCTCAATTTAAAAATACTTCCGTATCCGTAATTAAACCAAATCATTCGAAGCTGTCAGTCCAAATCCTGTATAATTGTGATGGAAAGATGGAATCAAACTAATTAGGCAACTAGCAATAATAGTTATACGGTAATATCGCAAATTATTAGTATCAAACTACGTAGGTAATGTTCGGTCAATGAACGTACAGATACATACTTAATGCGTAGCTTTCTGTTCCTATCTACAACGCAGGCAAGCGCACGAGTGTGCGCTATGAGTATGTATGCGTAGGGATAGAGTAGTATGCTCGAACGTTTTACGTTTAGTCAGGACAGCCATTTTATTAAAAAAAAAACTGGGTGTTCTTTAAGTAAATTAAATTACAGATGTTGTTTTAGTTCTATAATTTAATATTCTAATTGGGGTGTCTGAGGTCTTACGTTTATTCCGTTACACGTTGTATAAAAATGAGTGTGGCACTCGGGGACTGCCGCGGTAAAGCTATTGCATAGCATTTTTTATCAACTTATGCAATTATAATTATTTATTTATTTTATTTATGCAATATTTTTTTCATCGCCTTCTTCATTAATAAATGCACTTTGTTTATTCATATTTAAAACACTTTATACACTAATTTTACGCGTACAGCTATTCACTGTTGTACATAGATGATAGATACCTATATACCTATATACTTTCTCACAAACCGCTGCTAACGTATTCGTCCGATTTTGGAGCGTGGACTCAGTTATCAGTAGTTAGCAGCTAGTCTACACGCATACGTCTAATCGTACGCACACAAACACCGTGCCGAAGTCTGCCGAACAGAAACGACGTTATGCCGGCTCTTCACGTTGGCCAACATAGTGGCGAATGTAGTGGCCAATGCCTATTGGCCAACGTGTAGAGGGGGTGTTTGTGCATCTTGGGCTGTATTGCACACCCTCTACACGTTGGCCAAAATGCATTGGCCACTATATTCGCCACTATGTTGGCCAACGTGAAGAGCCGGCATTTGACGATGCACGGCTTTCAAGGCCGCACCGCTGTGCCGGTCGGAGTGCGGGGTGTTAGATTTGTTTTCGTTACGTTCTTGATTTGGTCGCCGCGCTCAAAGCCCGTGATAAAAGCTATGCAATAACTTAATAATATGTTCTACTGGATTACTTCTTTCATAACTGAATACGAGAATTTTCATAAAGTTATGTTTGTTGCGCTAAAACTAATAGGTACTCAAATGAGCAAAAAATGTTCACTTGAATATAAATTTTATTTAAAACCGAAGAACCTTCTGTTAAACTTTGGTTCGTTGTCAAAGCGCATGTGCGTTTTACTCCATCAAGGTCTTTGGCTGCTGCGGTCACCTTAAGTGCCCGTTAGTTGAAATAGCGACGCTTCTAGATTAGAGGCTGATGAAATGCTATCAATCTGCTTAACCTTTCTCTATCATATTGGTGTCGGTTACCAGTCGGACCGGATACGAACGATGATAGATATACAACATGTAATTTAAAGGGTATATACATACCAAGTGCATGGCTTCTTTGGATGATAACAAACGATATGGCAAGGCTTTTGTAACCCTAAGTCTACGTGTGTAGAACTTATTACAAATTCCAATACACTGATATCAGAGACCGAATTTATCAAATTAAGAAGAACGAAAAGAATCATCGTGTTATTGGCAAGTGACGTGGAAAGTTATTGACCCTCGTAGTGCTGTGACACGTTTGTTATGATTGGTATTCAAGAAATATATGAAACCGATAATTTGGTATCAATTCTTTGAGTCAGTTATTTTGTGCTGAAGCTGTGCATAGAGACTCCATACCAGATGTTGTCTTCAGCCCTTTTGAATAGATATGGTGTTTCCGTTACACGTTGTATATATCATGGAGTGACTTTGGTACCTCTTTGAACCATATGTCCGAATAAGCTGTGAATCACTATGGACACAAAATACTGGTTTCTTAATCTTTTAATAATATAATATTTATTTCGGACCAATGATCCATATTTAATTATTAGTACAAACTTAAAACTTATTTTAGTAGAAATATTAAATAAATAACACAGAAAAACTACTACTAACTACTTTTTACTTTTGTATAAAAGATTTTAAAATTGAGAAAAATCCAACGGCTTAGCGTTCTTATCAAGGCAAAGGATAGTTTTTGAAACTGTAAGACATGTGATAGTGAGTAGCTTAATTTATTTCGTATTTTGAGGTTACCTATTTGTTGAATTGTGAGATGGAGGACTTCAGTGGACGCCCTCTGCCCCGACCAAAAATATGGTCTGGGAAGGGCTAGGCCCGGGTCGGTGGGGCGCCGTTCTACAAGCCTCAAAGAGCATTCAGCAACATTGACGGAGCTCGATAGGGCTTTTGCGTGCTGAGGTTGTGGGAATGATACTCCCTTCCGCTCCACTCAGACCGAGAAGAGATATTTGATGATTTTCCCACCGAAAAAGTGGGTTTAGGAAAATATGTCAAATTATTACATAAAACTAATAAGATGCACTACGTATAAATAAACCGAAACAAAATTATATTCACAAATCAAAATGACAAATTTTATGCTTTATTCCGTCAGATATTAACATCATAATTTAAACCTTTGTGGCTCTTCAGTTTAAAATATGACTATATTTACCAAAAGTGACACATGTCATGGTTATCGGTTATCAGTATCTCACAAATATTTTATCGGTATCTGTGGGAAACTGTTCGCTCCTGAATTCGGGCACCCCTAGGGAGTGATACTGCGAGTGATATCGTTGGATAAAACCGTAATCACTACACTTGGTGCTCAGATCGGTGATTGTGGTGTGAGACCGCAGTCACATCGGGTAATTACGCGTCAGAAATGATCATGGTACTGGACGTCGTTTGTGAATAAGTATACATGATTTATTATTAGGTCCTTTTATTGAGTTTTGATATTGTTTTGGCTCTGATAGTAAACGAATGCTCGTGCCGTTCTAATATGTTTTACTTTTGTTCGTAAAAGTAGATGGAAACTTTGACTTAGTTATGATGACGAACATACATGATGTTCTAGCATCGAATATGAACAAATAGTATAAAGATGAATACTTGCAAAATTTTAGATGTATCTCGGAAAAATGTTAAATTCCATGCCAACGATCGAATCACAAAAATATATATACTTACTACATATATTTATATACTTCATATGTAATATATATTTTTGTGATTTGTTACTGTGACATTCTCAACCACTTTGAATTCTATGCTACTTGGAATTTTAATTACGAGTACAGGGCAAAGACCACCTATTTTTTTTAAATTTGGTTTTCTGCTCGAGCTGTTTCCACCTTTCCAGAGGGAGTCAAGCTCAACCCCACATCTGTGCCCCATTCTGCTAAAACCTCAACTAGAAGTAAATAGAAGCGAAGATGTTTATTCTTTTAAGTGCCTTCTCGTAAGTCAACCTACGAGACCGTCTTTTGCTTAACCGATTTCTCTGTAGTGGCGTTAATTGTATTAATTAAAGCCTCCAATCAGGCCTTATAATAAAATATACAACCAAAGCGACAACAAGCTAAGAGCTCCCGCTGTAGGGTAGGCCTTAGCTTAGGGCGTCGCTGTAGGAGGGTATCTAGGGACAGACTTTTGGCCCGTTCTGATCTGGCTTGCAGTACGTATGACGGGTCAATTCCATATAAGTTTAACATAATTCTGGACGATGTATTTGATTACGGCGTGCATTGTCTGGACATAATGTACAAAATACTCAAAAAATACTGCCTTTAAAACACATTCCTTATATGTATATAAGAAGCATAACACCCACATGTTCATTTGATACGTCCCGCTCTGAATGGCCGTATAAAACGGCGCCGCTTGCGTGACACGCTTCGTTAGTAGTCTTTCTGTAAGGTTCGTGTTAACTTCATGATATATTGTCTATTGTCTTGTCCAACTTGTTACAAAAGTTTGTTAGAAATTTCTATAAAGTTTGACGCTTCCGAATAGACTTAAGAGTAATTGTTTACATTGGTTGTACTCATATAAAGATACTCAGGAATAAGCATTAAATTACATCTGCTGGACATACAGTAAGCCTAACAGGGTTTATTAAAATATTCATTAAAAATGTTAAATTGATACATAAAAGAAACACTCTGTACACGCGTACGCTTTCATAAATAAATTGCGACGTTGCCGTCCTTCAAGTACGCTGTACAGAGTGTTTCTTTTACGTATCAATTTAACATTGTTAGTGAATATTTTAATATTAAAAAAATAATAAAAACATTTTGTTTTCGAATGGTAATTTTTTTAAGCATGTATGGATGCTATACTATTGCGAGTTAAGGGGAACGCCCTTTGTTAGTTAACATACTGTATTTTAATGAGATACTGCGACTCTGGAACCCAAGGGTATCTGAAGGAACACAGTGGGTTTTTAGTCAGTAGAAGTCTGACACTGAATGATGCTCGAATTTGGGGAGAAGACCGAGATGAATAGGATTTTTATCTTACTAAAACCACTCTGTTGGTCACCGTTTTGAGAGCAGAGGTCATGAGTGATACCACTGATACACTGTTGTATGGATTTGAGGACTTGGGGGTGCCACGAGTCTGAACTCAAGTTCCCGTGGCACCCCCAGAGGTGTCCTCCAGAGGTGCCTTGGGTCCGGAATGATAAAAATTGCATAAAGTAATAGATATGTACTCTTTATTGTAAACTATAACAGCAATAGTTTAGTGTCGAACCCATGACCTACAACTTATGAGCCGTGCGTGTAACTACTGGGCCAATATTGCTTCAAACCTGAACCTTGCAAAGTTATGAAATAATGTCAGGGAAACAAAAGTATATATTTGTTACTTTAAATAATGACGAAAGAATGAAAATTCTTTATCGACTCATGCCACAAGTAATCACAATATTAACAAAATAAATAATAACTAAAACAATAAATAAAAGTAAAAAAAGAATATAAAATAAAAAACCGGCCAAGTGTGAGTCGGACTCACGCACAACGGGTTCCGTGCCATTATCTCTAAAAACGGCAAAAAAAATCAAGTCTGTTGTATGGGAGTCCCCCTTGAATATTTGTTTTATTTTAATTTAATTATTTATTTTTAAAGTGAATATATAACTAAATATTCTGTGAATATTTCAAGCGTCTACCTGTTGCCGCTGTAAATATCGAGCAAAAAAATCACGTTTCTTGTAAGGGAGCCCGCTTAAATCTTTATTTTCTAGTATTTGTTGTTATAGCAGCAGCAGAAATAAATTTCAACTATCTAACTATCACGTTTCATAAGATACAGCCTGGTAACAGACGAACAGATGGACAGACAGACAGACGGATGGACAGCGGAGTCTTAGTAATAGGTTCCCGTTTTACCCTTTGGGTACAGAACCCTAAAAAACTAATATTAACATAATAATATTACTGTCTGACTCACGGCTACGCCAAATAGGCCTAGTTCAGCAAAATGCCGGACAAATAGGTGCCTGAGGCTGATTTTCAACTGTGAGTAGATGTCAGTCAATTTCATCAAACATAAGTAAACTTGACTGCAACTTCAAGAAACGCAAACTGTAACGATGCTGTTCTTTGAATTGAATGGCCGTGTGTATCAACAGTACATACTTTACTATGAACCATGTTGAGATATTTGGCTGGTATTCATTATGTTCCGTCTCAGACATTTTTTTGTCAGATAAATAAATCTTCTAGCTTCATATTTCTCTCTACTGGAAACGGACATTTTTTTGGCAAAAATGGCCGTCTCATGTACTCTTTCCGTTTAATATAAACTCATAATGTTTTAGTACTGTCTAGTATTCTGGAAATATTTCTGGTAATAAAGTTAATGACCCGTTTACAATGACATTAGCAAGCATCGCGAACAATGGTTGACCGCAACGAAAAGGTCAACCTATATTTTTTAGGGTCATAAGACACACGCGTAGGATTTTATTGTGGTGAAATTCTGCAAAGGAAATTGTAAAGTGAAAATCCTCTTCAACCGTTGGTACTTAAAATGCCATTTCTTTTTCAATTGAAGCACTTATTCACTGGTTATCTATTCTAATTTATTTACTCTGTATTCACAATGGTTTTATTATGGTGGTCTGTTTCTATGGTAATAATATTCGATGCTTCACAGACGAGCTCGTAATATCATTCACACGGGTCAATCTTAAACGTTACGCAACCTTTGTCGAGGTTCATCCATGGATGGGTTTCTTCTATGCCTCAAAAATTGGCCAAGTGCGAGTCAGACTCGCCCATGAAGGGTTCCGTAGTAACTACGCCAAATAACTTTGTTTTTCATAATTTTTGTATGGATTACAAAGTAATATTTCCGGTTTTAGAAAATATGCTGTATCTCAAAAACTGCTGACTCGATCTCATTCAAACCAATTTTTTACATTATAGTCCACATTAAATATTTTTTTATTTTATTTTTTTTCGATTATTATAAAAATTAGAGGGGGGACACACATTTTACCACTTTAAGAAGCGTATATCTTTAAACGATTAACTTTATGAAAAAGTGGTTTTAGAAACTCCAATGTCATTTTTAAAGACCTGTCTATAAATACCATACACGAATAGGTTTCATGAAAAGAAATAATTTCAGTTACAGTTCCATGTACCCTTTATTTTTAATATTTTATAATTTATTTCTTAAAATTGGAAAGCGATTTACAGAATACATCTACCTACCAAGTTTCACAGGTATAGTCTTAATAGTTTCGGAATAAAATGGCTGTGACATACGGATGGACGGACATACAGACAGACATGACGAAACTATAAGGGTTCCGTTTTTTGCCATTCGGCTACGGAAGCCTAAAAGCATGATAAGCCGTTGGTCCCGATTCTTTTTGTACCTACATCTTTGATGATTGTTACGGGTAGTCGGAATCCAAACATCGAACACCAGTTTTGGCATGGAGGATCGTCTCACTCAACTATAATCTTCTCTTACTCTGTCCTTCTCATACTTCTGACTTTATTAATTCTTCTTTTCATATCCAGTCTATTCTCCTCTGGAATGTATTTTCTTTTGAGATGAGGACGGCTGACAGTCGCTATGCATTCAAAAAGAAATTGCGGATCTATTTTCTACACCAATAAGTAGAATTTTCCACATTTAGTTTTCATTTGCTTCTTAAGTATATATATATTTGTATAAGTATTTATTCATATATAATTATTATTTATGTAGATTTCAATTTTTATGATACTAGGGTTTTTGTGTTATTACATATTATATTTCTAATTTTACTTTTCACGTACAGTCACCAGCACGTCAAGCTATCCGAATCTGTCAAATTTACCCAATTCAGCTTGAACCTTATCATGTTGCAATAAGATTGTAATTCTATTAAACTAGTTTGATAGATTGGAGTAGGTTGATTTGCTGGCCACAGTACATACTGCATCTCCCACACTATCTCTTCACCACTCATGGTTGACTAGTAGAGAATGCCTACGGCATTAAGTCCGCCTTTGTACCTATGTGTATAAAGTGTAAATAAATAAATAAACTACTGGATTGTGGATGTGAGATAAGAAGTGGCTCCATGTAAACTGGTACTTAGCTGCATAGATAATGGTACTGTGCTTCACAGCATGTTACCAAACCTTGAGTTTGGAGTTTTAGATGTTAGTCCAAGACCAAGTTTGCGCCCCGACGGTCAAGTTGGTTCATAAAAAGTTATTTAAAAATCTAAAAAACCCGACTGCTCAACTGAAATGCAAGAAACAAGCGGGCTCATCCGTAATAATAATAATAAAAAAAAATGAAAAATAAAAATTTTAATAAGTGACAAGCAGGCGGGTCCACCCATTAAAAAAATATAATTATGTTCAATTGGGTCTCGCCTACTTGTAAAAATTTTTTTATGAACCAACTTGACCGTCGGGGCGCAGACTTGGTCTTGGACTAACATCTAAAACTCCACGTTTAGTAACATGTATGTAAGTTTATAATAGTTATTTATGTGTATTATATATACTTGTAATAAGACTTTTAGTTTGAATATGTTATGTAGGTACTTAGGTTTATTTTTATGCATTGCTATGTTATATCTTCACCACCCATGGTTGACTGGTAGAGAATGCCTATGGCATTAATTATGCCTTTGTACATTTTTGTGTTGCATAAAGTTTTGATAAATAAATAAATAAATAAATGCTGTAAAGCCCAGTACCTAAGCTTCCAGTCATACCGGATGCAACGTTTTTTTTTCAACTTTTTAGTTAAAACAGGTACAAATTTTTTTTTTAGTTTTCCCGAACGTGTCACAATGGCACCCCACCGGATTCAGAAAGTGAAAGAGCTAAGTCCATATTTTTAAACTTTCTCTTTGTATTATTTTTGCTAGTAAGTATTACACTAATGATAAACATGATATACCCTTTTGAAATCCTTGTGTTAAGTTTTTTAATTTGATACCCATATTGCAGTATTCAATAAAACATTTTTTTTATTACCTATGTATAATGGCTTCGCACAGGCGCCATATTTGATTTTTTTCAAATGTCACCTATTTAAGAACACTTCGGTTGCTAAGACGAATCTAACGATACCTCAATTTTGTGAATTCGTTCAGCAGTTCTGGAGATATGACGGAGATAGGACATACAAGATACGCGCGAAAAACATAACCCTTCCTTTGCAGTTGGGTAAAAACATACCTATATTAAACATGAGTTGAGAACTCTCTTGATTGAAGAACAGTCTCCCCCTAATTTATTAATATTTCGCATTTAAGGACATCTTGTTTTCAAAGGAAGGGTTATGTTTTTAATTAAGAAATAAAAACAATTCTTTTTCCTTATTTACATAAAAGTAAAACAAATAATATGAAAATCTTGGGTCAATGTAAAGGGAATAAAATTCAATCAGCGAGGCTTTGACTTGTTATAAAAACTTCAAATACCACAGCTTAATAATGTAATTGGAAGGAGGGAAAAGAAAATTGCGAGAGAAAATTCTTGAAATATGTCCCACTGAGATAGAGGCACTTAATTAATTTGAAGTAAATATTGAGTGGCCAACATCGGGAATGTTATTTGACGATTAATATATGTATAAACCACATAACGCTTGGAATTATTTAATTATTAATATAATATTGGAAAGTCTGAGCCTACATGTAAACATTAACCAAATAATATTAAATTCCAGAATTTGTATGAATCCATTAACTTATAATATAATTATATATGAATATAATAAATAAAAATTGAAAAATATTATGGATATTGTAAAACATGCAATATTAATATTAATGTATAAAAAAACCAAAATTACATGTTCAATAAAAATATATAAAAATCAATAAATGATAATAATAACTCTATATAATAATTTATAAATTTAAATATATATAACTCAAAGGTGACTGACTGACTGACATAGTGATCTATCAACGCACAGCCCAAACCACTGGACGGATCGGGCTGAAATTTGGCATGCAGGTAGATGTTATGACGTAGGCATCCGCTAAGAAAGGATTTTGCGAAATTCCCACGGGATCGGGATTTTTTTTATTTTTTTTTATTTAGATTAGGTTCGCGTTTGACCACCATCTCACCTGATGGTAAGTGATGATGTGGTCGAAGATGGAGCACGCTTACCTAAAAGTAACCTATTCGATCTTGACTTAAAGACTCCTAGGTTATAGCTATCGGGAAACACAGACTCCGGCAGGGAATTCCACTCCTTAGCCGTACGCACAATGAAGGTATTCCCAAAACGTTTGGTGCGTATGGGTGGGATGTCCACCATGTAACGATGGCGCTTCGCCGTTTGTCTCGTAGTCCGATGATGGAACGGGCTTGGTGGAATTAGATTGTGTAATTCCATCGCACACTCCCCGAAATGTAACCGATAGAAAACCGATAGACTTGCAACTCGTCGTCGATGTTCAAGGCTCTGGAGCTTTGATTCGACCAGTGCATCGTTGCCAATGAGTCTTTTGGGCCGCTTCTCGATAGACTCAAGCGCGTCCAGTTGGTATTTAGCAGATCCATCCCAAAGATGGATTTACACGGGAAAAACTTCCCACGCGGGCGAAGCCGCTGGCACAAGCTAGTACAATATATAGCACAGACATAATATTATCAAATTTTAAATAAATATTTCCTATTGTGGAAAATCAAACATAGCGCTCTTCCTCTCTCCTACCTATTTTAAATTTTGCTGTGCCCGACAGGGTCCGTAATTGTTTCTTATAATTTTATTCCACCTGTATATGTACATTATGGATTGCAAATAAATACTTGAATACGTCCGGAAGGCTACTATTACGAGAATGTTCTATAACGAGATACCGCGGCCCCGTAAAGCAAGAGCAGATAAAGTAAAACTTTGGGTTTTTAGTCAGTAAAAGTCTGTCACTCCCTTCCGCTCCACCCAGAATGGGTCGTGTCAGTCATGAGATGATTTTACCCTAACAAAAAAGTACTAGCCATTTTTCTTTTTAGATATTTCATCGTAAACAGGGTCCAAGCTAACGGCCCGGTTATGGTTCCAGAGAGACAAACTTCCTACCAATATGAACTTTATCTAAAGTATCGTTCTGAATCGCCTGAGTCTTCTTAAGAAAGATTTCAAGGTTTTTAATATTAATATAAAACATAAATATATACTGCCCAAGACACGATAAAAAGAAGTTTGAAGCGTCAATAGCTGAATTCCTGGGGTTTTGGATCGAGAGGTGGCGGTTATACTTACTATTACCGTGAACCCACTTCAGACACAAGCATAATTATAGTAGGGGGGGTTAACAATATTGCTGTTATTGTGAACTTCAACCCAAATTGCTAGTTCCCTTTTTTAAAGTTCTCTTTTAAGAAAAGTCAAGCCAAGTCTAAGGTTCTTTACTACGATTTCTTCATTAACCCTAGATTCATAAACATACGTCTCGAATACACCCATAAGTAGTAAAACACTCGCAGCGCGCAGCGCAAAAGATATAGAAATATGTGTCTCTCAGTACCTTCATAAAGCGACGAGAGCTCACTAGGGTACCAGCAGTTTTGGCACGTAAACGTATAGTTTTGGATATACTGAGCACGAGGTGTCTGAGATACGTATGTTTATGATTAGTGTAACAACTTTGTATAGTGGATAGTTTTACTATTTGCCTTATAAAACGAAAGAAAGTACAGATTTTTTTTTTAAAAGAGGTATGTAGTTATTCTATTATATTCTACGAAAGTAGTTGTTAGTATGAAACAATGTTATCTATTGCCGTTGTTATAATTTTGCTAATCAAATTGTTTTAATGTGTATTAATTCGTAGTTATACTTATTTTTTATTATTATCCAAGTACTTATTGTGTGTTGTTTTCCAGCATAGCTTTTTTGAAAGACGATGAAATTGGTGCAATATTATCGCGAGTGGATGACGAGGAAGAAGTGGATCATGGTGTCAGATAAGATGATAAAGCCTTGGTTACGAAGGCGACGCGAAACACCAACCTTGAGGCGATGCCTAAAACGGAACATCGATGCTATTTTAGGTGATACTTTGCCTGATGCACCAGCCAACCCCGAAAATCAATCCAGAAAATTATGCAATTTTTGCTGTTATAAAAAAAACGTATGACTAGATTTATCTGTACGTCCTGCAAACGTTACATGTGTATGGAACATCGTGGTAGTTTGTGCCTAGAATGCTTGGATTGATATTTTTTAAATGTTTTTTTTATGTTTTAATTCTTAATGAAAGTTCATTCTAATTAATCACTGTGTTTTATTTTCAATATCTCCCATAATCATTAAGTTAGGTGACCTTAAAAGTAAGGTGTATCAGAGACGTATGTTTATGAACTATGTAACCCTAAATATAGTTTATGAATCTAGGGTATAGTTAGATATTATGTGACCGGCCGTTGAAAATTCTTTATGCACATCCAAGTCAAGGGCCAAGTCACATAAAATCTAACTGTATTAATAAAGAAATCGCAGTAAAAAACCTTAGATTTGGCTTGGCTTTGGTAAGAGATTTCATTACTTTTTATAGAGAAACAAGCAGGCTCCATCGAGACTTGGCTAGTTTTTTACATGATGTTTTGGTGGGATTAGTTTTACTTTAATATTTAACTTTAAGTTAATTTGTGTAGACCAAATTAAACACTTTTTTTATATGTTTACAGAAAAATTATCCTTTGTCTGCTATACATATCTTTTTTTTTATATGTTTAAATGTTTTGTATTTTAGTTTTTGGCACTGACTTCCGAAATTAAAGTTATTTTTCACTTTGCAGTGTTTTTTGGAAGTCAGTGTAATTTTTTGTTAAAAAGTTTTTATTTCTCTCTGTTTAGTTGGTTAGTTTGTAATTTACCTATTTATTTCAAAAGAAAGGGCTAACCACGCTTAATAACTTTTGTCAACACAGCATATCGATAACTTTAATAGTTTGGCTGGTTTATTATGGTTTCTCCTCAGGGTCATTAAGTACTCCGGATCTTCTCTGATCCTAGTTGTGACAGTTTACCCATAAATATAAAGTCACTAAACCCTACTTCCGTGCCAAATTTCAGCTTTCTAGGCTTATGGGAAGTATTAGTTCTATTTTGATGATCAATGAGTGAGTGAGGTAAAGAGTGTCGAATTAGCACAACTTTACTTTTGCATAATTTAGGAAATAAATAAGCTACAAATATGAAATTGTGTGCTTATAGCTTACTAGATGACGATAATTTCGGCGTTCTAAACCTATCCAGAGGTCCTCAAATAGGGGCATGAAAATACGCCAAAATGGTTTCAGAAAAGGGTGGTACGGCAGTGTTTGATTCGCGCTCGACCTGGCTCGACTACCGTGCCCCCAGACTAGGGGCTTTGAATTTGTGAAAGTTTGGTGCCTGAAATAGATTTCTATAAGAACCTGTATTACGGGATTTTTTTTAGTTGATGATAAGCCCGCGTTTGAACACCATCTCAATTGATGGTAAGCGATGATGTGGTCGAAGATAGGTAGTCAATAGGTATCATCTAGGATAGCGTACTTCATCCTAGATGATACCTGTTGACTTTTGACTTAAGGACCCCCAGGTTATAGCTATCAGAAAACACAGACTCCGGCAGAAAATTCCACTCCTTAGCTGTGTTTAGGGATACAATAATTGTGCATTAATGTATTCCTAACACGTTTTGTGCATATGGCCGAGATATCCACCATGTAACTATGGCGCATCGCTCTTCGTTTTGTTGTCCGATAATGGAACAGACGTAAAAGGTCACCATTAATATATGTGTTTAACACCTTGTACTAAGTTGTTGCAGGTAGGAAATCAAACTTCACGGTAGTAGTACCTACATATAACGAAGTTAAAAGGATAGGATTCACATTACTATTTTTGTTAGAGCATAATACGGAATTCTCAGTCAGCTAAACCGACACGCACTTAGAGTTGTAGTAAACTAAGGAACTCTACATAGTGCGTGGCCCAACACGGACTGGCCGATTTTTTTATAGCCACATGAATTCCTATAACTATAATATAGCTAGAAGAAATTTCTTAGGAAATAAGCAGCACTTTTTCTTTTGTCTGTATTTATATTTTTTCTTTTGTGTCATGTGTATATAAATAAATAAATAAAATACACCAGTTCTGACGCATGTTACACAAAATGTCACTAAAACTATGTAATAAAAACAAGCTCGATGGAAACAGTTCTTCGTAGGACACGTATTACGTAAGACAGTAAATGAAAAACAGAGACAGAACCAACCATGGCTTTGACACGAACACATAACCGGCTGTTATTTAGATAAGAAAAGGCGAGGAAGTAGAAAAATATGTAAGTAGGATCTTTTACCGATCAAAGAATACGATGACTAGATACAATAGAAATTAGGTGCTGTGGTGATTATTAAGCAATCTAAATCATATTTAAAAAAACCACTAAATTAAATTTACTGGTATTTTAATGGTAAGCGATAGATGAGGTCTACGATGTGACGAGCGAGCCCAGAAGATGCCTACTTACTCTTGCTTTAAAGGCTGAAAGGTCATAAGTGGCAGGGAACACAGAAGCCGGCAGAGAATTCCACAACTTGGCTGTGCGCACAATAAATGTGGAGGCGAAGCGCTTGGTACGACAAGATGGTATATCAACCAAGTGTGGATGGTACCCAGCCGTGCGTCTGGTAGACCGGTAGTGAAATGGAGATGGAGGAATCAGGTCATGGAGCTCCTGCGCACACTCCCCGAAGTACAATCTATAGAAAACCGACAGGCAAGCAACGGTTCGTCGATGAGCCAGACTATGAAGCTTGCCCGATAGTACCTCGTCACCTATAAGCCTTTTAGCCCTGCGCTCGATCAAGTCCAGTGCAGCAAGTTGGTATTTTGCAGAGCCATCCCACAAGTGGCTGCAATACTCCGCAATTTATTAATTTGACTGAATTTTATTTCCACTAAACTGTATTTTTTTTACATTTTTTCTTGACGTGACCTATATAATACTCTATTACTTTTTAGTCTATATTTTCAGTTTGGTCATGTTTATGTATTTATTTTGTATAACAATCACGCAAAAATAGCTGAACGGATCTGGACGATATTTGCCACAGAGTTAGATTATTGTCTACAATACATTGGCTACTTTTTATAACGTAAAAATATGCGAAATATCCACGCAAACGAGGTAACGGGCCACAGCCAGTTATATGCAAACATGAGCCTTATAGCATACCCAGTGAAATTACCAATTAATACTTTCTTGATTACAATAAAGATTTACACGTTACAGAAATCTCAACGAACCAAATTTGAATCAAGAACGCCAAAGTCCTCACGAAAGAAACACGAAAAAAGAACATCCTAACCATTCCCTAAACAACCCACAATATGAAGTGTCACCTTTCCAACATTGTACACTTGAGGCCACAAAAAAGAAGGCTCAGTCATGATTTATTTCAGGCTGTTGGCTGATACGTAACGTCACTGTACACTGTCGTGATATTTATAAGGAAGCTCAGCGTTTGAGGAAAAATTATATACAATCCAAGATAAGTATAGGGGAAAATTGCTAACACGGAGTAATTTTGTTTTGGTGTCTGGAGATTTGTGAAAAAAATTGTATGCATGATTGGTAGAAATGTGTTTTTTTTTTGTAATATTGCACGAATGTGCGTCGTTTATGAATTAAATTTTAATCATAAATGATATTTATTTCGCAATTTGATTATTAAACAACTCAACTAAACTTTTACACTGCAATTTTTCAAAGTCCATACCATCCTATTTTTTTTTTTCTGGGTGGGATTATCATGAAATGATTCCTACCGATGTGAGTGGAACGGAAGGGAGTGTCAGACTTCTACTGACTAAAAACCCACCCTGCTTCTTGAGTTGCCCTTGCGTTCCAGGCCGCGGTATCTTGTTAGAATATTCCCACAACCCTGACAAGTAATGGCCCTGACTATTAGAGGTGTGAGCGGAATACGGCCATACAATCTGTACCTACTGGTCAAATCATAGGAGAAACATTTTGGTATCATTTCAGCCTCTAGCTACCCACATCAATCTGAACTTTAACCTCTTCTATCGATCGCCAGCCTGCCAGGTCCAGTGCCACCTGCATCCAACTAGTCGGTGCAGTCTTGACGACGTCGTCGATCCCTCTGACAGCTATCCGTCCTACGCTGTGACTTCCAGTTCCTGGTCTCCGCTCCTGTATCTTTTAGACCCATCGGCGTCCAATCACCACTGCAGCCTAATTATCAGGTAGGCTATGTTGATAAATATGATGGCTATGTTGAAGGTGGATAGACCAAATTAAAGTGGTAACAAACTGCCCTGTTCATGAATGTATCAGAAAGGCTGCCGTCCGACAAGATTGGCGCCAATAATAGAACTTGTCACTCAAACTGTTCCTGATTGACGACCACGACCATTCTGTCAAGAGTGAACAACTGATAAGAAGCAGGTCGATGACCTTGGTTCTTCTGGTGGTTTCCTAATTTTTGATCATAACATCTGTTTTCATAATATTAAAAAGTAATCAGGCTTTCTTTTGTGAGATTACTAAGGTTGGAAAGTATGTTTTCTCGTTTTAAATTATGTGTGAATAAAGTATTTAATTATTCTGTCTTCTACGCCAGGGTGACCCTGCCTCGTGTAATCCTGCGTACTATTTTATTAATGTAATTTAACCTTAATTACAAAGTTAGTATATTAATAAGCTTTTATCCGTATACTAGAAACAATTAAGCGAGCAGCAAATTCAAATTAGTAAAAAATCTAGTCATGCAATGGCAACATTGACAAAAAAAACATTAAAAAAATAGTAAACCCTCTGGCCATAATAGAATCCAGCCTTCGAAATGTTTTATTGAATATTGGTTTGTATGGTTTAGTGGGCTCTATTACCTAACCCTTTATGTTCATATTTATATTATACAAGTTTATGGGAAATATTAAAATCTTATGTCGCCTTTAATCCTTTAACACCTACAAAAAGTATAAGAGTTTAAGAAATAAATACTTATGTCTTTAAGCTGAACCAACCTATATTGTATTGAGTACATTGGCCAATTTCTGTCCACTGTTATCATAATATACATTACGAGCCCGCGACTTCATCTGAATGAATTTCGAAATATTTTATAGCCTATATACAACGTGTAATTTAAAGGGTATATACATACCGAGTGCACGGCTTCTTTGGATGATAACAATCGATATGTGTGGAGCATATTAGAAATTTCAATACATTGATACCAGAGGCCGAATTTTTCAAATTAAGAAGAACGAAGAGAATTATCGTTTTATTGGAAAGTGACGTGGAAAGAGATGACGCTCATAGTGCTGTGACACGTTTGTTATTATTGGTATTCAAGAAACATATAAAACCAATAATTTGGGGTCAATTCTGTGAGTCACTTATTTTGAGCTGAAACTTTGCATAGAGACTCCATACCAGATGTTGTCTTCAGTCCTTTTGGATAGATATGGGGTTTCCGTTACACGTTGTATAGCACTCCCTAATGATGTAGCTTTCTACCAAAGAAAGGATTTGTAGAATTGGATTATTAGTTCCGAAGAGATATTCAACGTTTTGGGAATACTTTCATTGTGCGTACGGCTTAGGAGTGAAATTCCCTGCTGGTGTCTATGTTTCCCGATAGCTATAACCTAAGGGTCTTTACGTTATGATTGAATAGGTTACTTCTAGGTAAGCGTGCTCCATCTTCGACCACATCATCACTTACCATCAGGTGAGATGGTGGTCAAACGCGAGCCTATTATCAGTAAATAAAATATATAATTTTATGATATAAGTATAGATAGAAGTACAAAATCACAGGGTGTGCTTGCTCTCTTAATTAATGGAACCCCATTAACTGCGGCTGGCACCCAAGTGGCGTAGTGATAAGGGGGCAATATTATCCTAAGATGCTCTCTTCACGCACCTTTTTTCCGGTTGGGAAAATCATCGAAATATTTCTCCCGTTCGGGCTAGAGCGGAAGGGAGTGTCAGACTTCTAGTCACACCCTGTTCTTTCAGTTGCTCTTGTGATCCGGGTCCGCGGTATATCTTAAGAAAATTTCCGCAGCCTGTCTTAAACAAAAGAAGGAGAAAATAAATACGCAAGTAGTCCGTGATGTACTTATTACTATTAACACTTGGATTAGTCTTTCAAGTTTTCTAACTAAATTTTGGAGTACCTTCGTAGCAACTAAACATTTACTGAGCGGACTAAAGGCGGATTTACATTTGTCTAACGTGTTGTGTCGTGACGGGCTCTGTCGTGATGGCTAGTGTTCATATCTATAAGTTGTGTTCTGACGGCCTCTGACGATATTTTGAATCAATACAGTCATAGCTCTCGGAGAGTTCATACGTTTACAATGTTTTCCCATGAATCATCCGACTCTGATTCAGAGTATGGAGAAGATATTGAATTTCTGGTGCTGGCAAATCTTATAAAAAAGAAATAAATAAAGAGAAGAAGATATTGGGTTCATCCAGTGAATAATAAAAGAGAGTCTAAAGGCAAGTTATACTGTCTCGTTAAAGAGATTGAGAACGAAGCTCGAATCGAGTGGATAAACAAACGTAAATAAAAACGCTCGTGGCTCTGACGTGTCACAACGCAATACTGCCGCGTGCACACTTGTCTGATGCGTCGTCAGGCGGCCGCTCCACCGCCCATCCACCTCCGCCCCTCTGATGGGATCGGAATCTCGTCTGATGCGTCGCATCAGAAGCCATCACAACAGATTGCGACACACAAATATAAATCTCACCATACTAAATGTATTAAACCGATACTGTTCTGATGCGTCACGACACAACACGTCAGACAAATGTAAATCCGCCTTAAGTCTAAACATTTTAATATCAACAATATCTTATCTGAAAATTACCGGACGGTTTTTAAATAATTTTGTGGAGCGTTGTTATGCGCATAATAATTTTATGGAGCTGATTTGGTCTGTACATTATGTACCTGTGCGTAAAAAAGTTTTATTTAAAACCATTATCTTCTAAAACTCTAAATTAGATACAGTATAAAATAAAATCATTACCCACATGATGGATTTTTATTTGAATCCTAGATGCATTTACGAATATTGGCACATCTATCTCCATGACCTGATCTCTCCATCTCCATGTCACTACTAGTCTACCAGACGTACTGCTGAGGGAAAAGGGGGTAATGGCGGTCGGTTAAGCACTTTTTGAAATAAAAGTCATATTATAAATCACAGGTTTATTAGGAACTTAACATAGCAATTCTGCATTATCGGACTATTAATTGAGATCAACATTTTCATCTTTGGAGTTACCATCAAATAGTTATAATTGTTATTAAAAAAAAAATACCTTTGACCATCATTGTACACATATGAAGACAATGGTGGTCATGATGTTGACAATGGTGGTCAAATACTTCTAACACATGTCACATACATAACCCTATGCGGTATCCCAGCCTGTGCAGGCAGAGTGAGCCCAAAGCCCACAGGAAGTGCACCGGTACCATACCTCATTGTTTGAGCCGAATTCTCCGCATACTTGACAATGATTTTCTGGGTCCTCATCATCATCATCATCTTCAGCATCGACGCAGAGGTCGTCAGTATCTACGTCGATCAATGAAGACTCATTATCTTCTTGAAGAACTCTTCTTTTAACTTTCTTAAGACTTTCCTTGTATTCTTTGCTTTATTTGCCCTTCCCTTTGCCTTTTTGTTTTCCTTTTTCGTTTAAGTTCTTCGTTTTCTTTTTGTTTTCCTTTTCTATAAGACTATATTTCAATGGTGTTGAGGTTAATATGGCAGAGTATTGTTTTTTTTCGAATTTATCTTGTGCTGATTGTTGGTGTTTTGGTAGGCAAATTGATAAAACTTTCAACCCTTGGTGGTGTTTGTTGCCTAGACGTTGATGGAACCACGAGTGGTTCATTGGAAGTGCTTGGAGTTGCAGTTATCTCAAGGAGAATATTTGTACATGCTGTCTGAAAAGAGTTTTTGGTGTCTTGAATAACTACTGATTCGCCTTGCAGCATTTCAGCAGCTAAAAAGTCTTCATCGTTGAACACATTCGGGTTGACAGTTGACCACAATTACCCATAATGGACTTCATAGAAAAAACTAATAATAATAAAAACAACCATATATTTTGATTGGAAATAACCATTACTACATGTTAATGATGAACTGTTAATACTATTATTAAATAGTTTATATGTACTAAGGAATTGTTCATAACTTACCGTGTTATTTTATCACTACGTCAAATAAGACCAAGTTGGCGCGAAAACAAACGACACTCGTCCTGTGCGAATGCATCGAGCGGAATGAGTGCGGGGCATCAGTCACTCGCGGGGGGTGAAGAGCGAGACGTTGATGCGCTTCACACGCGTAAGGGACTGTTATTGCTTTAGTTGTGTGCGTGACCACCATTACCCACTGACCACGATTGCCCTATCTTCCCCTACCCTCCACACTTGGTTTATATACCGTCTTGTCGTACGAAGCGAATCTCCTGCACATTTATTATGTGCACAGTTAAGGTGTGAAACTCTCTGCCGGCTACTGTGCTCCTTGCCACTTATGACCCTTTGGCCTTTAAATCAAAACATTCAGACATCTTCTTGACTCGCTCTTTCCATCGTAGACCTCATCTATAGGTTCTCATCAGGTGAGATCGCAGTCAAGAGTGGGTTCATCCAGAATAAAAAAAGTGACAGCCAGGACCAACGAAACAGGGAAAGCTCGATTTGTTAAGACCAGGCACTCTAAAATATTTTTCACGTAAGCTCCGCCCCCATGCATACCGGTTAGGCCATTGTATGCTAAACGCTAACGGAGCAGTAATAAAGTTGAATATCACGTGCACTCTTTCACCATGTTCGGGTTCGAAACTGCCGTTGTGTACTAAATGCTAACGCAGCAGTAATAAAGTTGAATATCGCGTGCGCTCTTTTACCATGTTCAAGTTCGAAACTAGACGTCGTAAGTCTCAATTCTTATTTCGTTTATAACTAAAGTAATAATTGACCTAGAGAAAAAATATCCTATATTTGGATAATAAACTATATTTTCTTACTGTCAATACTAATTTTAAACATAAAAGCCGAGTAATCTTGATTAAATTTTGATTAATCTTTAAAAAAGACATGATTTTCGTTTAAAAAATGAAACGAGTAAAAATATTCCAATTACGTAACTGGTCTAGACATGTAAAGAAAAAGATCCAATAAATCATATACTAAAGTACCATTTTGATTGTGTGCGTGATTGTTTCAGAATATGAATGCAAAGTTACATACAATTTAGGGAGCCTCCTCTTAACATCTGTACTCCACGGATCATCAGCAATTGCGTTGTTTAATCTTGAAGATCGACGCGTGCGGCTGTCATTATGTAGCCATGAGCTCCTCCAACATATAAATATAGTAATATAACAATAATTCGGCCTATTAAGTCCCACTGCTGGGACACAGGCCTTCTCTCTATAATAGTGAATAGACCGTAATCCACGCGCGAGCCTAGTATGGGTTGTTAGATATCACATGTCTTTGAATGTTTGGTCCTAAGAAATGCCGATTTCCTCACGATGTTTTCATTCAACGATTTGAGGGTAGTGGTGATGATGTTATAAATTGGACCCAGTTGTGCCAAAATGTTTCAACCCACAGTAAACATATTTCGAGTTAAGTTCATATTTAAACATAATTTTCCCATAAAGACATTCTGCTTTTGTTACACATAAGAAGGAAGGCAACTGATACCATGATTTACTTCATGAAAATAAAGCTAATTTTAGGGAAGCTGATACAAAGAGCTCATACAAAGGAGAATGAACAAAAGTGGTCCAAATATCCACCACTAACGAGACCTATGTTGACTTATAGTCCACTAAATAGAGAGTAACTTTCAGTATAAGACAAAAAAAAATGTGCTGTCAATAAAAAGTTACGACTATATGAAAAATAATAATATTTTGTAGGAGTAGTTGCCGTTGATGTCACACGTAGGAAGGAAACACGTTGAGTTTTCAGGGGTTTATGTAGATTACAGTGGAAACCGGTAAGATAACTGGCAGACAGTTGGACTACCTGTGTATTACAGAACATTTCTTAAATCTACAATCTGCTCTTGTATTTAACTTTTCGAATTATAATTTAGTTTCGTTCAACACAAGGACAAACAAAAAAAGGGGAGGTAGCCTAATTTTAGCACATACAGATAAAGATAGTGAAAATATTGACATTGTTAAAAAAATGTATAAAACAGATAGTTTTGAAATATGTGGAGTGAAAGATCTCGAAACAGGGTTAAATCTTTGTTGCTGCTACAGAAGCCCTTATGAAAAAAATCTAGAAAGTTTTATGTTGAGTTTAGAAAAGTTGTTAGAACATTTTATTAGCAAGAAGTGCATTATATGTGGTGACTTTAATATTGACGTACAGGTTGATAGTAAGAAACATACTGAACTTCTAAGCTTATTGACATGTTACAATTTCCGGTACCTAATAAATACTCCTACTTTTATACGGAATAATGCATATTCGTGTTTAGATAACATTATAACAAATATCGGTGATGATGACATAGATCAGTGTATTGTTGATCACAATGGCTTGGCAGATGGCCATGGCGGACTTTTCTGCAATGTAGTTCTTGAAAAAATCAATAAAAATAAAAATAAAAACTCTGTAAATAGTGTAATAATAAAAAAAAGGATATTTAATTATAAAAATAGTATTGCATTTAAGAAAATAATTAGAAATAAAAATTGGATTAATATGGGAATAAACAGTTTTATAAGTTGTCTTGGTAAAGCATTCCACGATTGTTACCCAAAGAAATCTATTAGAATAAAGCCATATAAAAACATATCAATACAGTGGATTACTAAAGGGGTTAAAGTTTCAAGTAAAATGAAAAGGGTACTATGCTCAGGTACAGTAAATAATTCTAGCCTTAAAAAGTATAAAAACAACTATATTCGAATTTACAGAAGAGTTCTTCAGCAAACCAAAAGGAAGGCCATGATAAATCATTTAAATACCGCCACAAATATTACAAAACAGACGTGGAAACTTGTTAATGAATGTAAAAAGAAAACAACAACTAGGCAATGTACGAATTTAATCCTAAAAGTGAACGGTGATATGATAACCGACCCCCAGCAGGTCGCAAACCATTTCGTTGACAGTTTTGTGTTCAAATCGTCGCTCGCTAGCAATGAAAAGGAGAGAGCAAGGACTTTTCTATTGGAAAGTACAAAGAGAGTCGAAAGTGATTTAACTTTCTATAACACCACACCTTCCGAAATCAAGAAGATTATCAGTACAATGGCCAATAAAAAATCTTGTGGTTTTGATGACTTACCGATATCAATCTTAAAGGAGAATATAGACACTTTGGCATTCCCTCTTTCAGAATTTTTAAACAAATGTTTTGATGAGTCGGTATTTCCAGACCAATTGAAATTGGCTAAAGTAGTTCCAATATTCAAAAAAGGTATGAAGACTGATCCTAAAAATTACCGACCAATATCTCTTTTGCCAACCTTATCAAAAGTATTTGAAAAAATCATCAAAAATAGGTTAATGGTACATTTAAACGAAAATAAAATAATTAATTTAAGACAATTTGGGTATCAAAGAGGCGTCGGTTGCTCAGATGCAATAAACACTCTTATAAATGACATAATTAATAAATTAAATGACAAAATGAAAGTGGCAGGGCTATTCATCGACCTTAGTTCCGCTTTTGATACGATTGATTACGAATTACTACTAACTAAACTTGAATATTACGGTATCAGAGGCAAGTCATTGCAACTTTTAAGATCATACTTACAAAATAGGCGTATGTTTGTCGAAATAAAAAGCATCGATGAAAATAATCATGAGGTCATTTACACTTCTAAAATAAAAAGTATAAAACGTGGTGTCCCCCAAGGCTCAATTTTAGGACCAATATTATTCATTATTTTTATAAACGACTTGCTCAACTGTATGCTTTGCGTACAGCCAGACGTAAACCTTGTTGTTTTTGCAGATGATATAAACATAATAATTGGGGAGAATGACTTAAAAGAGTTGACGGGAATTGTAAATGAAAGCCTAAAATATCTATGCGATTGGTTTACGGCCAATAACCTTTTGCTAAACACAAGTAAGACAAACATTATGTTATTTAAGACTACAACTCGCCATAGTGACAATTTAGAGGTACAAATCAAAGGAGACAAGATTCAGTTAGTAGACAAAGTCAAATTTTTAGGCGTAAACATAGATGTATATCTAAATTGGAAACAGGAGCTAGCTGCTATTGACTCTTCAATTTCATCAGCATGCTATGCACTCAGGAGCCTCAGAGATATGTTGGATCTAAAACAACTAAAGACTATATACTACGCGCTGGTAGAATCCAGATTAAGATACAGCATAATGCTTTGGGGTAATAGTTATAGTTATAATTGTCAGAAAGCGTTTATTTTACAAAAACGTGCCATAAGAACTATAGTAAGGATTTCACAAAGAGACTCATGTAGAGAGTACTTTAAAGAATTAAACATTTTAACAGTACCGAGTTTATATATATTAGTAATCCTTAACCACTTTGCTAAGTATATTCATGAGTATGAATCACAAGAGGAACGTAGGGTAAGAGAAAGCACAAGAAGGAAGGACTTTAAACACAAAATGTTACCAAATCTTAACATAGCTAAGCATTGTTCCAGATACCAAGCAGTGGAGTTATTTAATAGGTTACCTACTGATTTAAAATTATTAATTTATAGCTCTCACTCTTTTAAAACTACATTAAAAGCCTTCTTGTTGGAAAAATGTTTATACTCGGTATCGGAGTTTATATCAAATAATAAATAGACACTTATAATAATAGCAGCGATCATTGTTTTTAATTTTTATTGTACTTTTAATATTTTGACATTGAATTTCACATTATAATTACGATTGATTTGACATTATATTTATTTTTTGACATATTTTAAATTAGTTTAATACCTCTGTTTAACTTTACTTTACACATTAATTTTAATTACGCTTCTGAATTTTAGTTCCTGAATGTGTTAATTTTATTTAATTATTAATATGTACTGTTCAACACAATATAATTGTTAACTGAACTGAATAAATGAAATGATAAGGGAAATACAATATAGGCGCAGTTCCACACGGCCAAGTTAGCTTTGACGAAGGCGGGGAAACGCAGTCCTCTTATCCAAAAATATATATTCCCTAAGGATCTTACTATAAACCAACTATAAGGGGAGTCCCGTGAGACCTTTCCAAGTAATACGAGATCCACAGATGCACCTCGCTGCTAGTTGGGTTTTAGCTTAATTGATTATAATCAGAGGTGGGCGTTTAAACGAAAAGCATATAATATAACATATTATTTAAAATAAACGAATAAGCAGACTTGTTTATAAAAGCATTTAAAGTTATCTGTTTATTCCGCTTTTTGTTAAAATTAAAACGCAACCGCGTTTTGATAATTTCTTTTCATAACCACGTAAGTAAGAACGTGCTCAAATGAATTATGTAACAACTGATAGATGGCGCCTGATTCAATTTTAATCGATAGTAAACAATGATTATGCGAAAATCGACCTTAATTCAAAAACTTTAAGGTTTAAAATATTTACATCTTTTGTTTATGTGCTGAATCGCGTTGACTTACTCAAAATTGGTAAACCTAGCAAATTAAATATGCTTTCCGTTGTTCACTTTTAAAAGCGCCAATTTAATTTAAACGGGTTGCTTATCACTTATTTTGCTTTTTACGTTTAGTAGCGTTTCCTCCGCCCGGTGAAAAGCGTCATGTTTTGTGAATTTCCGAAACAATTTGATTAAAAGTTGTGACTCGGAATTGTTTACGTAAACATAAATAGTGTAAAACATTATTTCATGTGGTGAATTGTTTCTTACCAAGGAAATAATTCTGTGAGTTTTGGACTTGTATATAATATAGTTTTTAGGTGTAGTTAATTGTGTTTAATAGGTAATTGTGTTAATAATAGTGTAAATAGTTTATAGTGTAAGTAATTGTGTTAATTTTGACTACTTTTTCTACAAAAACAAATTGGTGAGCTAATTAAACTGTAAATTCGAATAACTACTGTATCAAAATGACGAGTAGAAGTTCGAATAACATAATTTGGAACTTTTTTTTGAGAAATTATGCGACTAAAACAGCTGTGTGTAATTTTTGTAATAAAACTTTATCGTATTCCGATTTTAACATAATATCGGAATGGAGGACCCGGTTGTTGACGAGCAAAGTAGAAAAAATTATGTTTCTGAATGTGAATAAATGACTTGATGGTTTGAGGAAATAATGGAAATTTTGTAAATAATTAAAATGTACATATAATAGATCAATGAACTTTTAAGTACGCCTGAATTTAATAAAATGTAATTTATTATTTGACAAGTTATTAATAAATACAGATCTTAGAATAATACTAACCTACTTAGTAAAGTTTCATAATTATATAATATTATTCATTCAGTCAGTCCTAAGCCTGCCAAGTACGAAAGAAAATTCATTGATTTCGTTTAAAAACCAATACTTAAACTTAACCAACTAAAAAAGCAAACAACATAATTTCATTATTTTTAATGTAAGAAAGTAAATAAGCGTATTAAGCAGTTTACGTAAGTGACTTTTGATAAAAAATAAACGAATAAGTTCGTTAAAAGTTTTAAGTCGTTTATCACATCTTTAATTATATTTTTTTTTTTTTTTTTTTTTTTTTTTTTTTTTTTTTTTTTTTTTTTTTTTTTTTAGGTAGGGCCACTTGTAGATCAGCACACTAAGGCTGTGAGTCTACTTAACCGGACTTTCCTGTGGTGACCTCTAATAAATTAAAGGCCCCCAGCCAGGGCTTACAAACTAAAATATACTTAAAAACTAATGACCGCACGCTAAGGGCACTCCCTGTGGAGTACGGGCCTCGGCATAGCGGGGTCATTTTGGGAGGGCAGCAAAGGGACAGGCTGGGTCATATTATTTTCGGGAGTATTTATTGCTACTGGCTCAGCATCGCGGGCTGGCTCGTTTGGCAAAGGTCGGGGAGGATTTTCATTACAAGTACGCGGACGTCGCGATGGGCCTCGTCGGCGAGGCCGGAATAAGGAACGCGTTCTGTATTTGTGTTTTCTAAGAGTGCTGGTTTCCCTACTGCTCTCTTGTCGGATGGTGGTGGGGTCGTCAGGCTCGTCTAGGATGTTACGCGGGCGACGAACCCGAGAAATCTTGGAGGGTTCTTTAATTATAATATTTAGTTCGAGGGTCATTCACCGGCGGAGAATCTTAACCGCGAGTTTCAGAAACATGACGTAAATGCACAGCGCCATCTAGTAGCGGTAGGCGGAACTTTTATAATATACCTAGTTGATGACTTTTACTATTAATAAATCTTAAGTTTGAAGGTTTGTTACAATTTTAATTTAGTTTTACTTGACTATTTATTTAAATCTATTTTAATTGTGCACAATTAGCTACTCTTTATGCACCGCTAATGATAATTCATCGATAATACCGCACAAGTTAGAGATAACACCATTTTAACGGGGCTAGATACCCACAACACCCTGTATTCGTCATTCGTCTGCTTGCTTTCTTTACGTACTGTGCGAATTCTTATGTTTAATTCCTTGCAACTTTGACTATCGTTTACTGGACTTTTTCTGATTCTTTACTCGCAACCTAGGCTATATCATTTCGAACTTTCTATTTTTGCTGATGGATTTTTTGTGATAATGCAAGTAGTCGAGAAACCATTTCTAACTACTACTGTTCATGTTTATCTGGCATACGAACTGTGGGTTGCTGTGCCCTTGTGATGGTAATTGTGTGGCACTTTGGATGAGCGAGACGCCAACCCACAATTAGGCTTCCAGCTGCGAATCTAGGCAATATTATTGTTGATTTAGATATTTTTAATCATATCAGTTATATCTTACACTGTAAGACACGAATAAAACTATTGTGTAGCATTCTTGCGTCTTCTTTCTTTCGGGCTTTTGACCGAAGTCGATTTCAGCGAGAACCTAACACGGGACACCAAGCGGCATGACAAGACATGCGTAAATTAGTTCAAAATGTCCAATGGACATAATAATATTTACGATGTTTTTCGCAGAAAAAGGTAAAAAATATGACTTTTTACTCAGTCATAACTTTTTAAAGACTGCATATTTTTGGTTGCGATCTGGTCATAATGACTCAGTATTTAGTAGACTTTTATTAAATATGTCTCGTTAGTGGTGGACATTTGGACCAAGCTCCATACATTTTTGGTCATTCTCCTTTGTGGGTTGGAAAATTTTAGCACAACTGAGTCCAATTCTACAAAGTAATATGCCTGACTGGGTTCGAATACACAACTTGCAACTCATAAGTCCGGCTCATCACCACCCCTCCCGTTGATGAAAAAATATAATGATAAATAATTATTATGATTAGAGAATCCTTGAACTTCTACTAACTAATTGAATAAACTGGATTAATATATCAAAATATTAATGCAGTCTGTTTTTCAGAACATTTAACCGATACGCTTTTAAACCGCGTGCAACAGATGTGGTATTAATAATCAGTTATGCATAAATAAATGGAGCTCTATAATGCATACGAAAACTAAAATAACGGTTTTTGTGTTGTGCAATATTGCGACTATCAAACAATAACCGGTGTTTTATAGAATTGGTGAAGCATTAACATACTAATTCCATATGCTGTTGTATAACATAACAACGCTGATGCTTTATGCATTAAACTTCTGGAATCTGGGAATCTATCAAAACATTATAGGAAAAATATCAAGCATTACTCAATGACAAGTTCTCAACACTTGGCCCGTAATTCTGTACCACATGGAACCGTCTTAAGAAGGAGTTTGACTGTATCTTTGGGCAAGGATCCGGTTTATCTCACATCTACACAAACATTCATACACATCCACACCATACAGATACACTTACACATACATTGTACATAATAATAATAGTAACGTAGTCATACGTTCACTCTCTATTTAACTGTAATCTGTGTACTTCATAATTGGGGTAACTTTGAAGTATTTTGTACCTATAAGCTGTGGAGCTACCTTTTTTAAGTATAATTTATTTATTGATAAATAAATTATACTTCAAAAAATATCTAGAGAGCGTGGTGCTGCATACTGGATGCAAGAATGAACATCTGGTTTTAAGTGGAATTAACACTAGATATTTTTCTGAAGTGGTAAAACTTGGTTCTATTCTATATAGGAGAAAGAGCTATTACATTTTTAGGGTTCCGTAGCCGAATGGCAAAAAACGGAACCCTTATAGTTGCGTCATGTCTGTCCGTCTGTCTGTCTGTCTGTCCATCCGTATGTCACAGCCATTTTATTCTGAAACTATTAGGACTATACATGTGAAACCTGGTTTTCAAATTTTAAGAAAAAAAAAAATATTTAAAATCGTAGACCTCGTCTTAAGCCGGCTCTACACGTTGGCCAACACAGTGGCGAATGTAGTGGCCAATGACTATTCGCCAACGTGTAGAAGGGGTGTTTCAGCACCCAACATGCACAAACACGCCGTCTACACGTTGGCCAATACGCATTGGCCACTACATTCGCCACTGTGTTGGCCAACGTGTAGAGCCGGCTTTACACTTACCATCAGGTGTGATCGAGGTCAAAAGCGGGCCCATTCGTAATAGAAAAATAAAAATACAAGGGACCCCCCATACATGGAACTGAAACTGAAAATATTTTTTTCATGAAACCTATGCGTATGTGGTATCTATAGATAGGTTTTTCAAAATGACATTGTGGTTACTAAAATGACTTTTTCATAAAGTTAATCGTTTAAATAATATACGCTTCCAAAATGGTAAAATATGTCCCCCCCTCTAACTTCTATAATGATGGAGTGAAAAATCTAAAAAAAAAAACATATGGTGTAGATCTTAATGTAAACTTTCAACCAAAATTATTTTAAACGAGATCGGGTCAGCAGTTTTTGAGATGGAGCATATTTTATAAAACCGCAAATATAACTTTGTAATTCATACAAACACTATGAAAAACAAAGTTGTTTGGCGTAGTTGTAAAAATTGTAAATAAGCTTGTTTTATGAAAGTAAGGTTTTTTGTTAAATAAATAAATTATATTATATTTATTGTAGTTACTACGGAACCCTTCATGGGCGAGTCTGACTCGCACTTAGGGACTGACGGGACTCGATAGAGCCATTGCCTGCTGGAGTTACAGGAATTTTTAACGAGATTCCGTGGCCCTGGACCACAAGGGCTAATGAAGGAACATGGTGAGATTTTAGGCAGTAGAAGTCTGACACTCCCCACCGCTCCACCCAGAGCGGGAGGCTTTTGATGATTTTCCATCCAGGGTGGATAACTTCAACTGCCCGAACGTCCCGGGGCCGCGGTATCTCCATAGAACATTCTTGCAACCCCGGGCCATCATTCTTCCCTGGCATATGCTTTTTTGCAGCACACGTGTATTGTGTGCCATTGGCTGCTTTAACTTGGTCTGTCCATCGCTTTGGGGATAAAGTATAAGGAGATTAGGTATAAAGTAGTAGGACTTAAAAAAATCCGTTTGGACACAGTCTATACCTACTGTCTTTAATCTAATTTCAGTAGGTCACGGAGTTAATACGCTTAGATCTGTTACTAATATCTCTTTAAACCTAAATTGTTAAAGAATCCCTATTACCTATAACTGACTCATTCAGCATCTCTAATATCAGAAGCTTAAAAAATATGAAATGTCCTTGAATTATTTCAAAAGAAACGATCAAATAAATTCATATTTTTCTTAGACATTATCCGTACCTAATAAAACATCATTACTAAAAGAGAATCAACAACCTCGTGGTTTTCCTACTTAAATTAAACATTATTCATGGGGTGAAATAATATACTTAGAGAATCGACTGAGTTTCACCTTTTTTTTTCGGTGGTAAAACCCATCCTGTTCCTTCAATTGCCCTTATGTTCCGAAGCCGTGGTATCGCGTTAAAACATTGTTGCAACCCTGGGCTGAACTTCCTCTATTGTATGAAATCAATAAGAAAAGGAAAGAGTAATTGGTATTAATCAAATAATTATTTAAATTAATGCTAACAAAATGATCTAATCTTACCTTAAATTGATCATAACGCTTGTAGTTGTCTTATTTCAGTATATGGACTAGCACTAGCACAGGCTTTTTATAGCACACGGCTTCTGCAAGACACGAAAGCAAAATGGTTTGCCTTTTCCTTACTATTTTGGGGTCGACTTGCAGCCTAATCCGATGCTACTGACTATCTGTATGTTGATTGATGCAACTTCTTACCTGACTTTAGCCGTCTGTTTCCTGGTTGTCTCAATATATGATAAGACTTGTGGATTGTCAAATATCCGCAATTAAATGCTGTGATCAAAAGGTTTTGCGAGGCCTACGTGTCTCAATGGCAGTATACTCGCTGCATGTATAGTATTTATTTCTCTATTTCAACAGAATTTAGACAATTTAAAAAGCAACATTAGTCAGTCCATTCTCCATGTCTATGGGTGGAATATTTTACGATGGCGGAGTCTCATTAATAATGCCGGGTGTACAATGACGACAATCGCGTTATTCATCGCTAGGCGACGATTTTAACGATAGTCATCTATTACGTGATTGAGTTGCAGTGTTGTGTTGCCGCATTTTAGATTTTGCGGTTATGTGTAGTTTGAAGCTGTATTGATAATTCTTTAGCTGTCATAAACTACTATTTCATGAAAATATAATGTTACTTTAAAGAAAATATAAAACTTTGATGCTGTGGCTACACACCTTGGGTTGCTTTCTGGTATGGTAACCTGTGCTGATACTTCCGTTCAAGTTCAAGTTCCAGAGGGGAATGCAGAAGAACTAAACGAGAGAAAATTCTCTCGTTTAGTTCAAAACCATAAAGAGCGGGTGCCGCGACATTTCGTGGCCCGCATCAAACCTGCCAGCGCAATTATCTCTACCCTGCGGGTCCTTCTCCTTCGAGGTCAACTCCTGGGCTGCCGCTACAGTCCAGCTCCGCGTTAAGCCAAGATACTGCCTAGCACGCCTACCTGCTTCGACGCTTTTGCATTACGTTGGGAATGTTTGTTGATGCGCACGCTGACGGGTTTACAGCAATTTGACGTAAGCATGTCGCTTCGTTTATTCCTTTCCGAGGCTGCTCAAAATTTGACTGTCAGATCGTCATTCGTCATTCATTACTACGCGATATTTGACAAATGCTTGCACTGTTTGGACGGGCCTGCTCAAATCTGTATGATTCTGTCCTTTAAAGGGCGCCACAGGCATAAACCTACATGGCTCTCATATGATTTGATTACTACACATTGTATGGACTTTAAAAGAGTCGTTGACCTCTGAGTTTGTTTCAGTGTTTCTTCTCAGAGTAGTCAGTTAGGAAACACTGGCCTCATCTAGTTTACATTTACGAAAAAAAAAAAATGACGTGTAAAAGTGTTATTTATAACCCATTTGCAAAATAAACATCATTATTTCATTAATTATTTGTCAAATTTACGTGTTCTACTAACATAGATATTAAGTGTCAATAACAAAAATATGGTGGATTATCTGATTATTATTATTAATAAACTATCTTCTGCCCGCGAATTCGTTCGTGGGAAGGTTTTATCCAGATCTGTTCCGTAGTTTTTGCGTGAAAGAATAACAACATCCATCAAAAAAAAAACAAAGAAAAAAAAAACTTAACCTTACAAACTTTATCATTTATCATATTAGTAAGATATTTGGGTTTCTTTTAAACTATCAAACAGCTCACACAGATCAAACCTATTAGATATCAAAATAAATCTAAAACGTTAAAGGTAGAACCTAAAATCAAACAATTTCAAGTGCCCGACGCTAGCAACAATTGGAAAGTCGATGAAATTCAGCTGTTCACACAAGAGAATACTCCAATAAAAACGAACAAAAAATACAGTTTTTTGCTTCATTACTTTGCTAGTATTTCATTTGGCACATTGTTTTTTCATTCATTTACGCTTTGATATGTGTCGGAAGGATATTTTTTTAACATAGCAATACAAGTTGTGTCAACAGCTTTGATTGAAGCTTATACGTTTTGTACACTTAGTTAGGTAGAAAGTTCGTTGCGTATACTTTGCTGGTAATAAAAGATTATTTAATAAAATAATATTTACTATGCTCTCTTTTTATTCGTGATCTTCGCGTTTAAGTGAGAATTGAGCTGAACTGAAGTTTTCTTTGTGAAACATATTCGATTTTTACGCAGTGTATAAAACGTGTGATAATTATTTTAATTATTTAACGGATTATTTCTTACTAGCTTCAGCACGCAACTTTGTTCACGTGGAATGGTTTTCCCGCGCAAATCCCGTTCTCGTGGGAATCCCGGGATAAAAAGTAGCCTATGTGTTATTCCAGGATGCCAACTATCTGCTTACCTTAAATTTCATTCAAATCCATCCATTAGATCAGGAGATTAGCGCGTACAAACAGATAATTAAGCAAACTTTTTTTTTAATATTCTTCCTCTATTACTGTTTCTTAACACCGCAATTTTTTTTTGAAAAATATGAAATATACCTACACACATTTTTGCTGTTTTATATTTGTGCTATTTTACGTAAAAGCTTTTTAATTTGCCATTACAAGGTTTATTTATCAAGAAAAATAACAGCCATGTGTGAGTTATGGACGGAAAGCAAAGGGCAATAGCCAACTCGTAAATTATTATCCGTATTACTTTAAAACTGCATACCTAATTTTTATAGGTTTTACAGGAGCTTTAGTGTCAATAGTTTTGGAGAGAATAGAACAGGTACAGTAAACTTGCATGTATTGCCGTTAATAATGTGAAAACTGATAATTTAAATGTAATACTCGAGGCCCACCCAATAAACCGCATGGTCCAGCGAAAGTAATATATATATTTTTTTTTATTTACTTTCCACGTCCGTCTTTGAGTCACAGAAGGTCATAACTGTGACGAACGCATGCGACGGACACACTCGTGATCTTCGAGGATTTATTTTTAATTTGGCGCAAGCTCCCCAATACCACGGTTATGCAAATACATAAATGAGCACAGTGGTCTAATAGACATCCACACAAACGGCCTGTCTGAATTTATCCGTAACGCCAATCGATGAAATTTGAAACAATATAGCATGTAGAAGCACATAGCAATAAGTACTAATATTTAGTCTAAGCTACTAACACTCATAATTACTAGTCTGTTTATCTCTTCTTGTTACCTGTCAAACACGAAGCATTCGGTGTTTACCTGTAATTAGGTGTGCAGTATTATTAATATTGTTATCTAACAAATATCAATCATGTTTAGCTGTAACACTTGTTGGTGAACCATAAATAAATAAATAAATAAATTCCGTTTATTTATTCCAACATTACGGAACTCTAAACATTGTACTACTAGTTTTCATTTCTTACCGCGGCTCGGAACGTAAGGGCAGTTGAGGAACATGGTGGAATTTTAGTCAGTAGAAGTCTGACACTGCCTTCCACTCCACCTAGAGCGAGAGGAGTCATATAATCTGGGGGCACAGCAGTGCCCCCGCCAAGTCGAGCAAAATAGCGGCACGGCCGTACCATCCTTTTCTCGAAGCAGTTCAGGCCATATTCAACCCCCTATAACTTCGTTGTAGATAAAACTTGAAGCCTGAATTTTCAGTAACCAAACAGCCATTGTATAAACACAGTATATTTTAAATTTTATTCAATTTGAACCAGTAGTTTAAGAATTATAACGAGTGAAAGTTTCTTAATTTTGTCACTGACTGACTGACTGACCGATCATCAAAAGTCTTCTAAAAGGCACTTCTAGCAAACATAGAAACTTCAAATTTAGAATACAATTAGTGTTTAGTGTATGAATCAAGAAAAAACTAAAATATTTTTCAATTTCGGTTTTTTTTTTTAAATGATAGCGTTGATGATGATGATGAAATGATGTTCGCGTTTGACCACCATCTCACCTGAAGTTAAGTGATGATGTGGTCGAAGATGGAGCACGCTTGCCTAGAAGCAGAACTATCTACAAAAAGAAATGAGATCCCATAAAAAACAATATTTGTCAAAAAAACCAAGTCTCGCAACTCAATTCTTCTACCATAAAATGTTGTGAGATCCATGTAAATACCACGTCGGTAATTAATTTATTCAGTCCCTCCTTAAGAGACCTTATGTCTTAAGCTGTTACTTAATTATCTAACCTAACAACATCTTACAGTGACCATATCATTATTAAAATTCTTTAAAGTTTTAAATAAATAGATTGACTTGGCAATCGCGCTAAACAATCTAATTTATATATGTATTACTTGTGAGATATATTGTGTTTTCATGCGATGGCCGAGTCAGTCTATTTATTTAAAACGTTAAAGATTTTTTTATATTGATATGGTCACTATAAGATGTTGTTAGGTTAGATAATTAACTAACAACTTAAGCCAGAAGGTCCCTTAAGTAGGGACTGAATTAATTAATAACCGACTTGGTATTACATGGATTTCACAACTTTTTACGGTAGAAGAATTGAGTTGCGAGACTTGGTTTTTTTGAAAAGTATTATTTTTTATGGGATTAGATGATTTTCCCACCTCAAAAGAAATATATTTCTTAGAATACATGTATATAAATGAAACAGTATGAAATTACCACTGAACTGCAATTTTCTACGATATAAAATCAAAGAATGAGGCTAGTGCGTGCTACCACCTCATTTTGGCAAGCTATTAAGGAAACAGAAAAAGCTGTTGTATATCCAACTTAATTATAGTTACCATAAGGAACTTTTAATGTTACTACTAAAGGTAATTGTTGCTTCTTTTAGTATTTAACTATATTTTTTTTTTTTGTGAAGAGTAAGACAATTTTCATGTCATATCTACCATAAAGGTAAACATAATTTACCTATTTGTTCAAAACATGAGTATACACACACATGGCATGCAAGATGTTATATAAAATTTAGTCACAGTCATGCTTTGCCTCTACGGCGTACAAATACATATAATTATACTGAATAATAATAAGTCAAATAGGTAATTATTAAATAATAATAATAATATACTTTCTCTAACAAAAGGCTTTTTTAAGCGATTTCGTAGTTGTGTAATTGTATTTTGCATGCTTGGCGGAACTAATTGATAGTTTTTATAAAACCTATTTTTCTTTAATAATTAATTCTTCTTTTGTTTTTTTTTTTTATTTTATAATTTTCTGAGGACAACAATTCAATTTTTGGTGTGCACTTTGTAACTGTGCCTCTAGGTCCAGTAACTTCGCCCAGGTGTCGTAATTGTGTGGACCACCTGGAGGACACGGTGGTGCATACGGTAGAGGTGTGCCCCGCTTGGGCAGAGCTTCGCCATGTCCTCGTTGAGGCGATCGGTGGCGGTGACTTCTTGCACCCGGCCCTTTTCAGACTATGGTGTGGAGCGAGAGGGAATGGGATGCGATCGCCTCCTTCTGCGAGGCAGTAATGCTAGCGAAGGAGGAGGCCGAACACGCGAGGGAGAGGCAACTCTCTTTCTCACACCCCAGCCGCTGTGGGAGACGCCCCGGGCGTCGGGGATCGCGAGCCTATCTCCGGCCACCGTAGGCGCGGGCTTACGGACGGCGAGCAGGTGTAGCTCACCGTCCGGTAAGGATCCGGCCTGGGCCGGCGGCGCATCGTGTTCCACGCGCGCCTCAAGGAGCTGTCAGCACCGGTGACGGGGCTCCATAAGGCCATTGCCTGCCGGGGTTGCGCGAATATTTTAACGAGATACCGTGGCCCTGGAACTTAAGGGCAGCTGAAGGAACAGGGTCGGTTTTTAGTCAGTAGAAGTCTGACACACCCTTCCGCTTAACCCAGAGCGGGAGAAGTCATTCGATGAATTTCCCACCCGACAAAAAGAATGGTCCAGTAACTTATTTTTAAGGAATTTGAATTGTTCATCGTCGTAGTTGGACAAGTCAGGCATACTATTTGTTGTATTGTCTAATGTTTGTGATATGTTATAGGTATTTTGTAATTTCCTTTCTTTTTTCTTTTTTTTTCCTATCTTGTTTTTTTTTAGTGTTTATCAGTGGAAACTTGTAAATGGCCTTCAATTGTATATTGCTTAATAACACTGTATAAGTTAGCTGTAAGTTTCCCGAATAGAATAAAATAAAATAAAATATCACTGTCGTCGATGGTTGATGTTACTGAGCGTGCTCGATTGCAACGAAATGTGATATTTTCTAGAGAATTCATGGTTGGATGGATGAAGATTTTATTGGTATGTCAGATGTACTGTAAAAAGAATTCATGAAAGTGTTGTTAAAATGCTAACCTTCTTTTATTTATGTTTTCACTTAAAATTTTTCCATACCTACTTCGTTTATTTTGTATATTTTAGTATGTGTTATAATTGTCTCTTTTAATTTTAGTTACTATCATTGGTTATAAACATAACCGTTGTAATTAAATAAATAAATGGTTGAAACTTTGAGGTATTCCTCGAAGCGCTACCATTTTGAAGCGCACCTAATGAAGCGCTCCTTTTTTATTCCTCGGAGCGCTCCTTTTAGTAGCGCTCCCGATAACATGGTATACTAAAAGAAGCGCTCCGAGGAATAAAAAAATAGCGCTTCATTAGGTGCGCTTCAAAATGGCAGCGCTTCGAGGAATACCTCGAAACTTTTATGCTAATTTATCTGTATTATTTACATAGGTATGTACTGATGTTCAAACGTTTTTTGAGCAGAAGTGTCAGAAACATTTACAAAAAGATCAATGTCAAAGATGAAAAAATGACAGCTGGGACCAAAGTCTTAACGTGTTTTCCGAGACACGGGGGTATTACACCGCCATCTTCCAAACTCCTGGCTACTACTGAGAAATTTCTTAGAGAAAAACCCAATAGAACTTTTTGTCCGACCGGGAATCTAACCCTAGACCTAGTAACACCCGCGCTTGCAACCACTCGCACTCAACCGACAAGGCAGTTTGTGTGCATTAGTAAGATTCTAAGCAGTGTTTTCAACCAACCACTTATTTGTATTTCTTTAGAAAATAAACGTTTAAATGAACTTAAATTGTTCTTTTGATTAAAATGTTGGAAGCTAAACATTTATAACAGAAAGTTCTTAGTAATGTTTCTTGCAAGCTTCGAAACTTTGCGCTAAATTGCTATTTTAATTGTGTGTCTACTTAGCAAGTATGTATGTACATATGTTTATTATTTATGTTGCTCTTGGGGTAACAATTTTTTGATAAAGCGGTCCTTTATGATAAGACCTCGTGTAAGCCATAAAAGATAAGACCGCAAAGTATCTACACCAGGCAGGCGAGGTTGTCGATATGTGGGATCTGAATACAGCAGTCGTTGAGCCAATAGTTGTCACAATGGCATACTAGCTAACAGCCACGACCAACACATGATAAGGCTCTCGATGGGCAGCTGGATCAAGGGTTTGATCCTGAAAGCAGTACTCTAGGACAGCGCGTGTATAGTAAGGAGGTTCCACTCTAAGGAGCCCTAATCACCGGCAGCTTGGACCCTTTTCCCATTAATAAAAAATTTCTTTATTGGCTTACAATTATTGCAGCCTTGGTAAAGTCCTGACTACCGAGCTGTATACAATACCTAGCTAGTATGTGGACTATCTGGAGGCACAACAGTGCCCCCGCCAAGTCGAGCAAAAACCGTTTTTCTTCCTTGAAACTATAATTAATCTCGTATATTATTATGTTAAGACGATGGTCACACATACACACAGGGCGTACTTCCACAACTGTTGACTTTAAGATCAACTTTGCGGTTGTTATAATTAAGCCACAACATCCTCAGTTCTTCGAAATAAAGATAAATAAACAACGAAAACATTGTCTCCGTTTTCCTTCTTCAATATTAACTCAGAATTGTATAAAAGAGGAATGGAATATCTGATTAATGATCCGCGGTCGTAATTATTCACGACTCTTGAAGTTTTTATGAAAAGTATTTCTGTTATTGATGTTGAGAACTGTATTGAGTGTCACTGGCTCGATCAGTAAAAGAAAATATTATGAGTTCAAGAATACTTTATTTCTCACAGGCCTACATAGGACCTCCGGTGGTGTGTTTCTAGAGATCGTGACTTATTCTATGATCTGATGGTGATCACCAGGGTAGTTATAGTAAGGTATAAATCTCATAATACTCGTACCTAGTCTTTCCCTCAAAACCCTCAGTCCAGCGCCTTTTGAAGGTTCCTCCGATTAAAAAATCCTACATGCGTTTTATATAACTAAACTAGCTGACCCGCCACGACTTCGTTCGCGTGGTATCCTACCCCTACCCAACCGATACCACTACCCCTATCCTACCGATACCCTACCCATACCTTACCTACTCTACCCCTACCCTACCCAAACCCTACACTACCAACACCCTACCCCTACCCTACCCTACCCTACCGTACCCTACCCCTACCCCTACCCTACCTCTACCCTACCCTACCCCTACCCTTGAGACCTTTCCCCCTTTTTTTTTCATAAGAACCCTCTTCTGACAAAACCAAACACAACAAAAAAAGAATCAGCCAAATTGGTCTAGCCATTTTCGTGTTTTGCGCTTAGCACCACATTTAGCGATTCATTTTTATTATATAGATAGAATAGTCCAACTCTGTTCCTTTAACTCCCCGTACGTTACGAGGCCGTGGTATCTCGTTAGAACATTCGTGAAACCTCGGCAAACTTAAATGCCTGTATTGTGTCTTAGTACAAAACGATGGTTCATGCATATTTGACACCACAACAATTTGTGTTACAGCGCTAAGACGAATAACGTATCCTAGATTGCGTCGACCAATCCGGTGTACAGTGATGTACAAGGCAAGTCTGATTGGATAACCGCAATTGTAATGGCACCCAGGACACTGGAAATCCTAGTGCATAGAACGCTTAGTAGAATTCATGTAGAAATCTAGGCTTTGGTGTCAAGATTTAGTTGGGCGTGATGAGTAGAGCAATCTAGATTGTAGTGATGAAATGTTGGAATATTCAAAACCGTCGCAACGAGTTATGAAACAATTGAAATATATGACCTGTCAGCCTTTAAAACAAGAGTGAAAAGACAGATAGATATACTCGTTATTGTACACCATAACAGAATTAAATAAGGACTTGAAAAACTACAATGGGTTTTACAATGGGCGGTCTTATCGCTAAAAGCGATCTTTTACAGGCAACCTTTGGATGGACTTGACAAAGCAAGAGAAAATAAATACGCGGGTAGTCCACGGTGTACTATTCACTTATATACAATAAATAAGTAATAACCTACATACTCAATACACATATACATATATATACATAAAAAGAACAAAGCTGAGTTATATAAAAAATAGTAACAAATTAAAGAGAGAGATAGAGATCTTTTACCATATTTTTGAAAGAAGGAAGGGTTTGTGCTTGTGTTACTGACACGGGAAGAGTATTCCACAGTCGTACTGCTTGAGCTGCGAACGACTTACCAAAGAAATTGGTGGAGTGACTCGGTACCTCTAGCCTCAAGTTTTCCGATGACCTCAGAAATTTGGCATGTGTGTCATGGAGGAACTTAAAACGTTCTTTAAGATAAGAGGGGGTCTTAGGATTGAACAGAATACTGTAGAGCAGAGACAAGATGTGTAAGTTCCGGCGAAGACGTATAGGAAGCCACTTGAGCTTCGTACGAAATTCGGATACGTGATCATATTTGCGCAAACCAAATATAAATCTTATGCAAAAATGTTGAAGTCGTTCAAGTTTATCTAGTTGTGCCTCTGTGAGATCAAGATAACTGACATCAGCGTAGTCTAGGATGGGATGTAAAAGAGACTGTGCTAAGACATCTTCTGCATCAGGCATGATCGAGGTTAAGAGTGGAATCAAAATTCAGTGGCAAATATCAAACCGTATTTTCTAACAGGTATCTTTTGTGCGGTGCAGATACAAGTAGTAGAAGGTACAATACAAAAAATTGGCCAAGTGCGAGTCAGACTCGCCCATGAAGGGTTCCGTAGTAACCATAATAATATAATATAATATTATGTATATCTATTTGACGAATAAAAAAAAAACTTAAAAATTTCTTAAAACTAGCTTTTACATTTTTACAACTACGCTAAATAACTTTGTTTTTCATTGTGTTTGTATGAATTACAAAGTTATATTTGCGGTTTTAGAAAATATGCTGCATCTCAAAAACTGCTGACCCGATCTCGTTCAAACTAGTTTTGATTTAAAGTTTACATTAAGATCTACAGCATATATTTCTTTTAGATTTTTCACTCCATTAATATATAAGAGAGATGGGACGGACGGACACATTTTACCACTTTGGAATCGTATATCTTTTAAACGATTGACTTTATAAAAAAGTGGTTTAGAAACCCCTTTGTCATTTTTAAAGACCTATCTATAAATACTACACACGTATAGGTTCCATGAAAAAAAAATATGTTTTAGTTCCATGTATGAGCCCCCTTTATTTTAAATATTTTTTAATTTTTTTCTTAAAATCGGAAAGCGGTTTACAGAATACATCTACCTAACAAGTTTCACATGTATAGTCCTAATAGTTTCGGAATAAAATGGCTGTGACATACGGACGGACGGACAGACAGACAGACAGACGGACACACATGACGAAACTATAAGGGTTCCGTTTTTTTGCCATTCGGCCACGGAACCCTAAAAAGGTGATATTCTCATGGATTTCACCTTTTGTTTATACATAGATGTCCTCTGCCGGCCGGCCAAGATATCAAACTCTCTTCATCATCTTTTTGGCCTTTTCCAACTATGTTAGGATAGGCTTCCAGTTTAACATTAATACTCAGCGTATTAATGTTTTACATGGAGCGACCTACCTGACCTGCACAACCCGTAAGCTGGATAACACGATACTATTAGGCAAGGCCAGCATCAGATTTCCTGGCGTTAAGTATATAACATGCATAATATAGTAGAGGAACACTGATAATTTTTGAGGTTTCTAATGTGATGTCGCAAATAAACACATTTTTTTGCGCTTGCTTTGCAAACGCTGGCTGAACCCTACGAGATAGATCAAAATAATGTACTACAGTATTGTACACCTTAAAAAGGTTAACAAAAACGTCCTGGATGGCATCTGTCTATCTCTTATAGATAACCCACAACAACCATTTTGTATCCTTTACTTTTTACGAGATATACGAGCATATTTTACGAAGCGATTTTAAGCAATACAGCATTAATCCTTATCCAATTAAGTACCATAAATACATTGTGCATTTAATATAAATATAGCGGTTGCGGCGCGGTGCCGGCGGAGGTGCCTATGTTGCTTAGATTTGAGCGTTGAATGTTTTTCCCATGATAAATTATGTGTCGCACTTTCAAGAGTAATTACTAAAGAGAACATGGATGTCGAATGACAAAAAGGCTATCAACGATGTATATAAAGTCATTCTATAGTATATTTAATATAAACATTGCACCCGTGCGAAGCCGGGGCGGGTCGCTAGTATATATATTTATATATATATGCGTTATATAAGCTTGAAGGTCGACTATGCGGCTGTTATAAATCAGTCACGAGGTCTTCATAGACTTCTAATATATAATATAATTTATTAAGATATTATTAACAAATAAAAACATAAATAGATAATATATACATATATAGGTTAGCCTATAATATATATAATTGACTATTTGAGTTTTTTTTTACATACTGTTTGATACGAGTGTCGGCTTTTGTACTCGAACTCGTATGTACTAAAAAATAAAGTTGTATGATACAACTATCTTAGGAACGTTACCTAATAGGTTACTTCTAGGAAAGCGTATTTCATCTTCGACCACATCATTGCTTACCATCAGGTAACAATGTGGTCGAACGCGATCCTATCATGAATAAAAAAAATCTAGCGCTAGCTGTAATTATGCTAAGAATATAAACTAGGAATAACTGAAAACCTATCCACAATATCGTTTAAGGATAGTCTTTTAGCTAGAAATAATTTTCCACATAGATTTGAACATAATTATTGGATATGCTCATTATAACTGATAATAATTACGCCCCCAAGCGTTCTCCAAATACTAGCAGCTTTCATTTCGATCGGAGAGAGGACACGGAACTCTGATATTATGGAGTGTCACGACTGTACCTGATTAACTTTATTTATGTAAGCAATATATTGGATTTGCGCTTATAACATTTGTATAAGTTACGCTGTGTATCATGAGCGATGTCATTCCAAAATTACACACACTTTTCCCAGTTCCCAGTGTTTTATTATAATAGTTAGTTAGTCCTGTTTATGTTTTAGTCGGTACCTACATTAACTTTCCCCTTCCTATTTTAAGGAGAAGTGGGAAGGGCGAAGTTTGTTTAGGTGTGGGTATGTTAGTCTTTCCAAAGGTTGTCTGTCAGATATCGCTATCAGCGATAAGACCATTTTAACCGTAGGTTAAGTAATATAGCGTTTAAATTTTGGTGTACAATAAAGTATATTAGGATATTTTTCCTGGTATAACAAAAAATATAATAATAACACCTGGATTAATTCTTTTAATTATGCACATAGTAGTACCAAGTAATTGATTAACCACGAGCTAAATTGAATAGTTAAGCAACAAGACAAAACTTCTAGAATTATCCAAAGTATATAGAATAGTTAGAACAGCGTCCAATTAAGGTTGAGCTCTAAAAAAGGCGGGCAGTTGGTTTTTATTGGCAATTTGGAACACAACGGAGGGAGCCGGGGGTCACGTTGCGTTGGTAAGTGCATAGGGTGACACTGCAGTTCTGCTTAGTGACAACATACGGGTTTAAAATCTGCTAACCTACACTGCACCTGCGGGTTGGACTGGTGCATTCCTCATTGTATAGTTCCCTCATTGGAGTTGCATACCGTCGTTGCGCTTGCAAAAGGCGCTATGTGGTAAATATTCGTTTTCGTTCTTTTATGCAGTTTCAGTCGTTATTTTAATACACACATGCTGTAAGACAGCTATCTAATAAACGAAATATTTAAAGAGTTACCTTTCAATATTGCGTTTATCAGATAGCTGTTTTCACAGCATGTGTGTACTAAAATAACGATTGGAACTTCTTAAAAGAACGAAAATTGACTATTCACCACATAGCGCTTTTTGCAAGCGCAACGACGATACGCTTGCAGAATGTGCGATTTGGCAGGATCTTGCCAATTACTTCATTTCGTATTGAGAAGTAACCTGATATTGCCAGCTAAATACTAAAGTATAGTAGTAGTAGACTATGTAAGTGCTTTCACAGCCCCCGGTGCAAGTATGTAGGAAAACAAGGTGTGCTTTTACACGTTAGTCTGACATGAGTCTAATAAATAAAAAAAATAACAAATAAAATACAAACGAGGGTGAGCCCGTGAGTTCTTTAACCTACCTTAGGGTGTACATCGACAAAAAAAACGGCCCATTTTATCTCATGAAGAGTAGGCCTAGGAACCAGTGGAAATATTGTTATGATAATAGGTTGGGGAAAAGGTTTCTTCGCATTTTTTAAGAAAATTCAAAACATTTTTTGATATAGTTTATTTACATTTAACTGAAGTATGTAGGTACCATTTTGTTTGATAACTTTTTGCCATCTTTTAGGTAGGGACATGATCCCATTGCTATAGAAATTTTGGGACTTCTGATCAAAATACTGCGACAAGTGGTTTTGGCAGTCCTCTCGTGATATTAACCTGACACTGCCTAAAGAATTCTGAAGAGACCGAAACAGGTAGAAATCTGAAGGTGCAAGGTCAGGTCTATACGGCGGATGCATTAAAACCTCCCAGCCAAACTCTCTTAATTTTTGCTGAGTGGTTAAATATGTGTGAGGTCTAGCGTTATCATGATGAAAAACCAAACCCCTTCTGTTGATTAATTCTGGCCGCTTTCTCTCAACTTCATGCTTTAATCTCATCAGTTGTTCGCAGTAGAGTTCAGAGTAGATGGTCCTGCCTGGTGGTAACAGCTCATAATGAATAATGCCCTTCCAATCCCACCACACACACAGCATCACCTTGTGGCGAGTTAACCCGGGTTTCGCCACAGTCTGTGAAGCCTGACCGGCCTTTGACCACGACCTTTTTCGCACGTCCTTGTCGTACATGATCCACTTTTAATCACCAGTTATCAGCTTCCTCAAAAATGTTTCGGTTTCATTACGTCGTAATAAAGAATCACAAATGAGTACACGGTTCATTAGGTTTCTTTCAGTGAGCTCGTGAGGTACCCAAATATCGAGCATTTTTGTGTACCCAGTTTTTTCCAAATGCGCCAAAACGATTTTGTGGTCAATTCCCAGTTTTTCAGCTACGTCGTAACTACTAATATGCCAATCTTGCTCCACTTTTTCAAAAGTGGCATCCATTTTATCCGTAATAGGGCGACCAGAGCGACGTGCATCTTTGTCATCAAAATTTCCGGATTGAAAACGCTTAAACCAAAGTGCTACTCTCACAGACACTGCACTAGGTCCAACAAAACATAAACATCGCAAATATTTTTCGCGGCTTGCGTTGCATTTTTACCTTTTTAGGGTTCCGTAGTCAACAAGGAACCCTTATAGTTTCGCCATGTCCGTCTGTCTGTCCGTCTGTCCGCGGTTTAGCTCAAAAACTATTGGTACTAGAAAGTTGTACTTTAGCATGAGTATACACGTTAATGACGCCGAAAAAGTGGTAAAATAGAATTTTGAAAAAAACTATTATTTAGGGTACCTCCCATACATGTAAAGTGGGATGATATTTTTTTTTTCGTTCTTCCCATAGTGTGGGATATCGTTGGATAGGTCTTTCAAAAATATTAGGGGTTTGGTAAGACCGTTTTTTGATTAAGTAAACCGTTCGTGACTTATCAAGCTTTAAATTACCAATTTTGGTTAGAGTCAAGTGTCCCCCCCCCCCCCCTGTATCAACTAAACGGTTATAGTTAGAAATTCAAATGTCACGGCAGTAGTACCTATATATAACGAAATTTAAAGGAAACTAGACTCGAAAATTTCGAACAACTTCGCTAGATGGCGCTAAGCGCCAGTTGTATCGTGCTAGCTTCTTGTGACGATTGAGTAGTGTAGCTCTGTGTCCGTATTTAAATTCAAAACACCGGCTATGACAAGTTTTATACAAATCTCTAAAAAAAAATTGAAACTTTCCGTGCAAAATTGTCGGATCAGGTGAGGATTTGTATAGGAAGTCAAATTAGTTAGGTAGTCATGTTTGGCTTTTAGTTAGAGCATGGTACGAAACGATCAGTCAGCGAATACGACACGCATTTGGCTGTTATAAAAACTACGGAACCCTACACTGCGCGTGGCCCGACACGCACTTGACCGGTTTTTTGTAGTAACATTTTAAAATTTATCGAATTTCTTCATTAGATTCACTCATCTTGACAGTACGAAAAACAAATGAAAATCACACATTTTCCTAATTTGAATTTGGAATTATGTTCTTTAAAATTTAAACTTTCAATGATACCAAAACCAGCCAGATACAAATAGATTTAAGCCAAAGAGATTTTATTACAAGTTCAAACATACTATAATGCGAAAAGACTTTTTCCCCATATTATGATAACATACAAAAATATTGTTTGTATTATTAATTTAAGTTCACTAACATAGTTTTTTCAGTAATTTTTGCTACTAACACTATGGATTCTTTGTATTTGTTGATCCGAAATAAAGTGATTCTATTATATATATACAGTATGTTAACTAACAGAGGGTGTTCCCGTTAACCAGCAATAATATAGCATCCATACATGCTAAAAAAAATATTACCATTCGAAAACTAAATGTTTTTTTTATATTGAAATATTCACTAAAAATTTTAAATTGATACGTAAAAGTAACACTCTGTACACGCGTACGCTTTCATAAATAAATTACGACGTTGCCGTCCTTCAAGTACGCGTGTACGGAGTGTTTCTTTTACATATCAATTTAACATTTTTAGTGAATATTTTAATATTTAAAAAACTAAAACATTTTGTTTTTGATTGGTAATATTTTTTTAGCATATATGAATGCTAAAAATGCGTAAAAAAGTTTATACGGAGAAAAGTGCAGAAAGCAAATGTATTTTAATATAATAACGTCGAGCATTAGATTTTTCTAATAGAAATTTCTCACTAGTAGCCTAGACAGCCCAACAAAACGGATGTTGGAGGTGTTATACCCCTGTTCCTCGGAAAACATATTAAGCCGTTGTTCCCGACTGTGATTTGAATATCTTTGACAGTCGTTACGGGCAGTCAGAAGCCAGAAAATCTGGGGCTGGTCTGGTCAGGGGTATCGTGTTACTCAGCTTCTGGTTGTGGAAGTTAGATAGGCAGTCGCTAAAACACTAATCTTTGATGCTGACCCCAACATAATAGCGAAAAAGCGAAGAAGATGATGATGATGAACATATTTGAAAAAATATATACACCTTCGATCAATTATACTAATGGCTAGCCTGAAACTAAAGTGGTCTATGATACAAAATAAACATTTTGAAATAGCATATGAAACGCGATGCACGAAGTCACTGTAAAATAAATGTAAGTTATATTGCTTATAAAAAAAATATATGTCAGCTAAAGATACGACTTAGCCATTCTTATGTAGGTAATTTACGTTATAAGTAGGATATTAAACAAGCCTAAAAAATCAATAAATTCTAAAGTGTTATTTTGGTGACTAAATGACAGATCACTGTACAGTACCACGAGTTAATTGTATTTATGTTCAAAACTGCTCATAAAAGAATTAACGTGAAAATTTTACTTAGACCACTTTAGTTCCAGGCTAGCCAATTATTGATCGAAAAAATACACCTACAAAATTTAGCACACGTGCTCAGAAGCTTAAACATTATTACATACGGGTCAAACTGATAACCTCCTTTTTCAACCGACGACAAAAAGAGGAGGTTATCAATTCGACGCGTATATATTTTTTTTTTTTATGTATGATCATCGATTACTCGAAGACGGCTGAACCGATTTGGAAAATTCTTTTTTTGATCGAAAGGGTATACTTCGAAATTGGTCTCATTTTTATAAAAGTCAGTATCTGATGATGGGATCCTGGAGAAATCGAGGGAACTCTTCAAATATTATAGGCACACCTATGACGTTTTGGGTATTTATTATAGTAACTTGTGCAGTTGCTCTTAAAAAGTACCATTTGAGGAAGTGGAACTGATGATGAAGACCACAGATGGCCGCCGAAACTACTCAATAATAAGTATTGAGTGGATTGTGATTCGATATTCAAGTAAATATGGATATTAAGCACTTTATGCTCGTCACAATGCATATGGTGATGTAGAGCTGATGGTTAAGTACCAGGAGAACTCCTCAACAATTAACGGCCCAGCATTGGGAAAAGCAATATTTTGTAAAAGGTTATAAGTAGTTGACATTTAGGCTCTTGTAACTAAGTAAATTAAAAATAGACCAACTAAAAAGAGTGAAATAAAAACTTTTTACCAAAAAATTAAACCGACTCCCAAAAAACACTGCAAAGTGAAAAATAACTTTAATTTCGGAAGTCGGTGCCAAAAACGAAAATACAAAACTAAAGGCACCGACTACCGAAATTAAAGTTATTTTTCACTTTGCAGTGTTTTTTGGGAGTCGGTTTAATTTTTTGGTAAAAAGTTTTTAAATTTTTCGATCACTACATTTCTATGGTCGACCACTAGTATTTATTAAAGCTCGACGCACTACCTTTCCGTGTGTCCACCACTTCTATAAATGTTAGTTTTAATCACCCACCTCGAGGTACCTCCGCCATATGAAAACATTTCCCTGAGCTACGCTGTCGTGGCTTATTGCCTTTGTTACATTGCTATTTAAACTGTTTGTTTAGAAACTGAGTCATTTTAATGTACTTGCATATGTATGTAATTTTACTCGTAATGTTTGTGTTGTTGAATGTTTGGTGTGGACTTGTATCTGTTAAACAAAGCACAGTGATATGTATGAATATCTGGACACTAGGTAGTTTTTATCGTGATAATGTCGACACGAGGCTTCGCTCCTGTCGACATTATCACGATAAAAACATAACCTTCCTTTTTGCAATCGGGTAAAAAGAATCCTTTAATCTTTTTCAAGCTTCAGGCTACTTCCAATTCAAATCTCATCCAAATCCACCCACAACCTTTTGAATATTAGCGTGTTTTAAAAAACAAACATTTCCGCTTTATAATATTGGGATAGAATGATCACTATCGGGGGTTATTTTATCCCTTCATGTAATAACCGAAAGGAAAACGAATACACGTTAGGTTAATTTCGCAAAGAAATAATATTAGGAACGTTAGTTTTGTCAGCTAGTTAAGGTGTTTCTTTATTAAATTAGATTTTAAACAGTCCAAGGTTCTCCGTACTCGTGTGATGCGTGCCTTTTCAAAGTAACTTCGCGTTTTAATGTGATCTTATGTAAGAATTTTGCAAGACTCCCCTTGTAAGAAATAATCTGTAAATCTGTAATAATAATAACGAAGAGATGGTATAGATTTACTTTTTCTTGTTAAATTACTTCGGAGTAAAATAGACTGCCCCCAGTTGTTAAGTAAGATTAATTTTAACCTTCCCCATAATTATCCGCGTCACCCTATCAAACTAATACATCCCCCATTCCGCAAAACTGTATCAGGATCCAATTCCCCTATCCCCAGAATTTGCAGGCTTCTTAATAATTGCGATGAATCAATTGACATTTTTTCCACAACACTTAAAAAAATCAAGCACCAAGTCCATCAAAAATAATCTACCGTACTGTTTTTTTTTCTATGTCGACTGTATAAACTATGAACTAGTTGTTCTTAGCGTTATTTCTGCACTACCTAGTATTATATTGATGTTATAATTTTGTTTTTGCATGCTGTGTCTATCGCGTCATATTGTACACTATGTTTGTAACATATTGCATGAAATATAAGAATAATCAGTGTAACAATTGTAGATAGGCCAATAAATAAATAAATATAGCCTTTTTTTTTTTTTTTTTTTTTTTTTTCTGGGTGGGAAAATCATCGAATAACTTCTCCCGCTCTGGGTTAAGCGGGAGGGAGTGTCAGACTTCTACTGACTAAAAACCCACCCTGTCCCTTCAGCTGCCCGTAAGTTCCGGAGCCGCGGTATCTTTTTACTATATTTCCGTATAGCCTGGGAGTCTTTAAGTCAAGACTGAATAGGTTATTTCTAGGCAATCTGGCTTCATCATCGCTTACCATCAGGCCTTTTTTATTTATTTTATAAGGATGGGATCTCATCCAATGACTGCCTACCGATCTGAGCAAAGCGGGAGGGTGTGTCAGACTTCTACTGACTAAAACCCATCCGTGTTCTATCATAATGATGTCCTTCGTGTTCCGACGCCGTGGTAACTCTTTCGAACAATTCCGCAACCCCGGCAGGCAACGGCCCTCTTGTAAGCCTCAACAATATTTGCTGACACTCTTTGAGGCGAGCGTGCAACACGACGCGCCGACTACACGGGCCTGGTTTCAGAGCTACCCATTGCTCGCAGCCCGCAGGCCCACGCCTACGGTGGCTGGGAGTCACCATGCGACTCCCGACGCCCGGAGCGTTTCCTGCGGCGGCTGGGGCGCAAGGGCTGTGAGGGCCTTGAGATCCGCGTCTTCCTCGCGCGTCATGCTACCTCCTTCGCTTGCATGACTGCTTTGCAGAAAGAGGTGACTGCTACCCATGCCTCCTCGCTCCGGACCATGGATTGAACCAGGGCCGGGAGCGAGAAGTCGCCGCCTATTACCCCTACGAGGACACGGCGGAGCTCTGCTCAAGCAGGGTGAACCTTCACTGCATGTTCCACCGTGTCCTCAGGGGGATCCTCGCAGTGGTGACACCCCGGCGTTTCCTTCTGGCAAATCCGACACAAGTAACTCCCAAAACAACCATGTCCGGTGAGCACCTGCGTCAGGCGGAAGGTGTGGACGCCATGACGCCTCGTTAGCCACTCCTCAAAGAGGGGACTTACCGCCGCTATTGTGGCGTGCCCAACCATCTCACCTGATCGTAAATATTTGCATGTTTCCTCGCGAGAAGCTTAATTCGACAAGTATAAGCAACGATATGCTTACTCCCTGTAATTAATTACAGTATTTTATTAAAGAGAATACAGATAACATTTCGAATAAGGGCAGGAGATGACAAATATAATAGTGCATTGATTGCGCGACTACAGATATAATGATAAACGAAAAGAAGACATCATTCATATTCCTTATAATACCTATGAAAGATTGTCTTCTTATCGTTCGTTAACTCCTAATAAATTAAGATATGAAGCATGAAAAATCAAATTCAAAAGTAATCTTGTCACTGCACAGATATAACCTGTTTGTTTTGCGTAAGTTCCCATGTTAAAATTCGTACAAATAAAGACTTACGCGTATTCCTAATAGTTTCGGAATAAAATGGCTAAGGCATACGGATGGAAAGATAGACATGACGAATCTATAAGGGCTCCGTTTTTTGTCATTCGGCTACGGACCCCTAAAAAGGCTTTTAAATTGTCAAACTCATTTGTTTTACTTTTCGTTTAAGATAGGTAGATGCCGTTTAAAGCATTGATATATTCTACATCAATGGTTTAAAGTTTTTATTTTATAGTATGCCAAACTACTTCAAAGTTCGGCAGATGGTAGATATTTTAGCTTCATGATTTTACTTAGGTAAAGTCTTACATATAATGTTGCCTTTCCAACTGATTCTCGACGTTTAAAAAATGTATAGTAAAACAGTCCTAATTAACAGAAAAGATGGAGTAGCTTTTAGTAAAAGCAATTATTTACTTAACACAAGTACGTAAGCGCCTGGAAGATCTAGTTATAGGTTAGTATGCTACACACTTATGAGATTAATACAAAACCTTGATGTAGGTACATACTACATCTACCTACATCAACGTTCTCTAAGTAAAATCAAATAGTGAGAAATATTTGTTCATTTTTTCTGGTAATGAGACCCGGCCTGACTTAATGCCTAGGTAATGAAGTAAGCCAGACAGATTTTGCGAAAGAAATATAATGATACTAAATTAAGTGTCAGAAATAAAAATGGCTTTATTAAAGGGATGTCGTATTTGTGGTTAATACACCATTTCATCATCTTTTTTTCTTGATGGGAATGCCTCAGGGATGCTCTAACCCTAGGGCGGAAAAAAGAGTCCGTCGGGCTCAAATTGACAAAAACACTTCTCTTAAACTCGGCCTTTAATCGATGCTAAGCCGCCTCTACTCAATCAATGAATTCTTAAATGACAAATGTTTATAATAAAATTTATTAAATATTATAATAATGCTTAATTATGACAAAATAATGACAATCGATGAATGTATAATGAACCTATCTTTCCAATTAATGTTACGTTTCAATGTTTATTTATTATTATTTTTTGACATATTATATGTAAATGTAGATATTGTACACCTGACATATAATTGTAAATTTAAATAATGTACACATGATATATAATTGTAATTTTTAAGTATTGTACACCTTATGGGTATATTACAGTGATACTTGTCATAATAATAATTTTAAGAACTGATTTTCTACCTGTGATAAACAATAAATAAATCTGAATCTGAAGATTTGACAGGAGCTCCACGACCTAATCCCTCCATCCCTCTTTTACTACCAGTCTACCAGACGTACTGCAGGGTACCATCCCTACTTGGTCGATATACCGTCTTGTCGTACTAAGTGCTTCTCCATAACATTTATTTTGAGCACAGCCAAGGTGTGGACCTCTCTGCCGGCGTCGATGTATTCCCTGCCACATGTGATCCATCAGCCTTTAAAGCAAGAGTAAATTGACATCTAGGCTCGCTAGTTCCATTATAGACCTCATCTAACGCTTACTATCAGGTGTGATCGGGGTCAAGCTTATCAAACTCGCCAAGCTTTGCTTAACCATCAAGATGGACCTATGTGTCAGAATCAAATTTTTGTGGTATCTTATATCGGTTTTTTTTTTCTGTTCAGGTGAAGGTTCCAGTGGACAGGTGTAACGCGTCAATGCAACTATACAGCGGCAAGTTGCCTTAGGTCTCTTTTGGCCTTAGAAGCATTGTGAGTCATTGGTGATCTGTGTTATTTCTTTATTCTTCGCCATTAATCATATAAGGTAGGGCGTAATGCGCTGCATGCTGAGACACAGGCTGTAAAGCCTAGTTTGGCAGCAGATGCTGTTAAATAGGCACAATTGTTTTTGCTATTCAGCTTACCTTCTGTTATTAGAAAATTGTGTTAACATGTATAATTATTTTTGGTCTTAATAAATATTACTATTACTATAATAGTGGATTTATGTCATTTCTATATGAGAAAGAATGACGCACCTTTGTATCAGCTGAAGATTATTATATTTCAGGCAAGTCCAATTTGTCAGCCGTTAACCTAGGTTGACCTGCGAGAGTCTACACAAGAAAAACTAATTTAATATAGGTTTACCATTTTTTAGAAACAGTTACACATCCAGGTTCCAGAGACCGAATTTTTAAACGCAATTCATTCAAAGCGTTTCTTTATAACCATTTGTATATGAGGTTTTTTGAAATAATGTTTACGTCATCGCATTTAAGTACTAGGTACCTACGTATACAATATTCGAATTTTCCAATTACACTATACCCAATCCGAAAATCGAACCAATACACAAGACAGATGAACACAAAGGTTGATTTAATTAATTTAGAAAATCATTGTTAAAAGCACAAAAAGGAGGCTTAAACAATTAATAGCAAGATTACTTCCCTCGAAAGATTATGAAGGTAAATTTAGTTTAGAAACTCTTTTTTGTTCAACATGGCAATCATAATGAACCCTATAAAAAAACCGATTAAAAATCTATGTTCAAGAAAGTTTGTAAAAATAAAATCTCTATTTTGGGGTCGAACATTCAAATTTTCAAAGAAGGGTGTTCTAATGTTACATTTTTTTTTCATTATTATTAAGCTATTGTATAGCTTTTATCGCGGGCTTTGAGCGCGGCGACCGAATCAAGAAATTCCGTAACGAAAATAAACCTAACACCCCCCCACATCGACCAGCACAGCGATCGATGTTGAAAGCCGTGCATCGTCTAACGTCGCGTCGTTTCAGTTCGGCAGACTTCGGCACGGTGTTTGTGTGCGTGCGACTAGACGTATGCGTGTAGACCAGCTGCTAACTGCTCGTAACTAGTTCTGAATAACCTACATGTATTGTAAGATAATAAAAATATTTTAAACAATATTAACTTCTCATTTATTCTATAAAAGAAAAAAAAAACTGCATAAATAAAATAAATAAATAATTATAATTGCATAAGTTGATAAAAATGCTATGCAATATAGCTTTACCGCGGCAGTCCCCGAGTGCCACACCTTTTTTTGTTTATTTTCATCTTGATTACCAAGACCGCTTAAAACCATTTGCTTCGATAATTCCTTCAAATACCAGCTTGACAGATCAAAACATCAGTTTCAAACGGATGAAACAATAAAACCTAAACTAGAGTTAGGTACAAAAAGATTTTTTCTTTAAATCTTTTCTTTTTAAACAAAGGTTTAATAAAGATTGGGACATAAAATTCCAGTGTCCGGACACCGAACTTATTGTGGCCTTTCACGATAGCTGAGAAAGAAATTCTTTTCTGACATCGACTAAAGAAATTCGAAAGTAATTTTGTGTATTATATGATGTGACAGTTCACTTTGACAGTTTGGAAACCTATCAAACTGACATTAGATTTAATGCTTTGAAAAATAGTGATATAATTATGATACAGAGTTTTCTGAAACTTTTGCTGTCAATAAGTAAAATACATTCTGCATTTCAATTTTTTTTATTACCAATGTATTAAATGAAATTACCAACGCTTAATCAGCAATTGCGAAAAAAAAGTCTTTAAAAAGCTATAATTGATTTTCATTGAATAGTCAGCCGCGCCGTTATATAAACTGTCACTCAAAAAATTTGGAAAGCTGGGTTCAATGAATGGTTAAGCTTTGTCTCCAGAATCCATTCATTTCTATAATATTTTCGACTGAAAGTCTGTAATGAATACTGATATTTAAGCCCAGAAAATAAGGGAATTCTTGGACATAACACTATGAAATAATATACAAAGCGAACGGCTGAAAATTAAATTGATGTCGTTTTTGACGGTGACAAATAGCGATCTTTGCGAACCCGAGGGACGAGTTTTGAAGATAAATAAGCAAAAAGCATAAATTAAATTGTTCTAAGTACATAAAAATATATATTTCCCAATAGTGCTATAAAAGAGTAGGGCTGGTGACTGATGCGTTCGAATAAAGTTTATTTCAGAAGACTTATTATTTTTGATATGAAAGTGCCATCCACTATAGTAAAAGTAAAATCAAACATTTATGTTACCAGCGTATATTATAAACTCATTTTATTTATTACAAAACTTTACAAAAACAAAAAATGGTGCAATAACGCAGTCAATATTTTACGAATTCAATATAAAATCTTTTTTCCACGCAGATCAGTTTCTCACTTTACCCTTTTATATTTTTCTGATTTAACATGAGCTCAATTTATTTTCGTGATCCTTTTCGCGTTTCAATAAAATCTGTCAACCCTACCAGCTCGCGTACGATCAAAAAAAAACGTACGAAATTACATTTTCGTGCGTCATTTTAGTTTACGAATTCAATAACGTTTGTAACATGGCTCCGCGGTTCCATTTCCTGCCTTACATTCTGACTGTACACATTCATCATTCTAGTATTTCTGAGACAAAGTTCCTTTTGCTGACGTTACATTATGAGCAGTGTTCGGATATTTGTGGAGAAAGTCAGTAGACAGTTACTAGGCGTAGTATGCTGGGAAAATACATAGTTTGTTGGTTGTCGTGTGGTTTCTGTGATGTATTATCTTTTAAAGGAATATAAGGCTTGTATAGTAATGATAAACATGTTCTGCTTCTAAATAGATTCCAAGGATTACTTATATGGATTGTCTCAGGGTTAGAAAATCTTGAGTAGGTGTCACCTATTACACAACACTGACTTTCGCCCACAGCTTCACCCGCGTGGATTTCAGTAACTGTGATCCTTTTTGTTAATATTTAAAAGAGAATAAAATATATTTTGTTGGCATACAATTTAAAATCTATCATAATTATCTTCAAAAGTATATTTCATTTATTCCATAAAATGTGACGAACAATTTTAATTTGCATAATAAGCATTCAATGCCAAAGTATTTACTGAACAGAAGAAAACAGCTTCGAATTTTTTTTTCACAATTACATTTTAATTATTATAGATCTACAATTCTTTTAAACATTACTTGAATGTGTCTTTGCTGTTTCACGTAGCGTATGCGATTAAAGCTTTCAGTAGGCAAAATTCAGTAAATTTATTAAAACCATAATGAATTAAATATGCACCTAAACCTTTAATAGGAATCATATAGTGTGACTCCTATGAAAGGTTTAGATGCATATATAATTCATTGTGGTTTTATATAAATTGACTGGTAAAAATCTCATTTTATATTATGTAAGGATACAATGTGCGTGTGAGCAGAAACATACAGGTTATGTTAACAGCATTTTTTTTATTTGACGATAGGCTTACGTTTTCGCAATCATCATACGCAATCATCGTACCTAGAGGTAAGCGAAATGAAGCACTCTTGGCTTGAACACGCCCAGGTTGTAGCTATCAGAAAACAGACTTCAGCCGGGAATTCGACTCCTTAGCTGTATTCCGAATCACAATGAAAGTATTTTCTCTTCTGATATACAGACTACCACCTAGTTCAGGAGATAGGGTCACCTCTGGACAACCACCACAATCAATGCCATTTTATTTTGGATCTTGTTTTAGCTTTAATCACATATATTTTTAAAACGAAGACCAGAAAAAATACGAAGACAAAAAGTTAAGGACAGGGAAGAGTGTTTATGTCGATCAATTCCAATATTATATATACATGCTAAAGTCTGTTTGTTATGATTTTTATTAAATAATTATACGCTTGGTGATAATGAAAAACACGTGTTATTTCTAAATAGTACAGTTTACAGACAAAAGGTCTATAAATATTGAGCTAGTTTGTGGAAAGTAATCGTGACGGGAAACCTAAAAGTTAAGCTGTAAATATGCTGTGTAAATAAATCCCAAACAAATTCACAAATATCAGCTGTACCATTGAATATTGTTGCATATACATGGGGGTTTAATTGATAGATATTGTGGTCCCCCACGGCTAGAACATCATTGATTCTCCCCCTGCCCCAGTTACATTCTGCATAATACGGTAGAAAGAAAACATTAATGTCAAACTACCTATATACATAGTCGCTTGCTGATTGTTTCAATGATTTCCCAGGTCCTTACAACCCTCGTAGGCTCACCCTATCTACTTCACCTCCATTGTTGGTTTAAATAAAGTTCCATACGACTGACATATGCATTTCGATCCGATCTATTGTAATAAATATGCAGCCGAGTTCTAGTGCTTTACATAGAGTAACTCCTTATCTGAGCTCCGTAACCTGTTAAATAGGCAACACGACACCCTTTTAAAACTAATACTTCAGAAAAATATTTAGTGTTAATTCCGTCAAAAAATATTTTTTATTTATTTATACTTTATTGAACACCTTACAATACACTTAAGGATTCAAATAATAAAACTAGTGTACAATGGGCGGTCTTATCGCACAGGACAATCTCTTTCTGACAACCTTTGGATGGACAGAAAGAACAAAGGCGAAAAAATTGTTAATAGAATATTTGAGCGTCTATAAATGTCATGTTTGCAAATGTTAATAAAATAATTTCTTAGTTTTTTTCAAGATATGCTTATGAACTGACCCACTCTAATAAAAAATATTTTTTTTTTTAGTAATAAAATTGACTAATATGATCACAAGGGATTAGATTATTTTTTCCTTTACATTTTGACTTCATGTCTTTTAGCCAATATTGTTTCAGTTGAAAGTTCTCTGCTGGTTTCTCTGCCATATATTAGTAAATCTACTCCAATTTATTTAAAGTGCTTTGCCCTTATTGCATAAGTATACTTTACAAGCGTATTGATAAACCACAATAAATATAATTGCAGATTATTGTTAAGAATTCTGCTGAATAAATAAATACGAAAATAAAGTCATACTACAAGCAAAGTATGGCAACAATACGACATGACATTGACATCTGTGTAACGTGTATTGACAACTGCTGCTATCTCGTGTAAAGTCGGCTGTGTTTCCGTACTTTTGAAATTATTAACTGCTTCTGTGTATAAACTCCGTTTTTCCTTGCGACTAGTGCTTGCCTAAGGATTCCGATCAGCTGCTATTTACGCCGTCGACGTTTTGCTTTGACTTTTTAGGACTACGATTCTACCTGATACTTTGGACTTTGTTGTTTGTGCATCCATTTGTATACCACAATGGGAAGTCGTGTTATGCCTACTCGCATAATGTGTGTTAACTGCCGCATAAGTGGAAGTGGTCAATGGATAATTTGAAAGAGATTTTTAATTACTGAGGCAAGAATATTTCCATAGATCACTTCCCCACATGATGCAAAACTTCCAGATAGCAGCAGCTTTACTAAATAAGTTTGGTGCTTGCCTGCAAGACAGTGAATATGCCAAAGAAATATTAAACATAATTAGGCAAAATATGAATTTAGAAAATAATCTGGCTACTATGGTTGAGGCTGTTAATATGAATAGAAGAACTTCTAATTTCCAAAACATATCAGCAAACAGAAACAATGTTTACTTTCCTGTCTTAGAATATAGAGACCTCATTCTGTTCGCCCTGGGAACGTACCAAATACGACAAGCACGTTCATATTATCGTGAACATGTACGTTTCCACGGCGGATACAGGATTGAGGTATGCATTGAGTGAGTAAATTCATCTGAATACAATCTTAGAGGCAGTAGTGATACAACCCTTATTAGAGGCAAAATTAAATCACGCCATGTCTCTAGAAGGCAATACGTATAATTATATTAATAGAAAATAATGTGCCCGACCGTGCAGGAATAATAGAGTACCTACTGTTGCAGTTGCTTAGTGGGAAGACGAACTGTCGGATGTTGCGCGCATATCATGACGGTAGTTTGGTATCTCGGATGGGCCAGACATCAGACAACTATTATTACACCAGCAGGTTTTTTGGACGATATTATCATAAGAGAAGATGAAGAATAAATACATGCATATATAAAACAAATTGTTTCATTTTTATAAGTACCTATTACCTACTTTTATAGTATTTATTTATTTAATTCGACTAAGATCCATATTTGAGGATGGCAATCAGATGTTCCGACTGATGGAAAGTGATCGCCGCGGCCTATATGGAACTGTATTACAAAAGGCATTGTACATGCGTTGCCATCCTAGAGACAGAGCCGCAATTAACTTGTACTACTTAATGCCTGTAATTATAGCTTTCATAACGCATAGTTACTTGTTTAAAACAGATTTTCGATATAATCAACTTCTAATACCTTGGAAGTGGCGGGGGACCCATTTTTTCCTGGGTGGGGGGTAAATCATCGAATGACTTCTCCCGCTTGGGTAAAACGGATTCCCTTCCGCTTTACCCAGAGCGCTATCAGACTACTACTGACTAAAAACCCACCCTGTTCCTTCAGCTGCCCTTAAGTTCCGGGGCCGTGGTATCTCGTTAGAACATTACCGGGGTTGTGCCCCGGCAGGCAATGGCCTTATGGGGCCCCGTCACTGGTGCTGACAGCTCTTTGAGGCGCGCGTGGAACACGATGCGCCGTTGACCCGGGCCTGGCCCGCGCCTACGGTGGCCGGAGATCGGCTCGTGATCCCCAACGCACGGGGCGTCTTCCGTGGCGGCTGGGACGTGAGGAAGAGAGTTGCCTCTCCTTCGCGCGTTCGGCCTTCTCTTTCGCTAGCATTACTGCTTCGCAGAAGGAGGCGACTGCATTCTATTCCCACTCGCTCCGCTCTAGGGCCGGGCGCGAGAGGTCACCGCTGCCGATAGCCTCAACGCGGAAACGGCGAAGCTCTGCCCAAGCGGGGCACACCTCCACCGTATGCTCCACCGTGTTCTCCGGGTGGTCCACGCAATGTCGACACCCGGGCGTGTCCTCCCGCTGAATCCGAAATAGGTACCTCTCAAAACACCCACCCGTGTCCAGTAAGCACCTGCGTCAGGTGGAAGGTGAGGACGCCGTGGTGTCTCTCCAGCCACTTCTCAAAGACGGGACTTATCACCGCGATTGCGGCGTGCCCAGCCTTCGGTTGCGACAGCCACTTTTTCCATGCTGCCGTGAGATCGTGGGCGGGCGACCCCTGGCCAACTGACAATGGCTCACTACTAAGTCTATGTTTTCCACACTAGCGTTGACTATGGATATAATCAAGTCTGCGGTACCAGTCTGCTTCCAATAAATCGGTTTACGTAATAATGGCCAGACATACCTCTAAAACTTCTTCAAAAAATATCTTTTTTTCAAAAGTTCCTTTAATAGTGGATCTTAAGGCAAAAATGATCATGAATTGAAACTCTATACTCTTGTATATTTTCCATTAATAGACGCTACAAAATTATGCCAACAAAAATTTGTTAGAGGATTCGCCATTGTTCTTTGTCTGTGTACAACATCATACATAATACCAACCAAACATCATAATATAAAATACATACATCAAAATATAATATATAAATATATACTAATACATATCAAATTCATAATAGAAAAAGGAGGGGAAAAAAGTTACAGTGAGAGGTAATGCTCCTTCACCATTCTTTTGAACGTAGATAATGTTTGAGCACGCCTCATATCTATGGGTAATGCATTCCACAAGCGGGCCGATTGTATAGTGAAAGATTTATCGAAGAAAGAAGTGGAATGCATACGGATACTTAACTCGATGATTAATTAACTCATTAACTCATTTTCAGATTCCGATTAGCACTAGATATTTTTCTGAAATAGTTTGGTATGCATTTCCACAAAGTAACGCCTGATTCCATTCTGTACACCCTCTGCTAAATTGGGTGTTAAATTTTTGGATTCTGACTACCAGTAATGACTGTCAAAAATGTATAAATGACCACAGATACCAATGGCTGAACGTGCTTCTCAATATGTTAAGAGAGTCACGCACACACAGACTGACCTGTACTGTAGCCGCCTATTGTTATTTTAAATAAGAGCTTCTTTTTAAGTACCTGCTATACTTATAGAAGCTCGTACAAATTACTTCAGACTTTTTTGTAACATCTAGTACGCGGTGGAGAAGCGATCATTGATTACACGGTAGGCTATAGCGCTATTTTACGCAGCATCTGGTCTCATCAACATTATGAAGGAAATCATATGAAGGAAACCGGCATGTTCCAGGAACAAAAATCAAAGACATGTCGCTCGTTTGCGAGAATATCGACATAACTCGAAATGCTGTTCGATTTAACTAGATACTCGTGTGAAATAATCATAAATTTAAGTACATATAACATAGTGAACTGAGACATAATGCCAATTTTGCACCGACGTTCACCAGAGACTGGGCCTAGGTTTGAGTCAGGCCTAGTTTCTCTCACAGAAGAGCTTTAAGCAAATCATGTTGAATTCCATATTTAAAATAACATCGTACATTCTATGTTTTATGCAAATAAAATATAGTGTTTTGTCTCAAATGAATAATAATACTGTTTCTTTGTGATGAACGTCGGCGCAAAATTGGCATTGTGTCTCAGTTCACGATGTTATACTTAAATTTATGATTATTTCACACAAGTATCTAGTTAAATTGGACAGCATTTCGAGTTATGTCGATATTCTCGCAAACGGGCGATGTGACGTCTACCAACCCACACTGGGCCCGCGTGGTGGATTATAGATAGATAGATATATTCTTTATTGTACACCATAACAGAATTAAATGAGGACTTAAAAACTAAAAGGTGTTACAATGGGCGGTCTTATCTCTAAGAGCGATCTTTTACAGACAAGCTTTGGATGGATTTGACACAGCAGGATAAAATAAATATGCGGGTAGTCCATGGTGTACTATTCACGTATATACAATACATAAGTAATAACCTACATACACAATACACATATATACAACGTCCACGTCACTTGCCAATAAAAAGATAATTCTCTTCGTTCTTCTTAATTTGAAAAATTCGGTCTCTGGCATCAATGTATTGAAATTTCTAATAAGTTCCACACATGTAGACATAGGATTACAAAACCCTTGCTATATCGTTTGTTATCATCCAAAGAAGCCGTGCACTTGGTATGTATATACCCTTTAAATTACACGTTGTATATGAAAAAATCTGGGATATATAAAAAATAGTAACAAATTAAAGAGAGAGATAGAGATCTTTTACCATGTTTTTGAAAGAAGGAAGGGTTTCTGCTTGTCTTACTGACACGGGAGCAGTATTCCACAGTCATACTGCTTGAGCTGCGAACGACTTACCAAAGAAATTGGTGGAGTGACTCGGTACCTGTAGCCTCAAGTTTTCCGATGACGTCAGAAATTTGGCATAAAAAAAGTTGGGAATCCTAGCAAAGGTGAGACGGTACTTCACACCCGAACAGCTGTTCAATCTCTAACAAGCCCAGGTTCGGTCGTGTATGGAGTACTGCTCTCATCTTTGGGATGGATCTGCCAAGTACCAGCTGGACGCACTTGAGTCTATTGAGAAACGGGCCAAAAGACTCATTGGCAACGATACACTGGTCGAATCAAAGCTCCAGAGCCTTGAACATCGACTACGAGTTGCTAGTCTATCGGTTTTCTATCGGTTACATTTCAAGGAGTGTGTGATGGAATTATACAATCTAATTCCGTCAAGCCCATTCCATCATCGGACTACAAGACACACGGCGATGCACCATCGTTCATGGTGGACATCCCACCTATACGCACTAAACGTTTTGGGAATACCTTTATTGTGCGTATGGCTAAGGAGTGGAACTCCCTGCCGGAGTCTGTGTTTCCCGTTAGCTATAACCTAGGGGTCTTTAAGTCAAGAGTGAATAGGTTACTTTTAGGTAATCGTGCTCCATCTTCAACCACATCATCACTTACCATCAGGTGACATGGTGGTCAAACGCGAGCGTATTATCAATAAAAAAAAATGTGTGTCATGGAGGAACTTGAAACGTTCTTTAAGATAAGAGGGGGTTTTAGGATTGAACAGAATACTGTAAAGCAGAGACAAGATGTGTAAGTTCCGGCGAAGACGTATAGGAAGCCACTTGAGTTTCGTACGGAATTCGGATTATAGCCCGTTCCCTCTCATAGAGAAGAGGCCTATGTCCCAGTATTGGGAACGACTTGAACTATTATTATTAATCACTTATTTTATAAAGAGAACAAACAATTTGTGTAGAATTCACAAACTAATCTAAATAGGCTTGTGTCTGGAATGGATTCACAGCAATAGTGGACTGGGTTGGGTTCCAACTCGCGACCTTTCAATCACAAGACCGCAACCTTAGCCATTAGACTATTACCCCTTTTGTTAGTATATTATGTGTGTCTGTGTGTGTCACAAACAGGGTTTCTTTCTCTATTTCATTCTTGATCATAATCACCGATAAGCTCATCTATCCAGGACTGATAACATATTTATTTATTTCTCAAGAACGAACACAGTACAATGTCACATGGAACGTTACATAGAGACTGGTGTCTGTTGAAGGTAAAACCTGTATTACAGACCACCAGGCTTACACTCCGTTGGACAATTTTTACACATGACCTGTATGATATTAATACAATATGAAAATAAAACATTAATTAAACCATTGGTATTGTTATCAATCGTTTATTTAATGTTTTATTTCACAATAAGAAAAATAAATACCTAGCAAAAACAATAATTATTATAATTAAAGCTAAGCGGTTGGTAGGTTAACGTTCAGTAGAGAATATGTGTAATGAATGTGTGTGGAGAGGTGTGTGTGTGTGCGCGCGAGCGCGTGTTTGTGGGTGGTGTGCATGTGATAGTTTTTTAGGACTCCGTAGCCGAATGGCAAAAAACGGAACCCTTATAGTTTCGACATGTCTGTCCGTCTGTCTGTCTGTCCGTCCGTCCGTATGTCACGGCCATTTTATTCCGAAACTATTAGGACTATACATGTAAAACTTGGTAAGTAGATGTATTCTGTGAACCGCTTTCCGATTTTAAGAGAAAATTAAAAAAATATTATAAATAAAGAGGGCTCCCCATACATGGAACTGAAACTGAAAATATTTTCTTTCATTAAACCTATACGTGTGTGGTATTTATAGACAGGTCTTTAAAAATGACATTAAGGTTTCTAAAATGACTTTTTCATAAAGTTAATCGTTTAAAAGATATACGCTTCCAAAGTGGTAAAATGTGTGTCCCGCCCCCTCTAACTTCTATAATAATGAAGTGAAAAATCTACAAAACCATATGTTGTATGTATATCTTAATGTAAACTTTCAACCAAAATTGGTTTGAACGAGATCGAGTCAGCAGTTTTTGAGATACAGTATATTTTCTAAAACCGCAAATATAACTTTGTAATTCATACAAATACTATGAAAAACAAAGTTATTTGGCGTAGTTGTAAAAATTGTAAGTAATCTAGTTTTAAGAAATTTGTAAGGTTTTTTGTTTTTTTTTTCAAATAAATATATGAAGTATATTATATTTATTATAGTTACTACGGAACCCTTCATGTGCGAGTCCGACTCGCACTTGGCCAATTTTTTATCATAATCACCGATAAGCTCATCTATCCAGGACTGATAACATATTTATTTATTTCTCAAGAACGAACACAGTACAATGTCACATGGCATATTACATAGAGACTGGTGTCTGTTGAAGGTAAAACCTGTATTACAGATCACCAGGCTTACACTTCGTTGGACAATTTTTACACATGACCTGTATGATATTAATACAATATGAAAATAAAACATTAATTAAACGATTGGTATCGTTACCAATCGTTTATTTAATGTTTTATTTCACAATAAGAAAAATAAATGGGATTTTGTTTTTATTATAACTACAGCTAAGCGGTTGGTAGATTGACGTTCAGTAGAGAATATGTGTAATGAATGTGTGTGGAGAGGTGTGTGTGTGTGTGAGTGCGCGCGAGCGCATGTTTGTGAATGGTGTGCATGTGATAGTTTTTTTATTGTATTGTTAGTGAATATATGTTATTATAAGGGTTTAAATAAACATTCTGTTGTATCGTAATCAGTACCTTGAAGCCAAGAACAAACTTTCCATTTGCATTCTGCCCGAGTAAAAGGTTGTAAATAATTAAACAGTTGTTTATTGATCTTATTATACAAGTATGGGGCCAGAAAACCGTAGAACTTATTTGCTAGACTGCTCTTAAATCTAGTGATCGTGCAAACAGCACCGGATCTTCTTTTATTAGAAAGATTTTTGTGGTCATAGGAAAGTTCCGAGTGCTTCCTGGTTCCTAAGATAAAAAAGTTGCCGAACTGTCAGTAACTTACAGCGTTGATATAGATCAAAGGTTGGGTATCGTATGGGGAGGAAAGAACTTACTTTTAGAATAGCTCTTTGGCCTCTCTATAACTTCAGAAGGTACGTTTTAGCAGCACCTCCCTAAGAAGTTATGCAATAAGTCAGTACGGATTGGCACAGTGCTAGATAAACCTTTTTAATTATTGAAGAGTCGGCAATATGTCGAAGAGATTTAAATATGTAAATAAGTTTACGTATTCTAGGAATAAGAGCCTCGATATGTGATTGGAAATTTAGTTTATTGCCAATCATGACGCCTAAATTTTTGACAGTGTTCGATTTTGATAAACGCGTACAGTTACATGAATTAGTAGATGGTAACGGTACACATGATCCAATAACCTTCCGCTTTAAGTGTTTGTACTTCCATGACATTAAGATCCCCTAGAACTTAGAACCCTCAGTTTGTGTACACTGCCAAGTACCCTCCACTATTTGAGCAGGGAGTTAAGGGCACAGTTGTGTTTATTCTCAGAACTATCGAATATTAGAAGCGAGGAGGGCATTTCCCTTTGATCAGTGGAGGAAAAATCTTGTGTCCGTTAAGGAAAATTGATATTATGTTATTGTGGACAAAACGTGTCCTTAATACGGTTTTGTTTTATGAAACAAGCACGATTTATAGTGGTTGTGCAGTTGCGGATAACTGCCCAACATACTGTTGTGTATACACACCTTAAATGTTTGTAATGTCATAGTTACTACACTATGGTTCTCGTCTAGCGACGCTTGCTTTGTCTATGCCCTTCTAGAATAAATGTTGTACCGAGAGCACGCCTTTTATTTAACAGTGGCGACGAGGAAAATCAAAGTTAGTCTATATGTTGTAAATTTACATACGATCAGCGCTAAACCGAATACAAAAAATGTCGGTAGGACAGGTACGGGAGTTCAGTGTAACAACTGGGAACTGGTCTGCGTATGTTGAGCGACTGGAGATGTATTTTTTAGTCAACAATGTGAAAACTGAGCTCAAACTGCCGACGCTGATTTCGATGATGGGCGAGGAAGCCTATGAACTCCTGTCATCATTGGCAAGTCCACTAAAACCCGCGGAGCTGACGCTTGCTAGAGCAGTGGAATTATTGGGTGCACACCTGCAGCCAACACCATCAGTCCTAGCCGAGAGGTTTAGGTTCCGGCAGCGGCGACAGCAAACTGAAGAATCGGTGGCGGAATATGTCACACAATTGAAAAAAATGTCGAAACACTGCAGTTTCAAGACAACATTGGATGAAAACTTACGTGACCAATTAGTTTGTGGCATAAAGAGCGACGTAATCCGTCAAAGGCTGTTCGCTGAGGAAGATCTCTCATACAATCGAGCGGTCAGCTTAGCGCTGTCACTGGAGGCTGCGGAACGGAACGCTATTGCGGTGGAGCGTAGCACGGAAGCAACGGAAACTCTTAATAAATTTGAAGAGTGCCCGAAGTGTGGCGATAATAGACACAAAGCGAACGACTGTAAGTACAAAAAATTCGTGTGCAGTGGCTGTCATGAAGTTGGTCACTTGAGAAGGATGTGCCCAGGGTACAGTAAGACTAGACGGAGTAATACGGCGGGATCAGCCGATAGTCTGGACAACAAAGCTTCACGTGGAGGGCGCGGTAGCAGCCGTGGTACGAGCGGGCGCTCAACGTGGAGGCGAGCAGGGCGCGGGCGGCGTGGGAGCCGAGGCGGTCGAGAAGGGGCTCCTTTGTACTCACTTGATGAGGAAGGCAACAGAAGCAAAAGCGACGTGGATGATGAGGATGATGAGGAGCCCATGCACCAAATGTTATTAAGCAATTACAAACCGGTGTGTATAACTGTTAAAGTACAAAATTGTTTGCTAAAAATGGAAATTGATACAGGGTCAGCCCTATCTTGCATCAGTAAAAGTGTTTATGATAAATTTTTCAGCAACTTAAACTTGAATAAGTGTCAATTGAATATCAAGTTTTATGATGGCTCAACAGTTAAACCTATAGGTTTCATAGAAACAACAGTAAATTATAATGGTGTGATTAAAACATTAGATCTGTATGTTTTGGACCAAGGCTCTACAAATTTATTGGGACGGCAATGGCTAGCTGAATTAAATATACCTATTAAAGTATCTAAATGCCATTTGCTAACCAATCAGAATAAAACTCATAGCAAATTTAATCGTGACAAAATAATAAATGAGATTGTTTCCAGGCATGAATCCCTATTCGACGGCACATTGGGCAAATTTCTGGGAGGTACGGCAGAGCTGCATGTGCAGGATGGAGCGGTGCCCACATTTTGTCGGGCACGGCCTCTGCCATATGCGCTGCGCGAGCGTGTCAATGCCGAACTGGATGTCATGCTGAGAACTGGGGTTATTGAACCGGTGGACCATTCTGACTGGGCCACGCCACTAGTTGTGGTACGCAAAGCTGACGGAGGCCTAAGAATATGTGCCGATTACAAGGTAACCCTGAACAGAGTTTTAGCGATCGATAGATTTCCAATTCCAAAAATGGAAGATTTATTCAGTAACCTGAGCGGGAATGTTTTTTTTACAAAACTAGATTTATCGCAAGCTTATAACCAGGTACTTTTATCAGAGACCTCTAGGAATTATACAGTTATCAACACACACAGGGGATTATTTAAGTATAATCGTTTGGTTTATGGGCTATCCTCAAGCCCAGGTATATTTCAAAAATTAATGGTAAATATGTTCAAGGATAATCCAAATGTCATAGTTTTTTTTGATGATATCTTAATTAAGAATAAGGATTTGGATAGCCATTTAAAATCAGTAAGAGAGGTGTTGCAAATACTAGAAGCAAAGGGTCTAAAAATAAAAAAAAATAAATGCGAATTTTTGGCAAGAGAAGTAAAGTACTTAGGTTTTATTATCAATAGGGATGGTGTTAGGGTAGATCCAGACAAGGTAAAGCCTATTGCGACCATGCCACATCCAAACAGTGTCACAGAATTGAAATCATTCCTGGGAATGGTGACTTTTTATGGGAAATTCATCAACAATTTGAGCATGCAGTTATCGCCTCTGTACCAACTCTTAAAAAAGGGTAGGCATTGGAAATGGGGAACTAAACAAAATACTGCATTTAATAGAATAAAAAAAAAATTGTGTAGCACCAAAGCGCTCGTACATTTTGACATGCATAAAGAGTCGGTATTAACGGTCGACGCAAGCGCGCGGGGGTTAGGCGCCGTGCTGGCTCAGCGCGAACCAGGAGGTGAGGAACGTGTCGTTGCGTATGCCTCGCGTTCACTCACCACTCATGAGCTACACTACAGTCAAATTCACAAGGAGGCCTTGGCAATTGTATTCGCAATTGAGAAATTCCATCAGTACCTTTACGGGAGGAAGTTCATACTTAGGACTGACCATAAACCACTTGTGAGTATTTTTGGGCCTAATATAGGGATTCCTAGCGCGGCAGCAAACCGTTTACAACGCTGGGCAGTAAAATTATCAGCTTATGATTATACTATAGAGTATGTCAAAACGGATAAAAATACAGCCGATTGTCTCTCACGTTTAATTGACTTACAAAAAAAGGAGACAGCAGCTGAAGAGGAAATTTTACCAGAGCAGACATATTTGCATTTTGCAACTGAAGCCCTGTCGCTAGATTATAACATACTTAAAAAAGAAACAAAAAATGACCCAATTTTAAGTTGCGTATTAAGCTATTTAAGGGACGGTTGGCCATCGGAGGTGGAAATAAAGGAACTTAAACCATATTTTAATAGAAAAAACGAATTATACTGCGAATTGGGTTGTGTTATGTGGGGTCATCGTGTAGTTATACCGTTGTCATCTAGAACAAAAGTAATTTCGGAACTTCACGAGGTACACATGGGGATAGTAAAAACTAAGTCGCTAGCTCGTAGTTACGTGTGGTGGCCGGGAATAGACGAAGCGCTGGAGGCGGCATGTCGCTCGTGTGTAGTATGTGCGGCGGTAGCCGACGCACCGCCTGCACACGTGCCACGCTCATGGCCGTGGCCGTCACGGCCCTGGTCCAGGCTTCATTTGGATTTTTTAGGGCCCATAGGGGGTTTGACCTACTTAGTTATTGTAGATTCTTGCTCAAAATGGATAGAGGCAGTTCGAATGAATAGAACTACAGCTCAAGCAGTTATCAATGTACTACGAAGTTTGTGGTCACAATTTGGTCTTCCAAAACAAACTGTGAGTGACAACGGCCCCCCATTTTCAAGTTTAGATTTTCAAGATTTCCTAAAACATAATGGCATAGAACACATTTTTACAGCTCCATATCACCCAGCATCTAATGGTGCAGCGGAAAGCGCGGTAAAAATTTGTAAACGTACTATTAAGAAGGCGTTTAAACAGAATCTGAATGAAATATAGGCATGACTTACCAAATATAGTTCTTACACCCAGGTAAGAACACTTATGTGTCATTTTCATCATCACCACTGCTTTCAAAACAGTTTAACAAAACATCGTAAGGAAACCGTGATATACTAGGACCGAAAAATCCGACTTAAAACTAATATCACTCCAGTGTGGAAGGAAGACAAAGCTATACAAAACACATAGCACTATCTCTTTTTCACAACGGACTCCTGAGGGCATTGAGACGAGTAGCGTCTGATCCAATACTTGAGAAGAATTAAAAAAGAATTACCCAAGAAGTTGCAAGTAAAATTCTTGGAACCTAAGTGATAATTAAAATAAAGAAATATAATTAAAACAAATATACACTTCAGTGCAAAATTATGCTCAAACAAAATAACGAAGTGGTAATTAGAAGTTTTAATTATGTTATCGTTGTAAAAACTAAGCTAAAGTATTTATTTAAACAAATGTTTTCACTGTACAGATACGATTCTCTCCAGACTTCTGTCCTAGTTTAAGTTCATTTGTAGGTGCTTGAAGATTATATTATTTAGTTTTTTTATCTTAGAAAGCGAGAAATGTTACAAAAACTTTGGAAGAGAAATATTTTTTTAGTCTACCTCTGAAGAGAATATAGTGTTTTTATGTATGTCATGAATCTTGACTTAATAAGTTGATTTCGTGATTCTACGCGTTTTTAGGGTTCTGTAGCAATTATTTAGGACTATACAGTTGAAACTTAGTACGTAGATATTCTGTGAACCGTTTTACGATTTTTATATAAAAAATAAAACATTAAGAGTTCAGTTCCATATCTCGGGTCAAACTAAAATACATATAGGTACATATAAACAAAACCCCTAAATGAACCCCTCATTAGCGACTCTCACTTAGCTTTTATAACACGCAGGTGAAAATAAAATTACATGAAAATGTTTTTCTATGTTTTTCCTGGAAACAAATCTCGGGCAGTTTTAAAGAATCACTTTACAGACTCCAAAATTTTATACAGCTCAAGTTTAGAATAAAAAATAATTTCTCGTCCTCAATCCCATTAAAAACTGGGTTTTAAACAAATTCCATTCGCTCATCTATTCACTCAATTCCCATACCTACTCAGCGAAAACAAAAAGAAACGTTCCGTTCATTCATCACTACAATGCGAGGTAATGAACGAGATCCAATTTGAAACTCGAATAATACGTGAGTAGCTGCCCACTTGTGGCACGATCGTTCTAGATTTAAACTTCACCTTTCATGAAAAGTTGGGTTGATTTTTGTAAATGGTGCCAGTTTTTTGTAACTACGTGTTATATGGCCATCTAGCGACGAATGTCATTACCAGACAACCAGTGTTTTTGAAAATCATCTTTATTAATAATGAAGTGTTACATTGTATAGACTTCGCAAACCTAGACTGGAACTAATTCGAGCGAAGTCACAGACCTAAGTCATGGTCTGAAAATATCATCAAATCACTTACATCTAGATCCAAGATGCCTCAGTATTGCGTGAGCTAAAAAGTCCTGGAAGTCTGTGATAGGTCTAGGTCTCATAGAACGGGCTGCGGAAATGTTTTGGGTTGCGAGAATATTCTAACGAGTTACCGCAGCCCGGGTGGGTTTTTAGTCAGTAGAAGCCTGACACTCCATCTTTTTTTTAAAATGAGAATAGGCTCGCGTTTAACCACCATCTCACCTGATGGTAAGTGATGATGTGGTCGAAGATAGAACACGCTTACCCAAAAGTAACCTAGTCACTCTTGATTTAAATACTCCCAGGTTGTAGCTATCGGCAAACACAGATTCCGGCAGGGAATTCAACTCTTTAGCCGTAACTGATATTGTGTAAGCTAAAAAATGTTTTTTTATTATTTATTTAACCATTTATTTACGAGACCTAAAACTCTGACAGTAAATAATATAAATTCACTATCACTTCACGAACGATTTAGAAATAATGTATAGTCTATTTAATAATGCACCTTACTCCAAATGACTTGATTTAAGAATTGGATAATTATTATTGGACATTGCCCTCTACATACATCTTTACAAACAAATTTTTCCTTTTAATAATAATCGTATAGTATTAGATTAATCTATTATATATATATTTTTTTAAAATATTAAATACCGGGTCGACATAATATTATGTAAATCTTTTTTTTTATTTAAAATAGGTTCGCGTTTGACCACTATCTCACCTGATGGTAAGTGATGATGTGATCGAAGATGGAGCACGCTTACCTAAAAGTAACCTATTCACTCTGGACTTAAAGAAGGAAACACACTTCACACCATCTTACTGATTAATGTTTCAGAATGCTTCAAACATTAATTAATGGCATAAAATTCCAGGGTTTAACGCATACCTGCACCATGATCATAATTAGGTATCCTGACGGCCTTGAAAGGGAACGTTATACCTTACCTTCTGCAGAATTACGGTTAATTATTTCATTTGAGCTTGTATACTTAGGTACAAAGCTAAAATTACGAAGCGAAATGGTCTAACATAACTCTCGATTACATCTAACTTCGCCCTAGTTCTGCCGACTGTATCAGGTTTATTATGATTGAACGTGTAGAAGTTGGTGCCAAGTGCCAAATCAGAGCTAAGCATGCATAATTATGTAGATTAGAAATCGTATGTTGATGGAAATTAATCAAATTCTAGAAGTCATTCATATTACATTCTAGGCTCTAGAAAAAGCGACTACATAATATGTATAATATTATATGTATGCCATAACAATTTTCATCATGAAGCGGATCGATCTCTTAGGAACTTGCCAAGGTCAATCTAGATGGGTAACAATTCAAAACTACTACGATTCCGCTTTGTCTCGAAGTGTAGAGTCATTGGGCTCCGCTGTTATTTGTCTCTGACAGTCGTTACAGATAGGCAGCAACCAGAAAAGGTCTACGATAGAAATTAGCGAGCCCAGAAGATGCCTGTTCACTCTTGCTTTAAAGGCTGAAAGGTCATAAGTGGCAGAGAATACAGAAGTCGGCAGAGAGTTCCACACTTTGGCTGTGCTCACAATAAATGTGTTATGACAATACGGTATATCAACCAAGTATTACCTAGTTATTGGATTGTGGAAGTCGGTAGGTGAGTTTAATTATATGAAATACTAGCAGTCGCTCGCGACTTCGTTCGCATGGGAAGTTTTTCCTATGTAAATCCCGATCCCGTGAGAATTTCGCAAAATCCCGTCTTCGAGGAGCGAGCATCTACGTACTAAAAGGTGCAAAATTTGAGAGCCCTACTACTTTCAGTTTCTGAGATTTCGTGATTAATCAGTGAGTGGTATTTTGCTTTTTTTGGCTCCTATTTAGTTTGTATGTTATACAATTGACATAAAGTATTATTATGCTATGTACAATTAAAGTCGCTTCCATTCAGTTCCACGGCGGTGTAAATTGAACCTTAATCTTATTAACACGCTTTTATTAGGTCGACCTGTATGTAACTAACTATGTAATGGAATCTAAGGTAACTAATTTAACCATCTTCCAAGGGTCGTAGCGTAATGAAAATTGGCAGCTGCATGTAGTTCTGATGACAATACAATAATATGATACTGTCGAACTGATCTGATGATGGAGCCGGAAGATATGAACTGGTACTTCATGATGGAAAATCGTATCATAGCTGTTTTGGATTTCTTAGAAAAGTCTTGTAATGAACTTTGACCACAATTAGGTTTCAAGGATGATGAAGCCGGAAGATAGGCACTGGCATTCCATGATGTAATATCGTATCATAGTCGTGTTTCCACTTGTGAGAATGGCCACGTAATGGACTTTGAACACGATCAGGTTTCTAGGCTATAACAAACCTAAAGAAAATCCGTTATCGGTTTTTGAATTACCGCGTAGTCCATAGATTAATTTTTTATAGATGTCACTTTCAAATCCTCTGGGGGGATCGACCGTTTAATTGTTCACTTTTTTGTTTTTACGTGCATTTACAAAAGCGTGTTTCCTAGTGTTTTTGGATAAAGCAATAATTGTATATATATATATATATTGATACTCAACTACAACAAATCAATTATTTAAATTTCAAAGAGTTTTTACAGGCTCTAGACAAATAAGGCTCCAACGATAAAGATTTACAAAAATATTTTACTGTGTGTTGTAACATTTTTTTCAACACACTTGCTCGTAAAGTGAGCCTTATTATATCGTTCTTAGGGCCATAAACCGAACTATAACATACACGTGCATAATAATATTACACACTAGTGCATAATAGAATGATCCCTACAAAGTTAAGTTAGTACCTAACTGCAAATTATATGCGAGTAAACAGAGCATTTTCAATTTAACCGGGTAATACAGTTTTTTTTTTTTTTTTTTTTTGTAACAACAAAGAGGTTTTATGCCACCGAAAATCTATTTACATTTTTGAAATAAATAAATGTGTCCCTAATTAAGACGAAAAAACATTTATTATTATCAAATTATTTATAATTCACAATAATTTCTTATAAAATATTTGCATTTTATCACAAAAATTATCATTTTGAAGTAGGCTGTATGGCTGTAATCAATCAACTTACATTTGGCGCATGCAAAAAAAAAAAATTGAATTGAAATTGAATTGAAATTGAATTGAATTGAAAACCATTTATTCGGTTATAAACACACACAACAACAGAAAATTACAAACATAAAATTGCGCGCCATTTCCCAATTTTCCCCTAATTTTCATATTTTGTTTGTATCGCATTTGTTGCTGTGTGGTAAATAATTATAAAAATGTCAGGTTTTAGTACAGAAGATGAACAATTGATTGATTTAACCCCGCCAGAAATACTAAATGCAGCACAAAATGCAAACGAAAGCCTAATACCTGCAAAATCTAGAGAAAAGTATTTAGCTGCTTACGATAGTTTCCTGCAATGGAAGAGCAACAAAAAAACCCAGTCATTTTCTGAAAATGTGTTTTTGGCGTATTTCTCTGAACTCGCCAATACATACAAACCTAGCTCCCTGTGGTGCATCTATTCCATGTTAAGAAGCATGGTTAAGCTCAAACATGGTGTTGATATCAAAACGTACTGTAACCTGATGGCATTTTTGAAGAGACGCTCGGATGGATATATTGGTCGGAAATCTAAAGTTTTGTCACCAGCCGACGTTGAAAAGTTTTTGAATGAGGCTCCGGATAGTCAGTATCTAGCAACAAAGGTACGTTTCATATTTTTAATCGAAACGAATCTACAATATACAAGTGTGTAACTTTAGCATAATTTCTTAGAACTAATTAATTGATTTCTTTGCAGGTTGCCTTAATATTCGGTGTTACTGGTGCTTGTAGACGACAAGAGCTGTACAATATTACAACAAAAGATGTAGAAATCCACGGAGATATGCTTCTTGTCAAAATTACCCAGACTAAAACCAAGATTCCACGATCTTTTACAATCCAAGGAACGTTTCGTGAAATAGTGAAAAAATACCAAGATCTCCGTTCAACAAAAACAAAGAATGACCGCTTTTTCCAAAACTTTCAGAAAGGAAAATGTACTGCACAAACAATCGGTATTAACAAATTTGGTAATATGCCAAGAGAAATAGCGAAGTATTTAGGTTTGCCTGAGGCCGATTTTTACACTGGACACAGTTTTAGAAGAACGTCGGCTACAATGTTGGCTGATTCGGGGGCTGATATACTAACTTTGAAGCGACATGGTGGATGGCGTTCTGACGCAATCGCTGAATCGTACATAGAAGACTCAATTCATAACAAAGCAAAAATCAATGACAAAATAACGCAAGCCATTAATTTGGAGCCAAAGGCAAAAAAGTTTTGCCCCGAACCACAACCATGTACATCTACTAGCGTGAGTTATTTGGTGCCCTCTCCTTCCAGTAATTTGTATGATTTACCTTTGTCGCCGACATTTACACAAGAAGTAAATGAAGGTACTAAAGAAGTGGCAAGTACCAATGTAACACAAACTGTGAAATTGCCATCAAAAACAATCCAATATCGTTTTGAAAATTGTACATTCACCAATTGTTTTAATAATTAAACGATTTATGCAATACATATTTGTTTTTTCCTCGCAAGTGTGTTGAAAAACGTCGTATGATACACGTGTGTATTGATGATTACCGTCCTCGGCTCTCTTAAGACCCTCACCTGACGGCTCGGGTCTCAATGGCGCCTCAGCGGTAATCACCAACATTGCACACTTGTACCATAATGTACTAATTTATATCATACACAATTTGACGGGCTTAATGGCCATTTCCTGACAGAATGTAGTATGTTGATGACCGTTATCACTCGAACGAGGTAGCATTATGCTGCAGCAGCACAACATTATGCTAACTGATGGCTGTTTTGATGTGACTATTATTTTTATTTTATTGCTGGGGTGTTTGTTGCGTCACTTCTTCTTTCCAGTTAGCAAAGAAGTGATGACGGGCAAGCGTTTTGAAGGGCGTTTAGGAGCCAACTACCTACTACTAATGAATTGATTTTCAGCCTAGATTAAATAAACGAATTACTTTTCATTTTTATTTAAAAAGAAATCTATACAGACTATTTTAAAAGTGCCTCGTCATATTCAATGTAAATAAAAAATTAATACAAAAACCTTATCCCTAAAAATTTGTGAAATTTTCCAAACAAAATTAATTTAATGCAATATGTTTCGACTGTTAGCATTTATTTAAAAAAATTGGCCAAGTGCGAATCAGACTCGCCCATGAAGGGTTCCGTAGTAACTATAATAATATAATATGTATATTTATTTGAAGAATAAAAAAAATCTTAAAAATTTCTTAAATCTAGCTTATTTACATTTTTACAACTACACTAAATAACTTTGTTTTTCATAGTGTTTGTATGAATTACAAAGTTATATTTGCGGATTTAGAAAATATGCTGTATCTCAAAAACTCTTAACCCGATTTCGTTCAAACTAATTTTGGTTGAAAGTTTACATTAAGATCTACATAAATATATTTATTTTAGATTTTTCACTCCATTATTATAGAAGTTAGAGGGGGGGGACACACATTTTACCACTTTGGGAGCTTATATCTTTTAAACGATTGACTTTATGAAAAAGTGATTTTAAAAACCCTTATATCGTTTTTAAAGACCTGTCTATAGATACCACACATGCATATGTTTCTTGAAAAAAAAAAAAAATTTCAGTTCTAGTTCCATGTCCATACATGGAACTAGAACTGAAAATATTTTTTTTCCCCATGTCCATGTCCCCATGGACCCCCCTTTATTTTTTAATTTTTTTTCTTAAAATCGGAAAGCGGTTCACAGAATACATCTACCTACAAAGTTTCACATGTATAGTCTTAATAGTTTCGGAATAAAATGGCTGTGACATACGGACGGACGGACAGACATATCGAAACTATAAGGGTTCCGTTTTTGCCATTCGGCTATGGAACCCTAAAAATGGAACTAAAGCCTGCGAGTAAATACAAAAGAGTTATAAAATTTGATTAAACATGTACTAAAAGGTAAGCCTTTTAGTCAGTTAGGTCGGGGATTCATTGTTATTTGTAACTAGTATTATAAATAAAACTAGTTACAAATATCAATGAATCTCTGACCTCTAAACAAGGTGTGATCTTGTTTCTTAGAGTTCAGTATCTTTCCACAACAAATGCACAATCCAATATTTATGAACATCTATATCAACTAGGTACTTACTTTAGTATAAATATTAAAAAATTGGCAAAGTGCGAGTCAGACTAGCCCATGAAGGGCTCCGTAGTAACTATGCCAAATAACTTTGTTTTTCATATTATTTGTATGAATTACAAAGTTATATTTGCGGTCTTAGAAAATATGCTAAATCTCAAAAACTGGTAAGCCGATCTCGTTTAAACTAATTTTCATTGAAAGTTTACATAAAGATCTACAGCATTCTTTTTTTAAGATTTTTCCTCCATTATTATATAAGTTAGAGGGGGGGGACACATTTTACCAATTTGTAAGCGTATCTAGACACGCGGGAGCGTGTCAAGCCAAGAACTGGCGCGCAGCTCACCGTTCAATATTACACGAACCATTTGGAGCCACTTTTGAGCCCCTCATAACTCAAAAACTATTTCGCCTAAACTTGTCAAATTTGGCTCATATATTGAAACTGGCGCGATACATATGTGGTCCAAATTTTTTAAACATATCTCAAACAGTTATTTAGATATTAACGTCCAAAAATTGTCATTTTTATGACTGACCTATAGATCAAAACTATAACCCAGTTCCAGATGACCTAGAAAGTTCAAATTTGGCATGCAGATAGGTAATTAGGTGAATACACAGGAAACAATCATAAACTGGTAATTTTTTAACATTTTATTATAATTTTCACTTAATATATAATTAGTGCCTGTAAATATCTATATATGGATTTTAAGATCTTTACGTGAATATATAACGAGTTAAATACCACCCTTAATTTTTTTTTAATCCATATATTTCCGTTTTGTACTGATAAATAAGAATATAGTAAATTTTCGTATTTATTACGCGTAATTAACCGTATTCTACAATAGTGGTTGTAGAATACGGTTAGTTACGCGCCACCTATTATCTTAGAGGGTCACTACACCATGGAGGCAAAACGCGTAAAAATAATTCCGGATACTGAATGGGCAATTCATTCGAACATTTCAAAGGTACAAGAAAATATAGGAAATAACACAAAGGACAATTATACCCCGTAAACGTAGGAAAATACAGTAGTTTAACAAAAAACCATTTAGTATTAATTTTGTTATAAGTAAGAACCTACTACTAATTTATGTACAAAAATTAATGATATCCCATGAAAAACATAAATGTGAAATGAGAGCCAAGTTCAATATTATCATAAATGCCTTGGTTGTTGACTTCAACGACAAAAGAAGTGAAATCTAAATGGGTGCCAAGTTCAATGGTCAGTCCTGAAATTTATTTATAACAACATAAAATATAATTTATTCTTATAACTTAGTAGAATATATTGTAGCCTAAGGTCTGACTTGGCTAGTTTTCATATACGAATTATATTATAGCCTTTGCAAGTTCTAAACCTGTTACTTGTCGGTTCTTATTTTATTATTCCGAAAATTTGGCTTGCTGGTAGAAACTAACCATCGAACATAATAATTCGTATATAAGAACTAGCCAGGTCAAACCTTAGGCTACGATATATCCTCCTAAGTTATAAGAATAAATGATATTTTATGTTGTTATAAATAAATTTCAGGACTGACCATTGAACTTGGCACCCATTTAGATTTCACTTCTTTTGTCGTTGAAGTCAACAACCAAGGCATTTATGATAATATTGAACTTGGCTCTCATTTCACATTTATGTTTTTCATGGGTATCTTTTAAACGATTGACTTTATGAAAAAGTGGTTTTAGAAACCTTAATATCATTTTTAAATACCTGTCTATACATACCACACACGCATTAGGTTTCATGAAAAAAAGCCTCCCTTTATTTTAAATATTTTTTAATTTTTTTCATAAAATCGGAAAGCGGTTTACAGAATACATCTACCTACCAAGTTTCACATGTATAGTCCTAATAGTTTCGGAATAAAATTGCTATGACATACGGATGGACGAACATACAGACAGTTAGACAGACAGACAGACGGACAGACGGACAGACATGATGAAACTAAACTAAACTGGTTCCGTTTTTTGCTATTCGGCTACGGAACCCTAAAAAGCACAAGCTTAACGAAACTGAAACGGTAGCTACATCTCTGTACAAATTACTTTAGCTAGATATCTTCCCTTAGCAGCTAAGTGAAAATTTCAATACTGCACGTAGCATGAAGCCGTCACCACGTCATCACTTAGAGACTTGATTAAATTTTCAAGAGAACACGTTACTCAGAAAAATATTCTCACGTACATTTTATAGCAGACGGTAGATTGGATCTAGTACTGATATTAATTTGAGTTTTATGTACAACAGGAAGGTAGAATGGCTGTTTCTTCTCACAGTAAACTGGATGACAGTTTTCATTTTGTACTTTGAAGTCTTTTGTAATGTTGTTAAACTTTTAGTTGAAAAGAGTACCAAACTATGGTATTTTTAGGGTTCCGTAGCCGAATGGCAAAAAACGGAACTCTTATAGTTTCGATATGTCTGTCCGTCTGTCTGTCTGTCTGTCCGTCCGTCCGTATGTCACAGCCATTTTATTCCGAAATTATTAAGACTATACATATGAAATTTAGTGGGTAGATGTATTCTGTGAACCGCTTTCCGATTTTAAGAAAAAAATAAATAAAAAATATATTTAAAGTAAAGGGGGGTCCCCATACATGGGACTAGAACTGAAAATATTTTTTTCATGGAACCTATGCGTATGTGGTATCTATAGACAGGTCTTTAAAAATAATATAAGGGTTTCTAAACTACTTTATCATAAAGTCAATCGTTTAAAAGATATAAGCTTCCAAAGTGGTAAAATGTGTGTGTCCCCCTCTAACTTCTATAATAATGGAGTGAAAAATCTAAAGAAAATATATGTCTGTAGATCTTAATGTAAACTCTCAACCAATATTGGTTTGGACGAAATCGGGTCAGCAGTTTTTGAGATACAGCATATTTTGTAAAACCGCAAATATAACTTAGTAATTCATAAAAACACTATGAAAAACAAAGTTATTTAGCGTAGTTGTAAAAATGTAAATAGGCTAGTTTTAAGATATTTTTTAGGTTTTTTTTTATTCGACAAATAATTATTAATATTATATTATATTATATTATTATAGTTACAACGGAACCCTTCATGGGCGAGTCTGACTCGCACTTGGCCAATTTTTGTCTGTTCGTCTCTATAAAACTGTTGAGTATGGACAAGTATATACTTAGAGCCAAGATTTGAATAATGCATTATTAAATTAACTGATTTGAATTTAGACAATGTGGTCCAACAGTACTAGGTCTCGAGTTCGATTTCAATGTCGGGCAAAAAGTGATGTTGGTTTTTCTGTAAGGAATTTCTCAGTAGTCGTTCGGAGTTTGGACGTTGGCGATGTGAAACCCTTGTACCTTGGAAAGCACGATAAGCTTCCTCCTGTCATTCATTCCTGGCTGGCCCCGTCTGTTATTTTTTTTTTGTGGGTAGAATTCACATTACTAGCAATCTTGTTAACCCCTCCAACTAAGCTAAATACGCTTGTGTCCGGAGTGGTTTACCGGCAATAGTGTTAGCGCGCTCCACATTCACGCGAAATCCTCGCCGAGAATCTCGGCAAGAATCTCAATCTCAGCGAGAGCTTCTTTGGGTACACATTCGCAAGGTTCTCAATACAGTTCTCACGCTCGATGACAATGGACGCAGAATTAACTGTTGCAACATGTATATGCTTATATTGATGCTCAGTAAATACCACGCACAACTCTTCTAATCGGCGAGTCGCTCGCTACTGAGAAACTTGCGAGTGTGGAGTCAACACAAGTTCTCATCTGTTCTCCCGTTCTTAGCTCTTTTGTCTCGCGCCAAAAAACCGACAAAATCAGAGAAAAAGGCGAGAACCTGCGAAAATTATGTAAATCGGTTCAACATTCACGTTTCTCGTGTTTTTCTCGCTTTCTCGCGAGATTATCGCGTGAATGTGGAGCGCGCTTAATGGGTGGGATTCGAACTCGCGACCTCTCGATCACAAGTGCGACACCTTATCTATTAGGCTATTGACGTTTGAACATCTTTCACAGTCGTTACGGGTAGTCAGCCAGTAAATCTGACACTGGTCTAGTTAATGGGTGTAATGTTACCCAGGTACTGGGTTTTGGAGGTCAAATAGACAGTCCCTGCATGTAAAACATTCGAAATTAAAATTCCATCCAGAGGTTCAACATAAATGCAAAATGATAATAAGTGATTGGCTAAAAACATTGACATACGAGGAAACTGAACAAATACTGATCAGACTTTGCTAATGCATAATATACATAAACATATACATAGAAACAGACCCCGCACCTAAATAATTATGGATACACAAATATACAATCCCACTGAAACACATAGAAACTCACGTCAAATACACACACACACACACACACACACACACACACACACACACACACACACACACACACACAAACCCACACACTCAAACAGACACACGCACACAATTGAGCTACTATCCTAATAGTATCATTAATTTATTTAAATATCATAATTTTTAATTGTTTCTTAATTGCAACTGTTTTCATTTATTTTTTACTTATTACTCGCTACTTCCCTTTTACACGTGAGTGTAAAAGTAGCGAGTCGCGAGTAAGAAGTAGCGAGTCGGCCCCAACACAAGTATTGTTAATTACTTAATGGGGTACCCTCATAAAACAATCATGTAACGATTTTGGAACAATAAGAATTATTATTTATTTATTAAACACTGGATTTGAAGCCGACCTCAACATAGTTGGGAAAACCTTAAGCAGATGTTGAAACAGCAACCTGAAGAATGGTTTGATAAAAGTAATGGAACGACTTAGTATTAATTTGCACCCCTGAATAAAACTAAATTTTTCTTATGTAAGGAAAAAGTTAGTTAACAGCAAGTGTAAAAATTGAATTTAAGTCAGTCAGCAATCAGTCAAAACTTTAAATTTATTTTTATGTTGGTCACTATAGATAATTATAGGCTTATAGTTGCTAGTAAATTAAGAAAATCGTAATTTGTTTGTATTCAAGAAATGGGGGCGACATTTTTATTAATGATAAAACGACCTATAAATATTAAAAAAAAAGTTTTTATTTTCCTAAGTCTGCCTCGAAAAGAGTCTGGCATATTGTAAACAAAACGCTCCATTAAGAAATCAGTGCTTTACAGTGCGAGGTTGATTGAACAGATATAATGCACGTTTCACTGCTAAATAGTTCCTAGAAACAGCCATTGAAATGTAACGTTCGTAATTGGAGTGCAAAACCTACCATTTGACTTTGACACCTATTCGTCAATCGCTCATGAAACGTACTTTCAAAAGCTCGATCATAAGCCTATTGATTTCAAATATTTTAGTGCGCATAAAATGAAGTACCTATCCAGCCATGCGTTACCTACGTAATTATCTCACAATGTAACTGCATTCGAATGTCATTCATGAAATAAATTCCCAATGTTCGAATATGGAACGATTATGGCCCCAAATTCGAAGTTCGATTTGGTAAAGTACCTTTTCTCTCTACATTACATTAACGCTTGCATTTTATTGTTTATTAATTTCTATTTTGGCCAATGAAAGTAAGTGGTTCTTTAAGCATGAGTTTTTTTTTTGGTAAATGTGAGGGATTTTGCATGTGTTATTGTGGGAATGTAGTGTAGGCAAGGTTCTGAAGCTTCTATCTCCTATAGTGAGAAAATTTCGTGGATATAATTTTATGTACTAAAACATAGTTATTTGTTATACAAGATTGCAAAGTTGCTTTTTAACCGCGTGCTCAATTTTGATGACCGAGCAAGCGAAGGATTCTAAAATTGAATCACGAGTGCAGCGAGTGATTCAATCATTAGAATCCTGAGCGTTAGCGAGGGAATCAAAAGAGCACGAGGTGAAAAATCTTTGCACTCGAGTGCAACACGTAACTTTTCATCCCACCTCAGCGAGGAAATGACTAAATGCAAAAAAAAATGGCGCGCAAAGCAAATTAAAAAAAAGTAAGTACACCAAGAAGGTTCCAGAGTTTGAGTTTTTAACAAATTAAAAAAAGTTGTATGATAAATTCGGCCCCATGGAGGTAGAAGTAAATAGGTTTAATGATGTTTTGAATTCACAAACTTTTATCCTCTAGCGGATAAAAACGGCTTTTGCACTCAGATATCGAAGAGGAAAAATACTCTTTCCGAGATGGGGGATAAAAAAATTATTTCTCAATAATTATCGTCTTTTGTTCTTGTCTCACGCCTAGATTGTTTGGCGTTTGGTAAATTTTATATTATTACCGCATCTGTATCTCTATAGATACGTATGTTCGTGCATACATGTGCATGCATACATATAAACTTACATGTTTATATAACTGTGTGTTAAAAATAAAATTGAAATACACAGTATGTGCCAACATTTTCATTAAAAAATAAAGTGCTAACAGAATTCTAGATTATCGTAACTCTAATTAATAGACATTTGTGTAACGTAAAAGTATCGTGTGTTATTTACAACGTGAAACGGAAACCCTATATCTATCCACAACGGCTGAAGACAACATCTGGTATGGGGACTCTATGCACAGTTCCAGCTCAAAATAAGTGACTCAAAAAATTGATACCAAATTATCGGTTTCATATGTTTCTTGAATACCAATCATAACAGACCTGTCACAGCACTACGAGGGTTAATAACTTTCCACGTGACTTGGCAATAACACGATAATTCTCGTCGTTCTTCTTAATTTGAAAGATTCGGTCTCTGGTATCAATGTATTGAAATTTCTAATAAGTTCCACACACATCTATCCCTTGCCATATCATTTGTTATCATCCAAAGAAGCTGTGCACTTGATATGTACCCTTTAAGTTACACGTTATATAAGGCATCGTGTTAAACAGCTCCAGCGTTGTGGAGTATTTGTGTTTAATATGAAGCGACTGCCTATCTGACGACAGTCGCTTCATATTAAACACAAATACTTAGTTGCATCCAGTTAGACAGGACGTTGATCCTATTGTGAATACTTATTGTTATTAATTCATTTCAATAATTCAATTTTATTATTTATTATTCTAAATTTTAATATCCTGACATGTTAAATTACCTGTTTTTTATGTTTTTATTTTTTTTTATTTCGTATTTTATTTTAGTTTTTAGCTTTATTTATTTTTCATTTTGTATAACTGCCAGTTTGTATTTTTTTTTTCTGTACGGTACTTTATTGAGTGGAATGCACTGGCTCCTGTCATACAGTTTACAACTAGTTCAGGAGTCAGGGAATTTCAATTGTAATGAGTATATAATCTTTCTGGTAATAAAGAATGTTTTATGTTTTTATGTTATGTTTATGTTTATATAGTTGGAAAAAGTCTAAGCAGCGTATTTTTTTTTTTAACAAAATTTTGTCGACATTTTCCATAACATTGAAATTATCTTCGCTAAAACACCTGTCAAACTTTCGTCAACAAGAAGACATTGATTCCGTGAAATCATTCGTCAAACCATCTATAATTAGCGAGTTAATAACTTAATTCACGTCATAATGGATGGCGCCGTGATTGATTATAATTGAAGGGCTATTTACTAAGTTGATTGATCACGTTCCGGTCTATTGGTGTTGCTACAAATTGCACACTGCTCTGTCTTGGATGTAGTTTATTTGTGGATCAAGTGGGTTGATATGGATAGACAGGAAGATATATTACTGCCCTTCCTTTATTTTTTCCGGGTGGGAAAATCATCGAATGACTTCTCTCGCTCTAGGTTAAGCGGAAAGGAGTGTCATTTTTTGTCAGTAGAAACTGACAAAAAATCCACCCTGTTTCTTCAGCTGCCCTTAAGTTCCGGAGCCACGGTATCTCGTTAGAATATTCCCGCAGCCCAGGCAGGCAAAGGCCCTATAGGGCCCCGTCACTGGTGCTGACAGCTCTTTGAGGCGCGCGTGGAACACGACGCGCCTCCGACCCGGGCCTGGTCCTTACCGGACGGTGAGCTAACCCTGTTCGCTGTCTGCAAGCCCGCGCCTGCTGTGGCCGGAAATCGGCTCGCGATCACCGCGTCTAGTAGACAGTAATATATACAGTGTGTAACGGAAACCCCATATCTATCCAAAAACGCTGAAGACAACATCTGGTATGGAGTCTCTATGCACAGTTTCAGCTCAAAATAACTGACTCAAAGAATTGATATCAAATTATCGGTTTCATATATTTCTTGAATAACAATCATAACAAACGTGTCACAGCACTACGAGGTTCAATAACTACCCACGTCACTTGCCAATCTATACTAATATTATAAAGCGGAAAAGTTTGTTTGTTTGTTTGCATGAACGCGCTAATTTTCGAAAGTACTGGGTGGATTTGGATGCAATTTGGTATGGAAGTAGCTTGAAGCTTGAAGAAGGTTATAGGCCACTTTTTAAGCGACTGCAAAAAAGGAGAGTTATGTTTTTACCATGATAGAATCCACGGGAGCGAAGCCCTGCGTCAGTACTAATAACACGATCTTTCACTTCGTTCTTCTTAATTTGAAAAATTCGGTCTCTGGTATCAGTGTACATATTGGTATTTGTAATGAGTTCTACACACGTAGACTAAGGATTACAAAACCTTTGCCATATCGTTTGTTATCATCCAAAGAAGTCATGCACTTGGTACGTATATATCCTTTAAATTACACGTTGTATATTACTGTCTACTAGATACAACCACCATTTTTTTTTCGATACTCTACAGTTTTGATAAAAAGAAAGCAATGGTGGCGCAGTGGTTACGCATATTACTTTTTTTTTTATTGGTTGTAGGCTCACCTTTCACCACCGTCTCTCCTGTTGGTAAGTGATGATGTCATCGAAGGTGAAGCACGCTTACCTAGAAGTAACATATTCACATTTGACTTAAATTCCCAGGTTATAGCTAGCAGTAAATTGGCAACTCATTGGCAACGATGCACTGGTCGAGTTAAAGCTCCAGAGCCTTGAACATCGACGACGAGTTACAAGTCTATCGGTTACATTTCGGGGTGTGTGCGATGGAATTACACAATCTAGTTCCGCCAAGCCCATTCCATCATCGGGCTACAAGACAAACGGCGATGCGCCATCGTTTCATGATGGACATCCCACCCATACGCACTAAACGTTTTGGGAATACTTTCATTGTGCGTATAGCTAAGGAGTGGAATTCCCTGCCGGAGTCTGTGTTTCCTGATCACTATAACCTAGGGGTATTGAAGTCAAGAGTATTCACTCTTGACCTAACCTATTCAGGTTACTTCTAGGCAAGCGTGCTCCATCTTCGACCACATCATCACTTACCATCAGGTGAGATGGTGGTCAAACGCGAGCATATTATAGAAAAAAAATTGGCCAAGTGCGAGTCAGACTCGCCCATGAAGGGTTCCGTAGTAACCATAATAATATAATATAATATGTATATTTATTTGACGAATAAAAAAAAACCTTAAAAATGTCTTAAAACTAGCTTATTTACATTTTTACAACTACGTTAAATAACTTTGTTTTTCATAGTGTTTGTATGAATTACAAAGTTATATTTGCGGTTATAGAAAATATGCTGTTTCTCAAAAACTGCTGACTCGATTTCGTTCAAACCAATTTTGGTTGAAAGTTTACATTAAGATCTACAGACATATTTTTTTTAGATTTTTCACTCCATTATTATAGAAGTTAGAGGGTGGGGGGACACATTTTACCACTTTGGAAGCTTATATCTTTTAAACGATTGACTTTATGAAAAAATGGTTTTAGAAACCCTTATATCATTTTTAAAGACCTGTCTATAGGTACCACACACGCATAGGTTTCATGAAAAAAAAATATTTTCCGTTCTAGTTCCATGTATGGGGACCCCTATTTATTTTAAATATTTTTTTCATAAAATCGCAAAGCGGTTCACAGAATACATCTACCTACTAAGTTTCATATGTGCAGTCTTTATAGTTTCGGAATAAAATAGCTGTGACATACGGACGGACGGACAGACAGACAGACGGACAGACATATCGAAACTATAAGGGTTCCGTTTTTGCCATTCGGCTACGGAACCCTAAAAAAGCAAGAATCCAGCAGGGAATTCCACTCTTTAGCTATACGCACAGTGAAAGTACTCCCAAAACGTTTAGTGCGTATGGATGGGATGTCCAACATGTAATAATGATGGTATCTTCAATGTTGTGATGTGATGTTTTATAATGATGATAATAGGTTCGCGTTTGACCACCATCTCACCTGATGGTAAGTGATGATGTGGTCGAAGATGGGGCACGCTTACCTAGAAGAAACCTATTCATTCTTGACTTAAAGTCCCCCAGGTTATTTCGAAGACGTACATCCAACAACCTGGACTGAGTCTGCGTAGTGGATTTTGATCCATTTCTCTTGTCCCAGCAGGAGGAATGATTTTAGCTATGTTATGTGACAAAAATAAGGTATTTTTAGTTTTGTTTATTTAGATAATTTGGAATTTGCATTTAAAGAACACGATTCTGTTTCCAGATTGCTATAATCTGGGAGTCTTTATGTCAAGAGTGAATAAGTTGCTTTTAGGCAAGCGTGCTCCATCTTCGACCACATCATCACTTACCATCAGGTGAGATGGTGGTCAAACGCGAGCCTATTATCATTTAAAAAAAATCTTAGTTTTATTAATATACTTGAAAGTGACAGAAAAAACCAGCAATTTCATAGAAAATTACCCAACACAGTATCTATCTCATCTATCTAACAGGATTAATATTATTTGTATTATGAGACCAACTCTGAAAACACAAACACAGAACGGTTACCCGAAACCTAAAATTGGCCGAGTTCTTCACACGTGTACGGGGAAGTTGATTATTATTGACTCAATTTTTTCCCACTTTCAAACAAGAATGTAAACAAGCACATACAGGCAACATATAAGATGGCAAGCTTCTTAATTCACTTGCGACACAATATCTGAACAATGAAGCACCCACGTCTTATAAACCCAATCTTCTTAGCCACCAAAAAAGTTCCCCTATCCCAAACCGATATAATCCCTCAGTATCACGTCACTTCCTTAAAAATATGGCCCGGAAATTTAATTTAGGTCACAGTGGCCCGGGCTATTGTGTGAAAATGGCCGCGCAATTTACGCATCACCTATTTCTAGTGTACTATGATCTAGTGAAACACCGCCCAACCACATTGGTTACCCGTAAACCAGAAAATAGTGGAAATCAGAAGGTTAGGTCTATATTAATCCGCTATTTCTCCATCTCCCTTTCACTGCCAATCTACCAGACGCACGGCTGGGTACTACCCACACTTGGTTGATATACCGTCTTGTCGTACCAAGCGCTTCTCCTCCACATTTGTTGTGCGCACAGCCAAGCTGTGGAATTCTCTGCCGGCTTCTGTGTTCTCTGCCACTTATGACCTTTCACCTGTAAAGCACGAGTAAATAGGCTTCGAGTAAATATCTTCTGGGTTCGCTCGTCCCATCTTAGACCTATCTATCGCTTACCATAAGGTGAGATCAAGGTCAAGAGCGGGCTCAACAGTAATAAAAATAAAATACTATTCCAATCTCCAATCCAAACCCAGTGCGGGGTCGTTCAAGTAATGATCCAAGGTAGAGGAATCGGTCGGTCCAAGGTAATGCCGGTTTCCTTACTATGTTTTCCATCACCCATAGAAGAGTCTGGCTAGGTTTGAACTCACGGCCCTGGAAACACTCGTACTCGAACTTATATGTCGAGCCAGTAACCACTGACTTACTACAACTCAACACTGCTTGCTGCACTAAAATAATAAGCATATTATTAACACCTGCTCGGGAAAATTCTTTTTCATCGTCAAAACTCTTTATTTATCAACTGTATCAGTAATCATTTATTGTTAAGGGATGTATACATATTTCCATGCAATGCCATAAAAAAGCATTAGGCAGGTAGTGGAACTAAAACCTCTTTTTCGTACGGAAAATCATCAATCTCTTCCCGTTTTTAGTTGAGCGGCAGGGAGTGTCAAACTTCTACTGACTATAAATCTACCCTGTTCTTCTAATTGCCCTTGCGTGCCAATAATAAATAATGTTATATCATCAACCTATGAATGAAATATATTTGGTATCTTGTTAGAACATTCCCAAAACACCGGCACAACGGAACTAAAACTTGCCTAAACTTCTTTGTTACATACACAATGACTGCTTCCATCCCCCTTCTCCCATTCTCTATACCCCCCGTTCTTTTCAGACTAGATACCGTTAATCCTGTCCCGTATAGTGTGGACATGAAACAAATTGCTTCATTAATGTTTTCCATTCTTTCTTTTGTTCTTCCAGTCTGTTGGTGGAGTTGTGTTCCTTTTTGAGTACGCTGTGGACTGTGGCGTCGGTTTCTGCTGTTCCGACGGGAAGAAGAGCTATTGTTTTTGTTTCAGTATCAAGTTTGTGACGTAGATTAGATTGTGTGTTGATGGTTGTTGTGGTGTCATTGTGATCTGTGTTTGAAGCCTGTAAGGGATATTATCATTTACTTTTTTATGAAAGTATCGGTAGAATGGTATGTACTTAGAGAGTTATATAGTAGTGTTACGCCAGTCGCTTAGCGAAGTATGTCGAGAAACTTTGACAGAAATCTAGAATGTTCGAGACACTAACGCTACCTGGCGGCGAGTAGCAGTACTGAGTATATCGAGAAAGTTCGACTGACTTCTAATACGTTCGAGACACTAACGCCATCTAGCGGCAAATAGCAGTACTGTGTATCTCAAGTAACTTCTGGAATATTCTTGGCAGTATAGGCAGTGAGTCGATTGTACAAGAATGTTCTAGAACGCAGAGAGGGGTATAAATGAATCGCAAAGGGACGCAGAGAGTCAGTTTTATTACAAGATACGAGGTGATATAATCGGAACTCTATAAGGGAATTTCAGTGCGATTTAAGTGTTAAGTGAAAAGTGTAGTAGTGTGAATAACTGTGTTAATTTTTATTTTGTGTTTACTTAATTAGAGTGTTAATTTTGGTTTAATTGTCGTTAATTATTTCTATCCCGAACCCCAGCTCGTAACAGTAGTTTATAATTACGGAATTACTTGAAGTGCGTAATACAAAGGTATGATTGAGTAGCTTGTGGCTAAATAATAACAACAGCATGGGTTGATCTTCAATGATAAGCAACGTTTGCCAAACTCGATTCCTGGATGGGTGATCATCTTAACATATAAAGATGCCTCAAAAAGCACGTCAAACCGTTGGTTCCAACTGTAATTCTGTACATCTTTTACAGTTACGTTACGCTAGTTAATTAGGTTAGTTTACGCTAAGTCGGAAGCCCGAATATTTGACACCAGAATTGCCAAGAGATATCGTGTTACCCAGTTACTGGGTTATGCAGGTCAGATAGGCAGTCGCTCCATGTAAAACCCTAGTACTCAACTGCATCCAGTCAGACTGGAAGTCGGTCCCGACATTGTTCGGAAAATGCTTAGCAGATGCATAATACAAAGTTATTACTGACATTTTAAATAATAAAAATTTATGAATTATTGTTACGTGCTAGGGTTCCGGATAGAAAAAATTTACACCAATTAAACCAAAATTAACACTTTAATTAAATACGCACAAAATTAAAATTAACATAGTTATTCAGACTACAATACTTGTCACTTAACACTTAAATCGCACTGAAATTCACTTGTAGCCTTTCTTCGCCCTCTGTCCGCAGGAGCGTGCCATGTCCCGTAAATTCGGGACCGCCGTTGGGTGGCCTTTTTCAGTGTAACTGGTCGGGTGTGCGTTGTAAGCCCCTGTTCAAGTGAACGGCAAACGCACACCCGTAGAGTGAATGCTTGCGTGTGACTATAGGCACAGACTGACTCTCCGCGTTCCTTTGCGAGCTATTTATACCGCGATGTATGTTGTGTTCCAGAAAATTCATGTACAATCGACTCACTGCCAATACTGGCAAGAATGTTCCAAAAACTTGTCGACATACTCAGTATTGCTACTCGCCGCCAGGTGGCGTTAGTGTCTCGAACGTTTTAGAAGTCGATCTAATTTCTCGACGTATTTAGCTAAGCGACTGGCGTAACATTATATTGAAAGCCTGATTTTGTTTTTGAATATATTTTAATAAATGTATTTAAAGGTCGTAGTAACATGAAAAAGTACATAAAAGTTTGTTCGAAATAATATAGTAATATTATAATCTGTCTAGGCAAATTATATTACAGTTTGAAACAAACTTTATGTTAAAACACATTTTCTCCAGTGTAAGCAGCTTAAGATTTCTACTAAGAAAATTGTTATAATATTTCAACACTCAAGATTTTACCTCTTGCAGAATTATGGAGCCGTGAAGATAAAATAAACCGACATAACCCAGAAGTCTTAATTATTTAGGTAAAGTACTATTATTCACTTACATTTTAATTTGTTAAAAGACTTCGAATTGATGTATATCGCATACATCTTATTTCTTACTAACATTATAAATGCGAAAGTTTGAGAGGGTAGATGTATGGATATTTATTACTCTTTCACGCAAAAACTACTGAACGGAACTGAATGAAATTTGGTAAATAGATAGTTGACATTTATGAATATCGGGATCGAATTTCCACGGTAAAACTTTTCCACGCGAACAAAGTTGGGGGCAAAAGCTAGTACTCTATGATTTTCCCGTATTTTTTTCGAATTATATAATAATAATAATATAAATAATAAAAACTTTATTACCAAAAAGCCAAATACAGTTGGTCCATCACAATAAATAGAAAAAACAAAACAAAATCGACATTTTATAAGGAACAATGCTATTTTTTGAGACAGAGTGTACGTCCGTGTCTGTGCTAGTATACACTGTGTTACAGACACAGGCGCCTTCCCTTTACAGTTTTTTTACATTTTTGTGGCAGTTTCTTTAAATATACAACCAAAGTTTAACTTAATACTACAAATTAACTAACTTATATTATAATTTATATTATTAAACTAAAATAAACAAAAAGCAAAGAAAGGATGGATGTATGTGTGGGTGTGATGAGAGTGAATGTGTTGGTGTGGTGTGGGTGATCTGTGGGTGTATGTGCGGGGGTGTGTATGTATGTTTTGTATGTCATCATATAGAATGTTAATAGAATGTTAATAGGCCTTTTTTGTAAAAAATTCTTCAGTTTCATTGTAGGTTAACTTTTGAAGAAAACAACTAACTATAGCTTTAAATTTAAATTTCGGTAAAGAATATATGTTGTAGGTTTCATTAATACTATTATAAAGTCGAGTGCTAAGATACGGATAGCTTCTCCTCCCCAGAGCAATCTTGGCGGTGGCAAGCGGGCATACAGGATCTTTATGCCGTTTAATTTGCTTTAATAATTTTGTGTCATAGGTCAATGATGAGTGTACACGTAGAGTGATGTTTAGTACACAGAGTTGTCGAACAGTAAGTACAGATATATCTTTATAAAGCTGGGTAGTCGAGTATAGGTAAGGTTTGTGAAGCATGACTTTCAAGACAGCTCTTTGGGCCCTCTCAAGGCGAAGTAAATACGTTTTAAATGTACCACCCCAGACACATATACAATAGGTAAGAAGTGACTTAGCCAAGGCAAAATAAACAGTTTTAAGCAGTCGTTCGTCAACTACACTTCTTAGTTTTTTCATGGGAAACAATAGTTTGCGAACACGCGTAACTGTCACGCTGATATGCTTGTGCCAACTTAATGTGTTATCAATGGGCACGCCTAAATATTTAACACAAGAGCTTCTATTTATACTAGGGCAACTGCAAGGAGTTCGTGTTGAGTGACAACTATGGACTCGAATGTCTGGCATACTAGGTTGTGTAGCAGTGTTCGCTGAAAAAGGGACAAAGTGTGTTTTAGAGACATTTAGCGTTAGTAGATTTAATGAAAGCCAATCCATTACTATGGCAAGAGCATTTTCAGCTGCATGGTGAGTAGATTCCCATGTTTTTCCACTCACGATAAGCGCAGTGTCATCTGCATATACAAGTATCTGGCAGTGTGGGATTGACAGCTGACACAATCTATTAACAAACAGAAGAAAAAGGGTAGGCCCCAGTACGCTGCCTTGTGGTACGCCAAAGGTTAGCTTGACATCGTCACTGATGTAGTTGTCTACCTTAACTCGTTGGTAACAGTTTGTGAGATAATCACGGAAGAGGTTTAGAGCGTTATTTCTTATTCCTAGGCTTTCTAAACCACGCAGAAGGATAGGAGTAGAGACCGTGTCAAAGGCCTTGGCTAAATCGAGAAATGTACCTATAGTTTTAGTCTTAGAATCAAGATTATTCACAATTTGGTTTGTCAGTTGAAGAACAGCATCCTCAGTTGATACGCCTTTCCTAAAACCGTATTGATTTGGCGCAAGTATGTTGTTGAATTCAAGATAGCTAAGTAATCTTTTGTTCAGAACCTTCTCCATAATTTTGGACAGTGTGGTGAGTACAGATATAGGCCTATAGTTTTCAACACGGTCACCATCCCCACCCTTGAATACTGGTGTCACTAAAGCCTTTTTAAAAGTGTCAGGGAAAAAACCGTGTAGGATACATAAATTACAAATATGGGTTATTGCTGGAACAAGTACATGTCTGGCAGACTTGATTACAGAGGCTGGTATTCCATCGTGACCTACTGCACAATTCTGTTTTAGTTCTATAATTATATTTTCTATTTCTGAGAAATCGGTTTCAAGTAATACAATTGAGTTACCTTGAGGATTTGTTAAGCTGTCAAATTCAAAGTTACGGCGAGATACACGTTGTACAACCTGCCTAGCAAGATCCGCTCTAACATTTGCAAAATAGTTATTTATAGCATTAACGGAAGACTTTGGATCACTGCACATATTAAGGAGTTCTTCTGACTTGCTTATGGGTGACGTATTTTTGTAGCTAATAGTTTTTATGATATCCCAAGTTGCTTTGGGATTTCCATTTGCCTTCATAAGTTTTTGTTGGTCATGATTGCATTTAATAGTTTTCAATAAATTGTTACAGTAATTCCGATATCTGGAATATATTAGTTTAGCATTGAAGTCTTTAGGATTTTGTATTGCTTTTTTATGGAGTTGATCACGATTTCGCATGCACCTTAGGAGACCCGAAGTCATCCATGGTTTAATAGTCTGCTTTCTGTTAGGAACTTTTTTTAGTGTACTGTTTTGATTGATTGCATCTGATATAATAGAGATCAGTTTTTCCGCACTTTCATTGGGATCTGTACTAGTTATAATACTTGAGTAATCGGAGTTTTCTAAGCAGCTAATAATTTCTGGTAAGTTTAAATGCCGTATCACATTTTTAGGTTTTATAGTATTAAGAGGGCTTCGTTCAGTACAAAACAGGATAGGTGCATGATCTGTAAAATATGAATCTAGGACCAAAGTTGTGGAGGGTCTATCTGTTTTTAAAAATACATGATCTCAGCAGTTTTCAAAGCGAGTGGGGAAAATGTGGGCAGGTAGGAGCCCGTGAAATGCCATTGTATTTAAATATTCTTCAGAGTTAGAGTCATTATTATCTGTTCGAATATTTATATTTAAATCTCCAATCACTACCACTGTTGTTGTTGAGGCTAGAGATTCTAATATATTGTTTAGGGAGCTGAGAAAATTTTCTATATTTTTGACTAAAGGTGACCGGTATATTGCAACAATAGCTGTGTCTAGACCTATCCTCAAGATAAGACAGTTTGCGTCCTGGAGTACCGGTTCACTTAACTTATGAAACAAAACAGAATTCACATAAACCACCACCCCATCATTTTGATTGTTAAATGAGGATCTTGTTGAGGTAAAACCAGTTAGAACAGGAATATCTATCACTTTGCTTAACCAGCACTCCGAGAGGACTACTATGTCACATTTAACATCAATAGAATGTATTAAGACATTAAGACCATCGAAGTTTCGATTTAGGCTTCGGATGTTAACATGCAGTATGTTCAAAGTTGGTTTGGAAGGGTTTATATGCCTCTTGCATTGATCTGGCAAACTCACATACGGTCTTGAGATATTAAATGATTCAACAGAATCAATAAATTTATTTAAGTTATCCTTATCGAATTTATAATTTTAAATAATAATGAACAATATAATATGTTTGTGCTACGGGGTATATCATTTGTGTTAGTAAGTCGTGTAAGTAATATAGTGAATAATTTGATATTTAATGTGTTTATTCTATTTATAATAAGTAGTTTATGATAGTGTTTAGTGTGAATGTTTTGAGTGTGTAATTGCATTTGTGTTGTGTAGTATTTCATAACAAACTTTGTTTCGTACAAGAAATTAAATAAATTATTTTCAAGGTGAACTACATCATAAATCAGTGAGATATTGATAAAAACAGCCTCCAAAAGAAAAGGCTTTGCATGTAAATAATAGATAATTACTAAATATTGACTAATTGTACTATTTAGGTAAACTATACATGTTACTATCAAACAAATATGAGCAGTTACTGTATTACTAAACTTAAAATAATAATATTTTATAATGAGTAAACTGTGAGAAATGACAATGAGATAGTTTGTACAGGATAGTCATTTCTTAGATAAGAGTTTTAGATTTACTGCGGATTCGATTCGAATTTGAGGCTCACCTTCGGCTTTACGCAGAAATATGGAACCACGTGAAGTCCAGCAGTACATGTAACCATTTTCCTTTGCAAACTGCCGAGCTGCATAGAATAATTTCTGTATGTTGGGTGTTAGGGCTTCTGATATGAACACAGGTTTGACAGGTCCGGGTAGACTTAGGTGACCAGTATTTAATTTTCCTTCATGTGGTTTCTTCTTGTTGTAATTCTTAACCCCCTGTATTATTTTGTCCTTTTTTATGACACTGTTTAGCTCAACTATGATGGGTTTACAGCCTTCTTTGTGGGTATGGATTCTGTATATGTCTTTTATATCACAGTCTTGGATATCCACCTGCACAGCTTTCGACAAGGTTTTCACAATCAAGGTGGCATCTTCTTTCGTCTCAAACTTCCTGTCATCTCGCAAGCAGATGGGTACATTTCGTATCTCTAAGGTAGCTGACCTACTTTTACGCTCAAGAACTTCAATTTTTTCTTCTAATTTCTGAATGGTCTTCTTATCTTCTGCTCTAGCTTCTTGTAGGTTTTGGAGTGTTTTTAAAATCAAGTCATATTTATCTGACATAAACTGCAAACTTACTTTGAGTTCTGCGTTGTTTTGCTTGAGTTCAAGAAAGCTTTGGTCTACCTTAGCCGATAAAGATGAGATCAACCCTTTCAGCTCCTTGATGTCGTCATCGCCATGTTTGCGTTTATGTCTAACGCTGACATTTCTGCTACCGCTTCTCTCAGATGCAGTATCCGATTCACATATTATCTCAGGTGTGCACACCACAGAGAGTGTGGAGCCCGACTCAGGGGCAGACGTGGAGGCAGGTGAGATAGGCGGGGGTGAGCGCTGAAGAGGCATGTTGATAGTATTGAGTAGGACGCACCAAATTAGGTACTAGATGTAATCTGAATCTATTGGTATATTTAGATTTCATTTGTTTCAATTCTTTGCTGCGCGCACCAAACCAACTTGATACTTATTATACGATTGATGATAAATCGATTACCAAATCGACGACGCATTGTGTCAAGCCGCGCCTTAAAGAGCATTCAACACTAGCCTATGTGTTATTCCAGGCTGGCAACTATCTACTTACCAAGTTTTATTCGAATCCGTTCAGTGGTTTTTGCGTGAAAGAGTAACAAACATCCATACAACCATCCATACATCTAAACATCCATCCGGTCCTCACAACTTTCACATTTATAATATAAGTGAAAATAGACATTAAAATTGATTTTAAAAAAGGAATAACATCCTCTAACACCTAATAACACCTCAGATATACAGGCTTAATCGTTAAAAACCAAACAGTTTCAATGCTTAAAATCGGTTCTTTATGCAAATAATTATTCATGGAAAAATTAAATTTCGTATCGGCACACCTAAAAATGTTAAGGCTTGGTTAGATACACACATCAAAAGTGTCTAGGGATCAAGCATTTTTATGCGGATTTCTTGAGATTGAGATGTGGCTTTGTAATAAATTGATGATTTTATAAATTTATATGGATCCTTTTTGGTGCATTTCATAATTTGAAACAGGAACTGTTAATCAAATTCGAGTAAAAGATGAAAATCAGCTGTCAATATTTTCCCTATAAAAACATACAACGCATTGAAGACATTATTAGTGCTACTGTTTCCCTACTACTGATTAAAACCAACGTTATTATGGAGCGGCGACGTCATTTAAGCAGGGAAGAAATGCTCAGAGCCGTGGGAATGATAGAAGCTGGTTCCCGGCAACGTACTGTGGCTTTAGCTCTGAATACAAGTCAGAGTGTTATCAGTCGACTTTGGACACGTTACCGAAGCACTGGTACCGTGGCTGAGCGCCATGGAGGACGGTATCGCTGCACCACACGGAGACAAGACCGATACATTCAAATCTTAACTCGAAGAGCTCCAACAATAACCGCCATGATGTTAGCCGTGAGGCTTCATCACTCTTCAGGGAACTTAATTAGCGACCAAACAGTCAGAAACCGCTTGCATGAAGTGAACCTTCATTCCCGAAGACCGCTACGGGTACCACCTATAGCAATGCACAATCGTAGGATTCGATATCAATGGGCTCTTGAACACAGAAATTGGGCAGAAGAACAATGGCGTTTCGTGTGCTTTTTTGATGAGTCTCGTTTTGGTATGAGACCGGATACAAGACGTATACGACACTGGAGAACCCCTGGATGCCAACAGCGATTAAAATCCTGCCAGGAAGTCCATCCTTATAGTGGTGGAACCATCATGGTATGGGCGGGTATTTGGATCGGCGGAAGAACTGAGTTGATTTGGATCAGAGGCAACCTCAACGCTCAAATTTATGCTGAGACGATTGTATCTGACGTCATCGTTCCTCTACAAGTGCAAATCGGTCCCTTATTTCAGTTAATGCATGATAATGCACGACCGCACACCGCAAGAGTTGTAAGACAGACTCTCGCCGCAGCTAACATCAATGTCCTGCTCTGGCCTGCTCAGTCGCCAGACTTGAACCCGATTGAGTATGCATGGGATATGCTACAGAGAAGAGCTCTGCCGAATATGGAGGGTATCCAGTCGCAAGAAGACCTTTTTTTATTGTTGCAACGAACATGGGCGGCCATTCCACAGCGTGATTTGGATGAACTCATTTTGAGTATGCCAAACCGATGTTCTTGTGTTGTTAGTGTTCGCGGTAGAAACACGGATTATTAATTGTTTAAGTTACCCAATAAAATTTTAAAGAAAACTGTTATTTCAGTCTTTTTTTCAAACTTTAATGTTAGTGGTTCAAATGTCAAAAATCCCTTTATTAGGAAAGTGGCAAATTTCTTTATTAATGCAAAGGTGACTTGGTTTATCGTTACTGTGACAAACGAAAACACTTTATTTGATGAATCCTTAAAGAAAATTTTAATTAATATCAATCAGGAGAAAAGTTATTGCAAAAATATATGTTGATCCCTAGACACTTTTGATGTGTGTATTACATAATTGTTTTACAATTAAGTCTCATAAAATTTATCCTTGTAAAATACTCCAAGTTAAGTACCTATAGCGTAAGACAAACTGTGGTAGTTCTAAGTTAATGAAATAAATAATTTATTTATTATTTTATAGTAATAGTTTTTTTTAGTCCAAAGTAGTCAGAAAAAAATAATAATTTCAGAGGTTCAAGACTAAGACCTAATACTAAAATGTGTGAAAGTGGAGTGATGGAATTAAACCCTAACATTTTAAAGTAAGGTTATTTAAACCTCAGAGACCAACACTAGGCTAATTGAAATGTTTAATAATACATTTTAAAAACGTGTATGTAATGTTTTCTGTATTTTTTTTCCATTGGTCTAACCACATAGCATTAAGGCTCGTACGATATTATTTACATTTTCTAGGTGCAAACATTGTGTGAAGGTGTGTTCACAAATAAACTTTTTTTTTAAATTACCGGCTCGCGTTAGACCACCATCTCATCTGAAGTTAAGCGATTAAGTGGTCGAAGATGAACATACGAACCTCATATAAATACAAAAAGGTACCTACTTACCCAAATGACTTCAAAAAGTTGAAGATCAAAACTGCAAACAGGTAAAATGTGACCGTAAACCCTTATCTCCACGGTACAGACTGACCATAATAAGGGCGACCCAATTAGGCCTAAAATGTCATCAAGATAAAACAAAACACAAGTCCCTAACAAGTAGTAAATTGGACAAAAAATTCTCTCAGTCGAAGTTTAAGGCTTTGTACAGAGTGAACACCAGATACTATGGCGGTAGCGGACGCGATTAACTTACAGTGTATTGCGTGTGGTAGTACTTTATTAGATTTAATTACTTCTATACTTTTTTGTTGTTTTGAATGCAAATGTGTTATTTTGAAAATAACATTTTTATTTATTTAACGATACATTTAATATCCATTACCTTGCGTGTTCAATACAAAAATGCTCTCAGGGCGCTGTTGCGACTGCCACGATATTGCAGTGCATCAGTAATATTTCCACAAGCCAGAATAGACAGCTTTGCAGCTGTAATACGCTAAAAGAATGCGTCTCTTCTGGCCAGACTGAGGAACACTCACAACAGCCTTCGCATATTCGCATAGCTGACAGGCATGATGAAAGCCCTATTATCAAGCATCTCATAGAGAGCACCCTGTCAGGTGTACAATACAAGTACTAACGTAGTTTGTAAGTAAATTTTCTATACTAACTAACTTTTATAATTTATTGTAAGTCTTTTCTGTAATAGAATATAAGTACTAACATAGTATGTAAGTTAAAGACAAAATGTCTCAAGTTTTCACTACCTAATGTACCACAAGCTGGACTCAATTTGATATTTGACGACAAACAAAAAGATCTTATTACTGAAACGGCATTTTTGAGTGTAACTATTGATTCAAGGTTGCAATGGGGCCCTCACATTAGAACTCTTTCAGGTAAAGTAAGCCAAGCTGCATATGCAGTAAGAATAATTAAGCAATTGACTGATATAGCGACAGCTCGGTTAGTTTATTTTGCTTATTTCCACAGTATTATGTCTTATAGTATACTAATGTGGGGATCCGCAGCTGACGTAGATTCAATCTTCATACTACAAAAAACTTTTTAGCAAAAAATAGAACCGACTTCCATATAAAAACACTACAAAGGCAAAAATAACTTTAATTTCGGAAGGCGTTGTCAAAAACGAAAATATATACAAAACTAAAGACACCGCCTTCCGAAATTAATGTTATTTTTGCCTAGTGTTTTTATATGGAAGTCGGTTCTATTTTTTGCTAAAAAGTTTTTTTTCACGCTTTTTAGTGAGTCGGTTTGTAATTTATCTAGTTACAAAAGCCAAAATGTCAACTACTTATCACCTTTAATAAAATATTGCTTTTCCCGGTGCAGAGCCCTTAATTTTTGAGGAGTTCTCCTGGTACATCACCATCAGCTCTACTTCACCATATGCATTGTGACGAGCATAAAGTGCTTAACATCCATATTCATGTAATCTAATCGCAATCAACGAAATATTTATTATTGAGTAGTTTCGGTGGCCATCTGGGGTTCAAGACGAATTGTAAACCTCCTTTTTTTGAAGTCGGTTAAAAAGAGGGCAATCCGGGGAATATAATATAAAATGGGTCCCCGCGAGAAATTATAAGTAAATATACTGACTCTGCCTTCTCTTTATACATTAGAAAGCATATTGTATGTACGCAAAAACATGGACTTTTTAAGATTAGAGCGATCTCCATACAATAAACACGCGCAATAAACATGAAATTGTTAGGTATACCGAAAAGGTGATAAGCCAAGACATTCCTTATAAATCACATACGCTTTTATATAAAGTTGCCGAAGTATGTGACAGAACTTAGCGAGGGAAAGTTTAAAACCCATATTAAATGTGTCCTTTTGAAAAAAGCATATTATAAGATTAAGGACTACGTTGAAGATAAGACTGCTTGGCAATTAATGATTCCTTCTGCACATGTGGCTTCCCTGGCTTATTGTGACTGCGTTATTGTGTAAAGCTCTATTAACAACTACACTTTTTGTATGTGTGCTTTTTGTTGTTATTTTTATTTTATTTTACTTGTACATAATTTTTTATATGTCATTTGCTTTACTTTATTTGCAGTCAAGAAAATTTAGCACTAAAGGTCCGGCCATGGTGGGCAGTTTGCGCAAATATATTAATCATAATAACAGACATCCATAATGTCTGTTACGCTTTCACGCAAAAATTTCGCTTATTTCGCTTTCGCATTTATTATATTATGATTAATATATTTGCGCAAACTGCCCACCATGGCCGGACCTTTAGTGCTAAATTTTCTTGAGCTCCGTTGGCTCACAAAAAAGAAACGTAATAGCGAAATAATCTTGGACCCCCAACAACAATCGCGACATACGGAGTAAAAAGGTATCGAACTGTGAAAAAGAGGTCAGTGAAATAGGTAACTTATTATTTTCAGCTCAGCTGTTTATTTACTGAAAAAACAATGTGCTAACGAAAAACTTAGTTTTTGGTAAATAACAACTTATAATTACGTATTACCTACCCTGATTTTGTATATACATATTTTTTGGACAGACAGTTTGTATTTTACGAGTTATGTACTGCGTAACTATATGTAAATAGTTCGAGGTTAGAACTATCTGCGTATTTATTTCTCCTTGTCTGTTAAATGCATACAGAGGCTGTCTGTATATTATCGAAAAATATTGCGTCGCAGCACAGCAGTCGACGAGTCTCGTTATCTTCTGATGATGCTCCGTGGAGGAGTGAAACACGTATCAAGTGTAGTTTGCTTGCATCTGGTATGTTTTCTATTGCATCGCTTCTGCATGTGCATATATTTGCTGGCGGGAGGGCGGTGCTGCTTACTGTATGCAAGTTTGATAATGTAGTTATTGGCGATAGATGTTTTTCGGAAGCATTAGTTTGCTATGGATTTCCGCAAAGTAACGCCTGATTCCATTCAGTATGTAAAATATTTTTTACGGTATGTATTTATATATTTTATTTATTTATAACCTTAGTAGGGTTTAAAATTGACTAAATGATGAATGCCAAGGCCTTTCTAAGGTAATGATCATTTCGTTTATTAAGACAGAAATATATAGTTTATTCCTGTTCCCCATAATTTTCGTCAGTGTATCCGCACTTCAGTTTTGCGACATAAGCGCCCTGTCATGGTGATTATTTCCAAATCTGCCGACGAAATCGGCTGATAGTGCCTCTTTGGCGTATAATCCCTGCTAATACCTTCAAAGCGTCGCCTTGAGTGCGTTTCCATGCACGTCATAGATAATACCTACCTTTTTACACTACGTATTTGCTGTGACTTTTGGCTGGATATTTGTATCTTTTATTTGTTCTTTGAAATCAGTATCTCAGTGCTTAGTCATTTCTCTAGATGACCTTGGGCTCTAATTTATATGTGGTCGGTGCCAATTTGAGGCAGAAAATACATTGTGTCAGTTTATTCATCTTGGCTTTTGGGTTCGGCTAAAGTCTAACCTGATGCAGCTGAATATTAGTGTTTTACATAGTTGGAAAAGGCTAAGCAAATGATGATGAAATGAAATGAAATATTTATTTTGTAAATCTATATATATAACGAGTAACGGAAAGGGTATATACATACCAAGGGCACAGATTCTTTGGGGCTCATCCCGAAAAAAAAACATCTTAACCTCTCAAGGACAGCCATTATTTACATCAACCATCCGTCAAGCACCGCGGGCGGGCTCTTATCGTATGCCAGCGGGGCTCAACTAATACTTGTTTACTGGCACGTTTTTGTGCCGCTGGGGCTCTATAGGTTAATATAAACCTTATCGTACAATATTTAACATGACTAAATAGATACATAACAGTACAGATATTAATAATTAAAAAAAAAACAAGGTTTAGGCGTCTTCTGGCTGCAACCACACTGGTTGTAAAAGCTTCTGCTCTCTTATAGGGCGACATGTAGGCTACTTTTATTTTTTTAATTTCCATGGAATCTAAACAACTATTACGCGAACGAACTTGTGGGCTTATCTTGTTTCGAAATAGGCACCTAATGTCGGGGGGCTCTGGGGCTTCATTGTCAGCCAGTGACAATGATTAAAACTGACAATCAAATTATAATAAAATCATCATAAAAACATTCACTTTAAGGAAATGAAGCGAAATATTAATTTAATAATTCAGTCATTTACTTTGGTTAAACCAGAATTCAATAACAAAAACATCCCATGATTAAATAAAACAACTTTCAGAGTAATTCGGAAACAATTTTGGTCGCCACAAAAACTATGTCATAATACGATATTAAATAATGAAGGAGATTCTCGATTCTTATTATTTATCGATTTTGTAAATAAACCTCAACAGTCACATTATGAAACCATATTCATACGTTATCTTTTCCTCTTGAGGAAAAAAACAAAGAGAGGAAAGGAATATATTCCAATAAGTTTACATATTATATAGTACCTACTAGCCGTGCCCCGCGGTTTCACCCGCATTCATATGAGTAAAACACCAAAATCCATTATAATCGGTTGAGTGGATTAGATTTCTCATACAAACTTTCATCCCCTATTTCAACCCTTTAGGGTTAAATTTTCGAAAAAAAAAATTGCTTATGTTTAACCTGGGGTTTTCAACTATTGTTATTCCAAATTCTCCAAATTGCGCAATAAAACTTAAAACAAGTTTTAGTGACAAAAAATTCTTAGAACTTAAAACGGATTATTTACCATGTATATTTATTGTTTTAAGTAATTATAATTTAACACTATTAGAAGCGCCATAATCACGGATGAACTGAAGTTACTGCAAGTGGATAGGGATACTATACCATGTCAGTGTAAACACTTATTAAAAAATTCCTAAAATTTTTCATTTGTATTTATACATCATAAAAAAATCTGTATTCCAAATTATAGCGGAAATACAAAAAAAATGCTACAACAAATTGCTCATTGTTCACAGTGCAGATTGTAAATGCAACCTTGGAATGAGGTGCATGGGACCGGTCCATAAAGGGATACTTGGGGCAGGAGAGGTCTAGCAACCACCGCCCCCTTTACCAACCCGAGGTGGCGTGTATTGTTCCACGAGCGTCCCTCTTAGAATAGGTTGGACGAGTCAAACCTTACTCTCCCCGCTTCACACGACGGTACCAGTTGTCAACTGCCTTGAAGCATAGGTACTTAAGTTCTCCTGTAGTAGGTACCCACGGACCAGAAAACACGTAGTAGATTTAGTCAGTGAGAGTCTGCCCCCTTCGCCCACCCCAGGGTGCCTTACGGGGTAGCGGGAAAGTTCTAACGAGATACCGCGGCCCCGGAACGCAAGGGAGGGGGACGTGGGGGACGTCCATGAGGATTTCCACCACGAGAAAAAACAAAAATGAGGACGCATAATATGATGATTGAAATACCTTCTTCATTGATTACACAAGCCTTTTACCTTAACAAAGACTATTCAAAAAACTTTTAGGCCTCCGACCTTTCCAATCAAACAAATAAAAGAATCTTCAGTGTAATCAATAAATTTTCTTGTTCTACGTAGATTCGTAAATGTCAAACAAGTCCCAAATCAACGAAGTAAATGTTTTAAAGAGCTTAGGTAAGAACCAATTAATATTATTGTTGGAAACAATGTAATATGTTATACATTAGTAAGTTTGTATTGGCAACACTGCCATTCAAGTAATTTCTAGAACCTTTTTGTTTAGAGTCTATGCGTCTCACGTCTGTAAAAAAATTGTCTATGTTATGTACTTGTACTTGTAATGGTGACTGAGCAAGTGTGCAAATTAAAAGGATCAAACAGAAGAAATACTTTTTATTCAATATTCTACAATTATATTAATTAACTTTTGTGAACCAAATTGTAGGTAAGATGTTATATAAACTTAAACGATGAAACATAATAATTGGAACAACAAATTAAAAAAATTTGACCAAGTGCGAGTCAGACTCGCCCATGAAGGGTTCCGTAGTAACTACACCAAAAGTGTTTGTATGCATTACAAAGTTATATTTGCGGTTTTAGAAAATATGTTTTATCTCAAAATATGCTGACGCGGTCTCTTTCAAACTAATTTTCGTTGAAAGTTTACATTAAGATCTACAATATATTTTATTTAAAAATTTTAACTCCATTATTATAGAAGTTAGAGGGAAAGGGGGTCACACATTTTACCAATTTGGAAGCGTATATCTTTTAAACGATTGATTTTATGAAAAAGTTGTTTTAGAAATTTCAATATCATTTTTAAAGACAGACAAGTCTATATATGTATCATTTTTAAAGATAGATACCACAAACGCATAGGTTTAATGAAAAAAAAAAATTGGTTTCAGTTTCATGTATGGAGAGCCCTCCTTAATTTTAAATATTTTTTTCGTAAAATCGAAAAGCGATTTACAGAATACATCTACCTACCAAGTTTCACATGTGTAGTCCTAATAGTTTACATACGGACGGACGGACAGACAGACAGACAGACAAACAGACAGTCATGATGAAATTATAAGGGTTCTGTTTTTTGCCATTTGGCTACGGAACCCTAAAAAGATAAGTTAGATTAAGTAATTAGCCCCTGGATCCCCTTAAATTGTATTTGCTAAGCCCAACAGTCTCCTCCTTTTTTTAATAAGAAGAACTAGCAATGTGGGTAGAATTAACATTACTAGCAAACTTATCATCCCCTCCAACTAAGGTACATATGCTTCTGTCTGGATTGGGTTCATAGCAATAGTGCAATGAGTGGGGTTTGAACCCACGACCTCTCGATCACAAAGCCCACACCTTAACCATTAAGCTATTGATACTTATTTTTTTTAATATTATGGTAAGCAAAGATTTTGGCATACGATAAAATTTCAGATGAATAGATGTTTTTTAGGAGCTCTTGGCTAATTTACAATAGCCGCTTGAATTAATCTTCAAGAATAATCAGTTCTTGTGCAGGTTGGACTATAGATCAGTGACTTGGATCAATTTTAATATAACTTTCACAGGCTTGCTTTTCATTCTGAAATTCCTTCAGGATCAGGGTTTTGCGTGGACAAAACTATGTAGGTGATATCAACTCCTAAGTACACTAAGTCGCAATATTGGCACGCGATTGTCAGTTAGGGTTGTGGGAATGTTGTAAAGAGATACCGTGGCTTAACGCAAGGGCAAATAAAGAAACCCGATCCTTTGTGGGTGGAACCCAGAGCGGAAGAAGTCATTATGATTTTCCACGAAAATGAAACATAAGACTCGCAAATATGAATTGTTCCTTAGTAACTATTAGGCGATCAGAATCTATAACACAGTCCCTTTGTATCATAACCAAGCCTCAAACAAAGTTTTAATGCTTGCCATCAAGTTTTCTACCATAACCTCATTCTATATCTTAACCACCTAACAAAGACCCATGCAAGTCAGAACGTCAACTTTAGATCTACGTGTGTAAGGTTTATTTTTCAATGGCTGTATGGTTGTGTTATAGTGGTCCTTGTCATGATACCAGACTAAGTTAGCACTGTGCTGTTCACTTGTGTTCGTACTACTGTCCGCAGTAACTCCTTAATTAGGTCAAGAAATGTAAGGGAAGCGAGTGTTCTCTAAGATGGGGTGACAATATTTTTTGTGAAGAAGTTTTTCTACCCGTGAATCTTTTTAGGGTTACGTAGACGAATAGCAAAAAGTAACCTTATAGATTCGTTAAGTCTGCTGTTCATCCGTATGTCACAGCAATTTTATTACGAAACTATTAAGACTACAGAGTTGAAACTTCGTAGGTATTGTAGTTATTAATGTATTCTGTAAACCGCTTTACGATTTTATGAAAAATAATATTAAGTTAGTTCCAGTTCCACGTTTGGTATGCTAGGTGTGAACACCTGTAACTCTTAAAACAATAAAGTAAAAAATCTAAATATATGCCGTAGATTTAAATGAAAACTGTCAATGAAAATTAGTTTGAAAGAGATACAGTAGTTTTTGAGATATAACTTTGTCGTTCATACAAACATTAAGAAAAATAAAGTTATTTCGCGTAGCTACTACGAAACCTTTCACGAGCGAGCCTGCATCGACTCGCACTTGGCCAATTTTTTTCAATTTTCATTTTTATCTTTTTATTTAAGCTTGGGTCGATGTTTCTTAACTGACTACACAGAGTAGTAACGTCGAAACAAAGTCAGAGATCAATAATTTGTAAATGCGCGCCCTATATAGGAAAAAATATTACTACCGTGGATCACCATACGCGTTAACGCTACACGATATTTTGTTTGTAGGTAATGAAAATATATAGCGAAGGAGGAGACGGAACACGTGGGGGAGAAAAAACTCTCTTCCTCACGCCCAAGCTGCCGCAGAAGACGCCCCGGGCGTCGGGGATCGCGTGTCGATCTTCGGCCACCGTAGTAGGCGCGGGCTTGCAGTCGGCGAGCAGGGGTAGCTCACCATCTGGTAAGGACCAGCCACGGGTCCGTAGCGGGTCGTGTTCCACGCGCGCCTCAAATAGACGTCGACACTATTGACGGGGCCCCATAGGACCATTGCCTACGGGGGTTGCGGGATTGTTCTAATGAGATACCGCGGACTCGGAACTTATGGGCAGCTGAAGGAACAGGGTGGGTTTTTAGTCGGTAGAAGTCTGACACTCACTTTCGTTCCACCCAGAGCGGGAGAAGTAATTCGATGATTTTCCCACCCAGAAACAAAAAGGTAATGAAAATTCAAGCAGCATGTTTTAAACGTTATTAATATTCAGCATCTAAGATTGCTAAGTAAATATTAAAAAACAAACACAAGTGATATTACACGTCACTCGTACACTTTCTGTGATCGGTAGCTCTCCTGGGAAACCTAGGAAACAAAATATTATATCTCGATCGTGTCTGCTTTCTGTGTAGAGAAACCGGCAGTATTAGAAAATGTTATGAATATAATATCAGCTAAGAAATTATATTATTTTGGATATACTTTTCTCTTTACTAGACTCTATAATAAATTAATAAAATGACTATTATCTACTTAGCCGTTTCCTAACTAAGTCGGGATCAATTTCAGTCTAACCGGGTACAGCTGGGTATTAGTGTTTTACATGGAGCAATTTCTATCTGACCTCCATAACTCAGTAGATGAGTATAGTGATTTAAATAGTAAAGATATACGGTCGTCAGAACATTTGACGGACGCGGTCGCCTTACAAAACACACTAACGCCATCTATTATAACAAAGATGTCAAGTAACCTTGTAAGAGCGGGGTGTGGTATTTTTCGAGGTACAAAGAAATTAAAAAAAAAAAACCTTTTATTTTTCGAAATTTATATTTGTTGTACATAAAAATACATTTTAATTTGCTTTTAACAAACAATAAAAATTCATTTTGTACATAATTTAATCTTATAGTAATACTATTACTTTTTTTTTTTTATTATTACCGATGGGCCCACTCTTGACCTCGATCTCGCCTGATGGTAAGCGATAGATGAGGTCTAAGATGGGACGAGCGAGCCCAGAAGATGCCTATTTACTCTTGCTTTAAAGGCTGAAAGGTCATAAGTGGCAGGGAACACAGAAGCCGGCAGAGAATTCCACATTCCTTGGCTGTGCGCACAATAAATGTGGAAGAGAAGCGCTTGGTACGACAAGACGGTATATTAACCAAGTGTGGGTGGTACTTACGTAAATCTTTTCATTTCATCGGCTATAACGCGCGCCGCTGCAAAGTTATGTAGCACTTTTATGCGGTTTCGCGTCGTCTTGGCCAAAGCTTGAGACAAATAAGAAAGAAAATTGTTTTAAATAATGTTAGAAATTGATTTAATGATATATTTTTAACTTACCGGTGATATGAAGTGTTATAACTTTTTTTATTGTGCTTTTTGTCGTATTTCACGCAACCCTTCACGACACAACTCGGCATTTTTGCTTGTAAAACTTACGACCGCTCCCGAAGATAGCCGATCGCGTTCTAGTTCACTTCGATAAAGGGAAGACCACTTTGAGACCAAGTTCGAGGCGTCATTATAACATGCGGTCCACCTAGTCCTTACGCAGTAATATATATGTCAATGGTGATACTCCTTGGCCAGACCGGTATCAGATGTTTTGGCGTCTAGTAAGAAGCAGTTGGATATCTTTGACGCCCTTGACGACTGTCATAGATATACAAATGTCGGCTGGGACTAACGGCTAAAAACGTGCTTTGCAAGGCAGGGAGGAATCTCGGTATGAAAGGATGGTAACCAATCCACAGAGCGACCTTGGCAAGGGTTCCTTAACCTTGGAGGCCGACCCGTGCGGCTGTTTTTATTTAGCCACGATCTCATAAAATTAATAAAATCATAATTTTAGAATTATAACTATAAATTGAACTGTATACAAAGTGTAACGGAAAGCCCATGACTTACTTGACTTAATGTTCTATGACCCCTAGCTAGATGAGACAGAGGGCGTCTACAATCGTCCTCCATCTCGATCGGTCTTGAGCTTCTCGTTTCACTTCGCTCCACGTCATCCAGATGCCAGGTTTGTCGGGGACGGCCACGCTTCCTTTTTCCTTGAGAATTCCAATCCATCGCCTGTTTAAGTATGTGATCGGAATCCCTCCAAATCGTGTGGCCGATCCATTTCCACTTGCGACGCTTGATCTGGCGGTCGATCGGGCTCTCATGGCATCTTCCCAGCAGTTCCTCGTTGGAAATGGTTTCGGTCCAGTAAATTCCAAGAATGCGACGGAGACAGCGGTGGACGATGAGACTAGGAGTTGGCGTGAGATGTTCTTTGTTACCTACGGAAACGCCATAACATGAAAAGCCCATATCTATCCAAGAGGGGTGAAGACAACATCTGGTATGGAGTCTCTATGCAAAGTTTCAGCTCAAAATAAGTGACTCAAAGGTTTGATACCAAATTATCGGTTTCATAATTATGTTTCGAATGAATACCAATCATTACAAACGAGTTACATCACTATGAGGGTCATCACTTTCCACGTCACTTGCCAATAAAATTATAATTCTCTTCGTTCTTCTTAATTTGAAAAATTCGATCTCTGGTATGAATGTATTGAAATTTCTAATAAGTTCCACACATCTAGCCATAGAATTACCCCTTGCCGTATCGTTTGTTATCAACCAAAGAATCCGGGCACTTGATATGTGTAATATATACTCTGTAAGTTACACGTTGTATAAGAATAAAATGGTTCCCAGACCCACGTATGTAACAAGTATGTAAAAATTAGATTAGGGGGCCAGGTGACCTGACTTAAAAGTTGTGAAAAACTTTAAAAGTGTCGGTAGTTTTGGTCAATAATCTTTCTTGTAATTTATGGGGAGAAAAATAAATAAATTCCATTCTCATAAAGAAGATTCTGTCTGCCAAAACAAGGAAAAAAAACAAAGATATTTCATTTTCGAGTGCTCCCAAAGTGTGGCTTCCAAACTTTATTTTAAGCCATCGCTCAGTCAAGTCAGATTAAAGATGAACGTGAAGCCAAACGAAGATAAAGTTTTTCATTTCTCATATAATAGGAAGTTTTAGAAATCCTCTTCATCTCTTGATCCCTTGATCGAGAACCACTATCATTTATATGGGAATAAAAACGATGAACTTAAAGACACAATGTTCATTTATAGCTTGGAAGAGAAATGTCCGCAGTGCTCTTTGGTGTAAAAATATATCAAGTTTCTACCTATAAAAAAATATGTGTTATTTTATTTTTATGTACACACAGTAAAATACATTAGGATACAACATAATTATAATATTTGAGTACAAAGGTACTGTTTATTTCTTAAGAAATTTCTTCCAGCAGACCTGCGAAAGGAGAAGTGAAAATCAAATGTAGTAAGTATGTGAGAACAAGAAGAGAAATAAATATGAATATGTGAAGTCTAAAACTAAAATATTAAATATGCAATAAAAATAACATATACTTAAATAAATACATACTGTTAGAATATATAAACATATTATACAGGGTGTCCCGTAAATAATGGATCAAACGTAACGGGTAGGTAGCTTACCTAATTTCCAACAACTAATTTGAATATTAAAAAAAACCATTACAGTAACCAAGATATTAACTTTTTTTCGAATTTTACCATTTTGTCTTCCAGAATTAAGTTTTTTTAATGCTGTTGCTGCAAATGATGACATTTTTAGGTATGATTTTTATTTAACATTTCTGAATAGCTTACTAATGTTATAAGGTACCATTTTTTTGAATACCGTTTTATTTGCCTTAGAAAAAAAAACTTGAGTTAAAAAGTTTTTTCTTTACGATGTTAGGACCAAAATTGAAAAAATACTCCTGTAAAAAAAATGTATGACACCGAAGACGACCATTATTTTAAAAACTTGTACATTTAATAAGGTTTGCAAATTCGTATAAAACTTACGTCTAGTCCTTATCGTTACAAAGATATTGCTATGAATGTGATGAAGAAGACAGAAAATAAATTAAATTGGTACTATTCCATTTTTTCCTTTTCGTTATGGCTTATGCTTGAATGCTTGTAATCGAGGCAGGTAGTTAAGCGGCTAGCATAGTTCCGACCCGATGACGTCATCTGTTCGGAATTTGGGATCGCTACCTGTGGCGGAGTTGCACCTCAGTCAGTGTGAAGGGGATAGATAGCGCCGCTTTTGTATTTTTGTAAATTGGTATGAAGTTGTACATTCTAGTCCTTGTCGTTACAAAGATAATTGCTATGAATCTGAGATGTGCTCCAAATCAACGTTAATAAAAAAAATAAAAAAGTGTGTACATTTAAACTTTTTTCTTTAAAATGTGTAACTGTAGTATTTCAGAGGTAATGTTCATTGAATTATTGAGGCGTATGAAAAGAATTAGGAGGCCGTACTAAAAAAAACAGTTAGTTCAAATAAATCGTTTTATTTGGTTTTTACAATAAATGTTCGAATTGCCAAACGACTTGGCGATCCTACGGACTCCGAAAACATTCGTTTGTGTGTGCTTGTACGTGTGTGCAGTAGCGCTGAAACCTTATTCAGCCCAATGCCTCGTTATGAGTACACGCCACGGCAATACGCCGTAATGCATTTTATCTACGGAGAAGCAAGAGGTAATGCCAGGGCGGCTGCAAGATTGTACCGTGAAAGATACCCGAACCTGGTTCGTTATCCCGATTATCGCGTCTTTATTAGAGTGCATAACGCGCTTCTTGAGGGCAGAATTCTTGGCACCGGATTTGGTGGTACCAGTGAAGGACGACCGCGACAAGTTAATAAGCGTAAGCTATTCAGAAATGTTAAATAAAAATCATACCTAAAAATGTCATCATTTGCAGCAACAGCATTAAAAAAAACTTAATTCTGGAAGACAAAATGGTAAAATTCGAAAAAAAAAATTAATATCTTGGTTACCGTAACGGTTTTTTTTTAATATTCAAATTAGTTGTTGGAAATTAGGTAAGCTACCTACCCGTTACGTTTGATCCATTATTTACGGGACACCCTGTATAAATATATATATCAATTATTAACACAGTTAAGAGGAAAGGTAATGCTCTGTACCATGTAAATCTGTGTTATGTAAGAATCGGCCGACATTCAAATCGCATGCAGCTAGGTACGCAATATTTGACATGTATTGACTGCCTATCTGACACCCATAACTCAGTTACTGGATGTCATGATATTTTAGGTAAGACTGGTGTCACACTGTCACGCTTTTTCTAGCATTACGTCACAGTTACTTTTAAAAAGAGAATTAGCAATGTGAGTAGAATTCACATTTCTTGCAACCTTGTTTACCTCTCCAACTCAGCTAAAATATTTGTGCTTGTGTTTGGAGTCGGTTAACGGCAATAGTGTGATCAGTGGAGTTTTACAAACAACTTCTCGATCACAAGTCCCATAATTAACCGACATTATATAATCACAGACCTTATCCATTACGCTATCGACGATTATAAAAGGTGTAACAATTTAAGTGCAATACCTCAGAACCCCAATTAGAATATTAAATTATAAGTCAAAAACAACATCCCTAACTTAATAAATTGAAACCAAATCTAGGCATTTTTTATAAATTAGTTATCCTTATTAATCGCAAAACGTACGTGCGTCATACAGTATCCTTACACAGACTCATATACTCATGCAATGTTAGCGGCCGACACGCACACAAGCGCATTGAAATTGTATTCATTTGTCATGATACTGTGTTTCCATTATTTACAGGCTTATGACTACCCGTAACCGCAGGAATCTCGATATGTTTACATAGTCACCCATCCCCGAACCTACCTCGGCGAGCGTTGCTTACTCCTGACTTTCGATCTGCCTGACTATTTTAGTTAGCCACGAGCTCCTCATAATCGTTTATATCAGTGCTTATAACAATTTTATTTACATTTAATTTTATCCGGAAAATTTCATGCAAGTTTGGTATCCCTAATCACAGCTACTTCTTGATATTTGTCGACACTTCCTTTTGAGTTTTATTGCTGAATGAATGAACTGAAACTGCAGTAAAGGGTTGCTTTTATTACAGTTACAGCCGCAGTCGCTTCGGTCGAAAACTTCAGGAGTTGCGGACGTAATATGATTACGTGGTTAGGGTGAATTATTACTATTAAGCAAATGTTTGTTTTTGATGTTGTTTGTGCAGTTCCGAGGTATTATTGTCATTCATTTGGGTGTTTGTTATAACACGAACTACTAAAATAAATTACATAAAAGTTAACTATGATTTGAAGTTTAGGAATAAAATATTTACGTTACATGGTGCACAAAAAAGCGACTCGTACGCACAAAGCATTTAAAGAGACAACATTTGCTGATAAGTCCCACATAAAGCTTCCAATCTATAAAAACAGCTTACTATAAAAAATCATCCAAATTAAATTGATACATAGCCCCGCTATTTACCCACATTCTCAACCCGTCCGCCCCAACAAATAGCCAGCAGTAGCCAACTTAAATATTAAAGCTAAACTAATAGTAGGCATTGACACGCTCCATGGCAGGTTGCCAAACCGTACGCTGATAAGTTCAAATAAACGCCTTCGTTACTATGAACATTAAACAAAGAGTATAGAGAAATGGAATGCTGACAGGATAACGAGACTATATTTCATTTTATTGTTATTTTCACTCTCTATTTTATCACTCATGTCTGTCAAAAATCAGCAAAAAAAAAAAACAAATAATAGTTGATTTACACGACTATTTTATATGTATAATATTATATTATTCTCATATGACAACCCGTAACAAAAAGGTGAAAAGAGACGGTGTACGGTTAGCGCAGTGGATTAGATTTGAATAACATGGACAATGATTTCAATGAACTGCACATAGGTTTGCTGGGTCTGCCTGTTTTTGTTTGAGTTTATGTGTAAATAAATGCCCAAATCTAAGATACAGTACTTAGTATTCCCAGAGTAAATCAACGTTTTAAAAAAAAAAACTATTATAATTGATATATGGCTGTGCTTTCCATATATGTACCTACTATAATACATTTTGCAACAATCCTTTACTATTTAGCTCTAAAAAAATAAATAATACATATCATTGGTCGTTTGCGTCATATCTTATGGATTAAATCCATATGACTTTCATATTAAATGAATGCTAATGGAAACACGTTTTGTTTCCGCACGCATGAACACTCCATTTCCTCATATTCCGCGTCTGAGCATCAACAGCCCGGGGCTAATGTGCCACTAGCTACTTTAATTGCCAGTTTATAACATCGTTCTCTTTAGTAGAATTCAGACTATTAAGCTGATGAGGAAAATAAGAAATTAGTGACTACGACAGTAGTAAATTTCATGACGCTCATGAAAAAGATGTTAGATGCTCTAAGACTGAACATTTTGTCAGCGATAGCGATCGTCAAAACATCAAAAAAGTATGAGATTGACAACGCTACATCACGTGATCATCGCTTTATTTTTTCTTGGTTGCAGGAATATTCTAACGTGATACCGTGGCCCCGGAACGGCAACTAAAAAATAGGGTAGATTTTTAGTCAATCACGTGTGTTTATAGATTTGCAATTGGTCTAGGGACTCTGCTACCTTAAAAACAGTGATGTTTTGTGTAAAAAGTAAAAACCTCAATTAAATAAATAAATACTCATAGAAGATTGATGTAATTTAGTCTAAATTAACATTACAAAGCCATAATTATTTAGTGATGATTCTGCCAGATGTTCATTCATTGGCCGCTCGTTTTCACTATCGAACAATAATAACTGAAAAATGTCACCATTTAAAATATTTGCGAAGTATACCGAGACCACGCTCATTTTTCCAAAGAAGTAAGTTTTGACTTTTAGGGCTGTAACTATTCTTCTGGGTGTACCCAAAAACTTCGATTGTTAATTCGAACATAATATTAAATTTTACTTATAATCCAAATTATTTTAATTCCCATAGGTCTCGATGGGCACTTATAAAACGTTGGAAGTTAGTGCACACTTCAATTTGGTTATTGCTATGGAGAAAAACCGGCAAAAACTCTAACGGTTACTATTTTATCGATATTCGAAGTCCGAATGTTTTATGTTAATATTATTATACCTTACCTTAGTAATAAATAGTATTCTGATTTTAATTGAAATCTTTAACCAGATATATATCATTTTAACAGAAGCCATAGCTATTTTCATTTCTAAGTAAATTTGAAAATGATCCAGTTCTCGAGAACCAAGAACATTAAATATTTACAATCCTGACGTTAAATTTCCTTTTTCATGGAATAACTGTCTATGTAAAGTGAACAACGTTAAACAGAACTTGAAAATGTTTTATAGCAGAACAAATATGTATATATAAATCAAATATAAATGTCTGTCTGGTGATTAAAACTATGTTCTATCAAGATCTTATAGTTATTTACACGATTGTTGGTAACAACGATATTAAAACACAAACTTTTTTAAAGTGGTTTGTCATTCTTTTGGTTTTTCCCTGAATAACTGAACCGATTTAAATAAAAATTTCACAGAAAGATCGTGGAAGTTATAAGGCAAAATTTAGGCTATACTTTTTATCTATCTTTTTGTGCTGTATTGTAATAATGCCTACCTACCAATATTTTAAATTTTAGTGTAGTTATAGTTAAAAATTTCAAGACAATGTTAAAATTGCTCAGGAAATAAATGAAATGAAATATCCCGAAAATCCCACGGGATTTGAATTTACGTGCAAAAAAGTCTAGGGCACATATAAATGATATTATGAAACTGTTACTTGTAACTAACCATTATTTGATTAGGAATAGCTTCTTAAGTTGTTTGTCTTATCAAACTGATTGAAGTTAAAGTCTTTCTAATCGCATACCATTCATCTCAATTCTCGGCATCTCCTTACCTCGAGCGTCAATCGAAGATACTATTCTAAAAAAGATTGATAAAGAATACTCATACAAAATCAGTACTTAGGGCTCTTTACCCAGAATGTCACCAACGGATTATTATTATTAAGCCTCCGGTCTGTCAGTGCGTCATATCGTTTATCTGTAGGTACATCTGTCTGCCACTGGAATGTATTTATTTATTATATACTTTATTGTACACCTTACAATACGTTTAAGCATACAAATAATAAAACTAGTGTACAATGGGTATTCTTATCGCACAGGGCAAACTCTTACAGACAACCTTTGGATGGACAGAAATTAAAATAGACAGATTTAGGGCTGTCAGTGTACAACATCATACATAATACTAATTAAACATAATAATATAAAATACATACCACAAAATATAATATACTAGCTGTGCCCGCGACTATGTCCGCGCGGAATAGTGACATTCAGCATCATTTTGAATTTCTTAGGCTAATTATTTTGAAAATAAAACTCATACATAATTTGAATGTCGTATTTATTAATATGTAATAAAAAGTCTAAAAAATAAGTTTCAAGCTCCTTGCTTTAAAATTGACGTAATTTTCATACAAACTTTCATCCCCTATTTCAACCCCTTACAGCCCTTTTTTCGCATTAAAAAGTAGCCTATGTCCTTTCTCAGACTCTAGAATAATTATGTTGATACCGAATTTCATTCAAATTGGTTCAGTAGTTTAGGCGTGATTGCGTAACACACAGACAGAGAGAGTTACTTTCACATAATATTAGTAAGGATAAATATAATAATATAATAATAATATAATAAATAATATAATATATAATAGAGAAAGGAGGGGAAAAAATACAATGTGTAACGGAAACCCATATATATCCAAAAGGGCCGAAGACAACATCTAGTATGGAGTCTCTATGCACAGTTTCAGCTCAAAATAACTGACTCAAAGAATTAATACCAAATTATCGGTTTCATATATTTCTTGAATATCAATCATAACAAACGTGTCACAGCACTACGAGGGTCAATAACTTTCCACGTCACTTGCCAATAACACAATAATTCTCTTCGTTTTTCTTAATTTGAAAAATTCGGTCTCTGGTATCAGTGTATTGGTATTTGTAATAAGTTCTACACACGTAGACTTAGGATTACAAAACCCTTGCCATATCGTTTGTTATCATCCAAAGAAGCCGTGCACTTGGTATGTATATACCCTTTAAATTACACGTTGTGTAATGAGAGGATTACCTCTCACTATATTTTATATTTCTTCATTATTTTTATCATTCTTTTGAACATAGGTAGGTCGATCTTCAGGGTTAAGCAACACCTGCTGAGGTCAGTCTGTTGATGGGTTGGAAAGCACGTTAAGCCGTTGGTCCAGATGTCATTTCGTCGCCTTAGAGTGAAAACCTCGGGAGTACATTTTTGTCAAAAAAAAATTATTGCGTTTCTAGAAAGCAATCCTAGCAACGCACATCCTGATCTCACTAATATGTTCATTCGATATTCGAAACGCTATCTATAAAAGTAAATGAGAATCTCGTAAACACTCGCATCGCGTCGTCAGTTTAGCGTAATCAGGCCATGGATTATGCATTTCTGAGCTGTTCGATATGTATAATATTTTTCATAGTATATATAATATCGAACAGTTCTGGATATAAAAACGGGTTAAATTTACATATAAATTAATAAAAAAAAACATAAAAGAAACCGTACAAAAATTTTATAGCACGCAGATTTTTCTTCCTCCTGAAAAGTTACTCCTTTTTCAATTACGAGGTTTTCACTCTAAGGCGTCGATTTGAAGATCTTTGGTAGTCGTTGAGGGTATTCAAGAGCCAGAAAACACAGGTCTTATCGAGAAGAGTGGGAATCGTTTTACTCAGCTACTGGTTCGTGGAGGTCAGATAAGCAGTCATTCCAAGTAAAACATTAGTACTCAGCTGCATCCGGTCAGACCGGAAGCCGAATCCAACATAGTTGAGAAAAGGCAGATGATGGCTTTAATAAATAAATTAATTATTATACACTTTTGGACACATCTATTGGCCCACCTTGTATTTTCAGTTTCGTTTGGTCCTAGCTAAAATTTTATATTAGGTCGAGCAAAAAGTTTTTATGCAGTTTTGAACCTGGCACATTCACAATTTCATTCAATAGTCTTTTTTTGAATTTCGAACACAGAATTTAAAGAAACAAAAGACAATTTGGAGCCTGTTTGTTGATATCAAACAATCGAATACTAAGAAAACTTGGTTTTATTGGTTTACTTGGATTTAATTCTTGAAAAAGTGATTGATATCTTTGCTTTTGCAACAAACATTACTTATTCTTAACATTAAGGTGAGGTTCTATCAATAATCTATGGATACTTCACCTGAAGTCGCCGCCCAAGCTGTGGCACTTATTCAGGCCGGACACAGCCAAAGAAACGTGAGTGCTCAACTTAATTTAAGTCGATCTGCGGTCCGAAATGTTTATCGGAGGTACCTAGAGACTGGCGGCTTTGTTCGTCGCCAAGGAAGGCCACGATCTCGGGTCACAACTGAAAGGCAGGATCGATTCATCGTGACGACCAGCTTGAGAAATCGTCACCTTACCTCCATTGAGATACAAAACCAACTTCGCGACTTCCACAGAGTATCTGTGAGCGCTCGAACTGTTCGGAGAAGGTTAAAAGAACGCGATATGGTACCACACAAGCCAGCTAATGGGCCCAAAACTAAAGCGAGCCCACCGAACAGCGCGCCTTCATTTCGCACGCAGTCATTTAAATTGGACACAGCAAGATTGGAGCCGTGTACTCTTTTCTGATGAGTCTAAAATTGTGTTACATGGCAATGATGGAAGGAAGAAAGTCTACCGGCGTAAGGGAGAGCGTTTCGCACAATGCTGCTTTGAAGAGAGGGTTGCTTATGGCGGTGGCTCATGGACTGTCTGGGGCGGTATATCCGCGAGCGGCAAAACTCAACTTGAGGTTGTTACAGGACCACGGCTGCCAACATTAAATGCTGAAAGATACATTCGTGAGTGCTTAGAACCTCACGTGATACCATACGCGGACTATGTGGGCCCAAATTTCCTTTTTATGCATGATAATGCAAGAGCCCATGCGGCCGGCATCGTCAGGGAATATCTTCGGGATGTGAACATCACAGTTATGGACTGGCCAGCCAGAAGCCCAGACATGAACCCCATTGAGCACATGTGGGACGAGCTAAAAAGGCGTGTTAGGGCTCGTCAGCCAGTTGCCCAGACGATGCAGGAGTTGAAAACTGCCATAGAAGAGGAATGGGAGATGATCCCTCAAAATTTCATAGAGCGGTTGATAAACTCTATGCCTAATCGTATGAGAGCTGTGGTAGATGCCCATGGAGGCAACACGCGTTATTAAATTAAACCTTTATTTGATAAAACATGTTTTTTATTCAAAAATTAATTGCCTTTAACAAGGCGCATATCCGACTTGTTAGACGTAGGTCCATGTCGTATGGTATTCTGAATTCAAATTTAAAACTATACGATCGAAAAAGATGGTAAAATGTATCAGGTTTAAAACTGCATCAACAGTTTTTGTTCAATCTAGCAATCATATTTCGGTAGGGGCCATCGAAACCTAAACTCTAAGGTGGGCCAATAGATGTGTCCAGAAGTGTATTATTGTTACGAGCTGGGGTTCGGGATAGAAATAATTTACACCAATTAAACCAAAATTAACACTTTACTTAAATAAACACCAAATAAAAATTAACACAGTTATTCACAGTACAATACTTGTCACTCAACACTTAAATCGCAACGAAATTCACTCGTAAAGCTTCGATTATATCGCCTTATATCTTGAAATAAGACTGCCGTCTACGTTCCTATGCAATCTATTTATACCGCGGTCTATGAGTTCTAGAACATTCTTGTAAAATCGACTCATCGCCTACAGTGCCAAAAATATTCCAGAAGCTACTCTAGATACTCAATACTGCTATACGCCGCTACATGACGTTAGTGTCGCGAACGTATTAGAAGTCAGTCGAACTTTCTCGATATACTCAGTACTGCTACTCGCCGCCAGGTGGCGTTAGTGTCTCGAAAATTCTAGATGTCGGTTGAAGCTTCTCGACGTACTTAGCTAAGCGACTGGCGTAACATTATTATTAAGTGACATTCATACTATGAGTGGTAGTGAATGTAGTTCAGGAACCAGGAGATTCAAACGTTTAAGTTTGACTTGCAGTTCTAAAATTAATTCAAGTGTTCACTTTTAAGTATTTTAAACTTCTTGACAACAGTGATCACAAAAAATATTAATACTTTATTAAGAGCTCACAGATACTGAAGAAACAACAACATTTTCATTTTGTTCCGGTACACTTTAAGAGTGATGCTACACGGCCGTTTCAGTCTGTTGTGTTGTCACAACGCTGTGATTTCGATAAAGAGGGCGCCCTACATACAGGTAAGGTCACACAATCCAACGCACCGCTTTTATACATCGCACTGCAGTACCTCTATTTTAATTTTATTGGGGGGAATCCTTCAAGAGGCGCCTGCACTTTTGGGGTAACAACCAGGACTAAAAATTTAAATTTGTTAAAATACCCAATGCGTCCATTGCGTATTTTAACAAATTGACCCCCTAATCACCATCACTACAAAGAATCCATCTTCCCCAATATCTCTGAAAGTCCAGACCTACCCGCATCATATCTCTGATTCCACGTCCATTTCACGCACGTTTCATCAACGCCCATCTTTTAAATGCACCGTGAGATATGAAGTTTGGAATCTATCTAATCAAAGTTACCTCAGGTGTTCCCCAGGGATCGCATTTAGGCCCCATTTTATTTATTATCTATATTAATGATGTCACTGACTGTTTTGAAAATACGTCGTCGTTTCTTTTTGCTGATGACATAAAAATCATAAAGACAGTGACGTCGGAACAAGATGAATTATCAATGCAGCAAGATATAGACAGGCTTCATGAGTGGTGCTCCAACAATGGTATCAACTTGAATTGTAAAAAATGCAGTCACATCAAATTCAGCCGAAAGTTGCATAACATTAACACGACGTATAATATCAGTGGTACGCCTCTGGCTGAAGTCGATCATATCAGAGATTTGGGCGTCTTGCTTGACAGCAAGTTGACTTTTGTACCGCACATTGATAGCACTATTAAGAGATCACTACGTATGTTAGGATTCGTGATCCGCAATAGCAAACTATTCCGAAAAGCACAAACAAAAATAATGCTATATTATAGTCTGGTCCGTAGTACTCTTGAGTATTGCAGTGTTGCTTGGCGGCCACATTTCGCTGTCCATTCAATAAGAATGGAAAGGGTTCAAAAACGGCTATTGAATCACTTAACATATGCATTTGGAAGTAGAAGCCTGAAAAGAAAATCTTACAGAGAAAAACTAGAATTTTTCAAAATGAAACCTCTTGAGGAACGTAGGGACACTTTAGATCTTAAGTTTTTCTTTAAAATATTTAGGAGTAAAATTGACTGCCCGCATCTCCTAAGCAAATTTTCTCTCCGAGTGCCTCGGAAACCTCCCCGAAAACCAATCACGCCCTTGGTCCCCCCCTTTCGTAGAACTAAATTTGGCGCAAGCTCCCCAATGCCACGGTTATGCAAATACATAAATGAGCACAGTGGTCTAATAGACATCCACACAAACGGCCTGTCTGAATTTATCCGTAACGCCAATCGATGAAATTTGAAACAATATAGCATGTAGAAGCACATAGCAATAAGTACTAATATTTAATCTAAGCTACTAACACTCATAATTACTAGTCTGTTTATCTCTTCTTGTTACCTGTCAAACACGAAGCATGCGGTGTTTACCTGTAATTAGGTGTGCAGTATTATTAATATTGTTATCTAACAAATATCAATCATGTTTAGCTGTAACACTTGTTGGTGAACCATAAATAAATAAATAAATCTAAAGCAGATTAGAGTCATCGCTCCGTCGCGTCGCCACGCCGACGCAATGTATCGTGTGGCACCCCTCTAAAGGCGTAAGGTCACGACCGCGGTTAAAACAGTAGACTGCCACAACTTGTTAGATAAATTACACTCGATAAATTCTCTGTATTATCTGATCATGTTCGATGAATAACATATCTACCTACATAACATAAATAATGATTTACTTGAAAGGTAAATGTATTTGTGCATCAAAGGTTTATAAAACTGAGGATTTTTCTGGGAAACCTAAAGTTTTTTGTAAAGGTATTTCAAACAAACGGTAGAGGTATTTCAATATCATTTCGTTCTATGTATCACCTTGAGAGGTTAAGCATTGATTTTAAGTAAAAATTTTGGTGTGATATATTTTAAACATGATTTGATTTAACCTTTTTTCGTATGGACGAATTTATTGTTTAAAAAGTTTATTTATTTTCAGATTGATTATGATATCGAATTCTGATCTCACATATTTTAGCCAATAAAACAAAAAGAGTCATGTAGAAATAATTTAACAGAGATTCTTTGATAAAATTAGGTAATCTAAAAAGCTTCCTTGCCAAAAAAGAGAGGATAAATAATGTATGAAAAAGTTCGCCATCAACACTGTCTGCTGGTAATGTAGGTACATTACCGGCAGACAGTGTACAGCCTGGTGGTATTGCCATGGTATATGGCAATGTTTATAGCTTTTGGTCAAAGTAATGGTCAGCCCTTGAGTCACGGGTGTCAACTAACCACCACCATACCAACCTCTTTAATTCCATTAAAAATGCTGTGAGCACAAGTATGTGATCACAGAGTATAACTCGCAAGAGTATCGATACTAGATGCGTCCCACACTTATAACCGAATGAAGATGAAGGATCATCTAATTTTGAATACTATGTAGGTATTATAGAAAATTTGTATCAAAAATTGTAGTTCTTGCCCAGTTAACGTTTTAATAACCTATCAATACCTGGTAATGTTGAAACACAGCGCCATCTAACACAAACACTTTTTATGACTGAAAGTCAATTAACGCAAAACGAAAGACTAAATCGGAAAGGATAACCACCATTATTGTTCTATCCAACCGTGACTAAACCAAACTAATCACAGAACATATCCCAATTCCATTACTTACACCAATACCCAGAAATATGGCGTTCATAAACCCAATCAAAAACAAAGGGGGGAATTCGCACAATTTCTTACAATCTCCGTATCGGATAACAATGACCATAATTCACGTTTACGCGTGATGTCCACGGAGGAAGCCAAGCTTCGGCTTTCGGCTTTACCCATGATTTATGATCGGTCAGAAGATTGTGGGCAGAGAAATAAATCTGAAGATATTAATACCCTTCGGTCGATAGAGGTTATGAAGAAAATTATGAATCGTCTCGTGTCGCCTTTGATTCTTCTGGTGTGAATGATTGACGTAGAGTGGTCGACTTCAGATTGGGTTTTTATTCGTTGTCGTTCGAGAGAAGTGTTACTGATGGTGGCTGTTCAGTGCTTTGCGATTAATGCCCAAAGTGTAGTATCTCTCACAGCGATAAGACTGCCATTGTAGCTATAGCTTAAGCAATGTTGTTAATTAGGTTTATTTAAATTTTGGTGTACAATAAAGTATATTCTATCTATTTATCTTATCTTTATTCATTGAGATATATACACATAGGGACTAAGGTGGGGGAGCTGATGGTTCGGTAAGGACCAGGACCGAGACGACGGTGCGTTATGTGCTACGCGCGCCTCAAAGAGCAGACCGCAGAAATGATGGGGCACAATATGCCCATTACCTGACGGGGTTTCAGATATGCTCGAAAGATATTCCGCGTCCTCGGAACGCAAGATAACTGAAGTAAAAGGTGTGAAAATGGGTTTTTAGTCAGTAGAAGTCTAACACTCCCTTCCACTCCACTCAGACCAGGAGGAGTAATTTATTGACAATGTCATATTTGTCTTTTTACTGCATTCATCAAAATCCGTAGGTACCTATTTTATTCAAACAGAATCAGATAGAACTTATTAATAATCAACAAAAACAAAACTTACAATAAATATTCATTTATTCGCTATCCATAAGCCAAGTGTTATTACAATATTGGCACTGCAGCTTGGGCCCAACCTTTACGACCAAGATTAATGTGAGCGTATGCACATAATAATATTTAGCTCGTGGTCATTAATCGCAAATATCATTGACCTGATTCTACTAATGTGGCTCGGAATTAAGTGGTTATTTATGAGTTGGGATTATTACTACAGTAATGGTAATGAGTGAGTAAAAATTCGTGGAGTGATTTGCTTTGAACCAGTCACCATAGGTATACCACTAGAAGTATGGCCAATATGCGATATAGGTCATACTTCATAATAATGCAAATATTTATGATATTGGAGAAATTTAAACAAAAATAACACAACATGTTTATTTGGCACAAACAATTTATGTAGTAACAAACATTAAAGAGATTACGCCAAACCGGTTCAGATTGGTGAAATGTCACAACTTTAAGTTGCCTGACGCTGATTTTCAACTGTACCTGTTGAGTGTATGATGCAAATCAGTCTGTTAAGAGTTTCTTCAAATCTATCCATATATAAAGTGTTTATTTATGTGTAGTAGTGTGTAGATAATTAAGTGGTTTCCTAAATTTAAACAGAAATAGTAAATAGAGAACACAGAAAAATACTTTATTTAACAAATATTCTCTTTTTATTTGACGTTTGAGATTTTTCTATTATTATAAGGATACAACAATTCAATTATATGAGAATATTTAAACTGTACATATATGTAATAAGTAATGGGGGGAGTATAAAAAACTAGACGTTTAAGATACAGTATGTTAACTAACAGAGGACGTTCCCGTTTACTCGCAATAGTATAGCATCTATACATGCTAAAAAAATATTACCATTCGAAAACAAAATGTTTTTTTTTTATTTTAAAAATTTTGAATTGATACGTAAAATAAACACTCTGTACATGCGTACGCATTCATAAATAAATTGCGATGTTGCCGTTCTTCAAGTACGCGTGTACAGAGTGTTTCTTTTACGTATCAATTTAAAATTTTTAGTGAATATTTTAATATTAAAAAATGTATGGATGCTATACTATTGCTGGTTAACGGGAACGCCCTCTGTTAGTCAACATGCCTACACTTAAAAATCAAATATACAGTTATTTGATTTTTAAGTGTAGGCATGACTCATCATCATCTACGTTTCTCAAGTATGTTGGGTCGCCTTCCAGTCTAACAGTACAGCTGAGTATTATTTTTTTACATGGCACAACTGCCTATCTGACATCTACAACCCAGTAACTGGCCAGACCAGTGCCAGATTTACCACCACCACCCATACGCACAAAACGTTTTGGGAATACTATCATTGTGCGTACGGCTAAGGAGTGGAATTCCCTGCCGGAGTCTGTGTTTCCCGATAGCTACAACCTAGGAGTCTTTAAGTCCAGAGTGAATAGGTTAGTTACTATTACTGCACTTTTCATGACAATGGAAGAATCGTTTTCGAAAAGTTTTATGATAGCCTAGTACTTGACTCGTTGAGTCATATTATAAATGTCAAAGAATCCCTACACAGTGACGTCATCTCTTACCGTTTTATGATAGCCTAGTACTTGACTCGTTGAGTCATACATAAATGTCAACTTGTAGATTCAATTTGATTTGCTTTGGAACGCCTCAGAGCGATGGAACGCCTCAGAGCGAGGTAACGCCGCATGAGTCATGTATTTTCGTGCGTGCAGCCAGCTTCATCGAATTATAAGACGTTGTCACGTCAAAAAAAAAATCCCATAACTACTTTCAAAGATGTTGAAATGATAGCCGGTCCCAATGGCGTAAAGTACATTCCGAGGCACGGGTGTATCTCATCAACAACTTTCTAACTCCGGGCTACTACTGAGAAATGTCTTATAGAAAACCCCACCCCAGCTGAGTATGAGGTATCAGGTTCTATTCCCGGGTTGGGTAAAAAGTGCTATTGGGTTTATCTATAGGACATTTCATACACAAAATTAAATATTAGTTTGAATTGCAACATTCACACTACATAACAATCACACCAAAGAACCTAATAAACTAAGTTTCCATTCAGACTTAAACTCCCACCTTAAATATATACGGCTCCCCAAGCTCCTCACACAAGTGTTCCCCATGAGAAATTGCTAGAAGATATATTACGGCCCCATTTTCAATTGGACCCGAAAAAGATCTGACCTCATTAACCGAGCACCATATGTGGGGAATGAGTGGAATAAAACGTTTCGATTGACCCGTTCCGTCGTAAAAACATGATGTCTAAATGTGGTGAAAAGTGGGGGAATTGGGTACTTTGTTACGTTTGGGGGACGATTTAGAAGATGGCTAAGATGACCGCAATAGTATCATTAGGGTTTAGTTACTTCGTATTAGTAAAAGTAAATTCTAGTTAGTCAGATTTATGAACTGTACAACTATCTGTGCAACTTTTGCCTAGGTCGATCCGTGAATTGGATATAGGTACCTTAGTTTTCGAATATTATACTTAATTGAGGTGAAACCTGGTAACCTGGGATCTTTTTTTTTATTCAGAATGAGCCCAACCTGGACCTCGATCTCGCCTGATGGTAAGTGATAGATGAGGTCTACGATGGACCGAGAGGGCCCAGAAGATGCCTGTATACTCTTACTTTAAAGGACGAAAGTTCATAAGTGGCAGGGAACACAGAAGCCGGCAGAGAATACCACAGCTTGGAAGTGCGCACAATAAATGTGGAGGAGAAGCGCTTGGTACGACAAGACGGTATATCAACCAAGTGTGGATGGTACCCAGCCGTGCGTCTGGTAGACCGGTAGTGAAAAGGAGAGTGATTAGGTTACTTATAGGCAAGCGTGCTTCATCTTCAACAACATCATCACTTACCATCAGGTCAGATAGTGGTTAAACGCGAGACTATCATGAATAAAAAATAAAGTTGGGTGAAATATGTATATATTAATTTCTTTCCAAGAAATATCTTAAATAATTTATTTTAAGGTACCTTTTACTCATTCTCTTGACTTAATTCGACACAACCTAAAACGACACTAACTAAAGATCAACCCTACTTGAATATTCTAGCTGACCCTTTCAAAGAACATTTCAACAATTGACCCTATGTTCTGTAATTTAATTCTAACCCTAATGACTATTTGATCACAGCAATTAACAGTTTGCTATCAGCACTGAATATAAAACAAAGAAGGGACTCTAATTTATTGAAAACATGAGGTTCTGAATACAAAATTAATTCGATTATAAAGTAATAACAGACTTGAGTTTAGGATGAGCATCGAAACGTATCTCAAGGGAATATATTGATGGTACGAAAAGTAAGTTTTTTAGCGCGTCGAAGTTATTTCTTTTATTATGTCAATTGGTCTATACTGTCCACTAATATCTAAAAAAACTGTACCAATTATGCAAAGATCATCAAAATCAATTATTACCTATTTAAAAGAGTAACCTTCGAGTGTCTTGCCGGTTCTTCTCCATAGGAAATGACCAATTTCGAACCGTGCGTAGGCATGTGTGTGTAGCGTATGGAAGGTATATGAAATAAAAATATTTTTATATTGATTTTTGAGGGTAAGCGATGATGTGTTCGTAGATGCAGTACGTTTACCAACGAGTAAGCTATTCACTCTCGACTGAATATCTTTAGGTCAGACATGAATATATTTTGAAAACGATTTGGGGTTATGGGTGGTGGGTCCACCATGTAACGATAGCGATTTTGCCGTTTGTCTTATAGTCCGATGATCCTCCTTACGACGCTGTCTCCTTGCTTTTCTTTTGGCCGCCCTGGCTTTCTTGCCAGCTTTTTTGGCCTACCCGGCCACCTGCCATTCGGCATTGGCCGCAGAGGACCCTGAGGGTGGGGTAGTGGTAAGCGGCGGTGGTTGGCTCACCACCTCGACTGGTGATCCGGTTAGCTGTGTGGCAGTCCTCCCCTTCTTGCGTCTCACTGGCACCTTCGCCGGTTCTTTCGCCGACGCCGGTTTCACCGATGGCTGAACAGAGCCGCGGCTGGTTTGTCCGGTTGGACCCGGCGATTTCACCGCAGCAGCCGCGTATGAGGGCGCCTGGATCACTGCGAGCGGCGGGCGCAGTACTCTACTTTCCAGAACGTCAAAATGTTTCTGGAAAGCAGCCAGCTCAGCCAGCCATAAATAGTTTTCGGTCGGTTTTTGAAAGTATAAATAAAATTACCTAGAATTACTTATTTTGAGTGGCTGAATACCATTTTATTATTACTTCAAACGGAATGAAAACCTTGTCTATACTAATTTATTAAAAACAGACGGATTTCATAGAAATACGGCTGAATAATACAAATCAATCGTTATTTCGACACAAATTAGTTGTTTACCGTAACAAATTAGCTAAATCTACCCGACAACAAATGATAAAACTCAAATTTCAACGTTGTCATAAAGAGACCAATTAAACTGAAAAACCCATTTCAAATAAACTGTATTCTTAAAAGATTATACATCTATGTTATTAAATCGTATTGAACATCAATGTTAAATGCTACGGCGTAGCTTCGTAGCCTCGTGACCATATTCGTAGCACCGTAGCGCAAAACGGTAATCCGTAGCAGTTTGTTTAACTGTTTACTTATTTACTCAATTTAATTGCAAATGGGAATTAAACCTTGACGGCTAGCAATTAAAATAGAAACCATATTACCCTTTATCAGTTGTGATGCAGATATTATTAGTAATTGGTGGTTTTTTTTTTGGTTTGAGAAGTCAAAATTATGACGTTTTTTTTTAAATTACGGATGAGCCCGCTCTTGACCTCGATCTCGCCTGATGGTACGCGACAGATGAGGTCCACGATGTGACGAGCGAGCCCAGAAGATGCCTATTTACTCTTGCTTTAAAGGCTGAAAGGTCATAAGTGGCACAGAAGCCGGCAGAGAATTCTACAACTTGGCCGTGCGCACAATAAATGTGGAGGAGAAGCGCTTGGTATGACAAGACGGCATATCAACCAAGTGTGAATGGTAGTGAAATGGAGAATGGTCTCTTGAATGGAATACTACTTTTAGAAATAATTGTAATAAAAACTAATCATTTATTGTAACACTTGCTGTGCTGTGTAGGTTATAAACTATAAATGTGTGCCAAGTTATGTCCAAATACCTTAAGTCTTCATTACATTTTTACTTGATGACAACCTACACATCTAAATTGTCCCACTCATAATGTAAGTTAATACGTACAATTTTAAATATTTTTATACTAATTTGTTTGAACAATACTTTCTCTTTTTTTATTGAATATAAGCTCTTGTTTGACTACCATTCATTTTTCAATATTTTCCATAAAATAATACAAAATATTGAACAATGTGTTATGAAAATAAGTTTAGTAAAAAAAACAGTCAATATACGTAGGTCAACGGTCGCTATCGCCGTGCCAAAACGCAACAACTATACTCAATAAACTTCCAAGTACAAAACCACGCATTACCCTCAAAGAAAACCAACCAACTAATCACTTATTTACATCCAAGACAGAGTACAGAAACTGATCCGTGCAGCACCATGTTTTCAGTCTAACAGAACACACAAACAGGAACACAAAGTTACTTCGAGTCGCAAACTCTGGCCAAGTTTGTGTGTGACCCGACCACAATATCGCAAACTATCGATCCTAGTTCATCCCGGAATTAAAAGACAACAAAGTGAGGTTAACTTGGCAAGAGAACTTGTAAAAGTGCAACGTCGACTGGCACGAAGGAAGGAAATGTGTGGGATTGGAATTGAATTAGATTTTAAAGCTTACGTGCATTCGTTTGTGACTCAGATGTTTGTAGTTGTTGCCAAGTGTTTGGTAAGACATTGCTCGTTTCGTTGTTTATGCTCGAGATGATGCTCGCGACTTCCTTTATAACATATTGAGCTTATAAAGTCCAACTGCTGGAACATAGGCCTCTTCTCTATCAGAGGGAATGGGCGTCCACCACGTGTCTTCGGATTTTCGGTTCAAACTTTTTCCTCGCCCTCGTCCCTACCGACCGCGGGAGACGCCCCAGGCGTTGAAGAGAGCGAGCCGAACTTCGGCCTTGGCATAGGTGCAAGGTTGTGGACGGCGAGTAGGGACAGCTAATCTAAGTCTTTGTCCTTACCTACTAACATAATTATAAGTATCAATTACTAACTCTAGTCTTAAGGAACTAAATAAATTTTTAATATTGTTAGCATGTCGCTTGTCTGTTGGCAATAAATACTTTTTCTTTTTGTTTGTTTTCAGGCCTGGTCAGCAGCTCACCATGTTCCAAGCGCCTCGAAGACAGTCAGCAGCATTTATGAGGCTTGGATTATAATTTAAGTCTGTCACATTTCATCTAGATCGGTTCAACGCTTTTGCCGTGATTGAGTGACAAACATCCATACATCCATCAAAACTTTAGCATTTATAATGTTAGTATAGATAAGCTGTTAGATTAAAGTGCATGTTACTAAATATGGTGAATGGTGAACGTGTCGGGGACTGTCTTCATGTACATTTTTGACGTCCAAAATGTTCTGATTTTACCAAGTTTGAATATTACTAAGGACTCATGGAAGATAATATAACATAACACAAGCAGCCATTTCCACCGTTGAGACAAAAGCTTCTTCTCTATGAAAGAAAATGGGCCGTAATCCACTAGCTCAGAACTGATGGGTGGATATCGCATATCTTCGCATTTTTTGGTACTAGGACGCGTTCTTGATAAATTACCTCAGTCGGTGGCGTATTGTGTTCCACGCGCGCCACAAACAGTAGTCAGCAGTTTTGACGGACGACTTTGGAAGAACAGGGTGGGTTTTTAATTAGTAGATGGATAGATAGAATATACTTTATTGTACACCAAAATTCAAACACACCTATTTAACAATATTACTTAATTCTACGGTTACAATGGCGGTCTTATCGCTGAAAGCGATATCTTCCAGACAAACTTTGGAAAGGACTTTCAAAACATAAGTTTGGAAGAAAATAATTAGCAACCGAGCTTTTAAAAGAAGCGAGTGACTAAGTTACTGAGTTACTAAGTCTTACTGACACTGGCAATGCATTCCATAAATGAACAGCCAGCACCGTAAACGATGAGCCATAAAATTTTGTGGAATGTGCATGGATTGAAAGTCTCAAGTTTTCCGATGATCTCAAATCTCTATAATGTATGTCATGAAAGGACTTAAAACGTTCTTTGGGATAAAATTGAGTTATTGGATTGAAGAGAATACTGTAGTAGACGTCTGATACTCTTTTCTTCTCCACCCAGAGCGGGAAAAGTGAGTCACTGGATGATATTCCCACTCAACAAACTTCTTGGTAAATTATAAAACGAAAAATACATTACTTCCATCGTGATAATGGGTGAAACAAAGAAACAGTAAATCTCCCATAATCTAATTAGGCAATTAAGAACCTACCTAACAGGTACTTATTAACCTGAGTATTTTCATAGCCTATTTCGTAAACAGTTTTATATTCGTAAATCTTCTTAATGCAAGTCTGAACACCGTTAGCTTGATAGATCATCGTGTTTGTTACTTTCTTACGATATATTGCTCGGTTTAAAAGGATTTGATTGTATTTCTTTGAAGTAGGCAGTGTTGGCAACATTAAGATAATTGTCTATGACAGGATCTCTCTCTATTAAAAAGATACGAAACTGAGAACACGCGTTTCAATCATCAAAAATCCAAAAAACCGAAGAAAGAAACAGAACTAAAGAAAGAGGTTTTAAACATGGTCCGTCGAGCCACCCTTCGTGTTTGTGCCAAGGATTTTGGAGAAAAAATCGCGTCGATTTTGTGGTCAGGTTAGTGGGAGCCTACATAGTTTGGCATTTCATTCCAATCGGATCGCCATTTTACGCCGCTTCATACCGGCTGCGTCGGTACAGCAGTGCTGCACCGTGCTGCCCTCTATCACCGCAACACAGCGTCAGGCGACGAGCTGTCATCTGTGCGCCAATAGCCGCACGGATCGCCTGCAAGGACGTCACGGTTGCCAACATAACGCGCCAATTTTATGCTTTTATTCGTTCATCTCATCGATTGATTTATCTATGCTCACGCGACTGAACACACACATTTTGAACGCCATTCACGAAAATTTTCTACTTCGTCATATTTTTTGGGTGCAAATTGCAAAACTAAGTGAATATGGCAGAACCAGAATCAGATGTGAAAAAGATGATCCAATCAAGAGGGATTTATAAAGGAACGCTTACCAGAATGCAGAAGCGCATTGATAGCGGCATTTCAAGTATGCCCATGCATACAATAATTTTATACGAGGAGAAAATAATAGCTACTTTTGGTGAGTACGACAAGATCAACAACGAGTTGGGAAGTATGGATAGTGCAGAAGATCCTACGCAAACGGAAGACTGCTTCTATGAAAGCATGTCTAAGTTGCGTGCACGCCTCGCCGAGCTATCAAAGCAGGAGAAGGCCGAGATCGAGAGTACAAAGTCCACGCCTTCATCGTCAACGTTGAAGCTGCCACAAGTGTCTATTCCGTCATTTGACGGCAAATATGTAGAATACAAACCATTTATTGAGTTGTTTAATGCTTTTATACATAATGACAAAGGTTTAGATGACATTCAAAAGTTCTTCTATTTAAGGGGGTTCCTCAAGGATGAGGCATATGATTTGGTTAAGAATTTGCCTATTTTAGGGTCTAGTTATAAGGAGGCTTTAAATATACTGTCAGATCGTTATGATAATGAGTTTACTATAATTCAGGATCATTTAAATGCTTTGCTTGACTATCCTACTATGAGCAAACCTAACACCTCAGCACTGCGTTCTTTAATTTCTCATACAAAACAAAATATTGCCGCGCTTAAAAATTTGGGTGAGTCAATTGAAGCATGGGACAATATCCTTATCTGCCTGCTTGTGAAGAAGCTGGATCCCCACACAACTAATGCCTTCCATGTCACCCACAATCAAAACAATAAATCATTAAAGCCAACCTATAATATGCTTATGCAATTTCTAGAATCACGAGCTTTAGCCTTAGAAAATTCTGGACGAAGCAAGGAGCTTGGTAATGCTAATGCTGCCAAAGCAGGGACGATTAAAGTGGTCAATGTAGTGTCCATCAATAAGGAAGTGAAATGCCTCTTCTGTGGTAAGTTGAACCATAAATTATATAACTGTCCTGCCTTTATGTTAGCTTCAATTAGTGAAAGATTAGACTTTGTTAATAAAAATAAATTGTGTAAAACTTGCCTTAATGCTCATCAAAATAAATGTAAATATCATTTTAAATGTAAAAGTTGTAAACAAAATCACAACACATTGTTGCATTCTATAAATGAACAAGAATCTGCTCAAAGTACAACTGTTTCCAATGTTAGTAACACTAGTACACCTAGCAGCAAAACTGACATTTTGTTACCTACAGCTAAGGTCAAACTTGTTTCAAAGGATGGCCAAGAAATCATAGTCAAGGCATTATTAGATTCCGCTAGCCAATCTTCATTTATCAATTTGAGTACTGCGAAATTGGTAGGTAAACAGCTTATGCCCAATTATACTGATATAGTAGGTATAGCCAATACAGAAAAGAAGGTCCAATTTGCCATGCAGTTAGACATATTTTCTTGTGTTTACCCTTATAAAGTAAAGGCCAAACTCTTAGTAGTGGACAAAATTACTTCGAACTTGCCGCAACATCCTATTGGTTTCTCAAAGCTCAATTTACCTAAAAACTTAAAGTTAGCAGATGATTCCTTTCATGTCACCAGTGAAATAAGTATCTTACTTGGTGCTGATGTCTTTTTCCAGAGCCTGTTGCCGCGGGATGAACATATGCCATCATGTGACACAGCACACCCTAGTATAGTTCACACCCAGTTTGGTTACATTGTAGCAGGTAATATTTCTCGCAAATTAACACAAACTTGTTTTGATTCTTCTGTAGCTCTTTTTTGTCAAGAATGCGAAAGAGATTTAAATAGTAGTATGAACAATTTCTGGCAAAATGAAAAAGTACCAGAAACTTTTGTTGAACATACTTCAGAGCAACAGTATTGTGAGGAATATTTTAAGGAGACAGTCAAGCTGGATAACAATAAATTCGAGGTTTCCATGCCTTTAAAGATACCACTTTGTGATATAAATAATATGCTAGGAGAATCACTAAGTTTAGCTTTAAGTAGATTTTTAAATCTCGAGAAAAGACTACAAAAGGATAGTCAATTGTATACAGAATATAGAAACTTCATTCATGAGGTTATTGAGTTAGGTCATGGATCATTTGTGGATATTTCTTTGTATGATCTTTCAAAGGATCCAGTTTATTTCTTTGCTCATCATGCTGTCATAAAACAGGAAGCCGTTACAACAAAATTAAGAACTGTATTTGATGGTTCTATGAAGACAAGCAATAGAGTATCTCTAAATGATTTGTTACTAAATGGGCCTATTGTTCAACAAGAATTGTTTGACATATTATTATTGTTTAGACTCCATAAATATTTTTTCGTCTGTGACATAAGACGTATGTTTCGCAACATAAATATTACAGAAGAACAAAGATCTTTACAAAATATAATATGGAGGGACAGCCCTGAGGAAACTCTCAAATGCATACAACTATCTACTGTAAGTTATGGTCTCAAAAGCTCATCTTGGCTGGCAACCAGATGTTTGTTTGAACTAGCTACAAAATTCAAAAATGAATACCCATTAGCTAGTCCAGTATTGCTAAATTCAACATATGTTGACGATATCATTCACACTGACAATAGTTTAGATAATCTAATTGAAACTAAGTCACAATTAATCCAATTATTAAGTAAAGGAAGTTTTGCATTGCACAAATGGTCAGCTAATGACAGGATGATCTTGAAAGACATTCCTGAGCAGCAGCAACATCCTTTTGATTTGGAGTTGAATAAGGACATAAAAACATTGGGTTTAAAGTTTGATATTCAAACAGATTCTTTTAAAATTCAATGTCCCCCCTGTAATAAAATACCTAAAACTAAAAGACAAATACTTAGTTATATTAGTAAATTTTATGATCCTTTAGGTATAGCAGGCCCAGTCTTTGTCCAAGCTAAGATAATTATGCAGAAACTATGGCATTCAAAAGTAGACTGGGATTGTTCTCCTTCACATATTCTGCAAAAGGAATGGCTCAATTTTTTCAATGATTTGCAACAAATGAAACCTGTACTTATTCCTAGAAATATTTGCCCAGAAAACATTATATTAATTCAATTAATAGGTTTTGCAGATGCATCAATAGCAGCCTATGGTTGTGCTATTTACTTGAGAGTCATTGACCAGCAGGGCAAGGTAACTATGTCCTTACTTTGTTCCAAATCGAGGATAGCGCCAAAATGCAACAAATTGTCAGTGCCACGTCTCGAGTTAAATGCTGCTCTGCTCCTTGGAAAATTAATAAGAAGGGTACATAATACTTTAAATAAAAGAATTACAGTGGAGAACGTAATGTTGTTCACTGACTCACAAGTGGTACTAGCCTGGCTTAGTACAGATCCAGCATTGTTAAATGCATATGTTGCAAACAGAGTTCAAATGATTAAAAAGGATACAAATTCATATCAATGGTTTTACATTAAATCTGGTGATAATCCAGCTGACTGTCTAAGTAGGGGTATTCATCCTACAGAGTTGCAATGTAACCGACTGTGGTGGTTTGGACCACCTAGTTTACATAGTTCAGACTTTAAGTTTGAAACTAATATTTATGATTTACCAAAAAACTTACCTGAGGTAAAGCCTTCCCAAAAGGAAAAACTGGTGTGTGCAGTATCACAGGATCAACAGGAATCTTTATTAAACCATTTAATTAATAAGTATTCTTCTATTACCAAAATAGTCAACATTCTTGCCTATATTTTAAGATTCTGCAATAATTTAAAACCAGGTTCAACTAAAATTAAAGAAAACTTTGTAACTTACGCAGAAGCACGTGAGGCACTACATTTATTAATTAAAAATGAACAAGCCAAGCATTTTCATGCGGATCTAGCATTGTTGCAGGTAGGTAAACAGGTGTCATCCTGCTTAAAGACGCTTAATCCTTTTGTTGATAGTAAGGGTTTGCTCAGAGTAGGTGGTAGATTGCAGCATGCATCTTTACCTTATAGCCAAAGGCACCAAATAATTTTACCAAAAGAATCTGCTGTAACTCATCTCATTATTCAAAATGAACACTTGAAACTATTTCATGCTGGCCAAAAACTTGTTTTAAGTAGCCTTCAGCAACGTTATTGGATGGTTAATGGGTTGAGATTAGTTAAAAGGTTTATTTATAAGTGTGTAACATGTTTTAGATTTAAAGGTATCACTGCTAAACAGCTGATGGGGTCATTGCCCGCTGATAGAGTAAATGTTCACAGATGTTTTATGAAAGTAGACATTGATTTTGCGGGTCCAATTATGATTAAACAATCAAGAATAAGAAGTGTTATTACAACTAAGGGATATATTTGTGTTTATCTCTGCTTTGTAACAAAGGCCATACACATTGAGTTAGTTTCAGGCCTAGATACTCAAACATTTCTTGCTAGTTTTAAGCGATTTATTGCAAGACGTAATGTCCCGTCTGATGTCTATTGTGATAATGCAGGCACTTTTAAATCTGCGAACACGCAGTTGTTAGAATTGTATAAATTAAATAATTCTAAAAATCACCAAACACAAGTTCAAACTGTAGCTTCAGAATTAGGTATTAAGTTCAATTTTATACCCAGTTATTCACCTGTTTTTGCAGGCCTCTGGGAGGCTGCCGTTAAAAGTGTAAAGCATCATTTAAAAAGAGTGTTAGGCTCTCATGTTTTAACTTTTGAAGAACTTTATACTGTATTAGTTGAAATAGAAGGAATTTTGAACTCGAGACCAATAACCCCATTGTCATCAGATATTGAGGATCTTTCTTATCTAACACCTGGACACTTTCTCACAGGTGCTCCTTTAAACTGTATTCCAGAGTTAGATATCACTACCGTTCCCAGTAACAGACTGAATTTTTGGCAAAAATGTACTGCCTTAAAACAACACTTTTGGAGATATTGGTCCAAACAGTATTTAAATGTATTACAAAACCGCCCTAAATGGCAACATAGTGCACCTAACATACAAGTGGGTGCTTTGGTAATTTTACGTGAGCTTGATACTCCGCCTATGACATGGCCTATGGCCAGGGTAACTAATGTATTTAAGGGCCAAGATGGTCTTGTTAGGGCATTAGAAGTAAGAAAAGCCAATGGTAATGTTCATAAAACTTCAATTACTAAAGTATGTATACTTCCAATAGATTAGTCTAGCTTTAGTTTGTTATTTCTAAGTATCCTGCCTAATTGATAGGTGTGTGGGTGCAACATGCTGTTCATACTACTAAGCGTTAAAAAGAATTTTTTGTTGCTTAATTTTAGCGATTTAAAATTGCATAAGAGAAGTAAAAAGAGTTTTGTTTTGTCATATGCTTAATAATTTTAAGTTATTTTAACCTATGTACAGGTTTAATATCTACCTTCTCTTAATATCCACTTACCTTAAAGTCATGTTTCATAGGGCACTGCCATGGACAGATATAGCATGACTGTTATTGTCTTGTTTCAGTTCAGTTTACTTAAACATCTAAATTACTTACCATTGTTGGACAATCAGTTAAAACGACTTGAACATTCATATCCTAGTTATTCATATTGTATAATTATCGTTCATGATGTTCTTATTGACGTTTGCAGATAAACAAAGCCATGTCATATTGAGTCGTATTTCTCAATGTGTTTATGTAACTTTTCTAGTGGTTTTCTGACAGTTTTGTAACTTGATTAAAATTTACTTACTGACGATAACTTGTAGCATCATAATATCAATTTCAATAATCTACAGTCCACTTTCTAGCTATATAATATTGTGTATGTATACAGAAAAGGTTAGGTAAATGAAAACTTGTGTATTTCTTCAAAGATTTATTTATTAGGTTCATGGTCGAATTGTCTTGCTTCGGGTGGAGTATGTTGGCAACATTAAGATAATTGTCTATGACAGGATCTCTCTCTATTAAAAAGATACGAAACTGAGAACACGCGTTTCAATCATCAAAAATCCAAAAAACCGAAGAAAGAAACAGAACTAAAGAAAGAGGTTTTAAACAGGCAGTATGGATAGTTTGTACCATTTCTGGTTAAACACAGATAGATATACCTACTCCTTACTGTACATCATAACACAAAACAAATAAGAACTTAAACAACAAAAAATCGGCCAAGGGTGAGTCAGACTCGCCCATTAAGGCTTCCGTAGTAAATACGCCAAATAACTTTGTTTTTCATAGTAGTTGTATGAATTACAAAGATATATTTGCGGTTTTAGAAAATATGCTGTATCAATTTTTAGAAAATATGATAGAAAATATAGTTTATATTACGATCTATAGCATATATTTTTTTATTTTTCCCTCCATTATCATAGAAGTTAGAGGTGGAGGGACACTCTTTACCACTTTGGAAGCGTATATTTTTTAAACGACTGACTTTATGAAAAAGTGATTTTAGAAACCTCAATTTCATTTATAAAGCCCTTTCTATAGATTTTACACATGCATAGGTTTCATGAAAAAAAAAATCAGTTTCATTTCCATGTATAGCCTTCCTTGTATGTAGCCTTCCTTAATTTTAAATATTTTTAATTTTTTTTCTAAAATCGGAAAGCGGTTCACAGACACACACTTCCACCTACCAAGTTTTATGTGTATAGTCTTAATAGTTTCGGAATAAAATGGCTGTGACAAAGGGACGGACGGACAGACAGACATGACGAAACTATAAGAGTTCCGATTTTTGCCATTCGGCTACGAAACTCTAAAAAGGGTGAAACAACAAGCGGTCTTATCGCTTAAAGCAATCTGCTTTTAGGCTTAATAGATAGCATATATAGTACATACAATAGCATAGACAGACGAGCCTACTACTACCTTTAAAAACCTTTACATCATCCTACTTAACATAATTATACGAATTTACATTTCATTTCTTCCTTCTTGTGTCGTGTTCCTCATTGCTGAGGGTCGTGACCACGTTCAACTCGTATTGGTACATCTTGTTGTGAACAATGGCTCGCCATCGGTTTGTATTGTCGGCAGCATCGTGAAGATTGCCGGATTCGAGACCACTGCAGACCTGGTCAGACCAGCGCATCGGACTGCGGCCACAAGGTGTTTTTCCTTCGATCTGTCCAGTCACAATCAGTTTCTCAACATTTTCGCCTGCCTTCCTTGCGACGTGACCGAAATATTCAAGTTATCTTTTGAGGCAGATGGTGGAAATTCTTTACTCTTACTTATACAACTCCTTCAATGAATTCCTTGGACATTCATTCTTCTCCAATACCACACCACACACTGTGAAAACATTTCCCTTAAATGAGATCAATATTTAGAAACACAGGTAAAGTAATAAATAGTAGGATAGAACATACTTTATTGATATAATTACCATTTTAATATTACTGTTGTCAATTTGTTTCGGCATTCAAACTTGTAACAATGGCAAAAAAGATAAAGTAATACGAGCTTCTAGTCGCGCATTCACTCGAGTGACGCGTTTCTTTTTTTTTTTTTTAATAAACTCTGTGTCGTTCGCCAAGTTCTAATCTACGTCTGTATCAAATCATAAGTCGTTTCGACGTGAAAGTGTAACATACCGATAGACAGACAGAGTTACTTTCGAATTTATAATATTAGTGGAAGTTTCCTTAGAACCTACTAAGTTCTGCCCGCGGATTCTCTCGCATGAAATGGTTTTTTCAACGATAGTAAAGTACCCTTTGTCACTCTACAGCCCTTCAACTATGTTTTCACCAAAAATCACATGAATCTATTGCTATGTTTTGATATGACAGAAGAACAAACAAACAAACGTAATTTCGCATATATTATTAAGGAGTTTTTTTAAATAGTACGCAAAATAATTGAATGTTCTCTTTTATCATCAATCAATAATGATAAAATCAATAATGTTATCTAAATAACATTATTATGCATTGTTGTCTCTTATTCTTAATGTTTTGGATTTTGGAGATTCTCTATAAAAAGAAGCAAGACGCATAGCGTTTAAATAAGTAACAATACGCGACTAATAAGCATTTGACTGTTTAGTTAGTAAAGATTTGAGGAGCTCGTAGCTAAATAATAAATAACAGACGTATGGGTTAATCTTTAAAATCAACCAACTCTTGGCTGGGTTATCCATTTAGGTATCTTCACATATCGAGATAACTAGATATTATAAAAAAAAATGTTGTTGGTTTATGCTGAATTAAATTTCAAATACTTCAAGCTATTTTAAAACTACTTTTCAAATATTTCAAGCTATTAAATTTCATAAAAATTGCTTAGTGGTTTAAGTGGTTTACACTTTAATAGTGTAACAGACAGAAAAAACGAGTTTTTAGACACTTAGGTCTCCGTAGTTTGGATTCTACATTGCGGTTGCCAATAAACAAGTTTCTTTCTTTCCATCCTAAGTTTTTTAGCTTAAAATCCCCATTCAGACCACTGAACCTCTTTTGTATGTATTTTGAAAATGTTGTTTACTGCTAGTACTATAAATGCGAGAGTAACTCTGCCTGTCTGTCTGTTACACTTGCATATCTCGTTTTTATTGAATTGGGTAGAGAGCAACGCTTATCACGGTTGGTTTATTGATGGGTGATCATGTTAACAGATCGATTTTCTTCAGTGTCTCGGAAACCACAATAATTCATCATTCACATCTTTGACAGTCATTATCGGTAGATAGGAGGCAGAAAATCTTACACTAATATTACCAGGAGATGACACTGGTGTTACCCACCACTGGGTTCTGAAGGTCAGGTAGGCAGTCACTTCATGTGAAACACGAATACTCAGCTAAATCCGATTATACTGGAAGCCGGCTCCAAGAAAGTTTTTTTTTTTTTTATTGATAATAGGTTCACGTTTGACCACCATCTCACCTGATGGTAAGTGATGATGTGGTCGAAGATGGAGCACGCTTGCCTAAAAGTAACCTATTCACTCTTGACTTAAAGACCCCTAGGTTATAGCTATTGGGAAACACAGACTCCGGCAGGGAATTCCACTCCTTAGCCGTACGCACAATGAAGGTATTCCCAAAACGTTTAGTGCGTATAGGTGGTATGTACACCATGTAACGATGACGCATCGCCGTTTGTCTAGTAGTCCGATGATGGAACGGACTTGACGGAATTAGATTGTGTAATTCCATTGCACACTCCCCGAAATGTAACCGATGGAAAACCGATAGACTTGCAACTCGTCGTCGATGTTTTGAAAAGACAACGCAGATGATCGTGGTAAACTACTTTATTCGCTGTAAAAATATTTTATTTCAACGAGGGAAGCCGTGGGTAGAAACTAGTATTTTATAAAAGCATGCACCGCGTTACAGGGGTGTGAAATATAACGTCATTTCCGTGTATCGAATCCCCTATTTCCGCTAACAAGCGCAGACTTAGTTTACGGCGGTGGATTGAACGGAAACTTTTTGTGGGAGAAAAATGTTTGGTTCAACGACTTTGGTAGTTAGAGTTCTTTAATAATATTAAAGGGTATAACTTCACGAAAGGAAATTGTGAGTGCAAGTGTAGCTTTGAATAATATTATTAATTATGTAGATAAAAATATATAATCAAAAGGAGTGCAGTTGTAGATCATCCGGAGTTGCGGGAATGTTCTAACGAGAACCGGCGGCCCCGGAACATAAGAGTAGTTGAAGGAACAAGGTGGGTTTTAGTCAGTAGAAATCTGACACTTCCTTCCGCTCCAGCCAGAGGGGGAGAAGTCATTTGATGTTTTTTCTACCGAAAAAAAGGTCGTGGATTTCTACCCAGCTAGACAACGTTTAAAATAGAAAGTGTCGTAAGGAAAATAGCATGTGCAAGGACTAAAAATTCAAAGACATGTGACATCTGACGAAAGACGACAATGTAATTTTTGTTTACAAAACATAATGCTGCTGAATAGCAAGCATATAATTATGTAGCTTTTCTTTCATGCTCCCAATGTATCTCGTAAATTAAAACCTGATTTAGAAAGCCCGCCAACCATGTCTTCAAATAATATTTGTATATTGAGGAAATATTTCTAGAGCTTAATTCATTTAAGTGAATGTTTACGAATTCTTTCTGAGAATTATTAAAACCTTAGACAATTAAACATCTTTTGATTGAAACATAAAATGAGAGAAATGCTTACAGGAAATCATTAAAAAGCAATTCTAAGAGGAAGGAAAATAACTCTTTTGAGACGTCTTAACGTTTTTTTTTTATAATTCTTTCTAATTGACTTGTAATAAAAAAAATAAGGATTGTACCTGTTTTCCCAAAGCTGTTTGGCGATGATAACAAAGGTTAATAAAAGAAAGCAAATATATTTAGTTTCCATATAATAGGAGGTTCTCAATTTGTCTGAATATTTGTGTATACCTGTGTATTTGTGTGTAGATATGTTTTTCTTTCGGCTGTGCATGTTCAGCGCAATTTTTGTATTATATTGATGTTGGAAGTTTCTGTCTGTGCTTAAATAAAGTTATTTCTATTCTATTCTAATAATACGTTGATAGGCTTGCGTCTGACCACGATCTCAATGAAAGTATTCCCAAAACATTTTTTTCGTATGGGTGAGATGACCAGCATGTGACGATGGTGCAGTCATTCGTCTTGTAGTCCGATAATGGAACGGGCTATTAATTAGCTTTGTAAATATGATATACACTTCTGACTTCATCGCACTGGTCTAACAGAAGATCCAAATCTCATCCACTTTCAATGTCATTCTTGCTATGGAATATTCACACTAACCGCTCTGAATCGCGACCTAATAGCTAAAATATGCCATAAAACAAAATGCCTTGAAGTGCGCTGTTGTCACAACTCTTCGCACTCACGAAACTAGACTTTTTAATACTACGAATGCACATAACTTGTTCAAAGACAACACTTCGGTATCACATAGTCGACACTCGTCCCGTCTGGCGTATTGCCACATGTTCGTAACGTGAGCTGGGTAGGTATATACTCTAGTTGTTTACAAAGCTTTTTTGTTGTGGGTGTGTTATATTTCCATTAGCTGTCTGCTGTATAGTTTTCTGAAAAACTTGAAGCCTTAATTTCGGCTTAGTGTCCGATTAAATGTTACGTACCAAATAAATAATATCCCTGCACGATTTTTCATAATGATGACACGTTTACGCAGTGGTTAGCGAATTGAATGTTTGTTCGGCCTTTGGCCTTTTTAAACAAAATTTTATTTAAATATAATCACGAATACCTAATAATCACTTTATCACTTTTTTACAACATTTTCGTAAAAACAAATCTTATCCTGACAATGACGTTCACAAAAATTGGCCAAGTGCGAGTCAGACTCGCCCATGAATGGTTCCGTAGTAACTATAATAATATAATATAATATGTATATTTATTTGACGATAGCTATAACCTAGGAGTCTTTAAGTCAAGAGTGAATAGGTTACTTTTAGGTAAGCGTGCCCCATCTTCGACCACATCATCACTTACCATCAAGTGAGATGGTGGTCAAACGCGAACCATTTCTAAATAAAAAAAAAAAAACCTTAAAAATTTCTTAAAACTAACTTATTTACATTTTTACAACTACGCTAAATAACTTTGTTTTTAATAGTGTTTGTATGAATTACAAAGTTATATTTGCGGTTTTAGAAAATATGCTGTATCTCAAAAACTGCTGACCCGATTCCGTTCAAACTAATTTTGGTTGAAAGTTTACATTAAGATCTACAGACACATATTTTTTTAGATTTTTCACTCCATTAGAAGTTAGAGGGGGGGACGGGACACATTTTACCACTTTGGAAGCTTATATCTTTTAAACGATTGACTTTATGAAAAAGTGGTTTTTCGAAATCCTGATATCATTTTTAAAGACCTGTCTATAGATACCACAAACGCATAGGTTTCATGAAAAAAAAAAATATTTTAAATATTTTTTAAGTTTTTTCTTAAAATCGGAAAGCGGTTTACAGAATACATCTACTTACTAAGTTTCACATATACAGTTTTATTTGTTTTCGTAATGCGCGTAGTGCATACATTTCGAAAATTTATTTTTATTAATATAAATACATATATGCAAAAGTATGTCTGTTTGGTTTTCCTTCTTCTACATCAAAACAAAGCAATGGATCTGTAATATGGATTTTAGTGTAGAGATTGTGATGTAGACACTTATTTCGTTGAAAAATAATATCGACTCGGCTAGTTTATAATAATAAAGTGACTATCACCTATTTGCAAAAATATCGTCAACTTGAAACCATATATTTTATTCCCCAATTTTATTGATCTATAGATGTTTAAACCAAAGCTTTTAAGCGCTTATCACTCTCTGTGAACACTGTTTCACTTATGACATAAAATTATTCATTCTGATTTGTAACTACATAAGTTTGAATTGGTTTACAACACGAATTAGTCGACGTCAGATTCAGGTTTAGTTTGGAATATTCAATTAATAATTACTATTGATTTAGAGTTTACTAAAGAGCTCTTGAATAAATACTAATAGTTGTACAGGTTGATCGTAAAGGTTAAGTGACTCTTACTAAGGTTAATCTGTGGATTAGTGACCATCCTAACATACAAAGATTACAGTGTTCCTCGGAAAGCACGTTAAAGGCCTGTACTACCTCAGTGCTTCTCACTCCTTATCTCGCTCGCACACTACTGGCCGCGGTCACGCGAGCAAGCGAGACACAGATAATTTAGTTTATTTATTTTTACGGTAAAAATAATGGTAATTTAATAAAAGTAAATAACATAAGACCTGCTTTATAGTCAGTTCAATTAATATGCAAAGTTTCATTATCTAATTTGAAGTTATTTTTGAACACCAGCGGTTTATTGTTCGGTTTGGAGGTAACTTTGGAATTTTTTTCTATCAAGAAAATTTTATGGAATCGTGTTTTCGTCAAACATAGTACCTAACATTAGTCCTCAACTTGACCATGTATTTATTTCAAAATTATTGCTGCAGTATTTTTGACATGACGGAGGATCATGCTAAGCCATTTGAGGTAGTATAGGCCCTTAATCCATTGGACCCGGTGATCATTTGCATATCTTTTACAGTCGTTACGGGTTTACGGATTCTCCATATTAATACTAGTACTCAGCTGCACTCGATTAAACTGGATATCAAACCCAACATAGGAAAAGACTAAGCAGATAATTATTGATTTAGATTAAACTGAATGTGTTCTTGTCTATACATATGTAGGACCCTTGGGTCCTTCAGGTAAGAACACTAACTGTCACTGGCTCACTACTACACACAACGGAGCGCAGGCGCCAACTCGTACCGCGTTCGTCACAAGACTGACGTTTAACAGCTAGCCCCCTCCACAGTGTATTATATCTACTTTATAGATACAAACACTACATGTGCTTTTATGTTTTATTATACCTACTACCCTCAACTTTCCTTTGGATCACCAATGGTTCTTATGAGTCCTCGTTACCAAAGAACTCGAGGATTAATATTTGCATAGGTGAGTACTATTTCAGCTAAACAGCAGAAGGTTATGTTACTTTATGTATTTATTACAATTTTATTGTATTTTATTGGTACATAAAATAGTTACACTTTACAATTTTTGTAAATAACGTACTAGGGTGATAGAGGTTCGTCGTCGGAGGAGGGGCTTGTCTCGGCCCGCAAGATCCCCACTAGCGTGCGGGGCAAAGGCCGAGGCAAGACCTCGGGGAGGGGGCCTCCCTCTGGAGAGCCCAACACTGGTCTGGCCCCGAGCGAGGCCAAACTAAAAGAGGCCGTGGCGGCTGCCATCCGTACCATTTCGCGGAAGCGCAACCGTAAGAGCAAGGAGGACGCGATCGGCGAAGCCACGGCCTCCATCATGGCGGCCGCGCGGACTTACGGCGTGGCTCCGGCTGCAAGGGACGATATGTCCGATCTGCAGCCGGAGGTCACCCGCCTGACTGCCGCCATAGAGGCTCTCCAGAGGGAGAACGCCACCCTTAAGGCGGACCTGGCCGCAATCCAGGGAGACGGCCAGTGGAATGCGCCGCCGCGGGGCCAAAAGGAGAAAGGCCAGCCCACACCAGCGGAGAACTCGGTTCTTGACCTGGTGCGACAGGAGCTGGCCGCCTTCCAGCAGCGGTTCTCCGTATTGGAGAGCCGCGTGCTGCGACCCCCGCTGGCGGCGCCTTCGTACGCGGCTGCGGTCGCGTCCAAGCCTCCCCGGACGGCGACGAGGCCGCCTCAGGCAAAGACGGCCACTGAGCAGACGGCCCCAGCGACGGCGGCTCCTGCGAGGGCGAAGACGGCCCCGGCCAAGCCCAAACCGGGCCCACCAAAGCCACCTCCGACCCCGACACCTGCGGGGCCGAAACAGGCGGCCAAAGGGAAGAAAGCCCAGGCCGGGAACCAGCCGTCCCAGCAGCCTCCTCTAAAGACTCCTCCGGCCGGCGCCGACTGGCAAGTGGCCGGGGAGAAGAGGAAGGCTGCTGGCGCAGCCAGGTCCTCGCGGAGAAGGGAGTGACGGTAACGGCGAGACGCCGCGGCGCGATTGCGCGCCCCCAGGACCGCGGCTGTAGTGATCACACTGCAGCCGGACGCGGTGAAGAGGGGCGTGTCGTACCGCGACGTGCTGGCGAAGGCGCGGAAAGCGATCGACATCACGGAGCTCGGCATCGTCGGCGGCCTCCGTCACCGGGTCACTGCGACGGGGGCTCGGATGCTGGAGATCCCCGGCGCGGCCAGTGGCCCTGCCGCTGACGCTCTGGCCGAACGGCTTAGAGCGTCCTTAAATGCGGAGGAGGCCCGAGTCTCCAGACCCACCAAGCGCGCAGACATGCGCATATTGGGTCTGGATAACTCCGTGACGGCCGAGGAAGTGGTGGCCGCCGTAGCCAGGACTGGAGGGTGCCCTCCCGATTAGGTGAGGGCGGGCGCCTTGCGTCCTGGCTTCACGGGGGGCAAACCATTACGGTTAGCTGCCCCGTCCCGGCGGCCAAAAAGATCCAGGAGGGCCGAAGGCTCCTGGTTGGTTGGGTGTCTGCGCAGGTGAAAGTCCTGGACCCCAGACCCCTGAGGTGCTTCCGCTGCCAAGTGGGCAACCATGCGGCATGCGTGTGCACCTCGGAGGTAGACCGCAGCGATAGGTGCTTCCGCTGCGGTCAGCCCGGTCACAAGGCCGGCTCGTGCTCCACCCCGCCTCACTGCTTCGCATGTGAGGCGGTTGGCAACTCGGCCGATCACCGGGCTGGGGGCAAGTCCTGCGCCCCACCCACCAAAGCCAGGCGCAGAGGTAGGCCCTCTACCGCCGTCGTCACCGCCACCGCCGCCACCGCCGCCGTCGCTACTGCCGCCGCCGTCGCCGTCATGGCTGAACCCCCGCGAGGGGCCCTGGAGGAGGCTGCAATGGATCCCGATTAATGGCCCCATTGCGCTTCCTCCAGGCGAACATCAACCACTGCGCCGCTGCTCAGGAACTTTTGCTCCAGAGCATGGCGCAGTGGTTGATCAACGTCGCCGTGGTCGCCGAGCCGTATTTTGTCCTGCCCAGGAACGACTGGGTGACGGACTTGGACGGCTCGGTGACCCTCGTTTCATCGGCCGCCGCCGGTACCCCGCCCCTCGATCGCGTCAAGAGAGGGCGTGGGATCGTCGCAGCACGGTTCGGAGAGATCGCTGTGGTAGGCGTTTATTTCTCCCCGAACCGAACTCTCGCCGAGTTCCAGAACTCCCTAACGGAGCTGGGAGACGTCGTCGTCGCCCTCGGTTCCCTCCCCGCCCTCGTCCTCGGGGACTTCAACGCCAAGAGTCCGGCTTGGGGTTCCCGGTCCACGGACTATAGGCGGGGCAGGATGCTCGAGCACTGGGCCCGTGCGCAGGGCCTGGTGATCGAGAACCGGGGTTCTGTCCCCACGTGCGTGCGGTTTACGGGCGAGTTGGTGGTGGACGTTACGTTCGCCACCCCCAGCCTGTCACCGCGCGTCACCGACTGGCGCGTTGTGGAGGAGGTGGAGACCTATTCCGACCACCGGTATATCCGGTTCGACGTCTCCGCCCAGACCACAGACGCGCCGGTCCGACGGGACCTGAGTGGTCTGCGATGGGCGCTGAAGCAGATGGACCGGGAGCTATTCCTGGAAGCCTCGATCGTGCAGGCCTGGGGGTCACCCCCGGACAGGCCTGCCGACATAAACGACGAGGCGGAGTGGTTCCGGGAGGCCATGTCGGAGATCTGCGACGTGGCCATGCCCCGGGTCCGGCAAGGACGCGCCCGGCGTCAGCTGTACTGGTGGTCGAGCGAGCTAGCAGCGCTGCGCGAAGCGTGCGTTGCGGCGCGACGCCGGTACAGGTTCCGCAGGCGCCGCACCCGACCTCCGGATGCGGCGACTGTAGAGGCGGAGCTGTACGAGGGCTACAGGGCAGCGAAGGCCGTCCTCCGAGACGAGATCTGGCGGGCCAAGGAACTGGCCCGGGAGGAGATGCTGGCGACTCTGGACGGGGACCCATGGGGCCGCCCCTACAAGTGGGTGCGAGAGAAGCTCCGCCCCTGGGCTCCCCCGTTGACGCAGAGTCTCCAGCCTCAGTTCTTGGAGGACGTGGTGAGCGCCTTTTTCCCATCGCGAGGGGAGCATGCTCCCCCGCCCGTGGCTCCGTCTCCGACGGAACCTGAAGCTGGCGCAAACGCGGACCACAGCGACGACGACGTCTACGACGCTCCAGAGGTGACCGAGGTAGACTTGAGAGTGGCGGTACAACGGCTCAAGGCCAAAAATACCGCCCCAGGACCCGACGGCTTGCCAGGGAAAGCGTGGGTCCTGGCCTCGGAGACTCTCGGGCCTCGACTAGGGGGGCTCTTTAGCGCATGCCTGGAGAGGGGCCAGTTTCCGCTTCGCTGGAAGACGGGAAAGCTGGTCCTGATCCAGAAAGCCGGGCGCCCTGCGGACTCTCCGTCCGCATTCCGGCCCATCGTGCTGCTCGACGAGGCGGGCAAGCTCTTGGAAAGAGTAATTGCAGACCGCCTCTTCGGGCACCTGAATCGGGTGGGCCCGGATCTTGCGGAGTGCCAGTTTGGCTTCCACAGGGGGCGCTCGACGGTGGATGCCATCATGCGCGTGAGAGCCTTCACGACGGGGGACGCGGTATCCCGGGGCAGGGTCGTCTTAGCGGTGTCTTTGGACATCACCAACGCCTTTAACACCCTGCCCTGGAGTTGCATCAGGGAGGCACTCCGGTATCACCGGGTGCCGACCTACCTCCGTCGCATAGTCGAGGACTACCTGACGGACAGAGCCGTCATCTACCCCGGTCACCGGGGAGAGTGGAACCGGCGAGAGATGTCGTGCGGTGTCCCACAGGGATTGGTCTTGGGGCCGCCCCTGTGGAACATCGGATACGACTGGGTGCTGCGCGGCGACCTCCCTGACGGCGTCAGCGTAGTATGTTACGCTGACGACACGCTCGTCCTGGCGCAGGGAGAGTCGCACCAGGCGGCGGCCGACCTGGCGACGCAAGCGGTTGCGACAGTCGTTCATAGGATCCGGCAGTTGGGACTCAACGTGGCGCTGCACCGAGGCCATGTGCTTTCATGGCGGTCGGAACGCGCCACGGTCTGAGTCCCACATAACGGTGGAGGGGGTTCCCATCGGCGTCGGGAGGACGATGAAGTACCTGGGACTCGTCCTCGACAGCCGGTGGAACTTCAGGGAGCACTTCCTGAGTTTGGCCCCAAAGCTGAACCGGGCAGCAGCCGCCTTCAGGCGACTCCTGCCTAATCTCAGCGGGCCAAACGCCTCCTGCCGAAGGATGTACGCCGGCGTCGTGCGGTCCATGGCCCTCTACGGGTCCCCAGTGTGGGCCCTGTGCATTCGGACGCGACCACTAAAGTTGGTCGCATGTCAGAGGGTCATGGCTATCCGAATGATCCGGGGATACCGCACGATCGCCGGTGAATCGGCCAACCTTTTTGCCGGATTGCTGCCCTGGGATCTGGAGGCGACTGCCCTCCAGCGCGTCTATGAATGGCGCGTGGAGGCGCAGTGCCGGGGCGTATCCCCGCTGCCTCGAGAAGTCGAGGCGCGGCGGGAAGAGCTCCGGCGCGATCTCAGGGCAGTATGGAGGGAACGACTGTCGCAACCGACGGCCGGGCACGCCGCAATTGCGGCGGTAAGACCCCTCTTTGAGGAGTGGCTAGATCGGCGTCACGGCGTCCTGACCTACCGCATGACGCAGGTCCTCACCGGACACGGAAGTTTCGGGAGGTACCTGTGTCTGATGGGAAAGGAGGAAACGCCTGGGTGTCACCACTGCGAGGGTCACCCTGAGGACACCGTAGAGCACACGGTGCAAGACTGCCCCGCCTGGGCAGAGCACCAACGTGTCCTCACGGCGACAATAGGCGGAGAACTCTCGCGCCCGGCCATGGTCGAGGCCATGCTGCGGGGTGAGAGGGAGTGGGAAGCGGTCGCCTCCTTCTGCGAAGCAGTCATGCTTCCGAAGGAGGAGGCGGGCCGCGTGAGGGAGAGGATGGCGTCCTCCCTCCAGCCCAGCCGCAGTGGTAGGCGCCCACGGCGTCGGACGTCGGCCGACGATCTCCGGCCACCGTACGCGCGGGCATGCGGACAGCGAGTAAAGGGCAACTCGCTGTCCGACCATGGACCATGCCCGGGTCGACGGCGCGTCGTGTTTCACGCGTGCCTCAAAGAGCGTCAGCAACATGACGAGGCCCCCTCTGCAGAGGGCCGAAGCCCGCCGCGGTCGTGGGACTCATCCCGTTACCGTGGCCCCGGTATGTAAAGGGTTATTGAAGGAACACCGTGGATTTTAGTCAGTAAAAGTCTGACAGTCCCTCCCACCCTGCCCGGAGTGGGAGGACTTATTTGATAATTTTAACACGTTAAAAAAAAAAAAAAAAAGGGTGGTAGAGGTAAACATGTAACCCACACTAATGTTCGCGGAATATTTTTTTACGTAGAACTAAAATAAATATAAGAACTAAAATAAAATGCAACACAAAATGCAATAAGGCGAATACCTTTCAGCCTTTCAACTATCTACACACCAAAAATCAGACTTATCGGTTGCTCTATATTGACGTGGAAGAAGGACAAACAAAGACATATTCGAATTTATAATATTAGTATATATAAAGTCACAGGGCTCTTTGATTGCAAGATGTAGGTGCATTATATGTACAAGGCACACCTCAACCTGACCCCTGATTTTTTACATAATATTATAGAATGGATTCAGTATGCAGATTATAAGCCTACGATTGAGGCCACAATGAATCAGTATTCTTTTGCTGACCACGATAAGTGGTGTCGGTACCTACCGTTAAAAAGGAAAATCCATCATACATACAGAAAAATTGCCGTACTAAAACCTAATTATTCAATCATCCATTCAGCGCCGACCCATTAATTTGTCACAGCAAATTAACGGAAACGCCACAAAACAAAACGATAAATCAAATGGAGCGAGATATCAAGCATGTGTCGAATTCCACATTTTATGCTTGGCATGAAACACTGGCAGGATGCCAGCCGGTCTGGCATGCCATTTTATTTCCAAATTGGCACGAGCTTATTGAGATCATTGCTTAACTTTGTGGCATATCCTAGCTTGTATGAGGCTATAAATTTTGTGAGTGTTTTAGAACACCTGCGTGCTATGTAGAGTTTGAAGACTTTATTGGCATTTTTATTATTTTGTGAAATGAAGTGAACGTTGTTTGTTGAGCTAACCACTATTCAGAAAACATTTTTTTAATAAAGTGTCATAAGTAAGCAACATCGTTACCTATTCGCTAACGATGATCTAAATAGATATTTTTAGGAGAATAATTATATGTAAAATCCATCAAAAACAAGCGAATGTGCGTTTGACGAGGGAGGAAACACGTACCATAGATAAAAAAAACGGGTTGCACTCCGGGAGTGCCGGCAAAAGTGAAAACTTGAATATTAACGTTGTGCATTTTTGATATTTTGGAATGGTTAGGTAGAATACAATATTTATTTATTGCGCTATTGTACACAAACATGACAATTTATATTACACTAAAAAGTTTATCTCTTAGAAAAATCAACTTTCATGTTAACACACACGAACATTCGCGCAAGCGTCCTGCGCCATCTCAACGAAACAGCAGGCGCAGGCATAGATTTTCGCCACGCCGTAGAAAGAGTACTTCTCTCCTACGCCGCGCCAGCTGTCTACTCTCCGTCCGTCTTACGAATTTCCGATCAGGTCACGTGTCCTGACGCGAGTTTAACATTTTTTACCCATTACAAAAAAAGTGCACAACGCCGCTAAAGAAGTTTTCACTTCAAAAATTATACTCAATGCTATCAGAGTTATGGAACGATAATATAACTAAATATATATTGTAATAGGTGAAATTCTATATAATAGTGATTATCATCTATTTGAAAAAAGAATTTTCATTTAAATAACAGAACACATGGACGTAAAAAGAATGCCACGATGGCACAGACTAAAAATTAACAACCCGTAAAACTTTCATCGTATTTTGCAGCACAGCTGAGTACCAGAGACGACCAACACATAAGTGAAGTTTTAATCTCTTCACGTTGAAAAGGACATGAATATTTATGAAATATTAACGCCACACCACAATAGTTCATTTTCCTCAGTTTTTTTAAGCTTACATGAAAGTGGCTGGACTGGAACTTTTTATCATTTTGAATTAGCATAGTGTCATTTGGTATTTCATTAGTATGTCTCTCGCTCTTGATGACACGTTGTTAGCAATTTTGTAAGAATAATTCGAAAATCGAATTTTACATTTATAAGGAAAGGTTGTCAATCCCGGAGCGAGAGAGAATTATTGGTCACAAAATGGGACTCAGTTATTATATAGTGAGTGTATTAATTCGAATATTTCAACTAAGAAGTGTGTGTGTGATGAATCGCAAAAGCAATGTAATTTATATATGTATGTATTACTTGTGAGATATATTGTGTTTTCATGCGATGGCCGAGTCAATCTATTTATTTAAAACGTTAAAGATTTTTAATATTGATATGGTCACTATAAGATGTTGTTAGGTTAGATAATTACGTAACAACTTAAGACAGAAGATCCCTTAAGTAGGAACTGAATAATCGAATAACCGACTTGGTATTACATGGATGTCACAACTTTTTACGGTAGAAGAACTGAGTTGCTTGGTTTTTTGACAAGTATTGTTTTTTATGGGATTACTTTTGATTGATTTTCAACTAGTTCATGACAGTACAAACGACACGGCGGGTTATAAACTGAGGAGTTTTCTATCATTGAAGAAGAAATGTTCAGTTGACAAATTAGTTAAAGTGTTATTGTTTAATTAGTCCATCAAACGGTTATGTATTTAGTTAAAATCAGTAAAAAAAAAAACAATAAAAAGTAATGGAACCTTGTAACATACTTGTGTATTTAGGTACTATCAATCTAGAATGCATGATAAGGTAAGTAGGCAATGATTACTTAATTAGGTAACTATTACTAATTACATGTGTGTTTGCGCAGTGAGTACGTGATCGTCCGCTGCGCTACGTCGTGTCGCGCGTTCGATATCCGTATGGAAAAATATGGTATCGACAAATTCCTACGCAACACTGTCCAAAAGAATTGCGGCATTGCCACGTTGTATGGAAATGCTTAACTTCTGTCCAAGATAAAAGATAACCCTTGGGTCACGTGAAGTATCAACTAGGCGTCTGGAAAGATGTTTTTTATAAAAATTATGGTCTGACGAATATGCTTACTTCAACTATGCTTAGTTTTAAGCATTTGTGAAAGTTTTTGCGGAGAAAAAGTGAAGAAGGCTAATCATTTCTTATAATATAAAATATGGTCAAATTTCGACCACTGGGCGAACACTAGTTCTTAGAAAGAATGAATGAACTGATTTTAAATGAAACCAGATATAAACAAGATTCCAGGTCCAGGACAGTCGAAAAAGCAATTTAAAGTCTTCTATAGAAAGTGATAAATGACATGGACAAAAAAGTACATTCCATGTACACATACATAGTAAATAATATTGTATATTAAAAATAGAAAAATGATTTAATACGTAGTTCTTAACCTCTCTGATCTCGTCAGTGTTTATTTCAAAATAATTAGTAATCAAGATGAATTCAAAGTACCATTTGTCAACGTTCGCCATAATGGACCATAGAGTAAGATAAATATAATAGGTAATGGGTGTTCCACATCAAGCATACTACTTGCATATATCACATAGACGTGTGATATGGACGACAAAACGCTATTATTAAAAACACATTTTATTTATACGAAACTCTCTTCGTTGGTATTTTTGGCATTTAATAAAATTATCTTTTCATAATGTTGATGCGTAAGATAGTTTTTAAATATTTCACACAAAAAAAAAAATCGGAAAACGGAACGCGTTACTTGTTTGACAATGTGTCATTGTCTATGTCAAATGTCAATATTATGTTATTGCAGAATCAGATCATAGATGATACATATTAATTGCAGATTATACATTGCGTCCTGTGTTTGTTTTTGCGATTATTTTCTAATATTTTTGACCACTGCTTATTTCAACGTACTGATACCTTCTACCACCCGATTACCTTGCTATTAATACTGGACTCTGATTTACATTGCGTTGTGGATTTGTTTTGTGGATCAATATGAGGTGCATCAACTGCGGAATAGCCATGCAAAGGTTGCAGAGGCATCTCATATCCTCGCTTTCTGCACACAATCAAACAAGACTTTCGCGTTTGATAACCAATGCCCAACCCAGGTAAGAAGTTGGACTAGAAAAAACTAAACCTGATTTATTTTTATATAGTTCTGGTATGCGAAATCTTACAGTGCATCTTATTTTCAGCTGATACATTTATTTGTCATCCATGCTTATTATTATTAAACACCGAAACTGGTGAACAAGAGAGACTACTGGGGCATAACATGGTTTTCCGTTGCGGGCTGTTCTATTATCACAAAATACTAATTATATGGTAAGCATTTTGTTTTTCATTATTATTAGTTGTATTAATCTATAAAAAAATGAGCTTTCATACTATGTATGTATGATTGTTATATATGTGTTTTATGTATTTTTCATCTTTAACATAATATACTTGCCTAAAGTAGGCATGTGTAACATAGTACTGCTCATTTTACTATAACATAGTACTTGAAAACATAAAGAGATATTTAAAAAGATACCCTTGTTACTAAAAATTATATAAAAATAAGAATTATCTAATGATTGAATTAATTTATTATTGTGTTTATTCTAACTGTGGTTTATTTTCAGCCTTCAAGAAACAACTATGTTTGCCATGTGGGTTGGAAGCGAGCAAATAGACAGGCAGTGCATGACTCATCACGAGACATGCATGAATTGGCTTTGGATAATGATGCAGCAGCCCCTAATGTTAGCCAAGTTGTTAGCCCACCAGAGCCACCACCGTTGCCGCCTGTTCAAAGAGGGCCATGGGAAAGTAATACCATATCATTACCTAATTACAAGCGAGCTTCGATTACATGTGTTCACAGTATATTTCAACAATGCAGAAACAGAATGGTACATTTGGTCCCGCAATCCCTCAAAAGAATGCTTTTGCAGGAACATAGTTTCTATGTTCCTCGCAGCTGTAGAGTGTGTGAAACACATTTGTACAGCGATCAATGGCATTTATTACCTCAAATGAATGAGACACATTCTACATTTAGTGCTATCCATATAAAGTAAATAAATAATAATTTTTACTCCTTTGTTTTATTCTGTGTTTCCCTCGTTGGTCTAATGGTCGCAAGCGCTACTGCTGAGCATGAGGTCCTGAGTTCGATTCCCAGGTCGAGCAAAGTGATATTGGGTTTATTCATCAGGAATTTCTCAGTAGCAGCCCGGAGTCTAGATTTGTGCCTGGTTAATAGAAACAGACTCGCCCCCTATTAAATGGTACTCAAAATAACTGGTGAAATCTGGGTGTACTATAGGTACACCTCTGCCCAACCCTTCGGGGAATACAGGCGCGATGTTATGTTAATGTTTGTTATTATTGTCACATTTTTTGAGACTATTACCCAGTTTAATAAAATGTTAGTCAATATTCAGTTTAAAATCCTTACTTTGTTTATTGGTTAAATACTAAAACTATATCAGTTATACGCAATAATTCACAACTGTTCACTATTTTAAAGCGCCTTTAAGTGTTTAATAGCGAAATTATAATCTAAACACCTTATTGCTAGCGATCTGATTAAAAGGTTTACTGTAACTGTTTTTTGTCTAGTCTGGTGTAATGCCAAGATTTCTGAGTTTTTTATTTATAGCAATTTAATGAGTCAATATTCACGAATATAAAACACCAAAAATCATTGGTGTACACTAAATTCGATAACTATGCCGACGTCCATAGTAAAATTGGCCATGTCCTTTACACTCACTTTCAAGAGCATTAACTTTACAGCGACAACAGATGCCAACGACGCGCTGCTCAAAGTTTAGTCGGAAAATAAACTTCTCGTATTAATATTTGAGCTTAAAATAAAAGGCAGTATACTTAAATATAGAAAATCAAATTATCTTTGCAAAAGGGTTTTTAATTAAGTGTATATTTTCTTTCTTTGCAAAAGTGTACATTTTACAAAGGTACGCCGAATGAGTTTTGAATAATTACAGTTTTAAATTATCATTTTTTTTTAAATTATGTTTCATTAATTATTTTTAAACTACATCATCATCTGCGTCGGCTTTTCCAATTATTTTGAGGTCGGCTTTCTGTCTAACCCGCAGCTGAGTATTAGTGTTTTACTAGGAGCGCCTGTCTATTGACTTCCACAAACCGGTAGCTGGGTAACAAAGTACTGTTTGGCAGACCAGTGACCAATCTAATTCCGCCAAGTCCGTTCCATCATCGGACTACAAGACAAACGGCGATGCGCCATCGTTACATGGTGGACATCCCACACATACACACTAAACGTTTTCGGAATACCTTCATTATGCGTAAGGCTAAGGAGTGGAATTCCCTGCAGTAGTCTGTGTTTCCCGATAGCTATAACCTTGGGGTCTTTAAGTCAAGAGTGAATAGGTTACTTTTAGGTAAGCGTGCTCCATCTTCGACCACATCATCACTTACCATAAGGTGGTCAAACGCGAGCCTATTATCAATAAAAAAAAAGAAAAGGATTTTCTGGCTTGTGACTACCCGTAACGACGGGCAAGGTTGTCCAAATGATAGCCGAGAGCAATTGTTTAACGTGTTGTCCGTGACACGGGGGTATCATCATCTAAATTCCGGGCTACTACTGAGAAATTCCTTGGAGAAAATCCCAGTAGCGCTTTTTTTCTGACCCTGGAGTCGGACCTGACGAAGTCGACTTCATGCTCAGCATTCGCGCTTGCGACCACTAGAACAACGAGGCAGTGTTTTATTTTTAATTTACATATTTAAAAAAATTGGCCAATTGCGAGTCAGACTCGCCCATGAAGGGTTCCGCAGTATCTATAATAATATAATATAATATGTATATTTATTTGACAAAAAAAAATCCTTACAAATTTCTTAAAACTAGCTTATTTACATTTTTTACAACTACGCCCGATAACTTTGTTTTTCATAGTGTTTGTATGAATTACAAAGTTATAGTTGCGGTTTTAGAAAATATGCTGTATCTCAACAACTGCTGACCCGATCTCATTCAAACCAATTTAGGTTGAAAGTTTACATTAAGGTCTACAGATATGTATATTTTTAGATTTTTCACTCCATTATTATAGAAGTTAGCCCTCTAACTTCTATAATAATGGAGTGAAAAATTTTACCACATTTTACCATTTTGGAAGCGTATATCTTTTAAACGATTACTTTTATGAAAATGTGGTCTTAGAAACCTCTATATCATTTTTAAAGATCTATCTATAAATACTACACACGCATAGGTTTCATGAAAAGAAATATTTTCAATTTTAGTTCCGTGTATGGGGAGAGCCCCCCTTTATTTTAAATATTATTTTTTAAATCGGAAAGCGGTTTACAGAATACATTTACCTACCAAGTTTCACATGTATGATTCTAATAGTTTCGGACTAAACTGGCTGTGACATACGGACGGACGGACGGACAGACAGACAGACAGACAGACGGACAGACATGACGAAACTATAAGGGTTCCGTTTTTTGCCATTCGGCTACGGAAGCCTAAAATGGTGATATATGGTTCATACACAAACACATACATTTGTTATACATACACATCACATCTTAACAGCCAGCCGTTTTAAATAATATATTCTGACCACTTCTTTTAAGTAATATACTATATTTTGAGTAATATACCTGACGCAATACCAATAGTGCTGCCACTTCATCTCTCTGATCACTACACAGCTCAAATGTTAAGCTTTCCTTTAAGGCTTCAAACAACAAAAGCTGCAATATACCATATTTAGAAAAGAGATTACAGTCTAGATAACATGCATAAGTTTATAGAATGCTTACAAAATCTATCCTGGATCGATATTTACATGGAAACTAATGCAAATACAGCATTCAACGCTTTTCATGAACAAATATGTTTATTTTACGGTCTGTGCTTTCCAAAAGTTAGGGTAAAGATAAATCTAAACAATAAAATAAAGCGAACGTGGATAAGTATCAGGTCTTAAAGAGAGTTCTAAAATGAAGCGTTTCCTACGATATCAATATTACAAGAATAAAAATATAGCCAATAAAAGAAGATATACGGCATATTCAAAAATATTACAAAAGTGTATCCGCAATACTAAACGAAATGCTAACATAAAATTTATGAATAATAGTGACAACAAATGTAAAGCCTTTAAGTGATTAAAAACGAAGTACTCAATACGGACCCAAAAAATAACATTGAACGCATTAAAATTGACAACAGCGTACTCACGAAACCAGTACAAATAGCTTCTGCCTTTAACAGTTATTATACAAATTATATTCCTACACAAACTTGTAGAAATAGTTTTCGCAGCGATACCCTAACTGCTAACTCGATGTTCCTTACACCTATATCTGAAGCCGAGGTGAGGGAACACATATTATCGTTGAGAAATACTAACTCTGAAGGCTATGATGAACTTAATACCCGAATTCTTAAGACAATGAATTAATGTGTCAATGAATTAAGCGGCGTGTTGACTTATCTCATCAATCTGTCCTTTTCACAAGGAGTCTTTCCTAATGCTTTAAAAATATCTGTTGTCAAACCAATATTTAAAAAAGGTGATAAATGTGACATGAGAAATTATCGCCCCATAACACTGATACCCATCATATCTAAAATATATGAGAAATGCATGTATCAAAGAAACTACTGTGAGTAATTTAAGATTATTAAAAAGGAGCAATTTGGCTTTCAGAAACATAAATCGACATTTTTAGCCATCTTTTCACTTTTGAAAGCAATATTGACCAACATTAACGACACACAGTTAACGACAGGGCTATTCTTTGATCTGTCAAAGGCATTCGATCTCGTTTCACATGAATTATTACTAAAAAAACTAAGGCTATCGGTATTAGAGGGCTGCCACTTCAGTGGATATCGTTCTACTTAACAAGCAGGTAACAGACTGTCACTGTTACTAAACTTAATGAAAGTAGGAACAGGACAAAATATTCTTCTGAATATATAAATATAAAACGTGGCGTCCCCCAGAGTAGCATACTGGGACCTATCTTATTTCTTCTCTACATATATGACATAGTTAATGTAACTAATCATAAATGCTGCCTTTTTTCCGATGACATTTCTATAATTGTTACTACCGATTAAAAATATTATTCAATTACGGATCATGAAGCGGACATTAATAATACAATAGACAATCTAATAAACTGGCTAAATGACAATAATTTATCTATTAATCTTAATAAATCTGTATACATACAATTTAATCAATCTTATAATAATTAATTTAATTTTAAAATGAACATATCAAAAATTTCGCAAGTGATACAAACTAAGTTTCTAGGAGTAGTAATTGACGAACATTTAGACTGGAAAGCACAGGTTGATACTGTATGCAATAAAATACATAAATTTCTCTATGCATTGAGACAAATAAAAAAAGTCACCAATATAAAAACGGCTGTGATGTCATACCGCGCATATGTTGAGTCCTTACTACGGTATGGACTAATAATGTGGGGAAATAGTACTGCTCGCAATAGAGCATTTATCGCCCAAAAGAAATGTATTCGCGCTCTATACGAGATTCCATCTGACGAATCATGTCAACCAATATTTAAGGAACTTGGTTTGCTACCGGTTACCTTCATTATACATATATGAAGCATGCATGTTTGTTCAAAAACATAAATGGCTATTTAAAATAGCGGAGGAAATAAGCTCTCGAAGTCGACGTGATCAATACAGACTTGTACTGGATGATCTGCCTAGATTAGCGAAATATAGTAAAAACTGTGTGGCTATGTGTGTTCGTCTTTATAATAAACTAGTATTTGCGTGTTGCGCGAGGTGCAAGCACCTCGCGTGGTTGTGAAAAAAAAAAGGGGGGTGTGATGGGGGGGTTTAGTATTTGCGTGTTGCGCGAGGTGCAAGCACCTCGCGTGCTTATGAAAAAAAAAAAAAATAAGAGGGGGGAAATTATTTCGACTAAAGCATTGCCCCTCTAAATGAATCTGAAAAAAAAATGTTCCAAGTCTCTTAGATTCCGAGATCCGCCTAAAGGGGGGGAGAAGGGGGGCGGGGGGGGGGGACTTTGAAAAATGGTTTTTACTTTACCGAGCCTCCTCTATACGAATCCGTAAAAAGAAAAAAATACGGGTCTCGTAGTTTCCGAGATACGATAGGGGGGGGGGGGGGGAGAAGGGGGGGAAAAGGGGAGGTTTGGCACTTTTCCCGTAGGTTTGAGAGTTACTTGTTTACGAATCTATCAAAATATACCCACCTCCCCATCCACCATCTGGGAGAACAATTATGTCAATGAGTCAGTCAGTCAGTGAGTGAGTCAGTGAGTGGTAATTTAGCTTTATATAATACAACTAGTATTTGCGTGTTGCGCGAGGTGCAAGCACCTCGCGTGCTTGTGAAAAAAAAGTGGGGGGGGTAATGGGGGGGGTTTAGTATTTGCGTGTTGCGCGAGGTGCAAGCACCTCGCGTGCTTGTGAAAAAAACTAAAGCATTGCCCCTCTAAATCAAGTATTTGCGTGTTGTGCGAGGTGCAAGCACCTCGCGTGCTTGTGAAAAAAAAAAAAGTGGGGGGGGCGGGGGTGATGGGGGGGTTTAGTATTTGCGTGTTGCGCGAGGTGCAAGCACCTCGCGTGCTTGTGAAAAAAAAAAAAAAAGGGGGGGGGAAATGGGGGGGGGGTTGCACAATTATTTCGACTAAAGCATTGCCCCTCTAAATGAATCTGAAAAAAAAATGTTCCAAGTCTCTTAGATTCCGAGATCCGCCTAAAGGGGGGGAGAAGGGGGGCGGGGGGGGGACTTTGAAAAATGGTTTTTACTTTACCGAGCCTCCTCTATACGAATCTGTAAAAAGAAAAAAATACGGGTCTCGTAGTTTCCGAGATACGATAGGGGGGGGGAGAAGGGGGGTGAAAATGGGAGGTTTGGCACTTTTCCCGTAGATTTGAGAGTTACTTGTTTACGAATCTGTCAAAATATACCCACCTCCCCATCCACCATCTGGGAGAACAATTATGTCAATGAGTGAGTCAGTCAGTGGTAATTTAGCTTTATAGTATAACTAGTGGCCTAAACCATTTGGAGTGACGCCACAGTTTTACGTCTAAACTAACGCGAAAAACTGACTGTCAACGCCCAGCTTTACAATAATATTGGAAGGTGTCGGACTCGTGAGTTGTGACCGAGTGATCGAGCGTTCAATCTCCATCCATTACACCATTGCCGTGAAGCGTGAATCCACTCCAGACATAAGCATGCGAATTATACCCACTCTCTAGGGGCATGTAGGGTAGGGTGTCCCGAAAAATTTTTTTTTCGCTTTTCGCTACTCAAGCCCCCTCAAAAGTTGCATTATTAGTTTTAGATTACCGTAAAAATAATAAAAAAAAAACCGGTCAAGTGCGTGTCGGGCCACGCGCAGTGTAGGGTTCCGTAGTTTTTATAACAGCCAAGTGCGTGTCGTATTCGCTGACTGATCGTTTCGTACCATGCTCTAACTAAAAGCCAAACATGACTACCTAACTAATTTGACTTCCTATACAAATCCTCACCTGATCCGACAATTTTGCACGGAAAGTTTCAATTTTTTTTTTTTGAGATTTGTATAAAACTTGTCATAGCCGGTGTTTTGAATTTAAATACGGACACAGAGCTATACAGAGTTGTTCGAAATGTTCGAGTCAAATACAATTGGTCGACTATTACTCGTAAACTTGTAAAGCCCACTTATGTGTGATAGTTTTCCTTTAAATTTCGTTATATATAGGTACTACTGCTGTGACATTTGAATTTCTAAATATAACCGTTTAGTTGATAGAGGGGGGGGACACTTGACTCTAACGAAAATTGGTACTTTAAAGCTTGATAAGTCACGAACGGTTTACTTAATCCAAAAACGGTCTTACCAAACCCCTAATATTTTTGAAATACCTATCCAACGATTTTCCACACTATGGGAAGAACGAAAAAAAAAATTATCATCCCACTTTACATGTATGGGAGATAACCTAAATAATTGTTTTTTTTTCAAAATTTTATTTTACCACTTTTTTGGCGTCATTAACGTGTATACTCATACCAAAGTACAACTTTCTAGTACTAATAGTTTTTGAGCTAAACCGCGGACAGACGGACAGACAGACGGACATGGCGAAACTATAAGGGTTCCTTGTTGACTACGGAACCCTAAAAACATAAAAAATATCTTGAGGGTTCTACCGGCATTTTTTTTATTTTTTTTATCACTTAAATAACCCTCCAGTCAATGTCGTCTATTCTATTTTATGTACATTATTCCCATTTTATTTTTTATATAATTACCTAACATGTTTAAAACATTACATAGTGAATTATTTAAATTACAACTGTTTAAATGGCTCTGTAATCATAATTTCTATTCCATTAATGACTATTTTAAATGAATTTCAATTTAACATACCTATTAATTTTAATTCAATGTAATATTGTATCTTAGTAAGTTTGCATGCTTTAGTTGTAAGCAAGACATGTCGATCCTATATTTATTTATAACACCTTGTATACCATGTTTTAAGCAAATAAATACATCTTATCTTTATCATTAACCCACTTGTTACTAGCGTCCTTTTAAAAGGTCCGCACATAAACAAAAATCGTGTGATTTATGTGGTTAGTATAAACAAATTTTGTTAATGACATTTCAAAGCTGAGATGTGGGGCAGTACAATACAAATATTGTGAGTGAACTAACGTTGTATTATAGAACAGTTTTATAGCAATTACTTTACGTAAAAATTATCATGAGTAACATGAGGTGAGTTATTTTATTATTATTACATTTTCAAACTATTTGACAGTGAATAATTAAAGCTCGAACCTTCTTTTAGTTGATAACAAAAATAAAAATAACTAGTTTATCATTTTTCTTACTTTATTCGCCGGTTTTATTTGGTGTTCTTTATAAAGCCCAGTAGTATATATATATATATCGACTACTACTTCTTATGCATTCTCTTTTCTTTTTTATCAGAAAAATATTCGGAAAAGGATGGGAATCTCAACTCCATGAAATCATCGAAGAGTTGGAAGTTGATGATGAAGCACTTATCCCTGACAGTATCACATTTTTACCTCCCGAAAACTGTAATGCTGATGTCACTGACGAGGATTCCGGGGCGAAAATCAGGTACAAATTCAAAATTTACCTGGTGGTAAGTGGTAAGGACATCAGCACACATTAGTTATGACCATTTGCCATCAGATGATAGCGCCAGTGATGAAGAAATGACGCTAGCTGAAATTGCCAAACGAAGACGTGTTAGTGATAACTCGTCTTTACCTTCAACTTCAAAAAGTGTGGTCATACCTTAAAATAAAAATTATAAGTGGACCACATGAGATATACGCCCTACGTTTGGTCCGTGGAACAATATGCATCAAGTGGCAAGACAACAAAGTGCACTATATTATTTTAAACAATTGTTTGACGATAGCATTATAGATTTACTTACAGAATATACAAACAAATATATAAACCAAAGAAATAAAATAGGGAATGTAACATCTGATGAAATGAAGTGTTTCATAGGAATTATTTTATTTAGTGGTTATGTTATAGTACCTAGAAGATATATGTATTGGGAAAATGCAGCAGATTTATTTATTTATTTATTTACACTTTATGCACATAGGTACAAAGGCGGACTTAATGCCGTAGGCATTCTCTACCAGTCAACCATGAGTGGTGAAGAGATAGAGTGGAAGGTGCAATATGTACGTGAACATTATATTGGAAAAATAATTATAATAGATAATAGTGATAAAACAAAAAAACCTAATATCATAAAATAGAAATCAACATAAATAATATATATGAATAAATACTTATATAAATACATATACATACATATATACTTAAGAAGCAAATGAAAATTAAATATGGAAATTCTGCTTATTGGTGAAGAAAGTGGATCCGCAATTTCCTTTTAAATGCGTAGCGATTGTCAGCCGTCCTGATCTCGAGAGGAAGCGCATTCCAGAGGAGAATCGACTGGATATGAAAAGAAGAATGAACAAAGTCAGAAGTATGAGAAGGACAGAGTAAGAGAAGATTATTGGATGAACGTAGATTCTTATTGTGTGAAGAACATAGAAATTGAAAGTGAGATAATAGATAAGAAGGTGGGTTGGGAGAGTTGAGTAATGAGAAAAGCGTTGTCAAAGCGCGCAAACTTCTCCTCTGACGAATGGTCATCCATTTAAGCTCAGACCTGAAACTTGAGACATGGTCATATTTCCTTAAGTTAAATATGAACCGAATGCAGTTATTAAGAATACGGTCAAGCTTATCCAGCAAGACCGCATTCAGGTCGTAGTAGCACACGTCACCATAGTCAATCAAAGGGAAAATTAAAGTCTGCACAAGCATAGTCTTTGTCTTAACAGGCAAAAAGTTCCTCAGACGATACAAAGAACGCAAAGTGCCATTGGCCCTTTGGCTGACACTAGATACTTGACTTTGCCAGCCAAGTGTCGAGTCAAGATGCAAACCGAGATCTTTTACGCTGGGGCTAATGGGAATGACGACACCATTAAAAATAATAGGAGGTAGAGTGATAGCCGCCACTCTACCCATCATACGTGAACTACCAATAACGATGGCCTGACATTTTGAGGGGTTTACTGACACTCCAAATCTATCAGACCAGTTATTGATAGCCTCCAAATCTCGGTTTACATCCCCTATAGCGTCTGACAAACCTTCTACCCGCACAGCTGTATATAATTGAAGATCATCGGCATAAAGATGATACGAACACCGAAGACAGTGAGTAATAAAGTTAATGAAGACAGAGAATAATAATGGAGAAAGAATACCGCCTTGTGGAACACCAGCATCCAGGCCACGCCAACTCGAAAATCTCTCATCAACGCGTACCGACTGCTGACGTCCCCGAAGATAAGAAGAGAACCATTCCAGCGCCTCGGAAGAAACCATAAGATGGGAGAGGATAGCAAGGAGTATATCGTGACTGACTGCGTTAAAGGCATTGGAGAAATCAATTAATACTAATACAGTAACTTTAGTATCCTCCATAGCTTCTCTAATGTCACCAGTCACTTTAAGAAGAGCAGAGGATGTACTGTGCCCGGGTCTGAATCCAGACTGGAATGGGCTTACAAGGTTATTGCGGTAAACAAACGCAGAAAACTGTTTGTGAACACAGGCCTCGAGCACTTTTGACAGGAAAGGGAGAATGGATATGGGTCGAAAATGATTAGACAGGGAAGGATTCGATATTTTAGGAAGTGGACGGACATAGGCCATACGCCATAAGGACGGAAATTGCCCGGAATCTAAGGAGAAGTTAATGATATGCGTAATTGGCGGGAGAAGACAGTCAAGGATCAAGGTAACCATACCACGACTGATGTTATCATGGCCTACAGCTTTGGATTTAATGGACAGGATAATCTTTTTAATTTCTTCCAAGGTGGCTGGTGAAAACTTAAATGGTTCAATTATTGGACCAGGCAAACTAGTGACAAAATCAACCGTCTGAGATAAAATAAGGGGGTCCAAATTACAAGTGGTAGTAAAATGACGGTTGATATCATCCAAAATGATTGCTTTAGGAAAATCAACATGACTTGGCCTGCCAATACCAAGAGTTCCAAGGAATTTCCAGATATCAGCAGGCGAAGAAGATGAAATGTTTTCAAGAATATGGCGGCGTTTAGCGTTGCGTATCACCTGATTACACCGATTCCTTGCAATTTTGTAGGAGTTTTTATTCAGTTCACTGCGATCCTTTTTAAACTTCCGAAAGGCCCGATCCCTGCACCTCCTCGCTAAACGAATCCCTGGTGACATCCAAGGGGCTGGTGCTCGCCTAAGTTTAACCCTACGAACAGGAGCATGTTCATCGAAGAGAGCAAGGACAGCCTGATTGAAGATACGCAGTTTGTCATCAATTGTCGTTGCCGCTGCAAGCTGGTCCCAATCAATTTCTGACGCATCTTGATGCAGCTTTTCAACATCCATGCGCACATAACAACGCATGTGCAGAACTTTAGGAAGAGGTTTAGGTGGCTTTAAGATATAGGAGAGGAAAATGAGATCATGATGGGAAAAACCAGGTGCAGGACATTGGCCATGAGATGAAACCAAGGAAGGAGTGGATATTAGGATCAAGTCGAGCCACGTATCATCACCAGACACATTAAAATGAGTGGGCTGCAGTGGAAGAACATGGAGACTAACGGACTCAATGATGTGAAGGAGATTTCGGGAAGGAGGGGTTGAGCGAGAAAGGTCTGTGTTGAAATCACCCATGATGACGCAATGTGCATACTCAGAACCTATAGATTCAAGTGCCAGTTCAAGGTTGGAAAAATAATTAACGGCAGGCGGGCAATAGACAACGCCTAGTAGAGCCTTGACACCCTTAACGCAAATTTCCAGGAAGAGGTACTCTGCAGAAGCGCAATATTGTGAAGGAGAACTGGCTACTATTTTGAAAGAAAAATCACTGCGAAGATAGATAGCTACACCACCTCCACCCTTTCCAATTCTATCATTCCGGATGAGAATGAAACCGGGAAGAGAGTAGGCAGTGGAAAGAAGATGGGGTTTGAGCCAACTCTCAGAAACCAGAACGGCATGTACATTAGCATTAGAAAAGGTGTCATACAGATCGCTATAATGACTAGGAACACTCTGTGCATTTATATGGCAGACATTGAAAAAGCTTTCATTTTGTTGGCTGAAGCTGCGATGCACAAAGTCACTGACAGTGTCAGGCAAGGAACAGAAACTTGCATTAGCAGAAGAATTTGCGGAATCAAAAGCAGAATGAAAGGAGTCATCAGAGGACATAGAGAAAAAAATATATAAATATAAACAAATATATGCTTAAACTACCTAATTACCGTCCGGTGATACACTACTATCTGTGCACCACCCACCAGCCACACTAGTGTACAATTGTTTATAAAACATAATAAAAAAAAGTATAGATTTACGCAAGCGAGGAACAAAACTACATACTAAATTACACATTATACAAAAACAAAACGGAAATCTCAGACTAAGAAATTAAGAAATAGGGATAATACAAAACGTGGAACAGAATAACATAAAATAACACATTTCATTACTAAAAGATTTTAAAATTCTCCAACGTTATGATATTAGCAATTATTGAAGTGGCTCAAAAGCCACTTATCTAGAGTTGAATATTAAAAACATTTGATGTAATTTAATGACTGACAAGTGACAGTGACATTGTTACACACGAAAACAAAATAATATCTTACCATAACTTCAAAGAGCAAAAACCAAATTAAACTTATACAAAGGTCACAACTATATGATGTGGGTAGAAAAGTACACTACCTAATCCGAGAGAAATGGCGCAACAAACACGAACACTGACAGCGAGATGATGTGAGGACTAACGTGTACACTGACTTCGAACTCCTGACTTGCTTCCTGTTGCAGCAGCATTCTCTCCTATCTTCTTGGGATACTTTGCCAACAAGGAATTCAAATCATCTAATGACGTAATCTTATGACGCGCTCCATCGTGGGATTTAACATTAATCATTCCGTCCTGGGTCCAGCACGCCGTCATCCCAAAATGCAACTGCGCCCGGCTGAAAACAGTCTGCCTAGACCTGGTCAAGAACTCCTTAACTGTAATCGCAGAGCCCTTCAGAGCCGATTTAGCCTTCCAAATAGCAGATCTACAGTCGATATGAGCAAACTTCACCAAAATAGGTCTGCTGCGTGTGGATTCTTTGTTTGAAGCCCCCAGTCTATGACATATTTTAATCGAGGAAGCAGTGATGTCCAAAATCCCTAGTTTTTTATGAAGAATGTTTAATACAAGAGACTTACAATCTTCTTTTCCTGTCTCTGCAAACCCGGTGAAAAGGAGAGCCTTACGACGAGCATGTGTCTCCAATCCGTCCACCACTCTAGAGCACTCCATGATTTGCTTCCGGAGATGTCCCAACATGCTAAACATTAGCTCCCTGAAAGTCCGGAACTCTTCAGCAATCTTCGCAACGGTTTCCTTTGCAGGTCCAGCACATTGTATCTGTGCCTCGAGTTCACCCATCTTCTTCAGGAAACATTCTTCCAAGTTTCTCTGTGCAGACTGTATATCATCCAGTTGTGACATATTGCAAGTTGTGATCCTCTTGTGACAATACTAGTGAACAGCTGGTAGGTGGTGTAGCTCTTAGTGTTATCTTACATGTACTATATCATAAATTGTAAGTACCTCTAAATGAATACTTTATACCTCAAATATTAGGTAGAAAACATGTAAAAATCAATTAATTAATTAATTAATTTACTTTTATAATGTCACATTTACATTGTTGTGATAATACAAATTTACAAGTTAATGACAAATACGCTAAATTGAGGCAACTTTTCGATGCATTGAATGAAAATTTTCTGAAGCATGCACCATTTGAAGAAAAATATAGCATTGATGAGGCTATGATTCCTTATTATGGTGGGCATCCTTGCAAGCAATTTATAAGAGGAAAACCTATTAGATGGGGATACAAATTTTGGGTAGGAGCAACACGTCTTGGATATGTATTATGGTTCAATCCTTATCAAGGGCAATCGGAAGACAACCTAAACTGTTACAAAAAGATGGGGTTAGGAGCCAGTGTTATTTTAAATTTTGCAGATGTTCTTCGTACAATAGATGCACAGGCGCCTTTTCATTAATTTTTCGATAATTTTTTTACTTCAATTCCGTTACTTGATGAGCTACGTGAACGAGGATTGCGAGCGACCGGAACCATCAGAGAAAATCGAGTCTCAAAATGTCCACTACCAACAAACAAAGAATTTAAGAAAACCGATCGTGGCTCCCTGAAGTACAAATCCACAAGAGCTGAAGAAATTATTGTGTGTAAATGGAACGATAACAGTGTTGTAACAGTGGCGTCAAATGCTGCAAAAGTTTTGCCATTACGTAAAATAAAACGTTTTTCCACAACAACAAAAGAAATACATACAAGTCGACCAACCAGCCATCATGAAAAGCTATAATGAAAATATGGGTGGTGTAGACAGGTCAGACCAAAATATTGGTCTTTATCGCACATCGATAAGGGGGAAAAAATGGTATTTCCCATTGATTTGTCACTGTCTGGATATGGCAGTCCAAAATGCTTGGCAACTACATCATAACGATCAAGGAGAGCTTGATCATTTACAATTCCGGAGGAGCATTGCAACTGCACTTCTCGAAACATATCGGAAAGAAAAAAACCGGAAAGTTTTCGCCAAAGCTCGCGTTATGATGACAACAAACATTTGGTAAAATACCAAGATAAACAGCTGAGGTGTGTTATTTGCCATAAAAAAGCGAATTTTTCCCGTAAAACTTGTGAAGTTTCGTTGCATCCAAAGGATTGTTTTGAATCATACCATACAAAATAACTTTTTTAGTAAGGACTATTTTTTTTACTTTATTTTATGTATAAATAAACGTCCATAGAGATACTTTGTTATTTTATTTTATGTACACTACGTTAGTAGTATATATTACAAGCATCTTTTTAAAAGAACACCATTTTCCTGGTTTTCTAATAGCCGAATATTTTTTTTTGTATTTTTATTTAATATCTCATCATTTAAGGATAAACATATCTGAATTTCATTACAATCTGACACAAAAAGTACATTCAGTAACAAGTAGGTTAATTGAATGATAAAAGAAGTAGTCTGGTATAGAATATATTATTTAAAACAATACAACTGGCTGTTTAGATGAAACATCACATCTAAACAGCCAGCTTCGTACAGTTTAGAATTGTACAAGTTCGTCTAGCTAGTAAACTAAACTAGTATACTTAACTAGTACCTAAACTAGAGCTATGGTCGCTTTTCTAGAGAAGCTGGAATATATCGAGTGATATATAAAGGTCCTATCCATGTACACAAAATACGTGCTTGGTCGTCGAGTTGCGGACACCTGCCCGACATAAGTTTTTAATTTTTTTTTTTTATTTATTTATTTAATTTAATTACCTATATACAGAGGTATCACTTAAATCTAAACTCGCCAAACTTTTACGTTTGATGGCGAGAGGCGCTCTTTATACGTTAACATTTACCATTCCAATTTCTTCTACAAAATATGTTGCAATACAATCCTATATCTATAATCTATAATCTCACAGTAACAATGTGTTAATTACCTAAATATATGATTAGCATTCCAATATATTTTTTAGTTTTTTCTTTAGCGTTCCTTTACTTATTTTTATTTTTTCTCTTAATAACGTACATACGTAATGTAAGAGACTTCGACCTTAATTCATTTCAATGTTAAGCTCTTGGCTAAATAATAACATCCGCACGGGTCGAACATGAAGGTGAAGCAATAGTTGCCGCGGTCGATCCGTGGAAGGGTGACCATATTAAGATATTCAATCAATCAATCAAATATTTTATTGTGGATCATAGGTAGTACATGATACAAGTCTTACATAATAATACAGATCAGCTATGTCCCGCCCTTAGGGCATACAATAGTCATAAAATAAATTAATTACATTAAAACATTATTACTTCAAATTGCTTTACATATGAAAAATAAAACAAAAAAAAATCAGGTACATATCAGTGGGTCACTGAACACATCAAGACCGAGGGAGACTGTTTTAGAGCAGTGATTTGTCTAAGAGCCGGGGCACACGATGCGTTGCGGTGTCGCTGCGTCGTCTTACATAGAAATATCTGTGGCATGCACACGATGCGCTCCGGCGCCGCACCGGACTTGCAACCACCAAGACGAGGCGGGGAGGGGTGAATGCGTTGCGACGTCGGAGCGGCACCGCTCAGTTGTTTTGCGTCACAAGGAAGGACACACGCTCGCTCGTTTCGATTGTCTGTCAACAGACTGTCCAACGCTGCTACGGCGCCACTGCGACATAACAACGTTACGGCGCCGCACCGCTCGTGTGCCCACTGACACGGTGAAATCTTTGCGGTGCGGCGCCGCAACGCATCGTGTGCCCCCGCCCTCACAGGAAGTCTTTTATAGAGTAGTAGCACTTGTTTACTAACAGATCATGGAGATTCTTTTTAAATTTTCTCATTTCCGGAATTATTCTAATCGGCCCGGGAATATTATTAGAAATACGTGAAGCTGTACAAAAGATACTCTGATGCATTAGGTGAGTCTTGCTAGATTCTGTTCGGAGTTGGTCCTTGCGCCGTATACGCGTGTAGTAATTATACATGCCAATATTATTTTTTACAAATACTGCCGCTTCAAATATATAATATACTAGTACTCACGCGGGGCTTCGCTCCCGTGGATTCTATAACGGTAAAAACATAACTCTCCTTTTTTGCAGTCGCGTAAAATGTAGCCTATAACCTTCCTCACGCTTCAAGCTACTTCCATACCAAATTGCATACATATCCACCCAGTACTTTCGAAGATTAGCGCGTTCAAACAAACAAACAAACAAATTTTTCCGCTTTATAATATTAGTATAGATAATATTGTCAACAGTCTTGCCAAGGTGTATTGTGTTACCTAGTTAATGGTTTGGATATAAGATAGGCTGTAACTCCATGTACTAGTACTTAGCTGCACTAAGTTAGACAGGAACCCGACCCCGATGAAGTTGAGTAAAATGCCAAGCAGATAATGTTAAGTTTGTTGGTATAGAATAAATATGTATTTTAATGTCATAGGGAGAGAATTAATACAACGTATAAATCATAGGAGTGTATAAAAAAACTGACTTACAAAAAACACTGCAAAGTAAAAAATAACTTTAATTTCGGAAGTCGGTTCCAAAAATGAAAATACAAGACTAAAGACACTGACTACCTTTTTAGTAGGTCGATTTATAATTTACCTAGTTACAAAAAGCCTTAATGTCAACCACTTATAACCTTTTACGAATGCTGGGCGTTAATTGTTGAGTTCTCCTGGTACTTCACAATCAGCTTCACTTCACCATATGCATTGTGACGAGCATATTGTGCTTAATAACCATATTCAAGTAATCCTTATTACTACTCCTACTTGAAATATGACTTGAAATAATACTTATTATTCCTACTTATACGTATATTGAGTAGTTCCAGTGGCCATCTGTGGTTTTCATCATCAGGTCCACTTCACAAATGGTGCTTTTTGAATGCAACTACACAAGTTGCTATAAAAAATACTCAAAACCACTATAGGTGTGCCTATAATATTTGAAGATTTCCCTTGATTTCTCCAGGATCCCATCATCAGATCCCAACTTGGTGACAATGGGACCAACTTTAAAGTATACCCTTTCAAACAAAAAAGAATTTTCCAAATCGGTTCAGCCGTCTTCGAGTAATCGGTGATCATACATAAAAAAAATATACACGTCGACTTGATAACCTCCTCCGTTTTTTTCGTCGGTTGAAAATGATTGACAACAGAGCTTTTAAAATCAGCAAGTGAGTGTGCTTGTCTAACTGAAACCGGTAATGCATTCCACAAACGAGTAGCCTGCACCGTCAATAATATAAGCGTTCTGCACTCTGTCTTCATTTAAACATGAATTGTTTCAAACTTCATACACCTGAAGCAAAGCATCAATGCCCGTTAAGCGTCAATAGCCCAACGGCTAAGTTGTCGAACTTGTGATCGAGGGGTCGCGGGTACGAACCCCATCCATTACACTATTGCCGTGACCCCACTCCAGACAAGCATATTTAACTTAGCTGGAGGGGTTAACATGATTGCTAGTAATGTTAATTCTACCCTTATTGCTCGTTCTCTTATTAAAAAAAAAACCTCTGGCTGCGTAATTTTCTCTAAAAGGGGAAGGGTTCATCCTCACATATATCCTGATCTGTTTGTGTCATGTTAATACCTCTACAAGCTTTTGAGAAAACAGTTATTTTGAGTTGCAGCAGGCACTTCAATTTTAATTATTTGTAGGTACGTATCTACAGCATAACATTATGTAGGTTGATGTCCCGATATAATTCAAAAGCTGCATCGAGCTATTGAAACTACAATCGGGGTGAAATTAACTAGAATTAAACAACAGATTATACGGACGGGGCTAAATGATATGCCCTGTGGTTGGAAATAAACCAAATTGTTATTGATAGCCGAGTTAATATGTACATTAAAGTGATAAAATATTTCGTTTATTATTCACGATGTTTGTTGATTTTATATGTTACATATTTAATTGAATGACTGGTTTAGTTTAATGTGGTTATGTAAATAAATTATTTAAAATATCTCATAGTTGGTGGAAATTATTGAGCAATTTGATATTTAAAAGATCAATGATCACCAATAATTTAATCAAATGCAATGAATTCTGTAGTTTGTTCAATCGTTTAATCTAAAAGCACTCCAAATTGAATGTCGTGTTCTGCGCTCGTCTCAAAAGCAGTTAGCACCATGGACCGGGGCCTTATAGGGCCAATTCCCAACGGGGTTGCGGAAATGTTTTAATATTTTTTTTTTTTAATTATTACCGATGGGCCCACTCTTGACCTTGATCTCGCCTGATGGTAAGCGATAGATGAGGTCTAAGATGGGACGAGCGAGCCCAGAAGATGCCTATTTACTCGTGCTTTAAAGGCTGAAAGGTCATAAGTGGCAGGGAACACAGAAGCCGGCAGAGAATTCCACAGCTTGTCTGTGCGCACAATAAATGTGGAAGAGAAGCGCTTGGTACGACAAGACGGTATATTAACCAAGTGTGGGTGGTACCCAGCCGTGCGTCTGGTAGACCGGTAGTGAAAGGGAGATGGAGGAATCAGGTCATGGAGCTCCTGCGCACACACCCCGAAGTACAATCTGTAGAAAACCGACAGGCAAGCAACGGTTCGCCGATGAGCCAGGCTATGAAGCTTGTCCACCAGCACCTCGTCGCCTATAAGCCTTTTAGCTCTGCGCTCGATCGAGTCCAATGCAGCAAGCTGGTACTTTGCAGAGCCATCCTACAAGTGGCTGCAATACTCCACGCAAGAACGAACCTGTGCTTATATCTGAAGGAAAACACACGGCTCTGGTTCAAAGTCTGCAAATGATGTGCTTGGTTTTGTGCACGACTTCATGATCGATTTTACTTGTCTTCAAATGCAAAAGGTATGAATTAATAATAAATAATAATAAATTAATTATTAAAACTTACGAAATAAGTGAACCTTTTTTTTTAAGCGAATGGCGGGCTTTTTGCCCACACCACAGATTATACAAATGTTTCGTTCAGAAACGTTAAGGGCAAATACTTACATACGTAGGTATACAGCCATGACGGAGTGTAAAAAAATAAAAATTATTTCGACGTTTTGATACAAAAAAACTATTAAAATCGATTATTAAGAACAATAGTTGAGTATTTAAGTAACATGTAGCGAGATTGCAATGAAATTCCTGTTTTCCTGTTGAAAACCTGGAAAACCTGGGAAAATACATAAGTCGTAAAATGCACCTTCAGACTCTGCATCCATACCTATTTCCACACTTTTCAATACTACTTCCAATCCTTTTTGGAAACTACTTTCCAATTCCTGTTTAGATAACATTTTTAAGACAATTTTTCAATTGCGTTAAAACTCCTTGCTTGAACTTGCATGATCTGCGTGCTGTGCTATAAATTAAAAAAAAATACTTACCGACCTTGGGTTTCATGACAAAAAGAAAGCTCGAGGGTTTTATATGGAGCATTACGGCCAAGTTAACCTGTATGTTTAGATACTGTTTACGTGCAAGTGTGATGAAAAGATTTAAAGTTAACTGCCTACGACACATTCGCTCAACTATCATCCTACATTCATTTTTACTCACTGCAACATTCTCGTTCATTTCGTTCGTTCAAAAGCTATCTTAAAAATCACTGTAACTTGCGCATTTAAACTAGGTAATTGTAAAAAATTTAAAATCCCTAGCAAAACAAATTCGTCTAGCAAGAAATCTTTGTTTAACTCTAACATTAACATTAAACGAAAGAAGGAAAAAACAAAAAACAAAGCAGATGCACGTTGTGGCCATAGAAACATGGCTCCCACTCAGCGTTATGTATATTCAATTGTATGTCCTCTGTCTGTATTTATTATACAGAGTTGATACGACTGAGGGGCTTTCCTTTAAACTGCCTATACTAGGTACCATTTTCAAGCTTTGTACCAAAAATCAATTAAATAGGAGAAGTAGTTTAGTCGCAAATGATTTTGATGCAATGCACCTTAAAGCGATGCGTTTTACTCTGATTCGTAAGCTATTTAGTTTGTTTGAAAAAAAAAAAATTGGCTCTTTTTAACCGACTTCTAAAAAAGGAGGAGGTTCTCAATTCGGATGTTTGTATTTTTTTTTTTTTTTTTTTTTTTTTTTTTTTATGTTTGTCCACGCATAACTCCGTCGCTTGCCAACCGATTTGAAAAATTCTTTTTTTGTTGGAAAGGGTATACTTCCCAAATGGTCCCTTGAAAATTTTATCGAAATCGGACGAGCCGTTTCTGAAAAATCAAAAAAAGTCGAAAAAAATAATTTACCTTGATGATCTTTTCGTTTACTCTGCATTGCGTTTTTTGTTCGCGCATAACTCCGTCATTTACGAATCGATTTGGAAAATTCACTGACCCACTAAAAAGCGCGAAAATAAAAACTTTTTTGCAAAAAATAAAACCGACTTCCATATCAAAACACTACAAAGCCAAAAATAATTTTAATTTCGGAAGGCGGTGTGAAAAAAAAAGAAAATTCAAAACCAATAACACCGACTACCGAAATTAAAATTATTTTTGGCTTTGTAGTGTTTTGATATGGAAGTCGGTTTTATTTTTTGCAAAAAAGTTTTTTTATTTTTTAACTGTATTAAATTAACACTAAACACGTATAGTATACGTAGTTAATTTAATGCCCCTCTGTCGTATCAACTCTGTATAAACTGTATTTCTTTCAGACCTCAGAACTATAAAAAATTCCCTTAAAAATTAATTCGATAACATTAATACCGAACGTTAATTAGTTCCAAAAAAGTAATCTTAGTTGAAAATACAATATATATTTAATAAGGCACCGCAAGTGTTGCAAAGAACAAAGTCGCTAAGTACATTCATTAAAACTTTCATACTATTGAAGTTATACCTGATGTGGCTACGCTTTAGAAAAGTATAGACGGGACACAAACAAGAATAATTAAGTGGCAAGACTGGTGTTAAATATTCCAAGCTAGAATATCTGACATCATCTTGCGAATGTGTAAATATCTTGTTACCCAGCTGATGGGTTGTGTGGGTTAAATAGACAGTCGCTTCATGAAAAGCATTAGTACTCAGTTGCATGCAGTCAGACTGCAAGCAATCTCTGATACAGTTGTGAAAAGGATGATGCAGATCTTTATAAGTGTGAGTAAACTAATATGTAGATAACTGATCGATTCGAGCTTCTTGGGGTTACGTTGATATCCTCCCTTAATTTTGGTCCGTCTATCGAGGCTAAGGCTCAATTGGCTGCCAAAAAGTTGGGAATCCTAGCAAAGGTGAGACGGTACTTCATACCGGAACAGCTGCTCAACCTCTATCAAGCGCAAGTTCGGTCGTGTATGGAGTATTGCTCTTATCTCTGGGACGGATCTGCCAAATACCAGCTTGATGCACTTGAGTCTATAAAGAAACGGGTCAAAAGGCTCATCGGCAACGAGAAACTGGTCGAGACAAGGCTCCAGAGCCTAGAACATCGGCGACGTGTTGCAAGCCTGTCAGTTTTCTAACGGTTAATTTTCGGGGAGTGTGCGATGGAATTGCACAGTCTTATTCCGCCAAGCCCGTTCCATCATCGGACTACAAGACAAACGGCGATGCGCCATCGTTACATGGTGGACATCCCACCCATACGTACGAAACGTTTTGGGAATACTTTCAGTGTGCGTACGGCTAAGGAGTAGAATTCTCTGCCGGAGTCTGTGTTTCTTGATAGTTATAACCTGGGAATCTTTAAGTCAAGAGTGATTAGGTTACTTCTAGGCAAGCGTGCTTCATCTTCGACCACATCATCGCTTAACATCAGGTGAGATTATGGTCAAACGCAAGCCTAACTTAAAAAAAAAATGTCTAAGTCTGTTCGGTTATTTTTAACCGACTTCAAAAAAAAGGAGGAGGTTCTCAATTTGTCTTAAACGTTTTTTTATACGTATGTTACCTCATATTTCGAAGACGGCTGGACCGATTTAGAAAATTCTTTTTTTAGTTTGAAAGGGTATACTTTCTAATTAGTCTCATTGTCATCACGTTAGGATCTGATGGTGGAATCATGGAGAAATTGAGGGAACTTTTCAAATATTATAGGCACACATATAGCGTTATGGCCACCGAAACTACTCAATATTAAGTATTTCGTGGATTGCGATTCGATTACTTGAATATGAATGTTAAGCACTTTATGTTCATCACAATGCATATGGTGAAGTAGAGCTGATGGTGAAGTACCAGAAGAACTCAAAAATTATCGGCTCTGCATCGGGAAAAGCAATATTTTGTAAAAAGTGTCGGTTTTACTTTATGCAAAAAAGTTTTTTTTGATAATCTGGAAGCAACAAGCTTATGACGAGTGTGATGGATTATTCAAATAATTTCAGTTGGTTTACTACATTAACTCAAGTTTGTTTCTTTAATTGAACACAAATTAAAATATCACTATAATAATTATAACTCTTTTTAACATGTGATACACAAAATTTAACTATTTATTATCAAAACATTGTAAACACTATTATGAAACCTATTTATAAGATAAGAGTTTAAACTGTTCTTTCATTGTTGTCTTGTATAACAGAATATTTAAACGTTATTTAAAAAATAACGTTGCTTGTTTACTAATTCTGTCATCGTAAAACTAATAAGTAATTGAACTAATTAATTTCAACATATCTACTGTATTTTTATATCATTTAATCATAGCTTAATGTTAAAATACAAAGGTTAACAAATCTGTTTTAAAATCGTACGATGTGACGTCACTTGTTTACACTGTCGTATAAAAGCCGCCGCTCAGTCGTTCTAGACACACATCATTCTGCTCCGACGCTCGCCCGCGACAGTCGTGCCGCTCCGCGCTCTCGATCGTTCCGTGCCTGAGTCATCGCTCCGTTCGTCACTCGTAGTCGCCGACTACGACGCCTGGTCCGGATCCGCCTTTTTCGAGGCGGTGAAGGATATCGTGCTTCTCTAACAGAGATTGTCAAAACAATTTGGTTTGGCCCCTTCAGGGTAAAACCACAGTTTCGTGGTCCTTGGTTGGAAACCTCACGGTGTCAACAATACCAAGGGGGTGCTGACCCGACGCACCCGCTGATCCCCTTCAGGGTGAAGCAGTCAATTGGAGTCGAGTGCTAGGTTTTGGCCTTGGGGGATCTCCTAGTCAAACCTAGTTACTGAGTTCTCTTCACAGCATACACACCTAGTGTCGGTTGGGTGTATCTACCCCTTCGCACTAGACCCAATAGGGCCCGGTACGCACATTAAGATTGGCGACCGGATTACAAGCTTAGGGCACACCATTAGGCACACACCTCCCTGCTATCCCCGCAGGGAGCGAACTCACCTCCGGGTCATTCCCGCCCGGAGGGTTAGGCAAATAGGGCCCCTCAGGCCACATCAGACGGCAACACAGCTACCGAGTTTGTCTGGGTTTCTCTTCTCGGTAGCGAAGTGTTAGGAGAAACTCCGGGGCAGGGCTCTTTGGGGACCGTCTGCTCGGGGAGCTCACGTTTGACGTGTCTCCTCGAGGCGCTTATGTTAGGGTTAGGAGAGTAGGATGCCCACCTTTGTCGCCTCCAATATGGAGGACAGGATGGAGGATCTCATGTCCAAAGTCGAATCCCTATCGGCTCGGTTAAATCTAACAACCGATTTATTAGGAAAGATCCTATTTGAAAACCCCGCCCTACAAAGGGAGTATAAAGATGAGATTGTAAAATTACCCCCCGCCACCGCCGCCCGTTTTCCGCCCCACAGCCAGATTTAGGTCCCACCCCCGCGCCCAACGCAGATAGGTCCCCCTCCCCCCCAGACGTCGAAATGGACTCTGAGGAGGAGGAACAAGAAAAAGAGGGCTCGGAAGGCGAGCGCTCGGAGCGCGCAGAGAGCATACACTCTGAGCGCTCGGAGCGAGCGGAGTCCGAGCACTCCTCCGACCAAACCTCTTCCTCCGACGAGTTTATCCTCGTCGAGGGAAAGAGGAAGAAGAGGTCGCAGGCCTCGTCCTCCACTCAGGCCCCTAAGGCCAAGAAACTCTCCCCTCCCGAGCCAGCACGCTTAGTGCAGAGCCAGCCCTCCTCTTCCTCGGCCACTAGGCCCAGCCCTACCCAAACCCCAGTCGTCAGCGCCTCAGTGCGCAAGACCATCCCTCCCCCACCCATCTTCATCCATGACAAGGGGGCTTGGACAAACGTGTCCAAAGCGTGTGGCGAGCAACGCATCGCCTACACGAATGCCCGCGCCGTTCAGAACGGCATAAAAGTAGGGTTAGCGACAGCTAACGACCACCGCGCGCTTTCGAAGCTACTCAAGGCTCGAAATATCCCCCACCACACTTATACGCTCCACGAGAGCAAGCCCGTTCGGGTGGTCCTCTGCCGGATCCCCAGTGAGATCCCCACCACCGAGATCGTCTGCGACTTAGAGTCACAGAACGTCCCGGTGATTGAGGTGCACCGTATGCACGGCAGAGGTGGCAGGGCGTCTAACAACGTCCTCGTCATCTGCCACCCCGTCTCCGAAGGTCCCCACCCCATCTTTGCGCTGAAGACTGTATGCAGTCTTTCAGGAATCCTAATTGAGAAGCCACACAAGAGTGGCACGGTAGGCCAATGCCACCGTTGCCAGTTGTATGGGCACGCGCAACGGAATTGCTTCGGCAAACCCCGGTGCGTAAAGTGCCTGGGCGATCACGGCACCGCGGAGTGCAGTCGCCCAAAAGATAGGTCCCAGTGCCCAGACCCGCCCAGCTGCGTGCTGTGCGGGCAATCCGGCCACCCCGCCAACTACCGAGGCTGTCCGAAAGCCCCGAAAACCTCCGCCCCTAAACTGGCAACGCGCGCTAGCGCACGCCAGGGACGAGAGTGTCCTACACTCTCGTCTGAGCTCCCCCAGACCCTCAGTCCCCAGCGTCCAACTCCTTGGACGGCGGCGAATCACGCCCAAAACTTCCCGGCACTAAGGCCGAAAGTCCCTGGGCTGATGGATCAACCCATCATGCCCTCCGCTCCGGTTGTTGTGGCTTCTCAGCCCCCACCTCCTCCCCAGTCACTCCCTCGCTCGGTAGAGCCGGAACTCGATGCGTTCCTCATCCTTGGAAATACCTTCAGTTTCTTCCAGTCCCCCCGCGCCATCCAAATGGCAAAGGAGGTCGTGGCCTGCACTAGCATCAACTCCCTGATTCGGGTATACCATCAGTATCCCGATGTCAAAAGTCATTTTGATAACCTTTTTAAACAGCCATAATGTATAACACGGCTAGTAAGAGATTAAAGCCCCGATCCCTAAAGCTAGGTTACTTCAATGCCAATGGCATCACTAATCAACGGGACGAGATCGCGACTTTCCTTCGCGATCATAGTCTCGACATCCTTCTGGTCCAAGAGACCTTCCTCAAACCCCACCTTAGGGATCCCAAGGTAGCCAACTACCGGCTAGTTAGGAACGATAGGACTAGATGCCACAGAGGTGGCACTCTAATATATTATAGGAACTCCCTGCACTGCATCCCTATGGATCCGCCGCCCCTTGCCCACTTAGAGGTATCCGTTTGCCGGCTAGGCATGACGGGCCATCCCTCTATCACAATAGTATCCGCGTATCTCCCACCGCACAGCGACGTAGATTCAAATTCTTCGATAAACGCCTCACTACGAAGCGACCTTACAGCCCTTCTTGACATGAGTGACTCCGTCCTTATAGCGGGGGATCTCAATGCCAAACATCCCGCATGGTGTAGTCGTATTACCAACCCCCGTGGGAAGGTACTATACGACCTTTGCACACCTCTCCACATAGATATCATAGGTCCTATGCGGCCTACTCATTATCCGTTCGAGCCATCCCACTTGCCCGACGTACTCGACATTGCCCTCCTGAAGAATGTGAACTTACGTTTGCACTCTTTAGAGACGGTAGACGAACTTGACTCTGACCATAGACCGGTGATCTTGGAGTTAACTCCGAGATCGGGTCCCTATGACCCTAACCGCCCCCCTCCCACACAGGTGATCACTGACTGGAGGAAAGTAGGCGAATTGCTGAAATCCAACACGTCTCCTCACCTGGACAAGATCCCCGACCACATCCAGTCCGCCGCCGACACGACGGCTGCGATCGACTCACTCACGAAGCACGTACAATCTGTCTTGAACGACTGTTCAAAGGAGATTCCGGTGTCAGAGCACTGGCGCCGGAAACTCCCGGACGATGTACGGGCCCTGCTGACTGAGAAGAACGCAGCAGTCCGTGCCTACAGATCTTTCCCCTGCCAGAATAACAAAACTTTCATGCGGTACTTACAGCGCAAAGTAAGTAACAGCATCAGAGAGTGGCGTGAAGCCGGCTGGGACAAGACCCTGAGCGAACTGGAACCCACCCACCATGCCTTCTGGCAACTTCAGCGGAATATGCGCGCCGCTGAGGTTGCCTCAATGCCTCCCCTTATCCGCCCGGACAAAAGCATTGCCTTCGACGACGAAGACAAAGCCGAATGCCTAGCCGACAGCCTGGAGGCACAGTGCTCTCCCAGCTCCCAACCAGTCGACCCAGCCCACCTTGCCCACGTGGATGCTGAGGTCGAACGTAGATCTGCCCTACCCCCTGTCGAGGACCCTGATGCTCCCCTCCCCCCCGTCACGGAGGACGAGGTGGAGGAGATCATCAAGAAACTCAAACCTAGGAAAGCTCCCGGGACTGACAGACTGACCACTAGGGCTCTTAAACTCCTCCCACGTACGATAATAGTCCTACTGACTGCCATCTTCAATGGCGCCTTGTCCAACAACTTGTTTCCACAAGCTTGGAAAGAGGCTATAGTGATAGGTATCCCAAAACCCAAAAAGCCCAAGAACCTCCCGACTAGCTATAGACCCATTAGTCTGCTCAGCGCCCTCGGCAAGGTCTACGAGCGGATTATTCTTAATCGGCTCAAGGACTTTGTCGAGGCCAAGAGCCTAATCCCTAACGAACAGTTTGGCTTTAGAGCCCATCATTCCAGTGTCCACCAAGCCCACCGCATCGTAGAGCACATTAGCGGCCGCTTTCAACGCGGTCTGGTGACGGGGGCCCTATTCTTTGATATAGCGAAGGCTTTCGACAAAGTCTGGCACAATGGCTTAATTTACAAGCTTTACCAACTAGGTGTGCCGGACCGTCTCGTGCTCATCATTCGAGACTTCCTGTCGAACCGCTCCTTCAGATATCGTATCGAAGGAGCGCTTTCCACTCCCCGCCCTATCAGAGCCGGCGTCCCTCAGGGCGCCGTGCTCTCCCCCCCACTCTTCACGCTATTCACTAGCGACATCCCCAAAAAGCCCCCAGTAGAGTTATCCCTGTTTGCCGACGACACGGCCATCTACTACTCGGGACATAATCCCGTTAGCATCGCTCATACCCTCCAGACCTCAGCCAACGCACTAGGCGATTGGTTTAGGAAATGGAGGATTGAGGTAAATCCCGACAAAAGTCAAGCAGTCCTGTTTCGCAGGGCTCGCCAGCATAAACAATTCACCCCCCCACGCCCGATCACTATGTTCGGCAAGCCAATCCCTTGGGAGAAGCGAGCCAAATACTTAGGTGTGATCCTCGACCAGTTTCTCAACTTCAGTGAGCACATAAAGTCGGTTCGCTCGCGAGCCGCTTTCGCTCTCGGTAGGCTCCACGCCCTGCTGAATAAACACAGCAAGCTCTCCCTTAAATGTAAAATCCGAATATACACGACATGCATACGTCCTATCATGACGTATGCCTGTCCGGTGTTTGCTCATGCCAGTCCCAATCAGATCCATAGGATGCAAGTCGTTCAAAACCGTTTTCTCCGAAAGGCCACGGGCGCGCCCTGGTTCTGTAGGAACGAGGATCTCCACGTAGACCTCAAACTCCCGACCATAAAGCAAGTGTTGAAACGCATGTCAGTGCGTTACTTCACCTCTGCTGAGACCCACACTAACCCCCTGATCGTATCGGCCGCCCGATACAGACCCTCCAAGATTTCTCGGGTTCGTCGCCCGCGTATCATCCTAGACGAGCCTGACGACCCCACCACCATCCGACAAGAGAGCAGTAGGGAAACCAGCACTCTTAGAAGACACAGATACAGAACGCGTTCCTTATTCCGGCCTCGCCGACGAGGCCCATCGCGACGTCCGCGTACTTGTAATGAAAATCCTCCCCGACCTTTGCCAAACGAGCCAGCCCGCGATGCTGAGCCAGTAGCAATAAATACTCCCGAAAATAATATGACCCAGCCTGTCCCTTTGCTGCCCTCCCAAAATGACCCCGCTATGCCGAGGCCCGTACTCCACAGGGAGTGCCCTTAGCGTGCGGTCATTAGTTTTTAAGTATATTTTAGTTTGTAAGCCCTGGCTGGGGGCCTTTAATTTATTAGAGGTCACCACAGGAAAGTCCGGTTAAGTAGACTCACAGCCTTAGTGTGCTGATCTACAAGTGGCCCTACCTAGTTGACACAGTCACTCACAGTCGCTCTGGAGCAGTCACACCGAACGGACCTAAGTTAAGTGAACTTGTGTTGTTTCTAACTTTTATTAATATTTTTATGTGTAGAATTGGTATAAAATCCTATCGTATTGCTATTGTATTTGAATATAAATTAATTATTTTGTATTTGTTACTTTAATGTGACAGTGTTATTAATTGATAATTGTGTGATAATTTAATGAACATTTGGTATTAATTCTATAAATAACTTTACTTATATAATATGTAATGGAGTAATGAAATAGTAGATACACAAGTAAATAAAGCTATAAGTTATAACGATAGTAATCACATTGTGGTAATATTGTAAAGTACATATAGTGAATTGATGTTTATGTGAAAATGAATTATGTTTTGAAAAGAGTAACTGTGGAGTTTCTTGCCGGTTCTTCTCCACAGAAAACAATCCTTTCCGAACCGTGTGGTAAATGAATAAATTTATATTGCTATACAAATGGCTAAATTATTTCTATAATATACCTGACAATCAAGGTAATATCGATTAATTGATAATTAATCAGTAAATACATAAATTGTTATTGATAATTAATTACTTTTAAAAAATAACAACATTCTTTATACATATACTATATATATACATCTATTTTATATACTTAATCTCACATCAGAAGTGGGATTGTTCACAGCCCACTTATTTTGTTTCGAGATATTGAGTCTTGGTTCATAGTCCATGTGATTGTTTTTTATGAATAAAATATTCTAGTACACTCGTACTTGAATATAGGTCACGATTGTCCGATTGTTTTCCAGTTACTCTTTTCAGTTCTAGTTTTGGTTAACTGTACATTTGTTTTAGGCCTTGATGTTATTTCAAGTAGAGGGTACATGTATGTCACTATTGCCCTAATTCTAATGCATTGTGTGAAAAGTTTTAGAATGGATCCCGCAATATTGGAAGGCCTCTTCATCCGTGATGCTGTCTCGGGCTATTGCCGCGGTTCCCCGGACCTTGATCCAGTAGCCAGTGACAGCAATTCAGCCTGATGGTGCCATAACATCGAGAAACCTTGCGAATAACCTTGATGGACCAGCATGAAAACAGTTGCAAAAGCCGATGATAACGGGAGTCAAGTAAGAAAAAAAAAACAATTAAATAAGTTTGAACCAATTTTAGCAGTAGTCAAATTAGGTCATTTTTAAGCGTATCACAAGTAGAACGATATGTATTCACTGTAACTAAATGCCTTAGTATGTTTTGTAGTATGTTTGCTGAATAGTCAGATTGGCCGAACGGTCTATGGATAATTCAAGGATGGTTATCACAATGATACAAACATTTACCGTTTTCTCTCCTTTGCGTATACCAAATCATGTTAAATAATAAGTTACCTTTATTTTGCTACTACCAAGTTTCTGTTCTAAAACATGTTAAAAAAAAAACTTAATAACGTCACTTTTTTTTTTCTCTCGATAATTTGATTTGGATGAGGCAGTTGTGTATTAAAGCAGATACCTGCTGTCCAGATCCGTTAATAAAAATGAAATTCATTTCATTATGACAAACTGAATTTGAAATTGAACTGAATTTGAAATTGAACTGAATTTGAAATTGAACTGAATTTGAAATTGAACTGAATTAACATGAATTAAATTAAATCTAAATTAAATTTAAATAAATTAGATTAAATCTAAATAAATTAGATTAAATCTAAATAAATTAAACTAAATCTAAATAAATTAAACTTAATACAATAAATTAAAATAAATACAAAAAATTAAATTAAAATTAATACAAAAAATTAAATTAAAATTAATACAAAAAATTAAATTAAAATAAATACAAAAAATTAAATTAAAATAAATACAAAAAAAAAATTAAAATAAATACAAAAAATTAAATTAAAAAAATTAAAATTAATACAAAAAATTAAATTAAAATAAATACAAAAAAAAAAAAAAAATAAAAAAATAAAATACAATAAATTAAATTTAAAAAATACTGTAAATAAATTAAATTAAAATAACTCAATTAAAATAAATCAATTAAAATGAATCAATTAAAATGAATCAATTAAAATAAATCAATTAAAATAAATCAATTAAAATAATCAAATTCATTAATACTTGTCATTTAAAAAGTCTAATGGAGTAGTATGTCTTTTCAACTAGAAATAAAAGTGAATTTACGCTTAAAATGGCTGACATTTCCCTCATTCTTCTTCTTCTTCACCCTTTGGCAATGTAATATATAGTTTTGGAGCCATTACGAAAATACTGTTCCTATATATTGAAGTTTTGGATACAACTATTTGTAACTGGTCACAACGACGTTTTCTATAACATGGATATTTCGTATATATATATATATATATATATATAATGAGGGAACTGTTAATATTTTAGTATCTTTAAAAAGTATTATGCAACTGTCTGTACTGGAACTTAAACACCGTATCTTTATCTGTTGCATTACCCCAAAATATAATTCCGTATCTCAATTTTGAGGTAACCAGGTCGTGATATGCTGTTAAGACTGTTGTTTGATTTGTTATTTTACTTAACATATGCAAGGCATATTAGTTTTTCTTTAATTTAGTACACACATTGTAAATATGTGTATGCCATTTTAATGTGCTTTCTATATTTAATCCGAGAAATTTCGTCACTTTGGTCTCATTAATAATTTTGTCAACGTAACTAATTGAAGTTCAGATTCCGGAAAAGCCTCTGTTGGAAATTCATTATAACTGTCTTGTCTAGATTTATAACCAAAATTATTATTCTGTAGCCAATTCACATCTGATTTTATGCTAGAATCAATATCCGTCTCTAGTACACTTAATTCATCACTATTAAAAAGTAAAGTATTATCGTCTCCAAACTAGTCATTGGATAAATGGAAGCTGTTGGAAAGTCAATAATGTAAATAATAAATAGGGGTGACCCGAGTACACTTCCTTGTGGCACTCCAAACGTTACAGTTCTCTAGTCAGATTTGAAAAATAAATCTGTTTTTTTTTTTTTCACTAATCCTGACTACTACAGTTATTTGCTGCCTATTACTAAAATAAGATTTTTTGTTCCGTATTCGTTAAGTTTATTTACTAGTATTCTATGATCTACGTGATCAAAAGCTTTTGACATATCCATGTAAAGCGCTAGAGTTGGTAGTTATTTTATCGACTCTGCTGCTGTTTGCCAGAAATCGTATATGGCTACATCAATAGATTTTTTTTTTCTAAAGCCTTTCTGGATTATCAACTAATAAATATTTTCCTCAAAGTATGCAGTAAGTTGGTTAGATATTGCTGAATTAGAATAGATTTAAATAAATTTAATTTTATTTATTTATTAGGGAATAACAAACAGTAACACATTTTTATAAACTATAAAATCATAAGAAATATGTAAGTTAATGTGCTCCCACACCGTTATCCACAAATTATATATTAGGGACGTGGTATAAATTTTAAATTGTTTCTTTTTTTTCTAACTAAAGTGTGCTATATTATACAAAACAATATTACTTAATAATGCATATTATTTTGTTATCATTATTATTTGTTTATCACTTATTACCGGAGAAACGATAAGCTTTACGAATTAGTAAAGTTAGCAAAAGTAAATAAATTCAATAATAACAATAAAATCAATAAAATTAGTGTTAATATTAATTAAATTATTTCTTATAATTCTATCATAATATTAAAAAAAAAATATAGTAATATAAAATATAATAACATAAAATTGGATTAAAGTTAAATAATTAAATATAAATGGTTACTATGGTTTCCTGGGAAATAAAAATATCTATATAAACAAAAAGAGAAGTCCTTACTGACTGACTCATCAACGCCTAGCCCAAACCCTTGGACCTAACAGCTGAGATTTTGCACAGAGGTTCCCTTTTTATTGTAAACAAGGAATAGGGAAGGATTAGTTTTTGAAATTCATAATTTCCCCAGAGGTTACGTGAAAATTAATTTAAATAGAGGATCAAAGTTTGTATTGTTGAGGTAACCATGATTTTTGTTTTTAAATCTTTATTATAATCATAAGTCATTATAGTTTGTTTGTAATGTTGAATGTGATTATTAATATATTTCTAATAACCATAATTGGAACACAATAAGTTAAATGATAGTTAGATATGTTTCCGCTAGTCGCTCTTTTGTTCGGTGCTTGCCTATCCCACTAGCAGCGGGTGGAGGGGGCATGACACATCTATGCAATTGGCAAAACATAAACAAACTCATGGTTAAAACATAGAAAATAAGAATGAAATGAAAAGACGTTGAGGTGAGAAAATATTATAAATCACATTTAACAATTCTTTGTACTTCAAGACCAAAATCGTTAATGACGTATAATGAAATAAGTGTTGAAACTATATACCTTGTTTTTAATTTGTGTTCAATTAACGATGTTTGTTTGAAATTATTGAATATAATCTTATAAAAAATATAGAGGTTATTATAGACTGCTTAGGCCCTGCCCTGATACCTTTCTGAAATTCATGCACAGCAGGTGATAGGACTGGTATGTCAAGGACAGAGGCTATTGTATTGATTATAATTAGTTGGTACTTCGAGAGCGAAGTACAGGTCAGTTTGGCCGTGATGGATTATTCAAATAATTTCAGTTGGTTTATTACATTAACTCAAGTTTGTTTCTTTAATTGAACACAAATTAAAATATCACTATAATAATTATAACCCTTTTTAACATGTGATACACAAAATTTAACTATTTATTATCAAAACCTTGTAAACACTATTACGAAACCTATTTATAAGATAAGAGTTTAAACTGTTCTTTCATTGTTGTCTTGTATAACAGAATATTTAAACGTTATTTAAAAAATAACGTTACTTGTTTACTAATTCTGTCATCGTAAAACTAATAAGTAATTGAACTAATTAATTTCAACATATCTACTGTATTTTTATATCATTTAATCATAGCTTAATGTTAAAAAATCAAGCAACTAAAAAGAGTGAAATAAAGTAATTTTTTGGTAAAAAGTTTTTATTTCACTCTTTTTAGTTGCTTGATTTTTAATTTACCTAGTTACAAGAGCCTAAATGTCAACTACTTATAAACTTTTACAAAATGTCGCTTTTCCCAATGCTGGGCCGTTAATTTTTGAGGAGTTCTCCTGGTACTTCACCATCAGCTGTACATCACCATATGCATTGTGACGAGCATAAAGTGCTTAATATCCATATTAATAATAATAATAATAATAATATTCCACAACTTTCACACAACGCCATCTAGTCTCAAACTAAGCAGAGCTTGTGGTATGAGTACTAGACAACTGATAAACATACATATATATTTTTAAATACATACATGTTATAGATAAATTACACCCAGACAAAGAACAAATGATCGTGCTCATCACACAAACATTTGTCCTGGGTGGGAATCGAACCCACGACCTTGAGCATAGCAGTCAGGGCCTCTGACCACTATACCAACAGGCAACAGTAATCGAATCGCAATCCACGAAATACTTATTATTGAGTAGTTTCGGCGACCATCTGTGGTCTTCATCATCAGTTCCACTTCCCGAAATGGTACTTTTTGAGAGCAACTGCACAAGTTACTATAAGAAATACCCAAAACGCCATAGGTGTGCCTATAATATTTGAAGAGTTCCCTCGATTTCTCCAGGAACCCATCATCAGATCCTGACTTGGTGACAAATGGTACCAATTTCGAAGTGTACCCTATCAAACAAAAAAAGAATTTTCCAAATCGGTTCAGCCGTCTTCGAGTACTCGGTGATCATACATAAAAAAAAAAAAAAAAAAAAATATACGCGTCGAATTGATAACCTCCTCTTTTGGTCGTCGGTTGAAAATACAAAGGTTAACAAATCTGTTTTAAGATCGTACGATGTGACGTCACTTGTTTACACTGTCGTATAAAAGCCGCCGCTTAGTCGTTCTAGACACAGTCACTCACAGTCGCTCTGGAGCAGTCACACCGAACGGACCTAAGTTAAGTGAACTTGTGTTGTTTCTAACTTTTATTAATATTTTTATGTGTAGAATTGGTATAAAAATCCTATCGTATTGCTATTGTATTTGAATATAAATTAATTATTTTGTATTTGTTACTTTAATGTGACAGTGTTATTAATTGATAATTGTGTGATAATTTAATGAACATTTGGTATTAATTCTATAAATAACTTTACTTATATAATATGTAATGGAGTAATGAAATAGTAGATACACAAGTAAATAAAGCTATAAGTTATAACGATAGTAATCACATTGTGGTAATATTGTAAAGTACATATAGTGAATTGATGTTTATGTGAAAATGAATTATGTTTTGAAAAGAGTAACTGTGGAGTTTCTTGCCGGTTCTTCTCCACAGAAAACAACCCTTTCCGAGCCGTGTGGTAAATGAATAAATTGATATTGCTATACAAATGGCTAAATTATTTCTATAATATACCTGACAATCATGGTAATATCGATTTATTGATAATTAATCGGTAAATACATAAATTGATATTGATAATCAATTACTTTTAAAAAATAACAATATTCTTTATACATATACTATATATATACATCTATTTTATATACTTAATCTCACAAGTAAGCCTAATTTTGCATTCAAGATTTAACATGAAACCCGAAGTGATGCGCGTATTTTTCTACGTGCGCCTATCTAAGACGGCGCGGGGTGTGTCAAACACTCTAGGGTAGAGGACACCCAAGAGGATTTCTACTTAGAGAAAGAAGAACCAAGTATTCAAGACTTTCCCAACAAACTCTCAACTTCTAGCAACCCTAGTAAAGCTCATTGTTTGCAGACCCTGTTGCTTAGTAATCATGATTCTATGACACGGAGAAAATTAACTTGATTTAACTATTAAGACTTATAATCAAAGTAGGCAAGAAGCGGAGGCCGTTAATTGTGTTTTCTTAACATTGATTTGAAGGCAAAAAGGTTTGTTCAAACTGTTTTACCTATTGTAAACTACAAGGCCAGTCGGTTTTAGGAGTTATTCCGGTCTGATAACCTGATCTGATCCCCTGGGGGATCGGTTTTATTTAATAATTATTTTTAGTCCGGTCTGATCCACCACGCAGGATATCACAATTAAAGTTAAATAATTTATTCGGGTCGGATACCCTAACAGCGTTTTGAAGCGTTAGCAAAAATATACGTAGGTAGGTTAATAAAATACTGTTTGTACATAATTCTTATAGTAATGGAAACGAGTAGTATACGTGTAGTATTGAGAAACAAATACTTAATTTTCCTCTTGGCCAAGTAATAATTTTTTTTAAGAATACTAGCAATATGGGTACAATACACATTACTTAGCTATCTTATTAACTAAGCTAAATATGCTTGTGTCTAGAGTGATAGATATTCATCTTCGAGAGATATTCTTTTAATAATAATTGGAATAGTTTTAGGTAGGTATCTTCATTTTCTTTATTTAGTAATGCATATAATAAAGACACAATTCGTGACTATTATTTAGTAGTTTTAGGTTAAAATTTTGTTATTGAGTTAAGATGGTCAAATATTAAAAGACCAAGTGGCTGATCACCAGTGATAGTTTTAAACAAATAAAAACTAATATTTTACTACATGAACTATTTTTATCTTGACTGTACTTAGCATTAAAAAAGAGAAAGGGGATCAGACCGGAATGTCAAAGTTTGTAGGAGATCAGACCGGAAAAAAAACAGATCAGATAAGGGGGATCCGAACGGAATAACTCGGTTTTAGATTATATCTATTGATGAATATCCCTTCGAATTTCAAACTAAACATTTGTGTGAGATATTCGGGGAATAGTTGCGGGGACTTATCTGCTATTTTCATTTATTATGAACCAGCTACGTCTGCTATTTCGATCACGTGGGAGGTTTTGTTCCGCAATTCCAGGATGAATACGTGCCTATAGAAAATAATCTGCTCTATCTTAAAGTGAAAGGCCCATCAAAATTTTTTTAAGCGTTCCAGAGATTAGCGTATACAGAAAGCATAACAGACACAAAAACTTTATAAAAATGTTTGTTTGTATTTTAATATCGTGGAAATAACTATAAGTATTTAAGAGAAGACAATAATTTTTAATAACACAGATAGTCTCTTCAATTTTATTTGTATGTATGTATAGATATTATTAAGCATCTTGGGAGCTGTTTAAAGATTTTATAAACAGATATATGGAAATATTCAGTCTTTGATCGCCTACATTCAGGTATACTATAGGTTTCACTAAGATGGATCGCGACAGAGATCCTGTTCCCTTCCCGTCGCATAGTCAATCGGCGTGCCACACATTCAGTAATTCCGCTTGTACTAAAAATTTAGCCAGGCGGGTTTTTATGGTCGTGGGTTCTGAAAGTTGTCAATATAATCGTAATAAGTGACTCCAGAAAGGACGGTCTCAAAGTGGTCACATATTATACCGTACACAGCGTTGCTCAGGGAAAATATATTACGTTCTTCGAAGAGAGGTGCCCAGCAGGCGTTGCACAGGAAAGCTCAAGAGTGATGTCCTAAAAGGACCTAGGCTTCACCCCATGTACCGACGATGACCATCAGGGTGGGTTTATTGAAGAAAAAGTTTCATACTTCTCGATTAAATTCCTAATGAACAAGCAACTTTAGATTTCGAACGATTTCGACCAACAGTGAAAATAAATACCTAATCAGCAAATTGACAAAGAATTTAGTATGTACATTGTTACAGGACCTAGAGAAATGTACTTACGATAAGACAGATTTAGATTTTTTATACATTAGTGAAAAATTACAAAGTAGAATTATGTCTGAAATACGCTTAGTAAATATTACCTCAAAAATGGCTCTTTTCAGTATAAGAGATATCTTATAAAAGCTACGAGGCTTATAATTCAGTGGAGTGGAATAATCGCTGAATTATCGTCTACTACTTAAATGTTAATCTGTTACGTTTTGCGAATTTCGCTTTAAACTGTTAAATTTTGATCGAAAGTTGTTGGATTCTTGGAAGTCCAAATGCTGAATTATACAACGTGGATCTAAGCAAATAAAAGTAAAATAGTTTAACTTGGTACTTGGTAATGTGAAACCTAGCACTAAATACTGTTCATACATATTCCCTGTACAACGTGTAACGGAAACCCCATATCTATCCAAAAGGACTGAAGACAACATCTGGTATGGAGTCTCTATGCAAAGTTTCAGCTCAAAATACTCACAGAATTGAACACAAATTGTTGCTTTCGTATGTTTCTTGAATACCAATAATAACAAACGTGTCACAGCACTATGAGGGTCATCACTTTCCACGTCACTTGCCCACAAAACGATAATTCTCTTCGTTCTTTTTAATTTGAAAAATTCGGTCTCTAGTACCAATGTATTGAAATTTCTAATAAGTTCCACACATGTAGACATAGGATTACAAAACCCTTGCTATATCGTTTGTTATCATCCAAAGTAGCCGTGCACTTAGTATGTATATACCCTTTAAATTACACGTTGTATAGCAGGTGATACAGATACCTTTGTTATTATTGTAATAACTTATGCCAATAAATAAATAATTATAAATAAAAATAATTATTATTATCATAATATAATGAACTGCCTCGTTCGTCGAGTGGTCGCAAACGCGACTGCTGAGCATGAGGGTTTGATTCTCAAGTTGTAACGCCATCTCTCGGCGTAATATTCATTAACGCTAATCTATAGTTTATTCGTCTATGACATACTTGTCATAGAGAACCTTCAAAACCTTTTCCGCTCCTCTATGGTTCATTCGTTTCGCTTCGTAGCCTGGCTCATCGGCGAACCGTTGCTTGCCTATCGGTTTTCTACAGATTGTACTTCGGGGAGTGTGCGCAGGAGCTCCATGACCTGATTCCTCCATCTCCCTTTCGCTACCGGTCTACCAGATGCACGGCTGGGTACCACCCACACTTGGTTGATATACCGTCTTGTCATACCAAGCGCTTCTCCTCCACATTTATTGTGCGCACAGCCAAGCTATGGAATTCTCTGCCGGCTTCTGTGTTCCTTGCCACTTATGACCTTTCAACCTTTAAAGCACGAGTAAATAGGCATCTTCTGGGCTCGCTCGTCTCATCTTAGACCTCATCTATCGCTTACCATCAGGCGAGATCGAGGTCAAGAGTGGGCCCATCAGTAATAATAAAATAAAAATAAATGACATACCTGTCAGACCGACTCTAGAACCTTCTCAGTTCCTTTCCGCTCCCCACCATACACGCTCACCGCAAGCTCGCCTGCCAAAGTTGCTGGAAAGCAAGAAGTGGTATTGGATTTTTCTATAACAAATTACCTACTCAGCAGTAGCCCGAAGTATGGAAGTAGTCAGTCTGTACCTCGAAAAGTACGTTATGCCGTTAATCCCGGCTTTCATTTGGACACCTTTGACAGTCGTTACGGGTAGTCAGAAGTCAAAAAATCTGACACTGATCTAGCCAAGGGGTATCGTGTTACCCAGTGATTGCGATAGGTAGATAGATAGATACAATATACTTTATTGTACACTAATAATTGAATCACACTTAAATAACAATATTGTAAAAAAAATTGGTTACAATGGCGGTCTTATCGCTGAGAGCGATATCTTCCAGACAACCTTTGGAAGGACTTTACGAGCTTTAATTAAAACGGGGAGGGCTATATTAGTGTACTACTTTACAAAAACTCATCAAAACAGAAACACTAACAAAATAAAAATTATAAATTTGTATACAGTATGTTAACTAACAGAGGGCGTTCCCGTTAACCCGCAATAGTATAAGCACATAAATTAGAGCGCCGCACACGCGGCCCGTCATTCATAAATAAATTGCGACGTTGCCGTCCTTCAAGTACGCGTGTACAGAGTGTTTCTTTTACGTATCAATTTAACATTTTTAGTGAATATTTTAATATAACATAATAAAAAGTAAAAAAACTAAAACCCGACTACGACAAAAAATCGACGCTAAAAAAGGATGAAACAAGATTTTCAGGATGCTGAAATAAACAAGGTTACTGGAAAAACAAGAACAGAACAAAAATAAAAGCCGCAGTCACAGTTTTGTTATGGTTGATATCCTTTATAACGTGTGACTACGGCTTTTATTTATGTTCTGTTCTTGTTTTTCCAGTAACCTTGTTTATTTCAGCATCCTGAAAATCTTGTTTCATCCTTTTTAGCGTCGATTTTTTTGTCGTAGTCGGGTTTCAGTTTTTTTACTTTTTATTATTTAACCTATTTTGGTGTTAAATCACTGTGCTTCTATACTATTTACTTTATTTTTTGTTAGTTCAAGTGAAGCCCTTTCAAATGATACCAAACACGGTGTATCTATCTTACTTTTGGTTTTTACACATGACTTTTTGACCGCTAGAGGGTGCCACGTTAAATTTAAGCAATATTTTTGATAAGTACAAGTGAAGCCCTTTCAAATGATACCAAACATGGTGTATCTATCTAATTTATTTGTTTTTACACAGGATTTTTTGTCCACTAGAGGGCGCAACTTTAAATTTAAGCAATGTTTAGGAAATGTCCATGTGACGCCCTTTCAAATGATATCAAACACGATGTGTTTATCTTATTTTTATTTTGTAACACAATACTTTTTGGGCGCTAGAGGGCGCCACATTGAGTTTTGTGACACGTCACGTAGCCTATGTTCAGCGGACGGTCAAGACGGTTCTAACGATACCTCATTTGTCAAGTTCCGATAAGTAGCTTTGGAGCTATGAGGGAACAGATGAACATACACACATACATACATAACCTGTCAAAATCATAACCCTCCTTTGGCTTTGCCGTAGTCGGGTAAAAAAATAAAAACATTTTGTTTTCGAATGGTAATATTTTTTAGCATGTATGGATGCTATACTATTGCGGGTTAACGGGAACGCCCTCTGTTAGTTAACATACTGTATATAAATACAATATATAAGTACATAAAATATAAAAATATATAAATTGTTCTTTAACATTGTGTGGTTTTAGCAGTTTTGTTACTAACATTACATGGGTGGAGTTGTCTATACTAACATTATAAAGCGGAAAGCTTGGCTTTTTTAAACGCGGTAATTTTCGAAAGCTTGAATCTTGAAAAAGTTAGAAAATAAATTTTATCCGACTGCAAAAAAGAAGGGTTCTATTTTTATCGTGATAAAGTCTACGTGAGAAAAGCCCCTAGCGACTACTAGTAACAAACAAATAGATCACGTACTTCCACAAAGTATTTCAGAAATATAGGTCACGGCCCAATTAGTCACTTCCAATTTCTTCCAAAATTATCCCAGGTCTAAACTATCGATGAACTACCAAGAACCAATCAAACAAGAAACTAATCTTATTACTACGTAATATGTCGTAACGAAAACCACAATGGGTATTGTCAAGATCTCTTTGTTGTCCTGATAGATAAAATTACTCTGGTTATTGGCAGTCAGTACTATGATATTGTTATTGAGACTACTCTTAATCTGGACAATGGACTATTTTTGGGGTTAGTAAGAATAGGCGTCCTTGGTTCGAGAAAGAAGTTTTAGAAATGTACAAAACCTTTTTTACCCGACTACGGCAAAGCCAAAGGAGGGTTATGATTTTGACAGGCTATGTATGTATGTATGTATGTATGTATGTATGTGTGTATGTTCATCTGTTCCCTCATAGCTCCAAAGCTGCTTATCGGAACTCGACAAATGAGGTATCGTTAGAACCGTCTTGACCGTCCGCTGAACATAGGCTACGTGACGTGTCACAAAACCCAATGTGGCGCCCTCTAGGGCCCAAAAAGTGTTGTGTTAAAAAATAAAAATAAGATAAACACATCGTGTTTGATATCATTTGAAAGGGCGTCACATGCACATTTCCAAAAAATTGCTTAAATTTAAAGAGGCGCCCTCTAGCCGTCAAAAAGTCATGTGTAAAAAATAAAAGTAAGTTAGATATACCGTGTTTGGTATCATTTGAAAGGGCTTCACTTGAACTTATAAAAAATAAAGTAAATAGTATAGAAGCACAGTGATTTAACACCAAAATAGTTTAAATAATAAAAAGTTTAAAAACTAAAACCCGACTACGACAAAAAAATCAATGCTAAAAACGATGAAACAAGATTTTCAGGATGCTGAAATAAACAAGGTTACTGAAAAAACAAGAGCAAAACAAAAATAAAAGCCGTAGTCACACGTTATATAGGATATCAACCGTAACAAAACAATTAATAACGTGACGTGTGATTACGGCTTTTATTTTTGTTCTGTTCTTGTTTTTTCAGTAACCTTGTTTATTTCAGCATCCTGAAAATCTTGTTTCATCGTTTTTAGCATTGATTTTTTTGTCGTAGTCGGGTATTTTACGTTTATTGATGCTTTAACATAAAGTGACGCGCTCGTGGCTTAATAACAGAGAGTAGTGGTTTTCTAGTCTTTGCTTAATAATAAACGGCGAATGGGTTGATTTTCTAGGTTAAGCGACGCTTTCCAAGGTTAGTCCTTGGATGGGTGACCATTTTTACAGCTACAATAATGGCTACAATACAATAATATTTATTTCTTCAAATCATTGCGGTGGTCCAGTAAGTGACTTAAGTATTTGTGTGGCGGCTGCCGTGCTCTTTCCATATGAGGTAGGTATATATAAGAATACAATGTTAAGAACATTTACGGTATAAACATTTATAAAGAATATAAAATAAATAGACTGACAGCCCTTAATCTGTCTCCTTTAAGTTAGTCTATCCAAAGGTTGTCTGTAAGAGATCGCCTTGTGCGATAAGACCGCCCATTGTACACTAGTTTAAATTTTTTCTATCCATATAAATATTGTAAGGTATACAATAAAGTATATAATGAATAAATAAATAGTACATTGTTCACCGAGAGGAGAAAGTGACCGATTACCGTCGAGGGTGTCGTTTGAAGCCCGAGCCGTAGGCGAGGGCTTTAAAACACCCGAGATCGGGAATTGCACTTTCTCTCGAGTGATACATAGTGCTTTATACAACACCTACGAGGAAAATAAAAAACGAAATCTTTACTAATTGAAAATGGCGCCAATGGCGTCTGCAAGTTTCACATGTTCTTTCTTCAAATTGTTTATCCTGCCGCCGCAGGGTCGCACTGCCAGCCCGACACCATCCAACACACAGCTAGTGGCCAGTGTCATTTTGCGAACTTGGAGATAAAAACTCACTGTAAAAACTTTTTGGCTTTTGATATTTAGCTTACCGGCGCATAGTCTTACCCAAAATTAAAAAAGAAAAACCACGTAAGAAATGGATTTTCATACACTTTTCTCTCCCGCTCAGATGCGTTTCCTCCCCGCATATTTGTTCGATATGCAATGACGTACTTTCTACCGTAAATTTGATAAAGTATCAAGGTACTTTCCAAGCAGGTGTAGTATAAAAGATATTTATTATTAACATATCGAGGTGACGGTGTACCGTACCTGGCAAAACAAGTTATGCGGTTGATCCCCGATGTCATTTATACAAGTTTACGGAGTCAGAAGCCTGAAAATCTGGTATCAGTCTTGCCAAGGATTATGTAGTTAACCAGCTACTGGGTTTTCGAGGTCAGATAGGCATTCGATTCTGTACAACACTGGTACTCAATTGCATCTAGTTATACTGGAAGCCGACCCAACATAGTTGGAAAAATGCTAAAATGATGATGATTAGAACTTAAAACGGGATATTTATCATGTGTATTAGGATGTTATCCGACTGCCGGCGAGTAAACGACCAACTATCGGCCATTTACTCGCTCAATAAAATACATTCCGTGTAAACGAAAGAGATGCATATATTAATAGTTGCTCGCTGAATGTTCACACTGCCGGCGACTACTCGCTTCACTAGTTTTGTCGCTAAAGCCCGATTTACACTTCAATAAGTACAGTAGCGAGTTAACTTGCGTCATCGGCGAGTTAAGTTGTTATTGTAGTTTGAACGGCAAAAGCGAGTTAAGTAGTAAGTTGTTGATTAAGTTGAGCTAAATAGATTCTCCTATCTTTCGGCGAGTCCAGTGCGAAGTAGCCCTCTCTCTCACGTCTCCCGCACCCCGCCAACTTAACTGGCTGGCCATGTAGACGGGCGAGTTTTTTCGTGTTTTTTTCTTTACTTCTTCTCGGGCAACTTATGACTACTCACTCGCCTACGTTTGGACGCTACTTACAACTTACTACTTATTACTTAACTGTCCGAGTTCTTAACTGGCTACTGTACTTATTGAAGTGTAAATCGGGCTTGAGCGACAAGAGCTATGAAAGATAAAACTCGCTCAGCGAACACGTGGCGGTCAGAACTCACGCTGCTCACCAACCAGATGATAGCGACTAAACTAACGGAACAACACACTCGCTGCTCACTGCTCGCCAACTCGTTTTCAGAAGCTCTACTTGCTACTCGTTCATTGTCGGCGTTGGGACAACTGCTTTACAGTGCAAATAAACTACCGAAATATCGGAAACTCGAAGCATTATATACACACATAGTAAATATCCTGTTTCCACCGACGACAAAAAAGGAGGAGGTTATCAATTCGACGCGTATATATATATATATTTTTTTTAATGTATGATCATCGAGTACTCGAAGACGGCTGAACCGATTTGGAAAATTCTTTTTTTGTTTGATAGGGTATACTTCGAAATTGGTAACATTTGTCACCAATTCAAGATCTGATGATGGTATCCTGGAGAAATCGAGGGAATTCTTCAAATATTATAGGCACACCTATGGCGTTTTGGGTATTTCTAATAGTAACTTGTGCAGTTGCTCTCAAAAAGTATTATTTGGGGAAGTGGAACTGATGATGAAGACCACAGATGGTCGCCGAAACTACTCAATAATACGTATTTCGTGGATTGTGATTCGATTACTTGAATATGGATATTAAGCACTTTATGCTCGTCACAATACATATGGTGATGTAGAGCTGATGGTGAAGTACCAGGAGAACTCCTCAACAATTAACGGCCCAGCATTGGGAAAAGCAATATTTTGTAAAAGGTTATAAGTAGTTGACATTTAGACTCTTGTAACTAGGTAATTTAAAAATTAACCAACTAAAAAGAGTGAAATAAAAACTTTTTACCAAAAAATTAAACCAACTCCCAAAAACACTGCAAAGTGAAAAATAACTTTAATTTCGGAAGTCGGTGCCAAAAACGAAAATACAAAACTAAAGACACCGACTACCGAAATTAAAGTTATTTTTCACTCTGCAGTGTTTTTGGGAGTCGGTTTAATTTTTTGGTAAAAAGTTTTTTTACGTTTTAAGTTAGTGTCCATGTCAGTTTAAAAACATTGAATTATCATTACTTTTTATTCTCTCACTGATCTCCTGCTATCATGGTAAAGAAAAATTAGACACACCAACAACCAAATATAGTTACCAATATTCTCGTCGATTATACTAGTATTTTATAGCTTACAAAATAATGTTCTATTATGAAGACATACTTGTCTTCATAAAAAGAACATTGTTTTTAAAGTGTTAATCCCGCACAAACCTCGCCAACTTTTAAACCCAAGCAAACTCTTTCAGCAAAACTAATATAGACTTAATTTATACAACATGTAATTTAAAGGGTATATACATACCGAGTGCACGGCTTCTTTGGATGATAACAAACGATATGGCAAGGGTTTTCTAATTAAATTTAAATACACTGATACCAGAGGCCAAATTTTTCAAATTAAGAAGAACGAAGAGAATGATCGTTTTATTGGCAAGTGACGTGGAAAGTTCCCTCGTAGTGCTGTGACACGTTTGTTATTACTGGTATTCAAGAAACATATGAAACCAATAATTTGGGGTCAATTCTGTGAGTCACTTATTTTGAGCTGAAACTTTGCATAGAGACTCCATGCCAGATGTTGTCTTCAGTCCTTTTGGATAGATATGGGGTATCCGTTACACGTTGTATACTATACAAACTAGCTGTACCCGCGACTTCGTTCGCATGGGAGGCTTTTCCCGCGATTAAATACTGCCGTAAATGCTGATCCCGTGGAAAGTTTGCCTTTAGCTTTTATGTTCTCTTCGTCTATCTTCTATTGTAAGTTCGTTAAAATCAGATCAGCCAAACCAAAGATTAGCCCTGACAATCAGAAAGACGTCTAAAAAACATTCGTTTTTGTTCAGTATCGTATAAATACCGATACGAGCGTATCTGTGTATCTATGTATCAGTCTGTGGCACCGTAGCTTCTAAACGGGTGAACCGATTTCAATCCCGTTTTTAGAGTTCCATAGCCGAATGGCAAAAACGGAACCCTTATAGTTTCAACATGCCTGTCTGTCTGTCTGTCCGTCCATCCGTATGTCACAGCCATGATATTCCAAAACTATTAAGACTATACATGTGAAACTTGGTACATAAATGTATTGTGTTAAGCGCTTTCCGATTTTAAGAAAAAATAAAAAAAAATATTTAAAACTAAGGGGGGCTCTCCATACATGGAACTGAAACTGAAAATATATTTTCTCATGAAACCTATGCGTGTGTTGTATTTATAGACAGCTCTTTAAAAATAACATTGAGGTTTCTAAAACAAATTTTTCACAAAGTCAATCGTTTAAAAGATATACGCTTCCAAAGTGGTAAAATGTGTCCGCTTTCTAACTTCTATAATAATGGAGTTAAAAATCTAAAATAAATATATGCTATAGATCTTAATGTAAACTTTCAATGAAAATTGGTTTGAACGAGATCGGTGCAGCAGTTTTTGCGATAGCATATTTTCTAAAACCGTAAATATAACTTTGTAATTCATTCAAACACTATGAAAAACAAAGTTATTTGGCGTAGTTACTACGGAACCCTTCATGGGTGAGTCTGACTCGCACTTGGCCAATTTGTTTTTGTTAGAAAGCAAGTTTTCAGGCAGTGGTTTTAGACATGTTTTGTCAAAATCGGTTCAGCCATTTTTTAGATATGGGCGGTGAAAGTGGGGATGATTCATCGAATGTTGTCAAATATGGCGTGTCAATTAAAAGGGAACGACGAGTACTATATTATAAAAACTGTCCATTCCATGAAATTGGTCCAACTGACAAAAGCTATGGTCGGTGGAAAGTTTAAAAAGCTTAAAATAAAAATTAAATAAATAATTTGAAAAACCCCCTACGCAAAAATACTTATAAGTAGTTTAAAAATCATCCCTTAAAAATTAAAAAATAATAGTCGCGGCGGGGTATCGCCAATTCAGAATCGATATTTAAAGTTTGTTACATAGCGACACCCCGCCTTTAAACTACTTATAAGTATTTCATCGTAGGGGGTTTTTAAAATTTTTGATGTTTTATTGTCAAACGCAAGTCTACCGCTCGAGTTTGACCACTGCCTCTCCTAATGGTAACCTATTCACTCTTCGCTTAAAGACCCCTAGATTATAGCTATCAGGAAATACAGACTCTGACAGGGAATTCCACTCCCTCACCTAAGCACTTGAGAAGACACAATTATTTTGAATTGACAAACATACATATTTCAATTTTGTTTATAGGTTGTTTAAAATTTTGCTTATTATACATACCTACCTATTATGGCTCTGAAGTCGAAGCACCAACTTCAACTTTTTACATGGCTTCCATCTCGGCTTTAAAAACTTTATAGGATTGTGTATTTATATTATAAAAGTTTCGCTAACCAATAGTGAAAGCTTTCACAACTCTCTCTATTGTGTTAATTTAACCAATTACTCTGCGTCTTCTCGTTCATTTTAATGGCTTTATTTTTAATCTAGAAGCGGATTCATTTGTTTTGATTGAATTATGTGAATTTTAGCGTTTAAACTCAACCATAAATTTAATTTAATTTAAGGAGTGGAATTCTCTGCCACAGTCTGTGTTTGCTAATAGCTAAAACCTGGGAGTATTTAAGTCAAGAGTGAATAGGTTACTTCTAGGTAAGCGTGCTTCATCTTCGACCCCATCATCGCTTAATATCAGGTAGGAGGTCAAAGGCAAGCCTATCACCAATTTAAAAAATATATCTTATCGGATCTTACTGGATCGTCAATTTGCTACAAAGATTGATTCTGTTTACATTTGATTTACAGAAGACTTTCGCGTGATATAAAATAAAAAATATTTTGCATTTTGAGTCACATGCAGGGGATAAATGAGAAAACTAATTTAATGGATACATGAATCTTCCTCACCACTGTATGACGCAATAGAACTTAGTAAACTATTTAACAAAACAACTTCATAACTCGGTTTTTTACGATTAGTAGCACTCACGTAGGGTTTCGCTCTTGTTGATTTTTATCACAATGAAAAATCTATAAGCTTCCTCAAGCTTTCAGCTGATTCCATACAAAATTTCCTCCAAATCTACCTCCCACTTTCGAAGATTAGCTCATTTAAACAAACAAACTTTTTCGCTTTATAATATTGTGGTCCACTCATACCACAGCCTTGCACGTTTTGATCTAAAGACCAGTTTCTTTACTAGTGCCTTATTTCTTTTTATTAGTGGCTAGGAGTTTGCTGGCTGCTTAACCGGACCTGTCAATGGCACTGTAACGTGGGAGTGTGAATAAAAAACAGATTTACAAAATTTACAATATTTATTCACAACCACTGAAAGTAGACGGTGATCAGGGAGTGAGTCCAATATCGAGCGTATTGAGTCGTAGTTTCGCCGAATGAAAAACCACTATCCTGATAGTATAGACGGAAGCGGGTAGGCGACGCTCAGCTTCTCCGGTCTTCGACGGCCCGACGAGTCGCAGGTGGACCTGGACAGGCAGCTTCTGTCCCACGTGGTTGCAGGTAGACCCGACTCGACGATTAGGGGGTATACCGGGGTCTCTCTTCGTTTATAGGTGGCAGACCAGGTGGTTCCAGGTACAGGTAAGTACCTAGGGTATAATGAACCCTGGCGTAGAAGTAATGGTCTTAAAAATAATAATTAAAGCCCCTACTCAGAACTTAAAAAAATATTACAAACTCTGCGACTACAGGCTAGGGGCACCCTATGTGGCGTACAGACCTCGGCTTAGGACATCGCTACAGCAAGACAGTTAGGGACGCGTTGGATAGGATCGGACTTATTCGTTGGCGATGCGCATTTTCCTTACACATCAGAATTGGTTTTTTATTACAGTGTTTCATATATACTTGGAAATTAATCATCCGACTACATACACAGGCCTTGACGCATAACTTATCTAGAAAGTGTAATAGAAGTCCTACACAACACAATATCAAATACAGCAATAACTCAATCGTTAAAACGATATCGCAGTAGTAGTAGGATCGTAAAACTGAACCCAGTACATGTTGATAAACTATCAAATTACAACTACACTAAACCGAGTGAATCCAAAGACATAAACCTTGTATATTGTTACATACACGCTACCCAAGTCGTAAGGTCAACCAAGGGAAATAAGTTCTTGTAGAAAAACGTTATCACATTGAATATACATGCAAACATACCTTGTATACAAAGTGTGTTCGACGAAATGCTTAAGTAGCCAGGAAAAAAATACTGACTTCACCTATTTATACAATACTAGCCATTTACAGGTCTCGTCTTGGAATTATTTTACTTCACGTATTTACAATAATTAGTCTAGATTATTACTTTGATAAGATTTTTTTAAACCTAATAAATAAGTTACAATTTATGATTGACTAAAGACGATGATCTATGATTAAACATGGCTCAGTTATGAAATCGGTATGATAAATAAACACATAGAATATTCTTTTTTGTACACCAATAATTTAAACACACCTGATTCACAATATAACTTATGGCTACAATGGCGGTCTTATATTGGCGTGGTAATTTAGAGAGCTGTGTTGGTACAGTACCTAGTTATAGGCACGACATATGAGTTTCAGGTTGTGAGATCGAACCCAAGCAAGCTCATATTTTGTGTGGTCAACGTCATCACTACAAATCTATACAAAACTTTAACTCCGAAGACATTCGACATCGACCATCTCACATTGGGCCTGCTTGGTAGTTTACGGTCCATGCTCTCTCATAGAGATGAGGTCTTTGCCCCAGCAGTTACAACGCTGGTTATGTTATGTGACAGTAATTTAGACTTTCCGGTCTAAACCCTAAATTAATGGCTTTTTTTATTGATAATAGGTTCGCCTTTGATCACCACCTCACCTGATGGTAAGTGATGATGTGGTCGAAGATGGAGCACGCTTACCTAAAAATAACCTATTCACTCTTGACTTAAAGACCCCTAGGTTATAGCTCTCGGGAAATACAGACTCCGGCAGGGAATTCCACTCCTTACGGCTAAGGAGCCGGAACGAAAGTATTCCCAAAACGTTTAGTGCGTATGGGTGGGATGTCCACCATGTAACGATGACGCATCGCCGTTTGTCTTGTAGTCTTGTAGTCTTGAACTCCGAAGATATGCAACATCGATCATCTCACATTGGGCCTGCTTGGTAGTTTACAGCCCATACTCTCTGGGGTCTGTGCCCCAGCAGTTACAACGCTGTTAACTTAACTTATATGAAGGTAATATTATTATTATTTAGCCTTTAACCCCCTTTAAGTTTGTCCATCCAAAGTTTGTCTGTAAGAGATCGCCCTGTGCGATAAGACCGCCCATTGTACACTAGTTTAAATTTTTTGTATCCATAGAAATATTGTAAGGTATACCTATAATAAAGTATATAATAAATAAATATTTGCAATGACAACGGCAATTTAGATTTTCCGGTCTAAATGATCTAAAAGGTAAAGTTGACATCCCATTGCAATCCCTTTTAATTAATCCATCATTTAAATATCGACTTAAAATACTCATGTGTAAAGTTGATATTCGAGTTGTTAGCGATGGAAAGTATGGTAAGTGCTCGTTCGTCGCTCAGTGCAATCAATAAAACCACTCAAATTAGTCATTCTCTTATTAAGGATTTCAAGAGTTTGTTGTCGATTAAAATAAAATTGCTTTCCAACCTTTTTATTCAGGAAGCAAAAAACATTACATTATCATTAATCAAACCTAGAGTATCATGTGGCTGAATAATAATAACCTATATACCGTCTTGTCGTACTAAGCGCTTCTCCTCTACATTTATTGTGCGCACAGCCAAGGTGTGGAACTCTCTGCCGGCTTCTGTATTCCCTGCCACATATGACCCGTCAGCCTTTAAAGCAAGAGTAAACAGGCATCATCTGGGCTCGCTCGTTCGATCTTAGGCTGAGATTCAGAGACAAGAACATAAGACGGGCGAAGACCGCTCTAAGCCAAGTCGTGGCTAAGCGCATCTTAGAAATTCGTATTCAGAGACACAGTCCCTGTCAAACTTACGTCGGTCTTAGCAAGGTCTTAGCTAAGCTTACACTCTCTTCTCTATGGCCATTTTTAAAAGCAAAATGTTCATCGGTGAGTTTACAATCGTAATTTTACAATCTAAAAGAGAAAAGAATACCACGCGCTCGAATAAATGTCAACTTTTTCATTGTCGAAATTAGTTACACCTTAGCCCACTTGGTGGCGCTAGTTCCGTCTTAAGTAGTCGATATTGACTACTTGGCTTATCTTAGTTCACGCTAAGTTTTCCGAACGTCTCTGAATACAAATTTAAGGGTAAGTCGTTGATTTTGACAGATGGAAGTGTAAGTTCAAGCTTAGACTCGTCTCTGAATCTCAGCCTTAGACCTCATCTTACATTTAGGTGTGATCGAGGTCAAGAGCGAGCTCATTGGTAATAAAAAAACTGCACGAATCAATCTTTAAAGTTAAGCAACGGCTACCGAGGTTAGTCTCTGGATGGGTAATCATCTTAACATATCGAGATTCCTCCATGATAGATAGATAGATATATTCTTTATTGTAGGTGTACAATAAAGAATATATCTATTTGTAAAGGTTTAACGTGCTTTCCGAGTATCACCCTTTTCAACCGACGACAAAATGACGAGGTTATCAATTCGACGCGTTTATGTTTTTTTTTTTTTTTTTAATGTATGATCATCGATTACTCGAAGACGGCTGAACCGATTTGGAAAATTCTTTTTTTGATTGAAAGGGTATACTTCGAAATTGGTCCCATTTTCATAAACGTCAGGATCTGATGATGGGATCCTGGAGAATTCGAGGGAACTCTTCAAATGTTATAGGCACACCTATGACGTTTTGGGTATTTATTATAGTAACTTGTGCAGTTGCTCTCAAAAAGTACCATTTGAGGAAGTGGAACTGATGATGAAGACCACAGATGGCCGCCGAAACTACTCAATAATAAGTATTGAGTGGATTGCGGTTCGATTCCTTGAATATGGATGTTAAGCACTTTATGCTCGTCACAATGCATATGGTGATGTAGAGCTGATGGTGAAGTACCAGGAGAACTCCTCAAAAATTAACGGCCCAGCATTGGGAAAAGCAATATTTTGTAAAAGGTTATAAGTAGTTGATATTTAGGCTCTTGTAACTAGGTAAATTAAAAATAGATCAACTAAAAAGAGTGAAATAAAAACTTTTTACCAAAAAATTAAACCGACTCCCAAAAAACACTGCAAAGTGAAAAATAACTTTAATTTCGGAAGTCGGTGCCAAAAACGAAAATACAAAACTAAAGACACCGACTGACACTCGGGTCGGGTGATACTCGGTAAGCACGTTAAACCTTTGGTCCCTGCTGTCACGTGGATATTAAATATTTCACACCCTGGACAGTCGCTACGGGTACTCAGTCAGAAGCCAGAAAATGTGTCACTGGTCAGGCCACGGGGTATCGTGTTACCCAGCTCAATAGCTAATAACCCAATAGTTATGGTGTCCGATAGGCATAGGCGTGCGCTCCTTGTAGGCAGAAATGCAGTGCTTTACTTGCCATTCACAGATATTTTAATAAAACGTTCGTACGTTTTAGATGACTTTAATTAATAGTAAATAAATGAATAAACAAAATATAATAACTTAGAAACGCTAAATATTTTATAAATAGCACCTATTTGCAAGCACACAAACATTATGTTTGCCAGGCGTTTGGCGACAAGCAAGCGGCGCTGCAAATTAATGTACCTTCAACCAACTCATGCCGTCGCGTCCCGCAGGACATTTCGCACGCTTAATCCAATACTGTCACTATCCAAAATTTTGCCAAATCGACTTTTTAATACCATCTGTTGGGAAACGTAGAACTACGCTTAATCGCGCTTACACTAGTCTAAAAGTAACAGAAATAACCGCTATACGGGCAGTAGTCCGCTTCGTCACTAAACAAAAATGTTCCCATTCTCATTCCATTTTTGCGTCTCCTGAAAAGTTGACTTTTTGGGATAGTGACAGTATTGGAATAAGCGTGCGATTTGTTCGCATGTATGTAGTAATTTTGGTGTTCGTGCACAGTTCGCAAACGCACACACCCATGAATATCGAAACATGCACCAACTGCCTATCTGAGATAGGCAGTCGGTGCATGTAAGATACTAGTACTCATATGCATCCGGTTATACTAGAAAATCGACTCCAACTTATTTGGGGAAAGGCTGAGTAAGCAAGCAACGACATCATCAGGTGATGATGATGAGGTCGTTGCTTTCTTACTCTTCACGGTCTCTTTTTAACCGACTTCAAAAAAAGGTGGAGTTTCTCCGTTCGTCTTGAACTTTTTAGGGTTCCGTAGTCAACAAGGAACCCTTATAGTTTCACCATGTCCGTCTGTCTGTCCGTCTGTCCGCGGTTTAGCTCAAAATATATTAGTACTAGAACGATGTACTTTGGCATGAGTATACACGTTAATGACGCCAAAAAACTGGTAAAATAAAATTTTCGTTAGAGTCAAGTGTCCGCCCCCTCTATCAACTAAACGGTTATAGTTAGAAATTCAAATGTCACGGCATTAGTACCTATATATAACTAAATTTAAAGGAAAACTATCACACATTAATGGGCTTTACAAGTTTACGAGTAATAGTCGACCAATTGTATTTCACTCGAAAATTTCGAACAACTCTACAGAAATGTCGATAGATGGCGCTAAGCGCCAGTTGTATCGTGCTAGCTTCTTGTGACGATTGAGTAGTGTAGCTCTGTGTCCGTATTTAAATTCAAAACACTGGCTATGACAAGTTTTATACAAATCTCTAAAAAAATTAAAACTTTTCGTGCAAAATTGTCGGATCAGGTGAGGATTTGTATAGGAAGTCAAATTAGTTAGGTAGTCATGTTTGGCTTTTAGTTAGAGCATGGTACGAAACGATCAGTCAGCGAATACGACACGCACTTGGCTGTTATAAAAACTACGGAACCCTACACTGCGCGTGGCCCGACACGCACTTGACTGGTTTGGAAAATTCTTTTTTACCCAAAAACCAATAACGCCGACTTTAAAATTATTTTTGCCTTTTTAGTGTTCTGTTATGAAAGTCGGTTTTGTATTTCTAAAAAGTTTTTTTAAGTCTATACCTACAATCCGTGCTGGTTAAATCATATGAAAACCTTGTTGGTTAATATCTCAGGTGACCTTTTGAGAAAACAACTAGACAGATTGGAGTAGATCACGTTTAAAAGTGTCGTAGCACAAATTGTAACAACCTTTTTTTCAATATCACACTTCTAAAAGCTAGAAATTCTAAATCTATCTTACGTCTTATTGTTTCGACCTGAAAACGGCTAGCTCAAGGAGCTATAAGTGCTGAATAAAATAGTAGGCAACACGTCCGCATCATAAATACAAGGACTCAGATTTAGTAGGCTTTCTTCGTGGAATGTATAGAAAATCCAATAATAAATATTAGCAAGAAAATCGGGCAAGCGAAGCTAAGAATATTGCTAGACGTGTTATTTATTTGGTGGATTTTTTGCTTGATGTAGGTAGTTGTAGGTGTACCTAGTCACTAGATTTGAAGAGAAAATGTAAGCTTTAAATAAAAATAACGATCTGAATTTGAAAATAATTTATGTTCAAGTAAGGTTACAGAAATCTTTGAGCAAAATTTCAAACATATTATTTATTTTTGTATTCTTTTTATTGAAAGAGAACTGGCAATATGGGTAGAATTTACATTACTAGCAATCTTGTTAACCCCTCCAACTAAGCTAAATATGCTTTTGTCTGGAGTGAGTTCACGGCAATAGTATAATGAGTTCGAACCCGTGAACTTTGGATCACAACGCGAACACCTTAGCATTTGGCTATTGTCGCTATTGCTTTAATATAATTGGAATATTCGTTTTCTCGATAAGGGACAACAAAAAACGGCTTGTCTAACAAAATGTCAATAGTTGCGGATTAAAACTGTATATAAGTATGTAATTATGTATCATGTACCTATAACAAAAATCTTAATGCGTATGATTCTTTTTTAACAGAAGGATCTCTCATGGTTTCTGTAAGACGGACATATAACTTTATTAGCGAACCGGTTCAGATTTACACGATCCCATTCTGCGCATTCACACAAATTCATATAAACTTAAACCTTCCACTTCACTCTATTCATTACTGAAAACTGCCTGAAAATCTGTTCAGAAGTGTTTATTGCGAACTGATAGACAGGCAGACGCGGCGGGAGACTTTGTTTTATACTGTTTAAGGAAATGGCATCGATTCCTCATTCGATATCATTATTATAATTGAAAAAGTCGATATCATTATTATAATTAAAAAAGTGTTTGTTTGCCCTTCTTTCACATCAAAATGGATCAATGTGCTTTTTAGTGAGGAGGTAGTTTAAAGACTGCAGGACATAACATAAATAAAATTTTCACGGAAACGAAGCCACGGGACGCAATATCTGATTCATATAACCTTTCCAGGTACAACAAACACGTTGCACCAAAATCACTTTACGCAATACACAACGCTATCAATTTCCACGAATCAAAACCTTCATCCTATGTAAATCTGCCACCCCATCTTCAGTTTCAGCCTTTTTGAAACGAAATTAGCAAATTCCGTTTGACAACGTCTGGAATAGTCTAATGCCAATTCTAGACATTTATGCCTCCTCTGCCATAAGTAGGCGGCCGTCTATATTCTTATCACGCACGCTACCATCGTAATTGGAATTCCCTCGGAGATTGTGATCTTATGAGCGTAGATCTGCGTCAAATAAATCACGTTGTGGATGCCTTTAAAATTGTAAATGACAGTAATGCTTGGTTATGAGCTTTTCTTGTTTACTTTTAATATTTTGATCTGTAGAATTTTATTGATCAACTAAGTAAGTTCTTTATTGGACTTTTAAATGATTTACTTATTTTGTGCAGGTTTTTTTACCAGTCTTTCAGATTAAAATACAGGAACTTATCCTTTGTCTTTTTTATCCTTCAACATTCAGCAGTTCGGTATTTGCCTTTGCCTAGATTGGTACTAACTTTTATATTTACGAAGCAACAAATACGTAAGACTAAGAAGATATCTTTTCTTACCGTGTCAAAAGATATGGGTGCTGCTTACTATATTAATTCACGTATTTTTTTTAATAAACTAATTTAATTGTATTCATTTCGTTTAACTCTTATTTCAAGTAACTTATATGTAGGTAATATTTACAATGATAATTCATGGCAAAATATATCAATGCGCTACAATATTTGTTTAGCACCACATCATTTGTACCGCATGTAGGTAATGCAAATAATGATTTTGATTTGCCGCCAAAATACATGGGAAAAGCAAATGAAAAGTGTATGAAATAATGTAGGTGGTATTCAGTAATCTAGCTATTATGGTAGTGAAAAGGTTTATTTAAGTGGGTATACCGCTTTTTGTTTAATTGATTGCATCGTATTTATCACGATTCGTACATTTCCATTATCAGTCTCGTACCTACCAACCATGTTAATCTCTTTTATGTTTCCCGAACAAAGTCGTTTCATCAGACGATTGCGTATTACATTTACGTTGTTTTGTCTCAGTTATCTGAAGTGGTTGCTAATGTAATCGCTTGTTTGGAATTACTGACCTCTAACAGCCTAAATAAATATGGCTGGTCCAATCCCTTTTCTATCTCTTCTCTACTTTTATGACTTTACCTAGCTTGTGCCCACGATTTCATTAGCGTGAAAATTTGGCACATTTCCCCAGGATTAGAAGTAGCTTATGTGATATTTCAGACGACAATCTATCTCTGTGTTCACGTGCGTTCGTAGCGTGTGGTATCCAAGGGCTGCAACTGAAAATCAGCGTTAGGTGGTAATACTTAGGGTTGCCACCATTACGCTGAGCCTTTTTCGCAATTTATTTCTTTTTTTTATTGATAATAGGCTCGCATTTGACCACCATCTCACCTGATGGTAAATGAGATGATGTGGTCGAAGAAGGACCACGCTTACCTAAAAGTAACCTATTCACTCTTGACTTAAAGACCCCTAGGTTATAGCTATCGGGAAACACAGACTCCGGCAGGGAATTCCACTCCTTAGCAGTACGCACAATGAAGGTATTCCCAAAACGTTTAGTGCGTATAGGTGGGATATCCACCATCATCATTATTGTGTTTTAATGTGTCTTTTTTATCTGTTTTTGTGCCAATTAAGACAATTTTCTTTTATTTCTTTCTGTGCCACATTTCATCAAGATCCGTTCATCAATTTTGACGTGATTGCGTAACTAACATTCATACATGATTACTTTCGCATTTGTAATATATTTAAGTAAAGATATACACCCCATCCCTGCACTCTTCATCAATCCGCAAGAACACCTACCTAACGTCTGTAATCTGGAAATCACTTAACCGATTGCGGGTCCAGGTTGGCAGTTAAAATAAAGAAAACATAGTTTATTTGCACCTTTAAGTAAAAAGGCAATGTTACAATGTTCATGTGCCCATGTTTATGTACATACCTGTTCAACCATGACCAACCATTCATACCCGGTCCATCCAAATCCAAATAGGATTTCCTTGACCATTCACAGACGCTATGCGTGTGGAGTCCCTTGACAAGATAATATGGCCTACCTCTTGTCATGTCCATCGTGCACGGCCACCTGCACTGTGCAGAATCTTAACGAGGCCAATGAAAGAGCCGTGCAGGTAGCTGCATATTGGTCCAAATCAATCTTATAAAATCTGTCTTCTTTAAGTTCTGTCCATCCAAAGGTTATCTGTAAGAGATCGCCCTGTTCGATAAGACTGCCCATTGTATACTAGATTTACGTTTTTATAGAAATATTGTAAGGTGTACAGTATATAATAAATAAATAATAAAAAGGTATTTAGTCCAGATGAGTCGTTGTCCAAACTTGCAGTTTATATAAAAAGTATAGACCCTTCTTTTTTTTTTACGTGGTAAAATTATCAAATAAGTCCTCCCACTCCGGGCAGGGTGGGAGGGACTGTCAGACTTTTACTGACTAAAATCCACAGTATTCCTTCAATAACCCTTTACATACCGGGGCCACGGTAACGGGATGAGTCCCACGACCCCGGCGGGCTTCGGCCCTCTGCAGAGGGGGCCTCGTCATGTTGCTGACGCTCTTTGAGGCGCGCGTGGAACACGACGCGCCGTCGACCCGCGCATGGTCCATGGTTGGACAGCGAGTTGCCCTTTACTCGCTATCCGCATGCCCGCGCCTACGGTGGCCGGAGATCGTCGGCCGACGTCCGACGCCGTGGGCGTCTACCACTGCGGCTGGGCTGGAGGGAGGACGCCATCCTCTCCCTCACGCGGCCCGCCTCCTCCTTCGGAAGCATGACTGCTTCGCAGAAGGAGGCGACCGCTTCCCACTCCCTCTCGCTCCGCAGCATGGCCTCGACCAAGGCCGGGCGCGAGAGGTCTCCGCCTATCGCCACCGTGAGGACACATCGGTGCTCTGCCCAAGCGGGGCAGTCCTGCACCGTGTGCTCTACCGTGTCCTCAGGGCGACCCTCGCAGTGGTGACACCCAGGCGTCTCTTCCTTACCCATCAGACACAGGTACCTCCCGAAACTTCCGTGTCCGGTGAGGACCTGCGTCATGCGGTAGGTCAGGACGCCGTGACGCCGATCTAGCCACTCCTCAAAGAGGGTTCTTACCGCCGCAATTGCGGCGTGCCCGAAGTATAGACCCTTGAGTTACGAATACTAAATAAATTAGCCGCGGAATAGCGCGGATGCGCAAAAACGTAGAACATTGAATTTCACAGTCAAAATGAGCTTAATTCGAAAAAAAAAGTATTTATGGCTAAAAACAATATTTACTTGTCCCAGATACAGTGGGTACTTCCGAAGTGAGAACAGTGCCTCGTAAATTCCTCTTTGATATTATGAAAAATCACGAGTTCGAACCCGACCCATTACACTATAGCCGTGAAACCACTCCAAACACAAGCATAGGTTAACAAGATTGCATGTGATTTCTACCCATACTGCTAGTTCCATTTTTAAAAACCACTTTGGATATTCATTTTTTCGTTACCAGTTTTCGAGTCGATCTTTATCAGCTTGTTGGTTTTTTTTTTGTATTTTCCTGAAGAATGATAATGAGAGAAGTCTTTGTTCTGTTTAGTTCTGAATCTACGGACACAAAATCGATACATAATTATGTACTATAATATACAAAATATCGTTGTTAAGTCTGATAGTTATAAGTGAGGGTACAGAAGCCAAACCTAATAATAAGAGTAAGTAGTCTAGACACTTTAAAAGTTTTAAACACTAGAACTAGAACTATGTTATTATCTAGATTATATATGTTGGGGTCAGCGCTGCGGCGTTCAGTCTAATTGGATACAACTGAGTATTAATGTTTTTTTTATTTAATTTATTTTATTAAGTACCAAAGTCTCTTGACCCCGATCACACCTGATGGTAAGTGTAAGATGAGGTCTACGATCGAACGAGCGAGCCCAGAAGATTCCTGTTCACTCTCACTTTAAAGGCTGACGGGTCATAAGTGGCAGGGAATACAGAAGCCGGCAGAGAGTTCCACACCTTGGCTGTGCGCACAATAAATGTAGAGGAGAAGCGCTTAGTACGACAAGACGGTATATCGACCAAGTGTGGATGGTATCCTGCAGTACGTCTGGTAGACCGGTAGTAAAAGGGGGATGAAGGGAAGGGGGGCTCCTGCGCACACTCTCCTAAGTACAATCTGTAGAAGATGTAGAGTTTTACATAGAGCGACTGCTTATTTGAGCTGGGTAACATGTTACCCCTTGGCAAGACCAGTGTTAGGTTTTTTGGCTTCTGTCTACCCGTAACGACTGTCAAAGATGTCCAAATGAAAGCCGGGATCAACGGCTTGACGTGCTTTCCAAGGCACGGGGGTATCACACCGCCGACTTCCAAACTCAGGACTACCATCTACTGAGAAATTTCTTATAGATAAATTCAATAACACTTTTGCTCGACCCGAGACTTCATTCTCCGCGCTTGCAACTAGTCGATCGACGACGCAGATCTCTGAATAATTTTGTAACTTGATATGTTCTCTACATACTATTGATACGCTAACGCCTCTCGTGTAATATTATCAAAACATATATTTACCTACCTATAGATAGGTACCTAACTACAGCTCCAATTTATGCCTCAATAACTAAAATCAAAATTATGTCTTACTGGAAAAGTAGGTATCGATACCAGAGTGATATTGGCGCGGTAGTAGTCATATTTACTTTTAGTATATCTTTCAGATGTATTTGTATTTCACCTCACCTGTTCTGCGTATATAAGGAGCTTCTAAGTACTTACTGTATAAACAGCCACAGAGGTCACGCTCTCTTTAGTCGGTCAATAGATAGGTGATCAACTAATGGGTATAACCTTGTCCACACCTTAGTGGTGGACACTACGACCCTGCGCTAAGAGACGTAGAGAAACCAGTACTTTAAACAGATCACATCAGATTACATCATCGCTTACCATCAGGAGAAGTTTATCTATAATTAAATAAAAGATGCAGAAACTGACCGTCATACTCTACCCACTGCTAAAACTTACAACGTGTAACAGATTAAGCGCAATACCTCAGACACCCCAATTAGTATATTAAGTTATAAATCTTAACCAATATCCGTAACTAAATAAATTGAAACCAAACCTAGACATTTTTTATAAAATTGTTAAAACGTATGTGCGTCATACAATATCCTTACGCAGACGCATACACTCATGTTAGTGTAGTTAGCGGCCGACACGCACACGAGTGCATTTCCTTGAATTACGGATTGTATTAATTTGTCATGATACTGTTTCCATTTTAAGTTAAATGAAAGATTTTTCCGTCAAAATTTAACACCTATTTTATGACGGAAATCGATTCAGAAGCCGATTCTGAACCAACTACTTTCAGGAATTGCGTTTATTTTGTTACACGTTGTACCCATATGTGATAAAATGGGCCGTATATCCACCACGCGGGTCCAGTGTTGGTTGGGGGATGTCTTCTTCGGATTTTTGACCCAAGGACATATCAATTTCCTCACAATGTTTTCTGCTGCTTTGAGAGCAGTGAAGGGAAAAAGAAAATATTAAGGCCGGCTTGTCCCGAGCACCGTAGGTATTCGACGCTTACCCCAGCCCCCGCAACGAATAGCAAAACGTAACAAATTACGACGCGCGGGAGACGCGCGCGCCAAGCGCACCGCTCATGAGTTCACGAACTCAAGTAGGTACGAAGATGCGTCACAGAATAGAGCAATTCAGTAGATCAACTTGAATTGATTAGTTTATGTTTATTTTGTTTTGTTTTAATAGTAAGTATTTTCAAGTTTATAGATAGAATAGGTACGTATTGTATAAACTTGAACCTAATTGGTAATAATTAAAAATAAGTATATTTATTTATTTTTGTGAATAAGGTGTATAAAAAATCTGACTGACACGTAGATCATGAATACGGGTATGATTCAAAATTACACGCCGCGCGCTATTCGACTTTCCCAAAGGGTGCGAAATCTTCATGGCACAGTATAAAAAATCAAGTATTAGGTAGGCACACTTACATTAGGAGAATTGTATTACAATTCAATTGTTATATTGAAAGAGGGCTTAGACGTATTCTGTGTGAAATATTATGTTTAAAAAATAATAAATATAAATATTTTTCAATTAAATAGTTATACCAATAAAAGCAACACACAAACACTTTTTGGAACGTATTTATTTTACGCGGCTTCTAAACTGGCAGAAATTGTAACGCAAAAGTGTTAATACTTACGACTGTCTTCTGACGAGAGAGACGACGAGGGTCAACCGCACACTTTTTTTTCTCTAAAAACTACAATCATTTATGCACAACTGGCTAATGCCGTGATTCGACTTCAACTTCAACTCTTGCGGCTTTTGTGGAGGACCCACCACAATTTCATAAACGCTGGAGGTTGTTTGAAATTGAATATCGAAACATGCACCAACTGCCTATCTGAGATAGGCAGTCGGTGCATGTAAGATACTAGTACTCATATGCATCCGGTTATACTAGAAAATCGACTCCAACTTATTTGGGGAAAGGCTGAGTAAGCAAGCAACGACATCATCAGGTGATGATGATGAGGTCGTTGCTTTCTTACTCTTCACGGTCTCTTTTTAACCGACTTCAAAAAAAGGTGGAGTTTCTCCGTTCGTCTTGAACTTTTTAGGGTTCCGTAGTCAACAAGGAACCCTTATAGTTTCGCCATGTCCGTCTGTCTGTCCGTCTGTCCGCGGTTTAGCTCAAAATATATTAGTACTAGAACGATGTACTTTGGCATGAGTATACACGTTAATGACGCCAAAAAACTGGTAAAATAAAATTTTCGTTAGAGTCAAGTGTCCGCCCCCTCTATCAACTAAACGGTTATAGTTAGAAATTCAAATGTCACGGCATTAGTACCTATATATAACTAAATTTAAAGGAAAACTATCACACATTAATGGGCTTTACAAGTTTACGAGTAATAGTCGACCAATTGTATTTCACTCGAAAATTTCGAACAACTCTACAGAAATGTCGATAGATGGCGCTAAGCGCCAGTTGTATCGTGCTAGCTTCTTGTGACGATTGAGTAGTGTAGCTCTGTGTCCGTATTTAAATTCAAAACACTGGCTATGACAAGTTTTATACAAATCTCTAAAAAAATTAAAACTTTTCGTGCAAAATTGTCGGATCAGGTGAGGATTTGTATAGGAAGTCAAATTAGTTAGGTAGTCATGTTTGGCTTTTAGTTAGAGCATGGTACGAAACGATCAGTCAGCGAATACGACACGCACTTGGCTGTTATAAAAACTACGGAACCCTACACTGCGCGTGGCCCGACACGCACTTGACTGGTTTGGAAAATTCTTTTTTACCCAAAAACCAATAACGCCGACTTTAAAATTATTTTTGCCTTTTTAGTGTTCTGTTATGAAAGTCGGTTTTGTATTTCTAAAAAGTTTTTTTAAGTCTATACCTACAATCCGTGCTGGTTAAATCATATGAAAACCTTGTTGGTTAATATCTCAGGTGACCTTTTGAGAAAACAACTAGACAGATTGGAGTAGATCACGTTTAAAAGTGTCGTAGCACAAATTGTAACAACCTTTTTTTCAATATCACACTTCTAAAAGCTAGAAATTCTAAATCTATCTTACGTCTTATTGTTTCGACCTGAAAACGGCTAGCTCAAGGAGCTATAAGTGCTGAATAAAATAGTAGGCAACACGTCCGCATCATAAATACAAGGACTCAGATTTAGTAGGCTTTCTTCGTGGAATGTATAGAAAATCCAATAATAAATATTAGCAAGAAAATCGGGCAAGCGAAGCTAAGAATATTGCTAGACGTGTTATTTATTTGGTGGATTTTTTGCTTGATGTAGGTAGTTGTAGGTGTACCTAGTCACTAGATTTGAAGAGAAAATGTAAGCTTTAAATAAAAATAACGATCTGAATTTGAAAATAATTTATGTTCAAGTAAGGTTACAGAAATCTTTGAGCAAAATTTCAAACATATTATTTATTTTTGTATTCTTTTTATTGAAAGAGAACTGGCAATATGGGTAGAATTTACATTACTAGCAATCTTGTTAACCCCTCCAACTAAGCTAAATATGCTTTTGTCTGGAGTGAGTTCACGGCAATAGTATAATGAGTTCGAACCCGTGAACTTTGGATCACAACGCGAACACCTTAGCATTTGGCTATTGTCGCTATTGCTTTAATATAATTGGAATATTCGTTTTCTCGATAAGGGACAACAAAAAACGGCTTGTCTAACAAAATGTCAATAGTTGCGGATTAAAACTGTATATAAGTATGTAATTATGTATCATGTACCTATAACAAAAATCTTAATGCGTATGATTCTTTTTTAACAGAAGGATCTCTCATGGTTTCTGTAAGACGGACATATAACTTTATTAGCGAACCGGTTCAGATTTACACGATCCCATTCTGCGCATTCACACAAATTCATATAAACTTAAACCTTCCACTTCACTCTATTCATTACTGAAAACTGCCTGAAAATCTGTTCAGAAGTGTTTATTGCGAACTGATAGACAGGCAGACGCGGCGGGAGACTTTGTTTTATACTGTTTAAGGAAATGGCATCGATTCCTCATTCGATATCATTATTATAATTGAAAAAGTCGATATCATTATTATAATTAAAAAAGTGTTTGTTTGCCCTTCTTTCACATCAAAATGGATCAATGTGCTTTTTAGTGAGGAGGTAGTTTAAAGACTGCAGGACATAACATAAATAAAATTTTCACGGAAACGAAGCCACGGGACGCAATATCTGATTCATATAACCTTTCCAGGTACAACAAACACGTTGCACCAAAATCACTTTACGCAATACACAACGCTATCAATTTCCACGAATCAAAACCTTCATCCTATGTAAATCTGCCACCCCATCTTCAGTTTCAGCCTTTTTGAAACGAAATTAGCAAATTCCGTTTGACAACGTCTGGAATAGTCTAATGCCAATTCTAGACATTTATGCCTCCTCTGCCATAAGTAGGCGGCCGTCTATATTCTTATCACGCACGCTACCATCGTAATTGGAATTCCCTCGGAGATTGTGATCTTATGAGCGTAGATCTGCGTCAAATAAATCACGTTGTGGATGCCTTTAAAATTGTAAATGACAGTAATGCTTGGTTATGAGCTTTTCTTGTTTACTTTTAATATTTTGATCTGTAGAATTTTATTGATCAACTAAGTAAGTTCTTTATTGGACTTTTAAATGATTTACTTATTTTGTGCAGGTTTTTTTACCAGTCTTTCAGATTAAAATACAGGAACTTATCCTTTGTCTTTTTTATCCTTCAACATTCAGCAGTTCGGTATTTGCCTTTGCCTAGATTGGTACTAACTTTTATATTTACGAAGCAACAAATACGTAAGACTAAGAAGATATCTTTTCTTACCGTGTCAAAAGATATGGGTGCTGCTTACTATATTAATTCACGTATTTTTTTTAATAAACTAATTTAATTGTATTCATTTCGTTTAACTCTTATTTCAAGTAACTTATATGTAGGTAATATTTACAATGATAATTCATGGCAAAATATATCAATGCGCTACAATATTTGTTTAGCACCACATCATTTGTACCGCATGTAGGTAATGCAAATAATGATTTTGATTTGCCGCCAAAATACATGGGAAAAGCAAATGAAAAGTGTATGAAATAATGTAGGTGGTATTCAGTAATCTAGCTATTATGGTAGTGAAAAGGTTTATTTAAGTGGGTATACCGCTTTTTGTTTAATTGATTGCATCGTATTTATCACGATTCGTACATTTCCATTATCAGTCTCGTACCTACCAACCATGTTAATCTCTTTTATGTTTCCCGAACAAAGTCGTTTCATCAGACGATTGCGTATTACATTTACGTTGTTTTGTCTCAGTTATCTGAAGTGGTTGCTAATGTAATCGCTTGTTTGGAATTACTGACCTCTAACAGCCTAAATAAATATGGCTGGTCCAATCCCTTTTCTATCTCTTCTCTACTTTTATGACTTTACCTAGCTTGTGCCCACGATTTCATTAGCGTGAAAATTTGGCACATTTCCCCAGGATTAGAAGTAGCTTATGTGATATTTCAGACGACAATCTATCTCTGTGTTCACGTGCGTTCGTAGCGTGTGGTATCCAAGGGCTGCAACTGAAAATCAGCGTTAGGTGGTAATACTTAGGGTTGCCACCATTACGCTGAGCCTTTTTCGCAATTTATTTCTTTTTTTTATTGATAATAGGCTCGCATTTGACCACCATCTCACCTGATGGTAAATGAGATGATGTGGTCGAAGAAGGACCACGCTTACCTAAAAGTAACCTATTCACTCTTGACTTAAAGACCCCTAGGTTATAGCTATCGGGAAACACAGACTCCGGCAGGGAATTCCACTCCTTAGCAGTACGCACAATGAAGGTATTCCCAAAACGTTTAGTGCGTATAGGTGGGATATCCACCATCATCATTATTGTGTTTTAATGTGTCTTTTTTATCTGTTTTTGTGCCAATTAAGACAATTTTCTTTTACCTGCCTTGCTGTGCCTCGTAAATTCCTCTTTGATATTATGAAAAATCACGAGTTCGAACCCGACCCATTACACTATAGCCGTGAAACCACTCCAAACACAAGCATAGGTTAACAAGATTGCATGTGATTTCTACCCATACTGCTAGTTCCATTTTTAAAAACCACTTTGGATATTCATTTTTTCGTTACCAGTTTTCGAGTCGATCTTTATCAGCTTGTTGGTTTTTTTTTTGTATTTTCCTGAAGAATGATAATGAGAGAAGTCTTTGTTCTGTTTAGTTCTGAATCTACGGACACAAAATCGATACATAATTATGTACTATAATATACAAAATATCGTTGTTAAGTCTGATAGTTATAAGTGAGGGTACAGAAGCCAAACCTAATAATAAGAGTAAGTAGTCTAGACACTTTAAAAGTTTTAAACACTAGAACTAGAACTATGTTATTATCTAGATTATATATGTTGGGGTCAGCGCTGCGGCGTTCAGTCTAATTGGATACAACTGAGTATTAATGTTTTTTTTATTTAATTTATTTTATTAAGTACCAAAGTCTCTTGACCCCGATCACACCTGATGGTAAGTGTAAGATGAGGTCTACGATCGAACGAGCGAGCCCAGAAGATTCCTGTTCACTCTCACTTTAAAGGCTGACGGGTCATAAGTGGCAGGGAATACAGAAGCCGGCAGAGAGTTCCACACCTTGGCTGTGCGCACAATAAATGTAGAGGAGAAGCGCTTAGTACGACAAGACGGTATATCGACCAAGTGTGGATGGTATCCTGCAGTACGTCTGGTAGACCGGTAGTAAAAGGGGGATGAAGGGAAGGGGGGCTCCTGCGCACACTCTCCTAAGTACAATCTGTAGAAGATGTAGAGTTTTACATAGAGCGACTGCTTATTTGAGCTGGGTAACATGTTACCCCTTGGCAAGACCAGTGTTAGGTTTTTTGGCTTCTGTCTACCCGTAACGACTGTCAAAGATGTCCAAATGAAAGCCGGGATCAACGGCTTGACGTGCTTTCCAAGGCACGGGGGTATCACACCGCCGACTTCCAAACTCAGGACTACCATCTACTGAGAAATTTCTTATAGATAAATTCAATAACACTTTTGCTCGACCCGAGACTTCATTCTCCGCGCTTGCAACTAGTCGATCGACGACGCAGATCTCTGAATAATTTTGTAACTTGATATGTTCTCTACATACTATTGATACGCTAACGCCTCTCGTGTAATATTATCAAAACATATATTTACCTACCTATAGATAGGTACCTAACTACAGCTCCAATTTATGCCTCAATAACTAAAATCAAAATTATGTCTTACTGGAAAAGTAGGTATCGATACCAGAGTGATATTGGCGCGGTAGTAGTCATATTTACTTTTAGTATATCTTTCAGATGTATTTGTATTTCACCTCACCTGTTCTGCGTATATAAGGAGCTTCTAAGTACTTACTGTATAAACAGCCACAGAGGTCACGCTCTCTTTAGTCGGTCAATAGATAGGTGATCAACTAATGGGTATAACCTTGTCCACACCTTAGTGGTGGACACTACGACCCTGCGCTAAGAGACGTAGAGAAACCAGTACTTTAAACAGATCACATCAGATTACATCATCGCTTACCATCAGGAGAAGTTTATCTATAATTAAATAAAAGATGCAGAAACTGACCGTCATACTCTACCCACTGCTAAAACTTACAACGTGTAACAGATTAAGCGCAATACCTCAGACACCCCAATTAGTATATTAAGTTATAAATCTTAACCAATATCCGTAACTAAATAAATTGAAACCAAACCTAGACATTTTTTATAAAATTGTTAAAACGTATGTGCGTCATACAATATCCTTACGCAGACGCATACACTCATGTTAGTGTAGTTAGCGGCCGACACGCACACGAGTGCATTTCCTTGAATTACGGATTGTATTAATTTGTCATGATACTGTTTCCATTTTAAGTTAAATGAAAGATTTTTCCGTCAAAATTTAACACCTATTTTATGACGGAAATCGATTCAGAAGCCGATTCTGAACCAACTACTTTCAGGAATTGCGTTTATTTTGTTACACGTTGTACCCATATGTGATAAAATGGGCCGTATATCCACCACGCGGGTCCAGTGTTGGTTGGGGGATGTCTTCTTCGGATTTTTGACCCAAGGACATATCAATTTCCTCACAATGTTTTCTGCTGCTTTGAGAGCAGTGAAGGGAAAAAGAAAATATTAAGGCCGGCTTGTCCCGAGCACCGTAGGTATTCGACGCTTACCCCAGCCCCCGCAACGAATAGCAAAACGTAACAAATTACGACGCGCGGGAGACGCGCGCGCCAAGCGCACCGCTCATGAGTTCACGAACTCAAGTAGGTACGAAGATGCGTCACAGAATAGAGCAATTCAGTAGATCAACTTGAATTGATTAGTTTATGTTTATTTTGTTTTGTTTTAATAGTAAGTATTTTCAAGTTTATAGATAGAATAGGTACGTATTGTATAAACTTGAACCTAATTGGTAATAATTAAAAATAAGTATATTTATTTATTTTTGTGAATAAGGTGTATAAAAAATCTGACTGACACGTAGATCATGAATACGGGTATGATTCAAAATTACACGCCGCGCGCTATTCGACTTTCCCAAAGGGTGCGAAATCTTCATGGCACAGTATAAAAAATCAAGTATTAGGTAGGCACACTTACATTAGGAGAATTGTATTACAATTCAATTGTTATATTGAAAGAGGGCTTAGACGTATTCTGTGTGAAATATTATGTTTAAAAAATAATAAATATAAATATTTTTCAATTAAATAGTTATACCAATAAAAGCAACACACAAACACTTTTTGGAACGTATTTATTTTACGCGGCTTCTAAACTGGCAGAAATTGTAACGCAAAAGTGTTAATACTTACGACTGTCTTCTGACGAGAGAGACGACGAGGGTCAACCGCACACTTTTTTTTCTCTAAAAACTACAATCATTTATGCACAACTGGCTAATGCCGTGATTCGACTTCAACTTCAACTCTTGCGGCTTTTGTGGAGGACCCACCACAATTTCATAAACGCTGGAGGTTGTTTGGTAAAGTATTTTGGATGATGAAAAGTATTAAAATTGAAGTAAAAAAAAAAAAAACAAAATTATTTTGTACGCAAACATGACATGACAGCTTTTGCAATGTCAAATGTGTTATCACTCAATGTTTTACCAGTTTACCAGTGGCTTTTTTTTTTTTTTTTTAACGTGGTAAAATTATCAAATAAGTCCTCCCACTCCGGGCAGGGTGGGAGGGACTGTCAGACTTTTACTGACTAAAATCCACGGTGTTCCTTCAATAGCCCTTTACGTACCGGGGCCACGGTAACGGGATGAGTCCCACGACCCCGGCAGGCTTCGGCCCTCTGCAGAGGGGGCCTCGTCATGTTGCTGACGCTCTTTGAGGCGCGCGTGGAACACGACGCGCCGTCGACCCGGGCATGGTCCATGGTCGGACAGCGAGTTGCCCTTTACTCGCATGCCCGCGCCTACGGTGGCCGGAGATCGTCGGCCGACGTCCGACGCCGTGGGCGTCTACCACTGCGGCTGGGCTGGAGGGAGGACGCCATCCTCTCCCTCGCGCGGCCCGCCTCCTCCTTCGGAAGCATGACTGCTTCGCAGAAGGAGGCGACCGCTTCCCACTCCCTCTCGCCCCGCAGCATGGCCTCGACCAAGGCCGGGCGCGAGAGGTCTCCGCCTATTGTCGCCGTGAGGACACGTCGGTGCTCTGCCCAAGCTGGGCAGTCCTGCACCGTGTGCTCGACTGTGTCCTCAGGGCGACCCTCGCAGTGGTGACACCCAGGCGTTTCCTCCTTTCCCATCAGACACAGGTACCTCCCGAAACTTCCGTGTCCGGTGAGGACCTGCGTCATGCGGTAGGTCAGGACGCCGTGACGCCGATCTAGCCACTCCTCAAAGAGGGGTCTTACCGCCGCAATTGCGGCGTGCCCGAGTTTACCAGTGGCTAGAGAAAATTAGACATATGGCATAGAAATGTTAAAACGATAATACAGTACGCTACAGCTTTATTTTATTTATCTCAATGAACATACATAGATCATAAACAAATCGAGTAAATACAAGAGGGATAAGGCATTTAATGGAGATTGGACGGGGAACATTAGGGGGTGCGCGTGATTCGAAATGCAGTAAAAAGCCATAGATGACATCCTGACACGATATGTCACATTTTTGACATTTTACAACATATTATCTGTTTCCCTTTGGTACATGAATACTTTATTGGAAAACTTAAAAAAGTAGACATACACAAAGATGTGAAACTTTTTCTGATTAATCATTTTCATGAAAAAGAAATGTAAGTACTTTTCTCAAGACCATCAATGCTCGTTGTTGGTGTTGTTTACTGATTGCACAACGCTGAACAGGAGACGACTAGGCTCTTCGACCACCTTACGGAGGCAGCTGCAGGAGCTGAAATGGCCCAGCACAAATATCCGATGGCAAAGCTTGTTTTTCTAAGAGATTTTAATGCCCACCATAAAGAATGGTTGTTCCCGTACCAACAAACAGAGCACGCTGGTAGAGGCCCGCAGGTTTTTTTATCGCTAGATCTCGACCAGCTGGTTCACCAAGCAACCTGCATTCCAGAAGTCGACGGCCACACGCCCAATGACTTGGACCTAGTGGTGAAAACGGTATCTACCTTTTCTCCTCCAGATACATGCCCCAGGGTCATATGGCGAGTATGGAAGTATGGGTTTGCAGACTCCGAAACTGCGAAGTGAAACTCGAACTTTTACCGTCCTTAGCTGCCTCCTAGTTATGATAACACTGAATGGAACACTGGCTCACACCGCACAAGAAAAAGCAAATTTAAATGCCTCCGTCTTTGCGGTAAGTTTACGTCTCGACACGGCGTCTAACTTACCACATAAAATACCTCACTTTGGCTCCGTAATGCTGGAAAATGCATTTCATGTTAAGGAAGTCCGCAAAGCCCTTTCCAGTCAAAACCAAACCAAACTTTGCCAGCCAAGCAGAGTCAAGATGCCAACCGAGATCTTTAATTGAAAATGATAGGAAGGAGTGAACTAGTTGCCACTCTAATGATCATACGTGAGCTTCTGATCACAATGGCCTGACACTTTGAGGGGCTTACAGTCACCCCAAATCAATCAAACCAGTTTTATAGCATCTAAATCTCGGTTTACATCTCCTATAGCGTCTGACAAACTTTCCACCCGCGTAGATGCATACAACTGCAGATCATCAGCGTAAAGTTGATACGAACACCGAAGACAGAGAGTTATAAAGTTTACCGAAGTTTACCGAAAATAATAAATGATATTTTCGTAGGAAATGGTCATGTTGTATATTTCTACACTATGGCACGAGTGTGCTGCGTGTAATAAATATTGTTGACTTGTGACAACCCTGGCCGTTGCGATACTGTCTAGAGCTAGACGTTATCGGCATTTTCCAAAAGATCAAAGGCGTCGACATACTGTATGATCTTTATACTGTGGTCATAGCGACGAATGATTGACTGTACCATTTATCCATTATTACATTTACGAAAATAAAACCTAATACAGTCGAATACGGTCAGTTATTTCAACTGTCGTACTGACGTTCTGTTAGCGCGTTTAGTAAAGAATCGGATTGATAACCGTCAGTATTCTGGATCAAACCCAGGCTCTAATCACATCTTTTTGTGATTTCTTTTTTATTGAAAGTACTTTTATATTATATTTAGATATTTTTGGAAATATTTTTTTGAATAAAATAAGAAACATTTTCATTTTTTTATAGGAGAAAGAAAGTCAACAATGTTTTTGTTTTACACACACATTTTGCGGTTTGTAAATCTATTCTGCGTAGGTACTTATCTACTTAGTAAAGTAAAATATTAATTTGTATAATTATAGGTACCTATAATAATATTGTCAAAGTTTCCTTTGAGTCTGACATTTGAAAAGAGCATTATAACATTTGCGCACGTGGCGGCTTTATATTTTTTGTCATAGGGTTCAAATTCAATTGTTTCACACACTTTTTGCGGTTGGCAAATCTATTCCGCGAGAAAAATAAACTATTACAGCTTTTGCGCGCGTGGCGTGTTTATTTACACATAGTCACATATATTATTTTGTGGTTTCGAAATCTATTCCGCGTAGCTAAGTAGGTACCTCAGAATACAAAAAGAACCTAGTTAGTAAAGAAAAATATTTATGTATATACCTAGGTCTAAATATTTATATTTTGTCAAAGCCTTCTTACTTTTTTTGTTTATTCAGCCTTCGTAGAGCCAGCGATGCCCACTTCTTTTTGTTAATTTTGTCCATTAGTTTTACTGACCAAAATTATAACTAAAGTACCTAATAAAAACAATTTATATTACAACTATTTAAAACTAAACGATAGGAATTATTATTTTATAATGATTTATTGGCTCGACCGGAACCAAACTTAGCGGGGGTGGCAGGTTCGCTAAAAATTGGCATACGTCCGACCTCCAACACGTTCCGCTCGGGACTAAAGGACGCGGGGCGCGTGGCCGCGCGCATCAAAATAATAGGAAAACACTTATTTTTGAAATTAGTGGTATAAATATTTTCAAATTTCACATTATGACGACAGACATATATGACATTTTTTACGACCTTTATTATGGTATAAGTTTTATTATTCAAAGCTTAATACAACTCAAATAAAATAAGAATAAGACTGCAATTTAGACTTGTCTTTGCGATTTAATTAGTTGCAGTGAAATGCAAGTAATCGTGTATCGGATGACCGAAATAGAAAGATCAAAGTATGAATTATGTAATATGTTTTTTTCAAAATTTAAATCCGTGTTATCTACGAATAAGACACAATTGAAAACGACGTTTTTTCGAATAACCTCGCCTTAAGTACAAAAAGTATTGTGGCTGCTTGGGTTTAAACCCACGGACTACAACTGGTAAGATGCATTGTGGTCTTTTTAACCCAAAGGTTGACTGGTAGAGAATGCCCTGTTGCATTTAGTCTGCCCATGTACCACTATTGTACATAAAGTTTAAATAAATGACCTAATACTCAACATGAAAAAAAACGTTCGTATATTTATTCCACATTCCATTTACCTCTATTGCATTCAACGAATAAAGACAATGCTATGAAATTCAACTTGCTGCACTGGACTCGATCGAGCGCAGGGCTAAAAGGCTTATAGGCGACGAGGTGCTATCGGGCAAGCTTCATAGTCTGGCTCATCGGCGAACCGTTGCTTGCCTGTCGGTTTTCTATAGATTGTACCTACTTCGGGGAGTGTGCACAGGAGCTCCATGACCTGATTCCTCCATCTCACTTCACTAATTTCACTACCGGTCTACCAGACGCACGGCTGGGTACCATCCACACTTGGTTGATATACCGTCTTGTCGTACCAAGCGCTTCTCCTCCACATTTATTGTGCGCACAGCCAAGTTGTGGAATTCTACACCGGCTTCTGTGTTCCGTGCCACTTATGACCTTTCGGCCTTTAAAGCAAGAGTAAATAGGCATCTTCTGGGCTCGCTCGTCACATCGTAGACCTCATCTATCGCTTACCATCAGGCGAGATCGAGGTCAAGAGACGGCTCATACGTAAAAAAAAATTCTGTGTCAGATATTACATATTTTCCGTGTTTTCTCCCTTCATAAGAAAATTCTTAATATAGTATGCGCCCCTTTGTACATATTTGAACTACGAAAATTTAAATAATACTTATTTGAGTGTCCATGGAGTTTCATGCACGTGCTTCTTCATAGAGATCTACGCTTTAGAATATAAGTACTTGCGAATGGATTATTTTAAATACTATGAGTTTGTTAAACGGCTTTTAGTATACAAAATATTGTTAATAAGCTTTTTTTTATTGATAATAGGCTCGCGTTTGACCACCATCTCACCTGGTAAGTGATGATGTGGTCGAAGATGGAGCACGCTTGCCTAGAAGTAACCTATTTACTCTTGACTTAAAGACTCCCAGGTTCTAGCGACTTCCTTTGCGTGGGAGTCGATATTAGCTACACGGCTTTTACTGTGTAAATCCCGATCCCGTGGGAATCCCGGGATTTATCATCCGGTGAAACTCCGATTAAAATCGGTTCAGCCGTTCCAGAGATAGCTTGAACAAATAGAAACAGACAGTCAAACATTCTGATAAAGGTGAAAATAAAACTGTTCGCAGTCAGGTATAATCTTCTTTATTTCATTATCCAAGAGAAATATAAACAGTTCCTTTCGTTACATTACACAGTTTACTTAAACAAGAAAACATTGAATAAATGAGATCAACTGATTCGCTTAAAATAAAACTTCAAAAATAATATCCTAACATTATTTAATTACAATATTATTGAATGTCACTATCAAAGAATTTATTTACAACTTTAGGCCAGCTAATGTAAGAAACGCTATTATCTCAAATGCTATATACTATTACAGTTATATCGATATTATTATTATATCGTATCATATAAACAATATTTAATATACATAAAAATATATATAGGTACTGTCTCCTTGACTTCTATCCAAAAACTAAACGAATTCTTGCTTTGTAAATTCTATGACATATCATCAAGAAATATAAATTATTCAATGGTGTAAGTCTCAATAGTAAAGTATTCAAGTACCTATTATCTTTTTGAAAATACAATAATTTAGCTTTAATTTTATCTATAAATAAAATAACCAATACCTTTATAATAGCAGTTCACATGTAATCTATTTAATCTATACAGCGTTATGGTCCTAATTTATACAATACTTTATTCCATTTTTATTGAGCTTACATAATTATTGATTTTCTGTTACATCCAAAATTATGAGTACATTATTTTTATTCTCTGTAATAATTCATCCGTCAGTTTTATTGAAAAAGGGTCATTGTTCATTCCAGGTCTTAGGGAAACGACTGTACTTACACCGTAACATAAAATTAAAACGGTAAATTTTAATCAGAATCATTTCCATCGGCCTTTTTGAATGAATGTGTTGCAATACTGTAGGATGTATCCATAATTCTTGCGTATATGGCCGCTGAAATGAACACCTGCCTTTATTTGATTCGACATTTTTATTTGCGCTTGCTATGATGGCTCCCAAAGGAGGAACTATTATGAAAACAATTAACTCTTTCGTTTACAATTAACATTTGTAATACTATTACACAGAGGCGTAGCGTGGTGTAACAGACTTAGGCGAAGTCGCATCAGCGGGGCCCCTTTTATTAAATTCCTCACTCACTCATGTCTATGAAAAAATGTAATGTGGTGGGAGAATATTGAAAATCAAATAGATTTCAAAAAAGGTTTCATCGCATTTAAAGGGCTCCTTGTAGTGTGAGGCCCTCGCCTACGCCTAGCCACGCCACTGCCATTACAGATTTCCATTCAAACATTTTGCACAAGATGTTACACATACATACATAAAACCTCTTCAAAATCGTCTTTAAATACAATTCATATCATTCTCTTACATTGCTGTGTTCTTGTTCCAAATCTCATGTTGAGATAATGTTCTAGCTTCCAGTTACGTTTCGTGTATCGCGACATAAGGCGTGGAGATTCCAGCCACTTGGCTGGAGCACTGTTTCTGAGCCTGGCCGGCTTTTGGCACCAACACCAACTGTTCCAGATCGCCCTGTCAGCAGAACATTGTGTTATAATCTGATAAAACATTGCAAGTTACGGCAGAGAAATTTGGCTGAGTTGCAGGTGGAGCGTTTTATTTAGAATGTTATGCATATAGATGGTATTATACGGATAACATTATATGTAACATATAGATGGATTATATTAAAAACATGTTAATTTTTTGCCAATATTAAAGTGATAAAAGTTTGTAAGTTTGTATGTAAGAGGGCAATAGCCGGAAGTAATGGTCCAATTCTAAATATGTTTTCATTGGCAGTAAGGTGCACTATAAATTACATATTTTGAAATCCACGCGTATGAAATCGCGGGCGAAGTGATAAGTTAAGTAAAATTTGTTATATTTTGAAAAAATTGTCTTCTGCAAATAATTTACGAAAGTTGTTTTATCTAACAATAATAATAATCTTCATACTTAGTGGTACAATTTAAATTAATTATAGTCACTACGTGGAATAACAAAACGTTTCTTGTTACAAATTGTTGGGTTATTCAGAGTTATAAACCACTGATACCCAAGCTAAGATTAAACTTGAGCGCTATAGGCTTTCTCATGTCTTGATTTTCAAACTTATCATAATAAAATTCTAACCCAGTAGTTATTATGACCTTAAAACTCCAAATAATAGCAAACAGTTATTACTTTATGAATGTGGGTATCTAGAACATACCACAATTAAAATATTGAAATTATTAGTAAGCATTATGATTTATCCCATGAGCATATTCAATGTCATATTCATTTAGTTGATGTATTGTCATGAAAATTGCACATTGGCGTGCAAATCTGGGGGCACGGCAGTGCCCCCGCCAAGTCAAGCGCAAAGCAAACACTGCTGTACCATCCTTTTCTGGAACCATTTCGGCGTATTTTCAGGCCCCTATTTGGGGACCTCTGGATAGATTTAGAACGCTGAAATTATCGTTATCTAGTAAGCTACCAGCACACACTTAAAGCACAAAATTTCATGTTTGTAGCTTGTTTATTTCCTAAGTTATGCAAAAGCAAAGTTGTACTATTTCGACATGTATAGACTCACTGATCATCAAAATAGAACTAGTACTTTCCATAAACCTAGAGAGCTGAAATTTGGCATAAAGGTAGGCTTTAGTGCCTATATGAAGGGAAAACTCTCAAAACTAGGATCATGGAAGATCTGGAGTACCTTACGACCCTGACTAGAAACCGTAACAGACCAGCCAAACTATTGAAATTATCGACATGCTATGTTCTCAAAGTTTGTTAAGTGTGGTTAGCCCTTTCTTTTGAAATTAAAAAATTGAAGGTCTGAAGTATCTGATATATATAATCCCAAAGAGCTCAACTGAACTATGAGAGATATGGAAATGCGCCTTGACAAAATTTATTCAAAGTGACGAGTCCCTTCTACTGATGTGTATAAAAAATTAAAGGTCTGAAGTATCTGATGAAGAACCCTTAGAGCTCAGCTGAACTATGGGAGATATGGAAATGCGCCTTGACAAAAAATATTCAATGTGACGAGCCCCTTCTTATAAATGAATATGAAACTGGAGTCTGAATAATTAAGAAACTAATCAAGTAAAACATAGCTTTCTGCAAAAAGAAGTGAAATCCCACCAAAACATCCTGTAAAAAATTATCCAAGCCTCGCCTAAGCTGCTTGTTTCTCTATAAAAAGTAATGAAATCTCTAAGTAAAGCGAAGCCAAGTCTAAGGATCTTTACTGCGATTTCCTTATTAATATAGTTAAATTTTATGTGACTTGGCCGTTGACTTCGATGTATTAACTACTAGTAAAAGTGCATAGAGTAACTATATTAATAAGGAAATCGCAGTAAAGACCCTTAGACTTGGCTTCGCTTTGCTTAGAGATTTCATTACTTTTTATAGAGAAACAAGCAGCTTAGGCGAGGCTTGGCTAATTTTTTACAGGATGTTTTGGTGGGATCTCTAATACACGCAAAATCATGACTTTGAAATTGTCTCTTATAAGATGATAAATATAAGAACAAACCAAGATGCATCTAAAACAATTAACATAAGTGCAGTGAGAATACCATTTAAATGAAAAATCTTTAGTTTTAACATTTATTTTAAGTTGAACCAAATGAAAACAAATCCCTTTTCATTCATTTACTTTTGAACCAAAACATCAATTCACACACAACAAAGTCCTATGTAAATATAAAAGCGGGCGCCTCTCTCACGGTCGGCTGAACATTTAATTTAATATACCGCGTACTTACAGAGAAGAGATATCCGATAATGAGATCGGCGTCCCTGGGAGTGTCGAGGGCGTCCTTCTCAAGAACGTCAGTCCTTAGCCAGCGACAGTCGACGTATGCACGAACTGTGTTATCATCGTGAACACTGGGGAGTAAACATAGCAATATTAGTTTTTTTTTATCGATAATAGGTTCGGCGTTTGACCACCCATCTCACCTGATGGTAAGTGATGATGTGGTCGAAGACGGAGCACGCTTGCCTAAAAGTAACCTATTCACTCTTGAAATACAGACTCCAGCAGGGAATTCCACTCCTTAGCCGTACGGACAATGAAAGTATTCCCAAAACGTTTTGTGCGTATGGGTGGGATGTCCACCATGAAACGCCGTTTGTCGTGTAGTCCGATGATGGAACGGCAAATGGAGTTTTTAAACAGCCACTGATATTTTTAGGGTTCCGTAGCCGAATGGCAAAAAACGGAACCCTTATAGTTTCATCATGTCTGTCTGTCCGTTTGTCACAGCCATTTTATTCCGAAACTATTAGGACTACACATGTGAAAGGTAGGTAGATTTATTCTGTGAACCGCTTACCGATTCTTGTACAAAAATAAAAAAATATATGAAACTAGCTTGTGCCAGCGGCTTCGCCCGCGTGGAAAATTTTTCCCGCGTAAATTCCGATCCCGTGGGAATTTCGCAAAATCCTTTCTTAGCGGATGCCTAGGTCATAACATCTACCTGGCAAATTTCAGCCCGATCCGTCCAGTGATTTGGGCTGTGCGTTGATAGATCACTATGTCAGTCAGTCAGTCAGTCAGTCAGTCAGTCACGTTTGAGTTATATATATTTAGATTATGGGGGCTCCTCATACATGGAACTGAAACTGAAAATATTTTTTTTATCCAACCTATACGTGTTTGGTGTTCTTAGATAGATCTTTGAAAATGATATTAAGGTTTCTAAAATATTTTTTTCCTAAAATCAATCGTTTAAGAGATAGACACTTCCAAAGTGGTAAAATGGGCGTCCACCCCGTTTAACTTCTATAATAATAGAGTGAAAAATCTAAATAAAATAAATGCTGTAGATCTTAATGTAAACTTTCAACGAAATTTAGTTTGTACGAGATAGAGTAAGTAGTTTCTGATATACAGGGTTAAATGTAAAACACTGAAAACCTCTCAGGACTATGTTACTAACATCATAATCAACAACTTTTATTCTATGACTTTTAAGAATTCGTCATATATTAGTTCACCAGATTTTCATACAAAAATAAAAATATTTAAATTGAACGCCCTAAATGTTACGAACTCTATGCGAAGCAAAAGAAAGCAATTTATACTATCGCTTTCTTTTGCTTTGCATAGACGCTACATGCGTTTAGGGCGTTCAATTTAAATAGTTTTATTTTTATATGAAGATCTGGTGAACTAAAATATGACGAATTTTTAAAAGTCATAGAACAAAAGTTGTTGATTATGATGTAAGTAACATAGTCCTGAGAGGTTTTTGGTGTTTTACAATTAACCCTGTATAGCACATTTTCTAAAACCGCAAATATAACTTTGTATTTCATACAAACACTATGAAAAACAGTTATTTTTATATTGTGAGACATGAGCTAAGCGGCAATAGCCTACTGGCTAAGGTTGCGGACTTGTGATCGAGAGGTCACAGGTTCGAACTCCACCCATTACACTATTTCCGTGAACCCACTCCAGACACAAGCGTACTAATCTCATTTGGATGGGTTAATAAGATTGCTAGTAATGTGACTTCTGACCAAAATGCTAGTTCTTTAAAAAAAGCCAGCGACTGTCGTCGTATGCACTGTGTTGTTATCGTGAACACTGGGGAGTAAAGATGGGAATATTAGTTTTTGAATTGGCATGGTCGCTCTCACTAACAGTTTCGTTGGAACTTAAAATGAGATTTTACCACTGTGTGTTAATTGTTTGGAGTTATCGATATTTCATGGCGCTTGCAACAGTGCCGACATATTGGAAACTAGAAATAGATTATACTCTTTATTGTACACCATAACATATAAGGACAACTAAAATGGGCGATACAATGGGCGGTTTTACCGCTGAAATAATGACACAAAATAAATATCCCGTTCCAAGTTTTAATGATACTATAGTAATATTAGTTGGTTAGTTTAATAAAAACGAATCCTTACTTCCCTCAATCACTCTCACTCCTACAATCACTATCAATATTCTAAATGCGAAAGTACCCGAGTCTGTAGCAATTTCTCTTCAAAAACACTGAACCAATTTTGATGGAATTTGATACTGAGATAGATTAGGAAAGGTCATAAAATCGTTTGTTCTCTGAAAAAATATTAAGCAGGTGGGCGAAACCGCGGCAGATTAAGTGTTTTATTTAGAATCCTGTATTAAAATTGGACCAAAAAAATAAACTCAAAAGTAAATACCAATAAAAATATCAGACTGCTTGAAATGTGCCCAGTAGTTACAAGCACGACTTACCAGGGGCGTGCATAGGATTATGACAGGGCATGCGGCGGAGTAAAAACACACAAAAACTTCTTCTTTTATAGATTTTTAGCATAGCCACAGCCACGCATCGTAGCATGGTGGCGATGCGTGGCTGTGGCTATGCTAAAAATCTATAAAAGAAGAAGTTTTTGTGAGTAATCGGTCACAAAAACTTCTTCTTTTATAGATTTTTAGCATAGCCATAGCCACGCATCGTAGCATGGTGGCGATGTGTGGCTGTGGCTATGCTAAAAATCTATAAAAGAAGAAGTTTTTGTGTGTTTTTACTCCGCCGCATGCCCTGTCATAATCCTATGCACGCGCCTGCGACTTACTAGTTATAAGACGTGGGTTCTAACTCAAGCAGGCACGTCACTTTTTGTAATATCTCTCATCACCACTGTTCGCAAAACGGTGAAGGATAACAAGGTTAGGAAGACATTTGCTAGGATCATAAAATCCGAAGACATGACATACACCAACCAATCTGCCAAGTACCTGGAAGCACTTGAGTCTATCGAGAAACGGGCCACAAGACTCATTGGCAACGATACACTGGTCGAGTCAAAGCTCCAGAGCCTTGAATATCGACGACGAGTTGCTAGTCTATCGGTCTTTTGTCAATTATATTTCGGGGAGTGTGCGATGGAATTACACAATCTTATTCCGCCAAGCCCGTTCCATCATCCGATTACAAGACAAACGGCGACGCGCCGTCGTTACATGGTGGACATCCTAACCATACGCACAAAACGTTTTGAGAATACTTTCATTATGCGTACGGCTAAGGAGTGGAACTCCCTGTCGGAGTCTGTGTTTCCAGATAGCTACAACCTAGGAGTCTTTAAATCAAGAGTGAATATGTTACTTCTGGATAAGCGTGCTCCATCTTCGACCACATCATAGCTTACCATCAGGTGAGATGGTGGTCAAACGCGAGCTTATTCTGAATAAGAAACCAATACTGCCCCTCGGTGAATTACGGCACCATTCCATTCATAGAGAAAAGTTCTATCGTCCAACAGTGTGAACGTTATAGGCTTTTTTCGGTGTGAAAATCATAAAATGACTCCCCCCGCTCTGAATAGAGCTGAAGGGTGTGTCAGACTAGTACTGACTAAAACCCCACCCTGTTCTATCACTGCCGTTACGTTCCAGGACCGCGGTATTTCATTAGAACTTTCCCCCAACTTCAGAATGTTGTAGGCTGGTTATGTTTTTAATTTTAAATTGTTTATTAAGTACAAATCATTCTTAAATAAGACCATGCATTACTAAAACACCTGTAGGTTAAATTCATTCTTTATTTCGTATCGTTTGGTTGTACAGAAGAAACTACGTATTTTTAGGGAAGTGCTTCAACTTCGACCATATCATCGCTTATCACCATCGTTAATAAAAAAACTATCGTAACAAGAGCACCAAGGAAAAAAAGAATAAGGTAGTTTTATGAGCGTTTCAAAACCTTATTAAGCCTCCGTGTGTTTAGTATCTACCTAAAAATATAAATCAGCTTTACGCATATAAAAATATAAATTCAAAATTTAAACGTTATTCAATTGAAAATTCCCAGGTTTAAATACAACCAGATTGGATGCCTCGGCAAAAAAGGGAATTTCGACGATGTAAAAATTCTGAAGGCTTTGTTCGGTAATTCTTTTGGGATTTGTAAACCTCGGTAATGTTGTAGTTTAAGTTCATTTTTTATATTTTCTTTTGAACTGATGTCATATTTTTGAATGCTTGTCTCGGGAGACGTGGCGTCTTTTGGTGTAAGTTGGTATTATAATTTTTTAGCATTGCCCGTTAGTTACTGCAAATATTATTGGCCAAGTCTGCTAAATTTATGACGCAACATATACCATTATTTGTTCACTACTTTATCAAACCAGCCAAGTGCGAATCGGACTGGCCCATGAGGGGTTCCGTAGTAGCAAACAAAGATTAGCGAATTGTATGAATGACAAAGTTATATTTGCGGTTTCTGAAAATGTGCTATATCCTAAAAACTGCTGACTGTCTCTCGTTCAAAACAATATTGGTAAATTGATTTTTCACCCTGGTATTTTAGAAGTTAGAGGGGAGAAGGACACAATTTACCATTTTGAAAGTATATCTTTCACTCTGTTGATTATGAGAAAAGATTGTAAGGTATAGACACCCTACACGTACAGGTTTGATCTGTTTATTTCTTTCAGTTACTTGTATGCGGAGGGACCCTTATTTTTTTTATTTTTGTATGAAAATCGTAAAGCGGTCCACACAATACATTTACCTAGCAAGTTTGACTTTGTAGTCTTAAAAGTTTCGGAATAAAGTGGACGGGCAGACAGACAGACATGACAGCTCTATAAGGTTTCCGTTTTTTTTCCATTGTTTTTTGACACCACGCAGCGCAACAAGACGCCGTCTATTCGTATTAACTAGTTTTTTTTAAGTATTTAATATTTGTTATGTATTAGTTTATTTATAAGATTTTGTATTTGTTTATTGTTTTGTACGGGCCTAGTTGCCTGAAATAAAGGATATATTATTATTATTATTAAATCAAAGTGAAGTGCTTGTCTGCGATTTTAAAATAACTGTGATTATTCAAGTACTTACAGTTATTTACACGATATTGAAACGCAAACTTGTTTAAATGTTTGTCTGTCTGTCCTTGTGTTTTTCGAGGGTTTATCTCTGCTATGGCTGAACTGATTTTAATGGAAAGATGCAGGAGGTTATAGGACAACATAGACGCTTTTTATCCCGGAACTCCCACGAGAACGGGATTTTTAATATTGATACCTATGTAAACGAAGTTGCAGGTACAGCTGGTGACTTAAATAATTGAGTAATATTTTGTTACGGAACGTTACAGGCTTATTATGTATATGAATAACAATTAACATGTGTTTGTTTGTCCTCTATGCGTTCCGAACTCAATCAGATTTTTTATTTATTTAATTGATAATTCTTTTTGACCACCATCTCACCTGATGGTAAGTGATGATGTGGTCGAAGATGGAGCACGCTTGCCTAGTAGTAACCTATTTATTTATTTATTGACACACCAACGACTTATTCACTAGTTATTTAACAAATAAAAAAAGACAGGAATGAAATAGTTTGTGGTGAATTCTTGAGCTAAGTTGCATTGAAACGAAGCAAAGATATCATTGGAATTTCAGTGAGTCAGAATACAATAAATAACACTAAATTATAACAATATCATTAAGTTTGATTAATATTAATTAAAACATTAACAGAAAAAGTAAGAAGAAATTAAAACAAATAAATAAGGGATAAATTATTTCCTAATACATTAATTAAAATTTTTGTCAATAGGGATCATTTTAATTAAACTTAAATTACAACATAATTTCATTTGATTGTGATCAATAGTCACATTAAAATGGAGAACTCAAATTAAAACAAAACAAATAACAATATTAACTAACAACCACTGACACCGCCTTCCGAAATTTAAGAAATTTTTGGCTTTGTAGTGTTTTGATGTGGAAGTCGGTTCTATTTTTTGCAAAAATTTTTTTTCACGCTTTTTAGTGGGTCGGTTTGTAATTTATCTAGTTAAAAAGGCCAAAATGTCAACTACTTATCACCTTTTACAAAATATTGCTTTTCCCGATGCATAGCTGTTAATTTTTGAGGAGTTCTCCTGGTACTTGACCATCAGCTCTACATTACCATGTATTGTGACGAGCATAAAGTGTTTAACATCCGTATTTAAGTTATCGAAACGCAATCCACGAAATACTTATTATTGAGGAGTTTCAGTGGCCATCTGTGGTCTTCATCATCAGTTCAACTTCCCCAAATGGCACTTTTCGGAAGCAACTGCTCAAGGTACTATAAGAAATACCCAAAACGCTATAGGTGTGCCTATAATATTTTAAGAGTTCCCTCGATTTCTCCAGGATCCCATCATCAGATCCTGATTTCGTAACAATGGGACCAACTAGAAAGTATACCCATTCAAACGCAAAAAGAATTTTTCAACTCGGTCCAGCCGTCTCCAAGTTCCAAATACATAAAAAAAAATTCAAGACGTTTTGAGAACCTCCTTTTTTGAAGTCGGTTAAAAATAAACTTACATACATATTTATCATAATACATACCAAATATATATAATATACATTAATAAAAATCCATAGAAAGGGGGTTATGAAAGCTCTGCTGCCACTATTTGTTTTGAAAATAATCCCGCAACTTTCTCTTAAACGCATATTGACTGGTGGCCGTCCTGATATCAAGAGGAAGTGCATTCAACAGACGAATAGACTGTATATAAAAGGAAGAATGAATAAAATCAGAAGTATGAGAAGGACAGAGTAAGAGAAGAAGTTGTATTGTAGCTGTAAAAATTATCACCCCTCCAAAGACAGACCTCGGCAAGCGTTGCTTAACGTTAAAGATCGACCCATGCGGGCATTATTATTAAGCCACGAGCTCCTCCAAGGCTACAAAACTAAAACATTTATTACGTATTTTCCTATATAGGTACTTCCGAACAAAACAGTAATTCGATTCCTCTGCTATTCGTATCGAACTATTACGGTTACCAACGTTAAGGCTGATAGGGTTATACTTCCCGTGGGTATTATAGCTTTGCTGTTTAGTTCCCTGTAGTGTGATTCTATCTGTGTGAATCCGGCCTTTTTTATATAGGAAACAAGATATTTTGGGTTTCCGTTAGACATTAAAACTTTGTTGGTTGGTATCCCTTTAGTAGTTTGTAGTTTTCTTTATAGTCGTTGTTTGTAGGTATAATTTTGTTTAAGACGATTTTTTACAAGCTTTTTGTATGTATCATTAGAAATTAAAACGGGATATTTATTATATTTTATGGTTTCGAGTTTTCGATATGTCGGCACTGTTGTATGCGCCATGAACTGCTCTTGCAACTGAATTTTGAAACAGTTATCCTCAACCGATTAGGAGGAAATTTTTCATAAACATTTAGCTTGGATGACAATGCATAGTTCGATAAGTTAAGTTATTCTTATTCTTCGTTATTTCGGTGTTAAAATACGCTTCTTAAAAATGGCATAGTATCGGTCCATAATACCTTTAGCACACTGTCATAAACACCACTGAAATACTGTATGGCATAATTATGTATAAAGTTCAGTTCAACTCGATCGACCATTTTCAAGATCACGCCGTAAATTGTAGGCAAAGATACTAATTTTCTTGTTCTAAAAATAAATAGCAGGTTTGCTGTCTTTATTTTGAGTCCCTGCTTTAGTGTTTCCATCCGAAGCCCTATGCGGACCCTTCGACCTCAACATCTGATGAACTTAAAGATAATAAATGAAATTATTAATACTTATAACAAGATAATGGTAGCCTCAGTTGACAATGAAGTCCTCACTACACTGCACGGTAATTAAAAATCATTCAATCGAAAATTAAATAATTATTCTGAATAAATATTGACTATAATGTCCATCCAATTAGTGCCGCCAATTTTACAGAACTGTCATTTCTGTCCTGAATTTAATAACTTCGTATTTATAAAAGCTTATTTCATGAATGAAATGTATTTTCAATATTATTTTTTACGTAAATTGGCTACTACAGTTTTCCTAATAACACACATCTATATCAACATTAATAAAAATCTTATTGTCTGTCTGTGATTTCAAAACGACTGTGTTTTCTTAAGTATATATTGTTATTTACACTATACTTAAACAGACTAATTTAAAACTGTTGTTTGTTTCTAGGTCTTTCTGTTTGTCCGGGAAAGGTTGAATTGATTTTATTGAGACTTTCACTGGAAGATAGAGGACGTTATAGGGCAACATAATGATTGTGTCTGGAGTAGGTTCACGGCAATAGTGTAATGAGTGGGGTTCGAACCCGTTGTAGCGAGTAGGCAAGTTTACTCGCACGACTCGCACGACTGAACGCGCATCAAGATCATACGATTTTACGTCAGAGCGTGCCGTGTGCAAAACAAGTTGCAAAGCTACGCCTACTTCATGACATCAGTCGGGCTTAGCCCCGCCTTCCAAATCATGGCGCACGCGCATCCATTGTTCAAGCGTTAATGAGGCAAGATGTCGGCTGACTCGTCTATTGTCTGCGTTAACGAGGAGGCGTCGACTCCTGCGTAGATCGGTCAAGCACGAACCGTTATTAGTATTATTTAGTTTTAATCTGCTATTATAAATATCCGTGTATTTTGTATTCAACATTCAATTACTGCTTCATACTTGTCACTGCAATATAACTCTGTCGCTTCTCGCTCTGGATTTTATTTCACCGCCTACTGCTTAGACGCTTCAGTAGCTATACCTATATAATACTGCAAGTAGTATAATAGACCTACAGAACGAAGTCCTGTACTACTTCACCGTAACCTCTCGATCACAAGTCCAAAACCTTAGCCATTAAGCTACTGACGCTTCTTTACGTGGGAACTAGGTAGGAAATATCGATACGTTTTTTCTGTGTGGCAAAATCATCAAATGACTCCTCACTCTGTGGGTGGAGCGGAAGGGAGTGTCAGAATGGGGACACGTGGGAACGCCCATACAAAACGGTGCGGCACAAACTTCGCACCTGGGCTCCCCCGCGGACACAGAGTTTCCGGACCCAGCTAGTAGAGGACGATCGACAGCGGCGACCTCACGCGCCCGGCCTTGGTTCAGACCATGGTGCGGAGCGACAGGGAATAGAATGCAGTCGCCTCCTTCTGCGAACCAGTCATGCTAGCGAAGGAGGAGGCTGAACGCGCGAGTGAGAAGCAACTCTTTTCCTCACGCTCCAGCCGCCGCGGAAGACGCCCTGGGCTTCGGGGATCGCGGGCCGATTTCCGACCACCGTAGCTATGTCCGTAAGGATTGAGGAGCCACATCAGATTTTTTAAACATGATCTCACCATTATTTAGCAGCAATGTAGCTTATTTTGCAGGCCAAATTCTAGATTTAGCAGCAAAATATATCACTAGTTATTTTAATGCAAAAGTGGCTCCTCAATCTAAACGTCTGAATTGAGGAGCCACCTAGAACTCGTTAAGTAATAGATGAATATTTATGAAAATTTTGTATCATTTAGTAGTAATTTTGCATATTACCGTCTAAAAATTTGGCTTCTGTAGCGCTAAAATGAAAGAAATTACAATACTTTTAATATGGCTCCTCAATCTAAACTCAAGAGGTGAATTTCTATCGGATGTGTGCGATCAATTAATATATTCGACATAATGATCATTTAGCAGGTGTTGTGTTTGTTTTTGCAGTATAGGAATAAAATAGTAAAACAGAGTAAATTTTGTATATGAACGCATTTTCTTTGGCTCCTCAATCCTGACGTTCTAATTATATATGTTTGACTGTAGCCACCTGAGATCTCAACGGAATTTAAAGCCAGAGATACTAACATTTAGCAAAAATGTCTGCTAAATATATCTGCACAGTTCAGCAATGTATATATTTTGGATTTTGAAAAAACAATACTTAACTATTTTCTTGTAAATTCAGTGTGTAGGGTGACCATATTATACTCGTATTAATGAAACCAGGATAAGTAATTTATTAAATTTATATTTTCATAACGGATTATATGTGTGCGTGTGGATTGAGTGCTCCTTTTTAAAAGTTAAATATATTTTTACGAAATCAAGAAAGAATTTAAGAAATAATTGTGAAAACTTCATGGTGAAGATAAAAAAATTGTGAAACCTATGGTGAGAAAGTCATGGTCAATTATCTAGAACACTCAATCTGCTAGTTTGAGAAAATACTGCAACTCATGTTTCAACATATATACTAGATATATGGTTAACATTTTTATGTGGAATAATTGTATTGAATTTTTGAAAACTATTCACAAATATTCAATTTATTTTAGCTATTTAGTTGGATTTTATGTAGGTTTATTTAGAACACTCAATCCTCCTATGGTGCAGACGGAGTATTCCAAAACTCTCCAACTTTGGCTTAAAAAATGATTAATATTCTTACTCTATTTAACGATTATAATTCAGACTCAGTTTGTGCAACAAAAACCTTGACGTAAAACATAATAGTTCGCATAGCACAACCATTCAGTTCATATGAAACTATGTTTGATAGACTATATTAACACACAGTTTGGTTGTTTTGTTGTTGTTAATTTTATTTTTCAGTTAATTATTTATTTCGTACATGAACATTATTCATGTACAAACGAGAATACTTCACCGCTGATAAATGTTTTGTTACTAAATAAATATTATTGTGGGTACGTAAGTGAAATATTAATTTGTTGGTACCCCTAAAATGTGGTCACCCTACACACTGAATTTACAAGAAAATAGTTAAGTATTGTTTTTTTTAGAATCCAAAATATATACATTGCTGAACTGTGCAGATATATTTAGCAGACATTTCTGCTAAATGTTAGTATCTCTGACTTTAGATTCCGTTGAGATCTCAGGTGGCTACAGTCAAACATATATAATTAGAACGTCAGGATTGAGGAGCCAAAGAAAATGCGTTCATATACAAAATTTACTCTGTTTTACTATTTTATTCCTATACTGCAAAAACAAACACAACACCTGCTAAATGATCATTATGTCGAATATATTAATTGATCGCACACATCCGATAGAAATTCACCTCTTGAGTTTAGATTGAGGAGCCATATTAAAAGTATTGTAATTTCTTTCATTTTAGCGCTAGAGAAGCCAAATTTTTAGACGGTAATATGCAAAATTACTACTAAATGATACAAAATTTTCATAAATATTCATCTATTACTTAACGAGTTCCAGGTGGCTCCTCAATTCAGACGTTTAGATTGAGGAGCCACTTTTGCATTAAAATAACTAGTGATATATTTTGCTGCTAAATCTAGAATTCGGTCTGCAAAATAAGCTACATTGCTGCTAAATAATGGTGAGATCATATTTAAAAAATCTGATGTGGCTCCTCAATCCTTACGGACATCCGTAGCTGGGGTAGCTCACCGTCCGGTAAGGAACAGGCCCGGGTCGTCAGCGCGTCGTGTTCCACGCGCGCCTCAAGGAGCTGTCAGCATTAGTAGCCTCATTAGGCCATTGCCCGCTGGGGTTGCGGAAATGTACTAACAAGATACCGCGGCCCCGGAACTTACGGGCCATTGAAGGAACAGGGTGGGTTTTTAGTCAGTAGAAGTCTGACACTCCCTCCCGCTTAACCCAGAGCGCGAGAAGTTATTCGATGATTTTCCCACCCAGAAAAAAAAAGGACGTGGTGAGCACTCTGTTCCTTCGCAATGGGAGCATACTCCTCCGCACATGGCTCCGCCACCTGCGGCATCTGACTCGGGCCACAGTGGCAACTACGACTGCAATATTCCTGAGGTGACCGAGGTACACCTAAGAGTGGCTGTACGAAGGCTGAAAGCCAAAAATATCGCCCCGGGACCCGATGGCAAAGCCTGGGTCCCGGCCTCGGAGGCTCTCGGGCCTTGACTGGCCTTGGAGGGAGGCCAGTTTCCGCTTCGCTTTAAAAGAGGGTAACTGGTCTTCATTAAGAAACCGGGGCGCCGTACGGACTCTCCTTGCGCATACCGCCCTTTCGTACTACTTGTCGAGGCGGGCAAGATCTTTAAAAGAGTTATTGCAAACCGCCTCCATAGAGCCGGATTTTGTGGAAATATTGACACCTACATGAGCGAAATCGCGGGTAAGGTTAATTTAAACTAAAATATTATGATAGAACCCATTAGACAAAATGATCATAAAGCACACATGCTTTACGGTTTTTTTTTGTAAAATGGGTTTTGTTATTATTTGTTTTCATTAAAGATACATGAAAATAAATTGGGAATTATGTTTTCATATTAACATCAAAAGTTATAAGAAAAACAGACTCCAAATAAAAATAAAATATCATGCCAAAATAATTAACACATCTGTCTGCCCCTATAAACCAAAAATAAAAGTTCTAAAATACACAAATATTTTTCATTAGCACAACCTTTTTAAACATTGGAGTATAATCACCTATTTCATTAAAAAACCGGCTAAGTGCGAGCACGATTCGCTCACCAAGGGTTTTATTCAAATTTATCTCAGTAAACAGGCACAAACTTCGCGAATAGGTTACACAAAATTCCATAAAAACATTTACGAAACTTGTAAATCTAATAAATGACTGAATACTGAAATAGTAATTTTTGGCCGCGCAATGTATTTATTTATTTATTTCTGATGCATCACGCGAGCGTAGTGCTATCGACTTTTAATAACATTGTTAATTTTAGTGAAAGTAGTGAAATTATAGAATTCATCAGATAGGAAACACTATTATGAACAGCCCGAAATAAAAAAACAACTGCAATAAAATTAGAAAAAAAGCAGACAAAATTCAACACTGGGGGGCTAAAATCGTGTACTGAATTTTTGGTATCCATTTGTTGTTGGGGCTCCGCACGGACGTTCAGAGTGGGGAATCTGATCGATCACAGAGTGAACCCAGGGAAGACGGTGGCACAGTGGTGATGCCGGGCACAGCGAGGCTCAGGGGAGACCCCTTTACAGTCTCCCCAGGGATGTTCCCTAATTAAATAGGCGATGCACAGTTCTCGGAGTGGTATTTTAAAAGATACCGAGACCCTTTCTATGTACTGATGGTGATCACCGGCATGGTTTTGGTTAGGTCAAAATTCCACACTCCCTGGTCTTTCCCCAAAACTCCAGGCGCCTTTTGAAGGTTTCAACCCGATAACAAAAAGAAATGGTATATTCGTATGTTCGTCAATGTCTTTTACAACATGTATGAGCTAACTACATATTTACGGTTTTAGATTTTCTCCTTTACATGTGCTGGAAGACTTTGCTTCTTGCCATATTTCATGATCCTAGGTTAATGGGAAGTACATGTACCCTATAACTTATGATTCACTTGTGAAATCACAACATATGCGACATTAGCGATCATGCCTTTTGATCGGGTTGACTTCAGGTTTGATTTTCTTAGAGATCTCAGAAATCTCTGATAGAAATCTCAGTTTGATATAGTTACGCGTTCCTGAGCAAAAGGGTATTGACAAACTGACAGACAGACAGAAAGTCAAGAGATCCTATAAGGGTTCTTTTTTTTTCTTTTTGAGGTATGGAACCCTATAAATGTATATGTATAAGAGGAATATTTAATTAAACGACTGGTACAGTAAAATTTCTTAAAGTTCTCATTTTGCAGCTACACACAAAATTAAATAAGTGTCATGGCCTGCTTGGTAATAGGATAACGAGATTTTCTAACTGTAGCGCTGTTTATTTAAACTATATCGTTGTCGCCATGTTTGCCTGGCATTTGTGAGTGAAATTTTGTGTTATTTTGTTTGAGTTTGTTAATTTTAGCTGCGATATTATTTTTAGAGACTGTAATTAAATAAATCTGTTTGACGTTAAGCAAGTAGATATCATGGCAAGTACATATCATGAATCACACGGATTGTAAAAAAGGTTTAGACCGGATGACGCTGCCACTTTTTTCTATCCCCTCCGCGACGTTTAGGAGAAACGTGTGGGGAATTGGTCACTGCTCTAACCGTGTCGTTAATTATAATATTTGGCGCAATCTATGTATTTTGGTCAGATAGTTTTCTTTAGCAGTACGTTTGCCACCGAAAAGCATAGTAAATGGGTAAAAGTTTATCATCATGGTAATTAAGTTGTACTGTGGGGTCAAGGCTCCAGAGCCTTCAACGTCGGCGACGAGTTTCACGTCTATTGGTTTCATTTCGGGGAGTATGCGATGGAATTGCACAATCTAATTCCACCAAGCCATCCATCATCGGACTACAAGCGAACGGCAATATACCATCGTTACAACACATTTTGGGAACACTTTCATTGTGCGTACAGCTAAGGAGTGGAATTCTCTGCCGGAATCGTATGTTTCCTGATAGCTATAACCTGGGGGTCTTTAAGTCAAGAGTGAAAAGGTTACTTCTAGGCAAGCGTGCATCATATTCAACTTCATCATTGCTTACCCTCAGGTAAGATGGTGGTCAAACGCGCCTATCAATAATAAAAAGAAAATTGGCCAAGTGCGAGTCGGACTCGCCCATGAAGGGTTCCGTAGTAACTATAATAAATATAACATACTTAATATATTTATTTGAAAAAAAAAAAACCAAAAACCTTACAAATTTCTTAAAACTAGCTTACAATTTTTACAACTACGCCAAATAACTTTGTTTTTCATAGTATTTGTATGAATTACAAAGGTATATTTGCGGTTTTTTAAAATATACTGTATCTCAAAAACTGCTGACTCGATCTCGTTCAAACTAATTTTGGTTGAAAGTTTACATTAAAGTCTACAATATATGGTTTTTTTAGATTTTTCACTTCATTATTATAGAAGTTAGAGGGGGGGAACACACATTTTACCACTTTGGAAGCGTATATCTTTTAAACGATTAACTTTATGAAAAAGTCATTCTAGAAACCTTCATGTCATTTTTAAAGACCTGTCTATAAATACCACACACGTATAGGTTTCATGAAAAAAAATATTTTCAGTTTCAGTTCCATGTATGGGGAGCCCCCTTTATTTTAAATATTTTTTTAATTTTCTCTTAAAATCGGAAAGCGGTTCACAGAATACATCTATCTACCAAGTTTTACATGTATAGTCCTAATAGTTTCGGAATAAAATGGCTGTGACATACGGACAGACGGACGGACAGACAGACAGACGGACAGACATGTCGAAACTATAAGGGTTCCGTTTTTTGCCATTCGGCTACGGAACCCTAAAAATACATATTAAGATACGTCGTTAGCAAAAAATAATATAGGGACGATATTACCTACGCGTGGTTTTCCAACGTAAACTACGATTTCGTGGGATTTCCGACTTAAAAAGTGAATATGTTGCCCTACAACCTCCTCCTATAAAAACAACCTCCTTCTTCAAAAGTCCTATAAAAATCAGATCAGCTGTGTTATTCTGTAAGACCTCATTCTAAACTTCGAATCTGAATCCGCTGTGAGTTTATTGATTGGCATTCTAAAAACTCGGTTATTAATTCGAATTTACACTAGCGCTACCCTTGCCAGCGTGTCAGCGAGTTGAACTAAAGATTTTGACAGATAAAGTATGAGATGACGTGAGAAGTGGCATTCGGTAAAGTAATTCCTCCGTCACTTCGACGCTGTTTACAGAATGGAAAATCAAGGTCACTTTGAACCATAAGCGAAGTGACAGTGAATAGCTATGTGAGATGCAAGTTGTTGTTCTCTAAAACTAGACAAAAAAGACATTTAAAAAATCTAAAAAACTCGACTGCTCAACTGAAGTGTAAGAAACAAGCACATTTTTATTTTTAAAAGTGACAAGCAGGCGGGACCCTATTGAACATATTTTTTTAAAATGGGTTGGGTCCGCCTGCTTGTCACTTTTAAAATTAAAAATGTGCTGGTTTCTTACACTTCAGTTGAGTTGAGTCTTTCTTATCAACTTTTTAGTTAAAATATTAATTAACAATTTTTTAGTTTTCCCGGTCGTGTCACATTGGCACTCTACCGGATTCAGAAAGTGAGTCCATATTTTTAAACTTTCTCATTGTGTTATTTTGCTAGTATTACACTAAAGATAATCATGATATACCTTTTTGAAATTCTTATGTTAAGCCCTTTAATTTGTTACCCATATTGTACTATTTGAAAATCAATTTTTTTTTTCACCATGTATAATGGCTTCGCACAGCCGCCATGTTAATTTTTTTTAAATGACACCTATCTAAGAACACTCGGGCTGTTAAGACAAATCTAACGATACCTCAACTGTGTGAATCCGTTCAGCGGTTCTGGAGATATGAGGTAATAAAGAATATTACAAACATACATACATACATACAAGATAAGCGCGAAAAACATAACCCTTCCTTTGCAGTCGGGTAAAAAGAAAGACAGATATAAATTTTAAAAAGTTCATATTTTAGTATCGTGCAAATAACTGTAAGCACTTTGGAAAATACAGTTATTTTGATATTATAGACAGACACCTCAATTTAATTTATATACTTAGGTACCATAATACCAGTAAATCCATTACACAAGTAACTACCCCACTGGGATTAGTTTTGATACCGAAACATGATAGCTATAAGTTGTTCCAGCATGAATCTTGAGGCCAGATTTCACGCTTAACTTAGTGTAATCCAATCTAATATCCTGATTCGAACAGGTTATTCTAGGAATACCTCATTTTCAGACAAGACTTGAATATCAAAATCTTAAAATATATTATATCGAAAATTTATTCAAAATTCAAGCCCAGTCACTAGTATCCATCACGTTTCTGAATATGTATGTACTAAAATTAAAATTGTCTGCATTAGAATATAGCTCACGATGGATTACTTATATTTATAAATTTTTTAGTTCGAACCTAACCAAAAGATTTGATTTTTATATCACAGCAATTACACAACTGATTTTTAATTATTCCAAACATAACAACGTAATCAACCTATAACGTAACCTCGAATATTTGGTTCTAAGATATCGGTATCTTCATGATGTTTTTCTGATATGGTGATGATATAATATATTACCAAAAGTAACATAAGTTCTTTATATTTAATTTTTTAAGGAGAACTAGCAATGTGGGTAGAATTCAACGCTCTGAAAACACAGGCTTGTCTTTTCAGCGCTAAAAGGAGCCCTTTTGAATTGACCCCTACTTTCCGAAGTACATCTGTGCCAGTTACCAATCGCCTGGAGCTTTTGGGCATGGAGTTGACGTCAGACCTCAACTTCGGCTCAACCATCGAGTCCAAAGCTCAGACTGCAGCAAAAAAGCTGGGAATCCTACACAAGGTGAGGCGGTACTTCACGCCTGGACAACTTCTAAATCTGTATAAAGCACAGGTCCGTTCCTGCGTGGAGTATTGCAGCCACTTGTGGGATGGCTCTGCAAAGTACCAACTTGCTGCATTGGACTCGATCGAGCGCAGAGCTAAAAGACTTATAGGCGACGAGGTGCTGGTGGACAAGCTTCATAGCCTGGCTCATCGGCGAACCGTTGCTTGCCTGTCGGTTTTCTACAGATTGTACTTCGGGGAGTGTGCGCAGGAGCTCCATGACCTGATTCCTCCATCTCCCTTTCACTACCGGTCTACCAGACGCACGTCTGGGTACCACCCACACTTGGTTGATATATGTACCGTCTTGTCGTACCAAGCGCTTCTCCTCCACATTTATTGTGCGCACAGCCAAGCTGTGGAATTCTCTGCCGGCTTCTGTGTTCCCTGCCACTTATGACCTTTCAGCCTTTAAAGCACGAGTAAATAGGCATCTTCTGGGCTCGCTCGTCCCATCTTAGACCTCATCTATCGCTTACCATCAGGCGAGATCGAGGTCAAGAGTGGGCCCATCAGTAATAAAAAATAAAACTAGCATTCTTGTTAATCCCTCCAACTAAAATAAATATGCTTATGTCTGGAGTGGGCTCACGGCTAAAAGTGTAATGGATGGGGTTAAACCCGCGACCTCTCGATCACAAGTCCACCACCTCAGCCATTAGATTATTGACGCTTCAATAAAAGTAATATAGTATAGGCATAATGTATATACAATAAGACCGCCCATTATAACACTGTTTGTAGCTTTTAAGTCCTCATTTAATTCTGTTATGGTGTACAATAAAGAATATATCTATCTATCTATATAAAGTATAGGCCTTGAACATCGACGACGAGTTTCAAGTCTATCGGTCTTCTATCGGTTACATTTCGGGGAGTGTGCGATGGAATTACACAGTCTAATTCCGCCAAGCCCGTTCCATTATCGGACAACAAGACGAACGGCGATGCGCCATCGTTACATGGTGGACACCCATACGCACAAAACGTTATGGGAATACTTTCGTTATGCGTACAGCCAAGGAGAGGAATTCCCTGCCGGAGTCTGTGTTTCCTGATAGCTTTAACACCCCAGGTTATAGCTATCAGGAAACAAACTCCTCCCTCCCCCCTTTAAGTCAATCATCATTGCTTGCCATCAGAGATGGTAGTCAAGCGAGAACCTATTATCAAAAACCGGACAAGTACGAGTCAGATTCACCCACCGAAGGTTCTGTCTTGGGGCGGGGACAGTATTTTCAATAATTTTATTATAAATAAAATTTTATGCGTTGAAAAATATAAATAAAACATGTTTTGGAATATAAAAGAGAATGCCAGACACTCTATAGACTTTTGCCCCACTCAAATTTACAAGAATGCAATATGCAGCATCTTATTGTATATTTATTACTGATAACTAAACATTTGTCCTGAAACCTGTAAAACTTGCGGTTTTTGTTTAAAACTAAAAACAATAATGACATTGATTTATAGGTTAGGTAGTGTAATTGTTAAAATAAATGTTAGAATTCTGACAACCTAGGTGGGATTCTGTTAAGGACCAGGCCCGAGTCGGCGGAGCGCCGTGTTTCGCACGTGCCTCAAAGAGCAGTCAGCAGCATTGACGGGGCCCGATAGGGCTACTGCCTTACGAGGTTGTGGGAAAGTTCTAACGAGATACTGCAGCTCCGGAACGCAAGGGCGACTGAAGGAGCAGGATCGGGTTTTAGCCAGTAGAAGTCTGACACCCCCTTCCGCTCCTCCTATAGATTATTTATTTATTATCTAATCTTCAAAAGTAATTAAAACATCATCGAGAAATGCTGCTGGTGCGTTTATTTCATTTTTTTGCATTAATTCCTTTTTTCATAAAATTGTAAACCGCAACTTCTAAAGAAAAACAATTTATTATGAAAAGGTTCTTTATTCGTCACAATTATTTTCGTCATTTTACTTTTTCTGTAAATGATAACCATGACTGGGTTAGGATCTGGCATTGTCATTTTCAGCATATTATGCTGATAAAGCCTTTTGATATGATACCTATCTTGAACTAGTAGCTTCAATTTGATACTTCGACCTCCTATAAGGCTATACTTTTTATGATTTAATCGAGGACAGTTTCAGATTTAATCTTGAATTTTTACTTCATAACAATGTTACCTACTTGCCAAATTTAGTACCAATTCAATTTTGATTTCCATGAGAATGTCAAGATTGTGTTTTTTTGCGACATAAAAGTCCGTATCTCTTTTGTACTTAAATCGAGAAGTATGTATTTTCATGGCTTCAAGGGACTGTAGACCTAAGTATATGGTTTTAATTTCAACTGGATATCTTCACGCATTCCCGAAATAAAGGATCATGACAGACAGACAGACAACAAAGTGATCCTATAAGGGTTCCGCTGTTTTCCTTTTGAGGTACGGAACGCTTTTTTTATTGTTGATATGCTTGCATTTGTCCACCATCTCACCTGATGTTGAGCGATGATGTGGTCGAAGATGAAGCACTCTTATCTAGAAGTAACCTATTCACTCTTGACTTAATGACCCCCGGGTTATGGCGATCAGGAAACACAGACTTCGGTAAGGAATGCCACTCCTTAGCCGTACGCACAATGAAAGTATTTCCAAAACGTTTTATACGTATGGGTGGGATAAAAAAAACCACTCAGGTACTTGATAGCAATATGATGCCAGCGGAAGTCATACAAAGGTACAGCTAGGTATATGGAACGCGATGTTCCCGCACCAGCATGGACCAGCCTGGACGCCCCTCGGCCAGCCAGCTCCAGCGAGAATAAGGTGCTCTATAGAACCCTTCATGGGCGAGCCTGACTCACATTTGGCCATTTTTTGTCTTGACGCACGGAACCCTAATAAAGTAACCACATAGGTACCTGATAGCGATATGATGCCAGCGGAAGTCATACAAAGGTACAGCTAAGTATATGGAGCGCGATGTTCCCGCTCCAGCATGGACCAGCCTGGCCGCCCCTCGGCCAGCCAGCTCCAGCGAGAGGAACGACCCCGTGCGTCTTCGTGACCTCAGCGAGAATAGGGTGCCTTGCCCGTAGCCCCCGCTCTGTGGAAATAAAACTAAATTGAAAGGCTTACTCTATACATACACATGCAGGCGTACATTTGAAGAATGATTTGATGAATGAATTTGAGACTTTCAATGCCTGCACATTCCTCTAAATTCTATGGCTCATCGTTTACAGTACAAGCTGTTCGTTTGTGGAATGCATTGCCGGTATCAGTAAGACAAGCTCAGTCACTCGCTACTTTTAAGAGCTCGGTTGCTGATCATTTTCTTTCAAATTTATAATTATTCTTTTGTTTCTTCTCCATAGATAGATAGATAGATAGATATATTCTTTATTGTACACCATAACAACAAAAACAAAATTATGGACTTGACAATTAAAAGGGTGATACAATGGGCGGTCTTATCGCTAAAAGCGATCTTTTACAGACAACCTTTGGATGGATTTGACACAGAAGGAGAAAATAATTACGCGGGTAGTCCACGGTGTACTAATTATCTATATAAAATACTAAACAATAAATAACGTTCTCAAAACATATATATGCATACAAAAATTAAAAAAGAAAAAGAAAGAAACAAAGACATACATAATAACAATTTAAGGAGAGAGATAAAGATCTTTTACTAAGTTTTTGAAAGAAGATAGTGTTTGTGCTTGTCTTACTGACACGGGTAGAGCATTCCACAGCCGTACTGCTTGAGCTGCGAACGACTTACCATAGAAATTGGTGGCGTGACTCGGTACCGCAAGCCTTAAGTTTTCTGATGACCTCAGAGATTTTGCATGTGTGTCATGAAGGAACTTAAATCGTTCTTTAAGATAAGTGGGGGTTTTAGGATTAAACAGCACACTGTAAAGCAGAGACAGAATGTGTAAGTTCCGGCGAAGACGTATTGGAAGCCACTTGAGTTTCGTACGAAATTCGGATACGTGATCATATTTGCGCAAGCCAAATATAAATCTAATGCAAACATTTTGGAGTCGCTCAAGTTTATCAAATTGTGCCTCAGTAAGATCAAGATAACTGACATCAGCGTAGTCTAGGATGGGGAGTAAAAGAGACTGTGCTAGCGCAATTTTAGTAGCAGTTGGCAGAAAGTTACGCAACCTTCGTAGGGAATGGGCAGAAGCAAATAATTTGCGACTGACTTCTTGTAATTGGGGACCCCAAGAAAGATGTTTGTCAACCCAAACCCCAAGGTTCTTAACTTTCTCGCTTAATGGAATAGCAGTGCCGTTGAAAATAACCTGAGGAAGCTGCGTCCATTTTACCTTAGGTGCCAACCTGGAACTGCCAACCACAATGACCTGGGTCTTTGACGGGTTAACCTGCAAACCATGTGCATCACTCCATTCGCAAACAGAAGCCAAGTCCCGGTTCATGATATCAATAGCAGTATGCAAATCTGTATAGGGAGCTTGTCTGTAAATCTGCAAATCATCAGCATAAAGATGGTAGGAGGACTGAAGTTTTTTAGAAATAGAATTTATGAATATTGCGAAGAGTAAAGGAGATAAAACGCCACCCTGAGGAACACCGGCTGAAGTACTACACCAAGAAGAGCAGAACTCATCTATGCAAATACGTTGCCGGCGGCCAAACAGGTAACTACGAAACCAGTCAATCGCTGTTGGAGATATGTTAATAGAGCGTAGTATGTTGAGCATGATTTCGAAATCAACAGTATTAAAAGCGTTGCTAAAATCTAGCAAGCAAAGAATCGTCATATTTCCTTTATCCATGCCCAACCTCATCTCATCCGTAACGCTTACTAAGGCGGAAGTGGTACTATGACCAGGACGAAAACCGGATTGGAAAGGATTAAGCTGACTATTCTTGCAAAGAAAAGAACTAAGCTGATTGTGGACAAGGCGTTCAAGGACTTTAGATAAAAAAGGCAGGATGGAAATAGGTCGATATTCTGAAAAAGATGTAGGATTCGATTTTTTGGGTAGAGGAACAATTTTGGCCTCTTTCCATACCGAGGGAAAGACACCATTGGAAATAGAATAGTTAAGGATATAGGTAAGGATAGGAAGGATTTCATCGAGGACAGGGAGTATCATCTTCCGACTGACACAATCACTACCAACGGCATTGGATGTAATTGAAACTATGCTTTTCTTAACATCACAATCAGAAAATTGACTAAAATTAAATGCGGAGTGATCCGGAGTTGGAAGGTTAGAAAGATAATTTATTGTATTTGCCTTCATTGTCCCATTAGAGGGGGACGAGGATGAGAAGTGTTGATTCAATAGATCAATATTTAGGTTTTTAGGAATCGATTCTTGGCGTGATTTTCCAACTCCCATCGATTTGAGAAATTTCCAGACTTTAGCTGGATCACCGTTTTCAACTGAAACATGAATATGGCGGCGCATTGCATCCCTACACACCCTATTGCTGCGATTGCGAGCATTCACAAACATCTCCCGGTTCAGTGGTGAGGGGTGACATCTGAACTTAGACTTGCATACTGCCTTTCTGTGCATGACAGCTCTTACATCATCTGTTAGCCACGGCGCAGGAAGATGTTTTAATTTGACTGCACGAATGGGGGCATGAATGTCGTACAGCTGTACGAGATTATCCGTGAGCAAGCTAACTTTGTCATCGACCGATTCAGCAGTTACAAGGGACGCCCAATCAATGTCGTTAGCATCCCTCTGGAGATTATCAACATTCATACCACTAAAATTGCGTAGCAGAAGAGTTTTAGGTTTGGCCTTAGGAGGGCGAATCTTGTATGAAAGGAATATTAAATCATGGTAAGAAAACATGTCAGCCGTGCATTGACCATGCTTACTGACATGATGGTTAGAGGAGATAATTACAAGATCCAAAAGCGAGGGATTACAGTTCGGGAAATGATGTGTGGCACTTGACGGAAGAACAGCCAAGTTAGACGACTGTAGGATTGACTGGAGTGACAAAGAACGAGAATCATTTTTCAATAAACAAGTATTAAAGTCCCCCATAATGATAGTATGACTGTAAGACGGAGTAAGATCCTCAAGGATCTTTTCAAAGGAGGAAAAGAAATTCACACGTGACGAAGGACTGTAATAGACACCTAGAAGAACTTTCACGTGATTCAGGTTAACTTCCAAAAAGAGATGCTCACCCGCATCCTGCGGGGGAGGTTGCGTTGACATATCGACAATTGAAAAGGTAATCTGTGGACGAAGGTATATGGCAACACCACCTCCGCCACCACGCGCGCGATCATTTCTTATTAGTTGAAAACCTGGTAAGGAATAAGAAGTTGACGGGAGACATGGTTTGAGCCAAGACTCTGAAACAAGGATTGCATGGATATTCTTACAGTCAAGGTTAGCTAACATGTCAGAGTAATGGGCCGGGATACTTTGGGCATTTATATGGACTACATTAAAATTCTTAGGTACATCAGAAAACTGAGATTCAAGCGTGTCGGCAAGGGACGGAAAACTAACAAAGCTGTCATTACTACGTGCAGACAAAAAACTATCAGTGTCGCTGTCATTATGTAATGACATTGACAGAAATTATATAAAATAAATACTAAATAATAATCAAAAAGTTTTGAGCAAAAAATAAAAATTATATAAAAAATTAAAGTTATTCAAATCCACCCGCCAGTTCATATGATGTTAAAGAACACATTATATTAATATATAATTACTTATGTATTGTATTGTATTTATATATTTGTATGTATATTTTCTGTTTTATGACTACACTAATTTAGCCCTCCCCACTTTAATTAAAGTTTTGAAAGTCCTTCCAAAGGTTGTCTGGAAGATATCGCTTTTAGCGATAAGACCGCCATTGTAACCATAGATTTAAGAAATAATGTTATGTAGGTGTGTTTAAATTTTGGTGTACAATAAAGTATATTCTATTCTATTCTACATGTCGCCAATTAAATTGATGTTTTTGTTTTATTTATACTAACAATAAGTTAAGCTTTTTACTAATACTCTATGGATCAATGGTCTGACACAAATACATAAATCAATCAGTCAATAAATTTACCCATCATCGGGGATTCCACGCGGATAAGTCACTTACTGATTAGTTGGTTAGTAAAATTTACAATTAAGTCGATAATATATTAATAATGTTTTAATTTTTTTTTTTTGCAATTAATCAATTGTAACTTAAATGATTTATTATTATTTTTGTATTGTATTGAATCGAATTAATATTATTTTTTACTTTTATATGGGCCTTCCTGCCTGCAATACTTGATAATTATGTACTTGGTTATCTAATTATTTAATAGTTATAGCCAGCGTTTTATTTTATTTATAATTACATTTTATGTGCCATTTTATGTACCAGATCATCGCTTACCATCCAGGTGAGATAGTGGATCGTCAATAGGCTAATGAATAAGTTGTTAGACTTGTGATCGAGAGGTCACGAGTTCGAACCCCACCCATTACACTATTGCCGTGAACCCACTCCAGATACAAGCATATTTAGCTTAGTTGGAGGGGTTAACAAGATTGCTAGTAATGTGAATTCTACCCACATTGCTAGTCAGCTTTAAAAAAAAAAGCTTGTGCTTGAGTGGTCACGGGTTGGAACCCCACCCATTACACTACTGCCGTGGATCCACTCCAGACTTGTATACGCATATTTAGCTTAATTGGAGGGATTTAAAATATTGCTAGTAATGTGAATTCTACCCAGATTGCTAGTTCTCCTTGAAATATATACATATAGAGTCAGTAAGTACAACATGGATTCTAATCTCATAATAATTATAATTATTTTAACTTGTGTAAGTGATATTTTTGGACAATTTACTGAATATTATTTTTGTAATAGCTTTCAGCTGGATGAAATTCTCGTGACTAATATAACAGAATGTTTGTCGAAGTCAATGGATTGTGGATTCTTTCGTGCCATCGGAAGCACGTTAAACCGTTGGTCTCAGCTATCAGTCATAAATCTTTGACAGTCATTACGGGTAATCAGAAGCCGGGGAACTTGATACCAGCCTTGTCAAGAAGTATCGTGTTACCCAGTAACTGGGTTGTGGACTCAACTATCTAGGTAACTAATTATGGGTGCGCTTATTTTTAATCCTTAGTATTTTTAATAATTACTTTCACCCCTAGCATGACTTATTAGTTTTAAAATCGATAAAAAATTGATAGTAGGCACTATATTAATTTAAATATGAAAATCACACGGTTTTAAGTATTATTTCAAAGTAGCTGAGGAATCCTATTCTTATGACCAAGCTTAATCCAGTACTCACAGATAAAATATGAATTAAAGAAGTGAAAAACTAATTAAAATATATAGCGTTGGAAAAATTAAATGCATAACGAGACGAGACACTATCTCATAAAACACACATTGAAATAAAAAAAAATTTTTTTTTTCACTGCCCACGTAACTAAGTTTGAAAACTAATACATTGTAGTAAACTTTTAATGCAAACTTAGACCAGCCATATTTATTAAACCATTGAAAAAAAGAACAATTAAAACATGTTTTTAGTATGAGACTGCGTTACTCTTATTACATTTAAACATAAACGAAAATAAGCAATCTTAAACAACAATTTAGCTCTTCAAATATTTCTCTGATAACAGTACGAATGTTTTGTAAAGTTATCATATCAATTCTTTGAAGTCATCAAAGCAATTTATTACGAAGTTTTTGCTTCGCCAAAGAAATAGCTTTATTTTCATAAAAACAATACCAGTATTTATTTTTATTTTCATTTACTTCGAATCGGAATAAAATTACGTTCATCAATGCATAACATGTACGGTAATATTCAAAAAACAGGCGTTACCGCTGTTTGACATGAATATGATAATTAAAATTATCATTCAATAACAGCTCGTTAAAGCTTTTCAATAGTCGTAATTAAATTCGTATTTTTTCGTAGGCAATCTTGCTAACCCCTCCAACTAAGCTAAACATGCTTGTCTGGAATGGGTTCACGGCAATGTATTCAACTTACCTCGGGCCGCAATCTCAGTGAGATGAACAAAGTGAATTCTCTAGGGAAGGTCTTCCCTGCTGAGAAGAGCTCTGATGATGCAATCCAGATGTAGGAATTAGGCCTTAGGCTGAAGGCATGCGGTCGATCCGCTACTGGCCCCCACCTCGCCTGGGCGGGGTGGAAATTCCGCCTTGCACCCGGCGCAAGCGGGTTTATTGTACCTGAGAAGAATTAAATTATAATGTATGTTGACGTTATTGCTTGGCACGTGAACAAGGTATTAATTTAATGTTGCTATACGTTGAAATTGCTTAATTAATTTTGCTTTGGAATTGTTTGCTGAAAAATTACTTATATTTCCTACACAAATACATACACATACATATATATAAATCAATATTATTAATTATTTATTTTCTACACAAAGCTGGTTCACATCCGATAGTCACTTCAACACTAGGTCTGGTTTTCTGGCATTTGCTGATTGCACACGTAATTTGTCTTTTTTCGTGTAAATGCAAATATGTATTTACTTAAATTGTTTTTATTTTTTTATATATTTGGATTCTTTCCTTTTGTATACTTCGTGTTGTGTGCTTTGTGGCATGTGCCGAATAAAGTTCTTTTTCTTTCTTTCTATTGGGTTTTTCTACAAGTTTCTCAGTAGTAGCCCGGAGTTTGGGAGTTGGTGGTGTTATACCCCCGTGCTTCGTGAAGCACGTTAAGCCGTTGGTCCCGGCTGTCATTTGGCAGTCGTTACGGGTAGTCAGAAGCCAGAAAAAAAAACCCCAAAAAAAATAATTGGCCAAGTGCGAGTCGGACTCGCACGTGAAGGGTTCCGTAGTAACTATAATAAATATATTTATTTATACTTAATATATTTATTAAAAAAAAAAAAAATATAAAATTTCTTAAAACTAGATTATTTACAATTTTTACAACTACGCCAAATAACTTTGTTTTTCATAGTATTTGTATGAATTACAAAGTTATATTTGCGGTTTTAGAAAATATACTGTATCTCAAAAACTGCTGACTCGATCTCGTTCAAACCAATTTTGGTTGAAATTTTACATTAGGATCTACAACATATGGTTTTTTTTAGATTTTTCACTTCATTATTATAAAAGTTAGAGGGGGGGGACACACATTTTACCACTTTGGAAGCGTATATCTTTTAAACGATTAACTTTATGAAAAAGTCATTTTAGAAACCTTAATGTCATTTTTAAAGATCTGTCTATAGATACCACACACGTATAGGTTGCACGAAAGAAAATATTTTCAGTTTCAGTTCCATGTATGGGGAGCCCCCTTTATTTAAAATATTTTTTTAATTTTCTCTTAAAATCGGAAAGCGGTTCATAGAATACCAAGTTTTACATGTATAGTCCTAATAGTTTCGGAATAAAATGGCTGTGACATACGGACGGACGGACAGACAGACAGACGGACAGACATGTCGAAACTATAAGGGTTCCGTTTTTTGCCATTCGGCTACGGAACCCTAAAAAGGGTATTTTTTTACCCAGCTACTGGATTGTGGAGGTCAGATAGGTAGTCGCTACATATAAAAACTAATACTCAGGTGCATGCTGTTAGAGTATTTCTACCCCGAAAAAAAAAGGTTACTACTTCTCGACTACAACGCCGACACCACTACCTTTCGGTCGGCTTCGTTGGTTCGGTTCGTGTGTTTGCTGATTGATAAATCTCAGTCAGTCACCTGCCATCGCTATACCGGCCAATCACAACACGTCAAAGCCAATTAAAAAATAATTCTGCAACAAGCTGTTTTGACGCTGAAAGCACTTTATCAAAATGTCACACCCTGTATGCTTGATCGGTAGCAGTTGGGCAACTTCCAGTCGACCTATCGATTTCGTGCTGTTACGATGTCAGTTAACGAGCTAGTCTGGAAATAATTTAAAATCCAATATTCGTTTACGTTTAGACGAGGAACAGTTTTCCAGTCATGCGGAACATTTACTAAAATGTTTGCTTTTAAGGTTTGAGAATTGAGTGGAGGTTTGTGTGCTAGAACTTAAAATTGAAATTGGTTTTTACTTAGAGCGTGTGTGGTTTTGAAGGTTTAAATGCTCGGTCGTATTATTCGTTCCGTGTTTTATGAAGAGGTTAATGCAGCTGTGCAAAATTATACTCTATTGATTCCGCTCAAGCTTCAGAGTAATTATGTACTAGTTAAACTTTCTAGCATGAATTTGATATATCTACATCTACACTTTCACTTCATCAGAGGGCTATGGTACAAAACTATCCAAAGTGAGCCTCCTCGGGTCCCATGGTTTAGTAATTTTAAAGTTAGCCGTAGAATGTTAGTTACTTCTTTCAGAATTCGTTCCGGACACATGCCACTAAGAGCCTTTGCATTTCTGATGAAAAAGGTGGACTCTCCGTTCTGTCTAGTTTGTGATAATAAAATAGAAGATATTTACCACCTCTTAGTGGAGTGTGTCAGGAATGAGCCACAAAGAAGTGCATTAGTAAGTGAACTTAATATAAATAAGTTAGATGTAGGTATATTTAATATTATCCTAGCCAAACCAATGTCGCCAGAGGCTGCATTGGTATATTCACTAGTTAGTTTGTAAGTTTGATGTAATTAGATTAGTTTATGATGGAACTAGCGTAACATATTGTTAAAAGTTCCTAAAATAAATAAAGATTTAAAAAAAAATCTACACTTTGTGAGAAAAAAGGTATTTACGGCTCTAAAAAAATGATCCGATAAGGGTTCTGATTTTTTCTTTCGACATAAGAAACACTAAAAATAATACAGTACCCAAAATATTTACAGTAAAAATAAAAAATAAAAAACTTAAAACTAAAAACATTAAAAGTTCAGTTAGTTGCAGTTAATGATATTAAAACTGTAATTGAACTAAACAAAAATGCCGCATACTGCATAAAACACTTCTAAATCAACATACTTAAAACAGGATCCTCTATAAACCAAAAGGGTTTGAAACAACGCCTAATTAAACATTAAACGGACCTTATCCACAACACAAAGCAACTATTCATTCCATTCACGCCTTAATTAAGTCTGAAGTCTACTTACCTTCACATTCGAAGGAGTTGCATGCCCTTCCTTGCTCTCCGTAGCCCTCACAAGTGGGCTTCGAGCAATATCTCCTGCGGGTCTGCCTCCCCTCTCCGCAGGTTCTACTGCACGCCCCCCATTCGCCCCAGCCAGCCCAGCCTGCAATATTGATAGATGAACTCTCTGCCCGGACTTATTGCAATAGTTTTCCGTTGTTCGTGGAAGAACTTTAGTGCCGCGAGCTATGAAATTTCGTTTGGGAAGATAACAGAACGAAGAAATTATATATTATTATTATTTAAGAAAGATTATCTTTGGACTCGACTCAAGGTCGGAAATTTGAAGCAGGTACGGGTCTAAGCCAAGTATTCTGCTTCAGTTTGTATGGTGTAGGTTGAGTGAGTAGTTTGCGTGTCTATAGTGTCAGGGGAATGTTGATAAATGAGTGATGTCGGGTTTAAGAAGCGCCGAACTATAGAGCAGGTGTCTAATATAATCGATTTTTGTAGGGGTATGTATGTCTTTGGGTGAAGATCTAACATTTTCAAGGCGGTATGAAGTGTCTTAGGTATGATACCGGTTGAGGAAATAATTATGGGTACTATCTTGATTGTTTCTTGGTGCCACATTTGTTTGATTTCGTCTGCTAAAGGTATGTATTTTTGTATTTTTTCTGTGTGTTTTTCTTTAAGGTTGTTGGAGTTTGGGACAGCAATATCTATAAGGTAAGTAGTTTTTGTAGATTATTATTATATTATTATTATTCCATTTATTTAATCCCTACATATGAATTACATTTTTAAATATTAATATAAAAAAATAAAAACATTTAAAAATATAAAAAATAGTAGCCCACCGGTATCGGGAACAGGGTCCAAGCTACCGGTGGTCAGGGCTCCATAGAGAGGAACCTCCTCACAATACGCGCCGTTTCCAGGAGTACTGCTTTCTGGATCAAGCCCTTGATCCAGCTGCCCAACGAGAGCCTCCTTAGATGTTGGTCGAGGCTCTTGGCTATTATACCATTGGGTGTGACGACTATCGGCACAATGATTGCTGTCTCTACATCCCACATGTCGACAACCTCGCGCGCCAGGTCAAGATACTTATTTTTTTTATCTATCTCAGCTTTCACGAGGTTCTCGTCATGGGGGACTGCTATATCAACAATCATTGTGCGACGCTCTAATCGGTCTACCACCACTATGTCAGGCTTATTGGCAACAATAGTCCTGTCAGTGATGATAGACCGATCCCAATACAGTGTAATATTGCCATTTTCGAGAACTGGGTCGGGCACATACCTATAGTATGGTACTTCTGATTCCATATTATTATTATTATTAAATACGCCAAAATAACGCTTTGGCTGCCACAGGTATTGTATAAACCATTGTGATGGTTCCCGGGTCAGGTAAAAAGTGTTATTGGGTTTTTCTATTAGAAATTTTTTAGTAGTAGCTCGGAGTTTGGAAGTTGGCGGTGTGATGCAGTGCCTTAAAAAAAAAGCACGTTAAACCAGCGTTGCCAACCCTACTGTTTTAACAGTAGATTTACTGTTTTTACCGTGACATCCCTGTTTTCTGTTTAAGTACCAATTTCTACTGTTTATATTATTCTTATCTATGTCTAACAAAACAAGTCATAACATGTCAAAGTCTGACAAAAATAATGTCAGTAACTTAGAGTAAGGTTTTGGTCAGTAATGACATTGAAAATATTTTGTTTGACTTGACCGTTGACCCTAGTAAAACAGAAATAAAGGAATGCTCTACATTTAATGCAACTAAAAAAAGTAAATAAATTCAATAAAAATATTATGTATGATTTTAATTTAAAAAAAAAAGAGGCAGAAAATATCGAAGACAGAGAAATTTAAAATTATTAATAATTATTTGTAAGAATATAAAAAAAAATGTCAATTATTCATATTTTCAACATAATAAATAAATAATAATGATTATGTATAGGTACTTGTGTTTTCAATTTCATTAAGAGTTTCAATTTCAATTCTAATAAAGTAGTAGACTTAATGTTTTAAAGTTACCATTTTACTGTTTTCTGCTGTTTTTTTAAGTCTGATCTACTGCTTTATGCTTCGGTTAGGTTGGGAACACTGCGTTAAGTCGAAGGTCCTGCACCTAATATCTCTCCGGGCGTGTCGGATTGCCGTCCCATCGGACTATGAAAATAAAGGAACAGAGTGCACCTGTACCTTTTTTTTAAGGACCGGCGCACATAATTGTCCTGCGCAGCTGACTAATCTAAATGAAATTAGCCCCCGTGGACCATTATTATGAAACTTTATAATTGGCTGTAAAGGTCTAATAGACGTTGGAAATTTTCAACGATTCACTTGCATGAAGCTACCACCAGATACCAACTCGCATTAAGCCCGTGTGGTACATTACGGCCCATTTCCTGCCATAGGGTGGAGACCTATGTACCAGAAGTGGGAATATTATAGGCTGGTTAAGTATGTATGAACCTTTATAAAGTAGACTTTACAATGCTAGAAGTAGAGAAGTTAAAAATGTTCGGTTGGATAGACTTTTCAATTTAATTTTAGAACTAATTAAACTAGTTTATGAATGTGTAAGTAAAACTCAAGAATGAAAATGTATAATGACAGTCAATATCATTACAATTTTTTATTTGAAACAATCAACAACAATATTTGTGAGGAATTGTTTCTAAACCAACTTATTACCATTTTTACTCAACAAAATATCCAAACATAAATATTGAATCATTAAAAGTTCCTCATAACAATCCGGGGTTCGTAAATTTTCATAGTGTTTATTAATGGTGATTCCAGATCTGGAAATACGAACTCATTTCTCTTAGTTTACTCTTCAAACTTTAGCAGTAAATTGCGAACTTCGTCCATCTATTTCTTTTACTTCGCCGTGTAATTAACAGGTAAATTTTAGTATTCATTAACGGAATTCTGGTAATGGCGTCATGTCTCCTGCTGAGATTGAATTAATGGTTACAGAATTGTGTTATTTGAATGGTAGCCTTACTGTGCTACTGTGTGTGTGTATTGAGTAGAATTCCTATAATTATACAAGACTGAAAGCAATTAACACATGTGGCAACGCTTGAAAAAGCCCAGCAGCGATCGTATTGATGCTAAATTGATGATTATAATGTGACTTTATTAACACTCACAGTTTAAAAACTAAAAATAAGTGGCAAATACAAGGATAAAATACAGTGCAAATCGTTCTGTGCACAAATTGTAAATTTCAAATAATTAAGGAGGAGGCCTGGTGTCCTGAAATACCTACAGGCCATGAGCCTAGCTTAGGCACCAGTCTCTCACAATATGTTTGTATATCTCAATGTATAAAATGTGTAAATCTATTATATTGTGGCGAGAAATAAACCATTTACTTACTTACTTTTACAGGCACAATACAGATCGCAATTGGCATCTTAGCTAGACAATAAGTGGCCCGTATTAAAGATAGCAGTACCTTTCCGCAAAGTGGCTACTAAGTAATACCGTGTTTGTATTAACAAAAAACAACGCGGCAAGCGGTAATAGTGTTGTCACCTACGCCAAAACTCATTCAAATGACACTAAAGAACTTACTTTTTACTCTGTACTCTTTTCTTTTCAGAAAACAATAATGCTTTACAATGCGGTAAAAAAGTTCTCCAAACAAGACTGAAAACTCTTTATGAATTTTATTTAACAAAAAGGAACTTTGCCCAAGGATTTTTTCCTGTACTGTATTAAAGTTTTTAACAACATTGAAACACATACATACATACGAAGCATTTCAATCGCTCATTGCGCCAATCACGTCATCAAAAAGATTATTATATTTTCTTTTCTTTTTTCTAAAAAGATAACTAGCAATATGGGTAGGATTCATATAACTAGCAATCTTGTTAACCTCTTTAACTAAGGTAAATTATGCTTGTGTCGGGTAGATTATCGTACTTGTGGCGGTATTATTAAAACAAATGAGAATAAACAAAGCAGACATTCTAAAGTCTTACCAACAGCGTTCCAAATGGCAATATCAACGCCAAGGCTCCAAGGTACAGCCGCCGCAGTAGCTTCCAACCAGGGACCATCAGGAGGTGTGGTCTCTAAGTCTACTGCAGGATCGCTGATCCTCGCAAAGACGACCAACTCACTTTGCGAAGGCGCCATACTCCAATTGAAGCAGTCACCAAGTTGTGGACTTATTTTTAGATTCACCTGCCTGTAGACAATGTATGTTATCTTAAATACGAGATGCAGCACAATGCAATCTTATCTTCTAACTAATTTTATAAATGCGAACGTTTGTAAGGATAGAGATATAAAGATATAGATGTGTGGATATACAGTATGTTAACTAACAGAGGGCGTTCCCGTTAACCCGCAATAGTATAGCATCCATACATGCTAAAAAAATATTACCATTCGAAAACATTTTTTTTTAATATTAAAATATTTACTAAAAATGTTAAATTGATACGTAAAAGAAACACTCTGTACACGCGTACGCATTTATAAATAAATTGCGACGTTGCCGTCCTTCAAGTACGCGTGTACAGAGTGTTTCTTTTACGTATCAATTTAAATTTTTTAGTGAATATTTTTACTTATTAAAAAAATAAAAACATTTTGTTTTCAAATGGTAATATTTTTTTTGGCATATATGGATGCTATACTATTGCAGCTTAACGGGAACGCCCTCTGTTAGTTAACATACTGTATGAATGTTTTTTACACTTTCACGCGTTCTGTAGGAACTGGAATAACACATAAGTTACTTTTATCCCGGAATTTCCATGGGATCGGGATTTACGCGGGAAAACCCTCCATCGCGGGCAGGAGCTAGTCTTAAATATTGTTCGTGCTTCTCAAAGGCTCTGCGCAATAAATAATGTAATGCGATCATACGCAAACTCTTAGCTTAATTAGGTCACATGAGATAGGGTATACTTTGAATTTTCCTTGCTGGGGATTAGGTTAAAGCGATACATTTTCTTTAGAATATACATAGGTTGCTTTAGTAAATTCTTAGGTAATCATATTTTGTTAGCTATTTTTATGTAGCGAAATTGGTTCTAAGGGACATAAAAATACGATGAATATTTTGTTCAAAAAAGTTAGCATCATTATTAGATACGGCACACGCCTATAATATAAGCAAGAAGTTAGTACAATCATAAGTGTTGATTTGTTGGTTTGTATTTAAGTTGTTTGTTAATTTTTGTTCAGTCAACCGCCTTTTTATATTTTTACACCACCTTTAAGTCGCCTGGTAGAAAAATGTTTGCAAAAAAAGCATTGAGACCGCCCTTGTAGGTACACTATTCTTATAAGCACATAACGTTTTAATACAGAAATACATCTTATTTCTTACGAATATTATAAATGCGGAAGTTTGTGAGGATAATGTATGGACGTTTGTTAGTCTTTCACGCAAAAATTAACAAACCTGAATGAAATTATAAGGACGTAGTTGACATCCTGGAATAATACATAGGCAACTTTCTATCCAGAATTCCCACGGGATCGGGATTTACGTGGGAAAACCCACCCAGGCAAACGAAGTCGCGGGCAGAAACTAGTAAATTATATAGCTTGGCACAATGGCACCATTACAAGTCATTGCCACTTTCTATTACGTTATCTAGAGTTCTAGTTTGATAAAAGTTCTATAAACCTTTTAAAAATACATATGTATTTGGTTTATATGCAGTAGGTACCAGCTGTAGAGGAAAGGAGCCTCCTTCTTTGAATGATGGTCTAGAAGGAAGCCGCTGAGCGAGATCGTTAGAGGATGGATCCTGCTCGGTGAAGAGGCACACACTAAATAATCCACGACTATACTATAAGTTAAAGCCTGCAATACATGTTGGCCGAGCGTAGGCCAACGCGAGCGTTGGCAAATAGGTACAAGGCAAGAAATAATGTCCACACGTTCGACAAGTTCCTCGAACGCCAATGCAGACGACCAATGTAGAAGAGGGCCTGTAGAGCTGCCCACACGTTGGCCGAGCGCAGGCGAGCGCCTTTGATTTGTGAACAAAAACCGACACCGATCCGAAGTGAGGCAAGTGATCACGAGCAACGGCGAGCGAAGACAAGTTGCACCAAATGAGCTCTATACACGTTGGCGCTGGCCTCCACTCGGCCAACTAGGCAAGTGACACCGAGCGATAGCAAAACAAGGCAAATATACCGTCTACATGTTGGTATTGGCCTTCACTCGACAACGCTCGGCCAACATGTATTGCAGGCTTAAGGGTTTTCGGGGTTAAGGCAGGCGTCCGTCACTCGCTCAAGGCCACGCGTTATATGCCTACTGCTTCACGTATCCTCGTCGGTACATCCGACAGTGGGCTGCCGCACGCCTGCCTGAGCCTTTTTAAATAATTTTGACAACGTCATAATGAATCAACCTAAAAACAATTGATTTTCTTCCGCTTTGCTCCTGTTTCCCTTTTGATTATTTATTTGCGTGGAATTTTATTAAAATTAAAATTATTTACTCGGTTTCGGATATTTTCGACACTAAAATTTAATAATCGGGAATTCAGGGAAGGAATAAATGCATCTATCATTTTATTAAACTAACTACTTTACTAAACAAATAAAAAATAATTGTTTTTCTATATTCTTTTTATTACCAATATCATCATATACATCCCTAGGACATTCGCTCGATGACGTGGGTCGCGCGGCGGGCAAAACAATCTCAACTCTTTGTGTGCGTACTTACGGTATATTTCTTCTCGCTGCAAACAGCTGGTATTATTATAAAGATTTTGTAGGCTATTATAGCGTAGGTATTTTCGCTTTTGTATGAGTGATGGATCTGATACGAAGTAACTATTTAGTAATCTGTGGTTAAGGTAGTTGTCCGACTGCCAGCGAGAAAACGACAAACTATCGACGATTTACTCGCTCAAGAAACGCACAATAAAATATACATTCCGTGTAAACGAAAGAGATGCATTTATTAATAGTTGCTCTCTGACTGTTCACACTGACTACGATGACTCACTTCACTAGTTTTGTTGCTGAGCGACAAAAGCTCTCAAAGATATTACTCGTTCAGCGATGCTCGCCTGGCGGTCAAAACTCACGCCCAGAGACCAACTAGCGGTCCAACGGACCAACTAGTGAGTAATCGCCCGTCGCACTCGCACACTCACTAATAGCCCAGCGACAAAACTATCGGAACTACACGCTCGCTGCTCGCCAACTCGTTTTCAGATGCTAGCTCTACTCGCTACTCGTTCATCGTTGGTGGTTACCTATTCCAAACAGTCAAAAAAAAAAAAAAAACATTGAATAGGCTCAATTGGACTCAAGAATAAAAGACTAGTGGACTGTATAAAAAATAGGTGTAATCCCACAATTAACATTACAAAGAAATGCCCGTGGCGGAGCGCGTCGGTGAGCTGAGTGGTGTGGCGGGCGCTCAGCGGTCGCTCGGTGCGGGCTCGACCCCCCCGGGACCCCGCGCATTCCCCGCAGTGGATCACGCGCATAGGTGATGCGCCGACAGGGACAACTGCCTAAGGCCGTGTGCGCACTGCGTTGCGTTTTGGAAACGCAAAATCTGTGAAGTATGGAGTGTCATAGAAGTGCGCGCACTGCGGTGGAATAAACGCGTGCGGTAGAGTCACCGGTGGCCCCGGTCATTCTACCGGTGCGGTAGAACTACCGCAATTGCGGCCACCGCAAGGCAGTGCGCGCACGGCCTAAAGGTTCTGAGAACGGAGACCTTGACCACCCACAAAGTGACCAGTGTACACCTGCTACCGTACACATCTGGGGCCTGGGGAGATCCTTTTATAAACTCCCCAGGTAGCCCTGCTAGCAGTTGCTCTGGGAGCTCCAGAGCGGTCTCTTAAGAGAGCTCTTTCATGTACTGAAAGTGACAAACCTGATTGGTTTCAGGGAGGTAAAAATCCCACCACTACGGTTTGAAACACGCTGAAGGACAAAGCACCTTTTGAAGGCTACCCTCCAAAAAAAGGAATCCCCCTTCATCTCCCTTTCACTACCGGTCTACCAGACGTACCGCAGGATACCATCCACACTTGGTCGATATACCGTCTTGTCGTACTAAGCGCTTTTCTTCAACATTCATTGTGCGCACAGCCAAGGTGTGGAACTCTCTGTCGACTTGTGTGTTCCCTGCCACATATGATCCGTCAGCCTTTAAAGCAAGAGTGAATAGGCATGTTCTGGGCTCGCTCGTTCGATCGTAGACCTCGTCTTACACTTACCATCAGGTGTGATCGAGGTCAAGAGCGGGCTCATGCGTAATAAAAAAAACGCTTTAATAAATAGTTTCAAACTTTATCGTCATATAGAACTGTTTTTGAATTATACATTTTTTCATATATGTACGTACTCAGTTTGAAACTTACGGCCCCTTCAAAGCACTAGGTTAAGTACTGGCATAGTTTAGTTGAAACTCGACACTACTTATTATAGAAAAGACGGTCAAGAAATATCTTAGAAACCCCAGTAACTGTGACAAGCATTCTTGAAAATAAAAACTTTAAAACAGTCGTTAATGCTGTCACAGAAAATATTTATTTTATGAAGGTAATATTTTCTTTAAAGATGTCTCTTTCTTAACTCTTGGTAGATATGTTAGAAATTATTGGTTCAATTTATTTGAAAATATTTCACATGATTATTATGTAGATGCGGGTGACATAATTAATGTGGTTTACGTGTGTTCACATATTTATTTATTTAAGAAGTATGAAGGACTAACAGCTATTAAATATAGTTTCGTTCGTTTTTCTTTTATATGCTGTGTTTTTTTCTGCTTTTTTCGATGGGGAAACCATCTAATGTCATTAGGCTACCGCTGTGGGTGGAGCAGGTGGTGAAGGGAGTGCCATACTTCTACTGACAAAAACCACACCGTTCTTTCAATTGCCCTTAAGCTCCAGGGCCGCGGTATTCCGTTAGAACAATCCCCAAAACGCCAGCAGGCAATTACCCTGTCGGGCCCCGACAAAGCTGCTGTTTGCTCTTTGAGCCGCGCGTGGAACACGACGCGCCGTCGACCTGGTCAGGTCCTTATGGGACAGTGAGCTGTGGGTTTTAACTCAGGCCAGCACATACTTTGTGGATTTTTTATCCATTTTCAGGGTTTCGTAGCCGAATGGCAAAAAACGGAACCCTTATAGTTTCGTCACTGTCTGTCTGTCTGTCCGTCCGTCCGTAGGTATCTTACAGCCATTTTACTCCGAAACTATTAGGACTACACATGTGAATCTTGGTAGGTAGATGTATTCTGTGAACCGCATTCCGATTTCTAGATAAAAATAAATAATAAGATATTTAAGGGGGCACCCCATACATAGAACTGAAACTACCCTGCTAACCACTCTAACTTCTATAATAATAGCGGGAAAAATTAAAAAAAAAAATATGTTGTAGATCTTAATAAAAACTTTCAACGAACATTGATTTGAAAGAGATCGGGTCAGCATTATACGAAATATAGCACATTTTCTGAAACCGCAAATATAACTGTACTTCATACAAACACTATCAAAATCAAAGTTATTTTACGTAGTTACGGAACCCTTCATGGGCGAGTCTGACTCGCACTTGGCCAATTTTTACCACTGCTCTCAAAGAAAAACATCATGAAGAAACCGGTATATCCTAGGTTTGAAAACCCGAAGACATGCGCCTCCACGAATCAGCACCGGGTTTGCGTGGTATCTACCACATACCTACAGCACATGCTGACAAATGCTTGCACTGTATGGACAGGCCCACTCAAATCTGTGAGCATCTTTCCCAAAAAGATCACCTTAGACTGAAAACTACAAGGTTCCACTATAATAAAATTAAACCAGTTTACATTGTATGGATTTTAAAAGAGACGGACCTCTGAGTTTGTTTCGGTGTTTCTTCTCAGGGTATTCATGTAATAGTGTTATTTAATAAACAATTTGCAAAATAAAGATAATGATCTTTATTTTATATTTATCATTCCCAATAGGGGTGTCCCAGCGATGAGAACGTTGTAGGCTATTTATGTTGATGAAGATGTCTGTTTTGTGATTATATTTCTTGTTTAAGTTAGGTTCGCGTTTGACAACATCTCACCTGATGATAAGCGATGATGTGGTCGAAGATGAAGGACGCTTACCTAGAAAAATATATAATTATAAAAAAGAAGCGCGATCTTTATTGTATACTAGTACTCACGCGGGGCTTCGCTCCCGTGGGTTCTATCATGGTAAAAACATAACTCTCCTTTTTTGCAGTCGCGTAAAAAGTAGCCTATAACCTTTCCCAAGCTTCAAGCTACTTCCATACCAAATTGCATCCAAATCCACCCAGTACTTTCGAAGATTAGCGCGTTCAAGCAAACAAACAAACAAACTTTTCCGCTTTATAATATTAGTATAGATATATGTATTCCCGATAGATTCTTGGTATTTTATTAGTATACATACACACCTATATACACCTATCACAATGCGTTTTTTTTTTTAACCCAAAGGTTGACTGGTAGAGAATGCCTTGCTGCATTAAGTCCGCCCATGTAACACTATTGTACCTAAAATTTAAATAAATAAATAAATCTTTCCATCCTCTATGTGGTATTTTAATCATTTCACAGAACGTAAAAAGCTTAGCTAAATTGGTAAAGATACAAAGTGCACCCAGTTTTCTGTTTCAATTTAACACGAAATAAGAGAACAAATTCAGTTTCACTACTTTTCTGTTATTTGCAAAAATGCAAAAAGAAAATGAGCTTAATACTTTTGTTCGCTTCAATCGCGTTTGGGTTCATTGTTTTATTTACAGAGTTAGAATTGTTTCAGAATGGAATCATGAATTACTTTTCGACATCTATGTCACCTATAAATAGATAAAACAGTATTTAGAATGAATTCCACACTAAAAACTATTCAAAATACTATATTTTCATTGACATTAAACAGGTACACTGTATTTTGTAACGCCGAGTTCTGAGCTAGGCTAAGCCTATGTAACGGGAGTTAATATCTTCTATGTAAGTCACTAATCTTACTTCTTCTTTCTTTTACTGTAATATTATAATAAAATGAATAACTTGAAAGTTTGTAAGAATGGATGGATGTTTCTCATGGAGTCTTTAAGGTGATACGTAAAAAATAAGACATAGCTCGAGGGGCGTAGCTTAACGGAAGACGCGGGGAGCACCCCCGCTAGAATACATTGCAAACTCGAGCGCACGCTCGCGGTGAGTTTGCGATGTAGTTTGTGTGTTTTGATGTTTTAGAATAGAGAAGGCACGGAGTCGCCAAAATCAAATACATTTCTTTTTAATCTGAATTAAACTAACTTATTCATTATATTGTTAGGTATTTAGTGTTTTACTTTAATTAAGAATGACAAAAAATAATATAACGTGTGTAAATGAACAGACCGTAACAGTAAATGATCATATTGACCTAAGAAAAAGAACTACTAGTGTAGTAAACAAATTCCTACTATGATTTTATTTAATTCATTTACTTAAAATGAGTAGTAACAAAAAGTTGCTTCAAAACTACGCTTTTTAACACGCTTTTATTAGGTCGACCTATATGTAACTAACTATGTAATGGAATCTAAGGTAACTACTTTAACCATCTTCCAAGGGTCGTAGCGTAATGAAAATTGGCAACTGTATGTAGTTCTGATGACAATACAATAATATGGTACTGTCGAACTGATCTGATGATGGAGCCGGAAGATATGAACTGGAACTTCATGATGGAAAATCGTATCATAGCTGTTTTGGATTTCTTAGAAAAGTCTTGTAATGAACTTTGACCACGATTAGGTTTCAAGGTCTGATGATGAAGCCGGAAGATAGGCAGTGGCATTCCATGATGGAATATCGTATCATAGTCGTGTTTGTACTTGTGAGAAAAGCCACGTAATGGACTTTGAACACGATCAGGTTTCAAACAGGATCAGGTTTCAGGATAACAAACCTAAAGAAAATCCGTTATCGGTTTTCTTAACCTTTTTGTCAACTTTTTGTGATGTCACTTTCAAATCCTCTGGGGTGATTGACCGTTTACTTGTTTACTACTCGTGGGAATAATATAAAAAAAGAAACAGCAACACAAAGAAAACGGAGGCTACAAAAAAAGGAAAAACGCGAACAAATTTTTTGTTTTTACGTGCACTTATAAAAGCGTGTTTTTCTAGTGATTTTTAAACTATTAATTTATTATTTAATTAAAGATTACTCATCCAATTAAATTTTTTGATGGATATTTTCTTACGAATAAAAGTCAGAGTATGTAAAATATATAAGATTTAATTAAAAATTACTAAAATCTATAACTACACTATTTTCTTGGAATACATGTCTCTCGCCTTCATTTAATATTTCATCAGAGACATTTCCCCGCATGTTTTATTTTCTTTGTTTGTATCCTTGCCCCTATTTTTATTAATTACATATTCTGGATCACGGATCTCTCATGTATCGAGGATCTACCAGTCATATCATTATTTTCAATCTCTATTTCATATGGTAGAGGCTCATCATCTTCACTGACCTCTAGTGAATGCACCAAATCATCGTCGCGTATTTCCCTTTCCGTGTCCAACTGGCGACATCGGTCTCGCGAAATACACACGCTTTTGTATTACTACACAATTCAACCAACCCGTGCTCAACTCGCGTCAAATGAGTACGTTTTTGCGGTCAAGCAACGTAAAGAGGTTTTACAAAATAGTGTGCAATTGAATTGAACACCGTTTTTTAACTGGTCTGTTCGAAACAAATCCGTACTGATTTAGCGGGGTGCGTCTCATATCATAAAAAGTTATTTGGTATATTTTCATTTCAATAACGTTCACAAGATAGTGAGTTATACAACTGTTGATGTAATTTCTTTAGACATAACATTTATATACTCTAAAACTTATTTCGTATAACGTTATTGGATATAACGTTTATTTAATCGAAAATCATTAAGCCTATCGTTTAAAATATATAATATTGCGAGTAATTTGATTGACCGTGCTGCGGAAGCGGCGTGACAGAAACGAATTGCTGCGAAACCGATTCCACGTCTGTTCCATGTCTGTCCTACCCCTAGAGTGTTATTTAAAATCGCGTAGGCGCGGAGGGGCGAGGCGGCCCGCGAGGTGAGGAGCAGGTGGTTTTAACACTCGCCGCCGCGGCTGAGGCTGGTCGGCGAAGCCAGCCAGCAAGCCGCAGCCGCGGTGGTGAGCGTGAAACACATCTGCGAGGATAAGCTTGCATGGGACCGCCGGAGCCCTGCAGCACCGGAGCCGTGACAGAAACTATGCCTGCTGCATGTTGCATGCTTGCTTGCATCAGAGGTGGATCTACCTATGGGCTATTTGGGCTGCAGCCCAGGGCCCCGTGGATATAAGGGCCCCCCTGCCAGTTTTCATTAATAAAATAGACGATACTTTTAAATCTATATTATATAATAAATCTAAAATATGTAAAATTCAAACACAATTTTGGCAACGCCATAATCGGCCAATCCGTATGTGCGACTATCGAGAACGAAGCAGGGAATTCCCTTGTCTCTTATAATGATCGGGTATTCAGTGTTAAAAAATACTTAATACCCCTAGGAAGGGCGTAAAAAAATATTTTATTTAGTCCGTCACGTAGTTTAACAAAAAACATTCGATACGTATTTTTTATTTTTTCACGTAATTGAAAAATTAAGACGATACAGTGAGTTGAAGTTTCGCGTGACGTCACACTCCGGTATAATTCTTGGCACTGTGTGACGTCAGCAGCCCCCACTGCTATACTTTGAAGCTTTCCATTTTGTGAATTTTTCTTGACTTGAAAGGGCAAAAAATACGTGATCAATATTTTTTGAAATTCTACCTGATGAACCAAATAAAATAATTATTTTGTAACACAGGAAACTACCCTATTGCGTTGGGTTGTACCGCCACAATTTTGTTATTGTCATCTAAATACAAACTTAGTGTTTAATTGTCACAACTGTGTGTGAGTATGGGTATTTAGTGTGCTATTAAGTGATAAGTAACTTATTCTAATCAAATTTAAATTATTTATAAAACGTAAGCTATTTCAGGAAGCTATTTACACAGTCAAAGATTATATTGAGGATTAAAAGGATTGGGAATTAGTTGCTCCAATGATATACGTACTTATGTGCTCTTTTTTAATATATTTTGCTGAGTTAATGATTGACTTTCTAAAGTATTGTATATACCTCTTTGTATTTAATTATTTCTTTTTTCGTTTTTTGATCTTTTATATTTTTATTATTATGAATGTGAGGAATATGTAGGTTATTATTTCTTTTTATGTTATTTTCATTATAATTTATAGTTGATGTATGGCTGTTTGAGTATTTGCCTTACCTACCCAAATGTCCTTACTTTGATACTGTTCGTCAGATCGTTGAGCTCCTTAAGTTCAAAGTTGAGCTACACGATAACTGACAAATGTTTGCACTCTGGATGGTCCGCTCAAATTTGTGACTTATCGTACTTATAATAATTGAAATTAATCTGATTATGATATGATCCTACAATGCTCCTAATTTAAGAAATCTACACTAATATTATAAAGCAGTAAAGTTTGTTTCTTTGAATGCGCTAATCTTTGAAAGTACTGGGTGGATTAAGATAAAATTTGGTATTGAAGTAGGTTGAAGCTTGAGAAGTGTTATAGGCTTCTTTTTACCCGACTGCTAGTTTGTAAAGTCTTTGCATATTTTCCTTCAATATAAGATAAGATAAGATGAAATTTATTTGTACATAGGAAAAGACACGTAATACATAAAAGAAAAACAGTAGGTTGTACAGCAAATCTAAAAATTAGTGTCAGATTTCCGGCACCTAAACTAGGTACGCAGACCTGTATCTTAGGAGTCGGAGATATTTCGGCATTGGCAATAAATAACACGACCGTGACATTTCGGTTACAATATTTCTGTTGTCAACAGCAAAATAAGGTTGTGTGTGTGTTTATGAGTGTCTGGAAGGTTTGTGTGTGTATGTGTTTGTGTGAGTGGGTGTGTGTATATGCGTGTGTGGGCGACGGTAAGCTTATGTGTGAATGAGAGATAGTATGATTCCATAGGAGTATAAATAAATTTAAGTTTCGATACACAATGTTTTTTCTCCTTCGTCATAAGATAAAAGAAGTACCCAGTTCTTAAGTTTTTTTAATTCGTGAGTGGTGAGTCTATAAATGGAAATAATTTTATTAATTTTGTTATAAATACGTGAACTTTGTGCTAAAAATTGACGACTTGCAAATGCATTTCGACAAGGGACTGCTTTGCATACTGGAAAACCTTTGCGCCTTTGAAGGGTGGATTATTTCATACGCGGATGATACTGCCGTTATTTACTCTGGATCCTCATGGGAAGAGGTGAAAGTTATTGCCGAAAAAGGCCTAGTTGCTATTTCTAAGTAGCTGAACACTAATCTCCTAACTCTCAATATTTCAAAGACCAACTTCATCGTTTTTCTCCCACTCAAAGGTCTCAGCACTGTGAAGATTTTCATGTCAAGATACATATCTGTGATGGTCATATGCCTCAAGATTGTGACTGCCAAAAACTGGAGAAATTAAGGTCAACAAAATATCTCGGCATAGTTATTGACCAGACGTTATCATGGCATTCACATATTGAGGTAATCATGAAACGAGTGAGGAAGTTCATTTGGATATTTAAAACTCTACGCTACCTGATGTCCTCACACCTCTTAAGCAAGATTTATGTGGCTTTGGTACAGTCAGTAGTAGCGTATTGTATACCAGTCTGGGGAAGAGCTACTAAAACAAAGTTTCTGGACCTTGAAAGAGCTCAGCGATCACTTATTAAAGTGATGTATTTTAAACCGTTCAGGTTCTCGACATGCGACCTTTATCAAATTAGTGACCTGCTATCGATTAGGCAACTATATCTCCTACATATCACTCTGAAACTTCACAAGGCCCTTCCAATAGATTCAACTATCCTTAATAGAAGAAGAAAAGATATTGTGGCTCACTCCCCAAGGGTCCGAACTGCCTTTGCTGGCAGACAATATCCAACGCTATCTGCTTTTATTTATAACAAAATCAATTTTAAACTGAACATATATCCCCTCCTATTATACAAATGCAAGAAAGCACTAGTTAAATGGTTAAAATCACTAACATACGAGGAAACCGAAATGATCTTAGCCAGAGCTAGATAGTTTTCCTCAAATTCGTACGTAGCGTACATCCACAGTTATTACTCGCACAAACATGTCAACAAACTCGACCACAATACCACACACACAAACACACACATATACACACACACATATACACACACACACTACACAGTCACATAAAAGTCCTACTGAGCTACTTATTTAAATGTCATCTATTATTTTATGTCTTTTCCTTTGTATAATTTTGTTTAAAATTCTTTACTAGCATACTTATATTGGTCTCACCATTGTTAACCGAGATATACTATTACGGGAAGATGCGAGACAGTCCCAACACAAGTACTCTCGTAACTTACTGGGACTGCCTCAATTATTACATGAAAACAATGTATGAAATGTGAATAAAGATTTATTTATTTATTTACTTTGAAGTAGGTTTTTGTCTAGAGGAAGAGTACGGTGTCTTCGCTGGATAGAACGGAGGATATATAGCTGTCTGACTGTGAGGATTTGTGCGTCAGAATATAGCTGGTCAGTAGAGAAGTCTCTTGGTTTAAAGAGCATCACTTTCAGTACTGCTTGTTGTCAGTTATGTTTAATTTTTAAATAATTTATAAATATTTGATATTTAATAACAGGGCTTTACCTATAAAATCGCTGTTTTGCCGTACTGGCAATTTCAAATTGTAATATTAAATCATATACTGTCCTCTTAATCTGTATCATGGATACTGTGGAGTTTTTTGCCGGTTTTTCTCCATAGAAAACGACCAATTTCAAACCATGCACTAACTTCTGACGTATTGTAAGTGCCCATGTGGGCCTATGTGAAATAAATATGTTGAGTTTGAGTTCGATAATCATATTGTTTTGGCTAATAATTATAATTTCAAATTTATTTTATTTTATAATTTGGAATTCTTGTTTCAAAGTTTGCCATAACCCTCGTACCTACGGCCCACAACCTCAACGACGTTTACAAAACGAACTCTAAAAATGAATGCACCACCCGTTATTAGTTTGCTCGTGTCCGATCTGGAAATTTCGACCTGAAAAATGAACCCTGTGGTTGTCGATGACGAATTAAAGGCGATTGTGGGAGCTGATGACACCCAATCTGCGGCTGAATTAGAAGCAGCTTTCAACGCTAGTATCAAAACAATATTGGTTTACTTGCGTCAAATTGGCAAGATAAAAAAGCTTGACGTCTGCCCCACCAATTCAGTGATCATCACCGCGAAGGATGCATCGAGACGTACCTTGCACTGCTTAACAGGCACACAAACGAAATAATTTTGTTGCCTGCGGTGAAAAATGGATCCTGTTCGACAATCGTAAACGAAATTGGTTGGATCCTGGATTAGCATCTAAACGTTTTCCTAAACGAAAACTGACCCCTAGAAAAGTGATGGTCCCTGTTTGGTGGTCTAACCCTGGTGTAATGAGTTATCTACCAAACAGGATGAGCATTACTGCAGAACTGAACACAATTATAGAGAAGCTCGCACATCTCCAACCAGCTTTGGTCAATCGCTCGGCTCCGCTGCTCTTGCACGACAACGCGCGTCCTCATACTACACAGCAGACGGTCTACAAGTTACAAGAGCTGGTGTTGGAAGTTCTCCGCCATCTGTCGTACTCACTAGACCTTGCACCTACAGACTTCTACTTTTTCCTGAATTCTAAACTTCTCGGAAAAAAATCAACATCATAGAGGCAGTAAAATTGCCTTTGCAGAATTTGTTGCCTCCCGTCCAACTGATTTCTTCAAGAAGGGTATCAATAAGCTACCTGTGCGTTGGAAAAGATGCATCGATTGCATGGGTGATTACTTTGATAAATAGAAATAAAATATATAGAAAAAAACACGATGAATGATTTCATGAATAACGGCAATATCATTGGTAATGGCTTTCAGTATTAATATACCAGACGTACTACAGGGCACCATCCTCACTTGGTCAATATACCACTTTGTCATACTATGTAATTCTCCTCTACATTTATTGTGCGCACTTTGTCGGTCGGACTTCGGTCGGACTTCGACCGGTCTTCGAATCGGTTTGGAACTCTCTGTCGGCTTCTGTGTTATTTTCCACATATGACCCGTCTGCCACCTTTAAAGTAAGAGTGAAAAATCTCCGGCAGATGCCTTGCCACCACGAATTTTGGCCCTGGCAACGCACTTTCTTTCTATTTCATTAAGAAAAAAGCAGAAGAAAAATATTAGTTTAGTCCTGTCAAATTAAGATATTCCATAGACAATTTTAGACTCGATTAAAAAATTGGTTACTAAAAATACGTCAATTTACGTCAGGCGCTGACTAATTTGACAGAAATAAACTAATATTTTCTGTCTTTTTTATAATGAAATAGTAAGAAAAAGATGCACTGAACTTTAGTTTAGTTTGTGAACAAGACAATCCGCGCCAATGTATTTCTTTCTATCTTAATAGGAAATAAACAGTTTACTGACTAATTTTTTTCCAAGAAGTTAGTAGTTAGACACTGTTGATCATCCAAATTTAAAAATTATAATGGCGACTCTAATCTTCTGTTTTCCGAATCACATGTATTATCCGAGGTCTGCTCCGGCGCTGTGATTTTGTCTCTGTAAAATAAAACTGGTACCTATGTAAATATTAAAAAATATGGAACCCTCATAGTTCGTCATGTCTGTCCGTGCGTCCGTTCATATGTCACAGCCATTTTATTCCGAAGCTATTAGGACTATACATGTGAAACTTGGTAGGTAGATGTATTCTGTAAACCGCTTTCAGATTTTATAAAAACAAATATTAAAAATAAAGGGGGGCTCACCATACATGGAACTGAAACTGATTTTTTTTTTTTTTTTTCATGAAACCTATGCTTGTTTGGTATCTATAGACAGGTCTATAAAAATGACATAGGGGTTTCTGAAACTACTTTTTATAAAGTCAATCGTTTAAAAGATATACGCTCCCAAAGTGGTAAAATGTGTACCTCCCTCCCCCCTCTAACTTCTGTAATAATGGAATGAAAATCTAAAAAAATATATGTCTGTAGATCTTAATGTATACTTACAACCAAAATTGGTTTGAACGAGATCGGGTCGGCATTTTTTGTGATACAACATATTTTCTAAAACCGCAAATATAACTTTGTAATTCATACAAACACTATGAAAAACAAAGTTATTTGGCGTAGTTGTAAAAAATGTAAATAACTTAGTTTTAAGAAATTTGTAAGGTTTTGTTTTTCGTCAAATAAATATACATATTATATTATATTATAATAGTTACTACGAAACCCTTCATGGGCGAGTCTGACTCGCACTTGGCCAATTATTTTCCGTCATTTTACGAGCATGATCCCTCAGGCGTTCCAAATGACGGTTTTTAGGGTTCCGTAGCCGAATGGCAAAAAACGAAACCCTTATAGTTTCGATATGTCTGTCCGTCTGTCTGTCTGTCCGTCCGTCCGTATGTCACAGCCATTTTATTCCGAAACTATTAAGACTATACATGTAAAACTTGATAGATAGATGTATTCTGTGAACCGCTTTCCGATTTTAAGAGAAAATTTAAAAAATATTTAAAATAAAGGGGGCTCCTCATACTGAAACTCAACTCAACTGAAACTGAAAATATTTTTTTTCATGAAACCTATACGTGTGTGGTATCTATAGACAGGTCTTTAAAAATGACATTAAGGTTTCTAAAATGACTTTTTCATAAAGTTAATCGTTTAAAATATATACGCTTCCAAAGTGGTAAAATGTGTGTCCCGCCCCCTCTAACTTCTATAATAATGAAGTGAAAAATCTAAAAAACCATATGTTGTATGTATATCTTAATGTAAACTTTCAACCAAAATTGGTTTGAACGAGATCGAGTCAACAGTTTTTGAGATACAGTATATTTTCTAAAACCGCAAATATAACTTTGTAATTCATACAAACACTATGAAAAACAAAGTTATTTGGCGTAGTTGTAAAAATTGTAAATAAGCTACTTTTAAGAAATTTGTAAGGTTTTTGGTTTTTTTTTTTTCAAATAAATATATTAAGTATATTATATTTATTATAGTTACTACGGAACCCTTCATGGGCGAGTCCAACTCGCACTTGGCCAATTTTTTCACCTTTCGTTGTCTTTTATGCTTATTCCCCATATCGGTAAACTAATGTTATATAAACCTTGTTCACTTGTCAAATATAGATAAATAAAATCAGAAAACAAGACTAAACAATAACTATTTCGATAAAAAAATATAATCACGGTTGCGGGAGGAACCGACACAGGTCTATCACTGACAAAGGCCGCAGGCGAACTGGGCGGGCATAAGAAAGTGACAGAGTCTATTACTTCCACGTGCGAATAAAAGAGTGCGCAACAATGCGCTGGAACCAAAATAAAACAACGTAAGCGCCAAACCAAATAAAAATTGTTTAAAAATAAATTAAGCTATGTTTCAAAAATATTTTCAGTCAGAGTTTTCAATTACTTATTATGCATATTTTGAATGCAATTTTGAAATGAAATTCCTTAGGATTTTAGAATTACAGGAAAAAAAAAAAAATAGAGGTCTTTTCGGAATCAAATTCGATGGAGCAAATTTAACCCAATTGCGTATTCCTTCAGTAAAAGTATTAATGAAATAGTCAATAAACATATTACCAAAAATTAAATCCATACTTGCTGGAATAGTGAAATAAATGGTGACGAAAAAACCCCTAATTTATTTTGGTATCGCCTTAACGCAAACACTGCTGAAGGGATCTTACGGCTGCAACGCTGCCGCCGCGCTGCTTTAAAAATCCATTTAAATATAAACGCGCAGCGCTGCTGTCGCGCTGCGGCCGAGCGTCATTTATTTGCATTTATTTGTATGGATTAACAAAGCTAAGCTAAGGCTAATTTGAAGGCGCCCTTAATAATATTTTGTATGTAGATAATTAAAATCCTTGAATAACACATAGGTTTGGGAAAACCTCCCAAGCGAAAGAAGTCGCGGGCAGAAGCTAGATATTGGAATTGCTTTGTTTATTTTTTATATTGAAATGTTTTTACATTTATATGAATGCTGAAATGCTTGTTTATACATACATATGTAATAGTATCGCAGAAAGAATGGCTAATTAGTTTTTATATACATTTACTAGAAGTGGATCCTGTGGATTTATCACAAACATAACCCAAGGAGGTTTATGTTTTTAGGAGGGTGTTTTTCTGGGTGGGAAAATCATCAAATGACTCTTTCCTCTGTGGGTGGAGCGGAAGGGAGTGTTAGACTTCTACTGACTAAAAACCCACCCTGCTTCTACAGTTGCCCTTCCATTCCGGGGTCGCGGTATCTCGTTAGATCATTCCCGCAACCCCGGCAGGCAATGGCCCTATCGGGCCCCGTCGATGCTGCTGACTGCTCTTTGAGGAGCGCGCGGAACACGACGCGCCGCCGAGTCGGGTCTGGTCCTTACCGGCCGGTGAGCTACCCCTGCTCACCGACCGCAGACCCGCGTCTATGGTGGCCGGAGATCAGTTCGCGATCCCCGACGCCCGGGGCGTCTCTCGCGGCGTCTGGAGCGCGAGGCAGAGAGTTGCCTCTCCTTCGCGCGTTTAGCCTCCTCCTTCGCTAGCATGACTGCTCCGCAGAAGGAGGCGACTGCATCCCAATCCCTCTCGCTCCGCACCATAGTCTGAACCAGGGCCGAGCGCGAGTGGTCGTCGGCGCCGATCGCCTCTACGAGGGAGGAGGGAAGTCGGGTAAAAATTAGTCTTACAAAATTTTATCCAAAACCACCCAGTACTTTCGAAGATTAGCAAGTTTAAACAAACAAACAACCAAACTTTTCCGCTTTATAAAAAAGGATAAATTAAAACATTTACACCTACTTAGTTAGAAATGTGAGAATTCAAACGAGAATACTTCGAAGCGATACAATAAAATTTTATCTTTACACAGAAACCATTATGGTTGAAATGTGAACGTACTAAATTATTCAGTGATACAATCCTCGATAATAATGTTCATTTGTCAGGTAATTACTGAGCCAAAAGTTTTACTTGTACATTAAAATTTCTCGTTTTGTTATTAATGTTGTCTGTAAAGGACGTTACTGGATGGTTTATTTTTCGCTAGCTTTCGGGCGCGGGTTCACTAGCGTAAAGCTTTTTAACACGCTATTATTAGGTCGACCTGCATGTAACTATACTTTAGTCTGTATTTATTTTTTTCCTTTATAAGTGTCATGTGTGTACATAAATAAATAAATAAATAACTATGTAGGTAATGGAATCTAAAGTAACTAATTTAACAATCTTCCAAGGGTCGTAGCGTAATGAAAATTGGCAGCTGTATGTAGTTTTGATGACAATACAATAATATGGTACTGTCGAACTGATCTGATGATGGAGCCGGAAGTTATGAACTGGAATTTCATGATGGAAAATCGTATCATAGCTGTTTTGGATTTCTTAGAAAAGTCTTGTAATGAACTTTGACCGCGATTAGGTTTCAAGGTCTGATGATCAAGCTGGAAGATAGGCACTGGCATTCCATGATGGAATATCGTATCATAGTCGTGTTTGTACTTGTGAGAAAAGCCACGTAATGGACTTAGAACACGATCAGGTTTCAAGGTTATGACAAACCTAAAGAAAATCCGTTATCGGTTTTCTTAACCTTTTTGAATTACCGCGTAATCAAAGATTTATTTTTTTATAGATGTCACTTTCAAATCCTCTGGGGTGATCGACCGTTTAATTGTTCACTACTCGTGGGAATAATATGGCAAAAACTACAAAAAAAGAAACAGCAACACAAAGAAAACGGAGACTATAAAAAAAAGGAAAAGCGCGAACATATTTTTTGTTTTTACGTGCTTTTATAGAAGCGTGTTTTTCTAGTGATTTTTAAACTATTAATTTATTATCAACTGAAACCAATAATCACATCAGACTGTTGATCCATTTTTATCGTGAAATAAGGACAAAACACACTTTCACATTTATAATATTAGTATGGATGGATATTCTATTATAATTGTTATTATGGAATTTCATCAGTCTTAGAAAATAAATTGTACTCACTAATCTACAGGGTGGCGATTGGGTTATCACATTAAATTGAACATGTTTTTATTATTATATTCAACACAATTATGAAATGCATTTTTCAAACAAATTAAATGGCTTTATTGGTAAAAAATAAATAATCCTTTAAGATATTAGTTTACTGACCCGTAACAGTGCAACGCCGCACGGTGGGCTGAAAATCGGCTTTCATAGACTTAGGCATTTTATTTTGCAAGTGCGAGTTTTTTTGCCGGATATCACTTCTATTAGTTATAACAATATACAAAAATGACACCAGAATTGATTCTGCACAGAAACGAAGGAATTATAATTTTTTTACGAAAATTTTGTATGGAGCTAGTATGAAAAATCGAAATATCTCTAAAACGGCAGCGATAACCGTAATATCCTTATAGGGGGTTATAGTACTAATTATTTATGATTTTTTGACATACGTTACATAATGGTTGTAGATGCCTTTTTTTTTTAAAAATCGTCAAAATATTTTTATTTATTTTTACATATTTAAACGTTCCTTTTAGTGTTTAAGTTGAAGAATTCAGAGCTTTAACAACTCTTATCATAAAATAGCATCACCCCTATAGACCTGAAGGACTAGACAGAGGTGTGTAGTGTCTTGTTGATCTTGTAAGATTTCCAACAATACCAAATAGTTGAATATCAGTGTCAAAGTGCCCATGCTGTCGCTTCTTTTTGAAAGATAGGGGAATGAAATTGTTAATTGATCATACCCTAAAAGTATGATTACAACATAACCGGACACATAATAATAATAATATCCTTATAGGGGATTATAGTACTAACATTATTTATTTTAACATATGAAACTGTTCAAAACGATCCATGAACTGTGTCAAAGTTAAGAACATCGTTAGGAAGCATGCTTTTTCCCCAAATATTAAGAATATGTGAAAAAAAAAGACTGTATATAAACTTTTTATTGATAGGTAATTTAAATAAAACAGAAGTAACAAAAATAATATCTAATAAATTCAATTATACAAAATACATATTTGAAACTATAATTTATGAAATTATTAACTAAACATATTGGTACAATAAACTAACATAAATAACAAAAGAACATAAAGAAAAATAATTAAATTTTACAAATTTTCTTTACAACTTTCGTTGTCGGACTCCAATTCCGAGTCAGAATCCAGATCGGATATACCTACAAACTCGAACTCAGTTTCCGGAAACTGTATTAGGTCGAGAGTTTCAGCAAAAAAGGTTGTCTTCCTTTTGGCATCTAACTTCGGCCTTTGTGCACTTAGAAAAGGATCCGAAGAAACAACAAGCATATTTAGGATATCTTGATTAGAATCTTGCCTGCTTCTTTTCCGCGAATGATGTTCCCGGAACCTCCTAAAATCTTTGTTTCGAGACTCTGAGGCTTCTTCCGAGAGAGTCCCAATCGGGACAATATCATTTTTTTCGATTATGTCAGCTCCGTGTATTAATAGTTTATGTACGGTTGATGACATGTAGTACCAGTCGTATAATTCCACGTACTTTTCTGCTGTTTTGCGAGCAAAATCTTTAAATTTGATGACATCGATCTTCTCACCAGATGTTATTGCTTGCAAAATAACAGCAAATCTTTTTATCAGGTTTTGATCCAACCCAGTAATAGCTGCAGTTTTATTGGGAAACTCGAAAAACTTCCTTGCGGTATTCCCGTCATTGGTAGTTCCCGAGCCTTGTTTTACTATATCAATTAACAGATTGAGCTCCTCTTTAAATTTATTTTGAATGTTTTTTTTTCTGTTTTGTAACATATCTTTATGCTCATTACTTCTTGCTACCCACTGTTTGAAGTCAAGTCTGTACGCAATGTGTAACAGACATTCCATGCAATTTATACGGGCATGTAGGGATGATAGGCCAAATTCATATATGTCAGAACACACAGTTTTTGATGTTACAGCATCTAAGTGGTTCATTTCTGTTGGTTTTGCTAAGCACAGGTAGCATGATGCATTTGATCTAGCTTCAGAAAGGTACGTGCAGACTTTTGCGTCGATCATTGTCATCATTAGTTTATGAGTCACCCTGTTACTATTAATGCACTCTGTGGGGTTAAGGGCCTCAATTTCCTCATCCATTTTTCTTTTGTTATCAATGACAACTGCATGGCTTTCTTTTACAAAAGTGAACTGAACCGGACGACAATAAAAAGTTGAGCATGGTTTCGGGTTTGTCCATATAGTATTATCTCCATCTGTCAGTTTCAGTGGCACCAAGGAGGTCATGAAAATGCTTGAATCATCATGCTCGCCGTCCATTTTCTGCTTGTATCGGCTTTGATTGGAAGCACCATCAAATCCCCACTTCGATATCAGCTTTAACTGCTTATTTTCCACATTATCAGAAAGACTTTGAAGAATCCGCTTCACCGTGATGTCAAGTAAAGCTTGAAGTGTAATTCTAGCTGATGAATCCGTAACTGATACTGATTGATTAGGAGGGTAGCATGCAAGCTTAGTTTGTTGCAGTTTATAGTAGGATGGGTAAATATCCTTAGCACCTTCCCGAATGGCAGTCTCTCGCAACGTAATATATTGCCACTTTGAAAGCTTAAGTGAAAGAAGCAATCCAAGTGCTTTCTCTGGTGTAAATATTACTGTTTTCTTAATGCTTTCCTTGATTTTAACGGCAGCTTCTGGATTTTTGATCATATAATTGATTACAGATGCGATATCTTCATAACCTTCTTCTTTTAAACGTGCTGCAGCTGCATATGCCAATTCACAGGAATCCTCGCCTATGTGCTCACTAGATCTTCTCTTTTTCTGTTTGCTTCCCAGATCTTTGAATGGTTTTCGGGACCTTTTTGTCATTGTTCCAACAGTCGATGATGTCGAAGGTTCTGGAGAGACTGAGCGTGCTCTTGGTATCTCATCAACAGTTGGTTCTTGATTTATTAAAGTTTGCACGCAACTCGGCCAATCAATATTTGCTTGCAACCACTCTCCGTACGTATTTCTAAACTTATCAAAGAATCGTTTAGATTTCTGCCACCTGTTTAAAGCAGCTCGCGTGAATCTCCGGCAAAATTCTTTGAGAGTTACTTGATTTTCGGCAGAAAGGCAATCGCCTATGCGGGACACAATTGCACTAAACAATACTTCATGATTAAATGAAGGACACTCACTTTTTAGAAGAACAAACAAATCTAAGTTGGTGATTAAACTTTCCATTCTAAGATTTTGTAGTCGCAAAGCAAATAGTTTTAGTGTTAGCAGTTACACGGTTGTGAACAATCTAAATTATGGAACAAAATTATAGCCCTTTTATTGTATAAAGTCAATAATTAGTTAACTACCCTCATTAAAGTTATAAAAGATATGATAATAAAAATTTATAATCGTCAAAAACATTTCGTAGAACTCATAGTAGAACTAATCAACATTAGCAAATCACATTAGCTCACTAATTATAAAAAGGTGAATGCAGTTCTTAGTTGGTATTGTTGCGAGATATTTCAAATCATTTAATCACTTAATAGGCTCATTAGAATCAGAAGACTACAACCATCATTCTAATTACTTAATTACTTGTCAATTAGATGACTACACAATATGTTATTTTGTATTTTGAACGTATGCAAGGTTTTAAAATTCCTTTTGTGTCGATATTATTATGTGTCCGGTTATGTTGTAATCATACTTTTAGGGTATGATCAATTAACAATTTCATTCCCCTATCTTTCTAAAAGAAGCGACAGCATGGGCACTTTGACACTGATATTCGACTATTTGGTATTGTTGGAAATCTTACAAGATCAACAAGATACTACACACCTCTGTCTAGTCCTTCAGGTCTATAGGGGTGATGCTATTTTATGTTAAGAGTTGTTAAAGCTCTGAATTCTTCAACTTAAACACTAAAAGGAACGTTTAATATGTAAAAATAAATAAAAATATTTTGACGATTTAAAAAAAAAAAGGCATCTACAACCATTATGTAACGTATGTCAAAAAATCATAAATAATTAGTACTAAAACCTCCTATAAGGATATTACGGTTATCGCTGCCGTTTCAGAGATATTTCGATTTTTCATACTAGCTCCATACAAAATTTTCGTAAAAAAATTATAATTCCTTCGTTTTTGTGCAGAATCAATTCTGGTGTCATTTTTGTATATTGTTATAACAAATAGAAGTGATATCCGGCACAAAAACTGGCACTTGCAAAATAAAATGCCTAAGTCTATGAAAGCCGTTTTTCAGCCCACCGTGCGCCGCAGCGGAGCACGCGCTGAGTGATTGGTCAGACGTTTATGCAATACAATATGATGTTGTGAAATATTAAAATGAAAATAAAGGTCGCACGGCTATAATATTGTTTATTGTTAAATTATTTTAATTGTATATGATAAAATACCTAATATAGAGTAAGTGGTTTCAATTAATTTGATATATAGATAAGATATATAGAAATTTAATATTTGTAAGTTAGTATGTAGGGGGTAATCTCCGGAAATAAGGATCCATTTTTTTCCATTGGTAGCATTATTGGTGTGTGCTATCAATTATTAAGAAATCCACGCAGACGAAGTCGCGAGCGAAGTGCTAGTAGTAAATAAACCATTAATCAGATTGTGATGAAACTTTGGCAGGATGTGAGGACGCCTAAGAGGATTTCTCGACCAAAAGATCCAGTGAGAAAAAAACAAACTTTTCATGCGAGCAAAACCGCAGGCAGACGCTAGTTTAAGATAAATCACGAGTAGACATACTCAAACAGAGTCCAGAGAGTCCCACAAATTATAAATACAAAATAAATAGATAAGATATATAGAAATTTAATATTTGTAAGTTAGTATGTAGGGGGTAATCTCCGGAAATAAGGATCCATTTTTTTCCATTGGTAGCATTATTGGTGTGTGCTATCAATTATTAAGAAATCCACGCAGACGAAGTCGCGAGCGAAGTGCTAGTAGTAAATAAACCATTAATCAGATTGTGATGAAACTTTGGCAGGATGTGAGGACGCCTAAGAGGATTTCTCGACCAAAAGATCCAGTGAAAAAAAAAACAAACTTTTCATGCGAGCAAAACCGCAGGCAGACGCTAGTTTAAGATAAATCACGAGTAGACATACTCAAACAGAGTCCAGAGAGTCCCACAAATTATAAATACAAACTTATTGTTTTTCTGTTAGTTTATCTTGGATACACTCAAAAACTCCTAGACAGATTATTAAAAATCTTTCAGCAATATAAATAAAGCTACATTATCAGAGAGTAACATAGGCCACTTTATTTTTTGCTGAAACCATATTTTCATGTGAGTGAAGCTGCAACCACAGACTAGTGTATAATCAAATTTCTAATGATGAAGATATGCCTACGACTGCATCCCGTGATACGACAAAAAGTTTTATAATCAGAACGGAAACATTTAGATTAGTTTTGATAGTTGAGACAAGCAGATTATTATAATCCCGAGCACTCTGCCTAAGTACGTAATTTCCATAAACTCTTGTGAGCATCAGTTGTGGCTGTCGGTAAATCAAAACTTTACATAAAGAGAGAAGTTTCCAGTATTAATCTTCCAAAATGCCTACTCATTTAAAACTAAGTAAGGAACTATAAGATATTTTTTTATTAAGGTTTACAGTTTCGTCATGTCTCTCTGTCTGTCCGTTAGTACGTCACAGCCATTTTATTCTGAAACTTTTAGGACTAGACATGTGAAACTTGCTAGGTAGACGTATTATGTGAACCGCTTTCCGATTTCTAAAACAAAATATATAAAATGAAAAGATAGTAAGAAGTAAGATGCTTTAAGTAGACGACAGCTTTACCGGTACTTACATAATTTTTTTTACGAATAATAAGAGTAGATTTTTTATTTCCACATCGTTTTAAATTAAGTGATAAAAGTTGCAACGAACTCAGCTGAGTAAATTGTCATAAAACAGTAGTACGTGCATCACATGTCACGTTTCATTTATTGCACTATCAAATGACGAAAACTTAACGAGTTTTCCCGACTCAGGAAGAAATCTATCTTGCAAGAGATAAATGCACTTTTGTTGATTACTCTGTGCAAAAGATATGTATTTTATTTTATCCCATGTTTTTTTCCTCTACATTTATTTCTTGTTTATTTAAACTAGGCAACTGTTTACCTGGGTTTGAAATATCATTCATCATTATTGAGGTGTTGAGGACTTATTGAGTGCCAAAAATACAAAACAAATATTTTTACACTAATAATATTAGTTGATACAAAATATGAAACTGAGGTGAACTTTGTGACATCGACAACACATTAGCTGGATAGCACAATAGGTACCTCCTTGGGAAGATTTTCGGGATTCTGACTGAGGATTCTGACTACCAAACACAACTATCACAGATGTACAAATGACGTCTATTAACATGCTTCCAAGGCACAGAGGAATTTCGATATGATAATGTTACGAGCTGGGGTTCGGGATAGAAATAATTAACGCCAATTAAACCAAAAATAACACTTTAATTAATTAAACACAAAATAAAAATTTAACACAATTATTCGCACCACAACACTTGTCACTTAACACTTAATCGCACTGAAATTCACTAGTAAAGCTTCGATTATATCGCATAATCGCCTCGTAATAAGACTGACTCTCTGCGTCCCTTTGCGATCTATTTATACCCCGGTCTATGAGCTCTAGAACATTCTTGCAAAATCGACTCACTGTTTATAGTGCCACGAATATTCCAGAGCTACTTGAGAGACACAGTACTGCTATTCGCCGCTAGATGGCGTTAGTGTCTCGACTCGATATACACAGTACTGCTATTCACCGCTAGATGGCGTTAGTGTCTCGAACATTCTAGATTTATGTCGAAGTTTCTCGACGTACTTCACTAAGCGACTGGCGTAACAATAAGATGATCACCCATCCACGAACTGACCTCGACAAGTTACTTAACCCAGACGATCAACCCGGTCCTCTGATATTATGTAGCCACGAGAAAACAATATTTATACATTCAAAATATTTGTTGGATACTAATATAGCCATTAGCTCATTTACCCCAGTTACTTAGGTATTTTGTTTACAATTTTCAAGTAACAATTATGCCACTTATCGCCAGCAACCGTCTCCTTTTGTAATTTCATCGCCATCTCGCTCAAATTTATTAAGTCGATATTATAGAGTGCTGCTATAAGACTGTAAAATAAAGCCTTTTGATAGAGGATGCAATGAAATAGCTTACTAACATTACTTAATTTATTTTATGTGTATACTAGTACTCACGTGGGGCTTCGCTCCCGTGGATTCTATCACGGTAAAAACATAACTCTCCTTTTTGCAGTCGCGTAAAAAGCCTAGCCTATAACCTTCCTCAGGCTTCACGCTACTTCCATACCAAATTGCATCCAAATCCACCCAGTACTTTCGAAGATTAACGCGTTCAAGCAAACAAACAAACAAACTTTTCCGCTTTATAATATTAGTATAGATTTAAGGAGCAGTGGGCTTAAGAGCTTACTGGTTACAAGCACGATGAACGAGTTATAAGTCGAGGGTTCGAACCCAAACAAAACTTTGTGATTTTCATCACCAGTACCCTCAAAACGGTGCAGGAAAATATCGTGAAACCGACATAACCTAGAATTGAACTTTAAAGAAAAGTGACATGCACGAACCCACACTGAGCCTTTTTTTTCTTGGTGGGAAAATCATCAAATGCCTCCTCCCGCTGTGAGTGGAGTGGAGGGAGTGTCAGACTTCTACTGACTCAAAACCCAGCCCGCTCTTTTAGTTGCTATCGCATCCCAGGGTCGCGGTATTGTGATGGATTACGGCCTCACGAAGGCCTGATTAGGGGATATTTATATATTTAAACCGTTCCTTTATGTAGATCATGTATGTATATACAGTTTCTTTCTCCAATAACATAATAATTGTACGTCCAAAACACAACTATAAAGATAATAGAACAATCTACTTTTTCTTCGTTTCTTGTTACCACTATCTTTACACCTTGTTATGTTACTTTTAATAGAACTCGACTGTATTCGCTAGCCGAATCCAAAAAAGGTAGTTTACAAAAAGTTTTTACGATCTTACGTGACTTCTTTTCGTGATGCGAGTCCAACATGTCCCAAATTGAGTAGGAATCCGACTAAATGCCCTGTCAGAACGTTGCTAAGGTATAAGACCGTAGCAAATTGAATCTGTAGTCGCTTTTCGTGGATGATTGGACCAGTAGGAAAATAAATATGAGTGACACTTTGGATTTGACACACAATTTAGTTTATTGTGTTTGTTATGTTTCATTTTTATACCTTTATTTAACTTCACCTGTCCCGTTGTCGGTGTGTTATCAAATTCTCAGTGTCCAATTGAGATCTTATCACTAACAAAAGCGTGTCACAGTCATATATTCTTTTAAGAATAGGTATAATTAATAGGTAAGGAGTTTGCCAAATTATATTATTTGTTTGTTATTATATTAATGATTATGTTGTAATTTTAATAGTTTTATTTACTTTTAGATTTTTTTAAAGTACTTAAATATAAAGCTTGGTTAAAGTAAACTCGAGATTATTTTCATACAATGAAGGGCTCCTATTGCATTCATCTGTTCTAAATTGTTGTGTAGTGTTGTTCAAGTACTCTCGAGTCAATACATTGTTTTCAGTAAGTTGTATAATCTTTATTTGCTCAAAAACCGGTGAACAAACAAAACTTTGAAGGCAAAGCACTTTATCTTTTACAAAACGTAAAAACACAGATTCCTTACTCGATCGTTACGCTCAAAGCATTCGCAAAGAAACTGCTTTCCATTACTCTGTAGCCTGTATCTTCAACCTTATTTCAATAAAGCTGAGTTTGCCAGCGATAAACACCAACGCCTGCATTCGAAGTACATTCCGATCACGCAGCACTTTTGCTGGGAAAATTTAATTATACGGATCGCGATCTCTCAGAAACTTCGTTGCTTTAATTGAGTTCCGCACTAATCTTTAACTTGCTTCCTCTGTGTGCCAAGACGTACGCGATAAGCGTTTATCGGTAAAAACTTTCAAATATGTTCTCTAGAATGTTCGATAGTTTACGATTTCTAGTTTGTAAATTACAATCGAATTGACTTTTAAAATCTTTTGTATCAGTGATTGGTAAACATTTTTTTACTGTTGGTTAGTCTCGTTTCATTCAGTGTTAAATTTCGCATGGATAATAGAAAAATATATATATAAAAAATCGTTAAAACTCAAGAACGGCTGGACCAATTTCATTCTTTGATTTTGTATTTATGTTCTCTCTCTTACAGGGAAAGATTAAAGGTCAGAAATCAATATCTATCGGGTCAGCTAGCATATATATTTTTGCCATCGATCGGCAAAAAAATTTTATGTACATTAAAATGGAATATGTATATTATGTAACGTGTACAAACAATACAAATCAAATCAAAAATCATCATCGCTTTACATCGGGTGAGTTGGTGGTTAAACGTAAGCCTATGAACAATTTAAAAAAAATCACGTAAGCCTACATGTCAGCAAATAGGGAGAGATGGCGGGACATCGTGAGGCCAGCTACATTCGCCACTCCAGCATTAACTACGTGTTGCCCAAGAACACTCTGGCAAGAGCGATACGACTAAGAAGAAGTCTTACTTAGAAGGCATTTATTAAACGTCAAAACCTATGGAGAGGAACCGGCTAGAAACTCCACGAAGTTAATGTGGAAATGGTGTGAAATGATGGTAATCAGCTGTTGCAAAGTTTTCTAGTGCTCTTCGTGTGTATTTTCTCAGAGAGACTCATAAAAAATCTCTTCTTTTCGAAGCAAATAACCAACTACAATTTCAGCAACATTAACCTTGAAATTGTTTACCACCAAACGCCACAACTCGCTCCATTTACAACAACTTCCCAGACATAACACATCAGTCAGTAAGCTTATAATTTAGGCCATACTGCCTAACTTGTGCGTGTTTGCGCCGGGCTTCTAGGGTAAACTTTAGTACTTTCAATACCGCCACGGTGGCTTTCACTTAGTTTGTTTTGTTAACCGTTTTATTACGCTACACGGTAAGATTGAGGTCTTACATGGTACCCTACTCTTCTTCAATGTAAACGAAATGATTTGTGACGGGGTTGTGGTGGAACGTAAGACTTTAGTGTTTAGTGACAACATTTGGTTGAAAGTTTTGTGACAAATATTTGTAGTGAAGTGAAAGGATTTCGTGTTTGAGTTGGTTAAGAATATTATAACGGTCTGATTTTAGTATTAGACTAGCTACGCCCGCGGCTTGGTTCATGTGGGATTCGATATTTCCGACGTGGATTTTACTCGCGTAAATCCCGCGTAAAACGAGCCTATGAGTTGCCTTATAACCAGTGAAAGTTACATTAAAAACGGTTTAGCCATTTCAGAGATCACAGACAGTCTCTTCAATTTCATTTATGTGTGTTAATAATTAAGCAATTAAAATTAAATTGTCGGTAAATATAAGCTCAATAATAGAACACAATTAGAAAGGCCCTTTATTTTTAACAAGCATTTACTATAATCCTCCTTTACTTAAAATTTAAAAGAAGATTGCTTAGTAGTGATTTTAAAAACCTTTATAAAGCTGACACTAATTTTCTTTTCAAAGAGGCATCACGTTACGTGTTAGACTTACCAGTATACGAGATAATGACACAAATAACAATTAAGACGGCGTATATTGTAGACGGAGACAGGGGGCTCATATTAGCGTGTTGTATGTAAGACGCTAATGAGACAATCATAATTAAATCCACTATCACGCCTCCCAGGGTTTCCTTGTTATAGAGGACGGATGAAATGTAATTTGAAGAGGCGAGAAGTTGAGGCTTAGGTGTGTATTTGTGTGTGTGAGTGTGCCTTGTGTAGTACCTAAGTAAATTAGATAAGCTAATTTCGATAAAAATGGGAAAGCAGAAATAAATAATAGGTATTTTGGTATGAAATGATCTTGAAATCGTTATAAAAGGGAAAAATATCAACTACAGTGAAAATTAAGTGTTTCGATTTTATCATTATTTCTTTTTACAGTCGTATTTATTTCTTATGTTATTTTACCATTTTTTACCAGTTTAATTAAGTTACCAGTGATATATTTTAACAAAAAAGTATTTGTTGAGACGTCGATACCTTTTAAAGAAATAAATTCCTGGCAACTTAAAAAATAAACACAACTTTATGTGAAAAAATAGCAAGTCTGTAACAATCCAAAGGTAAATAATAATTGTCAAGCAATAATAAGCCTTTGACAGATTGTATCAAAACCAATCGCTGAAGCTTCTTTCAAAAAGTTTATCGAATAGGTAAATTTATACAAGATCAAGGATTTTCGAGAAACGACATTACTGCTTATTTTATCGGCAGGATTAAAATCTCGATAAATTATTTGTGATTTATTTATGATACTATTGTTTTTTTTTTTTCATAGTCTTAAGTGTTCCAAATCTCTTCCCGATAGCATACCATAGACCAGGGATGGCTAACCAATGGCACGTATGTCACTGATGGCACGCGACATAATATTTTTGGCACGTTACCGATCACGAAATTCATTAGGCACTAAGAGAAAAAGTCTGAAGTAGATATTTTATGACGAGCGAACGCGAGTGACCCTACGTTACCGAATATTTGAAAAGAAATATTTCAAAATGAACCTTTTTAAGTAAATAAAGGGTTTTGAGTTGATACTATTATTATTTATTATTATTTTCCAATAATCACAAAGTCAACATTATTCGACGGCACGTTTATGATCTCACTAAACATTTCTTTACAGAAGGCACATTGATACATAAAGGTTCTACCCTGCCATAGACAATATGATAGACTGCTCTGTCAATGAGAGTTTCCAGGTAAATTTACACCACCCCGGTTTCTTTTTAAAGATTAATATCAATGTGGGTAGAATTCACATTACTAACAATCATATTAACCTCTCCAATTATCATAATAAATATCATAATAACAAAAATATCTACATCTATAAATTTCCATTTTACAAATGCAAACAAATTGTCCACGATTTCTTACTTAATAAAACTTTTGAGGAAACCGAACACTACTTGTTAACAATATTTTAGAGTCATGACATCAATCACACTCACAATGAACCACACACATTTACACACACACACACACACTTACACACATACACACACACACACACACACACCCACAATTACACAACACACACCATCAATAAAACAACTATACTACTACAATTTTGTTACTTTACTTCTTTTAAGTTGTAGTGCCTGCTTGTTACACTTAGTTCTTAAGTTACTTTATGAACCTAACCCAACTGGGGGGGTGGCAACTGCTTATCCTAATCACAGGCTTTTAACTAGCCTAGCTAGGAAAGCAGTATGACACTCTTGTATTACATGTAGTGCAAAAAGTGATATATAAATGTGGCTCTGTAATGTAAATTAGACATAAGTTAAGTCTAGGGTGGGTCCACGGCAATGGTGTGATAGGGTTTGAACTCGCGACCACTCGGTCACAAGTCCGACACCTCAGCCTAGGCTATTGACTCTTTATATGGGCGCCTCCAAGGTCATTTTGACAGATGTCAAAAAACTTACGCGTTGACAGGTGTCCGGATCTGCCACTTGGTGAACGTCATTTTAGAAAACTTTCACGGTAGAGGCGGAGTAGTTCATGTTTGTCCCAAAATGCTTACGTGTATATTTCGCACATTTCTTTCTCGGAATATGAAGTATTCTATGTGCGATACCAGATTATAATCTATTTCTCTGCCAAATTGTATCCAATCTTTGCAGTAGTTTTAGTTTGACTTGGTTTACTTTACTAATACTATTAGAACATCTAAACTTTCGAATCTATAATATTTTTGAGCATGTTTCCTTACGGAATTGACAATTTTTCTTTGTAGGTATAATTCATTTCGATTGGTTTATGATTTATGTTTGCTTATAATGCTCCATCATTAAGTTAAAAATATCTTTCTAATTGACAGTTTTAAAAAAATAGGTCAGACCCATTAGTGTAACGATTGACACAAGTCCTTGAATGAACTCATCAAGGAAGTGTCATTATTTTAATAATGACTTGTTAAAATCGAATGACAGCGTACTTTGTACCTAAAACTTCTGTTGTGTAAGTTCTGAGTTTTTGAGGCACGATACTATATCAATACAATGTCTTACAAGGCAAAACATAGTCTATTTTAACTTCAACATGCTTGCATGAAGTTTTTTTATGGTAAGAAAAGGCTAAGCAGTCTGAGACAGACTTACATTTGACAAATAATAATTAAAACATGAGGAGACAAAATTATGAAGTAGACTCACCTATCTGTGGTATTGTATGGTGAACCAGCATATTGGCTGATGGAAGCCAGTTCTACACCCCCTCTGTATATTGACACTAGAGCTAAGTCTAGCGTTTTGCTCTGAAACAAACGAGAAGAAGAAAATAAGTTTTTATATAAATATTTAACATACATAGGTTAGTAACACATAACGTAACATCCAAGGTACTATTTTTTTCTCGACATGGAATTCCTCACGAATGTCCTTCGCCCTGGGGCGGGTGAAAAGATTTCCAAGACTAAATGACTAATCCACCCCGTGCTTCCTAGCACACTTGTACCGGGGGCTGCGGGAGCACATAAGTATTCTTCAACGCTGCGCCCGATTGGTGCCGGCGGGCCCCGTCTTGTAAAGCGAGGAGAGTGAGGTGTTTGACTCCCGCTGCGACTCACCATACCACTATCTCGGGTCTATTGTTATAGACCCGAAAGTGTGGGATGGTGGGATGGATCATCTGCAGCCTCTTAAAACAATAAAAGGTGGCAGACGACTCCAAGTCGGCCGTCCCTGGAACAACTCGTTCCATAAAAGTCCTGACTCAAGATTTGCTAACGTTAATTCTTTCCAGGATTGGGGAAATGTTCTATCGAGTTGCCGCGGTCCCAAACGCAAAGCAACTGTAGGAACAGAGTGGGTTTTTAGCCAGTAAAGGTCTGACATTCTCTTCCGCTCAACTCAGAGCGAGTTGATTTTCCCCCGAAAGAAAAAAAATTGGCCAAGTGTGAGTCAGACTCGCCCATGAAGGGTTCCGAAGTAACTGTAATAATATAATATGTATATTTATTTTATAAAAACCTTAAAAATTTCTTAAAACTAGCTTATTTACATTTTTTACAACTACGCCCAATAGCTTTGTTTTTCATAGTGTTTGTATGAATTACAAAGTTACATTTGCGGTTTTAGAAAATATGCTGTGTCTCAAAAATTGCTGACCCGATCTCATTCAAACCAATTTTGATTTAAAGTTTACATTAAGATCTACAGCATATTTTTTTTTTATTTTTCACACTATTATTAAGTATAGAAGTTAGAGGGGGGGCACATTTTACCACTTTGAATGCGTATATCTTTTAAACGATTAACTTTATGAAAAAGTGGCTTTAGAAATCTTAATGTCATTTTTAAATACCTGTCTATAGATACCACAAACGCAAAGGTTTCATGAAAAAAAAATATTTTCAGTTTTAGTTCCATGTATGGGGAGCCCCTCTTTATTTTAAATATTTCTAATTTTTTTCTTAAAATCGGAAAGCGATTCACAGAATACATCTACCTACTAAGTTTCACATGTATGGTCTTAATAGTTTCGGAATAAAATGGCTGCGACATACGGACGGACGGACAGACAGACAGACGGACAGACATATCGAAACTATAAGGGTTCCGTTTTTGCCATTTGGCTACGGAACCCTAAAAAGGTTGGCTACCGTGCTCACTCTCTCTCGCTCACAAGTCACTAAACAACAAAACGCAAATCGTTGTCGTGGCTGTGTCGTCTTACGGCTGCTCAACTTAAACGGGCCAGGCAGTACAAGTTGTAGGCCGGTAAGGCACAGGATTGGTGTCCTGAGACAGCAATACGAGGTCGCGACAGACCGCGAAGGTGATGGCGGCAGGACCTGGATGTCTCCTTTAAGAATTGGAAGGATCTCACGGCCAGCCTATGGCAGATATGGAGGGAGGACCAGCATTGGGACACTACATGCTAGTTATATAGATAACTAGCTTCTGCCCGCGACTTCGTCCGCGTAGAAGTCGAAAATATTCCACGGGATCCCGTCCCCGACTTGCTTGACAAAGATTATAATAGCTCGGCTAATATGCATGATATAAAGATAATTTATAGCCAATAGCACTCAGGGATAATGCAGCTACATGTAAGTGAAAGAATTTTCAAAATCGGTTCAGTAGTTTCAGAGATTACCCCATACATACAAACTTACAAATTTTACCTCTTTATAATATTAGTATAGACAACAGCTATCAAATTTGTTGAAAGGTATATTGCATTGCAAGGCATTGCACGGACGCGCGCGGTACAGCACGGACGCGGTATGGCTTTGTCTAGTGAGTTAGTACGAAGGTCAATGACCTGTATTAAAGTTATAAAGTGTGCGAACTGTAACGTTGTAATAAATGAAGTGTTGGCTTTCCTACATAATGTCTTGGGATTCATGGATGAACAGAGCATACACCAGTTGTGTACGTCGTCGTTTTCGGCTGAAGAAATCAGTGATGCAAAGTTACTATTATTTGAGTCGCTACCTAGTGCGAAGAAGATGCCACTTCGAAGAAAAGACGGCAAAAAAAGAATGATAAGGGATCTGGAAGATATTATTTGCCTCATGAAGAAAACAGACCCCGAGTTGTTCCCAATTTTTGTGGCTAAGGAGTTACACAGATTGCCTCCGGTCACTTTCGATCATGTGGACGTCACCCGACTATTAAAGGACATATTAAAGTTGCAAAACCAAATCAGTGCACTAGAAGAAAAAGCTGTTACAACGGAAAAATTTGATTTACTTAAGATGGAGGTAGACAATATGAAGCATGCATCTTTAATAGATTTTACATCAAATATAAATGTAAACAAAAGGAGAGGCGCATATTTACATAGCAGTCCACCTAATAGCGGTCCTATAGGCTTACAATATGCTATAAAAGCGTCGCAATTAACAGCTGATAGTGAGGTCAACGACCGCCCTACCTCGGCTAGTCATTCATCGTTGGCATCTACATGCGAAGATGATGGTGTCTCTTTTATACATAAACAAAAACATGCGACAGAAGCTCAGGGACACGTGGAGGCGAACACTGCGGTTTCAAAAACTGTGAGAGCGAGTAGCGTCGAACATACTCAGGGACGTCACGGCAGTCTAGGGCAGAGCGAAACGGCGCAAAAAGTGAAGGGCGTTGAGGCCACAGCGTGCACCGCGCTTTCGAACAAACCAGTTTGCAAACCGGCTCCATGCGCAGGCGCAGGCGCGTCAGCGCAGGCGCGTCAGCGCAGACACCGGCTAGCGGCGATCGAGCGACAGTGTCACCTGGGATCTTGAATGACTCTGTAGGTGTAAATGGTATGTGTCAGCGTGATTTGAACACAAAATGCGACAGTGTGTTAGGTATTGATAGTACGGAATGGACAGTAGTGCAAAGAAAATCGCCTAAACGATATAAATTGATAGGTCAAAAAGGTCGTGCTGCTATTGTGCCGGATAGCAAATTCAAGGCCGCGGATGTTAATGTGCCGTTGTTTATCTCTAATGTTAGCACAGATACGAGTGAACAGGACATTGTGAGCTATATTAAAGATAAAACGAATCAAATTGTCACGTTAAAAAAGATCAATATGAAAGAAACAAAAAAATATAGTGCATATAAGTTGTTTGTTTCGAAAAATAAGCTAGAAATGTTTTTAAATGATCAACTGTGGCCAGATGGCATAACTTTTAGGCGTTTCGTGCATTTTATGTATCGTAAATAATCTAGCTACCTACATGTTAAAGTCATAAATGTATACTCATTATGGACAAGTACCAAAATTGTAAATTTATTTCTTTTAATTACAAATCTGTAAAAAGCTCAATTGATAGTGTAAGAGATTTGTGTGAGATATCGGATATAGTGGCCCTTCAGGAGACATGGCTTCTTCCCCATGACATTCCTTTCCTGGGAACCATAAGTGACAATTTTGAATACACGGGTAAATCAGCTGTTGATACGTCTACTGGTTTATTGATAGGAAGACCTCATGGTGGGGTGGCCATTCTGTGGAGAAGGGGCATTTTTGAGTCGGTTTCTGTAATAGAATGCACAAGTTCTCGCTTGGCTGCAATTAAAGCTACCGTCGACTCACGCTCGATTATTGTATTCTCGGTCTATATGCTAACAAATTCGCAGGACAACTTGCCGTTGTTTACTGAGGTTTTAGCTGAAATCAGTGCAATCTCTGCGAGCGGGAATGTTTAGAGTTTATATATATTAGGCGATTTTAATGCGCATCCACACGAGTTATTTTTTAGGGAACTATATAATTTTTGTACTGATCAGTCATGGATATGTGCCGATGTAGATAAATTGGGGTTAGAGGCAGATAACTACACTTTTATTAGCGAAGCTCACGGTTGCAAAAGGTGGTTAGATCACTGTGTTGTGTCGTTAGCAGCTTGGCAGACAGTTACTAAGTTAAGTGTACTAGAAGATGTATATGTTTCAGATCATCTACCGTTGTATATTGAGTGTGACCTAACTGTAGTGAAGCCTAAATTGGGGATGCCGAGTACTAAACACTCTAAAGTGATCTGGGGTGAGAGAGACGAGGCACAAATTAGTAAATACCGAGAATTATGCCATAACGAATTACGAAACGTTGATTTTCCTCCCGAGTTTGTAAGCTGTAGTTATGGGTCATGCTCCTTAGTCGAACATAGACGGATACTGGATAAGTTATATAACAAGATTGTGTCCATCTTATGTGGTGCTGCGGAGCAATCTTGTATAGGAGAAATGTGCAGGCCGGGTAGGCAGGGTCGGTCAGGTAGGAGGAAAGTATTATGCGGCTGGAACAATCACGTTCGAGACGCGCACCGGGACGCCAGACTTACTTTTAAAGCGTGGGTGTTGCATAATCGACCGGACTCTGGACCAATACACGAACAGATGTGTGAAGCTCGTAAAATATTTAAGAGTCGCTTAAAATGGTGCCAAAAAAATCAGGAACAGATCAGGATGGATTTACTAGCTAAGCATAGGGCGTCTAATAACTTTAGTAAATTCTGGAAGTCAACTAGTAAACTAGATACCAAGCCTGGTCTGCCCGTAACCGTTGGCGGGGTAAGTGGTCCGGGAGATATAGCAAATATGTTCATGGAACATTTCAAGGTGCAGTCTCCTCTTGGTTCTCTTGGTTCTTAGTTTCTGTGATCGATTCTGGGTCTCACTATCAGGGAGAAGAACCACCTGTGAGTTTTTCACCAAAACAAGTGAGAACTCTAATAAAAAATATGAGTACAGGTAAATCTCCCGGGTATGATGGACTCAGTATCGAGCATTTTAAAAACGCGGGAATACACCTACCGAGAGTACTGTCACTGTTTTACACTATGTGCATGAGTCACTCATACTTACCAGCGGAACTCATAAAAACAATTGTTGTGCCGATAGTTAAAAACAGGACTGGAGATATATCTGATAAAGCCAACTATCGGCCAATCTCTCTTGCGACTACCGCTGCAAAAATTATGGATAGTATGATTGATTCATGCTTGAAAAAATACCTTTGCTTGCACGACGCGCAGTTTGGGTTCCAACCTGGGCTATCGACGGAGACAGCTATCGTTACCCTCAAAAACACTGTCCAGTACTACACAGATCGAAAAACGCCGGTGTATGCCTGTTTCCTTGATCTTTCTAGGGCTTTTGACCTTGTCTCATATGACGTACTCTGGAGAAAGCTGGGAGACAGGCATATACCGACGGATGTCCTGAAACTTTTGCAGTACTGGTATGCGAACCAAACGAATCACATTAAATGGGCTAAAACGCTGTCTATTTCGTACGGGTTGGAGTGCGGTGTGAGGCAGGGGGGGCTAACATCTCCACTGCTCTTCAACTTGTATGTTAATGACCTTATAGTGGAGCTCAGCAGCATGCGTGTAGGATGTCGGGTGGGTGGCGTCAGTATAAATAATATCAGCTACGCAGACGACATGGTGCTGCTGGGCCCCACTGCGGGATCTATTGCGGAAATGCTTAGGGTGTGTGAAAGATATGCGGCTGAGCATGGACTTGTGTACAACGTACGTAAAAGTGAATACATGGTCTTTAAGGTCGTCGGTAAATGCCTAGATTATACACCTAGTTTTACCCTAAATGGCTTGTACATAAAGAAAGTAAATAATTTTAAATATCTCGGGCACATAATTACCGACGATCTTAAGGACAATGTAGACATTGAGAGGGAGCGTAGGGCACTAGCGGTCAGAGGTAATATGTTGACGCACAGATTCGCTCGCTGTACGGACCAGGTCAAAATAACCCTATTTAAGGCTTATTGTCAGGGCCTGTACACGGGTGGTCTGTGGGTCGGCTACACCAAAAGATCTCTAGATGCCCTACGTGTTCAGTACAACAATATTTTTAGAATGCTGTTAGGACTGCCCCGCTACTGTAGTGCGTCTGAGATGTTTGCGCAGTACCAAACCGATGGGTTTCAAGCCCTCTTACGCAAAAAAACGGCATCTCTCGTGACCAGGTTGCGGGTCAGTAATAATAGCATTCTGAAAACTGTTGCGGAGAATTTTTACTCCCCTGTTTTGAGACATTTTGTATGGGTGATGAACAATTAAATACTTGCCTGTTCATCCCTCATGCAAGATGTACTCGACTTATTAATTATTTCATTTTATTATTATTTTTTATTTGTACTTGTAATTGATTTTTCATACTAACATTAGTTTTAAGCGTGTATATTTACTAACATCATGGATTTATGTTGTCCGAATGCAATAAATAAATTAAATTAAATTAAATTATATTTTTTATTGTTTTTTTTTTGGCGTCTAGCAATAGTGTTTTGCTTCTATAGGGAACGTTTTGTATAATATACCTATTATCAAATTCAATTCTCTAATGGAATGCTCTCCGTTAAGCCCGATTTACACTTCAACAAGTACAGTAGCGAGTTAAGAACTCAGACAGTTAAGTAATAAGTAGTAAGTTGTATGTAGCGTCCAAACGTAGGCGAGTGAGTAGTCATAAGTTGCCCAAGAAGAAGAAAAGAAAATAACACGTGTACGCAGCCGCAACCTACAAATTTATGGACTGTACTAGGGATGTGAAATAATAATCGATTATGGAAATAATCGAAAAAAAATCGATTTTTATCAAAAGAAAAATCGATTAATATAACAAAATCGATTATTTTCTTAAGAAAAATCGATTATTTATTAATCGATTTTTCATGCTAAATATATAATAGATTAATTCAAAATCGATTTTTTATGTACAATGTTACATCCCTAGTAGGGATGTGAAATAATAATCGATTATGGAAATAATCGATTAAAAATCGATTTTGATCAAAAGAAAAATCGATTGATATAACAAAATCGATTATTTTCTTAAGAAAAATCGATTATTTATTAATTGATTTTTCATGCTTAATATATAATCGATTAATTAAAAATCGATTTTTTATGTACAATGTTACATCCCTAGTAGGGATGTGAAATAATAATCGATTATGGAAATAATCAATTAAAAATCGATTTTTATCAAAAGAAATATCGATTAATATAACAAAATCGATTATTTTCTTAAGAAAATTCCATTAATTATTAATCGATTTTTCATGCGAAATATATAATCGATTAATTCAAAATCGATTTTTTATGTACAATGTCACATCCCTAGACTGTACTAAACTCTCCCGTCTACATGCCAGCCAGTTAAGTTGGAGGGGTGCGGGAGACGCGAGAGAGGGGGCTACTTCGCACTGGACTCGCCGAAAAATAGGATTGCGATCTATTTAACTCAACTTAATCAACAACTTACTACTTAACTCGCTTTTGCCGTTCAAACTACAATAACAACTTAACTCGCCGATGACGCAAGTTAACTCGCTACTGTACTTGTTGAAGTGTAAATCGGGCTTTATGGAGAACTAGCTTCTGCCCGCGACTTCGTTCGCGTGGGAAGGTTTTCCCGCGCAAATCCCGATCCCGTGGGAATTTCGGGATAATAAGTAGCCTATGTATTATTCCAGAATGTCAATTATCTACTGACCAAATTTCATTCAGATCCGTTCAGTAGTTTTTGCGTGAAAGAGTAACAAACATCCATCCATCCTCACAGACTTTCGCATTTATAATATTAGTAGGATTGAATTTGATAATAGGTATAAATCTAAGAGGATACATTTAAAACAGCAACTACCAAAAGTATACTAGAAATTGATTTAATCATACTTGTAATTTCATATTACGTAAAAACATAATATTCGAATTTAATTAATTATGTACGATATCACACTACAGAAATTAATTTTCCCCTTTACCTTTTATAAGTCTTTTGTAAAAGTAAAGTTCAGTGCAAATTAATGATAAACCTTCATCAAATTATTTTCGTTTATATAAGTAAATTAAACGTTATATTTCTTTAGGCTTCTTTGTCATTTCATTAGTGCGTCCTTCAAACCATATTTAATTTTTGCGCTGGTGAACATCGGAAAACAGCAAGGAAACTACGATTTTAAGATCATTTCGTCTTTGATATTTTAAAACTTGATTTATGAAAACTATAGCTTTGTTTTAGCCTGTATGTCAGTTTGGTTTAACGGCTAATCTGCTGAGCCGTTTGTGATAAAATTTGATATGTAGGTATCGTTTGAAGCCTGGCAAAAGACATAATCTACTAATTATTAACCACACCCGTGAAACTGCGGGCTGAACCTAGTACTATAAGATATTGGAATAGTTTAGGTTATTTTTCTATAAAATACAAGTCAAAGTCATTTATCCAAACTTAGTTGTAAATCAGCACTTTGAATTTGAAAATATAAAATAAATTTGCCTACTCGTCACCACTTTGTAATTTTTAGGTAGGAAGAAGTGGCAGTAAAAACTCCCCAGCAAAACATATTATCTCTGTTAAATTAAAAGAATTTATTTTTACACAATAATATCATTTTATCTGTTACGTACCTTGAAAATTACATTGAATGAAGTCAATGGTTCATTTACCAACAAAACATTATGCCAACATGAATAAATAAATTGACAAACTTAAACATGACAAGGCAATATTAATAGAGCCTTCAGAGAAAAATAGCGTGGTCGCTTACACGTACAACACACATACAATATGGCATTAGACGTATGGAAATAATTTAAGAATAAAAGCGCGGCATAAGATCCCAGGTGAATAAAAAAATAAACTTGTTAAGAATAACAGTCTATCCAGAGATGAAATTAAGAAATAAAAAACAGACGTCTCGCTTCACATTGAGGAAAAAACCAACCAAATAATAAATTGCTTCATCTCGTTAAACAGAGCCAACATTTGTAAGTCACTCTTGAGAAAATTATAATTTTACACAAAGTAAAGTGCGTACATTTTTCTGTGTAAAAACACAAACATACCTACACGTATTTGTCTTTGAGGCATAAGGCAACAAAATACGGATTTACCAAAATTACTGCGACATATCCATAAAACGTGAAGATAATCGCCCAGCGAGTAATAAAATCTAATACGTGGAAAAACTTACCTTAACTTACACTTATAAAGTTCATTTTGCTTTGGAGGGTAATAAAGGAGTTTAGGTAACATGGGTATCTGTCTTTTCTCATACGTTTGTGAGGGTTTGGTCGAGAAATATTAATATTTTCTCTTGTCTCTGGTATATTTCTTTGGCTCTTGAAACAGAGACAAAATTTCTCTTCCGGAACATAAATACTGGCCTTTGGGACAGTGCAGTTGCAGGAAGTTATATTATGTCTTAAAGAATACATGTTTATGGACGCTGGAAGGAAGTATTTTAAGAGGGTAGTTTGTAAATTTTAGTTTCATGTTACAAGTTTACAAAGACGGAAATGGTCCATCTGGTGGAAAGTATTGTTTAGATACACTTTGGAGAATTTTGACGATAATAAAGTAAATTTGGTCGGTTCCGAGAAAAAGAACAATTTGACATGTGCTTTAAATTTTTCAAAAATCACATAAACACCATATTCAAACAAGAGGAACAAGAATGATGCTGTATTGGCTAATCTTTTTAGTAGGTAGTAAAATATTAGGACAATTTTGAAAAGAATGGAATGCCCCTTATTATAAAGGTATACCAAATAAGATATAAAAATATAGATTGAAAAACATTATAAAAGGTTATACAGTGGGAGATCTCATCGCTTCACTCTCCGCCCGACGCTCGCCCGAGACGGTCGTACCGCTCTGCGCTCCCGATCGTTCTGTGTCTGTGTCATCGCTTCGTCGCGCTCGCCGTGACGTCATTCGTAGTCGCCGACTACAACTCCCGATCCGGAACCGCCTTTTTCAAGGCAGTGAAGGATATTTTGTTTCTATAACAGAGTGTTGTCAAAAACGTTTTGCCCCTTCAGGGAAAAACCACAGTTTCGTGGTCCTTGGTTGGAAACCTCACGGTGTCAACGAAACCAAGGGGGTGTTGACCCGACACACCCGCTGATCCCCTTCAGGGTGAAGCAGTTAATTGGAGTCGAGTGCTAGGTTTTGGCCTTGGGGGATCTCCTAGTCAAACCTAGTTACTGAGTTTCCCTTTCAGCTACTCACCTAGTGTCGGTTGGGTGTGTCTACCCCTTCGCACTAGACCCAATAGGGCCCGGTTCGCACAATAAGACTGGCGACCGGTTACAAGCTTAGGGCTCACCATTAGGTACTCACCTCCCAGTCTCTACCCGACTGGGAGGGTTACACATCCCCGGACCCATCCATCCGGGGAGTTAGGCCAGTTAGGCTTTAAATAGGCCCCCCGCGGGAGAGCAATCTCCAAAATTTCCCCGTTAAATTTTTGATCCATTCGCCAATCATCAATCCAACGTGAAATCGCTAATTCTCCCCCGGCTACCGAAGCCAACGTCGCTGATTTTAGTGACGCGCTTGACAGCCCATTATCTCCCCCGCTTGCCGATCAAGGCATCCCGGTTGGTCAATTCACAGAAGTATTTATTAACTCCGATCCCATTGTTCGTCAAACAACGAACGACTTCCAGGTAGATAACCCTTTATTGCCCCCGCCCGCCGACAAAATCGTGCCGATCTCCCGATTCCCGAAATCACCCATTGTTTCCGGCCCACCTACTAATCCTATTGTTCATAGAATAATGGACGCCGCGCAGGTGTGCGCTGCACCTGAATTCCATGAAATGGACACCACCGAACCTGTGTCCAATAACAACTCCGACAATGATTTGTCATCATGCCCCTCGTCCTCGGAAGACGACTTTCAAGTCGTCACCGGCGGCAAGAGAAAGAAAGGGAAAAATGCCTCCCAGGCCAGCAAGGCCAAAAAGACCACCGCGTTGCCCCCGTCCCCAACTCAAACGCCCGTACGACCCGCTAGCCTCGTCCCAACTACCTCTACTCGCGCGCAGGATAGTCGTCCCCCCAGCCCGATAGCCCAAACTTCCTCAGCCCAAAGGAAGCAACGCCCTCCGCCCCCCATTTACATCCAAGACAAGGGGAAATGGACTGATGTGTCCAAGATGTGTGTTGATCGAAAGATCAACTACACAAACGCCCGTGCCTGCCAAAATGGCATTAAAGTCACCGTCCCTACGTCGAACGACTATAGGGAACTATATCGCGCCCTCCGTGAAAGGAATATTTCCTTTCACACTTTCTCCTTCCCCGAGGACACGCCCACTCGTGTAGTTATTAAACGTGTCCCTAAAGAAATCCTAGTACAGGATATTAAAGACGACCTTGCCGATCAAGGTATACCAGTGATCGCCGTCCATCGCTTACATAAAGCGAGAGGTGGTGAATTGTACGACATGGTTCTTGTCATTTGTGAACCAACCGAAGGTCATCCACCCGATTTTCAAGATTAAGTCCATTTGCTCCCTATCCGGTATCTTAATTGAAAAGCCCTATAAAACCGCAACAGTGGGACAATGCCACCGTTGCCAACTGTATGGCCATGCGCAGAGCAACTGCTATGCGACTCCCAGATGCGTCAAGTGTCTGGGCGAGCACAGCACTGCGGACTGCCCTCGGCCCAAAGACCGAACCCTCTGTTTGGAACCACCCAGCTGCGTTCTCTGCGGCCAGACCGGTCACCCGGCAAACTACCGCGGCTGTCCCAAAGCCCCCAAACTCGCTCCTAAATTAGCGAAGCGCGCCAATGCCCGCCTACAAAGAGAGGCACCTTCCTCTCAAATTCCCCAACGTCTCGCTCCTCAGAGACCATCCCCGTGGACCAGGCTAAACGACGAAAAAGCCTTTCCCTCCTTGGCTCCTGCCAAACCTTTGCAGGCACTGATGGATATACCCATCGCAGCGCAGATCCTGCCTATAGCCGTGGCTCCAGAGGCCACAACCAATCCCAAACCCGCGCCTCAAACCACGGCTGCTCCTGCAGCCAAACAACCGCCCAAACCCTCACCCGTCGGGAACGGCGAGTCTTGCGCCCAGACTCTACTGCGCCACTATAAAATATTTATGACCCGCCAAGCCAGGTCTCTCCGCGATGCCCTTCTGGCTGCCGAACAGCAGAACAACGGCAAAATTACTACGGAAATGTACAGCCAAATATTCAGCACACACAGTGATGTCGTGCTAGGCCTCGACCAGATGGATGCGATGAACTGATCCAATGGATTCCCAACGCACAAACCACACTAGGCCTCGATCCCTTAAATTAAGTTTTTTCAACGCCAATGGCATTTTCAACCAACGCGCCGAAATAACTAAATTCCTCCGCGACCACCAATTAGACGTCCTCCTTATACAGGAGACCCTTTTGAAACCCCACCGCGCTGACCCCAAAATTGCGAATTACCGTCTAGTTCGCAATGACAGAACACGCTGCCACGGCGGCGGTACCCTTATTTATTATAGGAAGGAGTTATACTGCATCCCTCTCAGCCCACCCGCGCCTCTCTCTCACCTAGAGTACTCTGCCTGTCGACTAGGCATGACTGGTCATCCTCCGATAACCATCATCTCTGCCTACCATCCTCCACCATCGGTCGCGTCTCTTGCTTCAGACGATCCTATCGCGCTCACCAGCGATCTCACGACTCTCTTTGGCCTGAGTGACTCCGTCTTACTAGCGGGCGATCTCAACGCCAAACACCCCGCTTGGAACAGCAACACGACAAATGCCAGAGGCAGAATCGTGTATAACCTAGGCGCGACCCTAAACTATGACGTCATCGCTCCGATGACTCCCACCCACTACCCACACGACCCCAACCATAGGCCCAATGTCCTCGATGTGGCGCTCCTAAAGAATGTAAACCTCCATTTGCACTCCATAGAAGCGCTTCACGAGCTCAACTCGGATCACCGTCCCGTTATCCTACACCTAGGTTCCCGCTCAGGTAACCATGATCCTACCCAATCTCCTCCGACCCAATTGATCACCGACTGGAGGAAAGTAAGTGAAAAACTGAAATCCACCACGTCGCCTCACTTGGACACCATTCCTGACCACATAGTCTCAGTCGCTGACACGACGGCGGCGATCGACTCGCTTACAGATCACGTACAATCCGTCCTGAACGATTGTTCAAGGGAAGTTCCAGTAGCGGAAGACCACCGCTGGAAACTCCCGGACGATCTACGGAATCTGATAACCGAGAAGAACGCAGCCATCCGTGCGTACAGCGCTTTTCCCTGCGCCGCAAACAAAGCTCACATGCGCAACTTACAGCGTGCTGTAAGGAAACGCATTGCCGAGCAGCGTAATGCGAGCTGGGACAAGATGCTGAGCGAACTTGAGCCCACCCATCTTGCCTTCTGGCAGCTTCAGAGGAAGTTACGATCCACTGAAGAGGCCACAATGCCTCCTCTCATTCGTCCCGATAAGAGTGTCGCCTTCGATAACTCTGAAAAAGCAGAATGCCTAGCCGACAGCCTAGAGTCCCAGTGTTCTCCCAGCTCTCAAGCAGTAGACCAAGCCCACCTCGATATGGTGAACGCCGAAGTCGAACGTAGAACTTCCCTTCCGCCCGTCGAAGATCCCGATAATCCACTGGCCCCCATCACTCCTGATGAGGTCCAGGATATCATTAAAAGTCTCCAACCGCGAAAAGCCCCTGGCTCCGACGGCATCACCAATAGGGTTTTCAAACTTTTCCCCGCCCAGCTTATAGTGCTAATGACTGCCATCTTCAATGGCGCATTGAGCAATAATATGTTCCCCGCAACCTGGAAACAGGCCACCGTCATAGGTATTCCCAAACCAGGCAAGCCCAAGTCTGACCCGTCTAGCTAACGTCCCATTAGCTTACTCAACGTCCTCGGTAAAATCTATGAAAGGCTTATATATAAGCGGCTCAAAGATTTTGCCGAAGCAAAGAGTCTAATACCCAATGAGCAGTTCGGATTTAGAACCGAACACTCATGTATCCAACAAGTTCACCGCATAGTAGAACACGTCAGCGCCGGCTTCCAACGGGGCGCAATAACGGGAGCCTTATTCTTCGACATAGCGAAAGCGTTCGACAAAGTCTGGCACAATGGCTTAATCTATAAGCTATACCAACTCGGCGTGCCTGACCGTCTCGTGCTCATCCTACGGGACTTTTTATCGAATCGCACCTTTCGTTATCGAATTGAGGGGGAGCTTTCCTCCCCCCATCCCATTCGCGCAGGAGTTCCTCAAGGCTCCGTACTATCCCCCCTCGTTTTCACGCTATTCACTAGTGATATTCCCAAGCATAAAAATACCCAACTAGCCCTATTCGCCGACGATACGGCTATCTATTATACCGGTCTTAAACCCGATGCCATCGCTCGCACTCTCCAAACTTCCGCAAACACTCTGGCCAAGTGGTTCCGGAAATGGAGAATCGAAGTCAATCCAGACAAAAGCCAGGCAGTCCTCTTTTCTAAACCGCGGATAAACCCAGCCTCCCCCCGTCCGATTACCATGTACGGCAAGCCGATCCCTTGGGAAAAGCAAGCCAAATACTTAGGCGTGGTCCTCGATAGACACCTCTCCTTCACTGAGCACATAAAGCAGGCACGTTCACGCGCCGCTTTCGCTCTAGGTAGGCTCCACTTCATTCTTAGCTCTCGCAGCAAGTTATCACTCAGGTGCAAACTGCGTATTTTCACCGCGGTCATCCGTCCCATCATGACCTACGCCTGCGCTGTTTTCGCACACGCAAAGCCCTACCTCCTCCACAAGATGCAGACCCTCCAAAACCGATTCCTCCGTAGAGTCACGGGAGCCCCCTTTTATGTTCGAAATGAGCTTCTTCACGTAGACCTCAAGATGCCCACCATCCAGCAGTTCATGAAACGCGTCTCCAAGCGTTTCTTTGAAACTTCAATCCAACATAGGAATCCCCTTATCGTATCGGCCGCCCAATACGAACCCTCGCGTATCTCTAAGATTCGCCGACCAAGGCATACCCTAGTCACTCCCGATGACGCAATCACCCTGCTCCAAGAGAGCCGTAGGGAAACAAGTACAGTGGCACACAAACACAAAAACCGACCGTCCTTCCGTCCTCGCCGCCGAGGCCCGCCGCGACGTCCCCGTAATAGTCCACCCCGACCCTTGCCAGAGCCAGCGCGCGACGCTGAGCCAGTAGCTTTAAATTCCCTTATTAATAATAATAATGATATGATCCAGCTTGTCCCTAGCTGCCCTCCCCCTGCGACGCCCTAAGCCGAGGTCCGTACCCCATAGGGGGTGCCCTTAGCGTGTAGTCGCATAGTTTGTAAGTTTTTAATAAGCCCTGGCTGGAGGCTTTAATTAATTTATTAATTAAGGCAACCACAGGCAAGCCCGGTTAAGCAGCCGACAACCTCAGAGGTTGACCTGCGAGATGCCACACAAAAAAAAAAAAAAAAAAAAATACCTCATCGCTAAAAACGATATTTATAAAACAGCCTTCGGGTAGATTTAAAAGACACAAAAGTACAGAATAAATTTATTTAACAATTAGGCAACATAACAACAGATTAGGATTATAAATGAACTTGTATAGAGGAACTTAAATTTGTTTTAAAATGAGGTTTTGTACGACAGCTTCATGGTTCGTCGGCCACATCCGCATTAGTTTTGCCCAGGTAGGGCTGCTAGACACAAAAGTACTGCAGTAATATTTGTCTTTCTGAGAGATGTCTCCAGAAAAGTTACGTGAGCGTTTTATTTTATAGTCCTAGATTTTTTCACACAGCAATATCGGTTCTGTCGTTTGAATAAGTAATGTAGAGGTTTGATATTTAGCCGGAAAATTATAAGACACAATCGTCGAAATCAGGACGGGAAGATTACATGTTAATGTATTTTCATTATAATGTTTTCATTAAGAGCGATTACACCTTAATGTGTTTCAGACAAACTTTTTAAGACCTTATTTGTGCAAATTAAAGAACCTATTTTAAGAGTTTTGGTCCTACAGCCTGACACAGGTGCTCACCGGACACGGTTGCTTCGGGAGCTACTTGTGCCGGATTCGGCGAGACGAAACACCCTGATGACACCAATGCGAGGATCGCCCTGAGGATACGGTGGAACTTGCGGTGGAGGCTTGCCCCGCTGGGCAGAGCCTCGCCGTGTTCTTGTAGGGGCGATAAGCGGCGACCTCTCACTCCCGGCCCTGTATCAATCCATAGTCCGGAGTGAGATGGCATGGGAAGCAGTCACGTCCTTCTTCAAAGCAGTTATGCAAGCGAAGTAGGTGGCGGGACGCGCTAGGGAGAGGCGGGCCTCAAGGCCCTCCCAACCCTTGCGCCCCAGCCGCTGCAGGAGACGCTCCGGGCGTCGGGAGTCGCAGGGTGACTCCCGGCCACCGCAAGCGTGGGCTTGCGGGCCGTGAGCTATGGGTAACTCGCCACCAGACAGAAACCAGACATGTATAGACGACGCAAAAATGATCACAAAGATAATCAGCAAAATTGTCGGGGTCCACTAGGAAGCCGTTGCCTGCCAAGGCTGCGGAATTATTCAAAAGAGCAAACAAATGTAGCAAAGATGCATCAAGAACTCAGCAGAGGTTATTTTTTATTAATTTAAACATTAAAGTTTCGCATACCGTAATATAATAACGTCACGGTAGACGGTGTGTCTCAAAGTAGCTCTTAGTGAAGCAAACTTGGCATGGAGTTACACACTAGTTTGTTAACGTTCTCTGTTATAAGTTTTATGGGAAGTTCTCTTATTAATATCAAGTGAGAGAAACTCAAAAGACTTTGCCTATAGCTTTAATTTAAAGTTTTCGGGTCGTTAGCATCCAAGTGAAATGTAAAATTCATACATATGAATTTTCTTTTGAAAACGGGATATCTCTAAAACTATTTACTTTCAATACCCACATTTTTTTATTAAAAGGGTTTTATCATTACATTACCTACATGTTTTTACCATTACAGATTAAACCTTTAAAATTAAAAAAAACACTGCTAAACCTAACTATGTATATAAAAAATTAAAATAAAAATAAAGCTGAGGCGTCAAAGTACTTCTCCACATCGCTGTCGTCCGGAAACCAGTGTTGCTTATTTAGCGACTTTGTCGCCAGAAATGACGACTTTTGCTTAAGCCTTAGCGACAAGGAAAAAGATTTGACGACAAAAATCATCTAGCGACTTAGCTGACGACTTTTCAAACATATATGCCGAAAACTTTTTTATAAATGCTCACTGTTCGGGGAATCCCCATATTTTATTATGTTCCGTAGTTTTCGTACTTTTTCTACCTACGTACTTACGCAAGGCACTACTAGTTTGAGTGAAGTTCTAATCGGATTCTAAATAAACGCTGTACCTAGCCTGATTTTTAATTCGTTACCCATCATAGTAATTACAAAGTGTATGAACTGTTTTGTTGACTTGTGGTGAACAAAATTATGGATTTACCTCAGAAAAAGAAGCAGTACATTCAAAAATATCGAGAAACATGAGAGACCAAGCCCGAATTCAAGCGATGGCTGAAACCAGTCTTTGGATATTCGTCTAAGTCAATAATTTTGATGCTGACTGTACATAAGGCGTGTGTGTTCATGTGTTGATTTATTTTTTTATTATAAAGATTGCATTGCTTATGTAGTACGTTCTTCTTCACTTGCCTCCCCCCATCCCCTTTCCAGGCTGCTAATGGCCTCCAGTAACTGGAAAGTAAGTAAATCCGGGATCCGTCTCTAGTTGAATCAGTTTTAGCGACTTCTATCGACTTTAGATAATAAATCTAGGGAGAAGATTTTGCTGGAGTTGGCAACACTGCCGGAAACGTACCCAGAAGACTGGCAGCATTGCCACGTTGTATGGCAATGCTTATTCTATACCTACAAGGCTTTTTATGGTAAAATACAGGGTTATTGTTAAAAGACTAACAACCTCTGTCTACGCATCTTCACCATGAGCAAGCCCACTACTACTGGACGCAAAAGGAGAGGAGTGCGGGGTGTGCTGTGGTACCGAATTCAACCACGCGCGGCGCGGTCGTAGCATGAACGGATCGTCCGCCATCATACGCGCACACAAAACATTATCGCTACCTAAATTTGTAAAATCTAAGTCATTAATTATATGCTTTATTACTATCGAAGAAGATTTTCATTCATCTCCAAAACATATTTGGACCTTCATCGCCGGATGCAGCAGAAGACATCGTCGCGATCAGCATTAATCGGACGCACGAGGCCATCAGCGAAATCATCCACGGTACCAGCATAAAACGGTCAGGTCAATCATCATTCTTCATCATTACCCCTGTTCTTTATTCAGTGCTTCATTTGTGTTAATTTTGTGTGAAATCCTAGTGTTTTAATCCCGTTAAATAGTTAAAAACGCGTAAAGATTTTTTGCTTAGCCACTACCCTAAACTTCGTTTAAAAATAAAAAAATCATAGTAAATCTTTACAAATAAGTATTTTCCATTATCTTCCACAAATTCCAAAATGACTAAAACTCCGTCAAAGGAGGGTCGTAGTGGTAGTAGTGGTGAGGATATTAAAGATTTAAATAAAAAAAGAGGTGTTGTTCGCGGTAAATTACGACTATTTATGAAGTATGTAGACTCTGTAGAAAAAATACCTGTTACTCAAGCCATTAAAACAGAATTACAAACGCGTTTACAAAAGGCAGATTTATTGTTACAGCAGTTTTCAGAAATTCAGGATGAAATAGACTTAAAAATCCCTGATAGTCAAGTAGAAAAGGAATTATCTGAGAGGGAAACTTTTGAAACCGACTATTATGCTTATGTGACTAAAGCTATGTGTATTATTAACGTAGATAACGAGCAAAGTTCTTCTAAAGTTTCTAGTAAAGTTCAATTACCTACAATTTCACTTCCTTCCTTTGATGGCTCTTACGATCATTGGTTAGAGTACCGTGATACTTACCTATCACTCATCCATAGTTCTAAAGAAATAGATAATGTGCAAAAATTTCATTATTTACGGTCTTCTCTTACTGGCAGTGCATTATCGGTGATTAAGTCATTGGAATTCTCCTCTGATAATTATAATATAGCATGGGATTTAATGGAAAACAGATTCAATAATAACCGTTTACTTGTGCAAAACCATGTAAAGGCTTTGTTTTCTATTACGTCACTTAATAAGGAATCATCTAATCAAATCCGTAAACTTATAGATACCGTTCTCAAAAATCTACGTTCCCTAAAAAACCTCGGCGAACCGACTGAGTCTTGGGACACCTTAATTATTTACTTAATCACATCTAAACTTGATTCAGTTACAGAAAGAGAATGGGAGACTCATAAAAGTTCAATTATGAATAGTCATAACCAGTCAAATAAACGTTTATCTCTTGATTATTTGATTACTTTTCTTAAAAATAGGGCTGACGTACTAGAAACTATTCATTTGGCCCATAGTAAATCTGCCACGGATAACAACGCAAAGAAACCATCACATTCACAACAACCAAACAAATCACATAGTTACACATCAACACAAAATAAACAATCTAATAATAAAAATTCCAAACGTTCTCGTATTTGCACTATGTGTCAAGCTAACCATCCGCTTTATTCTTGCGATTCATTCTTAAAATTATCTGTTAACGATAAAGTTAAATTCATTAATGAAAAGAAGTTATGTTGTAATTGTTTACGCGCAAGTCATTCGGTAGATGAGTGCTGGTTCGGTCCTTGTAGGCAATGCAATAAAAAACACAACAATTTAATTCATGATAAATGTGACGATAATGTAAGTGCATCCACATCGTCAGCTGTTGGGCTTAATTCACAGGCATCGCCGCAGGATACAACTAGTGCTAACTCTTCAAACACTACCACATTACATACTGCATCTCACACAACACATCAAAGTACTACTCATTCATTATTAAAGACGGTACTGCTGTCTACTGCTTTAGTTGAGGTTGCAGATAAAAGCAATAATTTTCACACTACCCGCGCTTTATTAGATAACGGCAGTCAGCATTGCTTTATTACAGAATCTTTATGCAAACGACTAAATCTTAATTTAATACAGTCCACTGTGCAAGTCTCCGGGGTAGGTAACTCGGTGACTAATTCCACACAATCGTGCGAAATTCATTTGAGGTCTAAAACTACACAATATAGTACACGCTTTAAATGTTTCGTTTTAAATCAAATCACAGCTCAGTTGCCATCTTTAGGTACAAATTCACACATAAATATTCCTGAACATGTACAGTTAGCAGATCCCAAATTTTATTCGCCAGCAGGAATCGACATATTAATTGGGGCTGACAAGTTCTGGGAACTTTTAAATGACGGACTAATTCGACTAAGTAGAATACAAAGTTGGGATGGGTAATATCTGGTTCATTGTTAAATAATAAAACTTCATGCAATAATCGAGTTCATTGCAATTACTCACAATCATTAGATACTCAACTTAAAAAATTCTGGGAGTTAGAAGAAATAGTTCCGCAAAATAAATTAACTAAGGACGAGTCTTTATGTGAAAACTTGTTTGTGCAAACTACGTACCGCGATAACACTGGTCGTTTTTTTGTGCGCATTCCATTAGCCGAGTCTAGTGACACACTAGGAGATACGTATACACTCGCGCTAAATCGTTTTCACGCACTTGAACTTAAATTAGATAAATCTACACCTGAATATAAAAAATTATATTGCGATTTTATGAATGAGTATTTAAGTTTAGGACACATGCGTCGAGTCAATCATTATCCATCATTAAATTATTTCCTACCGCATCACGGTGTTCTAAGAGTTCATAGTAGTACTACCAAACTTAGGGTGGTTTTTGATGGAAGTGCAAAATCAACATCGGGCAAATCGCTTAACGACATTCAGTATACTGGCCCTAGTCTACACAATGACGTTTTCTCAATTTTATTACGCTTTCGACAGTATAGATTTGTTGCGTGCGCTGACGTCGAAAAAATGTATCGACAAATTTACATTCAACCGGATCAAAGAAACTTCCAATTAATTCTTTGGCGTGAAAATAAATCAGACGAACTCGGTGTGTACCAGCTTAATACTGTGACATACGGTACCGCGTCCGCTCCATACCTGAGTATTCGATGCATCAAACAGCTGGCATCTGAATGCGAGGATGACGTCATAAAGCAAGTTATAGACGAAGATCTGTTTGTCGATGACTTAATTACTGGTCATGATAATAAACAATGTTTATTAGACATTTGTACCAAAGTAAATGATGTTTTAAAATCTGGTTGCTTCCATTTACGTAAATGGTTGTTTAATTTGGAAACTTCTACAACAGATCAAACAAAAGAATTAGCTTTAGGCGAAAATTGTTTAACTAAAACTCTTGGTCTTGGTTGGTTGAATGATGTAGATTTATTGTATTTTACTACAAAGATTGATCAAACCTCCACTCATGTGACTAAGCGTGTTATTCTATCTGTTGTCTCACAGGTGTACGACCCATTAGGCTTGTTATCACCTTCAATTATAATTGCAAAAATACTTTTACAAAAACTATGGCTTTGTAAGTTAAGTTGGGACGATCCAGTACCTGACAATATTTTGTTTTTGTGGAAAAACTTTATCGACACCCTTCAACACCTACAAAACATAAAAATTCCTCGCCTTGTTAGACAAGTGAATACAAATCACACAGATTTACATATTTTCACGGATGCGTCGCAGGATGCGTATGGTGCATGTGCATACGTAAGTACATACAACGTTAATTCACCAGTCACTGTTAGGTTACTTTGTGCTAAGAGCAAAGTCGCACCAATTAAACCAGTTACAATACCGCGACTTGAACTGTGCGGAGCCTTAGTTGGTGCTAAGTTATATCAAAAAATAATTCAGTCATGGAGATTAACTTTTGACAATGTATATTTTTGGTCTGATTCCACGATCGTTATAAACTGGATTAAAATTTCACCTAATTTGTTAAAACCATTCGTCCAGAACAGAGTAGTGCAGATCAATGAGTTGACTGGTGAGTTACCGTGGTTACATGTTGCTGGTAAAACCAACCCGGCTGATCTTTTATCTCGCGGGCTCACGCTCGACGCGCTTCAAAATTCAGATATTTGGTGGCACGGGCCAGCATTTTTAACCGAAACTAACACTAATTTTAAACAAAATAATCACGATGAAATGATTAAATTACACGATTTACCAGAAATTAAATCAAATGTTAATTCTCTATTTACACAATCAACTTTTACTAGTATTTTTACCTTTGAACGTTTTTCAAATTTTAATCGCATGACACGTGCAGCGGCTTACTTGTTACGATTCATTCATAATGCACGAATCAAGGTCAAAACAGAACGTAGCACTGGCCCGTTTACGTCTAATGAATTAAATAAAGCAACTTTAGTTTTAGTACGTTTAGCACAACAAACGTCATTTCCAGTAATTTTTAATGCATTAATAAAAAACTTACCTGTTAAACCAATGAGAAATATAGCTAGTCTTGATGTGTTCCTAGATTCTGATTGCATTATTAGAGTGGGAGGCAGATTAAAAAATTCACATACCTTCTCCTATAGTAAAAAACATCCCATACTGTTGTGTTCCAAACATACTTTTACGCGACTTCTTTTCCAATTTGAACATAAACGTCTACTCCATGCTGGTCCACAACTGCTCTTGGCTACTATTAGAGAAAGTTGGTGGCCACTTAAGGGGCGTGATTTAGCCAAGCAGACAGTGCATAAGTGCATTACATGTACTCGCCAGAAAGGGAAGGCACTTTCAGTAAAAATGAGTGACTTGCCTCCTGAAAGATTAGAACCGGGGTATCCTTTCTTGTACTGCGGTGTAGATTATGCGGGACCTATGCTCATAGTGAATCGCAAAGGAAGGGGTTCAAAACTGGACAAATGTTATGTTTGCTTATTCATATGCTTTACTACTCGTGCGATACACTTAGAATTAGTTACCAGTCTAAGTTCTGAGGCATACTTATTAGCTTTAAAAAGGTTCTTATCCCGTCGTGGAAAACCCGTAAAAATATTTTCCGACAACGGAAAAACGTTTGTAGGTGCACTAAAGGAATTCTCTAAATTTTTAACCACTAATGAAAGTGATATTTTAAATTTTGCTGCAGGCGAAAATATTAAGTTTAGCTTTATTCCTCCCTACTCACCACATTTTGGAGGTTTGTGGGAGGCAGGGGTTAAATCCTTTAAACATCATCTCCGTCGTGTAGGAAACGTAAACCTCACTTATGAGGAATTTTCCACTTTATTGACACAAATAGAAGCCCTCCTAAACTCCAGGCCTATGTATCCCATGTCTTCAGACCCAAACGACCTACTCCCTCTTACACCAGCCCATTTCCTGATTGGCCGGCCGCTCGTTGCTCCTACCTACGAAGACCTCACAGCTGCAAACACTTCACGCTTGGTCCGCTACGAGCGCATCGAACAGATGAGGCAGAACTTCTGGAAGCGGTGGTCGCAGGAATACGTTTCGGAGCTGCAGACGAGGAGTAAATGGCAGTCCAACACCGACACAATAGCACCTGATACCTTAGTGCTCATTAAAGACGACAATCTGCCGCCCTTGAAATGGCGTCTCGGGCGAGTCATAAACACTTCACCTGGCAAGGATGGACTGGCACGTGTAGCAGACATTAAGACAGCTAACGGAGTGATACGAAGATCATACCCCAGATTATGTCCACTGCTAAAAGAGGAAGAACCCTAACTATCTTAATTGCTACCTGCTTCTGCTTCTCTTCGTTGGAGGCTGTTACTCCAAGGCGGGGGGCATGTCTACGCATCTTCACCATGAGCAAGCCCACTACTACTGGACGCAAAAGGAGAGGAGTGCGGGGTGTGCTGTGGTACCGAATTCAACCACGCGCGGCGCGGTCGTAGCATGAACGGATCGTCCGCCATCATACGCGCACACAAAACATTATCGCTACCTAAATTTGTAAAATCTAAGTCATTAATTATATGCTTTATTACTATCGAAGAAGATTTTCATTCATCTCCAAAACAACCTCTATGGACTATGTTAGTAACATTATAAACAACAACTTTTGTTCTATGACCCCCGTAACGACTGTCAAAGATTTACCTACAAATGACAGGACCAATGGCTAAACATGATTTGTGAGGCACGGAGGAATGTTGATATGTTACAATGGTCACCCATCTACGGAGCGACCTCAGCAAGCATTGCTTAACCTTGAAATCCTCGAATATTGAAAAATATTTACTATTATCTGAATGAATATGTAGGGGAGAGTTGCGATCATTGGACTAGCTCTTTCATTGGACCACCATAGTATTTCAAAAATTATCCAAGCTAGCAACGCCGTAACTAGTCGAAATGAGTCCGTGCCGGCTCAGTTGCATCCCCCTCTTACCTCAGTGACACTGCGGCACGTGGCGAGGAGTGACACGTGTGGTTGTGTTTGCGGCGGTCAAAATCTTATTATTTGACTCGGATCAATTTGATGTAAGTATCATTCTATACTTATTTGTTTGTGTGCACTGGTATGAAATATAAGTTAATTTAATTGTCATTCCATGAGTGTTATTAAATTTTGTCTAATCATGTCCATGTATATTTTAGATTTTCTTTTCTTAACGAGTACCTTGTTGCCATCAATGGACCTCAAGAGAGTTCCACCGTTGGACCGGTCCAATCATAGCAACTTTTTATTGTATTTTTTGTCATAATTATGGGAGTAGGCTACGAGTATTTCACTAATTATGGACAAAACTTTTAAAAAATCATTATAAATTTATAGTTTCAGAATGTTGCTGAATAAAAGAAAATACTTTACTTGGAATGAAACTAGCATGAACCTTGCTGTAGAATCAGTAAGAAAACAAAAAACTGGTTTAGATCTCATTAAATGTGCCTAATGTAAAATTTAATTAGTAACTAAGTAACCTATAACTATAGTTTGTGTACTTTTCGTAAGTGTATGAGTATTGCTTGTCTCTCCTCGTATGCCATAATTTAATAATATTGATAATTATAATAAGTTACCTTGATTGGACCTCTAGAACAAATTTCTCGAAGTCCATTGATGGCAACCTGGTGGTTCAATGAAGGTGCCCATGGTCCAAAGAAGGTAACAGCCCAAGATTTAGTTTTCTTCGTTTATACCAAAAAGTGTAAGCCCAAATTGTTTGTGCGTTTGATTATTATAAATAAAGGTCCTACGAAATAAAAATAATAAACTACTTTCATTTTATCACTTATATTTTTTGAGATATGCTGTCGTAAAGTTAAGGGGTCCATTCATAGCAACCTTCCCCTATAGTTTTCCACGTCCTTCTCATTACGTTAAAGCCTTAGGTACTACAATAGAATTTTCATTTAAAATTACTTTAAAGCCATAACATCATAGGCACGGCAACCCAAGATTACCTATAACTTCATATCTAAGATCCAATCCATACCTTTATGAAACTTAGAATAATAAGAGCAAAGAGCCCCATAAAATTATACGACAGGTTATCTCTTCAAAGTAATATTAACCTTACGGCTATTATTATAAGGTTGTGATCTTATATTCAGAGTAAGTGCTAATAATATGTTTTAGAATTAGGTGAAAATGCGTTCAATGTTATCAAGTTGAAACGTGCAATCTGATTGAAATTCACGTTTACATTATTAGAAAAGTTTTTATTCAGTCATTTGGTAATTTCAGTGAAGTTCGTCTCAATTGAAGGTTATTTTGGATCAACATACTGAAAACTTTATAACAGTTTTTTAATACTAAAAGTAGCTAGGTTTTGAAACCGTTTTATAAAGGAATTTAAATTGTAATACAAACGGTTTTGAAAGTATTTCTCGGTATTTGTCAATCAAAAGAAAACTTTTATTGTGTTTTCTGTATGGTGATGGATTAATCTTATTTGCCTAAGTGAACCAAGGTTGATAAGACTATAAGATACTAACTCAAGCCCGCGACATCGCTAGCGTCTCTAAGGTCTAATCTATCTGTGAAAAAAATAATTAACCAAAAAAATGTCAGCAGCGTGAGTAATGACTAATAACGAAAAAACTTTTCGGTTTATAGCTCTACCAAGCCGTAAATTGTTTGTGGAACCCAAGAAGCAGCAGTTAGCGCCTCAATATCCATTTTAATAAATACGTCCGCACATTGGCCTGAACCGTAGCAAACTGAACGACCTTCCAACGTGTGGACGCTATAGCCGGCTCTACACGTTGGCCAACACAGTGGCGAATGTAGTGGCCAGCATATTGGCCAAGAGTTCGTGATAGCGTCCACACGTTGGAAGGTCGTTCAGTTTGCTATGGTTCGGGCCAATGTGCGGACGTATTTATTAAAATGGATATTGAGGCGCTAACTTCTGCTACTTGGGTTCCACAAACAATTTACGGCTTGGTAGAGTTCTATAAACCAAAAAGTTTTTTCGTTATTATTAGTCAGTACTGACATTTTGTTTACACTAGTTGTTACCTACGCGTGACTATAAAAACTTTTTAACAAAAAATAAAAAGGTTTTGTATTTTCTTTTTTTGACACCGCCTTCCGAAATTAAAGTTATTTTTACCTTTGTAGTATTTTGATATGGAAGTCGGTTTTATTTTTTGTTAAAAAGTTTTTTTCACGCTTTTTAGTGGGTCGGTTTGTAATTTATCTAGTTACAAAAGCCAAAATGTCAACCACTTATCACCTTTTACAAAATATAGCTTTTCCCGATGCAGAGCCGTTAATTTTTGAGGAGTTCTCCTGGTACTTCACCATCAGCTCTACTTCACCATATGCATTGTGACGAACATAAAGTGCTTAACATCCATATTCAAGTAATCGAATCGCAATCCACGAAATACTTATTATTGAGTAGTTTCGGTGGTCATCTGTGGTCTTCATCATCAGTTCCACTTCCGTAAATGGTGCTTTTTCGAGAGCAACTGCACAAGATACTATAAGAAATACCCAAAACGCTATAGGTGTGCCTATAATATTTGAAGAGTTCCCTCGATTACTCCAGGATCCCATCATCAGATCCTGATTTCATAACAATAAAACCAACTAGAAAGTATACCATTTCAAATAAAAAGAGAATTTTATAAATCGGTCCAGCTGACTTCGAGTTATGAGGTAACATACATAAAAAAAAAGTTCAAGACGAACTGAGAACCTCCTTCTTTTTTTGAAGTCGGTTAATATTTTTAATCAGGTGCGTGCGATCGTTCTGGGAGCTCGTAGCATACTAAACGCGCGGCCAACGTGTGGACGCGGTAGCCAATACTCGGCCACAACCCTTTGATCTTTTGCAAAAAACCGACACCACACGGATCTCGCGCCAACTCGTCGGCCATCATTCCAACACAACCCAAGATGCACAAACACCCCCTCTACACGTTGGCCAATAGGCACTGGCCACTACATTCGCCACTGTGTTGGCCAACGTGTAGAGCCGGCTTATCACGAACTCTTGGCCAATATGCTGGCCACTACATTCGCCACTGTGTTGGCCAACGTGTAGAGCCGGCTTAATATATAAAATTCTCGTGTCACAATGTTAGTACCTTACTCCGCCGAAACAGCTTTACTGATTTTTACCAAATTTTGTATGCATATTCAGTAGGTCTGAGAATCGGCTACTATCTACTTTTTATCCCGGAATTCCCACGGGATCGGGATTTACGCGGGAAATCCTCCCACGCGAACGAAGTTGCGGGCAGGAGCTAGTAATAAATAAAAATCTTTTATTTTCAGGCTTCTAAGGCCCATAGTGTTAGTCAAACAATTTACTTAATAACTATGTTATTAAAAAGCAATTAGGCATACACAGACAATTATAAAGGACGTAACAAAACAAAAACAAAATAAATAACTCACAATCACAGGAAGGTTTATCAAGCCCCATGTCTAACATGTTGCTTGATAAACCTATCCATTGTAGGCCCTTCTAGTCTTTCCGCAAAAACTTTCAGAACGCTATTGTTGCTTCCTCTCACTGCTTATTATAGACGCGACTTTCTTGCGCATGATCGCATAATAATCATCCGTATGCGCATCCGCGAACATCCCAAACGCACTACAATAAGGAGGAAACCTCAACAGCGCCCTGAAAGCATTATTGTATTGAATTCGCAGGGTGTTGGCAGTTTTTGGGTATGGTTAGCCCACAGGCTGCTAGTGTAAAATGTTTTGGAAAATGCTTTAAAAAGGGTGATTTTAACCGAGTTATGCATTTATTAAATTATTAAAGATTTAGTGCAAGAAATATGCCCTTAAATTATAATCCATCAAGTAGACAAACCCATCCCTACTAGAATACAATACAAATGTTTGATTCACCAAAATATCAGTATGGATCTGGATAAAATTAGCACAGCAATAGCCAATAACTTCAAAGCGTCAATAGCCTAAGGTGTTCGACTTCTGATCAAGAGGTCGCAGGTTCGAACCCCACCCTTTACACTATTGCCATGAACCCACTCCGGACACCAGCATATTTACCTTAGCTGGATGGATTAACAAGATTGTTAGTAATGTGGGTTCTACCCACATGGCTAGTCCTCTTACTAAATATATACAGTATGTTAACATAGCATCCATACATGCTTAAATAATATTACCATTCGAAACCAAAATGTTTTTATTTTTTTTTTTATATTAAAATATTCACTAAAAATGTTAAATTGATACGTAAAAGAAACACTCTGTACACGCGTACGTGAAGGACGCCAGCGTCGCAATTTATTTATGAATGACGGGCCGCGTGTGCGGCGATCTAATTGATTATACTATTGCGGGTTAACGGGAACGCCCTCTGTTAGTTGACATACTGTATAAATATACAAAAATAGATCCAGGATAGGAATTTTATGCCAGGAAAATTCCAATGTAAAAAATTTCCACACGAACAAAGTCAAGGGCACCAGTTAGTGTTTAATTCTAATGGCTTTCCTTACCAAATCTAAATTAATATTATAAAGTTGAAGATATTGTTTGGTGGTTTATTTGTTTAGTTTTGGCGCTAATCTCAGGAAAATAGTTCAAAATATTTTTATTTTGGATAATCCATTTATCAAGGGAGGCTACAAGCTATATAAAATCACGCTGTGACCAATAGGAGCAGAACATCATTGACAAATTTTGCAAAAACAGAATAAATTACACTCAAATAAAAGGGCTTCCGTTGTGTGTGCTGCGTAAACGCTTAAAGTAAAAACTATGCACATGTCCACAACTGCAAGTTTCTTTTTTAAGGTTGATCGTAACCTTTTTATGGTAATCAAGTTTGTTCTAACATATTACATTATGCGAAGGTGTTTTATAGACATGATACTTATTCTTACCCTAATAAATAAGTTATTCATCACTGTTGGCGCGAAAGGCTAATTTAGTGGACTGTATTTGCGGTGCGGAGCTAAACGATTGACAAACGCTTGGCGTTAGGTAATTCGAGTTGCAGTGGGTGTGGGACAATGGAATACAACCCGAAATAAGTAGGGAAGGAAAGCACAAACCTTTTGCGGGAGCCACGTGCTCGCGTCGTCGCCGGTGCACCGGTTCACTTTTCCAGGTTCAGGGCAGTTGGGCTTCAAGCTATTGTCCTCACACGTTAAACACAAGCACAAACTATGGATTATAAGTCTTATTACATGCGAAAATGCGGTGATTCCAAAGTTATTAATATTTTTAAGCGGAGCGCGTCGATGCCATTGTCAACTTGATGCGGAGCGATTCGGAAGCAGTTTTTTCGACAAATGGCGGGCGAATCTTCTTACTCACTCGCGAGGTATGTGCGGGAAGGAGATGGATATAGGAAATAGCGGATGTCAATCATATTTTGAATGTTGGCGCAACCATTCCCCCCGGTTTGAAGGGTTACCTTCAAAAACTATAAGCGAAACTAATCAAAGAACTAAACTCTGGAGTAACATCTAACTTCTAACCTTATTCCTAAACTATAATATAAAGCGTTACCATAACTACTAAACTAATTTGAAGCCTGCTGCTGATTGGGCAGAGGACAGAGGCGAATAACCGGACGTAAAACTTTGCGTACTTAAATCACCGGTCAATTCTATGTGAACTGCACGAGTTGTCATACAAATAAATAGACAAACGTAAGCTTTTGTGGAGCGTACTCCGCGACCACGGGCAACAGTTACCCTAAACGGGCCGGCGAAGTCTGTACCGGTGTGAACGAAAGGTTTAGCGGATTGAACAACACGACAAGAGCGATGATCGGCCATTTCAGGCGCGATAAAACGCGGGCGAAGCTTAAAACAGGGCACACATTTGTGTACTCTAGCACGAATCAAATTGCGAGCGGAAAGTATCCAATACTTCTGTCTAAGGATAGACATCAACAAGTCTGGACCTGCGTGGCAATTCAACCTATGATGATAATCTACAATCAAATCTAAAATATGGTCCTTGCGGGGTAAAACTACTGGATGCTTTTGCTCAAATCCTAAATCGGAATTTCTCAAACGACCACCTACTCGAATAAGACCATTCTGCAAAAAAGGTTTCAAATGTTGAAAGGCGCGGCTACAAGGTTTGTTGGACTCCAAACTACTAATTTCGGATGCGAAATAAAATCTCTGCAATTCACGTAGCACGACTGACTCAGCTTTATCCAGATCAGCGGCGGTTATAACACCGCGCGTGGGTAACAGTTTTAGAAAACGACATACATACACCACACAACGCAAAAGTCTCGACCAAGACGAGACGCGATTAGATAACGATAAAATAATCGACTCTTCACGTGGAACCGAAACTACAAGCGAATGCTTCTTCTCCTCGGGTGGTTCTGAAACGGCAGCTGGATTAAAGGGCTTAACCGGCCATTCCTCGAGCACGCTATGAATCCAAGACGGAGCGCAGAACCACAGCGGATGATCTAAAATTTGCGAAGGGAGCAACCCACGGGAGAGACAATCGGCGGGATTATCTGTGCCAGCAACGTGAAAGAGATTTTGTGGTGGTAATTCGGACTGGATTTTGGCCACCCTATTGGCGACGAATGTGTCCCAGCGATGGGGCGAAGAATGTGCCCAACACAAAGCTACAGTAGAGTCAGAAAAAGCCATAATTCTATCAATAATAATGCGGTGCCTACAAGCATTGACAATCGAGCTGATTAATTGCACTAACAAAAGTATAGCGCACAGCTCCAGGCGCGCCAGAGAAACGACCTTGCGAGGGGAGACTTTGGATTTAGCGCTTATAAGACTAACCGAAACCTTGTCAGCATCCAAAACGTGAAAATAAACTACCCCCCCGTAAGCCTTTGCACTGGCGTCGGCGAAGCCTACAACAGTAACTATACTGTTCGACAATATACCAACATGGCGAGGAATTTTTATTTGATTGAGCAATGGAAGTTCCTTCCGGAAGCGAACCCACAATTTAACAATATTTTCGGGCGCGGGGTCGTCCCAATCACTATTGGAAAGCCAAAGTTCTTTTATAAGCAACTTGGCATATAAAACGACGGGAGCTACAAATCCCATAACGTCCCATATACGTGCTACACAAGACAGGATAATGCGCTTAGTACAAATTTGCGGAGTCGAACTAACTTTAAGACTGAACATGTCAGACGCGGGTGACCAACTTAAACCTAGAACCTTGTGCGTATCATCACCATCAAATTCCTTCACCGAAGATAATTGATGCGATAGTGGAATCGAATCTAGAGCGGTCTGCGAATTACTAGTCCACTTCACAAGATCAAACTGACCGGCCTTCATAAGACTTATTACTTGAGCGGCGGTCTCAACGGCATCCGCCTCGCTGGCTACACTATAAACAAAGTCATCCATGTATAGCCCAGTCTCAATAGTGTCTTTCGCTTTCGGGAATCTTTCACCCTCATCAGCGGCTAATTGCTTGATAGTGCGAAGCGCATGGAAAGGACTCGACTTAAGCCCAAAACAAACACGATTAAACTCGTAAACTCTCAAAGGTTCTTGAGGCGAAAATCTATACAAAAAACGTTGAAATTTGCGGTCGCATTCGCGAATACCAATAGAAAGAAACATTTGCCTTATGTCGGCGGAAAGCGCGACAGCAAACAAGCGGAAATTCACAATAATGTCAAATAAGTTACCTTGAAGGTTTTGACCACAATACAAAATATCATTGAGCGATACGGAAGTGCTAGTCTTAGCACTGCCGTCCAAAACCACGCGGAGCTTAGTAGTAAGCTTGTCTTCTCTAACAACTCCGTGGTGCGGGATGATGTAAGATGGATGATCAAGAGTCTCGTCAGTCTCGGCGGTGGATGCAGGTGAGATGTACCCTTTATCTAGGTATTCGGTAACCACCTCATCATAGGCTTGCTTCAACTTCGGAGATGCTTGCATCTTACGTTCTAAACAAGAAAAGCGTTTTTCCGCGGAAGCGTAGGAGTCACCGAGCGAAAAAATATCTCCCTTGAATGGAAGCGCGACAATATAACGACCATCATTATCACGGGTAGTCGTGCCACAATAAATCTCCTCAGCCACCTTATCATCAGGGCTTAGGATAGGCGGGACATTGACCTCTTCAATTTCCCAGAACCTGCGGATGGTAGACTCCAGCGGCGGCTCAACAGTGCAGCAATGTGACACAGTCGAGTAACTATCTAAATGTGCGGGTGCGGAACCAACAATAACAAAACCTAGAACTGTTTCTAGGGCGTGCGGTGCGGGAAACGACGAATGACCTTGAATCTTACGAGATAACTGAAGGTGCGGGAGAATCGATGCGCCGATCAACATATCGACGTCTCCAGGGACACCATAAGATTCATCTGCCAACGGTAGGTCTTTAAATTTGGTCAATAAAGACGTGTCAACCGGGACAGTAGGCAATTGTTCCGTAATTTTATCTACGACAAGCGAATCCATATCAAAACAAATATTAGAATTAAAACGCGATGCAAATTTAATTTTAATCGAACCATGAATGGTTGATTTTAAACCACCGAACCCCTTAACTACTGAGCGGGCTGGTCGGTTATTAATACTAAAACCAAGGCGTTGACAACAATTTTGAGTTAAAAAATTACTCTGCGAAGCGCAATCTAACAACGCTCGAACAAGACACGGATTACCAAAAGCATCATCAACAACAACGTGAGCGGTCGCGAGCACCACGGTAGTGCACGTATTGCTTGCGGCGGACATCGAACACAACGTGACGTCAGTCACGGCGGCCTGCGAGCGGGCAACGTCGCGCGTTGATTGCGGCTGCGGCTGCGAAGCGGACGCAGAGTTCGCACCGACTGACTGCGACGACGTGTCACCGCTTGGTAAACTAACTGTGCTCACATTGGATGCGGCATTATTACAACTTTTCTCCATGTGAAGTAAAGTGTGGTGCTTCGAAGAACACTTACGACAACTTTGACTACTATTACAAGACGTAACCCGATGCTTGTCACTAAGGCAGTTAAAGCACAAATTTTTTTCGCGAACAAACTTATAACGTTCATAGGGCGTAAATTTTAAGAAACCAGAACACTTGTACAATTGCGAATGTTGACTATTACACAAAGAACAACTCGATTGTACAGGAGCAGGTGCTGTATTCACATACGTATGTGTCGACTTTTGTGACTTCGAAGCCGCATCTGTTCGACGGTCGGACTTCTTCGTAACTTCATGGGTTGACGAAGTGCGTTGCAATATTTTAATATGATCGCGAACAAAACATTCTAAATCATTGAATTTTGGCAGTTTACTACTGCGATGGTCTATTTCAAATAAACGAACAGTTTCACTATCTAATTTCTTTAAACCCAAATATAAAAACAAAAAGTCGCAGAGGTCATCGACCTTCAGGTTCTTTACTGCGCGAACAGATGATGCAAAAATATCTAAAAACTTTTCTAAATTATGTTCATTACAAACTGTAATATTTTTCAACTCGAATAGCTGATCTAAATATGCGGTAGCAACTAATCTTTTGTCTTCATATTTCGACTTTAAAGTTTTTAAAATCAATGAATAATTTTCGGCACTAAAAGTAATGCCGGCACAAACAGTTTTAGCTTTACCAGTTAACTTTTCAACCAGATAGTGTAACCTTTCATGATCTGTCAAAGAGACGTTCCCATTTATAGTGTTTTCAAAACTATCTATAAATAGATTCCAATTGCGAATATCACCATTAAATTCAGGTATCTGAATGGGCGGTAATTTGGGTCGATCGCGAGTGTGATTTGCCTGGCTCTGATGGACAGACGGCTTCTCCAAGCTCCTCGCGACGCGTTTGATGCGACAGAATAAATCATCAAATGACGCCAAAGCCTGATAACTCACAGCGTATTCTGGATTTAATTCTAACTCTAAAACGTTAATATTATGAATTACGGATTCAAATTCCGTGCGCAAACTATCCAAGTTTTCTATAGAACATAAGAACGAATCTCTAATAGCTAGATCAAGTGTTTTAAGTGCATTATCACAAATAGATTGCACGCGAGAAAATATCATGTCTCTTTTAGCATATAAAAGTTTCAATTGAACTTTGATGTCCTTATGAGACATCGTGAATAATAATTATTTATTACAAACAATCAATGCGGTAAACAAGCAAATAAAGTTATTTTAACAAATAAGCGATGGAGAACAGCGACGCGGACAATATTAAATACCTAAAGTGGGTAGGTAGTTATAACGAACTGCGGGTGAAATAAAAGAACTGTAGGTAGTTTTTAAACAATCTTAATTTACCCACTAGGTTGTGTCTCTGTTTCTGATATACAAATAATTTTAGACTTCCGAATGAATAACTAATACGAGCGATCTATGGCTACGTAGGTATGTAGGTATTACGCACGTACGTAGGTAATAGATGAACAAACAACGAATTGGGTTAGGTATAAGACTGCGGTGCGGTGCGTTTATTCCTTATGGAATAAATACCAATGCGATAACTACAACAAATATGTACCTAATTCAAATAAGTACCTAACTATCCGGTGAGAGGGACCGAAGAAAATGTTGGCGCGAAAGGCTAATTTAGTGGACTGTATTTGCGGTGCGGAGCTAAACGATTGACAAACGCTTGGCGTTAGGTAATTCGAGTTGCAGTGGGTGTGGGACAATGGAATACAACCCGAAATAAGTAGGGAAGGAAAGCACAAACCTTTTGCGGGAGCCACGTGCTCGCGTCGTCGCCGGTGCACCGGTTCACTTTTCCAGGTTCAGGGCAGTTGGGCTTCAAGCTATTGTCCTCACACGTTAAACACAAGCACAAACTATGGATTATAAGTCTTATTACATGCGAAAATGCGGTGATTCCAAAGTTATTAATATTTTTAAGCGGAGCGCGTCGATGCCATTGTCAACTTGATGCGGAGCGATTCGGAAGCAGTTTTTTCGACAAATGGCGGGCGAATCTTCTTACTCACTCGCGAGGTATGTGCGGGAAGGAGATGGATATAGGAAATAGCGGATGTCAATCATATTTTGAATGTTGGCGCAACCAATCACAATTTTTCAATTATGAACATATTGGCCTTGCGATTATTTGAATTCAATTAATGTTACGATATATCATTGTTTTAAAATAACTCCACAACAAAACAATGGCTAAGTACCATGCATACATTTATAATTTGCAAGGCTGTTTGTCATGAGGAGGGTCCTGGTACTTCTGCAAGGTAACAAAGCTTTCAAAAACATGTAATGAAGTAATAATCTTAAGAAATAAATAATTACAAAAAGCGGTAACATCTTATTTGTTATAAATAATCTATATTAATCATAAATCTTATTTATTAATTTGTAATAAATAAATAAGCTTTATTGTGAAACTTAGGCTAGATTACATTTCAGCGGGGCGCTGCATTGAAGAATACTTATGTGTCCCCGCAGCTCCCAGTGCATGTGTACGAGGGAACACAGGGAACACACTTAGTCAGTAAGAGTCTGTCAGACCCCTTTGTCTGACCCGGGGCAAAGGATATCCATGAGGATGTCCACCTCAAAAAAAAAAGATATCATATCAGTGTAGTATTAGCACAGGCATAAATTGTATGTTAATGTAGATAATGGATTGAGTACTGATTCCCAGATAGGCTACAGAATAACCTGTGTTTAGGAAATACAGTCCCGGATCCCTGAATAGGAAAAAAATATATTTGCAATGAAGAATAAAATTAAATGCATGACTAGTAAATGTAATTGAACCATTCCTTAATTCTGTAAAAATTTAAACAAAAAAAATATTGAAAGAGTTAAAGTAGTATGTTTATGTAGTATGTGTTGTTCAAATAAAAGTACCATTGCTTTTTTGATAAAACCACAAAAGGTGCAAGTCAAAGTTATTTTTTGTACTATAAAACCACAGAACAGAAAATTAAGTAGAAGTACCCCTACACTCTCTCAAAACGAGAACCAGTGTCGCCGAACTCACACATTTGCAAATCAAAATATCTATTACAAACATAAAAAACAGTGTTATAATTGGCTACAAAGTTGAAACGCAACTTTAACAAATCATCTTCTTAATTCTGTCAAAAATATTGAGTCTTATTACAACGACCGAAAGTTGTTATTATTTGACATGACATAATCAATAAAGGCATTTATCGTTTAAAAAACATAAATCGAACAATTTATAACGAGTTCAGCTACTCAACGCTAGATGGCACTGTACCCAATTTATTCTATTCGGAACGCTAAGTACTTTGAAATAGATGTCATGTTTGCATGCACATGTAATGTCTTTTGCTACTCAGATAGAGATGTAGACAAATATCGATATTTTAATATCGATGTTACGTATTTTATTCGTGTGAGCAATGTAATAATTTATCGACATCATACAAATGGTCAGTAATGGAAAAAGGTGGATCATCTTCAAAAAAATAGAATCCATTTTAATATTAAAGAGGTAAAATTTGTATGTTTGTATGTAGGGGTAATCTCTGAAACTACTGAACCGACTTTCTAAGTTCTTTCCCTAATATGTAGCTGTATTATTTTTGAGTACTATAGATAGGCTATAAATCATATAACAAAGTATTAATTTCATGCGGGCGAAGGCGCTGGTACAAGCTAGTGTTCAATGAAATGTTAATAGATAGTATTGAAAATATTTATTGACCTTGAAATTATACATATTTGTTTAATAATTGCCGTTTTGATAGTTTTATGTTTAATTTTAATAGGTGATGAAAGCGTATATATACTAATATTATAAAGCGGAAAAGTTTGTTTGTTTGTTTGCTTGAACGCGCTAATCTTCGAAAGTACTGGGTGGATTTGGATGCAATTTGGTATGAAAGTAGCTTGAAGCTTGAGAAAGGTTATATACTACTTTTTACGCGACTGCAAAAAAGGAGAGTTGTGTTTTTACGTAATATGATTGGACGTAGGTGAGAGGTTGTGGTTATTGAAAGATGTAGTCGTCGTAGATCCTTTTACTTTAATTATTAATATTAGACACGGGCAGGACAGAGTAGGTAACAGTAGACAATAGCAGACAATATTTCTCGGCTCACGTTGGCGTCGCCATAGACAACTTGTATATCTTTTTAATACATAGATAGTTGCTACCTGACAGTAGGAAATTCCCCTAACTGATGATAGATTACATTATGTGATGTTATCTTTATTAACTACTAGCTGCTACCAGCGACTTCGCCCGCGTGAAAGTAGAAAATTATCCCAAGGGAACATAGTCTCAGGAAAAATCATATGTTCTATTCCAGGACATGGTCTACTCGTGTACCAAGTTTCATGGAAATACGTTTAGCCTTTCGAGCGTGAAGATGTAAAAAACACAAAATTTTGACTTATAATATTAGTGTGATTATTATTATTTTATACTTTATTGTACACCTCAATTTAACACAGGACAATTATTTATAAAAATGAGTGTACAATAAGCGGTGTGATTAGCGACCCGTATCTACTACAGACGGATGCAGGCTACCTGTGGTTAAAACGTCGACATTTCTGTGCAATCTCAGTTAAACATTTATGAATTATACACATAAACCGTCCGAAATCAATTTTCTGAATGATGGTGCCAGCTATGAAATGAAGAGTTAGAAATAAATAAAAATTATCGATACAGACCTACTTTACGAATGTGTCCCATCCCTAATTGAGTAGCGTCGAAGTTACTAGAATTTATACTATGTTCCTCCAGATAACGACCAAGTAGATTTAAACGTTGTGCTAATGAAAATAAGGTTGTTTATAGTTTGCATTGAAGTCATGATATGTGGTATTGTCATTAAAATCAAATATATTTAAAATTAACAAACTTTAATATTTATCGATGATACGATACGCCTCCACGAGATACATTTTATTTACTGCTTTCGTTTTTGTAGGTCCAAACCGCACAACAAGGTATAATTTCTAATATTTCGTGTATTTTAGAGACAACCAATCGCGACATGAATCTGACAGCGAATAAGCTAATGTCGCGCATCTGTGCTTAATGTTGACACGCGTGCGATATCTGAGCGGCACTTCCACTGTATTTTCTATTCTGTGTATAAAACAAAGTGTCACTGGTTGCATATTATATCTGTCTACACCTACACACAGATCTTAATAATTTTTTAACAAAATATAAAATCTATACAATATAATGAATATTTTGGTGTACAATTAACAAGGGTTTTGTGTAAATTGGCTGAAGTATGATGACAATAATTGTTGAAGATGTTGGATGGACTAGTACTAAGATCTGATGGTAATTTAAAGTTTTTAAGTACCTAATTGAAACTTATCTATGATAACATTGAAGCTACCATTGCATTTAGATCCAAAATTATATTCTATGATAATTATATAATTTCAAGATTGTGATAAGAATAACATACCTATGTTATATGTATACCTATATATTTATTTGGGATAGACAAACAGTTATACATTGTGTCATATTTAATACATAATATCACAGTAATTAGAATGTAAAATTCACACACTACATACTCCAGACAATGCTAAATTACTACATGCCAATGTTGTGTGTAGGTATATCAATAATATTTTTTTTTAATTAATGATAAGCTTGCTTGGACCACTAGCTTAACTTAAAATGCAATGAAATTATGTGTACTGAAAGGTGTTATTTATAACCAATTCACAAAATAAATATTTCATTTCAATACAGATCAGTTTCAGTTTAGAAGTTATTGTAATTTTAAATTAAATGTCGGAGGCGCTTGGACTCCAGCATAAGTTTAACATAAAGGCAATGCAAATACCGGTACATTACTAAAATTAGCATTTTATTATTATAATAAATTCTGATCGAAATCGAGCGTCATCACATAATACCGGAATTAGAAAGCCGGGCAGGGAGTCATAAGGGTTTCAATATTAATTAAGTTTTAAAACTCACCGAGAAATCTACTCAGACAATTTGCCGCGCATTTTCAGCTTTCCCCGAACGTCATCGTCTTTGTTCATTGCGTTGATGTCTATTATCTTCCTGCATATTTTATAGTTTACACAACGGTTCAGTGGAAATTGGAAAAGACATTAGGTAATTGATGCCATTTTCAAAAATATGGGAAACGCGGAAAACCGATCACAAGTTTCACCGTTTTCAAGCAAACCGAAAATATGAAAAAATATTTTCATCTGTCACTGTCAGTCAATGTCAAACGTTATGTCAGGAAGTTGAAACTGTTGAAAGGTGCAAACGAAATATCGATATTTTAAAACATATAATTATATCGTTTATAATCCGCGAGTTGACAGTATGTTTAAAATTTTAAAATAACTATTTAATTATGTAAATCTATTGATATGAAGCACAAAATAGTACAAATGAATAAAAGATTATTAATTATTTATTTTATTTTCCCTTGAGAAAAATGAGACTTTTTATCTGTGAGTCACGTGATTAGAAACACCAATCAGAAAACAAGACGTCATCGTTCAATATTTTGACAGCTGACTGGTTATCTTTAGTTGGTGCGTAGGACAAAATAAGAAATAATTAACTAACTGCTTGCACTGTCTGGACAGGTCCGCTCAAATTTGCGTGGTTATTTCCTCAAAAGAATACCAAAGACATGAACCTACATGCTTGTCATATACAAATACAAATTGTCTGGACTTTAAGAGACGTTGACGACAAACTCAGAGGGAGTTTGTTTCGGTGTTTCTTCTCAGAGTAGTCAGTTAGGAAATACCGGCCTCATCTAGCTAAACTAAATACGCAAAAAAACATGACGTGTAAAAGTGTTATTACTCTCTCTCTTCTGGTTCATTTGTCTTATCGTCCTGTAATAGTTGTTCGATAAGTTCCTTTTTTTGACTTTTTAAAAAAGTAGATAGATATATTCTTTATTGTACACCATAACAATAAAACAAATATGGACTTAACAACTAAAAAGGGTGATACAATGGGCGGTCTTATCGCTAAAAGCGATCTTTTACAGACAACCTTTGGATGGATTTGATACAGAAGTTCTAACCACTTCTTGCGAATACCGCTTTTTAAAGGGACATGAATAAATAGTTTCGTTGGCGTTTATAGTAGTATTCTCACAACAAGGTACTGCACAGCACTGATAATATTTTTTCACGTTCATAATAGAGTAAAATATCATAAAATACCCGAAGTACATTTATGTGCCAAATGCCAGGAAAGTTGTTTTTTGAACGATGACGTCATATGTAGTCACGTGACCACAATGCCACGATTTAGGCCATAGATTTTTAATAAATTAAAAAATTACTTATATTTTAATTGAAAGGTTAAGTGATGAATAAAATGTTATTTTACGAGTACATATGAAGCGCTTCGAAGCGTTTCAAACAATTTTTACAAAGTTGTCAACTCGCGGATTATCGATGTTGAAACCGAAAAATACAAGTGCATATTATATACATCGTTCTTGAACCGTTTTCCACCCCATCCGTGATCTACAATAACACAAATAAACAGTCCCTAGCCTCATGTCCCTAGCGAAGATTTTGTAAGTGGTTATTCTAAGAAGCTAAAGCTACAACCCTGAAGTCAAACCGCTTGAACTCGATAAAAGGCACCAAGTTGTCAAAACTGCTATGTATTTACTACGAAAAAGCACAATTATGTTTAATTAATAAATTTTTTTCTGTTATAAGTAAAAAAATATAATTTCATCAATTAATATTTATTTGATTTATATAAATATATTGATTTGATTAAATGGTGATAAAAACATCGATATGTCGTTCATAAACTCAACTCAAACTCAAATAATTAATGTCTCACGTTCAAACACATCGATATTTTTATGAAGTCATCATCGTGCGTAAAAATATCGATATTAGAGACTTAAGACTATCATCATTGCATCACTAACGACTAGCGTTCCATTCCACTGTGATCGACCTTGTATTATCTAAGTGATCACCTTAGAAAAAATATATGAATTAATCTTATTTATTTATTGCAGGAGAGTTTACGCGCATTTCATAATTGACTGATTTAGTTTTTAATTCAAATAAACTCACCGTTCTTTGGTTTCACGTATAACTTTGACTTCTAATGAGAAAATAATGATTCTTTAAAAGTCGTTTCTTTGATTATAAACTACACTTCTCATCAGAAAAATCGAAACATTTCCATTTTTATGGTTTCTGTCCTAATTTCACACAAGAGTTTTCATTCCATGAAAAAAATTATAAGATTGTATAGGTAACTGGCAGTTTGGCCATTACAGTGATAAGCGAAAATTCAAAATTAGAATTTCATTTGTTCATCCTCTAAGGACAAAGTCTAACTCTAAATGAAATGATTCACTCTTTTGAGATAAATGTGTGTTTAAGAGTTGGAGTACATTTCACATTTGAAAACTAAAAATTAGCGCTTATCTTAAAAATTTTTCTTCTTTGTTTGTTTACTGTCATTTTAAGACGTCTGAAAAAGTTTTTTTTTCTAAAATATATAGATATTTCGCCCGCAGAAGCCGCCCAAGTGGTGGCATTGCTGGATTCTGGACTTAGTCAGCGTACTGTGGCTGAAAAATTGCCTCTAAGCCTGTCGTCTGTTCATAGAGTCTACAAAAGCTATCGGAAGACTGGTTTGTTCACGTGCCATTCAGAATCTGGCAGAAATCGGGTCACTTCTTAGCGATATGATCGATTTATTGTAACAACTTCTTTACGAAATCGACACTTTTCAACTGCAGCAGCAGCTTCATGTTGTACGTAGGGTGGCTGTATATAACTCTAGAATTAGAAGAAGGTTGAAGGAATGTGGACTGGTACCGCACAAGCCAGCAAATAGGCCGAAATTAACTGCAGACCATCGGAGAGCGTGCCTTAACTTTGCACGTGAGCACCTAAATTGGTCATACCTCCAGTGGAACAAAGTCCTCTTTTCTGATGAGTGTAAAATTATGCTGTATGGTAACGACGGAAGGAACAAGGTCTACAAAAGAGATGGAGAACGCTTTGCACAATGCTGCATTGAAGAAAAGGTCAGCTATGGTGGCGGTTCGTGGATGGTTTGGGGAGGAATCAGCGCTGACTCGACGGTAAGATAGAGCTGGTTTTTGTGTCTGGGCCACGTTTGCCTGCACTAAACAGTCATCGATATATCGAACAGTGTCTTGAGCCTCACGTGATGCCCTATGCACATTTTATTGGAAACGGTTCCATATTCATGCATGATAATGCTAGGCGTACGAGATTATGTTACCGAAGTAACGTATCTTAGCTTTTTTTAAATTTACGTGTGTTGTTTTATCAATTTCTTTCATACTCCATACAGGGTAAAAATTACTTGACAAAATACGAAACCTATGAAAATTTAATTTGAATTTAGAACATTAACATTAGGATTTGCAAACCTCATATTATTCACTATTAAACGATATTTGACATAATTATATTCCTAAGTACACCATTTTTTCTGATAATCCTTACAAAACATAAACTTGCAAGGTGTTTCGATTTTTCTGATGAGAAGTGCAGTTGCTTTATTTTGATTTCATGAATTTGCTTGAAAGTCCACTTGCTATTTAAATGTACCATTTACTGCGTAATGAGGTTCCACTATACAAATGTCGGAAGTTCAAAGTCTACCAAAAAAAAAGTGACTGACAAACTGATGGATCATTACCATCTGCCTAACGTTTTCCCAACAAGTTATATTAGGTCACTACTCATTCTAAACAGATGCACCTTAGTCACCTGCCTTAATGCCTGATCCCTTAGTAGAAATCTCATCTCGACAATTTAATAAAGAACTGCGTAAAACAATACCTACTCCTTGGGAACACTGGTGTCGGATTCTAACTTCGGACTACCTAAAACGACTACTAACAATGTAAGAATGAGACGGAAGAATTTCGAAATGAACGTGATCTTTATCATTTAAGTACGACTTGCTCTCACCACACATCCATAGACGGAGCTCGTTAAGCATTGCATAAACTTAAAGACCTACCCGTCTGGCTATTATTAGCCAAGAGCTCCTCATAATACCTAACTATTATAGATGTCGGTAGGTAACTAAGTGATTTCCTCAAGGGAACAATAACCAATAAGTCATCAACACTTTATGCTGTCTAGGACTTAAATGAACTTTATACCAAAATAAAACTAACGTTAATAAGAGCTATATTTTGTCATTCATAAACAGTCAAGGTTCTTTTCATATGACACGCCACAAACATTTCAAAATCCACCCATAATCATAAATCCTATAATACAAACCAGACACATTGCCACCCGACTGGCGGAGCAATTTCATAAAATTTAAACAATAAAAAGTTACTCTCGCAAATTATACTATGACTTTCACTTTATACTAAAATATGGAGCATAAATTACTATCTTGTTTAGTTTTAATATTTAGTAATGTTCATTAGACGGACACTTTAACTACCTTCGTCTGGTGCTTGCTAACGAGACTGTTTAATTGTTTTCATACTTTTATGTTTTTTTAGATCTGAGTCAAATAAACGATAGTTTCACCTGTTGATACTTTCAAATTTAAAAGCCTATTAGGTAATTGTGACAATTATAGGATACCTTGCGGACATACGTGACCTAATTATTACTGGTATTACAGGTGGAGAAGTAAGTTCTCCACCTGTGTGAAGCACCGGTACAGCCTCTATTTCGTAACCAAAATAAATATCATTTATAATGATAAACTATACTACTATAGCATATAGACTTTGTTGCATGCTTGGTACATGAAATAAGACTAGCTCTTCACGGACAATTCCAAGAATTCCTATTAATTTTGAAGTTAATTTATTCTGTACTTGTAGTATGACTGTACTAGTATAATGTACTATACAAGGTGCCAGATAAACGGGAAATAAAGTACATTGACCTTTTTCTAATATCTGTGCGTAGATACCCGAAAAACAAGCAATTAACTGTTTTTCATTACTATAAAATGCAATGGGTCGCGATAGATGTGGGTTCAAGACAGATTTGTCTTTATTTCCGTTTTTGAAATAAATTAGTCAACAAAAATGTAGGAGGGTCAATGACTTTTATTCCAAGTTTATGTGGCGTTTGGTATAGTTATCATATAAACACAAACAAGCTATGCGCTATGTCCTTGCGTCGGCGCCAAATTTCTGTACGTCGTAATAGTGTCATTCACACAAATCTGAAATAACATTGACTTGGCAAAGTCCGGTCGTTTCCGTACCACGCTACAACGTTTAGTCGTATGGTTAAGCCTTTTAATATTTTAAATTGGAGTACTTGTTTTGTTACAATGTAGTTGCAAATATTTGCGTTGTATGAACTGCAAGACAAACGGCGATGCGCCGTCGTTACACGGTGGACATCCCACATGGGTGGGATGTCCACCGAAAACGTTTTGGGAATACTTTCATTGTGCGTATGGCTAAGGAGTGGAATTCTCTGCTGGAGTCTGTGTTACCTGATCGCTATAACCTGGGAGTCTTTAAGTCAAGAGTGAATAGGTAACTTCTAGGCAAGCGTGCTCCATCTTCGACCACATCATCGCTTACCATCAGGTGAGATGGTGGTCAAACGCGAGCCTATTCTGAATAAAAAGAATATATCTTGGGTTTTGATTTGGTGAAATGGTTTGTTTATTTGACACGATCTATCGCGGATATATTTATTAGATGCCTCAATAAACTGAAATAAGAATTCAGTTTATAATTCAGCTAGGAAGGTTAAGAAACACTTGCCAAGGACGATACGCGAAAGGTTGACCATCAAAACATATCGAAATTCTTCCGTGTCTCATAAAGCTTGTCAAGCTGTGTTATTCTGTAATACCTCATTCTAAACTTTGAATCTGAATCCGCTGTGAGTTTATTAATTGGCATTCTAAAAACTCGTTTGTTAATTCGAATTTACACTAGCGCAACCCTTGCAAGCGTGTCAGCGAGTTGAACTAAAGATTTTGACAGATAAAGTATGAGGAGATGACGTGAGAAGTGGCATTCGGTAAGGTAATTCCTCTGTCACTTCGACGCTGTTTACAGAATGCAAAATCAAGGTCACTTTGAACCATAAGCGAAGTGACAGTGAATAGCTATGTGAGATGCGAGTTGTTGTTCGAATTTTACAGAATCGACATACAGTTGTTATTCGTATACCTTTGATAGACATTACGGGAAATCAGAAGCCAGAAAATCTGACTGTCTAGATTGTACAGGTTTGGTAGGTCGTTGATTCATGTAAATTGCTGGAATTCAGCTGCATCTGGCTTGACTTTCCAGTTAAGCCTGACACCAATTATTTTACCTATCGATACTAGAAATAAGCATGACCGTAATAATACCTGATAATAATGTTACGCCAGTCGCTTAGTGAAGTACGTCGAGAAACTTCGACATAAATCTAGAATGTTCAAGACACTAACGCCATCTAGCGGCGAGTAGCAGTACTGTGTATCTTGAGTAGCTTCCTGGAAAATTCTGGGCAGTATAAACAGTGAGTCGATTTTATAAGAATGTTCTAGAACTCATAGACCGGGGTATAAATAGCTTGCAGAGGAACGCAGCAGTCTTGGGTGGTCGTCACTCTCCGCCCGACGTTCGCCCGAGACGGTCGCGCCGCTCTGTGCTCCCGATCGTTTCATGTCTGTGTCGCTCCATCGCGCTCGCCGTGACGTCATTCGTAGTCGCCGACTACAACTCCCGATCCGGAACCGCCTTTTTCAAGGCAGCGAAGGATATTCTGTTTCTATAACAGAGTATCGTCAAAAACAATTTGGTTTGGCCCCTTCAGGGAAAAACCACAGTTTCGTGGTCCTTGGTTGGAAACCTCACGGTATCAACGAAACCAAGGGGGTGTTGACCCGACACACCCGCTGATCCCCTTCAGGGTGAAGCAGTTAATTGGAGTCGAGTGCTAGGTTTTGGCCTTGGGGGATCTCCTAGTCAAACCTAGTTACTGAGTTTCCTTTTCAGCTACACACCTAGTGTCGGTTGGGTGTATCTACCCCTTCGCACTAGACCCAATAGGGCCCGGTTCGCACAATAAGACTGGCGACCGGTTACAAGCTTAGGGCTCACCATTAGGTACTCACCTCCCAGTCTCTACCCGACTGGGAGGGTTACACATCCCCGGACCCATCCATCCGGGGAGTTAGGCTAGTTAGGCTTTAAATAGGCCCCCCGCGGGAGAGAAATCTCCAAAATTTTCCCATTAAATTTTTAATCCATTCGCCAATCATGGCGAACTCCAATATTTTGGAGATATTATTAGAAATCCTTAGGGAAAACCCTGCTATTTCTGCCAAATATGGCGGAAAAATTCAGCGTGAAATCGCTAATTGTCCCCCGGCTACCGAAGCCAACGTCGCTGATTTTAGTGACGCGCTTGACAGCCCATTATCTCCCCCGCTTGCCGATCAAGGCATCCCGGTTGGTCAATTCACGGAAGTATTTGTTAACTCCGATCCCATTGTTCATCAAACAACGAACGACTTCCAGGTAGATAGCCCTCTATTGCCCCCGCCCGCCGACAAAGTCGTGCCGATCGCCCGATTCCCGAAATCAACCATTGTTTCCGGCCCACCTACTAATCCCATTGTTCATAGAACAATGGACGCCGCGCAGGTGTGCGCTACACCTGAATTCCGTGAAATGGACACCACCGAACCTGTGTCCAAAAACAAATCCGACAATGATTTGTCATCATGCCCCTCGTCCTCGGAAGACGACTTTCAAGTCGTCACCGGCGGCAAGAGGAAGAAAGGGAAAACCTCCCAGGCCAGCAAGGCCAAAAAGACCACCGCGTTGTCCCCGTCCCCAACTCAAACGCCCGTACGACCCGCTAGCCCCATCCCAACTACCTCTACTCGCGCGCAGGATAGTCGTCCCCCCAGCCCGATAGCCCAAACTTACTCAGCCCAAAGGAAGCAACGCCCTCCGCCCCCCATTTACATCCAAGACAAGGGGAAATGGACTGATGTGTCCAAGATGTGTGTTGATCGAAAGATCAACTACACAAACGCCCGTGCCTGCCAAAATAGCATTAAAGTCACCGTCCCTGCGTCGAACGACTATAGGGAACTATATCGCGCCCTCCGTGAAAGGAATATTTCCTTTCACACTTTCTCCTTCCCCGAGGACACGCCCACTCGTGTAGTTATTAAACGTGTCCCTAAAGAAATCCTAGTACAGGATATTAAAGACGACCTTGCCGATCAAGGTATACCAGTGATCGCCGTCCATCGCTTACATAAAGCAAGAGGTGAATTGTACGACATGGTTCTTGTCATTTGTGAACCAACCGAAGGTCATCACCCGATTTTCAAAATTAAGTCCATTTGCTCCCTATCCGGTATCTCAATTGAAAAGCCCTATAAAACCGCAACAGTGGGACAATGCCACCGTTGCCAACTGTATGGCCATGCGCAGAGCAACTGCTATGCGACTCCCAGATGCGTCAAGTGTTTGGGCGAGCACAGCACTGCGGACTGCCCTCGGCCCAAAGACCGAACCCTCTGTTCGGAACCACCCAGCTGCGTTCTCTGCGGCCAGACCGGTCACCCGGCAAACTACCGCGGCTGTCCCAAAGCCCCCAAACTCGCTCCTAAATTAGCGAAGCGCGCCAACGCCCGCCAACAAAGAGAGGCACCTTCCTCTCAAATTCCCCAACGTCTCGCTCCTCAGAGACCATCCCCGTGGAACAGGCTAAACCACGAACAAGCCTTTCCCTCCTTGGCCCCTGCCAAACATTTGCAGGCACTGATGGATATACCCATTGCAGCGCAGATCCTGCCTATAGCCGTGGCTCCAGAGGCCACAACCAGTCCCAAACTCGCGCCTCAAACCACTGCTGCTCCTGCAGCCAAACAATCGCCCAAACCCTCACCCGTCGGGAACGGCGAGTCTTGCGCCCAGACTCTACTGCGCCACTATAAAATATTTATGACCCGCCAAGCCAGGTCTCTCCGCGATGCCCTTCTGGCTGCCGAGCAGCAGAATAACGGCAATATTACGACGGAAATGTACAGCCAAACATTCAGCACACACAGTGATGTCGTGCTAGGCCTCGACCAGATGGATGCGATGGACTGATCCAATGGATTCCCAACGCACAAACCACACTAGGCCTCGATCCCTCAAATTAGGTTTTTTCAACGCCAATGGCATTTTCAACCAACGCGCCGAAATAACTAAATTCCTCCGCGACCACCAATTAGACGTCCTCCTTATACAGGAGACCCTTTTGAAACCCCACCGCGCTGACCCCAAAATTGCGAATTACCGTCTAGTTCGCAATGACAGAACACGCTGCCACGGCGGCGGTACCCTTATTTATTACAGGAAGGAGTTATACTGCATCCCTCTGACCCCACCCGCGCCTCTCTCTCACCTAGAGTACTCTGCCTGTCGACTAGGCATGACTGGTCATCCTCCGATAACCATCATCTCTGCCTACCATCCCCCACCATCGGTCGCGTCTCTTGCTTCAGACGATCCTATCGCGCTCACCAGCGATCTCACGACTCTCTTTGGCCTGAGTGACTCCATCTTACTAGCGGGCGATCTCAACGCCAAACACCCCGCTTGGAACAGCAACACGACAAATGCCAGAGGCAGAATCGTGTATAACCTAGGCGCGACCCTAAACTATGACGTCATCGCTCCGATGACTCCCACCCACTACCCACACGACACCAACCATAGGCCCGATGTCCTCGATGTGGCGCTCCTAAAGAATGTAAACCTCCATTTACACTCCATAGAAGCGCTTCACGAGCTCAACTCGGATCACCGTCCCGTTATCCTACACCTAGGTTCCCGCTCAGGTAACCATGATCCTACCCAACCTCCTCCGACCCAATTGATCACCGACTGGAGGAAAGTAAGTGAAAAACTGAAATCCACCACGTCGCCTCACTTGGACACCATTCCTGACCACATAGTCTCAGTCGCTGACACGACGGCGGCGATCGACTCGCTTACAGATCACGTACAATCCGTCCTGAACGATTGTTCAAGGGAAGTTCCAGTAGCGGAAGACCACCGCTGGAAACTCCCGGACGATGTACGGAATCTGATAACCGAGAAGAACGCAGCCATCCGTGCGTACAGCGCTTTTCCCTGCGCCGCAAACAAAGCTCACATGCGCAACTTACAGCGTGCTGTAAGGAAACGCATTGCCGAGCAGCGTAATGCGAGCTGGGACAAGATGCTGAGCGAACTTGAGCTCACCCATCTTGCCTTCTGGCAGCTTCAGAGGAAGTTACGATCCACTGAAGAGGCCACAATGCCTCCTCTCATTCGTCCCGATAAGAGTGTCGCCTTCGATAACTCTGAAAAAGCAGAATGCCTAGCCGACAGCCTAGAGTCCCAGTGTTCTCCCAGCTCTCAAGCAGTAGACCAAGCCCACCTCGATATGGTGAACGCCGAAGTCGAACGTAGAACTTCCCTTCCGCCCGTCGAAGATCCCGATAATCCACTGGCCCCCATCACTCCTGATGAGGTCCAGGATATCATTAAAAGTCTCCAACCGCGAAAAGCCCCTGGCTCCGACGGCATCACCAATAGGGTTTTCAAACTTTTCCCCGCCCAGCTTATAGTGCTAATGACTGCCATCTTCAATGGCGCATTGAGCAATAATATGTTCCCCGCAACCTGGAAACAGGCCACCGTCATAGGTATTCCCAAACCAGGCAAGTCCAAGTCTGACCCGTCTAGCTACCGTCCCATTAGCTTACTCAACGTCCTCGGTAAAATCTATGAAAGGCTTATATATAAGCGGCTCAAAGATTTTGCCGAAGCAAAGAGTCTAATACCCAATGAGCAGTTTGGATTTAGAACCGAACACTCCTGTATCCAACAAGTCCACCGCATCATAGAACACATCAGCGCCGGCTTCCAACGGGGCGCAATAACGGGAGCCTTATTCTTCGACATAGCGAAAGCGTTCGACAAAGTCTGGCACAATGGCTTAATCTATAAGCTATACCAACTCGGCGTGCCTGACCGTCTCGTGCTCATCTTACGGGACTTTTTATCGAATCGCACCTTTCGTTACCGAATTGAGGGGGAGCTTTCCTCCCCCCATCCCATTCGCGCAGGAGTTCCTCAAGGCTCCGTACTATCCCCCCTCGTTTTCACGCTATTCACTAGCGATATCCCCAAGCATAAAAGTACTCAGCTAGCCCTATTTGCCGACGACACGGCTATCTATTATACCGGTTTTAAACCCGATGCCATCGCTCGCACTCTCCAAACTTCCGCAAACACTCTGGCCAAGTGGTTCCGGAAATGGAGAATCGAAGTCAATCCAGACAAAAGCCAGGTAGTCCTCTTTTCTAAACCGCGGATAAACCCACCCTCCCCCCGTCCGATTACCATGTACGGCAAGCCGATCCCTTGGGAAAAGCAAGCCAAATACTTAGGCGTGGTCCTCGATAAACACCTTTCCTTCGCTGAGCACATAAAGCAGGCACGTTCGCGCGCCGCTTTCGCTCTAGGTAGGCTCCACTTCATTCTTAGCTCCCGCAGCAAGTTATCACTCAGGTGCAAGCTGCGTATTTTCACCGCGGTCATCCGTCCCATCATGACCTACGCCTGCGTTGTTTTCGCACACGCAAAGCCCTACCTCCTTCACAAGATGCAGACCCTTCAAAACCGATTCCTCCGTAGAGTCACGGGAGCCCCCTTTTATGTTCGAAATGAGCTTCTTCACGTAGACCTCAAGATGCCCACCATACAGCAGTTCATGAAACGTGTCTCCAAGCGTTTCTTTGATACTGCAATCCAACATAGGAATCCCCTTATCGTATCGGCCGCCCAATACGAACCCTCGCGTATCTCTAAGATTCGCCGACCAAGGCATACCCCAGTCACTCCCGATGACGCAATCACCCTGCTCCAAGAGAGCCGTAGGGAAACAAGTACAGTGGCACACAAACACAAAAACCGACCGTCCTTCCATCCTCGCCGCCGAGGCCCGCCGCGACTTCCCCGTAATAGTCCGCCCCGACCCTTGCCAGAGCCAGCCCGCGACGCTGAGCCAATAGCATTAAATTCCCTTATTAATAATAATGATATGATCCAGCCTGTCCCTAGCTGCCCTCCCCTGCGACGCCCTAAGCCGAGGTACGTACCCCACAGGGGGTGCCCTTAGCGTGTAGTCGCCTAGTTTGTAAGTTTTTTAATAAGCCCTGGCTGGAGGCTTTAATTAATTAATTAATTAAGGCAACCACAGGCAAGTCCGGTTAAGCAGCCGACAACCTCAGAGGTTGACCTGCGAGATGCCACTCACAAAAAAAAAAAAAACGCAGCAGTCTTATTACGAGGCGAATACGCGATATACTCGAGCTTTACAAGTGAATTTCAGGGCGATTTAAGTGTTAAGTGACAAGTGTTGTGGTACAAATAATTGTGTACTTGTGTCTGGAGTGGGTTCACGGCTATAGTGTAACGGGTGGCCACTTATCTCACATGTCCAACACCTTAGACATTAAGCTATTGGAACTTAGAACTGCTGCTTTAATTTAAAAGTTTCTAGTTGCTTTATCCCAAAAATATATCATACTAGGGAATGGGTAGACTAGACAAGTCAAAAGATCAGGTGTGACTAGGGGGCGGTGCATTTTATAAAAGTAATGTGAAGATTTTGTTGTCCACCATTCAATAACTGGGTAATATGTTTTCGAGGAGTGTGCGATGGAATTACACAATCTAATTCCTCCAAGCCCGTTCCATCATCGGACTACAAGATAAACGGCGATGCGCCATCGGTACATGGTGGACATCCCACCCATACGCACAAAACGTTTTGGGAATTCCTTCATTGTGCGTACGGCTAAGGAGTGGAATTCCCTGCCGAAGTCTGTGTTTCCCGATAGCTATAAACTAGGAGTCTGTAAGTCAAGAGTGAATAGTTACTTTTAGGTAAGCGTGCTCTATCTTTGACCACATCATCACTTACCATCAGGTGAGATGGTGGTCAAACGCGAGACTATTATCAATAAAATAAAATAAATGTACCTCCCACAATTGACTTTTATAGAACATCAAAGCATTAAGACTGTCATTGTACCTTTGAGTTCAAGTTTCAATACATAATACCCTTTCGCAAAACCGTAGTCAGATTGACTGGCTTCTGAGTGGCTATTTTTGTACCAACTAGAAGCCGGCTTAAAAAAGCCCGCTGTTAAAAATAATATGGTGACATTCAATGAATGTCATTCATTCGAAATCATTTGCAAAGTTTGCCGAGGTGGATTGAAACACTAAGTACTTAAAATGAATTGGTTTATATTTCGACGACACCTACAGATCAAAGTCAACATCGCTCAAGATATTTTAAACAATTTTCGAAGTCTTTGCCATCGTTACATGGTGGACATCACACCCATATGTACGCACAAAACGTTTTGGAAATACTTTCATTATGCGTACAGCTAAAGAGTAGAATTTCCTGGGGGTCTTCAAGTCAGATTCCTTATCTTCGATCACATCATCGTTAACCATGAAGTAAGATGGTGGTTAAACGCGAGTCTATTATCAAACAATTTTATTTATTTACCAGCAGTCTAGCGGGGCGTCGCTCTCATGGATTTTGTCACGATAAAACATAACCCTCAAGCTTCAAACACAAACCTTCAAACCTTCCTTAAGCTTCAAACTACTTTTATAGCAAATTTCATCTACATCCACCTAGTTACTTTCGAAGATTAGAGCATTCAAACAAACAAACTTTCACGCTTTATAATATTAGTTTAGATACGACTTTCACTATCTTAATCCATAACAAACAAGCCCAACTTTTTTCTCTGTTATTCCACTCTAGGCACATCATAATCAAAAAACAAACAGAACAAATCCGACTAAAATTCAGAATGTTATGAAACAAAATAAAGGGTCGAGGGTTAAAATGAAGTCCTAATTACCCCAGGCCTCGACTACGGGTATTCCAAATTGCCTCATTATTGTTTTTCATTTGTGATACGGACCTGTGAGCGTCGGGCTCGCAAATAGCGGATCTTTGCCAAGCCGACAGTGGACCTAATTTGTGGGATTGTGGCTGCGGTCAACCGTATAGATGGCTACGCTGTTAAGGGCGAGTTGAGTTTTTGTTATTTTATTTTAAGAACTCATTTGAAAGATTGGAAGGGATTATCAATGCTGACACGCGTGGATGTTATATTTTGAGACAATAATACGAGGTTGAATTTTAACACTCTGCGGAAATATAGGCAGTGAGATACCTATCGTGATCCTGGAACGCAGGTGTAACTAAAGGAACAGGGTGAGTTTTTGTAGGTAAAAGTCAGGCACTCCCCTCTGCTCCACTCAGAGTGGGAGGAGTTATTTGATGTTTTAACCCCCCAAACAAAAAGCCTCAAAATTTTTGAAATGTAGGACCGTGTTTTCAGATAGCTAAAACCTTACAATTCACGTTTAAAAACAAACTCTGCGAGAATTAGAGACTCCAGGTTTGTGCCAAAACTCAATATAAATCCCAAGAATGAGCTGAAACAGCAATGTTTAAGTTGGTTCAGAAATTAATAAATCAAACGGAACGGTATTCTTTGATAACAGAACAAAGCCAGCTTTCATAAGCTTGCAATAATTTGTACAGAACCCATTTACAAATCGGCTTCAAAGATTTAGCTTTTAAACGTTTCAATGTTTGTACTTACAAGAAAATTAATTATTATTTATTGTTCCAATTGTATCGTGGTCTGAAATTATCTTGTCGTCTTAACGTTTCCCTGAATATTTATTGTGTACGCCTTCCATTTTGAATACTTAATATAAAATAATTCTTATTTCTTATTATAGCTTGATTTATTTTGTGGGCTTGGCTGCGATGTTCTTGTTTTAGTTGCAATGTTTACTTACCCCAATTTTCTTTCTTGCTGTTTTAAAGTATTTTTCTTTTTAATTTTAATTTATTATTATTAGTCGTCATAAATAACTACAATCTACTTATCACCTTAACAATAATGATGTTTAAGATATTCAATCCATATATATGGAACGCAACCAAAAGTGACAGAAACAACCTAATTGACAGCTGTCATTGAAAATGACAAGAAAAATTAATGGTACCTACCTAAATAAACAAATGAGAAATTAACAAGCTAGCGAAACAGAAACTCCGCCCCGCCTCACTGCTTCGCATGTGAGGCGGTTGGCAAGCCGGCCGATCACCGGGCTGGGGGCAAGTCCTGCGCCCCACCCACCAAAGCCAGGCGCAGAGGTAGGCCCTCTGCCGCCGTCGTCACCGCCACCGCCGCCGCCGCCGCCGCCGTCGCTACTGCCGCCGCCGTCGCCGTCGTGGCTGAACCCCCGCGAGGGGCCCTGGAGGAGGCTGCAATGGATCCCGATTAATGGCCCCATTGCGCTTCCTCCAGGCGAACATCAACCACTGCACCGCTGCTCAGGAACTTTTGCTCCAGAGCATGGCGCAGTGGTTGATCAACGTCGCCGTGGTCGCCGAGCCGTATTTTGTCCTGCCCAGGAACGACTGGGTGGTGGACTTGGACGGCTCGGTGACCCTCGTTTCATCGGCCGCCGCCGGTACCCCCGCCCCTCGATCGCGTCAAGAGAGGGCGTGGGATCGTCGCAGCACGGTTCGGAGAGATCGCTGTGGTAGGCGTTTATTTCTCCCCGAACCGAACTCTCGCCGAGTTCCAGAACTCCCTAACGGAGCTGGGAGATGTCGTCGTCGCCCTCGGTTCCCTCCCCGCCCTCGTCCTCGGGGACTTCAACGCCAAGAGTCCGGCTTGGGGTTCCCGGTCCACGGACTATAGGCGGGGCAGGATGCTCGAGCACTGGGCCCGTGCGCAGGGCCTGGTGATCGAGAACCGGGGTTCTGTCCCCACGTGCGTGCGGTTTACGGGCGAGTCGGTGGTGGACGTTACGTTCGCCACCCCCAGCCGGTCACCGCGCGTCACCGACTGGCGCGTTGTGGAGGAGGTGGAGACCTATTCCGACCACCGGTATATCCGGTTCGACGTCTCCGCCCAGACCCCAGACGCGCCGGTCCGACGGGACCTGAGTGGTCCGCAATGGGCGCTGAAGCAGATGGACCGGGAGCTATTCCTGGAAGCCTCGATCGTGCAGGCCTGGGGGTCACCCCCGGACAGGCCTGCCGACATAAACGACGAGGCGGAGTGGTTCCGGGAGGCCATGTCGGAGATCTGCGATGTGGCCATGCCCCGGGTCCGGCAAGGACGCGCCCGGCGTCAGCTGTACTGGTGGTCGAGCGAGCTAGCAGCGCTGCGCGAAGCGTGCGTTGCGGCGCGACGCCGGTACACCAGGTTCCGCAGGCGCCGCACCCGACCTCCGGATGCGGCGACTGTAGAGGCGGAGCTGTACGAGGGCTACAGGGCAGCGAAGGCCGTCCTCCGAGACGAGATCTGGCGGGCCAAGGAACTGGCCCGGGAGGAGATGCTGGCGACTCTGGACGGGGACCCATGGGGCCGCCCCTACAAGTGGGTGCGAGAGAAGCTCCGCCCCTGGGCTCCCCCGTTGACGCAGAGTCTCCAGGCTCAGTTCTTGGAGGACGTGGTGAGCGCCCTGTTCCCATCGCGAGGGGAGCACGCTCCCCCGCCCGTGGCTCCGTCTCCGACGGAACCAGAAGCTGGAGCAAACGCGGACCACAGCGACGACGACGTCTACGACGCTCCAGAGGTGACCGAGGTAGACTTGAGAGTGGCGGTACAACGGCTCAAGGCCAAAAATACCGCCCCAGGACCCGACGGCTTGCCAGGGAAAGCGTGGGTCCTGGCCTCGGAGACTCTCGGGCCTCGACTAGGGGGGCTCTTTAGCGCATGCCTGGAGAGGGGCCAGTTTCCGCTTCGCTGGAAGACGGGAAAGCTGGTCCTGATCCAGAAAGCCGGGCGCCCTGCGGACTCTCCGTCCGCATTCCGGCTCATCGTGCTGCTCGACGAGGCGGGCAAGCTCTTGGAAAGAGTAATTGCAGACCGCCTCTTCGGGCACCTGAATCGGGTGGGCCCGGATCTTGCGGAGTGCCAGTTTGGCTTCCGCAGGGGGCGCTCGACGGTGGATGCCATCATGCGCGTGAGAGCCCTCACGACGGGGGACGCGGTATCCCGTGGCAGGGTCGTCTTGGCGGTGTCTTTGGACATCACCAACGCCTTTAACACCCTGCCCTGGAGTTGCATCAGGGAGGCACTCCGGTATCACCGGGTGCCGACCTACCTCCGTCGCATAGTCGAGGACTACCTGACGGACAGAGCCGTCATCTACCCCGGTCACCAGGGAGAGTGGAACCGGCGAGAGATGTCGTGCGGTGTCCCACAGGGATCGGTCTTGGGGCCGCCCCTGTGGAACATCGGATACGACTGGGTGCTGCGCGGCGACCTCCCTGACGGCGTCAGCGTAGTATGTTACGCTGACGACACGCTCGTCCTGGCGCAGGGACTGTCGCACCAGGCGGCGGCCGACCTGGCGACGCAAGCGGTTGCGACAGTCGTTCATAGGATCCGGCAGTTGGGACGCGACGTGGCGCAGCACAAGACCGAGGCCATGTGCTTTCATGGCGGTCGGAACGCGCCACGGTCTGAGTCCCACATAACGGTGGAGGGACCCCCTCCGGGTTCGCATCGGCGTCGGGAGGACGATGAAGTACCTGGGACTCGTCCTCGACAGCCGGTGGAACTTCAGGGAGCACTTCCTGAGTTTGGCCCCAAAGCTGAACCGGGCAGCAGCCGCCTTCAGGCGACTCCTGCCTAATCTCAGCGGGCCAAACGCCTCCTACCGAAGGCTGTACGCCGGCGTCGTGCGGTCCATGGCCCTCTACGGGTCCCCAGTGTGGGCCCTGTGCATCCGGACGCGACCACTAAAGTTGGTCGCATGCCAGAGGGTCATGGCTATCCGAATGATCCGGGGATACCGCACGATCGCCGGTGAATCGGCCAACCTCCTTGCCGGATTGCTGCCCTGGGATCTGGAGGCGACTGCCCTCCAGCGCGTCTATGAATGGCGCGTGGAGGCGCAGCGCCGGGGCGTATCCCCGCTGCCTCGAGAAGTCGAGGCGCGGCGGGAAGAGCTCCGGCGCGATCTCAGGGCAGTATGGAGGGAACGACTGTCGCAACCGACGGCCGGGCACGCCGCAATTGCGGCGGTAAGACCCCTCTTTGAGGAGTGGCTAGATCGGCGTCACGGCGTCCTGACCTACCGCATGACGCAGGTCCTCACCGGACACGGAAGTTTCGGGAGGTACCTGTGTCTGATGGGAAAGGAGGAAACGCCTGGGTGTCACCACTGCGAGGGTCGCCCTGAGGACACCGTAGAGCACACGGTGCAAGACTGCCCCGCCTGGGCAGAGCACCGACGTGTCCTCACGGCGACAATAGGCGGAGACCTCTCGCGCCCGGCCTTGGTCGAGGCCATGCTGCGGGGCGAGAGGGAGTGGGAAGCGGTCGCCTCCTTCTGCGAAGCAGTCATGCTTCCGAAGGAGGAGGCGGGCCGCGTGAGGGAGAGGATGGCGTCCTCCCTCCAGCCCAGCCGCAGTGGTAGACGCCCACGGCGTCGGACGTCGGCCGACGATCTCCGGCCACCGTAGGCGCGGGCATGCGGACAGCGAGTAAAGGGCAACTCGCTGCCCGACCATGGACCATGCCCGGGTCGACGGCGCGTCGTGTTCCACGCGCGCCTCAAAGAGCGTCAGCAACATGACGAGGCCCCCTCTGCAGAGGGCCGAAGCCCGCCGGGGTCGTGGGACTCATCCCGTTACCGTGGCCCCGGTATGTAAAGGGTTATTGAAGGAACACCGTGGATTTTAGTCAGTAAAAGTCTGACAGTCCCTCCCACCCTGCCCGGAGTGGGAGGACTTATTTGATAATTTTACCACGCTAAAAAAAAAAAAAAAAGCGAAACAGAAAAAGTGTTAAGAATTAAAAATATCAAATACTGAAACTACCTACTTAAAGGCAAACAAAATACAACTAGTGCCTGAACTACAAATACACGAAGGAAGAAAAACAAAACAACTATAATCACTTCCTGGCTACAACACGCTTGATTTTGGCGGCGACTTTCCCCACTGTGGCCGGTTGAACAGCAACGCTTGACTTAACGTTGAAGATAAACCCGTGCGAATTTTATTATTTAGCAACGAGCTCCTTATCTGATATTAAATCATACTATACAAATAATATTAACTTTTTATATTCCTTTTAAGCTAACATGGTCACTAACAGTATCATTAGAACTTAAAACGGGATATTTACCACGTGTATTCATGGCGCTTGCAACAGTGCCAAATATCGGAAATTCAAAACAATAAATACACATGGTAAATATCCCGTTTTAAGTTCTAATAATATTTTTATATTCCTCTCTGAAAACCTTATCATTTGATACCAATATCCTAAGCGTGTGTATAAAATATTATTGGTCCACCATTTTTCGCAGACCGTCTCATTGTATTTCAAATGTAGGTACTTTAGGTAACCCAGTATTGTTATCCAACTAAACAAATAAAACGCAATTTAAATTTTCAGCACAATCGATTTAAAAGCTTGTAATGAAATATTATAACGCAACTGCCGTCTCGTCGCCATTTTGATTATTATCTAAAGGCCAATATATTCGTAGGTACTTATAAAGCATTCGAATTCAGTGACAAAAACTTGCCTAAACGTAGTGGATGTGACATGACGGATGTTTATGACTGTGACTGACATCCGAATGCAAATGCTCCCACCCAAATGCTTTACTTAGGTAAGTAATGACAATGTGTATGTTAGAATCGTACGCGCTCTAAGTTAGATTAGGTACACAATAACTGTACAAATGCTTCCGGTATGTTCCGGTGTGAGATTGTTTCAGTATGTTTTCTAAGGGTTGAACTGAAATTTGAAATACACATAGTTATTTTTAACCTAGTTACAATATAAATATCACTTATTATATATGTAAAATTTAAGTGACCGTGATTTCAAAACAAAAAAAATTGGCCAAGTGCGAGTCGGACTCGCCCATGAAGGGTTCCGAGGTAACTATAATAAATATAATATACTTAATATATTTAATTGAAAAAAAAAACCTTAAAAATTTCTTAAAACTAGCTTGTTTACAATTTTTACAACTACGCCAAATAACTTTGTTTTTCATAGTATTTGTATGAATTACAAAGTTATATTTGCGGTTTTAGAAAATATACTGTATCTCAAAAACTGCCGACTCGATCTCATTCAAACCAATTTTGGTTGAAAGTTTACATTAAGATCTACAACATATGGTTTTTTAGATTTTTCACTTCATTATTATAGAAGTTAGAGGGGGGACACACATTTTAGCACTTTGGAAGCGTATATCTTTTAAAAGATTAACTTTATGAAAAAGTCATTTTAGAAACCTTAATATCATTTTTAAAGACCTGTCTATAGATACCACACACGTATAGGTTTCATGAAAAAAAAAATATTTTTAGTTTCAGTTCTATGTATGGGGAGCCCCCTTTATTTTAAATGTATTTAAAATTTTCTCTTAAAATCGGAAAGCGGTTCACAGAATACATCTATCTACCAAGTTTTACATGTATAGTCTTAATAGTTTCGGAATAAAATGGCTGTGACATACGGACGGACGGACAGACAGACAGACGGACAGACATGTTGAAACTATAAGGGTTCCGTTTTTTGCCATTCGGCTACGGAACCCTAAAAAGAAACCGACTTCAAAAAACCATAAAAGCACTAAAAAGTTAAAAGTAATACTATAACCTACCTATATTAATAAACCTTTTTTTTTTTTTTTTGACGCTGAGAAATGGCAATTACGCACTTCCGCTCGCTGGGGGGGCGAGACGGGGAGTGTGGGACTCCCTGTCGCATGACGGCGACAGTATACCCACTAAAACTCAGCGGTGTTCCCTCCGGCGCCTTGTTGGGAGGGCTGTGGGAGACGTTCTGCGTCCACGGCCCTCTGGCGCGTGCCCGCCTAGATGGCGGGCCCTACGTGCCCCCCGGGCTGGGGGGCGACGGGAATGGCCGGGAACACCTGGCCACTCCCGTCCGGCGCTGGTGAAGGCGCGTGCGATGCAGGCAGGGGTGCCCCCGCACCCGTTGCCTGCTGGCCTCCACCAGGGAGGAGTCGGAGGTGCTCGTCATACTGACGTCTTCTCCGACCCCTCCTCCGCCTGCGGAGCGCCGGCGCGAGGGGGTCGTCCTCGCGCGCGCGCTCCGCCGCCTCCTTCTGCGACATGACCTGTTCACAGAAGGAGGCTACCGCCGCCCAGGACCCCTCGTCCCCCAGCATGGCGTTGATCACGCCGGGGAGCGAGAGGTCCGGCCCGATCGCCGCAACGAGGTCGCGGCGCGGCTCCGACCACGACGGGCACCCCTCAAGGGTGTGCTGCGCCGTGTCCACCGCCGCGCCGCAATCGCGGCACGACGGTGTCTCCTCCCGACCGATGCGGTGCAGGTAGGCCCCGAAACATCCGTGGCCGGTCAGCACCTGCGCCAGTCGGAAGGAGACCACCCCGTGCGACCGATCGAGCCACTCTTGCAGGAGCGGCCCGATCGCGTCGAGTGTGCGGCGACCGAATACCGCGGTGGCGAGGTCCGTCGACCAATGCCGGACGACGGCTTCCTTCGCCTCCCGCCGGACGGCCTCCCTCTCACGCGGGGCTGGGCGCTCTCCGCTCGCCCGCCGCCCCGCCGTCCACTCGTACACTCTGGCGAGCACCCACGCCTCGAGTTCCCAAGGCGGGGTGCCCGCCAGAGCGCACGCCGCCGCGAAGCCTACCGTGCGGTAGGTCCGCGCCACCCGCTGGGCTATGGCCCTCTGCGGGGCCCGCAAGGCCGCGGCGTTCTCCCTCCTCCGGAGGGAGTCCTCCCAGATGGGGGCCCCGTAGGTGGCCATACTCCTCAGGATGCCGGCGTAGAGTCGCCGGCATCGGACGCTGGGCCCCCCCACGTTGGGGAGCAGCCACGAGAGGGCGCCCGCGGTCTTCAGCAGGCGCGCCGACAGCCCGCGGAAGTGCGGGCCGAAGCGCCACCTGCTGTCAAGCACGAGGCCCAGATATTTCATCTGGGCCCCGACCGCGATGCGGACGCCCTCCACGTGGATGTGGGCGTCGGGCGGGGGGCGCTGCCGCTGCCGAGGACCGTGGAAGTACACGGCCTCGGTTTTGTGCAGCGCCACCGTCAGGCCGAGGCCGCGGATCCTCCCCGCGATGAGGGAGCCGCCCGCCGAGGCCAAGTTGGCCGCCTCTCCGAAACTCTCCCCCCGGGCGGTGAGGAGAGTGTCGTCCGCGTAGCAGACGACCCTAACGCCCCGGGGGAGAGTTCCCCGCAGGAGCCAATCGTAGCCGACGTTCCAGAGCAGGGGCCCCACGACCGACCCCTGCGGGACGCCGGCTTCGGCGGGATATCGCCGGACTCGGCCAGACCTGTCCACCAGGAGGACCTCCCTGTCCTCCAGGTAGCTGGCCAGCAGACGCCGCAGGTATGGAGGCACTCCGTGGAAGCGGAGCGCCTCCATGATGGTAGAGTGGGGGATCGAGTTGAAGGCGTTGGCTATGTCGAACGACACCGCCAGCAACCCGTCCCCCGCCTGCATCGCCTCCTCCACCTGCCCCTTGAGGCAGGCCAGTGCGTCCACCGTCGAACGCTCAGCCCGAAAGCCGAACTGAGCGTCCGACAAGTCCGGTCCGACATCCCGCAGGTGCTCCTTTAGGCGGGCGGCGACTATCCCCTCGAACATTTTCCCGACGTCTGCCAGGAGCATGATCGGCCGGTATGCCGAGGGGGAGTCCGCCGGGCGGCCCTCCTTGCGAAGGAGGCACAATAGGCCCTCCTTCCACGGTTTCAGGAACCTCCCCGACGCGAAGCATGCGTCGAAGAGGTCCCGAAACCGCGCCTCCATTTGGGTGGCGGCGATCGCCACCACCCTTGCGGGGACCCCGTCGGGGCCCGGAGCCTTCTTTCTGGCGCGGACACGGTCGATGGCCGCGCCGAGCTCCGACTCCGTGACCGGCGGGGCTTCCTCCTCCTCCGCCTCGTGCGGCGGCGGCGGCGGCGGCGGCGGCGGAGCCATCACTGGCGGGGTGAAGTTGCCCCTGCGCGGAAACAGGGACCGCACCACCCCGTCCAGGAAGGAGGGCTCCAGGGTCTCGACAACGGGGGGGCCGAAGGGGCGCAGCTTGCTGCGCGCCACCTTGTATGGCCTCCCGAAGGGGTCGTTGTCGAGACCCTCCAGCATTTCGGCTCTCGCCGAGTCCTTGGCCGTGGCGATGGCCCGATCGAGGACCGTCTTGGCCTCCACGTACGCCTCGTAGAGGCGGTCCTCGTCGGCCAAGTCTCTGCGACGCCGCCGCCGGCTCCGCGTGTAGGCCCTCCTGGCCCGCACGCACGCTGCACGGAGCTCCGCCAGCTCCGCCGACCACCAGTACACGGCCCGTCTGGTTGGCGGCCGGCGAGACCGAGGCATGCTGGAGTTGCACACCTCGGTCAGGGAATCCCCCAGCTGCCGCGCAGCGGTGTCCACGTCCAGACCGGCGGCGGGCGGCGACAGCCAGTCCTGGATGAACGCCGCCTCCGCCGCCGCCTCCCTGTCCAGGTGGGTCAGAGCCCACCGCGGGAACGGCGATTGCCCCGACCCAGCGGACTCCGCGGAGCCCCTGGCGGAGACGATGTCGAACCGCACGTAGCGGTGGTCCGACAAGGTCTCCACCAACTCCACCCGCCAGTCCACGACGCGGGCGGCTATCGCGGGGGTGGCGAACGAAACGTCCACCACCGACCCTCCCCGCTGCCGCACACACGTGTGGACCGCCCCCCTGTTGAGCAGGGAGACGCCGGACGTGGCCGCCCAGAGCTCCACGGCGCGACCTCGGACGTTGCACGAGGCGGCCGGGTTGCCCCAGGCTGTCGACTTGGCGTTCAGGTCGCCCAAGACTACGACCTGACGCGGCGCCGCCCTGCCGACCACGGCGGCCAGGACCCCGAGAAAGTCCTCGAAGTCCTGCAAGGAGCGGTTTGGGGAGAAGTACACGGCCACGAGGGCCGAGTCTCCCCACGCGGCGGCCACGTATCCCGGTCCCCTCTCTAATAGCGAGAGGGGAGGGGAGTCCGTGGAAGACCGCGCCGCTAGTGCCACCAAGCCGTCCTCGTCGCCCAGCCAGCTGCCGGGGATCGAGTGCGGCTCGGCGACCGCCGCCACGTTCACCAACCACTCGGCCATGACCTGAACCACCAGGTCCTGGGCCGCTTTGCAGTGGTTGGTGTTCGCCTGGAGGAAGCGATGACGGTCGACCCTATCCATCGATCGTCATTGCTCCCCCCTCTGTTGCCGCCGCTGGAGCTGCGGCGGCGACGACGACGGCGGTGGCGGCGGAGGCGGCAGGTCGGACCTGCGCCTGCACCACTCCCTTTCTGACGGGGGGCTTGCAGCTCCCACCCGCCATCTTGTGGTCGGCAGGGCGGCCACTGGCGGCACACGTCACGCAATGTGGCGTGGCGGCGCCGCAGGCGGCATTCTTGTGCCCCTGGAGCCCGCAGCGGTAGCACGCGTCCCCCCAGTCGGCCTTGGAGGGACACGTGGCCCGAGTGTGGCCGAGTGCGAAGCATTTAAAACAACGCATCGGCCCGTCCTCAAGCGCCCGCACTACGGCCGTGCTGAGCCCCAGAGGCAGCCGCCCCTTGGTCGCGGCGAGGAGGGCCCTGGCGGCGACAATTGGGCACTCCACGCGCGTGGTGCCCATGCCGCGGCGGCCAGGCCTGATGGGCCCGCACCTCACCGCGCTGGCGTCGCAGCCACCCGCCGCCGCGACGGCCGCCACCACATCCTCCCTGGTGGCCGAGTCGTCGACGTCAGCCACCTCCAGGGGTGCGGTCTTCGCGGGCCTGGCGACCGTCGCCGCGTCCGCAATGACCTCCCGCAATTTTTTTGCGAAGAGGTCGGCGTTGCTCTCGCGCCGCTCCCCCCCGAACTCGAAAATTCGAGCCCCGGTCATTGTCCGCCGGCAGGTGATATTGCTGATCCCTAGTTGCGTGGGATCAGCGTTGGAACGAGCCCGTCTGAGGACGGACTCGTACGTCGCCCCCCGCTCCGCGGCCTCCGGGGTGATTGTTACCACGACGGCCGCGGTTCGGGGAGGAGGAGGCAGTTTCCTGCCGGCGGCTGGAGCCGTTTTGGCTGGAGGAGCGGTCGCTGCGGGCGCTGCGGACGCTGCGGGCGCTGCGGGCTTCTTCTTGCCCTTCTTCACCACTTCCGTCCACGACATGTTGGCCGGGGTGGTGGACGGAAGAAGGGCGTCCTGGGTTTAGGGAGGGGCCGGCTGGGTAGCGGAGGAAGGCCCGGGCACCGGCTCGGGCGCCCCCTCTGGGCTTGTGTTGGTAGGGGCTTGCGGAGGAGGAGGGGCCGCTTTGCTCCTCTTGCCCCCACCTTTGCCCTTCCCTGCGGGCTGGGCGCCCGCTGCCGGGCCCGTCTGGGGCACGGGTTCCGGCTCCACCTGTGGCGAGCTCTTGTCCGCCGCTAGCGGTGGGCGGAGTCGCCTTTCCGGCAGGAGCCGGTCCTCTATGCCCGCTAGGCAGGCCCTGGTAAAATTCCTCTCCTCCGCTATCACCCTCCTGATAATTTCCTCCAGGTTGGAGGAGGAGGAGGGGATGGAGGCCACCACTGCTGGTGCCCGTTCGGCCTGAATGGGCCGGGCCGTGGCCTCAGCCAGCTTTTGGTGCAGCTGGCTGACCTCCAGCTGCAGGCGGTCGACGCGCGCCTGCAGCTGCCGCGTCTCTTCCGTCGCGTTGCGCTGCGCAATTTCCAAAATTATTGCGCGCATGCTCGCGGCCCGACACTTCAGGGCCTTCTGGAAAGTGCCCTTCAGGTGGGAGGATTTGGTGGCGATCTCCATGATCTCCTCCTCATCCTCCTCCGCCATCCGCTCCAGCTCTCCCAAGGAACGGTCCGCGTAGTGCAGGAGGGACGCGCCGTACCCGGACTTGGCCCGGGTAGCGCGCGCCCGCTGCTCCTTGGCAGCGACCCGCTCCTCGAGGTCCTGCTGGGCCTGCGCCCGCTTGGCCAAGTTCGGGCGGCGCTCGGCCTCCGATAAGCCTACATCTAGGGTGCAGGGTGAGGTGGACGTCGAAGCCTTCCTCTGCCTCGGCTTCTTTCTCGCCTCGCTGACCGACTCCGAGCCCCCGGAGCCAGGCCTCAGGAAGGCCCTCTTTCGGTTTTGGCGGTCGGTTTCGGCCGCCGACGTGTCCATGACGGACGTATCCGAATCGGACGTCACGTCCGACTCGGGCACTTGACCCCCCAAATGGGCCCCTACGAGTTTCCTCGACGGGCCCCCAGCTGGACCCCTAGATGGGCCCCCAGTTGTGCCCCCAGTTGGGCCGCCATTCTGGTCCCCAGGTGGGGCCCCTAATGAGGCCCCAGTTGAGACCCCCAATGGGCCCCCCGTTGGGCCCCAGGTGGGCCCCCGTTGGGACCCCAGGTGGGGCCCCCGTTGGGCCCCCAGGTGGGGCCCTAGTTGGGCCACCAGATGGGGCCCCCGTAGGACCCCCAGGTGGGGCCCCCGTTGGGCCCCCAGGTTGGGCCCCGTTGGGCCCCTAGATGGGCCCCCACATGGGCCCCTAGTTGGGCCCCCAGTTGGGCCCCCACATGGGCCCCCAGTTGGGCCCCCACATGGGCCCCCAGTTGGGCCCCCAGCTGGGCCCCTAGCTGGGCCCCCAGTTGGGCCCCTAGCTGGGCCCCTAGCTGAACCCCCAGCCAGGCCCCCCGCTGAGCCCCCAGCAGGAACCCTTGACGCAAGCCTTCCCGAGGCGTCCCGCAGCGGTATGCTGGAGACTCCTTTCTTCTTCCCGGCCATATTAAAATAAAAAAAAAAAAAAAAAAAAAAACAAAATTTATAAATTAAGAAAATTTATAAAATTAAAAACCCCTCATTTTAGTAAAACCCTCTCAAAAACAAACCCTCCTTTTTAAATTAAAATATATCTACAATAAAAATATCATTTAAATAAAATATCCCTAAAATAAAATATATATTAATTTAAAATAATCCCTCAAAACAAATTCCCTCAAAGCAAAAACATTCCCAATTTAAAACCCCATAAAACTATTTTTTTTTATTTCAAATTTAAAATGCCTTTGCAGTACAATATTCGGAGCGGAGCGACACGTCCGTCTCGTCCGAGTCGCAGGCACCGAATCATATTAATAAACCTAACCTAACCTACGATTAACCTACTTATAATAAAATTTAACATTTTTTAATTTTATTTTTTTTATATAAAAATAGGTAACTCCTTGCTTTTCTTGCGTTGTTGCATTGTGTAAACTGTGTTTGCTCTGATTAACGTTAGTATCTTTTTCTTTATGTCTAAATATTAGGTATTAGGTAATCTATCTTAAAGTATTTGTGTATTTTATTTATTTTTTTATTTACCATCATACAATTATCATTACAGGCTTATCACCTAATGCGATAATGTAGTCATCTTTTATACATATTTAAGAACTACGGCTAAACAATTATTAATACTATATTATTATTATTATAATACAAAAGTAACAGCTTTCGATCCTTGTACTTTTGTTACTAAGTACATTCTCCATGTCTACATCACAACAGGACCGTAACATATCTCATAGAGAGCCTTCACTATGAACCCACCCAGAGTACAACAAAATAAGTCTATGCCTTCTGCTATAATAATTGTTGAGGATACGGATTGCGCGCGTGAACGGCGCCTCATTCACCTGCTTAGTGCGGCCGCGCGGCACTGCAAGCAACCACGGCCGCTGCCGCCGCACGGTGGGCTGAAAATCGGCTTTCATAGACTTAGGCATTTTATTTTGCAAGTGCGAGTTTTTTTGCCGGATATCACTTCTATTAGTTATAACAATATACAAAAATGACACCAGAATTGATTCTGCACAGAAACGAAGGAATTATAATTTTTTTACGAAAATTTTGTATGGAGCTAGTATGAAAAATCGAAATATCTCTAAAACGGCAGCGATAACCGTAATATCCTTATAGGGGGTTATAGTACTAATTATTTATGATTTTTTGACATACGTTACATAATGGTTGTAGATGCCTTTTTTTTAAAAAAAATCGTCAAAATATTTTTATTTATTTTTACATATTTAAACGTTCCTTTTAGTGTTTAAGTTGAAGAATTCAGAGCTTTAACAACTCTTATCATAAAATAGCATCACCCCTATAGACCTGAAGGACTAGACAGAGGTGTGTAGTGTCTTGTTGATCTTGTAAGATTTCCAACAATACCAAATAGTTGAATATCAGTGTCAAAGTGCCCATGCTGTCGCTTCTTTTTCAAAGATAGGGGAATGAAATTGTTAATTGATCATACCCTAAAAGTATGATTACAACATAACCGGACACATAATAATAATAATATCCTTATAGGGGATTATAGTACTAACATTATTTATTTTAACATATGAAACTGTTCAAAACGATCCATGAACTGTGTCAAAGTTAAGAACATCGTTAGGAAGTATGCTTTTTCCCCAAATATTAAGAATATGTGAAAAAAAAAAGACTGTATATAAACTTTTTATTGATAGGTAATTTAAATAAAACAGAAGTAACAAAAATAATATCTAATAAATTCAATTATACAAAATACATATTTGAAACTATAATTTATGAAATTATTAACTAAACATATTGGTACAATAAACTAACATAAATAACAAAAGAACATAAAGAAAAATAATTAAATTTTACAAATTTTCTTTACAACTTTCGTTGTCGGACTCCAATTCCGAGTCAGAATCCAGATCGGATATACCTACAAACTCGAACTCAGTTTCCGGAAACTGTATTAGGTCGAGAGTTTCAGCAAAAAAGGTTGTCTTCCTTTTGGCATCTAACTTCGGCCTTTGTGCACTTAGAAAAGGATCCGAAGAAACAACAAGTATCTTGATTAGAATCTTGCCTGCTTCTTTTCCGCGAATGATGTTCCCGGAACCTCCTAAAATCTTTGTTTCGAGACTCTGAGGCTTCTTCCGAGAGAGTCCCAATCGGGACAATATCATTTTTTTCGATTATGTCAGCTCCGTGTATTAATAGTTTATGTACGGTTGATGACATGTAGTACCAGTCGTATAATTCCACGTACTTTTCTGCTGTTTTGCGAGCAAAATCTTTAAATTTGATGACATCGATCTTCTCACCAGATGTTATTGCTTGCAAAATAACAGCAAATCTTTTTATCAGGTTTTGATCCAACCCAGTAATAGCTGCAGTTTTATTGGGAAACTCGAAAAACTTCCTTGCGGTATTCCCGTCATTGGTAGTTCCCGAGCCTTGTTTTACTATATCAATTAACAGATTGAGCTCCTCTTTAAATTTATTTTGAATGTTTTTTTTTCTGTTTTGTAACATATCTTTATGCTCATTACTTCTTGCTGCCCACTGTTTGAAGTCAAGTCTGTACGCAATGTGTAACAGACATTCCATGCAATTTATACGGGCATGTAGGGATGATAGGCCAAATTCATATATGTCAGAACACACAGTTTTTGATGTTACAGCATCTAAGTGGTTCATTTCTGTTGGTTTTGCTAAGCACAGGTAGCATGATGCATTTGATCTAGCTTCAGAAAGGTACGTGCAGACTTTTGCGTCGATCATTGTCATCATTAGTTTATGAGTCACTCTGTTACTATTAATGCACTCTGTGGGGTTAAGGGCCTCAATTTCCTCATCCATTTTTCTTTTGTTATCAATGACAACTGCATGGCTTTCTTTTACAAAAGTGAACTGAACCGGACGACAATAAAAAGTTGAGCATGGTTTCGGGTTTGTCCATATAGTATTATCTCCATCTGTCAGTTTCAGTGGCACCAAGGAGGTCATGAAAATGCTTGAATCATCATGCTCGCCGTCCATTTTCTGCTTGTATCGGCTTTGATTGGAAGCACCATCAAATCCCCACTTCGATATCAGCTTTAACTGCTTATTTTCCACATTATCAGAAAGACTTTGAAGAATCCGCTTCACCGTGATGTCAAGTAAAGCTTGAAGTGTAATTCTAGCTGATAAATCCGTAACTGATACTGATTGATTAGGAGGGTAGCATGCAAGCTTAGTTTGTTGCAGTTTATAGTAGGATGGGTAAATATCCTTAGCACCTTCCCGAATGGCAGTCTCTCGCAACGTAATATATTGCCACTTTGAAAGCTTAAGTGAAAGAAGCAATCCAAGTGCTTTCTCTGGTGTAAATATTACTGTTTTCTTAATGCTTTCCTTGATTTTAACGGCAGCTTCTGGATTTTTGATCATATAATTGATTACAGATGCGATATCTTCATAACCTTCTTCTTTTAAACGTGCTGCAGCTGCATATGCCAATTCACAGGAATCCTCGCCTATGTGCTCACTAGATCTTCTCTTTTTCTGTTTGCTTCCCAGATCTTTGAATGGTTTTCGGGACCTTTTTGTCATTGTTCCAACAGTCGATGATGTCGAAGGTTCTGGAGAGACTGAGCGTGCTCTTGGTATCTCATCAACAGTTGGTTCTTGATTTATTAAAGTTTGCACGCAACTCGGCCAATCAATATTTGCTTGCAACCACTCTCCGTGCGTATTTCTAAACTTATCAAAGAATCGTTTAGATTTCTGCCACCTGTTTAAAGCAGCTCGCGTGAATCTCCGGCAAAATTCTTTGAGAGTTACTTGATCTTCGGCAGAAAGGCAATCGCCTATGCGGGACACAATTGCACTAAACAATACTTCATGATTAAATGAAGGACACTCACTTTTTAGAAGAACAAACAAATCTAAGTTGGTGATTAAACTTTCCATTCTAAGATTTTGTAGTCGCAAAGCAAATAGTTTTAGTGTTAGCAGTTACACGGTTGTGAACAATCTAAATTATGGAACAAAATTATAGCCCTTTTATTGTATAAAGTCAATAATTAGTTAACTACCCTCATTAAAGTTATAAAAGATATGATAATAAAAATTTATAATCGTCAAAAACATTTCGTAGCTCACTAATTATAAAAAGGTGAATGCAGTTCTTAGTTGGTATTGTTGCGAGATATTTCAAATCATTTAATCACTTAATAGGCTCATTAGAATCAGAAGACTACAACAATCATTCTAATTACTTAATTACTTGTCATCAGACTCATTAGATGACTACACAATATGTTATTTTGTATTTTGAACGTATGCAAGGTTTTAAAATTCCTTTTGTGTCGATATTATTATGTGTCCGGTTATGTTGTAATCATACTTTTAGGGTATGATCAATTAACAATTTCATTCCCCTATCTTTCTAAAAGAAGCGACAGCATGGGCACTTTGACACTGATATTCAACTATTTGGTATTGTTGGAAATCTTACAAGATCAACAAGATACTACACACCTCTGTCTAGTCCTTCAGGTCTATAGGGGTGATGCTATTTTATGTTAAGAGTTGTTAAAGCTCTGAATTCTTCAACTTAAACACTAAAAGGAACGTTTAATATGTAAAAATAAATAAAAATATTTTGACGATTTTAAAAAAAAAAAGGCATCTACAACCATTATGTAACGTATGTCAAAAAATCATAAATAATTAGTACTAAAACCTCCTATAAGGATATTACGGTTATCGCTGCCGTTTCAGAGATATTTCGATTTTTCATACTAGCTCCATACAAAATTTTCGTAAAAAAATTATAATTCCTTCGTTTTTGTGCAGAATCAATTCTGGTGTCATTTTTGTATATTGTTATAACAAATAGAAGTGATATCCGGCACAAAAACTGGCACTTGCAAAATAAAATGCCTAAGTCTATGAAAGCCGTTTTTCAGCCCATCGTGCGCCGCCACACGTATCTGTCCGGAACCCACATGCGCACTTGGATTGTGAATCTTTTCCCTCATCTCCTTAAAGATATATGAGACTAGCACTAAACTCCTTCTAACTTTTAACTCATTGTATCCTACCATACTTAAGATGAATAAAGTAGGATACTTATTTGCGTAAAATGGATACACTCCATAAAATTTCTTATATAAATTTCTAATAAATTTATTTTGCACTCTCTCCAACATGATACTATATTTAGTTTCATGTGGAGACCAGATGACTGCATTAAACTCTAATTGACTCCTCACTAAAGAGTTATACAAAGTAATAATCGCCTTAATATTCGTAAAGCCCCTAACTACTCGAAGCACGAATCCTAAATTTCTGTAGGCTTTCTTACAGATTTTGGTTACATAATCTCTAAATTCAAGTTTAGAGTCAAAGTGGACACCAAGATCTCTGACTTTCGACACTTTTACTATTGGTACCCCGTTAATTTGGTACTGGTACGTAACCGGAGAGTGCGCTCGTTAAAAGTCATAGAAATGCACTTCGAAATATTAAATTGCAAATTATTATGTTCGCTCCAGGCTACCACCCTATCTGTATCTTGTTGTAACTTTCAGCAATCTTCTCTGTTCCTAACAGCAAGATACAGTTTCAGATCACCTGCAAATAGAGTGCAATCAGCACTCACATTTTGCTTTTGTTTTCCGATTTAAATTAATAATTATTTAGAAGCTGTAAGATTTATATTTGGTTTTTCTGGCCTTAGCCAGTAGCCTGTAGTTATATTAGAGTCATTTGAGTATACATATTATGTATGGCACCGACTCCAAAAAATTGTTAAATTTTTATTACAGGTTAATCGTACGTTAGGTTAGGTTTATTAATATAGATAGGTTATAGTATTATTTTTAACTTTTTAGTGCTTTTATGTTTTTTTGAAGTCGCTTTCTTTTTTTGCAAAAAAAGATTATTCGTCAATTTAGTGACCTATTTTTAATCTACTTAGCTAGTAAATATGCTTCTCGTATGAGAAAATGGCGTTGAACTGAAACTGAGAATGAAAAACGATTCTATTTCTTTTTATTATTCGTGATCCACCTGGAAAGTGTATATTGTTACAATTCCAACAAGCGCAAACACAGCTAAGATACATTGTCTTGTTATGGAGTTCCGGTGCCTGTCTTTTGGATTCATCATCAGATCTGATAGTAGAATAGAATGGTTTCGTTTTCCTATAAAATTTGAAGAGTTCCCTCGATTTCGCCAAGATTGCATCATCAGATCCCGGCTTGGTGACTATGGGACCAATTGGAAAGCATAGGTTTTGGAACAAAAAAAAAAGAATTTTCCAAATCGGTCCGTAAATGACGGAGTTATGCGCGAACAAAAAACGCAATGCAGAGTAAACGAAAAGATCGTCAATGTAGATTTTTTTTTAGACTTGTTTATTTTTCAGAAACGGTTAGTGCGTTTTCGATGAAATTTTCATGGGACCATTTGGAAAGTATTTCAAGTAAAAGTAAAGTAAGTATTTATTTCCAACAAAAAAAAAGAATTTTTCAAATCGGTTGGCAAGCGACGGAGTTATGCCCGGACAAACATAAAAAACAAAATACAAACATCCGAATTGAGAACCTCCTCCTTTTTTAGAAGTCGGTTAAAAACCTATAAGTTCTTGAGAAAACCTCAAGAACTTATAGGTTTTTACAAATATACAAAATTATTGTTTGTTTTTAGTAAAAAACAAACAATAATTACCTATTACCTATTAAGTTTTGAAGCATCTGCAACGGCAGCCACCGGCCAGATAAAATTATATGACATCTCCACAATCAAGGTATTCCAAGTATTACCTAGGTTTACGATATCGTTGGAAGCTAAAGTTAATACCAAAGCGACCCTAACTTGAACGAGATTATCAGACGATCCGAACTGTGCTTAATTAAGTACAGAAACCTAGTCGTATATTAAGTTATCGCCCGTCCTTCATGGGGGACGGTCTTTGGAGAATTCGTTTGTAGGTATGCGTCGCATTTCTCATTAATTTGTCGTATGTTGAGTTTGGGATGTTATTACTGTTATTAGTGTGGCAGAATGCTTCCAAGTATTTTGATTATGTTTGGTTAACTCACAGTATTAATGATTTATGTCGGTTAAACTGGTTTTTTTTCTGATTGGGAAAATCATCAAATGCCTTCTCATGCTCTGGATGGAGCGGAAGGGAGTGTCAGACTTCTACTGACTAAAAACCCACCTTGTTCCTTTAGTTGACCTTGTGTTCCGCGACCACGATATGGTTAAACTAGGTTAGATTTTTTCTCTCCATCTATCTCTGCAGTCGATGCCTTCATGTCTGAAGATTGCGATTACCATTCTTCATCCAGCAATTCGTTATGCTTTTTTGGGGTTCCGTAGCCGAATGGCAAAAACGGAACCCTTATAGTTTCGTCATGTTTGTCTGTCTATCTGTCCGTTCGTCCGTATATCACAGCCATTTTATTCCGAAAATATTAGGTGTACACATGTGAAACTTGGTAGGTAGATGTATTCTGTAAACAGCTTTCCGATTTTAAGAAAAAAAAATACAAAAAAATATTTAAAATTAAGGGGGGTTCTCCATACATGAATCTGAAACTGAAAATATATTTTTTTTTCATTAAACCTATGCGTGTGTGGTATCTATAGACAGGTCTTTAAAAATGACATCGAGGTTTCTAAAACAAATTTTTCATAAAGTCAATCGCTTAAAAGATGTACGCTTCCAAATTGGTAAAATGTGTCCCCCCCTCTAACTTCTATAATAATGGAGTTAAAAATTTAAAATAAATATCTGTTGTAGATCGTAATCGATCGTCAAGTAAAATTAATTTGAACGGGAACGGGTTTACCAATCATTTTCAAGATTCATTCACTTTGTTTTTATAGAGCGACATTTCAATATGAGGATATTTTTAATTGAACTTGGTTGAACAAAACTCGAGTCGAGGTTCAGTCGAGTGAAGATAGTACCTACCTAAGAAGAGGCACTGCTCAGTACCACCCCGGTAGTAAATATAAGATCTCATCTTGAGTAATACCTACGACTATTCCTAACGCCGAGCAGATATAAATTACGATTTCAAACTATAAATGTATGTGCACCGTTTTTATTATTAAACCCAACTTTGACCATATCGTCGCTTACTATCAGGTGAGACGGTGGTCAAACGCGCTTCAGAAAAAACTATCCTTCGTTTGGCCGATTTCTATTTGCGTCATTATCTACTTAGAGGGATTGGCTGAATATTTTCCATTCATAGATTATGAGAAATTGTCAAGTACCTAAGTAAGCAAGAAAAGATCAAGTCTTAAGGCAAATAAGATTTCTAAGAAATTAATTTATACTCCAGAGAGGATAACCAGAACTTCAGTTGGCATGAAAGCCCTGAGTGAGTTTAAAATTCTCCAGGAAATTGAATTCGTAGAAAATCAACAGTTCTTATTTCTTCGTTTTCACAGAAATATGGTAGACCATATTTTATGTTTTAAAACTTTTGTACATGTTTGAGATTTCCTTGGCATTGGAACTTGAAAGTTAATACCAAATAATAACAGTTAGAATTGTAAGGTTAAGCAACGCTTTCCGAGGTCATTCGTTGGATGGGTCATCATCTTAACTTACTCCACCTCCGTGCCTTAAATAGTATGTTATGTTGTTGTGTCCGTCTGTTATTGGTAGATAATTAACAGTAGTGAGGTATCGTATTACCCAATGGAGTTGTGGTGGTTTGATTCGCAGTCGATCCAAGTATACATTTATTTATTATGTACATTTTATATATAATAGTAGATAAAATGAAAGTAGTTTTAGACTGTGTATCAAATAATCTTATATAGAACAGGTTTTTCTTTCGCGATAAAATGATACCTAAATGGTCTTTATTTTGCAAGTTGGTTATTAAAGGTGAACGCAGACTTGGCCGCACCGCACGCGCCGCAGTCATCACATTCGAATTCTTTATATGAAGTTCTATGCAACCTCGCACACCCACCCGCGTCGCAGTCGCCGCAGTCCCTGAAACGACCGAACTCCCCAAGCCGCAGCTGATGACGTCACCAACGGCTGCCCGCACGCAGCGGATGCTGCGGCTAGCGCGGATGACGTCATTCGTGGCGCGAGCCGAACCGGAGCTGGAGGATGTGCATTGTGCGTGCGCAATTGAAAAAGTTTATTTTGTGTTTCTGCGATTGATTTATGTACTTACAAGAAGCTTACAAGAATGGACGATTCTACTTTCAAACCGAATGAAAGAAATCAAGTGCGATGCTTGCGGCGACGGGAACGACTGCGGTGACTGCGGTGCGGATAGATGTGCGAGTCCATTAACAAAAAGCGATGACTGCGGGTACTGCGGAGACTGCAGTGCGGCCAAGTCTGCGTTCACCTTAAATAACACTTTTACACGTAATTTCTTCCGTGAATTTAGACTACGAGTAGATGATTTGACTAGCCGGCAATGAGGCAGGTCATTGACATAAAAAATTTACATGCTTAATCACTTATGTATTGACAATATTATGACGATTTATTATGAATGTTTAAATGATTTTTGACGCAGAAGTACATCTCCCAAGGATTCTTCTTCTTCTTCTTCTGTAGTTTAGTTTCCGCACTTAGTCTCTGCACGAGACCATTGTGCGTGAGCCATGTCGGCCGTCACTCCATCCAGCCAACCTCCCTCCAGAAGCAGATCAGGTCTTTCGGTCTATTCAGGATATAGGATTTTTTAGGGTAAGGGAATTTAATGACCCGAGGGTTCGTTTCCGTATTTCGGTGATTTCCGTGCACTCTAGGAGCACGTGTCCTACCGTTTCCTCCGTCCCCATACATGCCCTGCACAGGGGACTGTCCGTTATACCTATTGTGTGATAGTGTTTGTTCAGTGAGCAGTGCCCGGTGATGGTCCCCGCCACCATTCACAGGCTTCTTCTGTCCAGGTGTAGGAGGCGCCTGGTTAGTTTATTATCTAAGTTTGGCATCGCCTCTTTGGACTGCCTGCAGGCTGGTGCCGAGGACCACCATTTTCGGGCTTGGTCGTGTGTGTGTTCTTTAAGCCATGTGCGCAGCTGGGTGAAGGGGAGCGGCACGATGGGCTCGGGTCCGAAAACCATCGCGCCGGACCCCCTCCTGGCCAGTTCGTCCGCCGCATCATTGCCGAGTGATCCGCTGTGCCCCTTTATCCATTGCAGTGTCACAGTATTGCGGTTCTCGACCGCTGAGCGTTGCAGCGCATTGTGACATTCTAGTATGAGCTTGGACGTGATATAATTTTTCTCTAGGGATTGAAGTACTGAGGCACTGTCGGAAAGTATGCGGATGTGACTATCCGTGACTTTCCTGGCTTCTATGGCATGGATCGCCTGAATAATGCCCACACATTCCGCCTGGTAGACGGTGTTGAGCTTCCCCAGCGGTCTGGATATATTTATGTTTAAATTATCTATGGAAACAATTTAATTTTCATTGCAATCGTTAAGCAAAAATTCTGTTTGTCTTTTTATTTATTTAAGTTTCTGTGTTGCTATAAGTATAAGCTCAGTTTGTGCCCTAATGACGCACTATTATTTGATAAGTTTTGATTAAGGTTCTGATAAATTATTATTATTTAGTTTTTCTGTTAACGCATAACTGGCGGGTGGACTTTAAGTCTTTTAAATAGTAACCGTTTAAATTTGTATTTATATTTATATTCAATTTATATATATATTATTTATTGTGTTTTCAAATGATTGCTTGTAATAGTGATGATGACAGTTTCGTTTCTGCGAGCAGTGGTAGTGACAGCTTCACTAGTATTCCAAACCTTGCTGACATGCTACAGTCTCAATTTTCCGATGTTCCAAAAAATCTAAATGTAGTCCATATTAATGCTCAAAGTATTCCGGCTCATTATCATGATATGCTTGTGAGTTTGGACTGTAAGGACATCCATGCAGTTCTCGTTTCTGAATCTTGGCTGAAACCTTGTCTTCCATCTACATCCTATTCCTTGCCCGGATTCAAACTAATAAGGAATGACCGCACAAGCAGCGGGGGTGGTGGTGTTGCTATCTATTTGCGTGCAAATATTCCTTTTTCCATTATTGACGTTTCATCACAGCCGCCACCGTCGAATGCTGGCGAGCATCTCTTTTTAGAACTTGAATTACACCATTTGAAGGTTTTGCTGGGTGTCTATTATTGTCCTTCTCTGCGTATCGATTATTTTTCTTCTTTTGAGAGTCTTCTAGTCAACCTTGTGCCTTCTTACAGGCATACGATTGTTATGGGAGATTTCAACACTTGCCTTCTCAAGAATGATTCGCGCTCTTCCGCACTCCAATCTGTCTCCCAATCTTGCAATCTATCTCTTCTTCCATTAAGCGCAACTCATCATTTTCCTAACTGTACTCCTTCGCTTCTTGACCTCATTTTTGTTTCTTCTACACAACACGTCGCTAAGCATGGGCAATGTTCGGCCGACGCTTTCTCCTACCATGACTTAATTTACGTTTCCTACAAAATTCGCCCTCCTAAGTCAAAACCCAAAAGTATTCTTCAGCGCAGTTTTGGTGGAATGAACTTGGAAAGTCTTCGGGAAGATGCTAGCAATATTGACTGGTCTGATCTTATTCATGCAGAGTCGATTGATGACAAAGTGAACCTCCTCAATTCCAATCTTAACAAGCTTTATGACGTGCATGCACCTGTTCGTTTGGTAAAGATTAAGCATCTACCTGCTCCGTGGCTAACTGAAGACGTGAAAGTAATTTTACAAAGAAAGGCAGCAGCAAAGTCTAAATTTAAGTGCAGACCTAGTCGAGAAAGTCGAGAAAAATACGTCGCTATCCGAAATCGCAGCAACTTGGTTTGTAGGGATGCCCAACGCCGCCACATTCATAAGTCCGTTGAAAACGGTGATCCAGCTAAAGTCTGGAAATTTCTTAGATCTATGGGAATTGGGAAGTCACGTCAAGAGTCTATTCCTAAGGATATTGACCTTGAATCGCTCAATCAACATTTTTCCACCTCTTGTAGCTTCAATGGTGCTGTTAAAACCAATACTCTAAATAATCTTTCTTCTCTTCCCACTCCCAATTATTCTCCTTTTATTTTTAATCAATTTACCAGTTGTGATGTTAAGAAGAGCAGGCTATCTATAACGTCAAATGCCGTTGGTAATGACTGTATTAGCCGTAAGATGATACTCCCTATCCTGGACGAAATTCTTCCTGTCATTTGCCATGTCCTCAATTATTCCGTATCCTCAAGTGTTTTCCCATCTTTGTGGAAAGAAGCTCAGATAACTCCTCTCCCTAAAAAGTCTAATCCTGTTTCTTTCTCTGATTTCCGCCCTATTTCCATATTACCGTTCCTATCCAAAGTCCTCGAACGCCTTATCCACAATCAACTTAGTGCCTTCCTTTGTAAAAACCAACTCCTAAATTTGTACCAATCCGGGTTTCGTTCAGGACATAGCACTACCACAGCTCTAGTTAAAATTACTGACGATATCAGATCAGGTATGGATAATAGGAAGTTGACTGTCCTTTCGTTACTGGACTTCAGTAACGCCTTTAACACTGTCGATTTTGATGTACTGCTCGGTATACTCTGCTCTCTTAACATATCTCCAACAGCAATTGATTGGTTTCGTAGTTACCTGTGTGGCCGCCGACAACGTATTTGCATTGAAGGTACATCATCTTCATGGTGCAATACTACTGCTGGCGTACCACAGGGGGGCGTTCTCTCTCCTCTTCTTTTCGCCATATTTATAAATTCTATTTCAAATGATCTTCTCTCATCCTATCACCTTTATGCTGACGATCTGCAAATTTATTCGCAAGCTCTCGTTGAAGAACTATCTGAGGCGGTGAAGATTGTGAATAAAGACTTAGCGCGTATTTCTGATTGGAGTTTGAATCATGGTTTGAGGGTTAATCCTGCCAAGACTCAAGTCATTATTGTTGGCAGCCCTAGGCTACGTTCCAAAATTAACTGGGTGACCCTTCCTCAAATCGTTTTTGATGGAGCTGCTATACCTTACTGTGACTCAGTAAAAGACCTAGGTATTTGTATTGATAGGGATTTGTCTTGGGGTCCTCAGTTGCAAGAAGTAAGCCGCAAACTGTTTGCCTCTGCGGGGTCTTTACGCAGATTGCGCAATTTCCTGCCGACTGCCACTAAAATTGCGCTTGCTCAATCCCTTCTTCTCCCTGTTCTCGACTATGCTGAAGCAAGTTATTCAGATCTTACTGAAGTGCAGCTAGATAAGCTTGAACGACTCCAAAATTTTTGTATAAGATTCATATTTGGTTTGCGCAAATATGATCATGTTTCTGAGTTTCGCATTAAACTCAAGTGGCTGCCGATCCGCCTTCGCCGGAATGCACATATTTTATCATTACTTTACAGTATTCTCTTCAATCCCACAACCCCGTTTTATCTCAAAGAACGCTTTAAGTTCCTTCATGACACACATGTAAGAGATTTGAGATCATCGGAGAATTTGAGACTTTCAATGCCTGCACATTTCACTAAATTCTATGGCTCATCGTTTACGGTGCAAGCTATTCGTTTGTGGAATGCATTGCCGGTGTCTGTAAGACAAGCTCAGTCACTGGCTACTTTTAAAAGCTCGGTTGCTAATTATTTTCATTCCAATTTATGACTATTCTTTTGTTTTCTCTCCACTTGATGTTAAAGAACACATTATATGTACCTATTGTATTATTTAATTACCTATGTATTACATTGTATTTATATGCATATATATATATATTCGCATATACATTTATTTATTTTAATATTTTTTGTTTCTCTGTTTTTATGAGTAATGTAGTTAGTACACTAATTTAGCCCTCCCCACTTTAATTTAAAAGTTTTTAAAGTCCTTCCAAAGGTTGTCTGGAAGATATCGCTTTCAGCGATAAGACCGCCATTGTTACCATAGAATAAGCAATATTGTTAAATAGGTGTGTTTAAATTTTGGTGTACAATAAAGTGTATTCTATCTATCTATCTATCTATGTTGAGATCGTTGGAGAAAACTCCAACTCCAGTTCCAGTGTTTGTCTTTGAGCCGTCAGTGTAAATCCTGAGCTCCTCAGGCCCTGAGTAGTCCTCGGGCTCCGGCATGAGCTGTATTTGGTAGTTTTTTGGAAGTGGTGCGTCTTTGCAGTCTTATCATATGGTGCAGTCATCAGGGGTTGTCGTTTGACTGAATCCTCCATGATGCGTGTGTGTTTGATCCTGGAGTCTCGCAAGAGTGCCCCGGATATAGCAAGTCTGAAGGTTGCCAGGGCAGCCTCTTCTCGTACTATAAGGTGCAGTGGTGGTAGGCGCAGCATGGCCTGTAGAGCGGCAGTGGGTGCAGTTCTCATGCTGCTAGTGATCGCCACACATGCAAGTCGTTGCAGCTTCTCAAGATCCTTTTGTGCCGTGCTTAAGTCTGTTCTGGGCCACCAGACTAGGGAGCCGTACGTAATAATTGGTCTTATAACAGTCGTGTATAGCCAGTGGGTTGTTTTGGGGCTGATACCCCAGTTTCTGCCCAGCATGCGTTTGCACTGCCACATGCAGATACTGGCTTTTTTGGTGATGTGCTCAGCGTGTTTTGCCCAATTCAGTTGTTTGTCCAGGAAGATGCCCAAGTATTTGGTTTCAGCCGAAAGGCTTAGAGTGGTGCCAAAGAATTTTGGCAGTGTCAGCTCCGCCAGCTTCCTCTTTTTGGTGAAAAGTATGAGCTCAGTTTTTGTAGGATTTACTGAGAGTTGATACTCTCGGCACCAGTCCTCTACTATTTTTAGGGCTTGGCGCATGAGGTTGCATATGGTACTCTCATGGCTTCCATTTATTATTATGGTTATATCATCGGCGTAGCCAACAGTAAAGTATCCTTTATCGTTGAGTCTCCTGATGAGGTTGTCTGCGACCAGGTTCCATAACAGTGGTGAGAGGACGCCCCCTTGGGGACAGCCTTTCGCCACGATGGCCCTCGTTGTGCTGTTTATTGTGACTCTTACTGCTCTCTGCTTGAGCATGTTGGTGATCCAGTCACTCAGGGTTTGGTCTACACCGTGCCTGCTGAGTGCTGTACTCATACTCTGGAACGTGGTCTTGTCAAAAGCACCTTCGATATCTATGAAAACAGCCATCGAGGAGCATTTGTGGTGTATTGCGGATTCAATTTTAGATATTACGCTGTGTAGGGCAGATTCTGTTGATTTCCCCGTTGAGTAGGCGTGCTGTTGTCCGTGAAGCGGATTCTTATGGAGAGGTCCATCTCGGATGTGTCTATCGCAGAGCCTCTCTAGGGTTTTCAGTAGGAAGGATGTGAGACTTATCGGTCTGTATGCTTTGGGTTGTGTGTAGTCAGTTTTGCCTGGTTTGGGTATGAAGATGACCTTCACCTCCCGCCACATTAGTGGGACGTATCTGAGTGCTATGCAGGCTTGGTAGATTTCCAGCAGCCAGGGTGTCAGGATGTGTTCACCCCATTGCAAAAGGGCCGGGAAAATGCCATCTAGTCCTGCAGATTGTTATGGCTGGAATGTTTTAATGGCCCATGTTATGCGGTCCTCAGTGATTATGTCGCGGGCTCTAGACCAGTCTGTAGTACTTGGTGTCTGTCTAGATTCGTTTTCCCACGTGCTGTCCTCGGAAAGGTGGCAGTCCGGGAAGTGCGTCTCTAGATGGACCTTACTGGTTTCTTGGTCTGTTTGTGTGTAGGAGTTGTCAGGTTTTTTAAGGGCGCCGAGAGTACGGTCCTGATCAGTTGATAGGATTTTCTTTACTCGTGCGGCTTCGCTGTTAGATTCTATGGATTCACAGAAATTCTGCCAAGCGGTATTCTTGGCCATTCTGATTTGTTTCTTGAACTTGTATTGGGTTTCTTTGTATAGCTCCCAGTCTTCCGGGAGTCTGGTGTTCTTTGCTCTGTTGAATTGTTTTCGTAGCGTGTTTCTGAGCCTACCAAGTACAGCATTCCACCATGGGTTTCCCTTACTCCTGGTGTTAGGTGTTCTTGGTTTGCAGCTCACGTGGTAAGCCTCCGTTATGTCGTTTGTTAATTTTGTCACGATTTCTTCAAGCTGTGTGGATCAGTCAAGGGTGTCAAGTGTAACTGTCGTCTAGCCAACAAAGAAGCTAGGTGGTGTTTGTATTCTGTGACGTTTGTGCGGCGCGGATTGCGCCTCGGTGTGGGTTTTTTTATCATGGTTGCTAAGGTAAAGCGGATTCTCCTATGATCGGAACAGGAGGGTTCATCACATACGCGCCAATTAGAGATAAGTTTGGTCGCGTTTTCGGTAGCTAGGGTTAGGTCTATGATTGTTTGACCTCTGGCTGTAACCCAAGTGGGCTCTGAGCCTCGGTTCACAATGTTAAGGTTAGTCGAGAATAGGTATGTGGATAGCGTCTCACCTCTGGCGTTGGATACTTCACTTCCCCAAAGCGGGTGATGAGCATTTGAGTCGGTGCAGATGATCAGGTCCAGGTCCGCGTCCTCGCAGTGACGTACAAGATCAATCATCTCTATCGGTGGGCAGTTCTCATTGTCGCCTGGCATGTACACCGAGGCTAGTACTAAATCTAGAGCATTGCTGTCAATCCGGAGCCTGATCGCAGTCAGGTCTCTGGAACAGAATTGAGTTAGTGGGGTAATAGGTATGTCTTTGGGTGTGTATATACAGGTACGTGGTTTCTCTGCATTAAGTGTGTTTAGAGTGATATTACCTCCGGTGTTTCCAAGGCCACATACTTTGTTGTTTCTAATCCACGGCTCTTGTATAAGTGCAATTGTCCGTGGATTCATCTCCAGGGCTCTGCGAAGGCTAGCCGTGGCGGTCTGGCTATGCTGGAGATTGGCCTGGATGATCTGGGTGTTTGCTGTGGGTGGTGCTGACGTTGGAGCGGAGTTAGGAGGAGTCGGATCCATTGGATGCTTCATCTCCCTCCCCCGTTCCTCGCCAGGTGTCGCTGGGTGAGGATGCGAGCAGCTGCATTGTCCATCCCGGTGACGGGGGTGGCGCTGAGTCTGACTCAGCGTCGGTCATTGCAGCCTTCGCCATTTCCTCCTCCAGTATAGTCACATCGGTGTCTGTCTGTGTCTGTTCAGTGGTCTCAGTCTTGTCTGAGGGTAGCTTCTTGGGGTAGAAGCGGACGTATATGGACCCGAGCAGGTACGATACGCGCCGCTCCCGCCCCAAGACCTTTTCGGCTTCATCGGTCGGGATCCCCAGGGTCAGATACGTCCCATGGTTATCCCCACCGACAGAAGTCGCCCTGTACAGTGACCACCTACCAATGTCGTACCAAGTGTTCTGACGAATCAGAACACTCTGGAGCCGCGCTATGTCCCCATTATACCGGGGTACAAATAGCGCGGCTCGGACACGGGTAGGTATATCAGTCTGTCGCATGACTGTCAGTCAGTCTCCCAAGGATTATTTCCTTGCTGTTTAATTTGTGTATCAGTCACTCCTATTTACCAGCGGATCTAGTAAAGAATGTTGTGGTGCCCATTTCCTAAAAATAGGACCGGTGACATATTGTCTGATATCAGCAACTACAGACCCATATCCTTAGCAACAATTACCACCAAAGTTTTAGATACTTTGCTGGACAGATATCTGGCTAAGCATTTTCTGGACAGGCAGTTTGGTTTTAGGAATGGGTTATCAATAGAGACTGCGATTCAGTACAATACTATACTGTGAGAAGGACGCCTGACTATGCATACTTTCTGGACTTATCCAGGGCATTCGACCTTGTTTCCTATGACATTCTGTGGAACAAATTGTCTAGTGAAACTAACCTGCCGCCAGAAATAATTAATGTATTTACCTGACTGCGCCAGAAGGAGGGTTATGTTTTTCGAGAGTATGTATGTTTGTATAATTGTTTGGCACGCTCTGTGGCCTGAACGGCTCGACGGATTTTAGCTTGAGAGGTATCGTTAGATTCGTATTGACTGTGAGAGTGACACTGGGTATATCAAAATAAAAAAAAAAACAAAATGGCGGATTTTTGGCGCCATATTATGCCTTCAAAAGAGTTTTTTTTTCTCAATACCTATCGAGTGGGGTATCAAAATAAAGGGTCTTAAAAGGTGATTACAAAAATATATATACAACTTATATGGTTAAAAGTAATTCAAAGTGACAAATCGTAAAAACACGTATAAAGAACTAAATCGTCTGCGAAATCTTTCATATCTGTAAACTAAAAAGCTGGAAATAAAAAAGTAATTAAAAAAATGAAAAAACTCGACTGCAACCTTATACTAAAACTAACTGAAAAGCTAATAAAAACAAGCCCATTTTAAATTAAATAAAAGTTGGAAGCAGGCGGGACCCATTTGAATTGTATAATAATGGTATGGGCCCCGCCTGCTTCCAACTTTTATTTAATTTAAAATGGGCTTGTTTTTATTAGCTTTTCAGTTAGTTTTAGTATAAGGTTGCAGTCGGGTTTTTTCATTTTTTTAATTACTTTTTTTTTAAGTTAGTTGAGTGACCAACATAACACTGTGCGGTGGGCAGGTTCCTACTCTGATGTATACAGACTAGAAACTTCCTTGCCGTACTCCACTACGACAATGTATACGTGAATATGCTGATGGGGAACTCAGCAGCTCTGGAGTTGGATGCATGATGGACGGAGTTTCCTTTAATAACATTAGCTACGGTAATGATTTGGTGCTACTGATTTTTTCAATCAGTGCACTCAGAAAGCTGTTGAACATGTGTGAATGTTACGCTGAGGCTCATAGACTGCGGTCTAATGCTAAGAAAAGTGGATTGGTCTTGTTTATAAAGTTATTTTTCGTTTGTCATAATTTATTATAGGTAGGTCTTAAAATATATAGATCAAATATTTTAAGTCATTACTAACACATACAATATGGGTAATACCTGAAATAAAGAATAAATAAATAAATTACATACACTTATATCAAAACCCTGTTGTGTGTTCTGTGTTCCCTGCCACTTATGACCTTTCAACCTTTAAAGCCAGAGTAAACAGGCATCTTCTGGGCTCGCTCGTTTCATCGTAGACCTCATCTATCGCTTACCATCAGGCGAGATCGAGCTCAAGAGTGAGCTCACTCTTAATTTAAAAAAAAAACCCTAAACAAAACAAAAATAATCTAAAACATACACATAAACAGGCCCAATATTTCACTACTTTCTGCGCATACGCTGCTACTGAGAATGTAATGTTTTGGCCACAGAGGATAGAAGAGCCGTAGCCGAATGGCAAAAAACGGAACCCTTATAGTTTCGTCATGTCTGTCTGTCTGCCTGTCTGTCTGTCTGTCCGTCCGTATGTCACAGCCATTTTATTCCGAAACTGTTAGGACTACACATCTGAAACTTGGTAAGTAGATATATGTAACCACTTTCCGATATTTATTAAAAATTTAAAAAATTTATAAAATTGAGGGGGCTCCCCATACAGAGAACTGAAACTAAAAATATTTTTTTCATCAAATCGTGTGGAGATACCACACACGTTATAGACAGTTCTTTAAAAATGACAATGCGTTATAGACAGTTCTTTAAAAATGACAATGAGGTTTCTAAAACCACTTTTTCATAAAGTTAATCGTTTAAAATATATATAGTATATTTTAAATATACGCTTCCAAAGTGGTAAAATGTGTGTCCCCCTTCTAACTTTTATAATAACAGAGTAAAAAATCTAAAAAGTATATATGCTGTAGATCTTAATAAAACATTTCAATGAAAATTAGTTTGAACGAGATCAGGTCAGTAGTTTTTGAGATATAGTACATTATCTAAAACCGCAAATATAACTTTGTATTTCATACAAACACTATGAAAAACAAAATTATTGGGCGTAGTTACTACGGAACCGTTCATGGGCGAGTCTGACTCACACTTGGCCAATTTTTCATAATCTCATATTAACTTACATGATTATTATATGTTTTGACTAGTACATGTTGCATGGACTTCAAAAGAGACTTGTTTCTGAATTCGTTTCATTGCCTTAATTAATTAAAGCCTCAAGCCAGGGCTTATTAAAATAACTTATAAATTAGGCGAATATACGTTAAGGGCACCCCCTCTGGGGAACGGACCTCGGCTTATGGCGTCGCTAGGAGGGAGGAGGGCAGCTAGGGACAGGCTGAATCGGACCATTCCAAGAGTTGTGAACTGTATGAGTGCAATACTAACGATCTTATATATTTACAGATTTTTTTGTTAGTTTTTTTAGGCTCAGTAGGTTGTGATACGGCATACAAAAATTATGCGGCACAATTGGTCATATCTTTTGATCATTTAGTATGATTTTAATTACTTTTTAAATAAATTTCGGTTCGATATCTCTAAGTAATCCTAAAAAAAAGTGGCCAAGTGTGAATGACTCTTTCATGAAACCCATGAAGTACAAAACGCTTAAAAGTGACTTTTAAATAGTGATTTATAACCATTTTATAAAATAAATATCATTTAATTACGATATCACCAAGACAATGTTATGGATGAACAAAAACATGCAACATTTAATTTTCAACATGATTAACACTGAACAATTGAGTGTTCAAGTATCGTCAGTTCAATGATTTGGCAATATTTCACGCAGTTCCACCAAACCATGATTTAATTTCCTTTCATTTACTGCATTTAATTAAGCGCAGCAGTGAAGTTTCAATTGTTGATGAACTTGAAATGAATGAGAATTTTGATCAGTCAATACGTTACACTGTTAAACCAAGGTTTTCACTTCTGCAAGCGAAGGAGGTGGCGGGAGGCGCAAGGGAGAGGTGAGTCTCAAGGCCCTCACAGCCCTCACACCCCAGCCGCCGCAGGAGACGCTCCGGGTGTTGGGAATCACAGGGTGACTTCCAGCCACCGTAGGCATGGGCCTGCGGGCTGCGAGCAATGGGTAGCTCGCCGCCCGACTGAAACCAGGCCCGTGTAGACGGCGCGTCGTGTTCCACGCGCGCCTCAAAGAGTGTCAGCAAATTGTCGGGGCCCATAAGAGGGCCGTTGCCTGCCGGGGTTGCGGATTGTTCGAAAGAGTTATCGCGGCCTCGGAACACGAAGGGCATATGATGGAACACGGATGGGTTTTAGTCAGTAGAAGTCTGACACACCCTCTTGCTTCGCCCAGATCGGGAGGCAGTCATAGGTTGATTTCCCACCCTAAAAAAAAGGTTTTCACTTCAGTAGTTTAGTAGGTTTCTGAATTATCCTGACCACCATGTCAAAGGGTTCTAAGTTTTCGTATCTACTTTGGTTGTAAATCATCATTTTATGACTCGACAGATCTTGATAAAAAATGTAATTTATCATCCGCCTGCCCTTTCTCCAACTAAGTTGGGATCAACTTCCGAACAACGTGGTGCAAATCAGTACTAGTATTTTAAATGGTGCGACCTCCTGATCTGACCTCCATAAATGAGATTTATTAATTATGTTTAAAACACTTTTACATGTCAAATTTTTTGGTTACTTTAAACTAGATAAGGCCGAGATTTCCTAACTACCGTAAGTGCCTTTTTACATGTACCGGCGAAGTGTATGGCCATGTACAGACGCCAGCACATCAAGCTACAACAATCTGTCAAATTTCTTTAATAAATTTTCAACTTTATTGTTAAAGAAATTAGGTTCAAGGTTGATTGGGAAAATTTTACAGTTTCGGGTAGCTTCATGTGCTGGCGTCTGTACATTACCTTTCACACGTACCGGCGTAATTTGCCCGGCAAGCGGTCGCCGGGTGCTCACCGGATTTAAGTGCCTTTTCACATGTACCGGTTGCCGGGTAGACTGCGCCGACAGTCCGGTAACACTTTCAGCTTTCACACGATCCGATGATGTATTATTAGTAGGTATACTATAATAGGTCGATAAGTACAGTATGAGAATAAACATGCGCGTGCTCTCGCTGTAGTTGTATCTGAGCAACTGGCTGCCGATGCCGGTGCGTCTAAAAGCATGCTGCGTGTTTCATACAGTACTAAGCGTCCGGCCGCCGACTAGCCGATAGGCGCCAACCGGACGCACAGTGGTGGATCCGGTGAGAACCCGGCGACCGCTTGCCGGGCAAATTACGCCGGTACGTGTAAAAGGTAATGTACATGGCCATACACTTCGCCGCCGGGTTTCCGTCGCCGGCTACCCGGCAACCGGTACATGTGAAAAGGCACTAAGAAGAAACGCCGAAACAAACTCAGAGGTGCTTTCTAAGTCTTTTGAGGTTGATAAAATTCGTACAGATTAAATATATCATATATAGTCCTCCTAATCGATTATAACCACGGCGGTCAATCTCAGATTAACCATCTGCGCAATAGATATTATAGTGCACAAGTATATATGTGCGAGTACAGGTGCACTCTCTGTTATTTAACCTATCGCGGGTCTTAGTAGTTACACAGTGCGACATAAGAAAAAAATGCTCCAAATGTCTCAAGTCGGACAGTTACACTTAAGGGCTTGGTCAGGATTGGTCGATAAATATCTGCGGTTGTGTTACAAGTAGCAATACGTTCTGCATACACCGCTAAAATGAACGAAAAAAAAATTACAAAATGCATCTGTGGTTTTTCTTGTGACCAGGGCTCGGAAACCGGTTAAAATTCTTAACCGGTTACGGTCATTGACCCCAAACCGAAATCGATTTAGGTTAAGGTTGCAAAACCGGTTTTTGCGGGAAACCGGTTTTATGTGAAAATTAACCGGTTAAAACCAAATTGAAAAAAAAAAGTAAGTAGCGACTGGCATAGGTATGCTCGACGCTTTGTTTGCGGGCGCGCAAAGAACTAAGCTCGAACTAAGAAAGTCGAAACATGAATCTACGCGCACCTAACATCTTTTTTCCTAATGTTTTCTGGGGTACTAATGTCACTATAACTTGTTGAAAATATTTACGAATTACGCAATTAACCGGTTAATTTGGGTGTCAAAACCGTTGGTGCTTATGTAACCGGTAACCTTTATCATTTGGGTTACATAAGAACAGTTCACTTGTTTAACCGGTTAATGAAGGAACGATATATTTACCGGTATTTAATCGAAATTAACCGTTATTTTTAAACCAGTTCAGAGCCCTGGTTGTGACGCCGCAGACTTTTTCGTTGTGTTATCAAATAGTTTTTATTACTTTTTATAATAGTTTTTATTAATTTTTTGGAATAATTTGTGTTAAAATTGCCTACACATTTTTTTTTTCGAATGTGAGTGAAAATTATGAAAGTGAAAACATATCACATTACTGCGAGATAAGGTCAGTTTGATTTGCTAATTGAATTATATAAATAGTTAGATAAACTCATAGCGAAGCCAGGAAGGTAAAATATGTATATAATAACTTAAAATAAATTGCCGATTTTTCATTTTTTCTGAAGTCCTACCCGAAAATTAAAAGGAAATTCAACAGGCAACACTCGAGGGGTTAACTCTCATAGTCCGATGGTATAGCAATCCAACACGATTGGAGAGAGATCAGTCGCAAGGCCAATGGCTTAACGTGATTTCCGAGGTACGAAGAGTTATATATATCATACCACCAACTTCCAAATTCCGGGCTACTACTGACATAATAGAAAAACCAAAAAGCACCTTTAATCGAATCGAATCCAAGATCTCATGCTCAGCAGAGTCGCTGAAATATCGTATAACGGAAACCCCATATCTATCCAAAAGGACTGAAGACAACATCTGGTATGGAGTCTCTATGCAAAGTTTCAGCTCAAAATAAGTGACTCACAGAATTGACTCCAAGTTATTGGTTTCATATGTTTGTTGAATACCAGTAATAACAAACGTGTCACAGCACTATGAGGGTCATAACTTTCCACGTCACTTGCCAATAAAACGATAATACTCTTCGTTCTTCTTAATTTGAAAAATTTGGTCTCTGGTATCAATGTATTGAAATTTCTAATAAGTTCCACACATGTAGACATAGGATTACAAAACCCTTGCTATATCGTTTGTTATCATCCAAAGAAGCTGTGCACTTGGTATGTATATACCCTTTAAATTACACGTTGTATATGAACGTCGTGGTCACGTCACACGACACCCCTTGGCAAAACTGGTCAGATTTTCTGGCTTCTGAATACCCACAACGCCCTTTGACCTAAGCGTTTCGAACCCAAACGGCTCAAAGCTATAGTATAGTATTCAATAATAATTTGTGTACCTTTACAAAATCTGTTAGATTAGTCCTTGTAATACTCTCAAATTGAGGTTCCTATTCAAAGAAAGACAATAACAGCTTAATAATAAACCAGTCTAAAGTCAAACCAATGATAGAATAAGACGTCTCTTTGCACTAAAAGCCTATTGTCCTCAGAACAGGAGATAAGTAAATTCAATTTAGTCTCAATGATATTCAAGACTTCTTTGATAAGGTCTCTGTGACTTCATTTTTGATCGCAGTTTTCAACAGTAAAACAGTATTGGTAACAATTTATAAATTATGTCGCGGGTAGTCCGTGTCCTGAATGTACGATTATTTTAAACCCGGGAGATTATTAAGAGGCCTTTATTTTTCGGGAGAAAAAGCATGGAATGACTCCTCGCGCTTTGGGTCGAGCGGAAGGGAGTGTTCGACTTTTGACTAAAATCCCACCCTCTTGCTTCCAACAGGGTAGGATTTTAGTCAAAAGTAACATTGAAGTAAGTAAAATATTTTATAATTTATTTTTTGACTTTTAGTGTCGGCGCAATCTACTCATCAAAAACATCATGCAGAATACACCTGAATGAGCTCGTTCAGCGGAAAAGTTGCTAACACAGCCCTTTTTCCTCTTTAATGTTTATGGTGCTTTTTGTTCGTCTTTTTGATTCTTAATACTTTTAAATTATATTTAAAAAAATCCTGGTATCTTCGACCATTTACGAATGAAATGAAAATGCCGCCAGTCTTTTTGGCTTTACCTTTTTTTATATAACCTTTTTATAAATATAAAAATTTGTGTACACTAAATACTTTTTTCTTTTCTGGTTCTCCTCAAACATTTTCGATATGAGATATCATTTAAAAATGTCAGATTTTTCCAGCTCAGTGCGAACCGTACACAGCCTTTTAAAAGTCATAACAATTTAATTAAACCAGATTCGATTATTTAGATATAAGCCCGCATATAATTTCCATATTTTTACATCAGGACAACGCAAATGATATGAATATGAAAGCATTGTTCTAAAACTTTATCTACGTCATGTTTCTACAACCACAGAGTTAATTACCGTGCATAACAGGCTGTTAATACGCAGTTTCATAGTGATAAATTGGGAGCCCTAACCTAACATTTGTATTTAAAAAAAATTAACGTCCTACAGAATTTCCGTTACGACGGTCAATCACAACAGAAATTAACCAAACAGGAGGCCACAACCAAGAACCAAGCAGTTTCAAGTTTACGTAAGCGCAAGTAGAAGTAGATAAGACTGACGGGGTTGTGGGATAATAACAAGATATCGAGACCGGAACGCAAGAGAAACTGAAAGAGCAGGGTGGGTTTTTAGTCATCATAGTATCATCATAGTTTCTATTCCCAATGTAATCCCATTGGTGGATACCAATGGGATTACAATCAGATATGACGAGACGAGATCATGTGCCACGGCTTTACGTGGAATCCTAATTCTGGGCTACTTGAGAGAAATTCCCAATGGGAAAACAGTAACACTATCCTAAACACACTTTCCATAGAAACCTTAATTAGTAACTTAACTGAAAACCTGAAAAATTTTGCAGCTTTTCTTTCGAATACATTATTTATTTAATATTAACAATAATCACTTTTTACTTGCATCATAATAAAAATCATAAAATTTAATTCATCGTTGATTTAATAACAGTAATGGTGGCTCGGTGGTTACAAGGATGACTTACGAGCTGTAGGTCGTAAAGTCGAACCCAGATAGGCACATTACTTTGTGTAATTTCACTCAGAGTCACTCAAAACGTTAAAAAACGCACAAAATGTTTTGGGAATACCTTCATTGTGCGTACGGCTAAGGAGTGGAATTCCCTGCCGGAGTCTGTGTTTCTCGATAACTATAACTTAGGGGTCTTTAAGTCAAGAGTGAATAGGTTACTTTTAGGTAAGCGTGCTCCATCTTCGACCACATCATCACTTTCCATCAGGTGTGATGTTGGTCAAAGGCGAACCTATTTTCAATAAAAAAAAATGAAACGGTGAAGGAAAGCATTGAGAGGAAACGGACATGACCTAAGACCGAAGAACCGGAAGACATGCGACATCCATCAATCAGCACTGGCCCTGCTTATTGGATTATGGCACATTCTCCTCATAAGGCGAAGCGCTGTGTTCCAGCTGCAACGGCAACTTTATAGGCTAATTATTTTATGTTAATAGCAGAACACCGCAGTCCTTTTTAGGGTTCCGTAGCCGAATCGTTAAGTTAAAAAGTTTCGTCATGTCTGTCTATCTGTCTGTCTGTCTATCCGTCCATCCGTATGTCACAGCCATTTTATTCCGAAACTATTAGGAATATACATGTGAAACCTGGTAAGGTACATGTATTCTGTGAACCGCTTTCTGATTTTAAGAAACAATTTTTAAAATTAAGGGGGAAATGTATACATGGAACGCAATACATGGAACTGAAACTGAAAATATTTTTTTCATGAAATCTATGCGTGTGTATCTATGTATCTATAGACAGGCCTTTAAAAATGGCATTGATGTTTCAAAACAACTTTTTCATAAAATCAATCATTTAAAAGATATACGCTTCCTAAGTGGTAAAATTTGTATCTCCCCCTCTAACTTTTATAATAATGGAGCTAAAATCTAAAATAAATATATGTTGTAGATCTTAATGTAAACTTTCAATGAAAATTGGTTTGAATGAGATCGGTCCTGCAGTTATATTATAGCATATTTTATAAAACGGCAAATATTACTTTGTTATTCATACGAACACTATGAAAAACAAAGTTATTTGGCATAGTTACTACGGAACCCTTCATAAGCGAGTCTGACTCGCAGTTGGCCAATTTTGGTTTTTAATTGTCTAAAATCTAAACTGTTAGCTGTCAGCTGTCAGCTTTAAACTCGCTATTGTAATATTAAAATTAGTGTACGTTAAAGACTATTGTAATTAATTGTGCTCGGAGGATATAAGAGAGGTACACTCTATAGGAATAACATTTTTATCTAATACAATGTTTCTGAAATAAAAATACTGTTTTATAAAAAGATTGTAATCAAAGGTAAAATATTGTATTTTACGAGTTTATACTATGGTTGTATTCGTATAATTTTGTACTAGATTAAACGTATCTCGTAATATTCTAGAATAGGGTTGAAATAATACTGTATTTTTATTAAACTCAATTCTGGAATAATCTCATTAGAGTACTTGTGTTTTAGTGCTTATTTAAGGCTGAGATTTTACCAGAGATGTGCGAGGATGCGTAGCTAGGGATGTGTTTGTTAAGAACCAATAGAATTACTCCATTTTCTACCCTTACAGCTCTAGTGGAAACGGCTGAGTGAAGCGAGTTTTTTTTACAAACAAAACAAAGGAAGGATGTGTGCGACAGATGTGTTGTATGAGAGATGTGTTGTAAGAAAATATGTCTACGTAGTACTACACGAACGCTTGCGTAAAATAGCAATGAATCACTAGTCAGTGTTTGTCGGTATAGTATACAGAAAACATGGAAACACTTTTAGATTTAACAATTTGCGATGAAATAGTGGAGGCAGAAGATACAGTGTTTATTCACAGCATCGCTATGCATCCTCGTACCGCTCAGCGGCCTCGCACATCTCTGGTGCAATCGCAGCCTTATCATTACAATTTACACATTGCTAGGAACTTCTATTCTATTCACCCGAGCTCTTTTAAAGATTACGAAAAAAGGAAAACGCTGGCATTTTGTTGTTCTTTCATTCCAGATAAGAATGAGGAGCGAAAGTGGGGAAGAAAAATATAAACACTTCTTTTAAAGTTTACTAAGAATACTGTTTTGTGGTGTGATGTTGTCTATCTGTTGTGCCATTTAGCTGCAACTATGTAGGTTTGTAGTTGAATGGAATTTCAACAAAAGACTGTAGGTAGTTTGAACTTGATAATTGATTGAAATAAATTGATAGGGGAGGGGCAAGCTCATGTCTTTATTATAGCATAATTACACAGAATAAAATATTGTTTATTACGTGTTAAATTGTTGGTAAATATAATTATATAGATAATAAATACCTTAAACAAAATTTTAAAAAATCTGTGAGCCCTCCTCATCGCTCTTAGACAACTTCTCCACGTTACCCGGTTGTTATAGAAACATTGCAGATATAGCAGAATTAACTACAACATAAATTTTATTTTCATTAATTAATTAACATGGTCATAGAACAACGTAATAATTATAAATATTAAATACGGTCGAAACAGCCGCTACTATAGTGTCGTTAGGGCTTTTGCCAGTTGGATTCGACTCCAGTTTCAAGACACTGGGTTCCTGAAATCTTTCAGTTATTATGAACTAGCTAACCCGGCGAACAAGTATCACTAAATTTTTTGGTCATATTTATTTACTACTTAAACTTTTCTGACTTCTAAAAATATCGGTCTAGTCGTTCTCGAGTTTCAGCGAGAATAACAAACAGCATTAATTTATATGAAACGTGTAACATAATAAACACAATTCCTGAAAGTAGTTGGTTCAGAATCGGGTTCTGAATCGATTTCCGTCATAAAAAATAGGTGTTAAATTTTGATGGAAAAAACTTTCATTTAACTTAAAATGGAAACACAGTATCATGACAAATTAATACAATCCTTAATTCAAGGAAATTGTGTGCGTGTCGTGTCGGCCGCTAACATTGCATGAGTGTATGCGTCTGCATAAGGATATTGTATAACGCACGGTACGTTTTACGTTTAGTAAGGATACCTATTTTATAAAAAATGCCTAGGTTTGGTTTCAATTTATTTATGTTACGGATGTTATTTTAGACTTACAATTTAATATTCTCATTGGGGTGTCTGAGGTATTGCGCTTAATCTGTTACACCTTGTATAATAATATAATTATGTATATTATCTATATAATAAAAATGAATCGCTAAATGTGTTGCTAAGCGCACAACACGAAAAAGACTGGACCGATTTGGCAGATTCTTTTTTTTGTTGTGTTTGGTTTTGTCAGGAAAAGGTCCTTATGAAAAAAAAAAAGGCAGGAAAGGTCTCAAGGGCAGGGGTAGGGTAGGGGTAGGGGTAGGGGTAGGAGTAGGGTAGGGTAAAGGTAGGGTAGGGGTAGGGTACGGTAGGGTAGGGGTAGTGAAGGATTTGGGTAGGGTAGGGGTAGAGTAAAGTATGGGCAGGGTATCGGTAGGATAGGGGCAGTGGTATCAGTTGGGTAGGGGTAGGATACCACGCGAACGAAGTCATCATCTGCTTAGCCTTTTTCCATCCATGTTGGGGTCAGCTCTGGAGTCTAACCGGCAGCTGAGTACTAGTGTTTTACATGCAGCGATTGCTGACCTCTATAACCCAGTACCTCGACAACATGCTACCCTATGGCAAGACCGTCAGATATTCTGTCTTTTGACTACCCGTGACGTCTGTCAAAAATGCACAAATAACAGAGATAAGGAACCAAAGGCTTAATTTGCTTCACCAAGTATGAGCGAGGAGGCATGGGAAGCAGTCACCTCTTTCTGCGAAGCAGTTATACAAGCGAAGGAGGTGGCGGGACGCGCGAGGGAGAGGCAGTTCTCAAGGCCCTCACAGCCTTTGCGCCCCAGCCACCGCAGGAGACGCTCCGGGCGCCGGGAATCACAGGGTGACTCCCAGCCACCGTAGGCGTGGGCCTGCGAACTGCGAGCAATGGGTAGCTCGCCGCCCGACTGAAAGCAGGCCCGTGTAGACGGCGCGTCGTGTTCCAAGCGCGCCTCAAAGAGTGTCAGCAAAGGTGTCGGGGCCCACAAGAGGGACGTTGCCTGCTGTGGTTGCGGAATTCTTCGGAAGAGTTACCGCGGCCTCAGAACACGAAGGGCATATGATGGAACACGGATGGGTTTTAGTCAGTAAAAGTCTGACACACCCTCCCGCTCCACCCAGATAGGGACAATGACTACCATTGTATGATTTCCCATCCTTAAAAAAAAAAGTGTGGAAGAATACCTGCACACAACGCACAAAACGTTTTGGGAATACTTTCATTGTGCGAACGGCTAAGGAGTGGAATTCCCTGCCGGAGTCTGTGTTTCCTGATAGCTATAGCCTAGGGGTCTTCAAGTCAAGAGTGAATAGGTTACTTATAGGCAAGCGTGCTCCATCTTCGACCACATCATCACTTACCATCAGGTGAGATGGTGGTCAAACGCGAACCCATTATCAACAAAAAAACTCATTTTTTTAAATTGCCACCCATCCACGGCCCGGCCTTTGCATGCGTTGCTTAACCTTGAAGATCGACCCGTACGACTGTTATTACTCATCCAAAAGCTCCTCAGAATCATAATAAACATGAAAAACTCACCTGAAAATGTGTTTGCACGACCACAGCCCTAAAAACTATGGACGCATCTTGAACTCGCGTCTCGAGTGGCTTCTCCGCAAACTTTGGACATCGACTGTCACAAACTATTGTCCTGCACAGGAACAAAACAACCACCAACAAATCTCTGTTCGTGAATCTACCCATTGTTGGCCAAAACATTGCTAAACCCATTTTGAACTTTAACTTTGTTACAGTAAATTACATTTTTCTATGGCACGTCCATCGCACGACACTAATTCTCTTCACCCGCCTTTTCCTCTGACGTTTCCTGGCTTGCATTTTTTATCTGAAACAAGGATATATGTATTACATTCTCTTCTGTTGCTTTGTTTCATTTCAGTAATGAATAGATTATTTATTTATGGGGGAAGATTAAAGCGCCACTTGCTTGTTTAGCAACGTTACTATCTGTATACTTTTAGTTAATTAAAATTACGCGGAGTGGTACTTCTTTTTAAATTTGATCTTTCTAATAAAAATAACTAAATATTTAAAAAGTAATAAGGAAAGTCTTGAAATTTCCAAGCAATTTAGATCAGGTCACAAACTTCTTACAACCAGTGAATGACGTCAAACAATTACAAGAACATTAAGTAAACTAGTTTTCAACAATTTTAAGTAGTTTACAACAATCTACAATTAAAATAATATCCTACCCGAAAATTTCGCTGTTAATGAACGGAGATTTTATAATTATTTTACAAGAAAACTGTAATTATACTCATTTTCACAACAAAATTGAACGTTAGCGTTGTAAAAACTTGCAATTAATTCTTTATAATTAATTTTCAATTAGCCCGTGCCCTTTCTTTAAGAATACTTGAATAAATTAAGATTGTGACGAGAATCTCGCTTCCATATAATTATTGCCTTGTGTTTCGTATGTAATCAATTTTATATATGAACCTACGAAAGTTTAATTTTGTAAGGTTGAATCTAGGTTTAATATGAAATTTGAGTAGTGAAAATAACATTATGTGGAATAATTGCATGTGAAATACCTAATTGGACTATTTCAATCAAGGATTTTTTTCGTTATTCAATTATTGCTATTTTTAGAGAGAACAGCATGTAAATAAAGAGTAAATAAAATACGCGTACTAAGTATCAACATTTCCAACTTTTATGACAAAATTAAATGAATGACTAACATTTATTAAATATAAAACATCATCCATTGCCTGCTGGGGTTGCGGGAATGTTCTACCGAGATACCGCGGCCCCGGAACCAAGGACAGTGAAGAAGGAACAGGGTAGGGTTTTGGTCAGTAGAAGTCATTAGGTGAAATTTTCACTGAAAAAATTGATGTAGGTATATATTTCAAAAGTGCATTTTTAAATAATATGTTGTATTTAAAACCTGAGTGTAATGTTCTGACACCGTTGGAATATTACTTTCATATTTTTCTTTCTAGAGAAATTAAGATGCTAGAATATGTATTCTTGTTACAACGTCAATGAAAAACAAAACACAATGCATTCTGCAAATAGTAGAATTACAAAGTGATATTACTGAATTGCAAAATAGCACTCGCCTTTTGCACTAATACATTTGCTCACAATTCATCGGATTTAGATCGAGTAAGCCCCATAAAATATGGCGTATTAATAGAAATTAATAGACTATAGTAGAAACGAATGTTTATTCTGTGAGATTAAATATTGAAACAAATTACATAATTATATTTGAATCATTGCATTTTTAACTTGTTATCATTAACTATTTTCAACTCAATATTTTTATAGTTTATCCTTCCTAAGAGATAACAAAATGCAAAAGCCAGTTAAGGGTAGAGTTGCCATACGACCGGAATTTTCCAGACATGTCCGGTAATATAGGTATTTGTCCGGAATGCGGAAGGAATCCTAAACCGTCTGGAATTTCTACAATTGAATGAACGAGTGAAACAAAAAAAATATGTTTTTATTTCAAATTAAAGAAAGTCAGGAATTTTCATCAAATGTCCGGAATTTACTCCGGGTTTTCGAATTTTTGATCTGGCAACCCTAGTTAAGGGCAACTGAAAGAATAGGGTAGAATTTTAGTCAATAGAAGTCTGACAATCGCTTCCTTTCCACCCCGAGGGGGACGAGTCATGTGATAATTTTCTCACCGAAAAAAGGCACCTAAGTAATATTTTCATATTTTTATGCTTTTAACAGCGAATTAGCTACTGATTCAATGAATCAGTAAAAGTACAAAAAAATAATTAAGGTAATAATGTCAGAATGTCCAAACATATACACCAATAAAAAGCGCTAACCATAATCAATATCATTTCCGAACGCAGTACACTATGGCGCACAAATTAGAATACCATTCTCCCGCCGATTTACGATTACAACTTATGTCGTATATCAAAACAAAATTAATCCAAAGGGTTACGGCAAAAAATACGTTGGTTCTTGTTCAGTACACTTCTTGCCTGTCACAGTGAAGAGGGTATTGTTAATTTTTTTTACCCATTACGAGAATTGTAACATGATAATTAAGAGTAATAATTATAAGGTATCTGAAAATGGTACAAGGTTAAGTGAAGGTTGTTCTAAAGCGGTTTAACATAAACTAGTTCATAAGCTTTCAAAGGCGAAGTGCTAGCCTAATAAAGTGCTTAAATGTATTTCTGTTGATGGTACTTGGGATAAGGGCCTTTTGGTAATTTATATCAGTCAATAGAGATCTTTGAAAATTTTAATATAAACCAGCTGTCGTCTAGTGGTCGAAATTCAAGTATAGACTTCTTTTTAATGGCATCATTTGCCTATAAAAGTCTACTTAGCCTTCTGCATTACTAAGCGACAATTGCTAGTAATGTGAATTCGACCCATATTGCTAGTTACCGTTAAAAAAAAATAACAAGAGTTGGAATTACATAACTTAGCCACTAGTTATATATTTAAGCCACTGTAAAGACAAATCAGCATGGTGGTTATTTTTTAGCATCTATATAGATTAGTAACGTGCATTCAGTAAACTTCTAAAATATTAATACATAGCCTCAAAAAGAAATCTGACCTAATGTTTTTTTCTCCGAGGGGGAAATTCTCATACATGTCCTCCGCCCTGGGGCGGGCGAAGGGGTCAGTCAGACTCATACTAACTTAACCTAACCAATCTATGAGGACCTTGTGTTAAAGCTGTAAAACGTAAAATGGCGATGAGATGTAAAATCCGTGGCTGAATCAGTAAATTAGGTGGCAATATACATATAAATAAGAAGGACAAGTTAAGATAATTGTTGATCTTTTATCGTAGCTTTCTGTAGAACATTTAGATGGCCTTATAATAAAGAGGAATTAGTTTATTAGGAGCTATCTCATTTTCTCGTTGGTTAGTTATAAAATGAGAAGTTTTATCACGTGGCCAATAAAGAAATCTGTGGCTTGACTTATAATTTCTCATTAAAAATATGAGTTTTGTGCATTCCTTCTTTAGATAAACTCAAGGACACGAATGGTTGCTACGCTGCGTATCACGGGTTTGAAAAAATGTTTGTGTGGCCTATAAAATACATAATTCTTCCAGGTGGGTGTTTGTAAAAATGAACTTACGGTGTAAAACATATTAAGAACCAAAGTATAAAGAAAACTTTAATTGTGACAAATTTTCTATTACTGCGTCTACGTAATTTTTGTAAAATGGGCACCAAGTTCTTGCTTCACGTATTAATATACAACGTGTAACGGAAACCCCATATCTATCCAAAAGGACTGAAGACAACATCTGGTATGGAGTCTCTATGCCCAGTTTGAGTCGCCAAATTGTTGATTTCATATGTTTCTTGAATTCCAATAATAACAAACGTGTCACAGCACTATGACGGTCATCACTTTCCACGTCACTTGCCAATAAAACGATAATTCTCTTCGTTCTTCTTAATTTGAAAAATTAAAAAAAATTAAAATTTGAAAAATTTCTAATATGCTCCACACATGTAGACATAGGATTAGAAAACCCTTGCCATCGTTTGTTATCATCCAAAGAAGCCGTGCACTCGGTATGTACATACCCTTTAAATTAGACGTTGTATAGATTAAAATGAAAAGTAAGTAAGAATGAATTGGATAATTGAAGGTAAATTAAATTATAGATCGATTGTTTAAAGAACCCAGTATACCTAGCAACACAATCAGCCCATAAAGATCACACTACAGAACTTGTCAAACGTGTCCAAAAAAGCGTATTATAATATTCGGGACTACGTTGAAGACATGACTGCTTAGCGATGATTCCTTCCTTCAGACACATGAGGCTTCCTTGGCTTATTGTAATTGCGTTATTGACTAGTGTATTAACAACTCCACTTTCGTAAGTGTGTCTTTTTATTTTTCCCTACGATAATCCATCCGATTTGAAAGATTTTCTTTTTGTTTCATTTTTATTATTAAACTAGCTTTTGCCCGCGACTTCGTCCGCGTGGAATAGTTACTTTGGGCTAACGTTAAATTTAACCCCGATTTTGAAGCATTCTTCATTGGCGCTCCGCTCCTATTGGCCTTAGCGTAATGATATATAGCCTATAGGCTTTCTCTATAAATTTACTATTTAATTTAAAAATATTTTTTCAATTCGAACTAGTAGTTCCTGAGATAATCGCGTTCAAAAAAACAAACAAACTAACTCTTCAGTCTTATATTATTAGTATAGATAGCTGTTGCCCGCGACTGCGTCCGCGTTTTCATCGTTTTTCGTAAAAAAAAGTAGCCTATGTCCTTCCTCACGGTTCAGTGATTTTGATGTAACAGACAGATTAACTTTCGTAATTTAGTAGGGAAATATAATATGTCAATCTATAATACTGTTCAAAAATATAGCAATACGGAACCGCAGAAGATTATTGTTAATAGTTGTGCCCGCGACTCCGTCAGCGTGTAACTCCTTGTGTGTTATTATGTTAATGTATTGGTAATATTGTTTAGATCACGTTCACATGAGGCTTAAGTAACTATAGAACGAAATTTTGTACCTTCGGCCGTGAGACGCGTCGAGCGCGGCGACTGATTCTCAAAAATAATCCTTATAGCATGATTCAGTATTCACGCGCGATGGATAGTTATTAGCGTATTTCATGTATAACTTTGTATTGATTGTAGCGTGATGAAAAGTATACGATAACCAGCTCAGGAGTATGAAAAATAATTGTACCAAGTTTCGTTAAAATCCGTCGAGTAGTTTTTGTTTCTATAACGGTTATACAGACAGACAGACAGACAGACAGACAGACAAAAATTTTACTGATTGCATTTTTGGCATCAGTATCGATCCCTAATCACCCCCTGATAGTTATTTTGGAAATATATTTCATGTACAGAATTGACCTCTCTACAGATTTATTATAAGTATAGATTATTCTTCATTATTGAAGTCTAATGTCGCTTCTCAAGTTTATTTTAATATAATATAAAGCTTTTTTTGTGAATGGAAGAATACTGTCGACTTTTAGATTTGTTTCACAATTTTTTATTTGTAATTCCATTGTGCTGTATTACTTGGTCTATACTGTCCACTCATACCTCATTAACCTGTATTATGGGTATATTGTAAAAATGATAATTTGATTTGAAAAGAGTAACTGTGGAGTTTCTTGCCGGTTCTTCTCCATAGAAACGACCAATTTCGAACCGTGCCCTAACTGCTGACGTTTTGTAAGTACCCATGTTAGCCTATGTGAAATAAAACATTTTAAGTTGAGTTGAGTTGAGCACTGCTGAGACACAGGCTACCTATACCTATAATTAAGAAAGGGAATGGGTCGTAATCAACCACGCAGAGTGGATTGATGGATACCAAGAATATTCATTTATTTACCAATGGCACACTAACAATATTTTTAGGGTTCCGTACCCCAAGGGTCAAAACGGGAACCTATTACTAAGACTTCGCTGTCTGTCCGTCTGTTTGTGTGTCACCAGGCTGTATCTTAAGAACTGTGATAGCTAGACAGTTGAAATTTTCACAAATTATCTATTTTTGTTGCCGCTATAATAGCAAATACTAAGAACAAAATAAAATAAATATTTAAGGGGCCCCCTTAAATATTTATTTTTTATTAAATATAATTATTCCCATACAACAGACATGATTTTTTGCCGTTTTTATAGAAAATCGTACGGAACCTTCGTGCGCTAGTCCGACTCGCACTTGGCCGGTTTCTTAAAATTTAAAGCGATATAACTGTATTTATGAGGCTCCTTTGTAAATAAGCATCTTACAGACATGTATATGCTTCAAAGAGGTTTTATAAATAAACATGAATTCATAACACAACATAATTATACATGTGTAAGTGAAAACTGAAAAAAAAATCTTAACTTAAAATATGTATTCTTTTTAAGAGAATCTTTACACCTTATAAAAAATTGAATGAAAGCCGGGAGAACCGTGATATGTGCTATCAGGGGATCTAGTTAGAATATTACCACAAGGAAATATTCTACAGACTCAATATACCAAATTCAAAACTTTTAGCCTACGCAGACGATACGGCAATAATCGTTCAAGGAAGAGACTGGCTCACATGTAGAATCCGCATTACGAATGGCTTCTGACTGGCTATCGAATAACTTGCTTACTCTGAACTTGGATAAAACTCAATTTATTACATTTGCTCCACGTATAGCTTCTGAACCAGCTTCTCCTTTCGATATGACTATCCACAATTGCTTTTCCGCTAATAATAATAGCCACTGCTGCAAATCTATATCACGAACAAATTGTCCTGGAACACATCATTAGTTGCACGAGCTAGGAAACTGATATTTGTGTTAAAAAAATTAAGATCCTCAGCGGACCTTCCTACACTTAAGACTGTTTACTATGCACTGGCAAACTCCATCCTGAACTATTGTGTAACCGCATGGGGTAGTTCAGGAAAGTGTTTAATGCTTCGTTTAGAAAGAGTGCAGCGAGCGGTTCTGAAAGTCATGTCACACAAACCCATTCATTTTCCAACTGAGGAACTGTATGCTCTGTTGCAAGTACCTAGGGTAAGACACAGTTTCCTTCTGAACTTAATTTTACAAAAACATATTAGCTTAGTTTCGATCACAACTTTAGCAGTCAGGGTAGTCGGAAACGTAGACCAGTTAAAGTCTGCCCAGTAGTACTAGCTAGCATCGTAATAGTTAAACGACAATACATCTTCATAAGTCCAATATTGTATAACAAAATAGATGAAATTTTGAACATTTATCCCCTTACTTCACGCGAATGTAAATCAAAAACGCATAGTGGCTCAGTTCTTTGAATTACGAAGAGCTTGAAGATGTTGTGAAAATAAAAAAATAAAAAAACAAAAAATGACCCTTTCATTCCAAACTAACAAACATACGCATCATCCTACCTTTACATATTTACACATTCACTCACACGCCTACACATACATGCACTACAGTTACATTCCACGCATTCACACTCTCATACATTCCAAAATCTAAAACATATCATTATTTTTGTTACTTTTCCTCTTATGTTAACTCATGGAACACTGTAGTTTCCCCTCTTGGGGGTGGGCGCTAATGGTCATGACACAATATTTCATACTAATGGGAGTGTCAACATGCACAAACTTTTGTCAACTGTTTTTTGTTCCAATACTTATATATATTTGTATTTGTATTCTAACGAGATCCCCTGACGCAAGGGCAATTAAAGGAACTTTGGGGCTTTTTAGTTAGTAAAAGTTTGACACTCGTTTCCATTCCACCCACAGTGGAAGGAGTCATTTGATGATTTTCGCCCGAAACAAAACTATGAAACAATCGGTGCTCAATTACAATAGAGGTATAGCAGACAAACATGCCTAACATATCAATAGACTAATCTGAAACAACTTAAAGCCTAAATAATAACAAAGACGCCGTAACTGAGAGGGACTATAAAGCAACAATTGTTTCGTAACAATAAACTACCTTAACGCAAAATAGATGTTACTAGAAACTAACATTTCCCCAATCTCGGCTCACATAATCAGAATCCCTACAACTATTTGTTGACAAAGGTATTATAGTCGATCATTAAATAGGATGAACTCAATCTGCAAAGCATCAGTAATCCTTCAAACACAGCCTACTTAGGGGCCCATATCCTGTTATATGAGCCCTTAAGCTCCAAAGAGTGCCACTACGCTCGTCATATTTGGAGATAAACGAAAACCTTCTAACAGATGTGCTAATAATATACTAGAGGTTTTGTGTAACAAGATCAAGATGTATGTCAAGTATGTTTGAAATGTCGAGTTTGTTGAAGACGGTACATACTTGAATAATGTCTCTTACATCTGCTAAATAAAAAATAAAATATAAAAAAAAACAGATATTAAACATTCTAACAAAATGCCACACTGTAAACGATCATAACTTTCATCAATTTCAAATCATAGATATAGAAAATCCTTACAGATGTGCTAATAATATTTTAGAGATTTTGTATAACAAGATCGTAATGTATGTCAAGTATATTTGACATGTCGAGTTTAATGAAGACTGTGTGTATTTAAATAATGTTAGAGTTGACAGATATTAAACAATCTAACAAAATGCCACTCTATACAAGATGTTAACTTCATAAGTACAACACATATAGAAATGCTCCTTTATGAGTGACATCTACACTAATATTGTAAATAGAAATGTTTTGACTCTCTGCTTGTTCGTCTAAAGGTACTTCATATTGTAAAGGGGAAAGATTTTTTAGTTGGTTTTGGGTAAAAGGAGCTCGTGGCTAATAACAGCCACACGGGTTAATCTTCGAGGTTAAGCACCGCTTGCAGAGGTTAGTCTGTAGATGGTGACCATTTAAAGATGGCGAGATTCGTCCATGCCTTGGAAAGTAGGTTCAGCCGTCGGCTCCAGCTTTCATTTGTACATCTTTGTCAGTCGCTATGGGTATTAAGAAGCCAGCAAATCTGACACTGGTTTTGCCAAGGGGTATCGTGTTACCCTGTTTGTTTGGACAGTTTTTTAGGGTTCCGTAGCCGAATGGCAAAAAACGGAACCCTTATAGTTTCGACATGTCTGTCCGTCTGTCTGTCTGTCCGTCCGTCCGTATGTCACAGCCATTTTATTCCGAAACTATTAGGACTATACATGTAAAACTTGGTAGATAGATGTATTCTGTAAACCGCTTTCCGATTTTAAGAGAAAACTTAAAAAACATTTAAAATAAAGGGGGCTCCCCATACATGGAACTGAAACTGAATTTTTTTTTTTCATGAAACCTATTCGTGTGTGGTATCTATAGACTGGTCTTTAAAAATGACATTAAGGTTTCTAAAATGACTTTTTCATAAAGTTAATCGTTTAAAAGATATACGCTTCCAAAGTGGTAAAATGTGTCTCCCCCCCTCTAACTTCTATAATAATGAAGTGAAAAATTAAAAAAAACCATATGTTGTAGATATTAATGTAAACTTTCAACTAAATTGGTTTGAACGAGATCGAGTCGGCAGTTTTTGAGATACAGTATAGTTTGCTAAAACCGCAAATATATTATAAATATATTATAAATATATAAATATATTATGTAATTCATACAAATACTATGAAAAACAAAGTTATTTGGCGTAGTTGTAAAAATTGTAAATAAGCTAGTTTAACCTAACTTATTCCAGTCCTTAGCAGTACAAACAATGAAAGTATTCCCAAAACGTTTCGTGCGTATAGGTGGCATGTCCACCATGTAACGATGGCGCATCGTCGTCTGTCTTGTAGTCCGATGATGGAACGGGCTTGGCGGAATTAGATTGTGTAATTCCATCGCACACTCCCCGAAATGTAACCGATAAAAGCCGATAGACTTGCAACTCGTCGTCGATGTTCAGGGCTCTGGAGCTTTGATTCGACCAGTAAATCGTTGGCAATGAGTCTCTTGGCCTACCTAATAAATTACCAGATGCAGCTAAGTAGGTACTGGTGTTTTACATGGAGCGATTGAATTAACTTGACTGGCTTAACATGTTTTCCGAAATCACACCGCCAACTTCCGAATAACGGGCTACTACTGAGAAATTTCATTAATGTAAATCAACCAGGTGAGACGGTGCTCAAACGCGAGCCTATTATCAATAAAAAGAAAAAACACTTTTCTCTTTCTCTAAAAAAACTCACGTGTTTATTAGTTCATACCAAATTTCTCCAATGTTCTTACGTAACGCTGAAACGAATTAGATTTCCGGAAAACTAAAGGACCCTTCCTAACTCTCGTGTCATAATCTTGAGTGGGTATAACGTGAAGTAGATTGATCGTAGCAGTCTCTAGCCTATAATCAATACGACTTATATGTGAAGCTAGAGATTTTGTCAATATTCTTGTTAGCTATTGGCAAGAGCAGCCTTTGGATAAGCTTAGATAATTATGATTAAAATCATCTCATAACTAAAGTTAAAAACTTCTTTTTTGTTTGGAAAATCATCAAAATACTTTTTTCTGCCCTGGGTGGAGCGGGATTCATCTAACCTATCCTGTTCTGTTCTCTGTTCAATTGCTTTTTATTTTTCTGGGGCAGCGGTATCTCATTAGTATTCTAACAAAAAACAAGTTTAAGTCAGTGGTTTCGTTCATGTGAAAGTCGAAACTATCCCAACTTTATGACCTGGTTCAACACATGATCTATGGCAAAGATTATGGGCAAAGTCTCATTAGGCTTAGTCGGTAAGACGTGAAGTGGATAACAGACCAAGTTATTTTCGCTTTCGCATTTACATATGTTTTGGAGCCAAAATGTCTCACAATAATATTAGTAACTTTGACAAAAAAAATAATATATCTTACATATTGACATCATAATTTAAAATTGAGGTAGCCCCAATAAGTCACAGAAGTACTTGGGTTGGTATCATTTGAACTTAAAATGGGATATTTAGCATGTGTATCTTTTGTTTCGAGTTTCCGATATTTCAGCACTATTACAAGCGCCGCGATCACGGTTGAACACACAACACAACATAAAACAGTTGAGTTCTAATGATACTGTCAGTGACCATGTTAGCTTAAAAACTTATACTTGTGTTGAAGCTATCTCGCTTCTACCCTTACAAAATATAAAATATCAATGTTGAGACTGTTCTCCAGGTAGCATAAAAAGAAAAAGAAAGGAAATACATGTGGTTTAGCTTTGTTAGTTTTGTTGTAATCAAAATATCTTCAGTTTCGTCATAGCTTATGGTATTTAGCCAATTAATTATATGTAGGTACATGCTTAGTAAAGAAGAGCAGCGGTGGCCCAGTGATAACGCGGCTGTCTTGCGAGTTGCAGGTCGTATGTTTGAACCCAGTCATTACTTTGTGTTAAAATTGGTATAAGAACCAAAAATTCGAAAATATACGTATATAAATTTACCAACCCGCACTGAAACCGCGTGGTGGATTACGGCTAATACGGCTGTTGGGAAGGTGGTCTGTGTCCAAACAGTGGGAACGTATTAGGCTAAATTATTATTGAGTTAATTTTATTTTGTTAAATACATATTGTTGGCAGATTGAGTCACATAATATTGATGTCTAACAAAAACGATTCAAATTCCTAGGAAGTGAGCTACAATACACATCATTCCCTTAAGTACTTTAGATATAACAGACATATCTTTAAATATAGACACACGTCTTTTATTCTCGCTTAGTATATATATCAAATTCGTATCAAATATATCAGCCTTATTACTTTGCCAAAAGGTTAAGGACGTCATTTACTGATTCTGTTTCACTGGCTAAGGAAAATTGATTTATTGCTCGATAAGAGAGGCTTGCGGTATCTAGGAATACGGTTTCCTTTTGAACAGTCTGTTTAGATTTTTCTTTGAATACTCAAAGTGATAAAGTGGGGTTCCAGTGGGGTAAAGATCAAAAACCCCGATCGAGCTTTAAGTAGATATTATGTAGATGATAATATATAAAAAATGACTGATAAGATCTGACAAATACGTTATACCTTTGTTGTACCAAGAACTGTAATGACACGCGAATTTTCTCATGCTGGAGTAAGCTCAACTTTGCATCGAATCGCAAGAAAATATATCTCAGTTAAATAGAAATGTAAAACTTTTATCTTAATTAGCAATTTTTGTTCTTTTTATCTGGTAGGGGATCTCATCAAGGACTACCGTGTTACCAGGTTATGAGGGTCATGTCGTGTGATGGAGACAAGAATATATTTAGTTCAATATTCTTCTCTGTCACTACAGTCTTGACAGAGCGGTTGTGGTCACATAATATAGCTTGCTTTACTGCATATTCTCGCGCCATCTCTCCCTATTAGTTGACCGCTTGGCGTAGATAGATACGCGGCTTTCTACTGTGGATTTTATTTGGTCAGTCCAGCGCATAGGTGATTTGTCGCGCGATCTGATTCCCTCTACTTTTACTTGCACAAATAATCACTTTATGGAGCCGTGCCTCGCCTAGATACGCGACTGGACTACGGCCGACAGACGCTGTGTGATGCTGAGCTCCTGGAATATGGACATAGTGGTGCGGATGTCTATTCACGATATTCCGAGCATTTCCTCTAGCACCACATTTCCAGAGCATACGTCTTGCTCTTTTTCAAGGTTAAAAGAAAGTTCAATGTTACAGACACCTATTGAATAATAAAATAATGGACATGTCTCGATAATCTTCAGAATGTGTACTTGAACAGTATACAATTATTTTTATCACACGACAAGATATCACTTCCTCCCACAGAAATTGAAGAACATATTGTAACAGAATAAGAAGGAAGTCTAATTTTAAACCAAACCACTTACGGTTCCAACGTAGGCGTACAAAGACCAATATAAGACACAAGCACGTGTTAGATAATAATAACTAATTATTATAATATATAATTAATTACTTCTATAAATAACAACATTCTCTATGCATATATTATACACTTCTAACACACTCTTATTTAACTTTGATTTTCTCATAATTCTCTACGAAAATAATCTATACTTATAATAAATCTGTAGAGAGGTCAATTCTGTACATGAAATATATTTTCAAAATAACTATCAGGGGGTGATTAGGGATCGATACTGATGCCAAAAATGCAATCAGTAAAATTTTTGTCTGCCTGTCTGTATAACCGTTATAGAAACAAAAACTACTCAACGGATTTTAACGAAACATGGTACAATTATTTTTCAAACTCCTGAGCTGGTTATAGTATACTTTTCATCACGCTACAATCATTCCATAAAAAAGAATCATATAAATCGGTATAGAAACACCAAAGTTATACATGAAATACGCTAATAATAAGCCATCGCGCGTGAATACTGAATCATGCTATAAGGATTATTTTTGAGAATCGGTCGCCGCGCTCGACGCGTCTCGCGGCCGAAGGTATAAAATTTCGTTCTATAGGTACATAAGCCTCATGTGAACGTGATCTAAACAATATTACCAATACATTAACTTACGCTGACAGAGTCGCGGGCACAGCTATTAACAATAATATTGTGCGGTTCCGTATTGCGATATTTTTCAACAGTATTATAGATTGACATATTATATTTCCCTACTAAATTACAAAAGTTAATCTGTCTGTTACATCAAAATCACTGAAGCGTGAGGAAGGACATAGGCTACTTTTTTTTTAAGAAAAACGACGGAAACGCGGACGAAGTCGCGGGCAACAGCTATCTATACTAATAATATAAGGCTGAAGATATTGTTTGTTTGTTTGAACGCGATAATCTCAGGAACTACTGTTCGAATTGAAAAATTATTTTTAATTAAATAGTCAATTTATAGAGTAAGGCTATAGGCTATATATCATTACGCTAAGGCCAAAAGGAGCGGAGCGCCAATGAAAAATGCTTTAAAATCGGGGTTAAATTTAACGTTAGCCCAAAGTAACTATTCCACGCGGACGAAGTCGCGGGCAAAAGCTAATATTTATTAAAGAGATCATATTAAATTACAGTTTTCTACGTAATGGAGAAACGGAATATTAACATCTGCAATCAAATCTACTTTTCCAATGATGAACCCATATAAATGTAATGGAATTTTTGTGTTTATAGCAGGTATATTATGTCTTTTTCAGTTGAAAGTCATAGGAATATCCTATGTAGGTACTATTTTGGGAAAACATATGTTTGACCCTGTTTAGAAGTGTTTATATAAAACGAAATGGAAATCTTATTCCATTTCGTTCGATTGAAATCAAATGTTTTTTATTAATAATAAGCTCTCGTTTAACTATGATCTCAATTGAAAGAAGCATGCTTTCCTAGAAGTAACCTTTTCACTCTTGATTTAGACCCCCAGGTTATAGTTACGCACAATGAAAGTATTCCCAAAACGTTTTGTGCGTATGGGTGGGATGTCCACCATGTAACGATGGTGCATCGCCGTTGGTTTTGTAGTCCGATGATGGAATGGCTTGGTGGAAATAGATAAAACAAACGATAAAAGTGTTTTTTGTTGATGTTCTGTCAAAACTTAACTGCCAGTACAAAACCACAATAGTTTGAATTGAAATCATCCATTAATATTATAAAACAATTCCACTGTTATGTGATGTATGTCAAACCATCTGTTTAGACTTTTCCCATCTATCTTCAGCTTTCTGTCTAACTGGATGCAACTGAGTACTAGTTTATTAGAAGTGACTGCCTATTTGACCCCCACACAACCGTGGGTAACACGACACTAAAGCTTTGGTTTCCTAGGATAGCGGTGCCGTCAAATAGCGGCCGTAATACAGCGGTGAATGACGTCACTAGAACGTTGTCTATGTAAACAAAATGGCGCGGTTTCCTAGAGAGCGGTAACTGACACCGTAACGTCAAAAAGGCGGTGCCGCCATTTGCATGACGGCCGTCTTGTCGGTGTCAGATGGTTTCGTGAACGTTTCCAAAGAGAATGTAATACACTAGATAGCGATGAAGCAGACAGTGTGATAAAACGACCGTGGAACTATCTACATGTCGTCACCGTAAAGACGGCCGTCTTTTTGCGTCCGTAATATTACGGCCGCTATATGACGGCACCGCTTTCCTAGGAAAACAAAGCTTAAGGGGTGTCGTAGGCAAGAGTGGTGTCAGAACTTCTGGCTTCCAACTACCTGTAAGGATATCATAGTTATACAAATGACAGCTGAGACCAACCAATGTACAGACACCAGTACATCAAGCTATAACAATCTGTCAAAGGACATCAACCACTTTGTATGGCGTTTGGGCTTGAACATTAACATAAAAACATTGCACTATTTTTGATTTTATTGAGTGGCTTACAGTACAAAGAAAACATATAGATAAGAAGTTTTGTATCAAATTGATTAATATAATTAAAAAAAAAATACAAAACAATTCAATACTTTAAAATAAATCGTTTATTTGCAAAAGTTTCATATGTTAATAAAACATGGTTTAAAAACTGAGCAGGTGGAGTTACATTTTCATACCTTGCCCAATTTAAATACCATATCACAGACATGATATGAGCGCAGCAACCTACAGTCCTTCGGCAGACGTTTTTAATAATAATATAATAATAATATTCCACAACTTTTTTCACACAACGCCATCTAGTCCCAAACTAAGCAGAGCTTGTGATATGGATACTAGACAACTGATAAACATACATATATATTTCTAAATACATACATATAATAGATAAATTACACCCAGACAAAGGACAAATGACCGTGCTCATCATATAAACATTTGTCCTAGGTGGGAATCGAACCCACGACCTTGCGCATAGCAGTCAGGACCACTGACCACTATACCAACGGGCCTGTCATGTTAATATTACTTATTTTGACACTCCCGAATAGAGACCAATGCTCACCAAATATTATTACTAAATTATTTATGTTTTCTTTTTTTCCGAATACGGCTGTTTGCGGCGACGGCCCATTTTGGTTGATGTCCTTTATTTAATATATTTTCAACTTTATTATTAAAGAAATTAGGTTCAAGGTTGATTGGGAAAATTTGACAGTTTCGGGTAGCTTCATGTGCTGGCGTCTGTACGTCAAATAAAGTAAATAAAATTATCTAGTGAAACAGGAATTCAAATTTAGATTGCACTCCCATTGAAGACAAGAACCCTTGTCTAATTAAAACTTACCACAGAAACACAAACAGAAAAAATCGGAGAAGCTCAACAAACCATAACTAAACAACAAAGAGCAGATTTTAACAAAACTACTAAAAGTTTTGAATTCAAAACAAGTAAGAATGAAAACACTCATAACTCAGAAGAGGAATATGAAACAGAAGAACATGTATAGACAGATATCCCCGTCGACCGTTACAATACAGCTCAGCATATTTCTCGGTACATTAAGCACTTGAGTTATATCCAAACAAATGGTCTGACGGTGGCATATGGAAGGAAATTAAACTAACATTTTTCAACATTAGGACGAGTTCAGAGGTTAAGAGTTGAGAAGAAGAGGGTTGTGTGTGATGCCAGTAATTTGTTTTGAATTATGACAGCAGCTTTTGTTGTTTCTATAATGATCTTGGTAATAATAAAACAACGCTTCTGGATAACCTAACGAGCATAATGAGCTTTATATGCTAGGTAATAAGTATCAATTCAAAATGCAGACTGGTATGGGTTGTTGAACGTTACGTGTTTACGAATTATTTATTCTAAGATATAATATAAAAAGATAGGCCGATGCTTTCTTTCACTGTTTTAGTGTTGTGTACGTAAAAACGCTGGCTGTTATCCGCGACGTCATTATTGTGGAAATTTGGCACATATTTTTTATTATATAGCTCTTATTGTTTTGTAAAATTTTAATGGGGATTGGCGCTGATATCCGAAATATAGGCACTGCCATCACCGTCAAATGCTGGCGAGCATCTCTTTTTAGAGCTTGATTTACATCATTCGAAGGTTTTGCTGGGTGTCTATTACTGTCCATCTCTGCGAATCGATTACTTCTCCTCTTTTGAGAGTCTCTTGGTAAATCTTATGCCCTCTTACAGGCACACGATTGTGATGGGGGACTTCAAGACTTGCCTACTCAAAAACGATTCCCGCTCTTCCTCGCTCCAGTCTATTTCTCTTTCTTGCAATTTGTCTCTTCTTCCATTAGGTGCAACTCATCATTTCCCTAACTGTTCTCCTTCGCTCCTTGATCTTATTTTTGTTTCTTCCACTCAACATGTCGCTAAGCATGGACAATGCTCAGCAGACGCTTTCTCTTACCATGATTTAATTTTCCTTTCTTACAAAATTCGCCCTCCAAAGTCTAAACCAAAAAAGATTCTACAGCGCAGTTTTGGTGGAATGAACTTGGAAAGTCTTCGTGAGGATGCTAATAATATTGACTGGTCTGCTCTTGTTGATGCGGAGTCAATTGATGACAAAATCAACATTTTGAATTCCTACCTAAACAAGTTGTACGATATTCATGCGCCTGTTCGGCTGGTTAAAAGCAAGCATCTGCCTGCTCCTTGGCTATCGGATGACTTGAAAATTATTTTGGAGAAAAAGGCAGCAGCAAAATCAAGATACAAGAGCAGACCTAGCACCTTGACTCGTGAAAAATACGTTGCTATCCGCAATCGCAGCAACTTGGCTTGTAGGGATGCTCAGCGCCGCCACATTCATAAGTCTGTTGAAAATGGTGATCCGGCTAAAGTCTGGAAATTTCTTAGAACAATGGGAGTTGGAAAATCACGCCAAGAGTCTATTCCTAAAGATGTAGACCTTGAATCACTCAATCAATATTTTGCTAGCTCTTTTAACTTCAGCGGGGCTGTTAAAGCTAAAACTCTACATAATCTTTCATCACTTCGTACTCCCAATTATTCTCCTTTTATTTTTAATCAATTTACTAGTTGTGATGTTAAGAAGAGCTTGCTATCTATAACCTCAAATGCTGTTGGTAGTGACTGTATTAGTCGTAAGATGATTCTCCCTATCCTGGATGAAATTCTTCCTATCATTTCCCATATCCTCAATTATTCCATATCCTCAGGTGTTTTCCCATCTTTGTGGAAAGAAGCTCAGATAACTCCTCTCCCTAAAAAGTGTAATCCTGTTTCTTTCTCTGAATTTCGCCCTATTTCTATTTTACCATTCCTATCCAAAGTCCTCGAGCGCCTTATCCACAGTCAGCTTAGTGCCTTCCTTTGTAAAAACCAACTCCTGAATTTATACCAATCCGGGTTTCGTTCAGGACATAGCACTACCACAGCTCTTGTTAAAATTACTGATGATATCAGATCAGGTATGGATAATGGGAAGTTGACGGTCCTTTCGTTACTGGACTTCAGCAACGCTTTTAATACTGTCGATTTCGATGTCCTGCTCAGTATACTCCGCTCTCTTAACATATCTCCAACAGCAATTGATTGGTTTCGAAGTTACCTGTGTGGCCGCCGACAACGTATTCGCATTGAAGATTCATCATCTTCTTGGTGCAATATCACTGCCGGCGTTCCACAGGGGGGCGTTATCCTCTTCTTTTCGCTGTATTTATAAATTCTATTTCTAATGAACTTCTCTCATCTTACCACCTTTATGCTGACGATTTGCAAATTTATTCGCAAGCTCCCGTAGATGAACTGTCTGATGAAATGATCATTGTGAATAATGACTTAGCACGTATTTCTCAATGGAGCTTGGATCATGGTTTGAAGGTTAATCCTGCGAAGACCCAAGTCATTGTGGTTGGCAGCTCTAGAATGCGATCCAAAATTGACTGGATGAACCTTCCCCAAATTGTTTTTGATGGTGCAGTAATACCTTATAGTGATGTAGTGAAAGACTTGGGTATTTACATAGATAAGGACTTGTCTTGGGGTCCCTAGTTACAAGAAGTGAGTCGCAAACTGTTTGCATCTGCGGGGTCTTTGCGTAGACTGCGCAATTTCCTGCCAACTGCCACTAAAACTGCGCTCGCCCAATCTCTCCTTCTTCCTATTCTTGACTATGCTGATGCAAGTTTTCCAGACCTCACTGAAGCGCAGCTAGATAAGCTTGAGCGACTTCAAAATTTCTGTATCAGATTCATATTTGGTTTGCGCAAATACGATCATATTTCTGAGTTTCGTATTAAGCTCAAGTGGCTGCCTATCCGTCTTCGCCGGAATGCGCATATTTTATCATTACTTTACAATATTCTGTTCAATCCAAGAATTCCCTTTTACCTCAAAGAACGTTTTAAGTTCCTTCATGACACACATACTAGAGATTTGAGATCATCGGTAAATTTGACACTTTCAATGCCTGCGCATTCCACAAAATTTTATGATTCATCGTATACGGTGCAGGCTACTCGTCTGTGGAACGCATTGCCGTTGTCAGTTAGACAAGCGCAGTCACTTGCTGCTTTTAAAAGCTCTGTTGTCAATCATTTTTACACACTCCTATGATTTTACCTTGTATTTCTTTCCTTATGACATATTTATATATATGAAATACATATATTTATTTATACTTATTTATATAGTTATATTAACTACTTTAGTTACTTTTTGTGTATGTTATATATTTGAGGTAAGTACACTGACTTTCTCCTCCCCTCTTTGTTTTATGTTCTTAAAGTCCATCCAAAGGTTGTCTGGAAGATATCGCTATCAGCGATAAGACCGCCATTGTAACCATTTTTTTTGCATTATTGTAAATCAAGTGCTTGTTTAAATTATTGGTGTACAATAAAGAGTATTCTATCTATCTATCTATCTATACTACTGCCAAATAAATTGGAAACTTACTTTTTATCACACTCTAGCCCTTTTGCTCTTAATACTGAATATTACACCAATCCGCCATAGGTTTCGATGTGAAAGACCAACAATCACTTTCGAATTTATGGTATTAGCCTGAAATATGCATTATTATTATTATTATATGTCAATGCCGTTAAGGGTATATTTAAGTGATGTACCTGCCTAGATTCATCCATCAGTGCATTAACCTGATAATGTACTACTAAAATCAATTGAAACATTACATTAACTCACAAAAATCCAAAACAGCGAGTTCAATATTACTTATATTTAACTCGAAAACCGTAACAGAATCTCATATCTCACACAGCCACCAAAACCACACTCAGGTTTATCCCTTGTCAACCCCGCTTTTTCTTTTTCCTATTTAAAAAACGACGCGTCGAGAAGTACATGGAAAATTAAGCCCGCTAATTCCGAAACGCTGACTTAACGCATCTGAACACGCCTTTATAAATGGAGTGATTTAACTGGATAACAGACCTTTTCAGTGTAAACGTGAAAAGGGTTTTTGAGTTGGCAGTTTTCGTACGGTCCATACACTTTTTGCGCAAAAAAAGTTACGAAATTAGTTGGAAATTATTTTGTGAGAAGTTGTTTTGCTGTAAAGCCGCTTTTATTTTCGGATGAGACAGAGAGTAATAGTTCGGATAATATTATACTTAATAATAATCTCGTTTAGATCTTATTTATAGATAATTGATTATTATAAGCGTATAATACATAGCCCTTATAGAAATAGGATGATATGGCACAGAGGATCCTCAGTCTAAGTAATTATGGATTTTCGTTTATTCGTTAATAAGTCAATTCAATTCTACTTGGTTGATGAAAATTCGGTTTGGGTATCAAGATGGCCACTTGTCAGCATGCGTTTAATCGAAAGTTGCTGAATTATTTTCAGAACAAATAGAGAGCAACAAAGTTGTTCATGAACCTTATGTGCCTGTTATAAAAAAAAATAACTAAGATATATTTCTACTCAGTTTTTTTATTCATCTGTCATCTTGCCTCTTCATCATCCGTGGTTGACTGGTAGATAATGCCTAAGATATAGTCAGACTTAGTACTTACTTTTTGTGTTGCATAAACTTTAAATAAAAAGCATTGCCTAGTGATCATGTTCACCTAGAGTAATAAATTAAAATTACTCATTAACCCAAACAAAAAAGTGGAATTCTAGGCATTCATTTAAAACTAAAAGAAATATCAGTAACAACAAAACTATGTCAAATAAACTCAGTTTTCTGAGTAAGCCTTGATACTATAAATATAGAAAGTCAATGTTTCATAAAAATTGAATACATACAAAGATGATTCAAATCCCGTGTGAGAAATTGAAGATACCGGCCAACCCATCTTGGAAGTTTGGGATTCGAAACCTCATTACAATAAGAAAAAGGTTTTTTATGAGTTATAGGATAATCAACGAAGTATGTGCGGATAGTCGTAGTTGTGATGTAGGCACAGAAACTGTGGATGAAAGGAATAAGTTTTAGATCTGACATATAGTCTATCCGGGTAGCGGGAATGTTTTAACGAGATTTCGCGGCACGCAAGGTTACTGTAAAAAAAGTCACATTCTATAAAACCCATTTCTATTCCCACTCCTTCTTTCATATAGTACTACTGTGGAACTCACTTCCCGCTAAAATCCGCGAAGCTAAATCCATTAGTATTTTCAAAAAGCCGGTCAAAGATCATTACCTATCTAACATCCTGTAATTTTATATATTTATTATAGGTATATATTTTTATAGCATTAATTTAAATATATTTTAACTCTACGTATGTATATATTTGTTTATTATATCATTATAGTTTAATTTATTAGCTGAGTATGTTTTATTTATCGTAATTACCGTATACACACTGTGTCTATCATCTCCTCTTCAATTCTCCTGTCGCAGGTCTGCTGGAAGAAATTTCTTAGGAAATAAGCAGCACCTTTGTGCTCTTTTGTCTGTATTTATACTTTATCTTTTGTAAGTGTCATATGTGTACATAAATAAATAAGACTGACACACATATTCGCTTCACCTCCACCCAGAGTAGAAAGAGTCATTAGATGTTTTTCTCCCATAAAAAAATTTAATATACAACGTGTAATTTAAAGGGTATATACATACCAAGTGCATGGCTTCTTTGGATGATAACAAACGATCAAGGCAATGATCAATGGCAAGGGTTTTGTAATCCTAAGTCTACGTGTGTTGAACTTATTACTAATACCAATACACTGATACCAGAGACAGAATTTTTCAAATTAAGAAGAACGAAAAGAATTATCATGTTATTGGCAAGTGACGTGGAAAGTTATTGACCCTCGTAGTGCTGTGACACGTTTGTTATGATTGGTATTCAAGAAATATATGAAACCAATAATTTGTTATCAATTTTTTGAGTCAGTTATTTTGTGCTGAAACTGTGCATAGAGACTCTATACCAGATGTTGTCTTCAGCCCTTTTGGACGGATATGGGGTTTCCGTTACACGTTGTATATAGTTAGACATAATATAACATAACTAGCCTATAACAATTTCATTGCTGGGACACAGATTTGCTGCCTATGAGAATGAAAGGGCTGTAATCCATGTGTCATTGTCCAATGTAATCTAGTGTCTAGAATTCAATGAGTTACAAGCTTGCTATTCTAAAGTCGAGCGTTCTTCATGCATCATGCATGGGTGACGAGACAGTGGACGGAGTGGTTGGGTCATTGGCTGCATGAATCCCGCATAACATAACCTACAACGTTTCACTGTTGGGACATAGACCTATTCTCCATGAGAGGGAAAGGCCCTTAATCCACCACGTAGGCCCAGTGTGGGTTGGTTTAATTCACGAAGTTTTGGGAGAAGTGGAGATGATGATGGAAGTTATATCAAATAATGTCCCTGCCAGGGTTCAAACCCTGGCAGGGACATTATTTGATATAACTTCTTCTAACCTAACCTAACCTACGACCCAGACCGCGTAAGATATACCAGCTGTAAATACTGTAGCACGAGTTCTTTAGAGAATTGTATGGACTTTAAAAGAGACATCGACTTCTAAGTTTGTTTCGGTGTTTCTTCATAACACGCAAAAAAACATGACGTGTAAAAGTGTCATTTATAACCAATTTAGAAATTAATATTTCATTTCTCTTTGATATAGAATATGTTTTTATTTTTAGGATAGAATGTCGCTATTGCTATTGGTAATAATGAATTGTGTATGCAGATAAGATAAGATAAGATAATTTTATTTGTCCAAACATGAGTGAGTATACACACAAAAGAAAAGCACGCAAGTTGTTAAGAGATAGTTTACATCATAGTTTACGTCATGTTTGCCATATTTATACAATGGCATACAAATATTTAAGGTGAGTATATGTAAATTATAATTATTCATAATTTCGTATTAAATTACACAGCTAATAAAGTTATTTCAATAATTAATAAAAACAATTCAATTTTATATAATTCCATAATTAAAATGGGTCTCCCTTGTTTGACCGAAAGGAATTTGACAAATTTTCACTTCCCAAAAATTTTTTCGCATAATTTCATTTGCCAAATTATTACTTAGCAAAAATCTATTCACAAAAAATTGTAACGCAAACCTAATGTTTGGGAAATGAACGTTTAAACTATAACTTGTTTACCAACTAGTACTTTTAACATTTTTTATTTAGTCAAATATTTCAGTTGGAATAACAGTTTTTACGCAAAATCTTGTAAGTTCTATCGTAGTTATAGGTAATAGTAACCTAAGTAGATATTAAACATAACTAGTAACTGATTACCACCTGAGCAAAGATAGGTCGACGGAGCCCCGCTTCGTGGGGCTCCTATTTCTGGGTGGTTTCAAAAAATTCTTTTCACATAAAAAATCATTAATCGTGTAGTAAGCTCTTTCGGCTAAGAATTTTTTAACTTTCAATTTAAACTGGACATCAGTTAGAAGCTTCCAACTTTTTGGCAATTTATTATAAATGATTGGAGCCATGCAAAAGACACTCTGGCGCATAAGAGCAAAAAAAAAAAATCTGAGTGTTGTCACGTCTATTGCGTGGAAATACATCAGTCATGCTCGGAAACAAATTAGGGTTGGACCTCACAATCATTGCATTTTGATTGATATATATGGAAGGTAATGTCAAAATTTTATATTTTTCAAAATAAGGCCTACAACTCTGAGTAGTTTCTAATTTAAACATGGACCTGACCTAATACATTCTTTTTGTGCTTTGAATATTGTGTCCTTATAAGTTGAGTTACCCCAAAAGATAATCCCGTATCGTAGGACAGACTCCACTAACCCATAGTATGCGGTAAGCAACGCATCTACATTTGTTATTTCGGCTAGTGTGTATAGAGCGTAAGCTGAGGAATTTATTTTCTTTGTTATGGTCTCCTGGTTAAGATAAGTTTGCGATGTAAAATTAGAAAATAACTAATGAAAATATTTGATGGCAGAAGTGTGCTGATTGAAAACTATTTTGTAATGGTCTTAACACCGTACGAATAAGAAAGTAAATAGATTATTTTCTCGCTAGAATATTGTGATTTTACCCATTTTTACAAATATTAAACATACATATTAGGAGAGACTGGAGCCTAAGCTAGGTCTGTGTTTCAGGACACCAGACTCCTTCTTAGTTGTTTACAATTTTGTACATAGAATTTCACAGTAGGTTGTGGTCGGAAATTGATAACACAAAAAAACAAAAATAGACAATAAAAATAGTGTGTGTAAGTAAGAGTGTGCGTGCGTGTGTGTATGAAAGTGTATGTGAGTGTTTGAGAGAGGGCCTACTAGAACAGTAAAAAATTCTTTGTAAGGTATCGTCTTTACTTTACTCCTGTCGCCAATAATAATATCAACCAAAGAGAAAAAAGGATAAAAAAATAACATAGGAAAAAATTAACATAGTACAGCCAAGTCTCAAATACCTAAATGTGTAAATATCAAAGATGAAAACAAAATCCCAAAAACATTATTCCACGCTTCACTTCAAAAGTTAAACTCAGCAGGGACAAAAAAGATTTTCTATACAATGTAAAATACGTAACCCTTATGGAAACAAGAGTCTTTGGTGTTCCTTGTAGCACGGTGTGGAATATGTTAATGCTCCAAGCGACAGGTGCCGTTGACTGAAGGTTCTCAGACAGCTACACACATTCAAAATGTATATTTTATCACGAGGCTTTTCTTAAGGCATTCCCCTTCACCTTGTGTAATTGGTGACACATTTTAATGAGGTATTTACGTAAGTCTTTTTGCAAAGGCTGCTATTTCTGGTTCTTGCTGCTTGTTTTATGTTTTTTATGTATTTATCATTGTCTTGTGGGTGTCATTTTACAAAGTTAGCTTCAAGTCAAAGCTTTTTTCGTTCCGATCTTGTTTGTGTCATTTGCCTTTTTTTTTTAGCGTTGTAAAATTATCAAATAAGTCCTCCCACCCCAGGCAGGGTGGGAGGGACTGTCAGACCTTTACTGACTAAAATCCACGGTGTTCCTTCAATAACCCTTTACGTACCGGGGTCACGGTAACGGGATGAGTCCCACGACCCCGGCAGGCTTCGGCCCTCTACGGGGGGGCCTCGTCATATTGCTGACGCTCTTTGAGGCGCGCCTGGAACACGACGCGCTGTCGACCCGGGCATGTGTCATTTGCCTTAGTATATATTTTTTGTTGTCGGGTAGATTAGGCACTTGGTCTTTTAGGATAATACTGAGGGATGTTAGACTTTAACCTCTATATATTTATACTATATACTATCACTTTCTTTTGTTCGCATAGACTTGCTAGCTAGACTAGCGTTCAATTTAAATATTTTTATTTTTGTATGAGAATCTGGTGAACTAAAATATGACGAATTTTTAAAAGTCATAGAACAAAATTTGTTGTTTATGATGTTAGTAACATAGTCCTGAGAGGTTAACGGTGTTTTACAATTAACCCTGTATATTTTATTTACTTATGTTTTGTATTTATATACCTATATGTATAATTATATTTATATATTGTTAGTTTTTCTGTTTTGATGAGTATTTGTAAAGTAGTACACTAATATAGCCCTCCCCATCTTAATTAAAGCTTGTAAAGTTCTACCAAAGGTCGTCTGGAAGATATCGCTCTCAGCGATAAGACCGCCATTGTAACCAATTTTTTTTACAACATTCTTAAGTGTGATTCAATTATTGGTGTACAATAAAGTATATTCTATCTATCTATCTATCACCCATCCATCGCCCAACCTCGGTTAGCGTTCCTTAACCTTGTAGATCCACCTGTACACCTGTTTCCATGTCAGCCACGTACTACGCCTCTACGCATGCGTAACTATCCCTATACGTTGCAAACATAATCAAATCTAGTACTAACTAGCAAAGTACCTATAGATGCGAATTCATGTAATCTTAGCAAGAGCTTTGTTATCGCTTTAATTGATCCCAAGTCTATGTTTATCTGATATTGTATAAGTGATCATCTCCTTGAAGGTCTATTAGCTCATAGACTATGTCTAAGGCCTATACATATAAGATTAGCATTACAGGAACAAAGTTAGTCAATGTTTGTTTGCAGTGCCAATTAAGTCATGGCTTCAAAGAAGATTAGAAGATCAAATAGAAGATCATCTTGGTTGACTGGTAGAGAATACTTACGGTATTAAGTCTGCCTTTGAACCTACCTAGTTTTTTATTAATCTAGTTATACATCTTATATCAAAACGTGGAGCTCGTACCTAAATAATAACACCTGCACGACTGCACAACTTCTTTGTATGCACACCTTATGACCAAAGAAGTACCATTAAGTATATTTAAAAAATGGGTTAACATCCTTACTTATAGATAAATGTTACTATTCTGTACAAGATTTTTTGAATGATAAGAGTTTATAATGTTATATTGATTTACTATTCTTATTTCTTCTTCTTCTTCTTCTTTCTCATTCTATTATATCTTGTTTTATTTTCAACCGACTACAAAAAGAGGAGGTTATCAATTCGATGCGTATATTTTTTTTTTTTTTTTATGTATGATCATCGAGTACTCGAAGACGGCTGAACCGATTTGGAAAATTCTTTTTTTGTTCGAATGGGTATACGTCGAAATTGGTACCATTATCACCAAAGTCAGGATCTGATGATGGGATCCTGGAGAAATCGAGGGAACTCTTCAAATATTATAGGCACACCTATGGCGTTTTGGGTATTTCTTATAGTAACTTGTGCAGTTGATCTCAAAAAGTACCATTTGGGGAAGTGGAACTGATGATGAAGACCACAGATGGCCGCCGAAACTACTCAATAATAAGTATTGAGTGGATTGCGATTCGATTACCTGAATATGGATGTTAAGCACTTTATGCTCGTCACAATGCATATGGTGATGTAGAGCTGATGGTGAAGTACCAGGAGAACTCCTCAACAATTAACGGCCCAGCATTGGGAAAAGCAATATTTTGTAAAAGGTTATAAGTAGTTGACATTTAGGCTCTTGTAACTAGGTAAATTAAAAATCATCCAAAAACGAAAATAGAAAACTAAAGACACCGACTACCGAAATTAAAGTTATTTTTCACTTTGCAGTGTTTTTTTGGAGTCGGTTTAATTTTTTGGTAAAAAGTTTTTATAAAATAAAAATGTGCTTGTTCCTTGCATTTCAGTTGAGCAGTCGGGTTTTTTAGATTTTTTAAATAACTTTTTTTAATTGAGTTGATATAATAATTATTTTTTACTTTTGCATGTCGTAAGGTAGAGTGTGTTGGAACTGCTTTTACAATGTTGACATCTTGTTTTGTACCCACATTCATTGCAAAATAAATGATTTCTAATTCTGATTCCGATTCTGACGGGACTATTGACGGACACTTGAATAAGGTTAAACAAGGCTTTTGCCGACATGGCTCCGTAGATGGGTGTCAATTTCAACATATCGAGTTTTGCCGTTGATTTCAGGTAACATTTCTAAATTTTTTTAGGGTTCTGTACCCAAAAGGAACCCTATTACTAAGACTTCGGCGTCTGTCCGTCCGTCTGTCTGCCACCAGGCTGTATCTCAAGAACCGCGACAGCTAGAGAGTTGAAATTTTCACATATTTTGTAATTCTGTTGCCGCTATAACAACAAATACTAAAAACAAAATAAAATATTTAAGGGGGTTCCCATACAACAGACATAATATTTTGTCGTTTTTATAGAAACTGGTACGGAACACTTCGTGCTCGAGTCCGTCACTTGGCCTTAAATCGTTACGGAGAGTCTGAATCTAGAAAATTTTACTCCATTTTTGCCAAGGGGTATCGTGTTACCCCGCTACTGGATTTTGGATGTTTTTTTTTTATTTATTAAGACAAGTTTCACAAGTAAATACATGTTATATCTTCTGCCACACTGCAGTACAGTTTTTCGGCAGTGTTCTCGTGGAATCTTTAAATTATATAATATTATATATCAAACTACTTAATACTACCTATATGCTATATTTAAACTACATTTCGACGCAAACAAAATTGTACAGACACGCTAAATATCTAATGATGGGCTGAGGTTGTCCTGCCCGCTAGGCTGGCATGAGCAGCGCTCCGCTATTAGAGGGAGACCATTATCGTCATCAGGTCAGGTAGGCAGTTTCTCCATGAAGAACACTAGGACTCAGCCACGTCCGGTAAGACTGGAAGCCGATCGCGACATATGAATGAAAATAAGTGGACAGAGAAGTAAGAAATTTTGCGCAGTTAAGGGCATTTACACCTCACAATGTTTCTACTTATAATAAATGTAAAAGGCCTTATTCTTGGAAATTAAAATAGATTCTTTAATTTTTAAGGATTGTAGCCTTAAAAGTTTTTATGAAACTCCTTGAGTTATAAATGCTCTTCAAGTTTGTTTGGAGAAGGAGCGCAGTAAGCTAATGTGTTTTTTATAATAATTCATTACAAATAATTTGAATGTAATAATTTAATGATAATATCGTGAAATTAATGAAATCTTAGTAATGGGTAACCTAACCTATAAATAGGTCTAATATTTTATTACATTTTGATCTAATTATATGTACAGTCATGTTTCGTTTAACTTATAGATAAGGAGTGAAAATCTAAGCGCGTGAAAACACCATTAGCAGCGACGCTGCTATAACTCTGCTGACACGCTGCAGCAGCGTGATTACCTTTGCTATATTATGTGCACCCATCATTCGCGAACACAGTGGTCTAGAACGATAACAGGCAGAGATGACATTATGTCAAAACATACTGTGCGTTGTTGGCAGCAGCTCCCATACTGCGTAAGGTCATATTAGTTCTAATAGAAAATAAAACATTCTTTTCAAGTACGACCCGGCGACCACTAGCCAGAATAAACGTAGTAGTTACTAAAAGTAAATAAGAATGGAAAATACGATTTAAGGTAGCAGCCCCAATGTACTTCCCAATATTTTATTCAAAAAATACTTAGTAGCTTTTGTCCCAAAATTGCTTAAAATGTAATACAATTCGGAACACTCAATTTGGAACGTTTCTTGGACCCGGCCTGTAATTGGTTAACGAAACCTGACCGAGCTCAGTTTTCTATTCCGCATTCAAATTATTATTTATTCTATCTTTGGTACTATTTTCTGACGCAAGAATAAAAAATTAAGCACTTTTTATATTAATGATAAATGCCTTGTTTTATCATAGTCAGCCTACTATTTGAGTTTACAGTAAAATAAAATTGGTTGCCTATCTAATTAATAGGTCGTAGATACGGTCAGTAATACAACAATATTTTTAATACTTTGCAAACAAATCAATACATATAGGGTAATTATGAAATATGATTAGAAGCTAAGTCTCACAACTCAAATAGTAAACATTTCAAAAATTATTAACTTGTATTTAAGTCACCTCTTTCGATAGTTATAATTACAGTTGGAGAGATGACATGATTTAGGTGCAAAGTTTATTAAAAATAAAGTTTATTTTTCCTTTAAGAACCACTACTGCACCCTTCATTGTGTGTGTTCGCCATGCACTAAACTGGCTTTTTTAAATCGCTGTTGTATTTTTGGTTTAGTATTATTATATAATAATATTATTATCATCATCTTTATCCCATTGGATTTTTCCAGCAAACTCACAAAGGATTAAAAAGCATTTGCAAAATCATCTAACGTATTGCACTAAATCATAAAACAAACGTTCCTACCAGCGCGCAGCGTGAGTGCTCGTTTTGCATTTAAAAGTAATATTTTCTGTTTTACTGACATTTTTATTCACGTCATGCATGAATATTCTCGATTGCTATTACTACGTTTAAATATTTTAACTAAAACGTAAATAAAATAAATTGATGCTTGCAGCAAAACATATTACCACATTGCTGCACATACAAATATTTATTTTTAAACAAAATTGTAGTGAAAGGCCACAATATCATGGATTCTTGTTTTTGTGCTTTACAAAACCAACTATTTTTATTTAAAGGAGGAAGTTAGGTTTGGTAGGTAAGTTTTTAAATCTATCTCACCTTAGCTGTGCGCACAATAAATGTGGAAGAGAAGCGCCAAGGCACCTTCTCCAAGACGGTATGGTATATAAATTAAGGTTGATGGTACCCTGCAGAAGATCTGACAGACCAAAAATAAGCATATAATTATTAATCTATATCTGATTTATAGAATATCTATATCCATATACCAAGATTAATATAATTCTTCAAGCCTAATTAAACGAGATGTCTCACAACATTTTTTTTTAAATAAAAAAATCCGATCTATTTTTGAAATACTTTTTACATGCTTACGACGTTGTTTCTTTTTTTCAAATCACCTATGATAAATTATTCAGTTGAGCACTGGTTTCAGTATGATGTATGTAGTACCTACTAGTTGCAAGTCATCGGGTTGAAACTAGGTAGGCAAATTACTTACATCGTCGCTACTGAAAACTGTTAAGGAATAAAACATCGTGAGGCAATCGCTATGTCCTAGAACAAATATCCGAAGACATGCGACTTCGAGTGTATGTCACATGTATTTTGTATGCGTGTTGGATTACGACCACATTACGTCCCATTCTCTTTTATAGAGAAGAGGCTTGTGTTCTAGTAGTTGGCACGTTATAAACTAATAATCACTAATGATGTTATTAAACATTCAGTTTATCTGTATCAAGCCCAGGTTCGGTAGTGTTTGGAGTACTGCTCTCATCTTTGGGATGGATCTGCCAAATACCAACTGGACGCGCTTGAGTCCGTTGAGAAACGGGCCAAGAGACTCATTGGCAACGATGCACTGGTCGAGTCAAAGCTCCAGAGCCTTGAACATCGACGACGAGTTGCAAGTCTATCGATTTTATATCGGTGACATTTCGAGGAGTGTGCGATGGAATTACACAATCTAATTCCGCCAAGTCCGTTCCATCATCGCACTACAAAACAAACGGCGATGCGCCATCGTTACATGGTGGACATTCCACCCATACGCACTAAACGTTTTGGGAATACTTTCATTGTTCGTACGGCTAAGGAGTGGAATTCTCTGCTGGAGTCTCTGTTTCCCGATAGGGTAACCTATTCACTCTTGACTTTAGGTCAAGAGTAAATACTTTTGGGTAAGCGTGCTCCATCTTCGACCTCATCATCACTTACCAACAGGTGAGATGACGGTCAAAGGTGAACCAAAAAAAAAGTTTGAGGTTTTTTGTAAATAAGAGTCCGAATTTAAATATAAATTGTAGCAGTTAAATACACACACAATATAATATAATAGATATAAATCGTAAAAAAATAAATGCTTATGTCTTTTGTTTTTTCTTATCGGTTATTTCATATCAACATCATTTCAGCTTTTTACGAGAGCCTCATTTAGGTACCCTTATTGAATAATAAATAAACATTAATTGCAGAAAATAACGAAACCCTTTTTGTTTTAATTGCCGAATCAATAGCTGTATTTATCAGATTTGGCAAATGAAATTTACTGGCGGTATCTGTGTGCCTAATTGGTACATTAAACGAGATTTTTGTTGTATTAATGGAGTTTATTATTACTTTTATTTTATGGCCTCTATTTTAAAAATAGAAAGATAATTGGTTTTATTTTATTTTTCTTGTAAATGTTTAATGATATCGAAACAGTCTATGTTTTTTAGGTTTCTAATTATAATTTGTTCGAGCAACAGGGTAACACGATATCTATGGGCTAGACTGGTTTTTTTTTATTACTGATGGGCCCCCTCTTACCCTCGATCTCGCCTGATGGTAAGCGATAGATGAGGTCTAAGATGGGACGAGCGAGCCCAGAAGATGCCTATTTATTCGTGCTTTAAAGGCTGAAAGGTCATAAGTGGCACGGAATACAGAAGCCGGTAGAGAATTCCACAGCTTGGTTGTGCGCACGATAAATGTGGAGAAGAAGCACTTGGTACGACAAGACGGTATTTCAACCAAGTGTGGGTGGTACCCAGCCGTGCGTCTGGTAGACCGGTAGTGAAAGGGAGATGGAGGAATCAGGTCATGGAGCTCCTGCGCACACTCCCCGAAGTAGGTACAATCTGTAGAAAACCGTCAGGCAAGCAACGGTTCGCCGATGAGCCAGGCTATGAAGCTTGTCTACCAGCACCTCGTCGCCTATAAGCCTTTTAGCTCTGCGCTCGATCGAGTCCAATGCAGCAAGTTGGTACTTTGCAGAGCCATCCCACAAGTGGCTGCAATACTCACGCAGGAACGGACCTGTGCCTTATACAGATTTAGAAGCTGTCCAGGCGTGAAGTACCGTCTCATCTTATGTAGGATTCCCAGCTTTTTTGCTGCAGTCTGAGCTCTGGACTCGACGGTTGAGCCGAAGTTGAGGTCTGACGTCAACTCATTCTGAATTCTGACTACCCGTAACGATTTCCAAAGATGTACTAATGGCAGCCGGTACCAACAGCGTAGCGTGCTTTCCAAAAATCTCAATATTTGAAGATGGTCACATATCCTTAACCTTTTTGGGGTGGGAAAATCATCACTCCTCCCGCTGTGATTGAAGTCGATTGAAGTTTCAGACTTCTACTGATAAAAGCCCACCCACCCTGCTTCTTCAGCTGCCCTTTGCGTTCCGGGACCGCGGTATCTCGTTAGAATATTCCCGCAACCCCAGCAATCGATATTTGTGGCTGTTATTATTTAGCTACAAGCTTTTCAATACATAAAAAAATACAGTAAAATTAATCCCATAAAAAACAATACTTGTCAAAACAACCAAGTCTCGCAACTCAGTTCTTCTACCGTAAAAAGTTGATGAGAGATCCATGTAATACCAAGTCGGCTGTTCGATTATTCAGTCCCTACTTAAGGGACCTTCTGTCTTAAGTTGTTACGTCATTATCTAACCTAACAACATCTTATAGTGACCATATCAACATTAAAAATCTGTAACGTTTTAAATAAATAGATTGACTCGGCCATCGCATGAAAACAGAATATATCTCACAAGTAATACATAGGTACATATATAAATTACATTGTTTTTGCGATTGCCAAGTCAATCTATTTGATCTACACACATCAAAAGTGTCTAGGGATCAAGCATTTTTATGCGGATTTCTTGAGATTGAGATGTGGCTTTGTAATAAATTTATGATTTTATAAATTTATATGGATCCTTTTTGGTGCATTTCATAATTTGAAACAGGAACTGTTAATCAATTTCGAGTAAAAGATGAAAATCAGCTGTCAATATTTTCCCTATAAAAACATACAACGCATTGAAGACATTATTAGTGCTACTGTTTCTCTACTACTGATTAAAACCAACGTTATTATGGAGCGGCGACGTCATTTAAGCAGGGAAGAAATGCTCAGAGCCGTGGGAATGATAGAAGCTGGTTCCCGGCAACGTACTGTGGCTTTAGCTCTGAATACAAGTCAGAGTGTTATCAGTCGACTTTGGACACGTTACCGAAGCACTGGTACCGTGGCTGAGCGCCATGGAGGACGGTATCGCTGCACCACACGGAGACAAGACCGATACATTCAAATCTTAACTCGAAGAGCTCCAACAATAACCGCCATGATGTTAGCCGTGAGGCTTCATCACTCTTCAGGGAACTTAATTAGCGACCAAACAGTCAGAAACCGCTTGCATGAAGTGAACCTTCATTCCCGAAGACCGCTACGGGTACCACCTATAGCAATGCACAATCGTAGGATTCGATATCAATGGGCTCTTGAACACAGAAATTGGGCAGAAGAACAATGGCGTTTCGTGTGCTTTTCTGATGAGTCTCGTTTTGGTATGAGACCGGATACAAGACGTATACGACACTGGAGAACCCCTGGACGCCAACAGCGATTAAAATCCTGCCAGGAAGTCCATCCTTATAGTGGTGGAACCATCATGGTATGGGCGGGTATTTGGATCGGCGGAAGAACTGAGTTGATTTGGATCAGAGGCAGCCTCAACGCTCAAATTCATGCTGAGACGATTGTATCTGACGTCATCGTTCCTCTACAAGTGCAAATCGGTCCCTTATTTCAGTTAATGCATGATAATGCACGACCGCACACCGCAAGAGTTGTAAGACAGACTCTCGCCGCAGCTAACATCAATGTCCTGCTCTGGCCTGCTCAGTCGCCAGACTTGAACCCGATTGAGCATGCATGGGATATGCTACAGAGAAGAGCTCTGCCGAATATGGAGGGTAACCAGTCGCAAGAAGACCTTTTTTTGTTGTTGCAACGAACATGGGCGGCCATTCCACAGCGTGATTTGGATGAACTCATTTTGAGTATGCCAAACCGATGTTCTTGTGTTGTTAGTGTTCGCGGTAGAAACACGGATTATTAATTGTTTAAGTTACCCAATAAAATTTTAAAGAAAACTGTTATTTCAGTCTTTTTTTCGAACTTTAATGTTAGTGGTTCAAATGTTAAAAATCCCTTTATTAGGAAAATGGCAAATTTCTTTATTAATGCAAAGGTGACTTGGTTTATCGTTACTGTGACAAACGAAAACACTTTATTTGATGAATCCTTAAAGAAAATTTTAATTAATATCAATCAGGAGAAAAGTTATTGCAAAAATATATGTTGATCCCTAGACACTTTTGATGTGTGTAGTTTGGTTTTAATTTACTCGATTGGTATTCGAACACGTACTAACTAGTAATAGTTGCGATACGTGCATTTATGGAAATGCACGCAGGGAAAAGTGCTGAGCTGTTCGGTTGCAAATATTGTACCGAACAAAGAACAAAACAGACACCATATTTCTCCTAGTCAAAATTAATCGACCAGAAAAATAAACCGTATCTATACGATATCCTTTGATAAAAGAGCGCATGAAAATTAAAAATTCTGCACAAATACTTTGAGAAGCAATCATCAAAGCGAACTCCCTTTCAAAAATAGGAGTAGTAATAATTTATATCACAATGTCAGGAACAAAATAATCACGGAACGTTTCAAGCTACCTATTCAATAACTTTTTCAATTATTATCAAATACTCCAAACTTTTACAATGGCATAAATATAAACGGTTTGTGTTCATAATACGGTCTCGGAATCAGTTTTTGTTCTATAAATGCCGCTTTGGACCACAAAGGCGCAAAAATTTTGATAATAATAAAGTGTATAGGGCTATCGGAATGGTTGATGCCCTTTCAACTTTCGTTTGATGTTTTGGTGACAATTTCTGCGATAATCGCCTGTATGTCGTTGAGTGATGTTTTATTGTTGGCTGTGCTTATAAACAGATCAACGATTTGGATGTTATTATTAGAAATTTTGATGAGGTTCTGTTTAACAAAATGATTTCGGACAGTTATTTTAATAAAAGGCTCGTAGGTAGACCTAGAAAACAGTCAAATTCAAAGCAAATCTTGGCCGATTCTAAGTTTTTGTTATGCACTTAATATATTCACTTGTTTTCAAAATCTCGTGGTCAGTGGTTCACTTTGTATTATTTCTGTTGTTGTGTAAGTACAGCTCTCGAAGAGTTATAATCAAACATCGTATATCACATCTGCCATAATGATCACTTGAAATTTTCCATAAAAAGAAAAAAGCTGCAACAATTCCCTCGATTTCTTGGTTGGCTTCTAAATACGTATTTCATTAACAAAACTACTGGGTTTTTAATTTTACAGTCAGGCACACTGTCAGAGATGCCTTGTCATCAACATTTTCCTTACAAATATACTATCCTGTCATCTTTCACGCACATCACTACAGCAAAATCGTATAACTGATATATGCTGATAATTTACGAAGTGTTGTGCAAGTTAACATTTATCGATAGATTTATATTTGTACTAGTTTTTGCCCGCAACTTCGTTCGCGTGGGAGGTTTTTCCCACGTAAATCCCGATCCCATGGGAATTCCGGGATAAAAATATATCCTAAATATTCTATATCCATCTCCTGGTTTTAAGCTACCTCCCTGCCAATTTTCAGCTAAATCGGTTCAGCCGTTCTTGAGTTATAAATAGTATAACTAACACCACTTTCTTTTATATATATAGATTTGTGTGTTTGTTTATGTGTAAATGTATGGACTTTGATCTGAAAATAAAGTATTTTATGTATGGTAATCGGACGGGGTAGCTGAAGAAGCTCGCGCTCGGACGCTTTTTTATACCTTCGGCCGCGAGACGCGTCGAGCGCGGCGACCGATTCTCAAAAATAATTCTTATAGCATGATTCAGTATTCACGCGCGATGGCTTATTATTAGCGTATTTCATGTATAACTTTGATGTTTCTATACCGATTTATATAATTATTTTTTATGGAATAGTTAATAATGTTAACTTTTTCAATTAGAGGTGACTGAAAGTGTTATAAACGTAAGAGTAGACAACTATTATAATCAGAAAGCTTCGAACTGCTAAGCTATCGGGAGTTACACGTGTTATTGTGAGTCAACCATAAAAGATAGACATGCTGTCGTGGGATATTTTTTATATAATTTTAAGGAAAATATCCGACATGAAATGATTTCTGTGTAGCTTTAACCATTAAGGTTGCACACGCGATGGAAGCTTAAAAAAAATTGGCCATGTGCGAGTCGGACTCGCCCATGAAGGGTTCCGTGGTAACTATAATAAATATAATATAGGTACTTAATATATTTAATTGAAAAAACAAAAAACCTTAAAAATTTCTTAAAACTAGCTTATTTACAGTTTTTACAACTACGCCAAATAACTTTGTTTTTAATAGTATTTGTATGAATTACAAAGTTATATTTGCGGTTTTAGAAAATATACTGTATCTCAAAAACTGCCGACTCCATCTCGTTCGAATTAATTTTGGTTGAAAGTTTACATTAAGATCTACAACATATGATTTTTTTAGATTTTTCACTTCATTATTATAGAAGTTAGAGGGGGGGGACACACATTTTACCACTTTGGAAGCGTATATCTTTTAAACGATTAACTTAATGAAAAAGTCATTTTAGAAACCTTAATGTCATTTTTAAAGACCTGTCTACAGATACCACACACGTATAGGTTTCATGAAAAAAGATATTTTCAGTTTCAGTTCCATGTATGGGGAGCCCCCTTTCTTTTAAATGTTTTTTAAATTTTCTCTTAAAATCGGAAAGTGGTTTACAGAGTACATCTATCTACCAAGTTTTACAAGTATAGTCTTAATAGTTTCGGAATAAAATGGCTGTGACATACGACATACTGTGACGGACGGACAGACAGACAGACGGACAGACATGTCGAAACTATAAGGGTTCCGTTTTTTGCCATTCGGCTACGGAACCCTAAAAATGGAGTAACTTCTCCCGTTTTCCCAACATTTCCCTTCACTGCTCTGCTCCTATTGATTGTACCGTGATGAAAAGTATACTATAACCAGCTCAGGAGTATGAAAAATAATTGTACCAAGTTTCGTTAAAATCCGTCAAGTAGTTTTTGTTTCTATAACGGTTATACAGACAGACAGACAGACAAAAAATTTACTGATTGCATGTTTGGCATCAGTATCGATCCCTAATCACCCCCTGATAGTTATTTTGGAAATATATTTCATGTACAGAATTGACTTCTCTACAGATTTATTATAAGTATAGATTAGGTGTGAAAGGGACGAGAAAGAGTACTGTTATTACTGTAAGAGTTAGATTACATAATATTATTGAAATGCTGCGAAACAGTTATTGTAAATTATTCAAAAAAGCTTTGGTTTTGTGATCAGTTATCAAGAATTTTTACCTACAAAATAAGAAAGGGGTTTTATACTTTTATTTATACAATGCTATTAATTTTGCAACGTTATACAGGTGTTCGTTTAGCAGTGTCATAAATTATATTACGTTTTATGAATATCTTTAGTAAAAGTTGAATTTCAGAGACTGGCAGGGACTAAAAAGAACATCAGTTGGCAGATTATCAAGGCCCGAGCTACCTTCCAACAGCTTATACCTCTTTGGAAGGTGTGGAATCTGACCCGGAGGGTAAACCAAAAAGCTTCGGGTTCAACGTCAAATCCTTACTGCTTTATGGGTGCGCTACATGGAAGGTAACAAAGGACATCTCTTGCCAGATCCAATTTTTTGTCAACCGCTGGCACCATAGCATTCTTAGAATTTACTGGTCTCAGACCATTTCCAAAGAGGAACTGCTGAGAAAATGCCACGGGAGCCCAATTGACCGTCAGATCAAGCGTCGTAAGTAAAAATGGATCCACCACACCCTCCGGAGGAGTCCCAACCACATTCCTGAATAAGCTATTGGAAACTTCAAGGAAAAAGGTAGCGTGGACCGTCCTCGACAATTCTGGTGTCACATGGTGGTAGCAAAAGCGGTGAGCATCGAGAAAGCGTGGAGCGAAGTGAAACGGGAAGTTCAAGATTGATCGCGATGGTGGACTACTGTGGACGCTCTTCTAGAGCATGTAGGGATCAGAGGAAAGCAACCTCTGAGGTTGTCGGCTGCTTAACCGGGCTTGCTTGTGGTTGCCCTAATTAATTAATTAATTAATTAAAGCCTCCAGCCAGGGCTTATTACAAAACTGCTTGCGCGATACAGGATTTCTATAGTTTAGTGAGATAGATGTCGCTACGGACTGTATAATTTTTATAACATTTAATTGTATTATCGACATATTAAATACATTATCGGTACGATACCAGTCAACGTGTCACCACACTGTCGCATTTGTGTTTGACTGGCAGTTTACAAAGTCACGAAATACTGAACTAATATGAAATGTAATGGATTTCGAAATGTTTTTTGACAAGCCATGAGCGTTACCTGCCGCATTATTTTAGACGATAATTGAATCTGATGAAATTTTATGTTTTGAAAAGCTTGAGGTATATATTTACTTTTGATAATAATATGATATGCGTCAATTTTTCTTATAGTTATTAATTTTTACTTTGATATTTACACTCTTTACTATATTTTAAAACACAATGTCTTAGAAGAAAATGACGTTGTGGACATGTGAGTTTTGACGACATGGTTGGCGCAGTAGTTGAGCGATTGGCTGCTATGCTTCGTGTCGCGGGTTCGATTTTCGCACCGGAACTAATGTTTGCATGGCCTAAAAGTTGTTCCTGGTGTTTGTAAAAGTGGACTCACGATACATCTGTTGTTAATGTGTAATTTAATGTTTAAAATAAAATGAAAAAGTAATATCTTTGGCTGATAGCCTATGGCAGTCAGAAGTGAGTCATCAAATTGTCCTAAATAGCTACAGCCCAGTAGGACAGGATGCGTAAATTGTACCTAACCTGACTATGGATTATACTAGGATTACCTACTGTGTTAGTTAATGCGCTCGAAGAAGTCCCACAGGCTCAAATCAGTTATCTGTGATTCAAACAAAATACCTAATACTTCTAATATAAGGCATATTTATCATTGGGCAGAGTGCACTAATGACGGACCCAATAATACCAATGCCTGCCAGAGCTGGGGAATGTTCTGTACAAGATACTGTGGCCCCTGAAATGTAGGGCCAACTAAAAATATAGGGTGGGTTTTTTATCATTGGAAGTCTGAGACTCCCTTCCACCAATCAAAATCCATCCAAGAAAAAAAGGGTGACACGTTTGGGCACACGTCACGACTCGACACAGGTGTGAACTCTACCCAGTTTTACGTCACCTTACCAATAGGGTTGTAAAATTGTGTAATGCAGGCACAAATGTTCTCACAAATCCAAAACGACAATAAAACCAGCCAAGTGAGTATCAGGCCGGGTACTGTGTAGGATTTCGTAGTTACGCAACTCGTAAATCATGATAAAAAGTAACAGTTTTTACCATACAGAGTTAAGAATCATTTAAATAATAATATAAGTTTATTTAATTGTCATATTTGTCATAAAAAATCCATCATAGTTATACAACGTGTAATTTAAAGGGTATATACATACCAAGTGCACGGCTTCTTTGGATGATAATAAACGAGATGGCAAGGGTTTTTTAATCCTATGTGTACATGTGGGGAACTTATTAGAAATTTCAATACAGAGACCTAATTTTTCAAATTAAGAAGAACGATGAGAATTATCGTTTGGACCCTGGCTGTCGGAAATATACCAAGCCTGCATAGCACTCAGATACGTTCCACTAGCATGGCGTGAGGTGAAGGTCATCTTCATACCCAAACCAGGCAAAACTGACTACACACAGCCCAAAGCATACAGGCCGATAAGTCTCACATCCTTCTTACTGAAAACCCTAGAGAGGCTTTGCGACAGACACATTCGGGACGGACCTTTCTGGAAGAATCCACTCCATGGACAACAGCACGCCTACTCAACGGGGAAGTCAACAGAATCTGCCCTACACAGCGTAATATCAAAAATTGAATGCGCGATACTCCACAAATGCTCCTCGATAGCTGTCTTCATAGACATCGAAGGTGCTTTTGACAAGACTACGTTCCAGAGTATGAATACAGCACTCAGCAGGCATGGTGTAGACCAAACCCTGAGTGGCTGGATTACCAACATGCTCAAGCAGAGAGCAGTACAAGTCACAATAAATAGCACAACCAGGGCCATTGCGGCGAAAGGCTGCCCCCAAGGGGGCGTCCTCTCGCGACTGCAATGGAACCTGGTTGCAGACAGCCTCATCAGGAGACCAACTATAAAGGATACTTTACCGTTGGCTACGCTGATGACATAATCATAATAATAAATGGAAGTCATGAGAACACCATATGCAACCTCATGCGCCAGGCCCTAAGGATAGTAGAGGACTGGTGCCGAGAGCATCAACTCTCAGTGAACCCCACAAAAACCGAACTAATACTCTTTACCAAAAAGAGGAAGCCAAGTTTCATTGGCACCACTTTAAGCCTTTCAGCTGACACCAAATATTTGGGCATCTTTTTGGACAAGCAACTGAATTGGGCAAAACACATTGAATACACCACCAAGAAAGCTAGCATCTGCATTTGGCAGTGCAAACGTATGCTGAACAGGAACTGTGGCATCAGCCCCATAACAACCCACTGGCTATACACAACAGTTATAAGACCAATCATCACGTACGGCTCCCTTGTCTGGTGGCCCAGAACAGACTTAGGTACAGCACAAAAAGACCTCGAGAAGCTGCAACGACTCGCATGTGTGGCGATCACCAGCAGCATAAGAACTATACCCACTGCCGCTCTACAGGCCATGCTGGGACTACCACCATTGCATCTCATAGTACGAGAAGAGGCTGCCCTGGCAGCCTTCAGACTCGCCATATCCGGAGCACACTTGGGAGACTCCAGGATCAAGCACACACGCATCATGGAGGACTCTGTCAAACGACAACCTCTGATGACTGCACCCTATGATAAGATTACAAAGACACACCACTTCCAAAAAACTACCAAATACAGCTCATGCCGGAGCCAGAGGACAACTCAGGACCTAAGGAGCGTAGAATCTATACTGATGGCTCAAAGACAGACACTGGAACTGGAGTTGGAGTCTTCTCCAACGATCTCAACATAAAGATATCCAGACCGCTAGGCAAGCTCAACACCGTATACCAGGTGGAATGTGTGGGTATTATCCAAGCGATCTATGCCTTGGAAGCCAGGAGAGTTACGGATAGCCACATCCGTATACTTTCCGGCAGTGCCTCAGTACTACAATCACTAGGGAAAAACTATATCACATCTAAACTCATACTAGAATGTCACAACGCGCTGCAACGCTCGGCAGTCGAGAACCGCAACACTGTGACACTACAATGGATAAAGAGGCACAGCGGATCACTCGGCAATGATGCGGCGGATGAACAGGCCAGGAGGGGGTCCAACACGACAGTTTTCGGACCAGAGCCCATCGTGCCGCTCCCTCCCACCCAGCTGCGCACATGGTTAAAAGAACACACACACGATCAAGCCCAGAAATGTTGGTCCTCGGCACCAGGCTGCAGGCAGTCCAAGGAGGCGATGCCAAACCTAGACAAAAAACTAAGCAGGCGCCTCCTACACATGGACAGAAAAAGCCTGCGAATGGTGGCGGGGACCATCACCGGGCACTGCTCACTGAACAAACACTACCACACAATAGGTATAACGGACAGTCCCCTATGCAGGGCATGCATGGGGACGGAGGGAACGGTGGCACACGTGCTCCTAGAGTGCACGGAAATCACTGACATACGAAAGCAAACCCTCGGGTCTTTGAATTCCCTTTTGATAAAATGGGTTTAATGGGTTAAATGGGTTTTTGATAGACCGAGAGACCTGATCTGCTTCTGGAAGGAGGTTGGCTGGATGGAGTGACGGCCGACACGGCTCACGCACAATGGTCTCGTGCAAAGACTAAGTGCGGAAACCTAACCAAAAAAGAAGAAGAATTATCGTTTTATTGGCAAGTGACGTGGAAATTGATGACCCTCATAGTGATGTGACACGTTTGTTATTATTGGTATTCAAGAAACATGCGAAATCAACAATTTTGGGTCAATTCTGTGAGTCATTTATTTTGAGCTGAAACTTTGCATAGAGACTCGATACCAGATGTTGCCTTCAGTCCTTTTGGATAGATATGGGGTTTCCGTTACACGTTGTATACCTATATCATATAAATCATTCAAACTAATTACTTATTTTTAATATTTTTACGAACATAGTTTATATTTCTTAAGTTTCTCTCTATATACCTTGTTAAGCTTCAGTCTTGAATAGTATTCGGCATGTCTGAATATATAATATAAAACTTTCAAACATTTCATCTGGGGGCACGGCAGTGCCCCCGCCAAGTCGAGCAAAAAGCGGCACGGCCTTACCATACTTTTCTCGAAGCAATTCAAGCCATTTTTGACCCTGTATAACTTCGTTGCGGATAAAACTAGAAGCCTGAATTTTTAGTAATCAGGCAGACATTGTACAAACACGGTATATTTCAAATTTCTTTCAATTAGAACTAGTAGTTTAAGAATTGTAACGAGTCAAAGTTTCTTAATTTTGTCACTCACTGACTGACCGATCATCAAAAGTCTAAGGCACTTCTAGCAGACATAAAAGCTTCAAATTTAGAATAAAATTAGTGTTTAGTGTATGAATCAAGGAAAAACTAAAATATTTTTTAATTTCGGTCCACTTTTCTAGATACATCAACTACATAAATAACTTTGTAATCCCATATATTTATATGGGATTACAAAGTTACATTTACAGTTAATTAATCAGTGTACCTGTATATAATTATGTATAATATAATGGAATAATAGGTGTAGATAGGTATCTAGATATAATTATGTTCAAAGGTAACTTGTAAAATGGTCAACGGAATAAAAAAGCCAGAGAGAGGGCTTTAAGAAAATTCGTTGTTGGTGTACAAGAAGTAGAAGGTACCGAAAAGGAACAAAGTAGGACTATCTACAAAATGAAATGAGATCCCATAAAAAACAATACTTGTCAAAAAACCAAGTCTCGCAAACTCAGTTTTTCTACCGTAAAAAGTTGTGAGATCCATGTAATACCAAGTTGGTTATTCAATTATTCAGTCCCTGTTTAAGGGACCTTCTGTCTCAAGCTGTTACGTAATTATCTAACCTAACAACATCTTATAGTGACCATATCAATATTAAAAATCTTTAACGTTTTAAATAAAGAGATTTACTTGGCAAACGCAAAAACAATCTAGATTATATATGTATGTATTACTTATGAGATATATTGTGTTTTCATGCGATGGCCGAGTCCATCTATTTATTTAAAACGTTAAAGATTTTTAATATTGATATGGTCACTATAAGATGTTGTTAGGTTAGATAATTACGTAACATCTTGAGACAGAAGGTCCCTTAAGCAGGGACTGAATAATTGAATAACCGACTTGGTATTACATGGATCTCACAACTTTTTACGGTAGAAGAACTGAGTTTGCGAGACTTGGTTTTTTGACAAGTATTGTTTTTTATAGGATATAATTTTCACATACCCAGAAATTAATACTTAAGTTTGTAGAAAGAGCGAGGGCACGCTCCAAACAAAAAGTCAACCACTCCAAAACAGAAGAAGATTTCACAAATGAATCTATGAATAAAAACTGGAATTAGGTCTGAGTTTACGTTCGACGCGCGCCTAAGAACAGTCAGCATCTTTGACGGGCTCGGATAGGGACACTGGCTGCCGGAATTGTGGGAATGTGAACACCGTCTTGTCGTACCAAGCGCTTTTTCCGCGACATTTACTGTACGCACAGCCAAGCTGTGGGATTCTCTGCCGCTTTCTGTGTTCCCTGCCATTTATGATCTTTCAGCCTGTAAAGCAAGAGTGATCAGGCATCTTCTAGGCTCACTCGTTCCATCGTAGACCTCATCTATCGCTTTTAGTGGGCTCATCAAGAATAACAAATAAAATAAAAAAAGGATTTCGTTTATCAACTTTGTAGGCGTGATTAGTATCCATAACGATGTTTTATTTATTACTTCGCAGCATGAATAATCTCTCAGCAAATCAGCGGTCTCACGGCTGGACAAAAATGGATAAACTATGAGGGTTATTTATTCTACTAACGCAACCCTAAAAATCGCAAGTCTACGTCATTAGCGTCCGACCCTCACATTTAAGCGAACTTCCATATTACTGTTATTACCCTACAAAATTCCCCCGATCAGTTCTACCCAACTTATATATAAACTTATGATGGAAAAGGTGCTGCAATAAAAAATCAGAGAACCCTTTCCGCTAACTCAGTAAATTACAGTTCACAGTACTAAACTAGGCGCTGTGGAATAAGAGAGCGGTTGGTAGCTATCCAATTTATACCTACTTAGAAAATTCTGAGTTTATTTTGCTGAATACTATTATTTATAAATGAGTTTTTGAACAGCAATAAAATCGTCCTATAGATAGGTTATCATCTTAAAATATCGAGATCTTAGGAAAGTATGTTAATCCTTTGATCTCGACTATCAATTGTACTAACATACTTAGCAATCATAACGGGAGTCACATGTCAATCTTGCCAAAAGGTATCATATTTCATAATTATGTTATCATTTGTTGTATCGTGGAGGTAAAGTAAATACGAGAATTTTTTTGAAAGATATTCCAAAAGCTTATAGCCACATCAAGGAATATAATGCGTACCTCTACGCAAAAAACAGCTGACACAAGTCATTGCCATCGGCCAGCAATACCAATATGCAAGTGTGCCCAAATCAAAAACAGAACAGAAAAAACAGCACCGCCAAGAACCAAAACCAAACTCTTCAAATTATACAAACAGTCACAAGACAGTCCAACAAAGATTAATGAATGATTCAGAGTAACAACAATAGAGGGGACCACGTTAACATTACCAATGAAAGTCATTATGCCTTTTCATTCAGAATACGTTGACTACAGACTACAGAATCACCGCGGTCGACAGAGATTAGATACGCCTTTACCCATCTATAGTTTCGGTATGTTAGGGATCATAACCTGTCCACGGAACAATGAAGTCTCAATCTCTCAACTCTTTAGAAAAGACCATCATCGGCTGACCTTTTCAGTCGACTTTCAGCCAACCAGATACAGCTGATTTCTATGAAGCGACTTCCTATCTAACCTCCACAATCTAGAAGTACTCGATAGGTACCCTTGGCAAGACACCGTAACAAATTCCAACTGACCGGTCCAGTAGAATCGTAGGATCTCGCGCCCTGCTCTGGTTCAGACCATGGTGCGGCGCGAGGGGGAATGGGATGCAGTCGTCTCCTTCTGCGAAGCAGTCATGCTAGCGAAGGAGGAGGCTGAACGCGCGAAGGAGAGGCATCTCTCTTCCTCGCGCCTCAGCCGCCGCGGGAGACGCCCCGGGCGTCGGGGATCGCGAGCCGATTTCCGGCCACCGTGGGAGCGGTCCTGCGGGCGGCGAACAGGGGTCACTCACCGTCCAGTAATGACCAGGCCCGGGTTGGCAGCGCGTCGTGTTTCGCGCGCGCTTCAAAGAGCTTCCAACACCAGTGACGGGGTCTCATAGGGCCATTGCCTGCCGGGGTTTGCGGGAAAGTTCTATCGAGATATCGCAGCCCTGTAACTTTAAGACAGCCGAAGGAACAGGGTGGGTTTTTAGTCAGTAGAAGTCTGACACACCCTTCCGCTTAACCCAGAGCGGAAGAAGTCATTCGATGATTTTCCCACCCAGAGAAAAAAAAAGTAGAATCGTAGGAAATTGGATGTACGGGTCCAATTAGAGTTATGATTTCCATACAGCCGATCAAAACTCTTAAATATCATCATTAGCGTTTTGCCAACTAATGTAACCCTATAGTCAGGAACTGCCCCTTAAGATTCCGGCCTAGTTTAGGGGGCAGTATTGAAACTAGTGTACATACCTACATGTATTTAGTTTGTTCGTGTATAAATCTGTGCAATTTATGTATATCAAAATTGAGGTAAATCAATTATTGATTTAACTATGTTGGGATCGGCTTCGAGTTCGGATGCATCTGAGAACTAGTATTTTACATGGAGTGACTGTCTCTCTGATCTCCAAAACCAAGTACCTGGGTAACGCGATACCTCTTGAAGCCAGAAAATCTGTCATTTAATAGTCGTTAAGGGCCTATACTACTTCAGCGCTTCTCACTCTTTATCTCGTTCGCACACTACTGGCCGCGGTCAATCGAGCAAGCGAGACAGGGTGGCAGGGAAAAGACTCCAAGACACCGATAATTTAGTTTATTTCTTTTTACGGTGAAAATAATGCTAATTTAAAAAAAGTAAATAACATAAGACCTGCTTTATAGTTAGTTCAATTAATATGCAAATGAAACCTAATTTTAAGTTATTTTTGAATACCAGCGGTTTATTGTTCGGTTTGTAGGTAACTTTGGATTTTTTTCTATCAAGAAAATTTTATGGAATCGTGTTTTCGTCAAACATAGTACTTAAAATTAATCCTCAACTTTACCATATATTATTTCAAAATTATTGCTGCAGTATTTTCGACATAACTGAGGATCATGCTAAGCCATTTGAGGTAGTATAGGCTCTTAAGAATGACTCTTTACAAACGAAACCAACAGCTTACCGTGCTTTTGATATTTAATATCGATATGTTAAAATAGTTTCCCATCTACGAAATGACCTGGGCAACTTTTGCTTTACCTTGACAATTTAACCTTGTGGCTATTATTATTTAGCCACGAGCTCCACAAGGGTTCCTTAATGCATGTAGATCGAATCGTGAGCCTTTTATTATTTAAGCACGCTCCACTAAGATAAGACACGCCATTACGGCTAATATTCTTGGGCACGCAATGTACGATGAGCTCATGTTTCACCTGCTTTGAACAGAATAGGATATTTGACTGGAGTACTTGTTAGTAGGTTTTTGAAAGCTGTCTTTTTAGGGTTCCGTAGTCAACAAGGAACCCTTATAGTTTCGCCATGTCCGTCTGTCTGTCCGTCTGTCCGCGGTTTAGCTCAAAAACTATTGGTACTAGAAAGTTGTACTTTGGCATGAGTATACACGTTAATGACGCCAAAAAAGTGGTAAAATAGAATTAAAAAAAAACAATTATTTAGGGTACCTCCCATACATGTAAAGTGGGATGATATTTTTTTTTTTTCGTTCTTCCCATAGTGTGGGATATCGTTGGTTAGGTTTTTCAAAAATATTAGGGGTTTGGTTATACCGTTTTTTGATTAAGTAAACCGTTCGTGACTTATCAAGCTTTAAAGTACCAATTTTCGTTAGAGTCAAGTGTCCCCCCCTCTATCAACTAAACGGTTATAGTTAGAAATTCAAATGTCATGGCAGTAGTACCTATATATAACGAAATTTAAAGGAAAACTATCACAGATAAGTGGACTTTACAAGTTTACGAGTAATAGTCGACCAATTGTATTTGACTCGAAAATTTCTAACAACTCCATAGAAATGTCGATAGATGGCGCTAAGCGCCAGTTGTATCGTGCTAGCTTCTTGTGACGATTGAGTAGTATAGCTCTGTGTCCGTATTTAAATTTAAAACACCGACTATGACAAGTTTTATACAAATCTTTAAAAAAAAATTGAAACTTTCCGTGCAAAATTGTCGGATCAGGTGAGGATTTGTATAGGAATTCAAATTAGTTAGGTAGTCATGTTTGGCTTTTAGAGCATGGTACGAAACGATCAGTCAGCGAATACGACACGCACTTGGCTGTTATAAAAACTACGGAATCCTACACTGCGCGTGGCCCGACACGCACTTGACCGGTTTTTTTAATCCAAGGGTTCACTGATAAATAATACACATATATAAAATTTAAACAAGCATTTAAAATAAAGTTAGGTTCTTCAATACCTAAAAAAATAAAATTGTAAAATTTTAAACCGATTAAAAGCTATATTATTTGAAACCGTGGTACTTCTATATCCATGTGACGTCACACGGTAGTAAGACCAGACTTTGCTCCACGTAGTATTGTATAACATTTTCACATTTTACTATACATGTGATAGTGTAACTCGTTTTTATCTGCATTCATATTTTGACATTTATATCTAAAAATAGCGCTGTATGCACTGCTGTTGTACCAAATGATTCACAATACTACATATTATAAATGAGAAAGTCTGTCAATGTGTTATGCTTTCACGGGAAAACCGATTTTGTTGAAATTTCACTTGAATATGGTTGCAGACCGGAGGTCAGTTCACTTTTTCTAACCTCTAATTGGCTAAAAGTGTGTGATGTGTTTCTTGATAGCTATCACGGAATAAATTTTCTGTTCTGTGTTACCTATAACCTAGGAGTAAGTCAAGACTGAATAGGTTACTTCTAGATAAACGTAATCCAACTTCGACCACAATCATTGCATAACATCAGATGAGATGTTAGCCAAACGCGAATCTTTATCAATAAAAAAATTGGATTGCAGTCGAATAATATTATTCCATTTCGTTCTATATACATCTAAGCAGGGTCGAAGTGTCTCTCAGTGATATCTTTTTATTATTTTCGGAGGTGTGAAACGTGAGTCTATCATCAATAAAAAAATGTGTGAACGAAGAAGGAGACAACAGTTGTAAGAAATAAAATAACGATGATACTAACTGATACGTTTGGTTAGTATGAAAAGTTTCGAGAGCGCTATCTCCGTCTGAGGTATCTCGAAGCTCTGTGCCTCAATTCAGACGACCAATTTATTATACCTACCAAAAGCACTCTCAACTATTGTTTCGAATTTTGAGTAGCGGGGACCGAATCTGACGGAACAATGCCTGAATCTCTGTACTACGCCTTTGAAGGAATTTAATATTCGTTACTTAGAATCAATTAGGATAAAGTTACTTGAACGTAACAGGGTTCATTGTAATCTACCTAGAGTTCACGTTTTTGTTTAAGATGACAATGGCTAATAAGGTACCTTTTTGACTGTAAGTGTTACTTTAACTATCTTTGTATGTCATTTTTTTTTGTGAGGAGAAATAAAGTTTTATTTATTTATTATTTGTCATTATACAACGTGTAATTTAAAGGGTATATACATACCAAGTGCACGGCTTCTATGGATGATAATAAACGATATGGCAAGGGTTTTCTAATCCTATGTGTAGGTACATGTGTGGAACATATTAGAAATTTCAGTACATTGATACCAGAGACCGATTTTTTCAAATTAAGAAGAACGAAGAGAATTATCGTTTTATTAGCAAGTGACGTGGAAAGTGATGACCCTCATAGTGATGTGACACGTTTTTTATTATTGGTATTCAACAAACATAAACCGTTAATTTAAGGGTCAATTCTGTGAGTCACTTATTTTGAGCTGAAACTTTGCATAGAGACTCCATACCAGATGTTGTCTTCAGTCCTTTTGGATAGATATGGGGTTTCCGTTACACGTTGTATACTCAGTTTGTGGAGGAGCTAGCGGCTTAAATATAATAGTCGCTCAGCGAACTGAGCGACTATTATATTTAATCGATTATATTATTTAAACTATTATATTAAAGATCGAAATCTTTAAGGTTAAACAATGGTTGATGAGGTCAATTCGTAGATGGGTGATTGTCTTAACATCTTGTTTTAGTGATTATAGGCTCGCGTATGACCACCATCTCACCTGATAGTAAGCGATGATGTGATCGAAGTTAAATCACGCTTACCTAGAAGTAACCTCTTCACTCTTGACTCAAAGTGCCCCAGGTTATAGCAGTTATAGGTAGTTATATGTTATACCTGTATACCAAAGGTTATAAGAGAAATGCGCACCAGTTTATTTCAAAAGCATCTTAGAGCATGGCTTATTGAAAATTGTTTTTATACCATTAAGGAATTTATGACTTTTAGGACAAAGGGAAAAATTGTATGACATGATAATTAAATTTGACATTAGATTTTGTAATTTAATTTCTTTGGTTGTAATTTAAATAGGAGACATTTATAAAATTTATACTTATTTATTTGACATTTATATTTTGAAGTTTACTAAGATAATTTATATTTAGACTTTTTGACATTGTAATTTTATTGTTTTGTTTAATTGCATCGCTTTATTTATTAAACTGATATTGTTATTGTCACTGTAAAACGAATTGTGTAATAATTGATTATTAATAATAAATAAATAAATAAATAAATTGTTACAAAATTTGCATGCCGAATTTAGTAGGAGAAAAATGTAGAACTATTGTGTATTTGTTATAATATCTTTTAGGCTTTTAGTATTACCCGATGTAATTGAGTACCTACTACTGTACTGTATACATAATTATAGCGACTGCCCACAATATAGTAACTACGATACTCTTTAACTCTACAAGTTTCAGGTTATCTGGCTGCCGGCTCCCAGCAACGATTGTCAAAGATTTATAAATGACGGCCGAGGTCAACAGCTATTAACGTATTTTCTGAGTCACGGAGGAAATGAAATATGGAAACCCATATTGACCGACCACCGCGGTAAGCGTTGCTTTTTTTATCGACAATAGGTTCGCGTTTGACCACCATCTCACCTGATGTGGTCGAAGATGGAGCACGCTTACCTAAAAGTAACCTATTCACTCTTGAATTAAAGACCCTTAGGTTACAGCTATCCGGAAACACAGACTCCGGCAGGGAATTCCACTCCTTAGCCGTACGCACAATGAAAGTATTCCCAAAACGTTTTGTGCGTATGGGTGGGATGTCCACCATGTAACGATGGCGCATTGCCGTTTGCTTAATCTTAAATACGAGCTTCTCAAGCTCCTCAATCATTCATCTGCCTCGTTTGTAGTAGTCGTAAGTGCAACTGATGAGCAGGAGCAGGATGTTCGGGTAGGGTAAAAGTATTGGATTTTTCTGTAAGAAATTTCTCAGTAGTAGCCCGGAGTTTGGAAGTTGGCGGTGTGATACCAAAAAATATGTTAAGTCGTTGGTATTGCGCCTGATCTCTTTCCGGTTGTGTCAGATTACTGTGCCATCAGACTATGAGATTAAAGGAACAGAGTGCACCTGTACTTGTGCACTATAACATCTCGCGCGCACATGGCTAATCTCGTGACTAATTTCGTGTCCGAAATCGACCAGGTTGACTATATCATAGTAACAATATAAAAGTAATACACAAGCTTCACCAACGTGTAGTAATACAATGTAAACAAAACCAATACACAACAACGAATACAATACAATAATACACCCAATTACATTTTGTATTCAAATCGAGGTCACGCATGAAACCTTACGGGCTACAGTCACGTACAAAAGTAGTTGACATTTAAGTTAAATTCAAAAGTGTCCTTTCAAAAGTATTGGTAAAATATTTACGTTATTACGCAAACAGTATTTTCAAAACTAAACTAGCTTTTGTGAAATAAGTAGGTATTATTTCTTGAGGAAATACCTTTTTTTGCGTAATTTAGTTGAAATATAAGTCAGGCGAGGCAAGTGCGCCGACGGGGTAAGTGCACCTACCATAAAAATATCGAAAACTTCAGATATAATATAACTTACGACATCTTACATCCATGCAACATACTCAAACACAGTCCCACTTCACAATCGCAGATGCTTCTGTTCACCATTACTTGATGTATCCACCATTTTAGTTTTAACGTCATTTAAACCTATTACCAGAGATGAGGACGTGTTATTTATTCTCTTAAATCTTCAAATATTTTATGTGTTGCGGCAAACCAATGAGGTGAGTACAGAAATTAGTTGTTTTTCTTTAAATCTATGGCTGTTTAAAATCGTAACCTCAAAATAATCAAGTGAGGCAAGTGCGCCTAAGTTTTTAGTAGTATGGCGCACTTCCCCCGAGCCAGAAGTCGTCATCTTTTATGATTCAGTTATTTTATTACCCGACGGCCTCTGTGCTGTCTTGTGCTGAGAAGGTGTTAGGTGATAGGTTTACAGTAAAAGCTTCGTATCAAGTCTATAAACTATTTTTAAATAAGTAATTTTGTTTATTTTTCTTGGGATTTGCTTTTGGGGCGCTATAATTATAAGTGTTAATAGTAAAATCCAAGTACTTGTCAATTCCTTTGTTCCTTATTTTATGCACGCTTAGGTGTGCCTAATCGGAAGCGATAATCGAAAACTAGCTACTTTTGAAAACTATCGATCCGGCTGTTATCATTCAACATCAGTCTTTAAGTCATGTCAAAGGCATTTGGGCTTCCTGAACAACTCTGACACTAGGTTGCCCACAGATCTCTCAACAAAAAAAGTAGTTGGATAGTTACTACAAATGGTTCTAAAATGATTATCTTTTACAGATGGTTCATACTTATTAAAGAAAAACCGATAAACCTTCTTGGTCTAGAGAAACTTTATATCAGGCAGTTGACGCTGTCCGATCAGGCCTATCTGGATATGAAGCAGCTAAAACTTATGGTATACCTCGTAAAACAATCATGGATCATGTAACGGGTCGAAGGGGCTTAAAAATCTTTCACACAAGGTAGACCACCAGCCTTGTCAGCCGAAATTGAAATAGACTTAGCTAAATATCTACATATGATGGGAAGGCATAAAGGAAAAATTGTTACCTTCTCTTGTAATTTTACGTAATGCATAAAATTAGTCTGATTTGATTAATTAAAGATATGTATTATTCTAGCCAAACATTTTTATTTAAACACAGCAGTTATTTACCTTTTTAAAAATAATAGCATGTAAGGTTTAGAATCCCTGATTACTAGTCTATGGCGCAATTGCCCCAAATTTGTTATGGAAGCTGTAGTAGCCTATAGGACGAATACACTAAAAAGAAACCAAGGGTAATGCGTTTATTTGTTTATATTTTATTAAGTAAATTATCGGTTTTTCTGGTAACGTACGATTTTAGCGTTATTATTTAGACAGGCGCACTTGCCCCGTTTCCAGGGTCCAGGGCAAGTGCGCCTATATCCATGTTTTCCAATTTCATAGAAAATCTCGTTAAGATATTGATAGAATTGATTGAATTGACGTTTCTTGCAGCTACAACATTCGAAATATTGACAATCTAATAAATTTTCACTCATAACTCAGCATTTAAAAAAAATATTTTGCATCGAAATCATCTATGCAAAAAATATGGCGCTCTTGCCCCGCCTGACCTTAAGTTGTGTGGATGTACCGTTCGATTTTCAAGGCTACGTAACGCTAACCCATGTTGGTTTCGAGGATCGGTTACCATCTATTACAACCCCTCCCTGTAAAATAATTTATTAGTTTGTAAGTGGTCATCACAGTATCTTACATGTATGTCTTACCAAATGCTACCAAGTGCTACCTAATTTCCAATGTTGTGGAGGTCAGATAGGCAGTCGCTCTATACAAAGACTGGTATTCATCCAGTTACAAACGGTTTTACTGGAAGCAAACTGATTTGGTAAAAATGATTGATGGGCAAGTGCTTATGTTGGTGACTGTACAATACGAGTACCTATATAGACAAGCCAACGCCACAGGCTACGATTTCTAACAACAGCGGAACAATTCAGTAGCCTACTTTAATTTCATATTTTTCTCTTTCATAGGGTTCCGTATTGTATGATCTTTTGTTTTGATTTTGCGGTAGCTTGGGGTTGTTTTAATAAAACGTCAGAAGAATATGTATTTTATGTATTCGACGTCCGTACCCCACAGGGGGTGCCCTTAGCGTGTAATCGCCTAGTTTGCAAGTTTTATAATAAGCCCTGGCTGGAGGCTTTAATTAATTTATTAATTAAGCCAACCACAGGCAAGCCCGGTTAAGCAGCCGACCACCTCAGAGGTTGAGCTGCGAGATGCCACACATAAAAAAAATCAGTGTTTAAAGTCAGGAGTTGTCGTGGTCAGAGGTGGGTTTGAAACCGGGCAAGCACATTACTTGGTGCAATATTCATCATCACCAATTCTCTCAAAGAAGTGCAGGAGAACATCGTAAGCCATGTCATAAGATTGAACATCTGAAGACATATGACATCCACTAGCCCGCACTGGACCCGCGTGAAGGCTTACGGCCCATTCCCTCTCATAGAGAGAAAGCCTGTTTTCCAGCAGTTGGAATGTTAAAGGCTGATTATGTTATGTTATCATTGTTGCATAGTCGCATCGCGTATTAATATAAGAGCCTTATACGACTTCTAATCTGTTTCGATGTTCTAGAACTTTGGTTTGCCGAATCCTGCCGGGGTTGCAGAATTGTTCGAAAGAGTTACCGCGGTTACGAAGGGCATATGATAGAACACGAATGGGCTTGTTTTTTTTTTCTTCTTAAAAGATTCAGTAAAAGTCTGACACACCCTCCCGCTTCGCCCAGATCGGGAGGCAGTCATTGGATGACTTCCCACCCTTAATAAAAGGGTAGCTAGAAAATACCGGCCTCATCGAGTTTAAATTTAAAACGCAGGAATATGATGTGTTATTTATGCAAAAAAAAAAACATTTTAAGCTGCATCTTTTTAAACGACTTCAAAAAAAGGAGGTTTACAATTCGTCTTGAACTTTTTTTTTTTTTTTTTTTTTTTTTAATGTATGTTACCTCATAACTCGGAGACGGCTGGACCGATTTGGAAAATTCTTTTTGCGTTTGAAATGGTATGCGTTCTAGTTGGTCTCATTGTTACGAAATCAGGATCTGATGATGGGATCCTGGAGAAATCGAGGGAACTCTTCAAATATTATAGGCACACCTATGACGTTTTGGGTATTTATTATAGTAACTTGTGCAGTTGCTCTCAAAAAGTACCATTTGAGGAAGTGGAACTGATGATGAAGACCACAGATGGCCGCCGAAACTGCTCAATAATAAGTATTGAGTGGATTGTGATTCGATTACTTGAATATGGGTGTTAAGCACTTTATGCTCGTCACAATACATATGGTGATATAGAGCTGATGGTGAAATACCAGGAAAACTCCTCAACAATTAACGGCCCAGCATTGGGAAAAGCAATATTTTGTAAAAGGTTATAAGTAGTAGACATTTAGGCTCTTGTAACTAGGTAAATTAAACATAGACCAACTAAAAAGAGTGAAATAAAAACTTTTTACCAAAAAATTTAACCGACTCCCAAAAAACACTGCAAAGTGAAATATAACTTTAATTTCGGAAGTCGGTGCCAAAAATGAAACTACAAAACTAAAGACACGAAGACAGACAGAAGACAAGAAGTCGGTTTAATTTTTAGGTAAAAAGTTTTTATTACTAAATAAGATACCTACTGTATTTTTTCCTCAAATTAGAACGTTGGCAAAACAAAATCGAGAAGGCGACTATGTATAGACGCCAGCACATCAAGCTACAACAATCTGTCAAATTTCTTTAATAAATTTTCAACTTTATTGATAAAGGAATTAGGTTCAAGGTTGATTGGGAAAATTTGACAGTATAGGGGAGCTTTATGTGCTGGCGTCTGTACTGATACATAATATGTAGATACATAGTATTGTTTATTTTGTAGCTAATAGCAATTCGAAATGTCGTGTAAACAATAACATTACCTACGTACGACTGTTTTATATAACATGTACGTATCGTATACTATTTCATATATTGTAAATCAATTTCCCGCCTTCTATGATCATAGGTATCAATTCGGTTACTATTTCTAAACACTGATCACCTCTTCGCATGTCTTGATCGAATGGAAGACGTTGATATTAGGTATGTATCAGTGTAAGATGTAGTTTTTAACTGACTTCAAAAAAAAGGAGGAGGTTCTCAATTCGTCTTGAACTTTTTTTTTATGTATGTTACCTAATAACTCGGAGATGGCTGGACCCATTTGGAAAATTCTTTTTTTGTTTAAAAGGGTATACTTTCTAGTTGATCCCATTGTCATCACGTTTGAATCTGATGATGGAATCATGGAGAAATCGAGGAAACTCTTCAAATATTATAGGCACACCTATAGCGTTTTGGGTATTTCTTATAATAATTTGTGCAGTTGCTCTCGATAAGCACCATTTGAGGAAGTGGAACTGATGATGAAGACCCCAGATGGCCACCGAAACTACTCAATGATAAGTGTTTCGTGGATTGCGATTAGATTAATTGAATATAGATGTTAAGCACTTTATGCTCGTCACAATGCATATGGTGAAGTAGAGCTGATAGTGAAGTACCAGGAGAACTCCTCAAAAATGAACGGCTCTGCACCAGGAAAAGCAATATTTTGTAAAAGGTGATAAGTAGTTGACATTTTGGCTTTTTTGTAACTAGATAAATTACAAACCGACCTACTAAAAAGCATGAAAAAAAAATTTTTTGCAAATAATAGAACCGACTGCCATATAAAAACACTACAATGGCAAAAATTACTTTAATTTCGGAAGGCGGTGTCAAAAAAGTAAAAGAAAATACAAAACAAATGACACTGACCACCGAAATTAAAGTTATTTTTGCCTTTGTAGTGTTCTAATATGGAAATCGGTTCTATTTTTTGCAAAAAAAAAATGGTATTTGAATCAACCACTACCGTGCACTAGCTTCTAACGTTTTATAAGTGCCCTTGTAGGTCTATGTGAAATAAAATGAAATTAAATAATTTTCCTGAAGTATTCGTTATTATGGATTTCCCCCAAAGTAACGCCTGATTCCATTCTGTATAAAATATTTTCGAGTTTGATTTTTAAACTATTATTTTTCTCAAATTTATGTGTCTTGTAGTAATAAAATGAAATAATGATGTTTATTTTACAAATAGGTTCTAAATAACACTTTCACACGTCATTTTTTTCGTAAATGTAAACTATATGAAGCCAGTGTTTCCTAACTGTCTATTCTAATTGTTTAAAACTACTCTAGTAGTTTTTAAAATAAAGATATATATGAGTGCTACTCACTACGTTATCCTCATTTTATCTATGTGTCAGTGGACATTTTGACAACCGTTATAGCGGATAAAATGTCACATAGTTATCATGAGGCACTCATGTTTAAATTCAATTTATTATGCGATTGGAATTTTACTGGAATCCCTTTGCGGCCTAATTTACCATTTGATTTATATAATGAAACATAACGTGGTACAAAGCTAAATTAATGAAATACATGCCCAGATAGTTAGTGTTACCAGGATCAAAAGTTGCTAGAAGGAGATAATTTGTGGAACTGCTGGTCCAATTATTTATTTATGACTCCGCTCTTCTCTTCGATCACGCCTGGTGGTAAACGATTGATGAGGATTAGTAAGGAACGAGCGGGCCCAGAAGATGTCTCCCTTTGCTTTGAAGATAGATGGCTCATATGTGATATAAGTTTTTAAACTGATATAGTCACTAACAGTATCATTTATAACAGTATCATCTGTGATGGCGCTTGCAACAGTGCTGAAATATCTGAAACTCAGAACTATAACACGCATGGTTAATATCTCATTTTAAGTTCTAATGAGTGAGTTTTAGACTCATATATATGGTAAGGAAGCCGGCAGAGCGTTCCACACCTTGGCTGTGCACACAATATGTGGAAGATTTCGATTTCAAAATTTTTTTAGGTTTTTTCAATCAATACAAGGTGTAACAGATTAAGCGCAATACCTCAGACAATTTTTAATTATATGTCTAATACAACATCCGTAACTAAATAAATTGAAACCAAACCTAGACTTTTTTTACCTTTACATCCTTACTAAACGCAAAACGTATGTGCGTCATACAATATCCTTACACAGACGCATGCACTCATGCAATGTTAGTGGCCGACACGCACACGAGCGCATTTCCTTGATTTAAGGATTGTATTAATTTATCATGATACTGTGTTTCCATTTTAAGTTAAATGAAAGATTTTTCCGTCAAAATTTAAGACCGAGAACAGAAGCCGATTCTGAACCAACTACTTTCAGGAATTGCGTTTATTCTGTTACGCGTAGTATAGGATACTTAAAAGATAAACTGATCTAAAACTAACTATGCATACTCATAGAACATGTACCGTAATAAGCGCACATTCTCAAACGTACCAACTAGAACATTATGTTATTATTATATTACACATTTTTTTCGTTTTACTTCCATGAACCGTTTTAAAAAGACTTTAAATACCTTGAATTAAATTTCATTTTTCTTTCATTTTTATTAAATCATGGGATTTGCATAACTGCATTTAAAAACGTATTACCTTTTCTTACAGTCCATTTTGATTTGTTTGTATAGCGATACTCATAATCTATTAAGCATTTTCGGAAAAAAATTCGATGGGGTCGGCTTTTTTTTAGGGTTACGTAGCCGAATGGCAAAAAACGGAACCCTTATAGTTTCGTCATGTCTGTCCGTCTGTCTATCTGTCTGTCCGTCCGTCCGTCCGTATGTCACAGCCATTTTATTCCGAAACTATTAGAACTATACATGTGAAACTTGGTAGGTAGATATATTCTGTGAACTGATTTCCAATTATATGAAAAAAAAATATATATATTTAAAATAAAGGAGGGCTCTCCGTACATGGAACTGAAACTGAAAATATTTTTTTTCATGAAACCTATGCGTCTGTGGTATCTATAGACAGGTATTTAAAAATGACATTAAGGTTTCTAAAACCACTTTTTCATAAAATTAATCGTTTAAAAGATATATGCTTTCAAATTGGTAAAATGTGTGTCCCCTCTAACTTCTATAATAATGGAGTGAAAAATTTCAAAAACATATATGCTGTACATCTTAATGTACAACTAAAATTGGTATGAACGAGATCGGGTCAGCAATTTTTAAGACACAGCATATTTTCTAAAACCGCAAATATAACTTTGTAATTCATACAAACACTATGAAAAACAAAGTTATTGGGCGTAGTTGAAAAAAATTTAATAACGCTAGTTTTAAGAAAATTTGAAAGGTTTTTTTTAAAATTAAATATACATATTATATTATGTTATTATAGTTACTTCGGAACCTTTCATTGGCGAGTCTGACTCGCAGTTGGCCAATTTTTTTTTATTGATAATTGGTTCGTGTTTCACCACCATCTCACCTGATGGTAAGTGATGATGTGACTTTCAGTCTTATCTGTTGCAGCAGAACATTAGTGTTTTAAATGGAGCAACAGCCTATCTAGTATCCACAATCCACTGCTTAGATTTTAATAAAAGTATTTTTAATACGCTTTTATTAGGTAGAACTGTAAGCTGTAACAGACTATGTAATCAAATCTAAGAATCTGAATTACTCTTTTTTTTATAGTTGATAGTCTTGTGTTTGACCGTAATCTCACCTGATGTTAAGCGATGATGTGGTCGAATATGAAGCACGCTTGCCTAGAAGTAATCTATTCACTTTTGACTTAAAAACTTCCAGGTTATAACTATCAGGAAACACAGACTCCGGCAGGGAATTCCACTCCTTAGCCGTACCCACAATGAAAGTATTCCCAAAACGTTTCATGTGTATGGGTGGGATGTCCACAATGTAACGATGGCGCATCGCCGTTTGTCTTGTAGTCCGATGATGGAACGGGCTTGGCGGAATAAGACTGTGCAATTCCATCGCACACTCCCCGAAATGTAACCGATAGAAAACTGACAAGCTCGTACTTCTTATTGTTGTATCATCATGAAACTTAGCGATTATATGTAGATCAGATGACAATACAATATTATGGTACCATTGAGCTGGTCTGATGATGGGACTGGAAGATGGCCGATGGAACATTTTTCAATGACAAATGTATCATCGCATCTCTTTAGAGTATGAACGAAAAAATATGAAGGTATTTGACGACAATTCGTGTACAAACAGATAAAATAATTAATAAAAATTGATTAACTAACTAGTGACAGTAAAAAGAATAGATAACAGTGTGTATATGCTTCACGGCTGCAAAAATCTATCTGATTTGCACAACCCAGTAACTGGGTAACTAACACGATATTTTAAGCATGACACAACGATCGGCTGATCTTCCAACCTTTAATAGGTTCAACGCCTTAACGTGCTTAAGGATGTCGTAATAAACCTTATTAAAACAGGTTAATAAACACAGTAAAGAAAATGTATAAAACGATAACCTAGAAACTGGTGTTATTTCAAATGGCCGGTTATTATAACAACCAACACGAATGATGAAACGAGGCCGTCGGCTAGTAATGGATTGTATGTCCTAGAAACTTCACATTCAGGTATTGATTTAAGACATAGTTAGGTCAAATGTACTTAAGGTTCATTTTCCAATAGTTTGTTTTTATTTTTAGGGTTTCGTAGCCAAATGGCAAAAAAACGGAATCCTTATAGTTTCGTCATGTCTGTCTGTCTGTCCGTCCGTCCGTATGTCACAGCCATTTTATTCAGAAACTATTAAGACTATACACATGAAACTTGGTAGCGAATGTATTCTGTGAACCGCTTTCCGATTTTAAGAAAAAAATAAAAAGTATTTAAAATAAGGAAATTATATTTTTCTAATGAAACCTATGCGTGTGCGGTATCTATAGAAAGGTCTTTAAAAAAATTACATTAAGTTCCTAAAACCACTTTTTCATAAAGTCAATCGTTTTAATGATATACGCTTCCAAAGTGGTAAAATGTGTGTCTATAATAATGGAGGGAAAAATCTAAAAATAAATATATGCTGTAGATGTTAATGTAAACTTTCAACTCAAATAGTTTGAACGAGATCGAGTCAGCAGTTTTTGAGATATAGCATATTTTCTAAAACCGCAAATATAACTTTGTGATTCATACAAATTCTATGAAAAACAAACTTATTTGGCGTAGTTACTACGGAACCCTTCATGGGCGAGTCTGACTTGCCCTTGGCCAATTTTTTAATGATCATAGAAGCTATTGAGCACCATCTTACCTAGTGATAGGCGATCATGTGGTTTTAGATGAAGCAAGGTTACCTGGAAGTAACCACTTGACTTAAGGACCCCCAAGACTGAATAGTTAACTCCCAGGTAAGCGTGTATCATCTACAACTTCATCACCTTTAATTCAAGACTAAATAGCTATCAACCTAATGTATATTACATTTATCTTATAAATGCGCAAATTTAGGTGTGTCCACACCAAAATAGTTGAACAAATTCGCAATAAACGTGACAGAGAGATAGGTTACAGTCTGAATATGCAAAACAAAAATGTACGAAAGTTCCAGCTTCAGTAATTAAAAAGTTTTAAACAAAAGAAATTCAGCTGAAATGAAAATATTAATAAATAATAAACTTGTAACGGGCCACAAAATGTAATATCTAGTAGGCTTAGAGAGACTTTTTTAAAAACCACTAACGAAAACCTACATTATAAATGAGTTTTAGTGAACCTCGTGCATTGTTATGCTTACGAGAGTAAAAACAGAGCATGGTTTATAGGGTGAAAATTTTCTCGTTGATATTGTGAATTCGTATGAAAAACACACCCGATGTAAAAAATGCAGTTGTGGGTATAGTTCATGTCACTCTTGTCTGATTCATGTCGATCCCTATTTTTTCGGGGAGAAAATCATAAAATGACTCCTCGCGCTCTGAGTGGAGTGGAAGGAGTGTCATTCTTCTACTGACTAAAAACCCACCCTGCTTTTCAGTTACCTTTGCGTTTTGGAGACGTGGTATCCCGTTTGAACATTCCCGCAACCCATTAGTTTCACGGTCGTCCTTGGGAAAATATTTTTAATTTTGCAGTATTATATTGGAAGCTCACATTTTCACAATGAAAGTAACTTGAATTTTCTCCAGCGTAATAACTATGTAACTGTCCCTACAGTAACTTCTTTGAATAACATCTTTTTTATTATATTTCTACAGTCAAAAAGTTCAGAAGGTTGTCATTCTTTTGTAATTTAGGTATCCATGAAACAGGACGACTAATTAAATTGTAACGATGACATAATATACAACGTGTAATTTAAAGGGTATATACATACCAAGTGCTTCTTTGGATGATAACAAACGATATGGCAAGGGTTTTGTAATCCTAAGTCTACGTGTGTAGAACTTATTACAAATTCCAATACACTGATACCAGAGACCGAATTTTTCAAATTAAGAAGAACGAAGAGAATTATCGTGTTATTGGCAAGTGACGTGGAAAATTATTGACCCTCGTAGTGCTGTGACACGTTTGTTATGATTGGTATTCAAGAAATATATGAAACCGATAATTTGGTATCAATTCTTTGAGTCAGTTATTTTGAGCTGAATCTATGCACAGAGACTCCATACCAGATGTTGTCTTCAGTCCTTTTGGATAGATATGGGGTTTCCGTTACACGTTGTATAGGTTTCTATTCCGAATAATAAACTTAAATTGACCGTAAATATTTTTATAAAAAAATCAATGTAAAAACCATTATTATGTTGGATCAAGTCAAACAGTATTTTACATAAAGCTAATGCCTATCAGACTTCCTCAACCCAGTAACTGGGTAACGATATTCTGTGCAAGACTGGTGTCAGATGTGGGGGTTAATCACTAAATCTCGATATCTTTTGGATAGTTACCCATCTACGGGCTAACCTCAGCAAGCGTTGCTTAACTTTGAATATCACCTCTTCAACTATTATTATTTAAGCCACAAGCTGTTCTATGCTGTCACTGGCTGATATTATAATAAAATACTTCATAAGATTTGAATACCGAACATGGTTTTTAAATTCCCTCTCAAAATCTACTCCGCTAGCCAGTAAGAAGCCAATATTGTAAGATAAAAGACTAAAGAATCTGCATAGTAAACACTCTGGAAGATAAAGGAAGCAACTCTTCGCCCAAGTCCAAAGTAAAACCACACAGGCTAAAAGCACTACTTGTAAATTCCAGTCTTATAAACTAGTTTCCCTAAAACATCTAGGTAGTACAACAAAATGTGTGGAGAGCACACTATGCATAATATCAAAAGCAGCTTAAACAAGAACTATGAACTTCATTAAAGCTGAACTGGAAGTCAGCTGAGTGAAACACTACCTGGTCTGAATGTGATTTACATAGTTTGTTAATTAAATTGTTGTATTAAAGAGGCTGCCTTGGTGTGTGCAAAGTTGGGAATGAAAATCCCGTATGTGAAAGTTTTGAGCGCAAAGCAACGCAATCCAAGTAGGCAAAATTTCCAGTTGGACGGATCATCTATCATATCTAATTTCTAGATGAAGGTTGTTAGCAAATAGTTATTGCTCTTGGGGCTAAATTGATGAATTTGTTAATGTAGAAACTGAGGATAATGTTATTGAACTGTTTTAAAGTCAATATGGCTAGAATTAGTATTTAAAATAGATAGACATGTGAAAGCGTTGAAGGGTCAATAGCCTAATGGCTAAGTCTAAGCATTGTCATCATGAGGTCGCGGGTTTGAAGTTAAGCTCTGTTAGAAGGGTTAATAATATTGCTAGTAATTTGTATTCTACGCACATTGCAAGTTCCCACAAAAAAAAAACTTCACTGGCGCTAATAAATGAAAATATGGTCAAAATATTTTTATGTAAATTAAATTTCATTTCATTTATGTTTAACTAACTTTTACTTGCAACTTCATTCGCGTGAAAAATACGTGTGAAAATCTGTCCCATAGGAAACATAGTAATAGTCAATGTACATTTTCAGACTGTGTATTAAAATATAAAAATTTTATTTAGATCCGTTCATAACTTTAAATTTTCGCATTTATTAACAGTTCAAAATAAACCAAATAATATTTTCATGTCAAAAATGACAGAACATTGACAGATATTTCAAAAAATATTGTAGAAAAAGAACGAAGCACAAGAAATCTACAGCAACACACGCAGGCAAAATTGTTACCATCGAAGGTTAAATTTAAATCAGGCGTTGCATTGCATATCGAATCTATAGCAATGAAGAACAAAGGAATTTTCATCAAACAATAATCATTCATAATAATTATAAGTAGTAAACCATGGACTAGCCGCGTATTTATTTTCTTCTCCTGAGTCAATCCATCCAAAGGTTGTCTGTAAAAGATCGCTTTTAGCAATAAGACCACCCATTGTAACAACACCCTTTGTAGTTGTTAAGGGGTTTTGTATATCAATGTTGTTTTGTATTCATTATTTTATTTATTCTTCTGTTTTTTTTTATTATTTTATTTATTCTTCTGTTTTTTTTTTATTACGGATGAGCCTACTCTTGACCTCGATTGCCTGATGGTAAGCGATAGATGAGGTCTACGATGGGACGAGTGATCCCAGAAGATACCTATTTACTTTTGCTTTAAAGACTGAAAGGTCATAAGTGGCAGGTTTATTTATTGTGACTGTACTTTATACGTAACCTAAAAAAATACTGCCTACTAAACCTAACTACGTTACTATATAAAAAAAAAACTAAACTTTGGTGGCAAAGTATTTCTCCACATCGTGCATCGCTGTCATCCCAGTCGCGGTTACCGAAATATTCTAACGAGAGGCCTTGGAACACAAGAGCAACTAAAGGATCAGGGTGGGTTTTAAGTCAGTAGTAGTTTGACACTCCCTTCCGCTCCACCCAGAGTGAAAGGAGTCATTTCATGACTTTCCCACTCAGGAAAAAAGCTCATACGTGCCCAGCAGGCTAGCAGCATTCCTACGTTGAATGACAAATGACAATGCTTATCTTTTGACCAAAGAACGAGCCACCTCATCAATTTACATTATGTTGAATATTACATAACTTAATAACACTAGTTAACACGTTTTCCAGCTAAAACAATGTGATAGTGATAAAATGTTGATATAATATAATTGTTTGTCTCTAAGAAACTATATTCAATTTCATTCATTTATTTCAAGTAACAAAACTCAATTGGTTAGCAACAAAATTCCTTAATATGCCTATCTACTCTCGATTTCGTGTAATGTGTTGAAAATAGTCCGAGAATTTCGTCGTATTTATGTAGGAATTTCATGACTTTGTTTAAAGGTAAATATGCCAATAATCCACCACCTAGATTTAGTGTGGGTTAGTGCATTGTTATAAAATGGCAAATTAAATACTAAGCAGGTATAAATCAAATGATTTAAACTACAACTTCATCATTGTACAAGCGAAGGTAATTTTTTTTTATAATTTGCTCGCGTTTGACCACCATCTCACCTGTAAGTGATGATGTGGTCGAAGATGGAGCACGCTTGCCTAGAAGTAACCTATTCACTCTTGACTTAAAGCCTCCCAGGTTATAGTGATCAGGAAACATAGACTCTGGCAGGGAATTCCACTCCTTAGCCATTTCAAAACATATTGAATTTAAATAAATGCTTTTTGACTATTATTATCTTTACTTAAAGAGGAAAAATTTGTTTGTAAGTTTGTATGTAGGGGGTAATCTCCGGAACGAATTATCCAATTCTAAATTTTTTTCATAACAGTAAGGTGCATTACCTATTCATGAGTGCTAATAGGTTATGAATTATTCTAAAATCTTCGCGGATAAAATGGCGCGCGTGGTTCTTGTTGTCATTTGTTTTTTTTTTATTTCACTTAAAATCCGATGCAGAGTAAACACAAAATAGCAAATACAAGCAACTTGTCTTGCTTGCTACGAGACACGAAAAAAACATGAAACTGTAGTCACTTTAATGTTTTTTTTTGTCCCTCGTCAGCAAAAATAACTGCCAAAATGCTAATTCTTTAACAATTTTGACATCCTACGCTATAATTTATTTTCTTAGCCCATCTTGACGTGCCGAATCGAGTTTCTCTTTAATTTAGTGATTGCATGAAGATTTTGTGCACGACAGTTTTTTTTATGACATGCAAAATTACTTATTCGAAAACAACTCAAGTTATGTCTTATATAAAATGAATTACTTAGTTTAGTCGGAGGAGTCGCCATATGCTGCGACAATATCGCCAGGCTCTTCGGCATATAGAAGAAGACAGTGTTTATGACGATTTTTTGATACTTACGGTTATATAATGTTTTATGGTATTTAATATGATTAATTAATTTTAATGTAATTTGGTAACGTTTTAGGATAAGCTAACTATAAGGTAGGTTTATAATTAGGGTCCGTGGCTTAGGCCCCCAGTGGCCGAGGCACCTGTGGCCGACGTCCCCGAATTGATTAATTTAATATCTTTCTTTTTTTGTGCTTTTTCACTTAGTACAGTAAATGAGAAAAGTGTTTCATCAAAAGATGTGCGTTTGTTATGTATGTGTTCACTTTAAGTTTTTCATGTCTCTTAACGTGGTGACTTAAAATTCTCTAGTCACAGCTCTTCTCGCTCACAGTATTATACGGTAAAGTTTATTATACGGCTAAGGAGTGTAATTCTCTGCCGGAGTCTGTGTTCCCCGATAGCTATAACCTAGGAGTCTATAAGTCAAGAGTGAATAGGTTACTTTTAGGTAAGCGTGCTCCATCTTCGACCACATCATCACTTACCATCAGGTGAGATGGTGGTCAAACGCGAAACTACTTTTAATTAAAAAAAAAATCTGTCCTCAACTGTTATATTATAACTGTTAGTCTTTCATACAACATGTTAAATAGATAAACATGCATCGGCGCAATCGACGAACTGTATTAGAGATTATATAAACTCACACACCAAGAATTGTTTTATTGCGGAAAAAAATCATACAAATTTGTTAGTAAAACATATTATATAAACGTTAGACAAAGCTTTTTCATGCTGCAACTATAACTATTTCATGGATATTCATGCAGCATCAGCTCCGCGTCCAATGCTTTAGAAAAACACCGTCTTGTTTTTCAGCACTTACTTTCAGAACGCTATTGGTACCCCCTCGATTGCTAGGCATTAATGAGCACTGTCACATGATTGTGAAAACACAATCTACAGCCGCTACTTATTGTAAACCCATCATAAACCTAAACAGCCTATAACAAACACTACCAGTGGAACACAGGAACAGCTAAGGAGTGGAATTCCCTGCCGGAGTCTGTGTTTCCTGATAGCTCTAACCTGGGAGTCTTAAAATCAAGAGAGAATAGGTTGCTCCTAGGCAAGCGTGCTTTATCTTCGACCACATCCTCGCTTAACATCAGGTGGGATGGTGGTCAAACGCCTATCAATTATTAAAAAAAATATGGGTTACAATCCTCCACGCGCGCTCATTTGGTGAGCGCTCATCTCATGTCTTCGAATTTTCCGTCCTAGGAAATACCAGTTTTCTCTGTCTCCATTATGAGAGCAGTGGTGGCCTAGTACTTAGAAACAAGGCAAGCACATTAATTTGTGTAATTTTCAATATCACTTATTACTACTACTTTTTATAACGAAAAATAAAAGTTACTACAAAAACGCACCCCTTATACACTTAACGGTTTACCCAAGGTCATTACAGAAGTAATTAATTATAAAAAACAAATGTAAGTTAAAAAAATCTACTTGGCATCCTACTTTAATATTGTTGCTATTGTTTGTTTAAAAGTCTATTAATTATATAGGTAACTCAAATTTATACTAATATTATAAAGGCGAAAAGTTTGTTTGTTTGAACGCGCTATTCTTCGAAAAAACTAAGTGGATATCGATGAAATACTCGTATGGTGCAATTTGAAGCTCTAGGAACCTTCCTAACAGGCAACTTTTTTATCCGATTGTAAAGAAGGAGGTGTATGTTTTTATCGTGATAAAGCCCACGAGAGCCAAGTCGTGTGCAGCTTCTAGTATATTAAAATTTGATCCAACAGTCAAACCGTCTGCACAGTTTTGTGGGACATCATAGTCCATTATAGTTACATTAAACCCTTATAAATAATAAAACTATTTTCTATCACATGACCTTCGCAATTGTGTAGGACGGTAGCATCCTTTCCTTTTATTCCCAAATCAGAACAGACTTCCGTATCCGTCCCCTGTTAACATGTTCCAATTACATACCTTCCAAATTGGATGAGTTGATTAGTCGGGGCAATATTCACATTTGCTTTGGTTTCGAGCTTTTAAATTCGGTTGTTTGAAACGCCATCTCAAATTCCGTTTTTACAGACACTTATTTTAAAAAAAACCTGTTAGAATCTTTGATATTATTTTGTTTGGCACGGATAGTGGTGCCCAAATTATGATCATACTAGATGTTGAGCTTATTTTTCGGATGGGAAAATCGTCGAATGGATCTCTTTGTGTGAGTTAGACTGGAAGCTTTCCTCATTAATCCTTAGACTATAGTATATATATATCGACGGTTAAAATTACAAAAAAAGAAACGTTTAGGAGAGCCATTCAAAGTTTAGAATTTTAGAAGAACTGATGTATTTTTATATTAAAACATTAGACAGTTGAATTAGTGTTATAGTAAAAGAAAGATAAGGTAATTTTCACAGTGGTTGTATAAAAGATAAACACAAGAAACAGTCGGCTTTCAAAACAATACCAGTTCAAAATGTCGCTTATACCCTATTTCCTTTTAACCGTCGATATTATATCATTATTTTAGCTGTTTGCTGAAAGCTAACAGAAAATTAACTGTTTATTTCAAATATCGATTTAATAACTATGATACGAATTTATATATTTCAATAAAATCCGATCAGTCAGTATGCATCTAAGTGATATGTGATATGTTACGGCATGGTTTTCTGAACAAACAGAGAGCAATCAATTTGTCTCATACACCTCTTTCTGTAACTCTTTTATAATACATTTATTCATTGGAAAGTGAGTTATTTATGTTCTAAAAGTGTAGAAACTTTGAGTTGGAAATGGAAATTAGAAATTATTTATTCAAAATACAGATCTTATATTAATAAACTGAGCGCTATGTTATGCCAGGAGGGGTACAAATGTGGTGTGCAAATCCTTGCGAGTATTATACAATTGTAAAAAATCATGCACTATTAGTATTATATTAAAATAAATTGAACAATAACTAATAATTATGTCACACCTAACTGAGGAATTATTTATGTCTTAGAAAAAAAATAATATGTCAAAATAAGTAAAGTGCCAATAATTTGAATGTCAAATAATTAAAATGTCAAAAAATTAAAAGTCAATAGAATGCACGGTTCGAAATTGGTCCTTTTCTATGTGGAAGAACCGGCAAGAAACTCCACTGTACTACAAGTACCATTATAAACCATTTACTTAAAACATATTAATTAATATCTACTTACTTTATTTTTTATGCACCTGCCATGGTATCTCTTCAACACCCACGGTTGACTAACACAGAATTCTTAAGGAATTAAGTCCGCCATTGTACCTTTGGTGTTGCATAAAGGTTAACTAAATAAATCAGATATAAATGATTACCTCAGATTTGAACAACACACATAAAACTTATTTACAAAATTATTTGCTTATATTTGTAATGAAACATCGTGATAAATATCTACAAATGTTAGGAGCTGCCAATTTCCTATCTTTTGGCCGCTTCAAAATCATAAAGATAAATCAAAATTACTGTTGTGGGGCAATCTAAATAGGTGCTCGAAACGTAAATGTTGAAATATGGGCAAAAAATATTGGGTACGCTAACTCAGGTCAATTTATGTGAAATTCGTTGGCGAAGTATTTCAGTTCGAATAAAAAGTGTACCTTTTTATATTGGAGTATCGGGCGATCGACTTTATTGGCGGTGTTGAAACAAAACTTTTTTTTTATACTTGACATAAAACCTATTTTTTTTTTATACATAAGCGATAGAAGTTCTATTTAATAATATCTTACTACATTCTCTTTGTTTCTGAGAGCCTTATGGCATGTGGCCTCGTATTTATTTGTAGTCAGCATCAGTAATCATTATATGCATACAAAAAACATTATGCATATTAGTGAATTACGAACTTTAAATTTAACTAAAAAATAAATAGGTTCATACGTAGTACTAAAAACTAAATGCCAAACCAACACAGTCCGCAATATATCCGCATCCAACGAATTACAGATCGTAAATAAAGCCTGTTTGCACCGAAAATGATGAAGCATAATTATAATAATTACCTCGTTCAAATATACGTTACATTAGTATCTAATTCCGAGTTCAGAGATACACATATTTCGAATAAACGTTATTAATGAGACGCTGAAACGAAATACACACAAAAAATAATGTTACTTACTTCTATGGAAAGTTTATAGAATCCCCTTTTTTATCACAAACACAAAAAAGTTAGATCACTGATTTTAATTCACAGTGCCACGCACAAGTTGAAGTTATTACAGAATAGGCGGGGGCTCGAACGGGACGTGCGACCTCCCCAACCCTTGGGCCACGACTGAAGCTCTCTCACACAATCTAGATACGAAAGGGTGTGAAGTAACATCCTATCAACCCCTACATTATAGGGACATTAGTGACTCCCTGATCGGTTAATTAACGAAAACTTTACAGTTAGCGGTTACGATAATTTTGTAGGAAATTAAGATCGAGTTTCTAGTGTCAGATTCTCAGGTTGATTGATGGTTTATATTTCCTTTCGAGTTGAAATATGGCACGAATTTGGAACGTGCGTGTTTACGGAGACGGTCTTAGCTAAATGAGAATAGGGACACGGGTTGATGTAAGGTTAAGCAATGCTTGCAGAGTTCAATACGTGGATGGGTGACGATGTGTGGATGTAGTCAGAAGCCAGAAAAGGTATCGAGTAACTCAGCCACTGGGTTGTAGAGTTCAAATAGGTAGTATGTATAAAAACTTTTAACCTAAATTGTATAATAAATTACCTTGTCATATCAGACACAGTAAGAATAATAATGAATTTAAAAGTAATATCTTTAAGCTACTAAATGACAAAGTATATTATTCAGTCAATGAGTATTTGGAAGACAAATTTTGATCAATTTTTATAATTTACGTTTTTATTTTTTTATTGTGTTTTTTATTTTACAATCATTTGACATTGTGCATTATTATTCTTTCCTATTTTCATGACATTTTCCCTATTTTATTGAGACAATTTTATAATTTGACATGCATGTACTCGTATCTTTGACGTTCTTGTATATCAAATGTACTTACTAACATCGTAAGACTGATTTTGTATGCCTATCGGCGGAACATGGTTTGTACAATTGAAGTTTAAAATATTGAAAAGCACCTGTAATCACCTATGTTCACAAAATGAATAAATGAATTTGAATTTGAATTTGAACTTTCTTGCAAAAAAATAAAACCGACTTCCATATCAAAACACTACAAAGCCAAAAATAATTTTAATTTCGGTAGTCGGTGTTATTGGTTTTGTATTTGCTTTTTTTTCACACCGCCTTTTATTATTTAATTATTTTTGGCTTTGTAGTGTTTTGATATGGAAGTCGGTTTTATTTTTTTGCAAAAAAGTTTTTATTTTCGCGCTTTTTAGTGGGTCAATTTGTAATTAATCTAGTTATAAAAGCCAAAATGTCAACAACAAAAAAACTAAAAACGCGCGAACAAAAAACACAATATAGAGTAACCGAAAAGATCATCAATGTAAACATTTTTTTAGACTTTTGTTGATTTTTCAGAAACGGCTTGTCGGATTTCGATAAAATTTTCATCGTACCATTTGGGAAGTATACCCTTTCTAACAAGATAAGAATTTTTCAAATCGGTTGGCAAGTGACGGAGTTATGCGTGGACAAACATAAAAAAAAAAAACATCCGAATTGAGAACCTCCTCCTTTTTCAGAAGTCGGTTAAAAATTCTATTAGTCAGTCAGTAGATTGATTAACACATTAAGATTACCTTGTTACATGTCCCTCATTCCATGTCAGCGTACAGGCAGAATTCTTTTTAATCCGTGCGAGCAGAAGTTTTAATAAACTATCTGGTGAACATGATTTGGATATACAACGTGTAATTTAAAGGGTATATACATACCGAGTGCACGGCTTCTTTGGATGATAACAAACGATATGGCAAGGGTTTTCTAATCCTATGTCTACATGTGTAGAGCATATTAGAAATTTCAATACATTGATACCAGAGGCCGAATTTTTCAAATTAACAAGAACGAAGAGAATTATCGTTTTATTGGCAAGTGACGTGAATGTGATGACCCTCATAGTGCTGTGACACGTTTGTTATTACTGTTATTCAAGAAACATATGAAACCAATAATTTGGGGTCAATTCTATGAGTCACTTATTTTGAGCTGAAACTTTGCATAGAGACTCCATATCAGATGTTCTCTTCAGTCCTTTTGGATAGATATGGGGTTTCCGTTACACGTTGTATTCAATACCAGTGCTTCTCGACTTAAGCAATTGTTGGTGAAAAGCTTTTTTATGGAAAAGTAATTATTTGCGTCTGAATGGTTTTCTGTGTGTATGTATTTGTCGATCGTGTTCTAGGTATTTACTTCCTGGTTTATGTTATAGTTATTTTGTAATTAACTTTCTTTTATTTAGTTTTTTGTTATTTTCTCTTCTTCTTGTTTTTGTTTTAGTGTTTATCAGTGGAAACTTGTAAATGGCCTTCAATTGTATATTGCTTAATAACACTGTATAAGTTAGCAGTAAGTTCCATCATCGGACTACGAGACAAACGGCGTAGCGCCATTGCTACATGGTGGACATCCCACCCATACGCACCAAACGTTTTGGGAATACCTTTATTGTGCGTACGGCTAAGGAGTGGAATTCCCTGCCGGAGTCTGTGTTTCCCGATAGCTATAACCTAGGAGTCTTTAAGTCAAGAGTGAATAGGTTACTTTTAGGTAAGCGTGCTCCATCTTCGACCACATCATCACTTACCATCAGGTGAGATGGTGGTCAATCGCGAACCTATTCTAAATAAAAAAAAATTAATAAAATAAAATATATTACGTTAAGCCTATGGTACCGGCTGTAATTTGCACATCTTTGACAGTCGTTGCAGCTAGTAAAAAGCCAGGAAATCTGAGACTGGTCTTGCCAAAGGGTGATGTGATATCTGATACCCAGTTACTGGGGTGTGAAGGTCAGTTAGGCTGTCGCTCGATGTAAGACTTAGCTGCATGCGGTCAGATTAGAAGCTAACCCTGATATAGTCAGAAAAAGACTAAGTTATGATGCTGTTGAATAACTGTTCAAGATTAGCTCTGGAGTTTTTCTCTTTGAACGTAACTAACTCTTTCTATTTCTCAAGCTTCCTGTTTCGTCGTAAAACCCTTTAAGAGCGAGCAAGTACCAGTTTTGTGAAATTCAGACTGAAATTTTTGAGCACATCCGTTTTATATGCTCGTAATATTTTTACGTGACACGTTCCAATTTTCGTCGGTTCTAAAGTAGGTATATCGTAGTATTATTTTGATGTGAGTTTTGTAAATACGTGAATGGCTAATAGAAAACTCAAAGGACATTATTATTATTAGTTCACATTTTTGTATTGAGACCTCATACTAGGTGTCACGAATGGCTTCACACACGCATAAAACTCACAACTACCTCTTTATAATATTAGAATATTTTTTATTTTATTTTATTTATTAGGGACAAAAAACGGTTACATGCCAAGCTTAATAGATTCTTAAATTAACACAACAATTTGATATAATATACTGTTATACGTAATCTATTCTATATTTTTATGTTACTACACATGTAACCCACACTATTGTCCACGAAATCATAAAAAAAAAATTAAAAGAAAACAGACATATAGTTTGCATCACAAATGATTATTAAAAAGAAAAATAAAAAGGTGTACACAAGGTGTTTACCAAAAGGTGTTTACTTCTTTTTTTTATCGAAAAGGCTCGTTGACGCTTCCCGCGACCCAAGGGCTGGCTATTTCTTTGGTCAACGGCTAAGCATTGCCATACAACGAGGCAATGCCGCCAGTATCTTGGGTACGTTGTCAGCCGACAGCGTTGAGGATCAATTTTTTGATGCTTTATTCTAGTTTGTATTTTAAATATTTTAGTACATAATTATGTTCACAAATAGATATTATAAAGAGGTAAAATTTATTTGTAAGTTTGTTCGTTTGTAGAGATAATCTCTGGAACTAATGATTAATTCTAAAAATGTTTTCATTGATAGAAAGGTGTATTATTGGTGAGTGCTATAAATTATTTCAAAATCGACATCGCAGACGAAGCTACGGTCGAAAAGCTAGTTAATTAAATATAGTCATCACCTGCTTAGCCTTTTCCCTATGTTGGGGCGACTTCCAGTCTAACTACATGTAGCTGAGTCTGACCAGTTCTTTATTGACAAACAATGTTACAATACAAATAATAAACCTCTTTTTATTTTCGAGCGGAAAATTATCAAATGATTTTGTATTTAATTTATTTGGTTATAATTTAAATAGTAGACATTTATAAAATTTATACTTAATTATTTGACATTTATATTTTGACATTTCTTGACTTTTTGAGATTGGAATTTTATTGTTTAATTGCATCACTTCATTTATTAAACTGATATTGTAAAAAAAATTCACGCCGAATTTAGTAGGCGGAATATGTAGAACTATAATATCTGTAAAATAACATATTTCTGGCAAATAAATGAATCTATCTATCTATCTCCTCCCTATGTTGTAGGCAGAGCGGGTGAGTGTCAGACTTCTACTGACTAAAAACCCACTGTCTCCCTTCAATTTAGAACTTAGAACGAAGAACGTTAGAATGTCGGGAATGTTCACGGCCCTGGAATGCAAGGGCAATTCAAATAACCACGGACATTCCCACAATCCCGGAGCCTTCCTAAACTACATTTCGGTATTGACATTTGTCATTGTTTTTTCAATTCATAAATGGATTAATATAAAGGATTAAATTGAATCATAATTTACCACACGGGATCAAATAAAATTCCAATCAATTTCAATGTATACGCAAAAGTAATTTTATTGATGGCATTAATCGGTTTACATTGATTTGATGAACATAAATGGATTTGATAATTATAGGATTTTTAATAACTGAGCCGTTTTAAATTTCAGACGGTTCGATTAAAATCATTTGGTTCATTTTATGCTTTGATGGAGTGATTGGTTTTATGAGTTTGGAGAAATATAAATGTAGGGATTTACTCTTTTGAGAATAATTTGAGTTACGAAATCCTTGTGTTTGATATGATAAATCTCCTTTGCAAGCTTAACTAAGTATTAGTAAGTTTAAATGGATTTTTGCGATATTAACTTTTTAAATGAGATTTTTATTTATTCTATTGAAATAAATGTCCACATACCAGTATATGTATGAACAATGTATTTTTATCTCTCAGAAGTCGACGGTGGATACCATTTTCATTCGTTAAAAGTGTTAAATAGATAAGTAGTTTATAAATAAAGGATTTTTAACAAAAAAAAAACAATCCTTATTTTTTTATATCTTAAAGAGTTTTACGAAAGATATATTTATATTTTTATACATTGCAATTCGGAAAATTAAAATGTTGAAATTGTGACAGCTTTTTACAGAAATTCCTTAACTTCTATTATTTTCCATATAGCAGTGGTGGGAAATTGTAGAGGGTTGGTTAAAAGTGCAATGCAAAAAAAAAAGATAAAATTAATGGGTCAATTCAAATACTCATCATATTATATGCAAAAATTATGAACGTCTAGGACTTTGTCAATAGATTACCTAAAATCTAAACTGATTGAAATATAGATTATTATAGGTTAAATATAGGTTACTTTTAGGTAAGCGTGCTCCATCTTCGACCACATCATCACTTACCATCAGGTGAGATGGTGGTCAAACGCGAACCTATTAAATAAAAAAAATAAATAAAAAAAAAAGATTTTTAGCGGATTAAACAAGCTGTGTCGTTTAAGCTACAAGAAAACATGCATATGGTAACTAATAATATAATTAATTATTATTATAATTAATTATATTATTAGTTACATATGTATAACTGTTTCTTGATTAATTTAAGTAGCTGTTGGTCTCCCATGTAAATAAATATATAAATAAATCAGAAAGTGTGTTTAGTTGTCCTTTATTTTGCGTCAAAACGGAGCAGGTGATTGATGCAATTTTTGGTATGGGAAGAGGTACTTGTAGGGCTAAAGCTGTGGGCTAAAGTGACATCTGGCTATTATATATACACAGAAAAATCTATACACGCGAGAGAAATCGTGGGCAGAAACTATAAGTAACGTAGTAAGTTATATAGAAAAACATTACTTGCCAGCGGCAGGCATTGCACGGCACGTGCTGAGCTGGACTCTCATTTGGTGCAACTCACAGAAAAAGACCATACCGATGCTCCGTGTTGTATTTTTAAATTGATAATGATTTTTTTTTATAAAATTTTAATATGTGCACGTTTTTCTGCATTTTAATCGACTTCAAAAAAGGAGGTTCTCTATTCGACTCGAATGTATACATGTATGTTTGTATGTTCGCGATTTTCTCAAACGCCCGAGGTAATCAAACCTATTCATTTATCTTGGCACCGACTTCAGCCATGTAAGTAAGTACCTAGCCCTTACTTTAAACGGATTTAGAGTCGGTTACATTTTAGAAAAAAAGTTTCTTTTTTCTGTAATTTATTTGTAACTATGTTTTTGTGCGTTGTGTTTTCTGTTATACAATAAAAGTTTTATTAATCTACCTATTCGTATTTTGTAGGCCTGTGAATAGCTGTTATGATAGGATAAGATTAGTTACGAGTTGAGTGTGTGTTGTTTACATGCTTTTCTTCCCCATATTTTTCTACAAATCCCACAAACATAACAATGGAGAGTAAACACAAGCATGCTTCTATACCACAACTATACGTGACTATACCTTTCTTTGTACGCCAGCATTATTTATTTTGAAAGCCTAAAACCGTGTGGTATATTCAAGTAACCAAATATTCTCAGAATATAAGCTTATGTGTAGCAAATATCAGTATTTTTTAGCCTACACAATACGTAGGTGTATAAAAATACGACGAGAAAAGTAGATGCTAGTAGAAAACTGTAGAGATCGCTATGTCATAGAATTTTGGTCATGATTAGTTAGTTATCATGACCAAAATTTAGTTTTTAATTAAGGTTGGGGCCATATCAGGACGAAGTCGGCTTGTATAGCTCCCACCTTAAAACTAAGGTCAAAGACGAGACAATCCCCCGCGGCTTTTAGTTCTATCCGCATGAAATTATATTTGAAACTCGTACACAAATAGTTCAAAAATAAAATCATTTACCATATAATAGTATAGCCATAACATAATTTTTGACAAAAGCATATACTAAGTATTTAAAGATAAAATAAATTATAAATTATTATATTATGTACTATAATAGCTCTAGCGTTAAAGATCTCAGTTTACATCTTGACTCTGTGCTTGGCTGGCAAAGTCAGGTTTGCAGTGTCAGTCAAAGAGTCAACGGGACTTTGCGATGCCTGTATCGTCTGAGAAACTTTTTACCTGTGAAAACCAAGACAATGCTTGTGCAGACTTAAATTTTCGCTATAATCGACTATGGTGACGTGTGCTACTTTGACTTGAATGCGGTTTTGCTGAATAAGCTCGATAGGCTTCTTAATAGCTGTATCCAATTCATATTCAATTTAAAAAAACATGACGATGAATCGAGGTATAGAACCCATCTCCAATAGATGCCCATTCGCCAGAGAAGAAGTTTGCGCGCCTTGACTATGCTTTTCTCTTTGCTAAATTCTCCTACCCCTCCCTCTTACCTTATTTCTCATTTTGATTTTTTATCTTCTTCACACGCTAAAAGCCTGCGCTTTTCCAATAATCTTCTCTTACTCTGTCCTTCTCATACTTCTGATTTTGTTCATTCTTCCTTTTATATACAATCTATTCTTCTGTGGAATGCACTACCTCTTGATATCAGGACGGCCACCAGTCAATATGCGTTTAAGAGAAAGTAGCAGGATTATTTTCAAAACAAATAGTGGAAGCACAGTTTTCATAACCCCCTTTCAATGACTTTTTATTAATATAAATAATATACAACGTGTAACGGAAATTCCATATTTATCCAAAAGGACTGAAAACAACATCTGGTATGGAGTCTCTATGCAAAGTTTCAGCTCAAAATAAGTGACTCACAGAAAAGACCCCAAATTATCGGTTTCATATGTTTCTTGAATACCAATAACAACAAATGTGTCACAGCACTATGAGGTTCATCACTTTCCACGTCACTAGCCAATAACACGACAATTCTTTTCGTTCTTCTTAATTTGAAAAATTCTGTCTCTGGTATCAGTGTATTGGAATTTGTAATAAGTTTTCCGCACGTAGACTTAGGATTACAAAACCCTTTCCATATCGTTTGTTATCATCCAAAGAAGCCGTGCACCTGGTATGTATATGCCCTTTAAATTACACGTTGTATATTATATTTGGTATGTATTATGATAAATATGTATGTAAGTTTATTTTAGTTATTTATGTATATATATACTTGTAATAAGACTTTTACTTTGAATATATATATTATCTACTTAGTTATTTTTTTTAGGCACCTACCATGTTATCTCTTCACCACCCATGGTAGACAGGTAGAGAATGCCTATAGCATTAAGTCCGCATTTGTATATTTTATGTTGCATAAAGTTTTAATAAATAAATACTAGCAGTCACGCAAGGTTTCGCTACCGTGGAATTTATCACGATATAAACATAACCCTCCTTTTTGCAGTCGAGTAAAAAGTAGCCTATAACCTTCCCCAAGCTTCAAGCTACTTCCATATCAAACTTTATCCAAATCCACTTAGAAGTTTCGAAGATTAACGTGTTCAAACAAACAAACAAACTTTATAATATTAGTATAGAAATCTCTCCAGACGTCTGGCAATCATCTTCTAATTCAGTGGCCAATTAACTGTTGGTAAATTCCAGATTTGTTGCATGAGATGATCGTATCTTTCTTCGTAAAAAACCCGTATAGACGTAGACAGTCAATGCAGATTTTTTTTTTCTGTGCTATTCCTCATGACGAGACGCAACTATATATTCACCAAATGGCTCTCCAACGGCTAATTTACCGACACAAAAAAGAGATTATGAATTATGTTAAACTTGTAACGTACTAGAGTACAAAAAGTAGGTATAGCTTAAGCAAAAACATGGCACTAATAAGTAACTAGCTATAAATCATAAAACCGTGTACAGTCTGGCACGTTCTGCGTAGTAGTACCATATACGTATTATGTATATAAATACACGCTACGCTTTCTCGTAGGCGCGTGTGCTACACGGAACTTTATAAGCTACGCCGTAGTCACATATCTTATGTTATAAAGCGGGGGGCGCGGGGCTTCACTCCCGTGGACTTAATCACGACAAAAACATCAGTTTCCTTTGTTTTGCAATCGGGTAAAAAACTTCATATTAAGCTTCTAATTTCATCCAAATCCACCAAGTACTTTTGAAGTTTGGCGCATTTGAACAAAAAACTCTTCCGCTTTATAACAGTATAGTATAGATTTTAACACACCTTACTAGCTGTATTATTAGAACTTAAAACGGGATATTTGCCATGTGTACTTTTGTTTAGAGTTTCCGTTATTTCGGCACTGTTGCAAGCGCCATGATCACGGATGAACGGAACACACAACCAATGGATTCCAGGCTTTTAAGATGAACCATTGGATTGAGTTAAATAACCCCAGGTTATCTCTACAGAACGCCACTATATACCTAGACTGGTAAGGAAAGCGATCGAGATTACCAAATACAAGAACTTCAACCGGGAGGACGAGTTTAAACTGTCAAGGGCCTGGAATCTAGTGGTTCAATTGTCTAAACCCCGTAAAAGTGTTCAAAAAATTTCGCGAACGGACACGCTGAGTTTTGTGTGTCGAGAACAGAATCGAGTTTTGAGTGACATACGTGACAGTGGTAGCGGTGGCGATCACAAAAAACGAACCAGAAATGAGTGTTGACCGATTCGTCTGCTCATAAACGTCCACCCGCAATTACTTCAGTTCATCCGTGACCATGGCGCTTGCAACAGTGCCGAAATATCGGAAATTTGAAACAAAAAGTACACATGATCCCGTTTTAAGTTCTAATAATACTGTTAGTGACCATGTTAGCTTAAAAACTTATACCTTACTAGCTGATTATCGGATCCAGATTTCACCTAGCTGCCCTCCTCCAGTGACGCCCTAAACCGAGGTCCCACAGGGGGTGCCCTAAGCGTGTAGTCACTTAGTTTGTAAGATGTTGCTAGATGCTTTAATTATTAATATAATTAAGGCGTGATGACCACATTATCGCTTACCATTAGATGGCATGGTGGTCAAACGCGAGCCTATTAAATATGAAAAACATAACGAGTTTTGATGACTGTGACACAGTCAAATTATGACAAGTCATGTTCGTGAATTCGTCAGTTCTGATTGGTTATCTCTAAACTGTCACACATATAAAATATTTTTATATAGTACTTATGTGATGGAATTGCATGCATTAAAAACCAACACACAAGCTCTAGCTTAGTTTGGGAATCAGCCTCAGAAGTTTTGAATTAATATATTTGAATGAGCCAGTTCACTTAAATCAAGAATTATTGTATTTACAAGGACCAATAAATAATTTTTTTATGAATTCCACCAAGTCCGTTCGATTATCGGTCTAGAATATGAACGGCAATGCGCTACTTTTGATATGGTAGACATCCTACATAATCACACACATATATCCTTCACACACACATATATCCTTTTGATATGGACATCCTACCCATACGCACAAAAAAATTTGGCAATACCTTCGTCGTGCGTACAGCTACCGCATTAGCAACGTACTACGCGTACGCCTATGCTTGGCTCAAGTACGGAGTCATTTTATGGGGCAACAGTACTGACGCACTCACACTATTTACCCTACAAAAAAAAACTAATTAGAATCCTAGCTAATATCGAAGCCGACGATAGCTGTAAACCCTACTTTCTGGAACTTAAGATTTTATCCCTACCCTGTCTCTATATATTTGAAATTTGTAAGTTAGTGCGTAAGTACCCCGATTTCTTTACAAAAAGACAAGACATACAAACAAAAATTACTTTAAGACATAAAAATAAATTAAACTTACCAACATCACGTCTAAAAATACATTCTAATAGTACCTTTGACCATAAAAATTTATAACAAGTTACCCAAAACAATAAAGAATATTAGTAAATATAGCATATTTATGAATAAATTGAAGCTTTTCCTTGTAACGAAATGCTACTATAGTATAAGCGAACACTTTAATGATAAATTTACTTTTACTATATATATATATATATATATATATGCCAAAAATAAAATAAAAAATACTGTACGGACACAATTGATGCAATAAATAAATAAAAATAATAATATATAGTAAATAAATAGTAAATAATAGTTTATAAATGAAATGGTTTTAAAATGTTATTTAGTAAATAAATATACATACATAATATATATTTAAACACAATGACGTATTAGCAACATACCTTACTAATTACTATAATGAATAATTAAATAATTTAAAAAAGTATCACATTCAACACGCAGTGTTCTTCCTCCTCTCTCCTACATTGGTTTATGCTGTGCCCGACAGGGTCCATAATTGTGACTTATATAACTATGCATAACAACTATGTAACATTATGGTACGCAATAAAGAATTGAGAATTGGGCTAAAGAGTGGAACCTGCTGGAATTCTGTGTAATTTTAAGTAACATAAATATTTTTATACTAAAGCAAACCAAATTTGTAAATAAATGGAAAACCACTGGAGTAATTCAAATATCCCGACATAAAAGAATCTCAGTTTTTTTGTAATTTTGATTAATTATTTTAACAGGAAATACTTTTTTTCCGGTAACCATTTTTAATTTATAAATTATTTTCCTTTTAACTCGTAAATATTCGGCTGTAGCAAAGTTTGACCTTAATACGCTACGAAATCGCGGAGCTTTATTAAAAAAATGACCAAATAAGAGACTCAAAATGCCAGACATTCATAAAATCTATCGTTAATACAACGACCTACATAGTCCTTACGTTCACAATATGAGGACCTTGCAGATTACCGGCTGAAATGGCCTTTTAAATAAAGAATCCTACAGATTTGAGTGGACCTACGTACCAAATGTATGGTGGCATGGGCAAGTAAAGCACCGAAATCAGGATTATAATATACATTATTTTGAAGAAATTTTGAAGGAATATAAAAGTGGACGTCTTTTTTAATTGTTCAAGATTCTCCTGCATCGTAAGTGCAATTTTCGTATTTACAGGTCATACTTTTGCAAACATTTATACCTTATTTTCATTATTCACCATACATAGATAAGCTAGAGAAGAGCTTTAGATAGATATTGAACAGTGGTAGCCTAGTAGCCATGACTTACCAGTTCTAGGTAGATTATAGGGTCGAACCTAGGACCAGTTTCCTACTTCCCAGCCGCCACGGGAGACGTCCTGGGCATCGTGGATAACGTCACGATCTCCGGACACCGTTGGCGCGGGCAGCGAGCAGGAGTAGTTCACCGTCCGGTAATGACCAGATCTGGGTCGACAGCGCATCGTCTTCCATACGCGCCTCAAGTGCAGTCAGCAGCATTGATGAGGCCAGACAAACCCATTACCTGCCCGCGTTGCGGGAATATTTTAACGGGATTTCACGGCCCCGAAACATAAAAGCAGTTGAAGGAACAGGGTGGGTTTTTAGTCAGTAGAAGTCTGACACTCCCTTCCACATAAACCGGAAGGAGTTATTAGATAATTTTCCCACAATAAAGAACCTATTTTTTCTTCAGAAAGAGCAGGCTTGCGTCCCAGCAGTTGGCACGTTATAGGCCAACAATGTTATAAATAAGCTTCACAGAAAACAAGTGACTAACAAAAAGTTATTCATTTTTTGGAGTTATTTTAGTATTTGGTATTGTTTACTTATAGTTTTAGCCCCGTAGGATAAAGGAGTGTTTTACATATGTAAGCATATATATTTATATACACCTTGTTGCGTCCCAAATGTAATTTTGAACGCTCTTTTTGGTGTGGCAACATTCTATTGTCTTTGATCTTGACATTACTTTGACTTGACAGATTGACTTTGCTTGGAAAAAAAAAAGGTCGTCCGCGTTTGGGACCTGTTGAGATAATTATAATTGGTAAAATATTGTTTGGATTCGCGGTTTGAAGCCGATAATTGGGTCGCGAATAATCTAATTGTTGAAGTGTATTCCCCAGTTATTGAAAACCCCGGAATATCGTTGAATCATACGCCGCCTTGTCGTCGGTCGGGCCGGCACGCGGAATATAATGGAAATCAGCTTGGATCTCACGTGAGATTAACATATTAATTGTGTTCAGTGCTTGATTAAACTTTGTATTCTCGGATTATCAAGAATCCACTGATATTTCGTGAAACATATCGCCTTATTGTGTCTACCACGCGTAGCGCGCGTTTGTTGGGAACGAGTTAAGCTGTGATTGCTGTTGTGACCGCTACCTGGATATCGGCGCCTTGGGAACGTTCATCCACACTTGTCTTTCACCACACGTTACAATTACTCACCCTCATATTACATACAAACCACACTTGGAGCGTGACCTTGGAAGGTCGAAGTTGGCGTCCCCAGCGTTCAGGTTAGTGATACATTTTTGTTATCATTATTAAGCAACGTAGGGCTCCGCGTAATCGCGGACGGTTCGACATACCAGTTACCGTTGGCTGGGCTTGGGGTCGAACATTCTGGTAGCAGAGCGTGGTTCTTATAATATAAGATCCACTGGTTTAATTGGAAGTTTTGACTATTGTTGAAAGTAGCTTTGGTTCAATTACTTAACATAGCTTGTAACTCGATAAGTTCTGAATATTGCTTTGTCAGCCGGGCTCAAATAGTACTTGTGGTTTGTACTGTAATTTGTAGTGCTAGCCCCTTAGAATTGAACTGACAAACAAGATTTGTTTGTGAAATTAGGAATTATTGGTATAATTTGGTATAATTTGGTACATAATTTGGTACATAAGTTGGTATATTGTTGTAAAAGTTGTTTGGTATTGGTGGCAATTAATAATTGAATGTCATTGATCTGAATTTGAAAGGTTATCTAAATAATAATTACACATAGTCTAACATAATAGGACTTGAATTGTGTGTATTGGTTATTGCATTTATAGTAATTATTGGATTGTTGATAGACATTCTCCGGCTCAATATTATACAGACAATTGTTGTGCTTATTGATGTTTAATTTGAGGTTGATCCAGCATTGTATTATACATTGAATTGTTATTTATTTTGTAACTAGCCATCTGTACCAAGCTAGATTCATACTTGGAATAAGTACAGGGTTGAATTTGGACCTGAAATAATTGAATTTGAATTCTTATTTTGTTGAAACTATTTGGTCGGCTAGCAAGTCATTGCTGTTTGTTTAATATTTGATTGTTGGTTGTTGATTGTTGTTTTGTATTAATATTTGATTGTTGCAATGGCCTCATTAAGGGCAGTCAGGGAGGCTGCTGCGGGATTGACCTCACAGTTGAGATGGTTCACATCGGCAGCTGCAACTGTTGAGCGTGTGGAATTGGAAGAGCTCACCCTTGCTCGGTATGGGCAAGTGATTGAGAGGATCAAGTCAGCTGATGCTGCGCTCACGCGCTTCAACGAGTACATCATGGACGTGGATTTGGGGGTGATGGATCAGACGGCCCGCGATAGGATTTTGGGTGACTATGACCAGATTATTCACCTGGGGGATGTCATATGTCTGCGAGCGCGGGAAATTTTGAAGAGCCGGGTGCCTGATGCGGCCAAGCCGCAGACCCCTGTTGTTGCAGGCCCTGGACTATTGAGTAGGCTGCCCACCCTGGAGCTGCCACATTTTGACGGTCGCTTGGACCACTGGCTGGGCTTCCTAGATCTCTTTGAGAGTCTTGTCGATGCACGCTTGGACCTCGGACCTGCCCAGAAGCTGGCCTATTTGTTTTCTGTCCTGGAGGGCGAAGCCAGAGCCTTGGTGCAGCACTTGCCGGTGACGGATTCCTCTTACCCGACCGCTCTGGAGCTTCTCTCCCGACGGTATCAGAACAAGCGCTGCCTGGCTGATGTGCACATCGACCAAATTTTGGGGCTACCGGCCATTGTCAGCACGTCGACGTTGCGCACTGACTTGCTGAACCCGTTGGTTTCAGCGACCAACGCTTTGAGACGCTTGGAGTTACCGGTAGAACATTGGTCCTACTTGTTGGTGCACATAGTGCTGCAGTTGCTCCCCGCGGAGTTGAGGTCACGTTTTGAGCAGAAGTATGGTGGGGATAGTGCCACCCATCTTCCCCCCTTTGACGACCTCCTCAAATTTTTGGAAGACGAGTGTCGGTTTGCGGATAACACTCGTGGCGCCACGGGGTCACCCCCACTACCTTCTCAGCCCAGAGACCAGGGACGGACTAGGGCCCTGGGGCCTGTTGATGTTCCCCCCGCCCCCCGTTTGGCTGGCGCCCGGAGTCCTCGGGCTAGAGGGCCTGTTGATGATCGCCCCGCCCCCCGTTTGGCTGGCGCCCGGAGTCCTCGGGCTAGAGGGCCTGTTGTTGATCGCCCCGCCCCCCGTTTGGCTGGCGCCCGGAGTCCTCGGGCTACGGGGCCTGTTGATGATCGCCCCGCCCCCCGTTTTGCTGGCGCCCGGAGTCCTCGGGCTAGGGGGCCTGTTGATGATCGCCCCGCCCCCCGTTTGGCTGGCGCCCGGAGTCCTCGGGCTAGAGGGCCTGTTGATGATCGCCCCGCCCCCCGTTTTGCTGGCGCCCGGAGTCCTCGGGCTAGGGGGCCTGTTGATGATCGCCCCGCCCCCCGTTTTGCTGGCGCCCGGAGTCCTCGGGCTAGAGGGCCTGTTGATGATCGCCCCGCCCCCCGTTTGGCTGGCACCCGGAGTCCTCGGGCTAGGGGGCCTGTTGATGATCGCCCCGCCCCCCGTTTTGCTGGCGCCCGGAGTCCTCGGGCTAGGGGGCCTGTTGATGATCGCCCCGCCCCCCGTTTGGCTGGCGCCCGGAGTCCTCGGGCTAGGGGGCCTGTTGATGTTCGCCCCGCCCCCCGTTTTGATGGTGCCCGGAGTCCTCATCATTGTGACTTTTGTAAGGCAACGGGGCATGTCATGGTGCGTTGCCGGGACTTTTTGAATTTGCACGTAAGTTCCCGCCGCCGCATTGTCAACGCACGCCGTTTGTGCTTTTCGTGCTTGGGGGCCCACTTCCATCGGGACTGCCCCGACCCCCGCCCGTGTAGAATTTGTGAAGGGTCCCACTTGGAGATTTTGTGCGCCAACGCGAACCGCTCCAGCAGACCAGCTTCTAAGGGGGGTTCGCGCATGGGGGGGTACCCCGGAGACGAGCACCGGGCTGAGACCCGCGATTCTGTACGCCGCACTCCACCCCCCGCGCAAGTTGAACGGGAGCCCCACGAGCGCCATTTGGTCTTCCCTCGTCAGGGAGAACGCGCATTGGCTGCTAGGCAGCAGTGGCCGGGTCGGCGCCGCTCCCTTTCCCCTCCGTTGGCGGAACGTCCCCGGCTGGAGTCGCGCCCTCCGCCATTCGGGCATCCGGTGGGATATGCCCCTCCAGTGATGGCGAGCGGCTTGGGACACCGCGCGGACGAATGGTTTGATTGTTGGCCTCGTCGTGAACGAAGGCAGCCTGGAAGCGGCGATCGGTCGCCGCCCAGGCATCACTAAGAGATTGACGCCTGCCCGCTAAAGGACCCCCCCGATCAAGACGGTTTTGTTGCCAACGGCCTCGGTCACGGTCTGGGGACCCTTGGGTGACTCGATTGTGGTCTGTGCCATTTTGGAGACGGGAGTCCGGGGTTGCCTTTGTCTTCTTGGTTAGCGGGACAGGTTGGCCTGAAGGTGAACGACCTTTCAGGCAAGATTTGGGGGATTGGCGAACCGGCTGACACCACTGTTGAGGGAAGGACCTGGTTTGAGGTCACCCTTGTGAGTTGTCCTTACCCTAAAATTGGTGCTCCTGCCCTTGTTGTAACTGAACTTGGTACAATTGTTGGTGACTGATCGTCACACTAAGAACTCGCATGCCGGTTGCAATGCGCTGTTGGCCATTCTGCAGCGAGAATTTTGGATTTTGTCGGCTGATCGCGTCAATGAGGCGAGGCCCTTTGCTGGCGTCGTAACGGATTTTGTTGGTCCCCCTTTGTTGAAGACGTCCACCCTTCGTAATAGCAAGATTGTTGGGGCTTATTTGTGTGTTTGTCTGCCTGTCAACCAAGGCAGTACATTTGGAGCTGGTAACCTCCCTCTCGACAGAGGCCTTTGAGGCGACTTGGGAAGATTTGTGTCTCGCCGTGGGTTACCTTCGTTGATTAGGTCTGATTGCGGTACGAATTACAAGGGTACAAGTAACTATTTGAAGGAGCTATACGCCTTCCTTGATGAGAGCCGGGTTGATATTGGTAATGGTTTGGCCCGCCGAGGGGTCACTTGGTTGTTTGACCCGCCAGCCTGCCCCCCATTGGGGGGGTATTTTTGGGGCCGCGGTGAAAGCGGCAAAGGGACGCTGGCGGAGATTGTTGGGAGACACCGTTCTCACCTTTAATGAACTAGCTACGGTATTTGGCCGCATTGAAGCTGTGTTGAATTTGCAACCTTGTCAAGACTTCCAATTGATTAGCGGACGGGTAGGCCCGTCCGGGGGGGGTAGATGTTGCGTCCCAAATGTAATTTTGAACGCTCTTTTTGGTGTGGCAACATTCTATTGTCTTTGATCTTGACATTACTTTGACTTGACAGATTGACTTTGCTTGGAAAAAAAAAAGGTCGTCCGCGTTTGGGACCTGTTGAGATAATTATAATTGGTAAAATATTGTTTGGATTCGCGGTTTGAAGCCGATAATTGGGTCGCGAATAATCTAATTGTTGAAGTGTATTCCCCAGTTATTGAAAACCCCGGAATATCGTTGAATCATACGCCGCCTTGTCGTCGGTCGGGCCGGCACGCGGAATATAATGGAAATCAGCTTGGATCTCACGTGAGATTAACATATTAATTGTGTTCAGTGCTTGATTAAACTTTGTATTCTCGGATTATCAAGAATCCACTGATATTTCGTGAAACATATCGCCTTATTGTGTCTACCACGCGTAGCGCGCGTTTGTTGGGAACGAGTTAAGCTGTGATTGCTGTTGTGACCGCTACCTGGATATCGGCGCCTTGGGAACGTTCATCCACACTTGTCTTTCACCACACGTTACAATTACTCACCCTCATATTACATACAAACCACACTTGGAGCGTGACCTTGGAAGGTCGAAGTTGGCGTCCCCAGCGTTCAGGTTAGTGATACATTTTTGTTATCATTATTAAGCAACGTAGGGCTCCGCGTAATCGCGGACGGTTCGACATACCAGTTACCGTTGGCTGGGCTTGGGGTCGAACACACCTATACTTCCTTATTTACTTTCCAACCACAATTCAATCTCCCAGGTTAACATACACCTCATAAACTGATTGTTCAATGGTGTGGCCGTTTAAACTGTCGCCGTAGAACCGGCTGAGCGGGGCGGCGCCAATCACGGCTTAAGATAGATTGCCAATACTGGTACGGCGGTGTTCCGCTTGGGACTGTGATTGGTCCCCTTTTGTTCAAGTAATAATATATAATAATAAGACGTTTATTTCAGAAAACTTTGCATCCATAAAGTGTTAGTAATAGTTATATATTTATTTATTTTCTCACGACAATATACAATATAAAACGTAATTTTGAGACTTATACATGAGTAGGTTACATAGCGCATATATTGTGGGAGACTGGTGCCTCAGCTGGGCTCGTAGCCTGTGTTTCAGGACACCAGGTCCTCATCCATTACATTTCCATTATCTCAATTTTTTATTATGTTGTGAAATTTTTGTGTTTATAAATGTATATCGGTAATTTAAAAAAAAAACAGATTTAAACCAATATAGAACAATATCTAGTGTATTGTTTTGTTAAATAAATTGTTGTTTGGAAACTGGGGCTTCCAGGACCTGGAATGGGTGTAGATGTGAAGTTGCATTGCAAAATGTCCTGCCCTCTTAACTCAACAACTTGCAGCCAAAAAGGTCTCTGCGCCACAACCGATGATGTCATGGATGTGGCAAAGTTCTGAGCCAACAAAATATAAGATTATTGTACCATAGACGTGAAGAAGAAGAGGGCGGAAATAAAGCAATATTTTTTCTGTAGAATTTAGTTTAGTATAGATTTCCGCAAAGTCACGCCTGATTTCATTGTGTGCTTCAGATATTGATTGTCGAAATCGGTAGTTCAAAAACTTATTTTTAATTGATCGCTGAGCTTCGTAATGCGCGTTTAATTCCCGCACCGGAACAATAATTTGTATGGCCTACAAATATTTTTTTTCGGGGCACAATATAATAATCACCCGATTGAAAAAATACACTCACAATGTAAATTAATAAAGTGTTCGATCTTTTCAACTTAACAAATCAAAATGGCTATTCTATTTCATTTTTCTCTGTACTTTTTGGTCAAGCAATCTTTTCAGGCGTCTTGATAACATCCTGCCAAAGTTTCATCACAATCTGATCGGTGATTTAAGAATACATAGAAGACAAACATACATTTTTATATAGATAAGAGACTATCTCATGACAACGACAATTTCGTTTTCGAAAGGCGGCCACCATCTTGTTTTTTTTTTGCCTAAATTCATATAGTCTTTGTCACTTTGGAAGTTAAATATTTTATGTATTATTATTATATTAATTTATTACAATGTAAATAACCATTTAGGAAACAGGGTACGTCAAAAACAAATTGACATTTAAACAAGCGTACAAGCTCACGATTAACAATAATTTCTTCCCAGGCTAGTAAACTGGAATAAATTCACCTCATCCAGTTTAAATTTATGAAAAATATGACGTATAAAAGTATTGTTTACAACCGATTTACAACATAAATATAATTATTTAAATTAATACCTCGCTTCTGGCAGTTGAGAGGAAAATTATTATAAACACTACAAGGCTGTCAAACCTCAGGTTAAAAAAATAGGGCTCATTAATATAATATAGTAAAAGAATATCGCTTACAAATAATTTCAAAATGGCAGTGGTAACTACTTAGAAATATTATTTAAATAACTGAGTAAATATTATATGATTACATTTCATTAAACCTCACGACCATAATGAAGTCCTATGAATAATAAAAACTGGTTAATTAAAAATTATGATTTAGATTTTTAAATGAAATTTATAAAATAAAGTTGAAATTAATTTTTAATAGGTATCTATTTTGATTCAGTGAAATAATGAAATAAAGATGTTTATTTTGCAAATGGGTTATAAGTAACACTTTTACACGTCATTTTTTTTTCGTAAATGTAAGCTAGATGAGGCCAGTGTTTCCTAACTGACTACTCTGAGAAGAAACACTGAAACAAACTCAGAGGTCAACGTCTCTTTTAAAGTCCATACAATGTGTAGTAATCAAATCATATGAGAGCCATGTAGGTTTAAGCCTGTGGCGCCCTTTAAAGGACAGAATCATACAGATTTGAGCAGGTCCGTCCAAATAGTGCAATCATTTGTCAAATATATCTTAAGGAGCTTCAACGATTTGACGAACAATACCAAAGTTAGGACATTTGGGTGGGCCGTATAAAGCACTCAAACTGCCAGACAGTGCGGTAATCTAAGTTCAAGTTCAAGTTTATTCTGAATTAGAATATTATAAGTTGTTAATCTAAGTGATTAACTTATAGACAATGAAATTTAAGTGGTTTCTTGGATGCTTCAAACATGAGATGCAAACAGGGAGCAGTCTTTTGATGAATTTCTCACCGAAATATAAAAAGTACCTTTGGTGGTTTGGGTTTCATGTCTGAAATTACCCTACGAGTGAACCTACGAGTATTACTAACTTGGTATTAAATTTATAGGTGACCTTTCCACATATGCCCTTAAATATAAACAGAATGTATGCCATGTACTGAAATTTTCTGTGAAAAGAATAACAGCCCGCCTTTGTACATTTTGTGATGCATAAAGTTTTAATAAATAAATAAATGGAGTTTCTTGTTCGTTCTTTTCCATAACAATTTACTTTTTAATTAGGATGTTAGTGTGATTTTTAATATTTAACGATGTCCTTCAAAAGTGGCTTTTAATTAATTTTACTTTGACTATTCCGCTCACATAAAAAATTATTGGAAAAATTTCTTTGTTAATCATTATTTAGCTTGGAATCATATCTAGGCAATCAGTATAAGCTGCCCACAATTATAATAGTCTGCTACCGAAAAGCCAGCAACATATTGAAGCCTCAATATACCACCTAATAAAAAACAAGTGCAAATCCTACCAAACTACAAACTGTGCTAATAAAACGAAGCTCAACCAACTACATTTTTTCGTGAAAAAAAAAGCAAAGGACCAAACCGAAAGTTAATAAACGAACGAAACCCGACAATAGCCGACTGAGTTCGATCAATCACCCGACAAGTTTGGATGAAGACCGACCGTGTGATTACTGCATAATGACGGTGCCACGGACCCCTAAAATGTGCCCACATATTTATAGAGATGTCTCTTTTTGTCTAAAGTATTTACCGTTCTACTTGCGCAAAGATTTTGTGAAAATAAAGTGCGCATTTTGTCAAGTGGAGTTTTCTTTAGTGCGTTTTTGGATTGTAATGAATGTGGAAGTTTGGAATGGATGGCTTTTACTTTAAACTAGTTTTGCCTGTGACTTTGTTCGCGTGGGAGGCGATATTACCTTTGCGATTTTTCCCACGTTAATCCTGATACGGAATCAGTAATTCGGGGATAAAAGAATAACCTATGTGCTCCGTTCCAAAAATTAGCAAAGACGTACATAAATTAAAAAGGTTGACTTGTGTTTTAGTGTTATGTACATAATCAGAAGGATTAAAAAAAAAACACAGTTATTTTGAAATCACAGTCAGACAGTCCAATTTTAATTTATTGGTGCAATCGTCGTGTTATATAAAGAAACTTTAACAATAATATAATATCTTGTAGATTGAAGGTAAAGCAGAAGTATATATTCCGTGAGTATAATCATGCATTTCACAAGTTTCTTTCAACCGCATGTCATTTAAAGCGAGCTTAAAGTCATGCACCGCAAAATAGAATAGTAATTAAAACCCTAGACCTCAATTACTGTGACTAAGTAGATTAGGTAAAATTAATTGATCTGCCGAACCTTTTTTCTACTATGTTGGGTTTGCACCACCAGTATTCTACATGGAGAAAATTTATTTTTTTTCCGGGTGGGAAAATCATCGAATGACTTCTCCCGCCTGGCTTAAGCGGAAGGCAGTGCCAGATTTCTACTGACAAAAAACCCAACCTGTTCCTTCAGCTGCCTTTACGTTCCGGGGCCGAGGTATCTCGTTAGCACATTCCCGCAACCCCGGCAGGTAATAGCCCTATGGGGCCCCGTCACTGGAGCTGACAGCTCTTTGAGGCGCGCGTGGAACACGACGCGCCACCGACCCGGGCCTGGTCCTTACCGGACGGTGAGCTATCCCTGCTCGCCGTCCGCAAGCTCGCACCTACGTTGGCCGAAGATCGGCTCACAAACCCTGACGCCTGGGGCATCTCCCGCGGTGGCTGGGGCGCGAGGTAGAGCGCAAGCATGACTGCTTCGCAGAAGGAGGCTATTGCATACCATTCCCTCTCGCTCTGCACTATGGTCTGAACCAAGGCCGGGCGCGAGAGGTCGCCGCCGCCGATCGCCTCCACACGATCAGAGCGGTGATCCGCCCAAGCAGGGCACATCTCGACCGTATGCTCCACCGTGTCCTCCAGGTGGTCCACATAATGACGACACCCGGGCGTGTCCTCCCGCTGAATCCGGAACAGGTACCTCCCGAAACAGCCGTGTCTGGTAGCAACTACGTCAGGTGGAAGGTGAGGACGCCGTAGCGTCTCTCCAGCCACTCAAAGAGAGGACTTATTGCCGCGATTGCGGCGTACCCAACCTTCGTTTGCGACAGCCGCTCTTTTTATGCTGCCGTGAGATCGCGCCGAAGCTCTGTAAAGTGTCCGTCGGCTACCGCCTCCAGATCCCACGGCAGCAATCCAGCAAGGAGGTTCGCCGCCTCTCCGGAGATCGTGCGGTATCCCTGGATCATCCAGATGGCCATGACCCTGTGAGACGCGAACAGCTGGCGGGCTGGTCAGGCCTATACAGGGGCCCCATAGAGGGCAATGGACCGCACGATCTCCGCATAGAGCCTAAGTAAATTTACCTAGGGGTTTGACTTATGATAATGTACAAATGACAGCTGGAGCCAAAGGTTAAACGTACATGCGAGTCATAAAAGAATCTCGATTATATTGGTCACCTCTCCACATCCCGACGTCACTAAGCGATGCTTATCATGAAGATGTCTGTATAAATGTTGTCTGTGATGTATGCATCTGATCTGTGTGTCTGTTATTATTAAGCACCACACGCAATCAATAAATCTTAGGAGACTACTGTAAACAGGAGCCATTTAGTAACAGCTGCAAATCTTTAAGGTTAAGCAACATTTGCCGAGGTTGGAATGTAGATGGGTGGCTATTTTAGCATATCGAGAGTCCTTTGTGCCGCAGAAAGCACGTTAGTAGGTCCCAGCTATCTTTTTCACATCTTTGTCAGTCGTTACCGTCGGTAGTTAGAAGACAGTGAATCCGATACTGATCTTCCCAAAGTATATCGTGTTTCCCAGTTTTTGCGTTGTGGAGGTTAGATAGGAAGTCGCTCCACGTAAAATACTAGTACTTAACTGCATACGGTTAGACTAGAAACTGACCCTAACATAGTATGGAAAATGTTAAAAGTCTCGTCTCCTCGTTTTTGTTTTTGCTTATTTCGTTAAATGTTAATCTTCAGATAATAGTAGTCCTAGTAATAGTTATTTGTTATACAAGAGTGCAAAGTTGCTTTTTAACCGCGTGTTCATTTTGATGACCGAGCAAGCGAAGGATTCTAAAATTGAATCACGAGTGCAGCGAGTGATTCAAACATTAGAATCCTGAGCGTTAGCGAGGGAATCAAAAGAGCACGAGGTGAAAAATCTTTGCACTCGAGTGCAACACGTAACTTTTCATCCCACCTCAGCGAGGAAATTACTAAATGCAAAAAAGAAAAATGGCGCACAAGGCAAATTAAAAAAAAAGTAAGTACACCAAGAAGGTTCCAGAGTCTGAGTTTTTAACAAATTAAAAAAAGTTGTATGATAAATTCGGCCCCATGGAGGTAGAAGTAAATAGGTTTAATGATGTGTTGAATTCACAAACTTAGTACACACGATGTTCTAAATTCAATTTACTTTATCCTCTAGCGGATAAAAACGGCTTTTGCACTCAGATATCGAAGAGCAAAAATACTCTTTCCGAGATGGGGGGATGAAAAATATTTTTTTATAGTTGATAGGCTTGCGTTTGACCATAATCTCACCTGATGTTAAGCGATGATGTGGTCGAAGATGAAGCACGCTTGCCTAGAAGTAACCTATTCACTCTTGATTTAAATACTCTCAGGTTGTAAACTATCAGGAAACAAACTCCGGCAGGGAATTCCACTCCTTAGCCGTACGCACAACGAAAGTATTCCCAAAACATTTTGTGCGTATGGGTGGGATGTCCACCATGTAACGATGGCGCATCGCCGTTTGACTTGTGGTCCGATGATGGAACGGGCTTCGTTGAATGAGACTGTTTCAAGAACCTACTATTAAAATTGTTTTTAAAGAATCAGGGTCGCTTTTGGTTATCCACCATTTTATTTATTGTAACAATTTTCAATAACTTAGGTATCTTCAAAATTGATTCTATTGATAAATGTATATAATTTAAGCATCAGCTATTTTATTTATTTATTTATGGCACAATATTTTTTTTGTATTTTGTACATAATTTTTTAATTAATTTTTTTTTTAATTTTTTTTTAATTTGATATGTATTAATATATATTTATATATTAGGTATATTTTGTGGTATGTATTTTATATTATGATGTTTGGTTAGTATTATACATGATGTTGTACACTGACAGCCCTAAATCTGTCTCCTATAATTTCTGTCCATCCAAAGGTTGTCTGTAAGAGATTGCCCTGTGCGATAAGACCGCCCATTGTACACTAGTTTTATGATTTTTATCCTTAAGTGTATTGTAAGGTGTACAATAAAATATATAATAATAATAATAATAATTTGTTTTTCTTTTATTTATGTGCCAATAATCAAAAATACATTTCTTTCTTTCTGTTAAAGACTAGGAGAATAGTCAGGAGAATTGTCAACACAGAACAAGAAACTACAGATATTTATTTGCATCCGACTTTATTCATGTCTTCAACTACAACTTTACACTGCGTAAACACAAAATGGAACGGGAAAAAAGTTTCAATAAAGTATGATTTCGTTTCAATCCTGTTACCAGCCTGTTCATTTGTGAAGCATAGAGTCACCCACGCAAGTTGTGATGTACCAAGTTCCTATTTGTGTTGAGCCGGGCTTGTTTATGTTGAGTCGTGTACTTATGGGATGATGTTGGTTTATGGGACTAAATTCTTGTCAGTATTGTAGAAAAATAGTACAGTTTTAGACAATATAGAAGATAAAAAAGTTCTAATAAAGTAAGAATTCATTTCGATACTGTTACCAGCCTGTTCGTTTGTGAAGCATACAGTCACCCACGCAAGTTGTGATGTACCAACTTCCTATTTGTGTTGAGCCGGACTTGTTTATGTTGAGCCCTGTACTTTTGGGATGATGTTGTGTTATGGGACAAAATTCTTGTCAGTATTTTAGAAAAGTAGCGCAGTTTTAGACAATATAAAACATAGAATTCGTAGAACCGTCCTGGGTGCTAATTCTGCTATTCCCCGTCTATGTAAATTATTATACAGCTTCAGTGATCTTGCAGATGTGCACTCCGACTCACTTAAAAAGTTTAAAAGTACTATGTATACAAATATGTAAGCTTAAATGTGTTAAGTTAATATGTATTGCATGCAATTAAATTTATTTCTGTGTTTAAACTTAGTTTTTTGTTTTAATCTCCATTGTAATTTTAATTTTTGATCTTATTCAATTTGTCTTACTTTGATATTGCTATTTTTTTCATTGGAATTAATTAGATTTTTAGGTTAATTATGATTTGTATTTTAGTTTTAGTTTTAATTTTAGTTTTTTTTAGAAACTTTATTGTGTTCTGTAATTGATAACTCTTCTAATTGTAAGTTAACACTCTATCATGTAATATGTACCTATTGCAGGATGTGCTTACCTGTAAGTAGTTGATATACTAATCCATAAACCTACTGAATATATTTTCAATTTGTTTCAGCGTTGTAACTGTTGGTGAGCCAAAAAAAATATAGAAAAATTAAGTACGATTTGATTTCGATACTGTTACCAGCCTGTTCGCTTGTGAGGCGTACAGTCGCCCACGCAAGTTGTGTTGTACTAAGTTCCTATTTGTGTTGAGCCGGACTTGTTTATATTGAGCCGTGTATTATTCAACCGACGAAAAAAAACTGAGGAGGTTGTCAAGTCGAGGCGTATATTTTTTAAAATGTATGATTACCGATTACTCAAAGACGGCTGAACCGATTTGGAAAATTCTTTTTTTGTTCGAAAGGGTATACTTTGAAATTGGTCCCATTGTTACCAAGTCAGGATCTGATGATGGAATCCTGGAGAAATCGAGGAAAATCTTCAAATATTATAGGTACACCTATAGTGATTTGAGTATTTTTATAGTAACTTGTGCATTCAAAAAGCACCATTTATGAAGTGGACCTGATGATGAAGACCACAGATGGCCACAGGAACTACTCAATATATAAGTTTTTTATGTATTCCGCTTCGATTACTTGAATATGGTTGTTAAGCACAATATGCTCGTCACAATGCATATGGTGAAGTGAAGCTGATGGTGAAGTACCAGGAGAACTCCTCAACAAATAACGGCCCAACATTGGGAAAAACAATATTTTGTATATGATTATAAGTAGTTGACATTTAGGCTTTTGTAACTAGGTAAATTAAAATCGACCAACTAAAAGGAGTGAAATAAAAACTTTTTACCAAAAAATTAAACCGACTCCCAAAAACCACTGCAAAGTGAAAAAAACTTTTTAGCAAAAATAGAACCGACTTCCATATAAAAACACTACAAAGGCAAAAATAACCTTAATTTCGGTAGTCGGCGTCATTTGTTTTGAATTTTTTTTTGACACTGCCTTCCGAAATTAAGTTTATTTTTGCCTTTGTAGTGTTTTTATATGGAAGTCGGTTCTATTTTTTGCTAAAAATTTTTTTTCACGCTTTTTTTTGGGTCGGTTTGTAATTTATCTTTTTTTTTAAATTTATTTAATTATTTTTAGTTCTTAGATTATGTCAGTACCTACATACATACAAAATTAGAACTCAGTAATCCAGCTCAGTAAGCCTGCTTTAAGTGTATTTACAATGAATATTGATTTTCAATATTACTTAAATCCTTTAATTTTTTACTTATACATTTGTAACAAAATACCTCGGCCCCAGAATCCAGGAGCTGCCGAACGAATAGGGTGAGGTTTTAGTCAGTAGAAGTCCGAGACTCCCGTCCACTCAGAGCAGGAGGAATCATTTAATGTGTTCTATTCCGAGAACAGGCCTTCTGTAGGCGTTTCTATACACAATTGAAACAGAAAATTGAACAACACGGTTGGCGCAGTTTTTGAGCAATTGGCTACGGCACTGCGTGTCAAGAACTTAAATCTCGCACCGGAAAAAATGTTTGAATGACCTACAAATATTTGTTTCGGGTCTGGATGTTGGTAAAAATAGACATTTTTAGTGTGGTAAATGTCTCTTTTTTAAAGAGTACATACATAATTGCTAAAGAAAATTATATTATTGACGATACTACCAATAATTGAAACAAAAACTGTATGTATTCTACTAACTAAAAACCCAGTTGCCGTTGCTTTCTGGGACTGCGGTACCTCATTAAAACATTCCCACAACCCCGGTAATCAATGCCCTTACGGTCCCCGTAATTATTGCTGACTAATCTATACATATAATCTGTTACCTCTAGCTAAGATGTTATAGATTACTTGACATTGATTCATAGGTCAAGTCCCCATTAAGCCTCGTCAAATATTCATCCCTAATGTACTTCGTTGGTGTTCGTATATCCTGCTTATAATTTATTAACATCGCTTCCTGCAGTCTTCACCACTAATGTTTGTACTAATTAGTCGTGAGCTGAGACGTGTGTTTGTGAAGACATCTGCAGTATGTGTAGCGTTTTGGAATATATCTTAGTGCAGTATGAAAGCATTGTGTATTGTGGTGGTGGAAAGAGACGAGATAAATAAAAGATTGAATTGATTGAAGATTAAGATAATTAGATAAAAAAATAACTTACTTACTACTTATTTATTTTTTTATCCTGGTTAACTTACACTATACTCGCTCCCGGCCCTGGTTCAATCCATGGTCCGGAGCGAGGAGGCATGGGAAGCGGTCACCTCTTTCTGCGAAGCAGTTATGCAAGCGAAGGAGGTGGCGGGACGCGTGAGGGAGAGGCGGGTCTCACAGCACTCACGCCCCAGCCGCCGCAGGAGACGCACCGGGCATCGAGAGTCACAGGTTGACTCCCAACCACCGTAGGCGCGGGCATGCGGGCTACGAGCAATGGGTAGCTCGCCGCCCGACTGAAACAAGGTCCGTGTAGACGGCGCGTCGTGTTCCACGCGCGCCTCAAAGAGTGTCAGCAAAAATTGTCGGGGCCCATAAGGGGGCCGTTGCCGGGGTTGCGGAATTGTTCGAAAGAGTTACCGCGGCCTCGGAACACGAAGGGCATATGATGGAACACGGGTGGGTTTAGTCAGGAAAAGTCTGACACACCCTCCCGCTTCGCCCAGATCGTATGCAGGAGGCAGTCATTGTATGATTTCCCATCCTTAAAAAAAAAGCTTACACTATACATTTGCAAGAAACAGTCATATGACGTTGATTGTTTAAATTACATTGGGTTCAATTCTCGGTTGTCCCAAAAAGTTGCTTTTAAGTTTTTCTGTAAGGATTTGTTTGTAGTAGATTTATTTGGACATCCTTGCCCGTCATTACGGGTAGTCAGAAGTCAGAAATCTGATACTAGACTGGCCAATGACTATCGCGTGTCCCAGCTAATGGGTTGTGGACTTCAGATAGGCAGTTGCTCTATGTAAAACACTAATACTGCATCCGATTGTTTAATCGACCCCAACATAATTCGAAAAAGACTAAGCAAATGACGATGAGTCATATTATTATCAAATAGGGTATTTGCCTATTTCTCAAAAATAGTTTAGTGTTATTTATTGATCAATTTTAAGCTACAAAAAAAATGTTTTTCGTAAAAAATAACTGGGTAACATTGGTAAAACCTTAAAATAAAATATTTTCCCGCCCAAAAACCTATCGCTGTCACGAAGTCGCAATGACGTCATATTTCTCAAACAACAAAGTGTTTTTGAGGTTAGGATTTCTGTCGTCTTACGTTGTTTGACAAGTCGACACGTTTGACAGCTTTAAGAAAAATGACGTCACACTACTCACACTTCGTATTAGCGTTTGCGGTCACGTGACACACAGATTAAAAATTATAATTTTTAGTTTATGAAAATATAAAAAATGTGGAATTATTTTTAGAAATAAAAATGTTGTTTAAATTTCCTGGCATCTAAACTAACTATATGCAAAACATCGTTTATTTTTACTACTACAGGCAAATACCCTATTACACAAACCTCAATCCCGACTCAAAATGCACTCAACCAACCCTTTAATTATGTCCATAAAAATGTACAATAATTTGCCAATGGATATTACTAAAAGAAAAACTACAGTATAACCATTGTGAAATAGTATATTTTAGCTTCAGTTAAACTCATTTGTACAGATTTATGGCAGCCAGAAGAGATAGATTAACTATTCTAATGTCACTCACAGATTATAAAAATGTGACCACAAATATGTAGCCATAAACATTTTGTTAACATTTTAAATAAATGTTAGAGTATTATTTTGAAATCATATTTTAACAAATTATCAAGATTTAATAGTACCAAATTTTGGATAATAAGAGTCAAGTTGCAAACTCTAAATTCATGTTTTTACCTTCATTCACGTTTAAATATTGAATTTATTTAATAATTGCTTACATTCGTCCATCCTGACTAACTATTCGCGTCCTCGCGAAATAGTAAACATACTTATATTCAAACAATATAACATTAAATTATTAGTAATTTTTATACATGAGTATAAAGTGTAATTTATTTTTAACTCGAAGCCAAAATGTTTTATTTCACAGGGCACGGTTCGAAATTAGTCGTTTTCTGTGGAGAAGAACCGGCAAGAAACTCCACAGATACTCTTTTCAAATCAAAATATCATTCTTACAATGTATCCATAATACAGGTTAATAAGCTATGAGAGGACAGTATAGATCAATTTAATACAGCACAATGTAATTACAAATAAAAAATTGTTAAACAAATCCAAGAGACTACAGTGTTCTGCCATTCTCAAAAAAAGCTTTATGTTATATTAAAGTAAACTTGAGGAGCGACAACATTAGACTTCAATAATGAAGGATAAACTAATAATAAAAATTAAACAAAAAGAAAATCTGTCAAATCAGATGGATTATAGTAGTTGAGTCGTTAACAACAAAATCAACATAATTATATAGTTTTAATTCATTTTTAGACAATTCAAATAATATATATTTACAAGAACATGTTGCAATATACATTATCAAAGTTCCAACAATAACAATAATAATTATTCACTTCTCCCATTTAGGTAGAAATATTTTTTTTTCTGTATCTCTTAATTTACTATACATAATTAATTATTTATCTATATAAGGATAACAATTTCTTTATAACCTCAAAGTACCAACAATACTATTTATAATCATTAATATTAATTAGTGCTACGTGTACTTAATCACTTCCTGCAATTAGGTAGAAACATTTTTTTATATTTTAATTCACTTTACACTTTTGCTTTATTATACCACTACGCCAATTTTTCACTGCACGATAACACAAGAGGCATTTTCACTTTCTGGCCTGCTATAGGCGTTATCACAAGTATGTGCCCAGTAACCCATACTAGCTAAATCGAATCTGGCCTGCTATAGGCTTTGTCATATACTAACCATACTAGCTAATTCGAATCTGGCCTGCTATAGGCTTTGTCATATACTAACCATACCAGCTAAATCGAATCTGGCCTGCTATAGGCTTTGTCATATACTAACCATACTAGCTAAATCGAATCTGGCCTGATACTGACCATAATCATTTTCAAATCAAATCACTGTTATTAAACCACTTAGGCTCAATATGTGTTCCCAGTAACACAATTTCATCAATATGGCATTGTCACATACTAAACATACTAGTTAAATCGAATCTGGCCTGCTATAGGCTTTGTCTTTGTCATATACTAACCATACTAGCTAAATCGAATCTGGCCTGATACTGACCATAATCATTTTCAAATCAAATCACTGTTATTAAACCACTTAGGCTCAATATGTGTTCCCAGTAACACAATTACATCAATGAGGCGTTGTCACATACTAACCATACTAGTTAAATCGAATCTGGCCTGCTATAGGCTTTGTCTTTGTCATATACTAACCATACTAGCTAAATCGAATCTGGCCTGATACTGACCATACTCATTTTCAAATCAAATCACTGTTATTAACCCACTTAGGCTCAATATGTGTTCCCAGTAACACAATTACATCAATGTATTTCCAGACCTACATCCATATCCGAGTTATTATTATCATTTCTAAATCAAATCACTGTTATTAACCCACTTACGCTCAATATGTGTTCCCAGTAACACAATTACATCAATGTATTTCCAGACCTACATCCATATCCGAGTTATTATTATCATTTCTAAATCAAACCATTGTTATTAACCCACTTAGGCTCAATATGTGTTCCCAGTAACACAATTACATCAATGTATTTCCGGACCTACATCCATATCCGAGTTATTATTATCATTTCTAAATCAAGTCATTGTTATTAAACCACTTGGCTCATCTTGTGTTCCCAGTAACACAACATCAATATATTTCCGGACCTAAATCCATATCCGAGTTATTATCATATATTTATTTTATTATTATTTATTAACATCTGATACTGACTGATACACCAGGCAGGGTTAGATTTTATTTATTGGGGAAACACCCATAGTTTATCCCTTTTTGTTTGGTGAGAAGTGTATCTTCTGTTGATTATTTATTTATTGCCACTTTATGCAACAATACTTTTACTACTTTTTATCTTAAGGAACACTTTCAGTTCCTCTGTGACACACATTCTAGATCCCTGAGATTATCGGAAAATTTAGAGTTAAGTATTGGTATGCATTCCACTTCTTTCTTTGACAAATCTTTCACTATTCAAGCAGCTCGTTTGTGGAATGCATTTCCCATAGAAGTGAGGCGTGCTCAAACGCTACCAGCGTGCAGCGTTCAAAAGAATAGTGAAGGAGCATTACCTCCCCCTATAAGCTTTCCCCTTCTTTCTCAATTATACATAGATACATGTAATATTTATTAGTATATGATTTTTGTATTGTATGTATGTATTTTATGTTAGTATGTTCAATTAATATTATTTATGTTGTTTGTACACTGACAGCCCTTAATCTGTCCCCTTTAATTTTTGTCCATCCAAAGGTTGTCTGTAAGAGATCGCCCTATGCGATACGACCGCCCAATGCACACTAGTTTAAATTTCTGTATCCATAGAAATATTGTGAGGTGTACAATCCATACTAATATTATAAATGCGAAAATAACTCTGTCTTTCCGTATGTTACTTTTTCACGCCTAAACCGCTAAACCGATTTAGATGAAATTTGCCATGGGAATAGTTTAGAACCCTGGGAAGGACATAGGATAGTTTTTATCCCGGAATTCCCGTGGGATCGGGAATTACGTGGGGAAAATCTCCCACGCGAACGAAGTCGCAGGCAAAAGCTAGTAAAGTATATAATAAATAAATAAATGGTACAAACGTGGACTTAATGCTATAAGCATTCTCTATCAGTCAACCATGGGTGGTGGAGAGTTATCATGGTAGGTGCATCAAAGAAATAAACTAAGTAGGTAATATATTTAAAGTAAAATGTATTACTATGTAGTAATTTCATGTGTATATGACTAAAATAATGGTATGAGACCACATATTTTAAAACCAATTCTCTTCTCTTTCTACTCTAACTAACTTCCTGCTTTTCTTTACAAGACAACCTAAAATGCCTGTAAACAGCTGGATGGGGTATGTGTCTGACAAAACATTCTCCATCGTCACGACGTTGGTACAACCTAACTTGGTGAATTTAGTGGCGAAATAAGAGCGCATATATAATAAAATATGATACCGATTTATAACATCAAACAGTTGCGGTTTCTGATTCTGGTTTAGACCATGGTCGAGTATCAATCAATCGATCAATCAAAATATTTATTTGCTAGAATATGATACATAAGGTGTTACAGTAAATTAGTTTCAGCATATCCTGCCATAACATGGCGTGCAAACGTAACATGTGCACGAGTAACAAGTCATACTTTTTTTTTTTTTTTTTTTTTTTTTTTAGCGTGGTAAAATTATCAAATAAGTCCTCCCACTCCGGGCAGGGTGGGAGGGACTGTCAGACTTTTACTGACTAAAATCCACGGTGTTCCTTCAATAACCCTTTACATACCGGGGCCACGGTAACGGGATGAGTCCCACGACCCCGGCGGGCTTCGGCCCTCTGCAGAGGGGGCCTCGTCATGTTGCTGACGCTCTTTGAGGCGCGCGTGGAACACGACGCGCCGTCGACCCGGGCATGGTCCATGGTCGGACAGCGAGTTGCCCTTTACTCGCTGTCCGCATGCCCGCGCCTACGGTGGCCGGAGATCGTCGGCCGACGTCCGACGCCGTGGGCGTCTACCACTGCGGCTGGGCTGGAGGGAGGACGCCATCCTCTCCCTCACGCGGCCCGCCTCCTCCTTCGGAAGCATGACTGCTTCGCAGAAGGAGGCGACCGCTTCCCACTCCCTCTCGCCCCGCAGCATGGCCTCGACCAAGGCCGGGCGCGAGAGGTCTCCGCCTATTGTCGCCGTGAGGACACGTCGGTGCTCTGCCCAAGCTGGGCAGTCCTGCACCGTGTGCTCGACTGTGTCCTCAGGGCGACCCTCGCAGTGGTGACACCCAGGCGTCTCTTCCTTACCCATCAGACACAGGTACCTCCCGAAACTTCCGTGTCCGGTGAGGACCTGCATCATGCAGTAGGTCAGGACGCCGTGACGCCGATCTAGCCACTCCTCAAAGAGTACTAGTGAAATTTAATAATATTATAGTTTTAGTTTAACTAAATCTATTTATTCAAACTGTATTGTAACTACAGGATCAGAATTTATCTATAGTTAAATTGTTATTTGTTTAGTATATATATTTTTTTACCTTAATTATTCAAATTGTTATAAATGTAACAATATACAATTTATTGGATATTCTAATTTTGATTTTTTTTTCAAAGTGATAATTGATTCAATCCAATTTTAATGATGTGGCATTTCATAGTTCTATGTCATTTATATCTATTATATTTTTACTCCCTGAAATTCCAATCTTTTTTTTTCGTTTCAATGTAATTGTTTTACTCTTTGTCAATACAAGTGCTGTGCACACCTATAAGGGACGAATTTACACAAACTATTATATATTTATGTATTTGTTGAATGTAATTAAATTTAAATGTATTATCTTGTATAAATGAATTCTATTCAATTCGATGTTGAATTTTATTCTGATTAATTTATATTGATGAATGTTATCTTTCAAATAATTGTTGTTAAAGAGCTGGTTCGTTCTTTGCCCAAAGAATAAACATTGCCATACAATGTGGCAATGCTGCCAGTCTTCTGGGTACGTTTCCGGACGACAGCGATGAGGAGTAGTACTTTGACGCCTAAGCTTGCTTTTTTTTTGTGTACATAGTTAGGTTTAGCAGTCTTTTTTTTTAATTCAATGTTTTATTTTAGTAACAAATTTTGTTATTAAATAAACCCAATTATCTGTGTATCTTTAACCTTACATGAATCCTTTATGTTAAGAATTATTTATGTTAATTATATTGGGTTGTAACCTTAAGTAGCGCATGTGGTGTTAGCCTATAATTAATTGTTGCACTTCTAAATGTAATATGACTGTTTCATAACTTTCATGTACCTAACTGTATTAACCTAAATAAATCTATTAGCATTGCTGTCTAATACATTAGCTATAAATATTTAAATAAGAAATAGTTCTACCTGCTTTTTTTTTATGTGGTCTGTTGATGCATACATTCTGTCTGATTTGTATAAAGGCCAGCTCCACTCTTCGTGTGTGCTTGTTGTTGTTATTTTTATTTTACTTGTATATATTTTTTTTATGTCATTTGCTTTAGTTTATTTGCAGTTTTAAGTGACAGTATGTAAGCTTATTTAAGTTTATTAAAACAAAATATAAATTTGTTTTTACCATTATGAATTTGTAAAATATTGTACTCAATACCTAATTGCATTCCATATTATGTACATAGATGGTATAAAATATTGTCAAGATCAATATGGACCCTGTTGGGCATAGCAAAGTTAGGAGAGAGGATGAAGGCGTAACAAGTCATGGAATTAATTATTATTATAGGTAGATCTAATAGATGTAAATGTATATTTTTGTGTGGTAAATTATGTTAGATATTTTAATTTATTTTGTATCATTGTTATTATTAAATTATGTAACCATATATTTAAATTAAATTGTGAATGCATGTTATTTATTATGTATATGTACAAGTTTATCATCATCATCATTATTATTAAATTATGTTATTATTGAAATTAATTTATTTATGTAATGTCTTTGTATAAGTAAATTAAATGTCAGGTATTTTTATTTATTTTTACCGTCATCAGCATTAAATCATGTATTTATTTTAATTTAATTATGTATAAATTTAATTTATATTTTATTCACCTTAGTACTTACTCTCATTATTTTACACATTGTTTAAACTTTATATTCTCTTCAAATTATAGTGTTTTTTGGAGCACTTTCCGCCTGTCATACAGGATTAACCCTAGTACCGACATTAACATTGTGAGACTTACATAGTTTTATTAAGATTTCTTTTTTAAATGAGAATATTATTTACATTTTCAAGTAATACCATATACTTTTTTTTTATTGTTTCATAAGATTAATTATGTAATTTTCCTATTATGACTATTGAATAAAGATTACTACTTATATCCAGAACCATTAGGCCTTAATTTTTGTCCGGTGGAAAAGCTCCTTCGAGCTTCTCTTGCCACTGGTCCCAGCTATAATTATTATCAATAGCGAGCCCTTTGTCTTTGTACCGACATTTTGCATTACTGATTAGTTTAGGTATTGTGTTATGAAGCTATAATTTGTTGATGTGCCCAACTATAAATATTTCATTAACCTTATGAATTGTTTTTTTTTTATGTTCTGATTTTTAGAGGATGGGTCAAACTGAGGAACAACATTAAATTTACTAATTCTCCCACGCCCCTACTCAAAATGTTGTCTAGAAGAAATCAGTCTTGATAGCATATCAGTTACAGGGAATGACTCACGTCCGCTTGTACTTGGCAAACGGGTGCTGCACCGACGCGAAATCTCAACTCCCTTGCTCCTACTCCTGCTGCGCCTCGACCACAGCACGTGATGATTTGTCTCGGTGCATCTCCCCGTGATCTTCTGGCTGGGCTGCGAACCCGAAGAGCGGCAGCTGGCGGTGGCATCCGAGGTCGACGTATCCGGCGACCAGGACTCCACACGCGAGCACGTTTGTGGCCACGGCTGCGCCTACTGGCCTGGCTGCGGCCGCCCTGGCGATCACCACTTCGGCTCTGCCTGTCTAACACAGACGACGAAGTCTGCAAAGGCCCAACTTGGTCGATGATGGCCATGTGGGCCATCACCATCGCCATCCATTTGTAAAACTGGAAATTAAACAAGAATACGGACACAGGTGAAATTATCCCACTTCTGAACTAAAAGAAAAACTACAGTATAACCATTGTGAAATAGTATATTTTAGCTTCAGTTAAACTCATTTGTACAGATTTATGGCAGCCAGAAGAGATAGATTAACTATTCTAATGTCACTCACAGATTATAAAAATGTGACCACAAATATGTAGCCATAAACATTTTGTTAACATTTTAAATAAATGTTAGAGTATTATTTTGAAATCATATTTTAACAAATTATCAAGATTTAATAGTACCAAATTTTGGATAATAAGAGTCAAGTTGCAAACTCTAAATTCATGTTTTTACCTTCATTCACGTTTAAATATTGAATTTATTTAATAATTGCTTACATTAGAGATATAAGCAAAACAAAAATATTTCTTAATAAATTGAAGCGATTTCTAGAAACCAAATCATATTATACATTTAAAAAGTTTAAAGATAAAAAATCGTTTACAAAATAAAGTTTTCAATAACACATACAATATTAGATCAGAAATAATTAAATTTAGTCTATTTTTCAATTTTTATGCAAATAGGTTATTTTGTAAATATTTAGTAATTTGACATCAGCATATTTTTTGTGACATATATAATCTGAAATAGTTTTTTTTTTACATTTTTGCATATTTAGGTATTTTGTATAATTCTAAATTTAATTTCAATTTTACTATTATTATTTTATTTTTTCTTCATGTATTTCTATAATGTATAATAATGACACATGTGTAACTTTTTTATTTTATATGGGCCACGAACCTGAATTAAATGAATTTTATTTTTGTTTATTTATAATTGTTAATATTAAATGATAAAGACCAATAAAATAATATTTATTTATACATAAATAATTAATAATAATTGTATTGTTCATAAATATTGTAATAGTAATATAACTTATGTTAAGATTGAAAATATAAAAAAATATACTGTGCGCTCTTCCTCTCTCCTAATTTTTGCTGTGCCGGACAGGATTCATATAGATCTAAAATTGTTTGTAAGCACCCATGTAACACATATAAAATGCAATTAATGACTGTGTATTGAGTAGTATTACATTGATTAGAGCAACAATTAATTACAGACTAATACATACATAATTCTAAACACATTTAACGTGATAAGCTTTTTTTTTCAGCAAAAAAAGGAGGAGTAAAAGATAAGGCCTATGACCTTCTCCAAAGTCTAAACGGTCTCTGTAACAATTTAATCAAATACTTCAAGTTTGCAAGTACAACAGAGTTAATTCACAATAAAGGTCACAATCGGGTAAAAAGTTACATACCAAATTTCCAAATCCATCCAATACTTTCAAAGATAAATGCGGTAAACAAACAAACAAATATTGCGTTTTTAATTTTAGAATAGATAAATAGGGATTCATAATAATTAAACGTACCATGTTTGGCAAGATAAACTAATTATTAGTTTGGGGATATATATAACTGTCTGCAGTGCTGCCCCCTTTGAGTCGGGGTGATATCCCCGTGAGTCAGGATGATACTCCAGTGGGTCGGAGTAGACGGGGTGATATCCCAGTGAGTCGGTATGATACTCCAGTGGGTCGGAGTGATGCTGCATGATCTCCAGTGGATTGTAGTGGTGCAGTGCTGCGTAGTGGCTGGCTGCTGCGTCGACCAGGAGAGAAGTGCGTCTCTGCTTGCTGACCGGCCGAAGTGCAGGGTGCTGTGCCAAAGAGGCTGAGGGTGATGACCAGGTATGCGCGTCCACTGCATGCTGGTGGTCAGGATATCCGTAGAAGCCGGTACTGGCTGGCTGTATGACTCGCTGCTCGAAAGTTTGAAGGAAGTGATGATGACGTCACGCTGAACTAGCTCTGCACGAAGGCTGCGCTGATATTCATGCCCGGGGTCACCAGTTTGGGGATATGCGGAACAGGGTGTAAAGTCCCGCATTCCCATTGAAAAGGGAGGATCCTCCGACCAGACAGGTGTTTTGTCTGGTGGGCAACTGCCCGATGTTTATGATCGGGTGATTTGTATGTATGCTAGTTGTGCGGTAAACTCTGCTTGCGCGATACAAGATTTCTATAGTTTTTTTTAATTTGTATGTAGCGTGATAGATGTCGCTACATTAGCTAATAATAAGGCTGGCACGTTTAAATTAACAAATTAAAATGAAACATTTATTCGTTCGCAAGAATTATGTGACATAAAAAATAATAGAATCATAATTATAAAGAAGTCTACTCTGAAATAAATTCTACAAAAAAAACATACATATAGGTCTTAAATCCAATACCAAAACGATACAAAATATTGTTAAAAATGCTGTTTCAATACTTTGAGCACCTGCGCCCATATAAATTACTGGGTGTGGTTTGTAGGTACTTGTAAATATAATATTTTTATTGAAGCACAGTAAGTCAAAGTCAAAGCAGTGTATCCAGTTTACATTTAAAATATTTTAAAGTACCTACCTTATTTTTGAGGGCAAAATAATAAATTTTCTCACGTCGACAAGGGTTTCTTAGACTTTTGCTAATTAAAAACCCACTCTGTTCCTTCAGTTGCGCTTACGTTCCGGGGTCGTTGTATCTCATTGTTTCCGCAGCCCCAGTGTTATCCTTATCACAAATTTGTGAACAAAAAGCCCAAGTACCCACAGGTCTGATAAATAAAATCAGTTGTTTTTTATACTATGAGAAAAAAGCACAAAAAGTCTGGCAACTATCTCAGTTTTACACTACAAAAAGACCTTTGTCTGTATTTCTTTTTATTATTTAAAAAATGTACAGCTAGCTGTTTAGAAATGAAGTTCGAAGTTCGATTTAAAATTATATGAATTTGTTTATCTGCCCTTAAACTATATCATCAATTCCCACTATCTGAAATCTCAACAAGAATCAAGAATTCAATGTAATCTAAAGATGAAAAGCCACACACAGTTCGCCCGTTATCTCCACTTTAAGATATCTCATTGTATTGTGAGTAATGCTATTCAAAATTCCTGCATCGTCAGCGAGATTCCTTACTCGTGGTTTATTAACCGTATCTATGGTGCGTTTGCGAGGATACGGAGGATCTGAAGTGTTTCGAATGAAAGTTCCATTTTGAAATATAAACTACTTACAGTCCCGCGGGGCCTCGCTTCCGTGGATTTTAGCACGATAAAAACACAACTCTCCTTCTTTTGTAGTGGGGTGAAAAGTAGCCTACACCCTTCCTCAAGCTTCAAATCCACTTAGTATTTAAAAAGATTAGCGTGTTTAAACAAACAAACAATCTTTTCCGTTATATAATATTATTGTAGCATTTTAGCACATTAACTCTTACTAGGTTTACACGTGATTTCTTTGTATATGAGTTTTTTTCGCTAAGAACCCGATCCTGTGGCAAATGCCGGATAAGATCTTCTATCTTTCAGTGAAGTTCCACTCAAATCGGTTCAGAGAAACACGACAGAAAGACAGACAAAAATAATATATAAATAAAGTAAAAAACTATAAGTACTTAAGAAAACACGGTTATTTTGAAATCAAAAGGTGGCACATCAATTTAATTTAATAATTTGTATAGATTAAATGGTTACTGGCAAGGTCAATGGCAAGCGGCTGAGAGGTCACAGCCTAACTAGATGGTCTGACCAAATCCGCTCAGCTCTAAACACTAAGCTGGAAGCAAGATGGAAAAATACTGTAAAAGATAAACTAATTTCTCAAAGGAGAAATCAAGACCCTTAGTAATAAAGTACACGACGCGAGCAAGAGGATAGATTGAATGATAAAGGTGATATATAAATTCAAAATACTATTCGTGTATGTGCATTGAATAACACTTTAGAACTACTAGGCAAACATGCACTCACACTATTTATAAAATTCCCAACAGCCATCTATTCAAGACAGATAGAATTGATCCCTCTGCAAACTCAAACGGTTAACACAATTGGAAACTACACACATTAAAATTGAACATCGATAGATCATCTAGTCGACGAGAGTGCTGACCCACTATAGTAAGAAACCCTAATAAATAATACTTACATGTCGTCCGAGTAATTAATCACATAACTATCGATTGTATTAGACTGGAATAGATGATGCTAGTGGGTAGACGAGTAGCTAAAAATCGCGAGTGAGATCGTTAATTTGTATTTTAAAGTTATAAATGTTATTTATTTACACTTCATGCACATAGGTACATACGGACTTAATACCGTATTCTTTATCAGTCAACCAAGGGTGGTGAAGAGATGCGGTAGGTGCAATAATTAAATATGAGTAGTGATTATTAAAAACAATATTTAAAAAAATAGGACATACTAGTGACTTAAACACATGAATACATATATAAGAAAATAAATAAATATATACATATATATAAATTACTGAAAAATAAAACCAATTATTCTGCTTATTTTTATTTAGTTAGCCGTCCTTATCTCGAAAGGATTCCAGAGGAGAATAGACTGAATGTGAAATAAAGAATAAACAAGGTAAGAAGTATGTGTGAAGGGCAGAGTAAGAGAGGATTATAAGAAGAACGTAGATCTCTATCGTATGATAGAAGAAAGTAAGTAGGTTAAAAATTATACTTGCGTTATGCGGCAATCTTTTTGGTCTCTTAAGTCTAGATGAGGTCATGAGGCTCATGTTTCCTAGCTGATTATCCTGAGAAAAAACTCCAAAACAAACTCAGATGTTAAAGTGTCTTTTAATGTATAATTATGTCATAAAATCCAAACTAGTCAAATTGTATGAGAACCGTGTGTGTGCGTGTCTGAACTAGGTTTTTAAGTGCACTACACAGGTCTATCAATGTACAATTAAGAGCTTGACTTGTTCGTGTTATGAGTAGCAAACTTCATGCAACTGGGCTAACTTTGTCATTGCACTTCGTGTGGCATAGAACCGGACTTGAATAGAGATTAAGGCCCACATGTATGAAATGACGTTTCTCATACACTTACTATAAATATTGATAAAAAAATATCTAACATAATTTTACGATAGATAGATATACAACGTGTAATTTAAAGGGTATATACATACCAAGTGCACGGCTTCTTTGGATAATAACAAATGATATGGCCAGGGTTTTCTAATTCTATGTCTACATGTGTGGAAATTATTTGAAATTTCAGTACATTGATACCAGAGGCCGAATTTTTCAAATTAAGAATAACGAAAAGAGAATTATCGTTTTATTGACAAGTGACGTGAAAAGTGATGACCCTCATAGTGCTGTGACATGTTTGTTATTACTGGTATTCAAGAAACATATGAAACCAATAATTTGGGGTCAACTTTGTGAGTCACTTATTTTGAGCTGAAACTTTGCATAGAGACTACATACCAGATGTTGTCTTCAGCCCTTTTGGATAGATATGGGATTTTCGTTACACGTTGTATAGAATATACTTTATTGTACACAAAAATTTCAACACACCTATTTAACATTTTAGTATTATATAGATTTGCCAAGGACCTATTAGGTGATTAGCAATCTATCTATCTATATAAAAAAATCAATTTTTGTCATCTATGTGTTTTGAGACTGGCCAGAACACCTTGCCAAATTCTTAATAATGCTGGGTGAGAATATACCTGGACCAAAAATCCAATAAAAAATCTTTATTACTTGACGTGGTAGTGCAAGGTATTCTGGGTACAGCCAGTGTATTATTAATACAAATATTCATTAGGTGTAGGTTGCTAGGCGACTATTCCGCACACGTACAAATAAACTTCATTGCGTGTTAAAAGACAATTTATTAGTTAATGCGTTGTATTTTTTTTTATTTTTTTTTAACTAGGTCTTATAAGACAAAATGATTGATAATACCTGAAGAAAGAGAAAAGATTTACACTCTCAAGGTATTATGGCGCAATAGTATACTGGCTTTTAGCTTAAGGAAAATATTTGAAGATATAAATATTATATTTTCAGAAAAAAGTATAACTTACAAGGTGGTGACTTATACCTGATTAGATATAAAAGTCGCGGTCCAATAACTTTTTACTTTCACAGATTTATATTTGCATACACTCTCCTTTAAGGTTTTAGCTCAAAATTGACGGTACAATTTTATTTCATACTTTTACTACTCAGCACTTCTTGGACGAAAAAGTACGAAAAACTTCTAGTTGGGTACACCTGGATATCATAAAACGCAAGTAAAGTATTCTATCATTTTTGACTGTGTTAATGCGATCGTCAACTTAGTGCTGAAATACTGTTTGTGTTTTATAGTACTCAAAATGAAATTAAATAAGAACAAAGTTCCGGGGCCGCGGTATTAACTCATTATACATTTTCACAATCCCGCAAGCAATGGCCTTATTGGGACCCATATTGCAAATCGCTCAACAGGTCTGCCAATATATTACTCGACATTTGTCGTCTTTCCACGGAGCTTTAATTAAGATTTTAACAGTAGGTTTCTATAGTCTTGGTACTGGGATGGTGACCCAATGGGCATAAAATGGTTTTAATTGAGGCACCATGGATTGATATCATATTTGTGGACAGCAAAGAGATCCTACGGCCATTATTTAATTTTGTCAACATTAACAGTTTGGATACAAAATACAAAAAATACTAAATAGTCGATTAGTCTATAACAGATACAGTTGCAACTACACTCAAAGTCTCAACTCGTGTCGGCACTCTCTCGCCATCCCATTTATTTATTAAAACTTTATGCAACACAAATTTACAAGGGCGGACTTAATGCCTTAGGCATTCTCTACCTCTCCACCATGGGTACCATATCCCATCATCCCAGTTCATCATGTTGTGTTGGCGGTCCCACTGTAACTGCGAAAAACCTCAGGCGACGTAAATGTATTAATCTTAGTGGTAATTATATTTTCGTGCCGTTTGGCGTCGAAACTGTCTGATTATGTGGAATTTTGTAATAATAGACAATATAATAACGCGTTTAGGGCAATTGTGGGGCTGCCCCGCTTCTGCAGCGCCTCGGGGATGTTTGTTGAGGCGCGTACTAGCTGCTTTTATGCGACTAAACGTAAGCAGAGTGCATCTCTAGTGCGCCGAGTGTGGACTAGCTCCAACACTATTTTGAAAATAATAGCAGGTAGGCTAGACTGTCCCTATATACGACATTGTTGTGGGAGACATGCCGCGTGTGGGGTGGGTTAGCCTATCTGTTTTGCATGTTTTTCTTTGATTTAATTATAATTTTTATTTTCTATTATTTTGTGTAGATGTTTAAGGTAATTTATAATGTAATGTATGTATCTATACGGGACTTTTGAATCCTGAATTAAATGTTTTTTATTTTATTTTTATTTTATTTCAATGAAATTTCGAAAAGGCTGGGTGTCACTTCCCGTAACCCAAGGGCTGGCTATTACTTTAAATAAAAGCCAAGCATTGCCATACCACGTGGTAATGACGTCAGTCTCTTGGATACTTTACCAGCCGACAGCGTTGAAGACAGTTTCTTGTGATTTATTTTAAATATTTTTAACATTGTTATGATAATTATCTTAAAATGTATGTGACGCATTGTTAATCGTGCGTGAGCTGCTGTTACAGCTTCAAAAGTGATGTAGTCGAACGGAACTTATTTATGAAAATCAGGTCAAAGTTTTTAAATATGTAAGTAAATTATAACAACGAACATCATCAATACATTCTAAATTCTAATATTTGTATAGCACATTCACAAAAACATGCTAATATGAACACAGTAGGTTAAACACAAAGGCGAGATTAACCCAAAATTGGTTGGGTTCTAATTCACTTTGTAAGACTTAATTTGAATTCTGTCGCATTATCTTTAGCTATTGTTCACATTTCATCGATTTGAATAATGTAAGTATGTATTTGCGGATGTTCGAATTTTCAACATCCCTATGTTACAGTATTTTATCTATTAGTCATGGATTGGTGGCGCTATGGTGCGACGGACAGCGCCGCCGTCTAACAATTAGTTCGGTGAACTAATAAATCGTTACCGGAAACGCAAGCGGAGCCCATCCGCTTGGACACGATCGTCGGTAGAGGGGATGTAGTGAGGACTGGCGGGAAGACGGAGTGACACAGTCTATCTCGGACAGTCTTGGCACACGCTCAGAACAAACGCACGTGTTTGTTTCAATATTGAGAAAACACGTTAGTAAAATAAAGTTATTTTGATTTAAATAATTTTTTTTCGAGTACCCAGATCAGTGCCCACATTTACCTAGAACTATGACGGATCGTGATGAAGACCCAATGTTTCAGATCTCGGCCACCCATGAGACATCAGAATTGGGGTACACTCGAGTGGAAGAAACGCAAGAAATATTGCAAAATGGGGCCATGACGTCACGGTGTGACGAGAACTTAATTCGTACGCTGCTCAAACTCAGAACATGATGCCCCTGATAGAAGCCATCAAGGGCCCCGCAGGTACCAAGCATATTTCTTTGCCTGAATTTGTCCCGGATAAGCCGGATGTAGACACACGTGCCTGGTGTATTACTGCAGATCTGCGCCTATCGGAGTACCGCTTCAAGGAAGTGCCTTGATCATCACCTTAAGCAAGGCTCTGAAAGGAAGTGCTTCATGTTGGCTGGCGCAAGTATTGTTTGCGGGTATGACATGGGGTGACTTCAAAAGCTTGTTTTTGTCCCGTTGCGATTGCGTGGACACACCAGCCGCTACTTTTGTCAAAATGATGTTTAGCAAGCCCAAGGAAGGCGAATGCTATGCTGCGTACGCCGCCCGGTTGTTGTCTACTCTCACATCACGCTGGCAAAACATGAGCTGAGCAGAGAGCCATATCTACTGTGCTTGCTCATATGGCGCAATTTGATGGGCGTATACAGAGGTAGGCGTTTACTACCGAATTAAACAATAGGATCAAGCTGCAGTGTGAACTTCAAGCGTTTTCGTTTTTGAAAAGGAAAGCTTCGATGGGTAACTCGACCGAGGCTGTTTCAGATTTCAAGCGATCGAAGTTTCAGTCGGCGACGGTGAAATGTCACAACTGCGGAAAAATAGGTCACCGAGCGTCCGATTGCCATTCCAGAAGTGAGGTGAAAGGCAGGCAGACAATGCTGCCACTTCAGCGTCAAGCTCTACGCGACCGAAGCATTTTCGGACGTCATCTGTTTCAGATGCGGCAACGCCGGACATTTTGCTACGAAATGTCCACATAGCAACAGTGGAGGCGCCAGCGCGGCAGGAAGCCCAAGCAGTTCTGGAGCAGCGCCTGCAGTAGCGGCGAGCAATGAGAGGCGTATTGAAGTTTGCTATGTTAGCAATCCCAGCGGTATGCTGATGAACACTGGTGAGTCATATCCATTTTATTATGATTCTGGTGCCGAATGCTCTCTCATCAAAGATTGTGTTGCGTCAAAGCTTAGTGGCAAGCGTGTAAATAACATTGTCAACTTGACAGGTATCGGTCATGGTAGTGTGCAAAATACCCTTCAAATTTTATCTGAGGTTGGCTGCGGGACTTATCTCATCACCATGACCCCGGAACGTAAAGGGCTATTGAAGGAATACCGTGGATTTTAGTCAGTTCAAGTCTGACAGTCCCTCCGGCCCTGCCCGGGGTGGGAGGACTCATTTGATGATTTTACTAAGTTAAAAAAAAAATATCTGAGGTTATGATAACGATTTACGATTAGAGATATTATTTCATGTTGTTACTAATAGTTGCCTGATATTTTAATTGGTCGTGAGATTTTAGATCAAGGATTTAGCGTTAGTATGACGGCTGATAGTATTGTTTTATGTCGTGATAAGGTTGTTAGGTTATGTGATGTTTCAAATAATCTCGGAAACGATTCCAATTGTCAAATTGTCTTCGATAAAGTTGATACCATGGTCGATATAGACATTCCGCTAGAATTTTATTCTCAATTAATTGATCTTTTGTCAGAATATTCTTCTTCGTTTTCTAGTGGTGTTTCTAGATCCTGGATAACAACAGGTCAGTTGCAAATTAGGCTTTTAGATCCTAGTCGTACCGTTAATCGTCGTCCTTATAGGCTTAGTGCTAGTGAACGCAAAGTTGTTTTTTTTTATTTATTTATTTATTTCATAAACAATTTTTACATTGTGTTGAAATTATCGCTCTAAATACACACAAACATAAAAAAAAATTGACAAGTAGGCATTATTAAAATACAGCAAAAACTAATCAACATAAAATAAATTACAATATACCATTTCAAATAATATTCCTAGAATAACATTGTTACACAAATCGTATAATTATGTCAAATATAAACAAAGTAAAAATTAAAAATAAATACAAATTCAACCATTACAAGTCAGAAGTAAAAACAATAATAATAATCAAAATTTAAATAATAATATCAATTAAATTAAGCAAGTCCACTATATGACGATGTCCAAATTATGTCAAATAGATATTGTATTGTAAAACGAACACCAAAAGGTTTACCTACAGATCAACCATTGAAAATGTCAAAATAAAAATAAAAAATACGTCAATTAAATAGGGACAATAAGTTAATACAGTCTAGCACTATATATTTTAATGTAATTTTTTGAATATGTCCGTATTTCCTCAGTGCAAGTTTTAGTTTTATTTATGTTTTGAAGTAGAAATCGTTTCATTTTACTAGAGACTTTAATTCCCTTTGTTATCCAGGGTAGCTTGCGACTCCTTTCAATATTCACACGTTTTTTCTTCTTTTTAAAAGTATCACGGAATATCTGATCAAATTTCTTTAAGAAGCCATTTATACCTTCTTCCATCCAGTTAACATTCAATATATTTTGCCTAAAAGATTTTGAGTTTACTGCACTGAAATGTCTGATCTCAATATTTAGAAAATTTTTACTCTCATCGACGGAAACTTTCTCTGTATGTAATCCACAAAACAAAGCTGCATGTCCGTCAGCTAAGCAATTATGGTCAATATGGTGTTCGTTGATACTATTATCCGGAAGATTCGTCAAAAAATTATCCAAACAAGATTGTGCATTATTCCGTCTATACGTAACTTCGTTAATAATAATAGGTCTAAAGTTATATGAAGTCAGTAGTGTTAAAAAATTGATAGATTTTTTGTCTGTCTTAAGTAAATCAATGTTAAAATCTCCGCAGATTATGCATTTTTTATTAAAAAAGTGTTCAAGCAACTGTTCTAACTTAGATAAAAATGTTTCATAATTCTCACCGACCGGATTTCTATAACAACAGAAGATGTAGATGTTAGAGGTAACATCTTTAACTCCACATATTTCAAAACATTCAATTTTGTACAATTTTTTACAGAAAGCGACCTCTTCACATGCCATATAATTGCTCGCCAGTATAAGACTACCACCTCTTTTTTTATTTTTTCGTGCAGTAAATGAAACCATTTTATAGTCATCTATACTAAAACTTGAAGCTGACTCTATAGTCAAAAAATGTTCCGTTATGCACACATACAAATTTTTTAGTTTTATATCTTGTAAATATACCTCTAATTCATTTTTTTTACTACTTATACCACACACATTCTGGAGATAAATATTAAGGAAGCTATTTTTACTAAGAGGATAAGATATAGCTATTGAGCTTTGGGACTTTTCAGGTAATTTAGGGACGAAAAAACTCATTCTCGTCCATACTATCAGTCTGGGTGCCGATGGTTTTTTTAATTGCTAGGTGAAGCTTTGATGGAGTTTCGCTCTCTGTTTGTGTATATTTATTATTGTAACACTTATGCTGACTATCATTAATTGCAATGTAGTTTAAGTAATCATTTCTGTACTTCAATTTTAGTATTTCCTTATGAATGAGCCTACTTGCTTGCCTTGTATTTATATATTTTGAAAATAATTTAATATTTGTATGATCCTGATCCAATGGTAAAAATATTGAATGAATGAAATTACTACATACTAGTTGCAATGAGCTATTGAGCATATTAACATTTAGAAATTTGTTTTTATAGAGTTTGCCAACCATGACGTTTGTATGTTTTACTTGACTCAAGATATTATACAAGTTTGATTGACATTCCAAAGGATTTAAATCGTTAGACCCCGCTAGTATTAAAATATAGTCGTAGTTGGTAAAATCTTTACACTCATTTACACATGAACTTATGACTTCAGCCATACGGGCTCCTGGCTTAATTACCGATGTCACTTGGAACGCGTTTCCCAGTAGCTCTTGTAGCAACCTTCTCATATCAAGTCCTGCTTGGTCAGCAAAGATTTTCAAATTATGTTTTCTTGGCTCTCTTGTTTTTGTATGCGATTCTACATATTTTGGTAAACTTAAATGTTTATAACTATGATCTGAATCCAGTCTCTTACGTTTATTCAGTGTTTCTGTAGTCTCTGTGTCCACTATCGTGCCCATTTCAACGATACCTTTACCTACAATAGGTCGATATGATGCCTGGTTGCCTATTGTCGTATTCTTTAAATCGCGTTCTGCTGATAAGGGCTGCTCGAAAAATTTACTTAAATTGTTGCTGTCGTCATATTTATGGGTATTTCCAATATCTAGTTCTTTGGAAGATGTTACTACTAAGGTTCATGAATTAGAAGAAGCAGGTATTATTAGGCCAAGTTATTCACCTTTTTCTAGTCTAGTGTTACGTAAGCGTACTTCATCTTTGACCACATCATCGCTTACCATCAGGTGAGATGGTGGTCAAACGCAAGCCTATAACCAATAATAAAAGAAAAATACTTGCTACCGAACAACTCAGCCGTTACGCCATTTTACCAGTCTTGTTAATTACAATCGATGTATTTGGCAACCAATCACCTAACTCAAACATTCTAAATCCAACCAACCTTTTAGCTACTGAATATAATATCATCATTTAATGTACCTATATTGTAGTTTTCAATATAACTTTTATAGGTCATACTTTGTATCATTAAACCAATAATCTGTTAACCGATCATCGAACCATAACCATTCTGTTCACCAAAACATAAACGTGAATATATCATTAGAACTTAAAACGGGATATTTATATATTTTTTGTTTCGAGTTACCGATATTTCGGCACTGTTGAAAGCGCCATGATCACGGATGAATGAATTCTAATGATACTGTCAGTTACCATGTTAGCATAAAAACTTATAAAAATAAATATGTCAAGTAATAACTTTTACAGGTATGATGTTGGATTGAGATTTCACATTCTTAGAGAATAGAAAATAGAAAATAAACAATGTTTTATAAATAATTCCTACTAATATGATTGATATGAAATGTTTGCGTTAATAACTAAAAGGATTTGGACGAAACTTGGCACACAAACATAATTATAAAGTTTACAGTCTGGAATAACATAGCCTGTATGTTGTTCCAGATTGTCTTATTCCAGGAAAGTGTGCAAAATTTTGACGTGAAAGAAGAAGCGGGCCTAAGCTAGTCAGAATTGATTGTCTTTAAAATCAAGTTATGCGTTACACCTGATCAAGTATTATAGCCCGTTGATGAAGATACATCCTGATTGTGGGTTGATGTACCAATCAAAAACCTACTCATAATCTCCTTATTCTCTCTGACGCAATTAATTCCGGATATTGCCAGGATTAACCTACAGGCTTAGTTATTTTCATTTCGTCCGGTCTTCATTATCCCTCCTGATTGGATGCCATGTTTAATCATTTAGCTGGTGTATTGAAAATTGATTGAAATCTAGTTAAGATTGTGGTTCCAGCATATTTTTAAACGTATCAAATTGTATTAAGGCGGCATCATTATGATGTTTTTGTTATTTATTTATTTATTATTTACTTTACTGTACACCTTCCAATACACTTATGGATACAAATAATAAAAGTAGTGTACAATGGGCGGACTAATCGCACAGGGTAATCTCTTACAAACAACCTTTGGATGGACAGAAATTAAAGGAGATAGATTTAGGGCTGTCAGTGTGCAACATTATACATAATACTAATTAAACATAATAAAATAAAATACATACCACACAATATAGTATATAAATATATACTAATACATATCAAATTCATAATAGAGAAAGAAGGGGCAAAAATTATAGAGGGAGGTCATTACCTCTCTCTATAATTTTTAAAACATTTTTAATTTTTAACGTATAAAAGAAGGTGAAGGAGCATTCTCCTTCACCATTCTTTTATACGTAAGTAATGTTTGAGCACGCCTCACATCTAAAGCCTGCAATACATGTTGGCCCAGCGTTGGCAAATAGGTACAAGGCAAAAATAATGTCCACACGTTCGACAACTTCGTTGAACGCCAATGCAGACGACCAATATAGAAGAGGGTCTGTAGAGCTGTCCACACGTTGGCCAAGCGCAGGCGAGCGCCTTTGATTTGTGACCAAAAACCGACACCGATCCAAAGTGAGGCAAGTGATTACGAGCAACAGCGAGCGAAAACAAGTTGCACCAAATGAGCTCTATACACGTTGGCGGTGGCCTACACTCGGCCAACTAGGCAAGTGACACCGAGCGATAGCAAGACAAGGCAAATATACCGTCTACATGTTGATATTGGCCTTTACTCGACAACGCTCGGCCAACATGTATTGCAGGCTTAAGGGTAATGCATTCCACAAACGGGCCGCTTGGATAGTGAAAGATTTATCGAAGAAAGAAGTGGAATGCATACGGATTCTTAACTCTAAATTTTCCGATGATCTCAAGGAACTTGAATCAGTGTCACAGCGAAACCGAAAACGGTCTTTAAGATAAAAGGAGTGAAAGGATTAAATAGCACATTATAAAGCAGAGAGAGTAAACGAACATTCCGGCGAAACATAATAGGAAGCCATTTGAGCTTAGTACAAAATTCGGAAACATGGTCATACTTGCGCAAGCCAAATATTATAAACCTAATCCTCATCATTACACCTTGCCTCGGAAATCATGTTTGTACATCTTTGACAGTTAGAAACAAGAAAATATGACACTTATCTTGCTAAGGGGTTTTTACACACAACAATTCTGCTCCTGAGTTGTGGACAGCCCATTAGCAAAATAACTCCATACCCATCCATCGCTCAGATAGGCAGTTGCTCAATTTACAAACGTTATAAAAATAACCACAGTTGCTCTGAGCATATTCACGCCAAGCAGAATATCTAAGCAGAGTAATGATGAGTTTTATTTAAATGAAATTAAAATTAGTGTATTTTTATTATAATAAAGAATAATATTCATTATAAATAATAGTTATTTGTGCAACAAGAGAGCAAAGTCGTTTTTTGCTGCGAGTGCTGATTTTGAATCCCGAGCAAGCGAAGGATTCAACGATTGAATCACGAGCGTAACGAGTGATTCTAAAGTTGAATCCTGAGTGTGGCGAGGGTCTTGAGTATAACCGACTTCAAAAAAAAGGAGGAGGTTCTCAATTCGTCTTGAACTTTCTTTTTTAATGTATGTTACCCCATTACTCACAGATGGCTAAACCGATTTCGAAAATTCTTCTTTTGTTTGAAAGGGTATACTTTCTAGTTGGTCCCACTGTTGTCATGTTTAGATCTGATGATGGAATCATGGAGAAATCAAGGGAACTCTTCAAATATTATAGGTACACCTATATCGTTTTCGGTATTTCTTATAGTACCTTGTGCAGTCGCTCTTGAAAAGAACCATTTGAGGAAGTGGAACTGATGATGAAGACCCCAGATGGCCACCGAAACTACTCAATAATAAATATTTCGGAGATTGCGATTAGATTACTTGAATATAGATGTTAAGGACTTTATGCTCGTCACAATGTATATGGTGAAGTAGAGCTGATGGTGATGTACCAGGAGAACTTCTCAAAAATTAACGGCTCTGCACCGGGAAAAGCAATATTTTATAAAAGGTGATAAGTAGTTGACATTTTGGCTTTTCTAACTAGATAAATTACAAACCGACCTACTAAAAAGCGTGAAAAAACTTTTTGTGAAAAAAAATATAACCGACTTCTATAATTATAAAACACTACAACGGCAAAAATAACTTTAATTTCAGAAGGCGGTGTCAAAAAAAAAATACAAAACAAATGACACCGACTACTGAAATTAAAGTTATTTTTGCCTTTGTAGTGTTTTTATATAAAAGACGGTTCTATTTTTTGCTAAAATTTTTTTTTACTTCTCCATTCATTGAAGACATGGTATGCTTTCAGATATTTCTCGCGAGACTTCTCAGATGGGAAACTTAATTCTGCATTAATAACTTGTTGTTTTAACTGGTGTTAAAATACTGTTCTCGTCGCTAGTTTCACTCATATTTTACGATTATTTTAATATTTTTTAACTTATTCAACTCTTTACACCAGCCATGAAATTTTATTCCCGCTCTTTTATTTAAATTAAGGCGTGTTTGCAGCACCTATGATATTTTATTATTCAAAATATATTACGTAACATTATTGAAACTAGAAATAAATATTCACATAAATATCAGTTTTATTTGCAGTAAGTACTTATTTTCGTTTAAATACAACAACAAGTTAAAAATTAAATAAATTACATTAAAAGACATAATTATTTTTTGCAAAATTTCTTTAGTCAGTACGAAATTCCGAACGTTGTCTTTGAGGTCGAATTCAAAATCGGAACTTCGAAAGGGCTGGTCTTTGTCTCTCTCTCTTTCTAATGGCGGGAAAGAGATAGAGTGTGAATGTTTCGAATTGTATGATTAACCCAAGGCTGAATAAGATATACGTGGCTTTAAGGGCTGTTAGGAAAATACATTTTGATATCGTTCTTTGAACTAAACTCACCCAAACCTCTATCCTAATCTGATCCAAGCTTTACTATCGATATAAATCAGTCATGTAGAGTTTCAACAAGATAGATAGTGTAACATCTTGGGTCATCTTAATTGTCTCCAGCGAGAGCCAATCAATCACTTGAAAAAACAAGGTGAAAGGTTTTTTCAGCCAATCACAAGATTGGACGTAGATTGCGAATATTAAAACAGGATTTACGATGATAGCCATTTAATACTTCCATTTTTAAAAGGATTTTTTTATAGCGTTGTTTATTTTGTGTTGTTTTTTTAAGATTTATGTCGAGATATTATATCTGACGGTGGTAATACTAAAAGGGCATGTTGTGCGTACTTTTTGAGATCTTACTCCGGCGTAATTTAACCATTATGATTTCGGTGTGGGAAAAAGATGGAGCTATAGAAGACACGAAGCCTTTCTCACCATTATTATTTTATGCAACAAAATGCCATCTTTAATGGCAGATTATTTTTATACTATATTGACAAGGATTTATGAGAAAATCCAGTGGTTTGAATAGTCTTTTTAGAATGGTTTAAAGTATATATGAGCAGAATGGTAGTGGTTACTCAGTGGTTGTGGACCCCACTTATAACTGTTTTTAAAATTCATGAGGACCAGGCCCGGGTCGGCGGCGCATCGTGTTCCACGCGCGCCTCAAAGAGCTGTCAACACCAGTGACGGGGCCTCATAGGGCCATTGCCTGCCGGGGTTTGCGGGAAAGTTCTACCGAGTTACCGCAGCCCCGGAATAGGGCAGCCGAAGGAACAGGGTGGGTTTTTAGTTAGTAGAAATCTGACACACCCTTCCGCTTGACCCAGAGCGGAAGAAGTCATTCGATGATATTCCCACCCCAAAAAAAAAAAGGCACACTTCTTCAGATAATTAATATTCATCATAATTATTAATTATTAACAATATTCATTATAATACTCTCAAAACAAATTTGTATTGGCTGTAACATATTACATTCACCAATCCGCAATGGACCCGCATTGTATCCGGCTGCTGGAAAAATGATCAGTGGGTTTTAATAGTGTTTTCAGTTACATTTATTTATGAATACCACCAACAGATCATCACACATTTGGGGATATGCGGAACAGGGTGTAAAGTCTCACAATCCCATTGAAAAGGGAGGATCCTCCGACCAGACAGGTGTTTTTGTCTGGTGGGCAACTGCCCGATGTTTGTGATCGGGTGATTTGTATGCAGGCTAGTCGTGCGGTAAACTTTGCTTGCGCGGGATTTCTATAGTTTAGTTTGTATGTTGTGAAATAGATGTTGCTACACACATATACACACATTAGTAAGACCATGCATTTTTCTGACACAGTGCCGGAGTCTACATTTCCGGATAGTTATAACCTGGGAGTCTTTAAGTCAAAAGGGAATAGGTTACATCTAGGCAAGCGTGCTTCATCTTCGACCACATCATCGCTTAAGATCAGGTGAGATGGTGATTAAACGCAAGCCTATGAACAATAAAAAAAAACACTCTATATAATAAAAAATACAGCCATTAGTAATAATTTACAAAACCGTAACACATAAAAGAAAATTAAATTCCAATAATACGAATAAAAAATTCTTCATGACTCCTAAACAAAAGAATCTAAAAAAATTAAAGGTGACAATACCATTTTGGCGACTGTCAAAAAAGCTAAATTTATACGAGGGTGGTATGTAGAGTGCCTGCTCTCCATGCATTAATGCCGCCTTCTGACTTATGGTCGCTTGGGACTTGTGCCTTTTATTTTTAGCTTTATGATTTTATGAAATGGTAGATACAAATAGCTAACTTCATTCAGAAATAGGCAATACCTATGTCGAGTAGCGAAATTGTTCGAAAGAGTTACCGTGGCCTCGGAACACGAAGGGCAAATGATAGAACACGGATGGGTTTTTAGTCAGTAAAGTCTGACACACTCTCCCGCTTCGCCCAGATCGAGGAAGTCATTGTATGATTTCTCATACCTATGTCTAAATTAAGTTTAACTATTTGTATCGAGAAACAGGGGGCGACGACGAGACTACCGCGATACCTTCCGCGCTAGCGCTAACTACTGAAAAAATATAAAAATATGTATGGTTGATCTGTTAACTTTCGCCTAAATCCGTAAAGTAATTTATACGTAAAAAAGTATAAAAACATACACACATCCTCATAAACTTTCACATTTATCATATTAAGTAAGATAAGGTAAGATGGATGTGACTACGTAACTAGGCAAGAATCTTACTATACAATTGAATGAGATTACAGTAGTAATAATAACTATCAAACTGTTTAATGAATAAAACTTGTAGTGGTATATCACTATACAAACGGAAAAAGAAAACAGAAAAGAAAAACAGTAAAAATCTCATCAGACGTACAGAGTACATCTAGGTCATGTTACTTCTTACTCCCGTCGGCCTTGTTTATATGAGGAATCCCAATACATAATCTAGAATTCTAGGCCAATTCAATACACTTATATACACATCTTTCAATATTGATTGATTTGAAATCCCGAGATATATAAAACCATTTATAAGTTTCAAAAGTAACCGTAACTAATTTCGAAAACTAATATTTCTGAAAAGTTTGTATAACAAATATTTACATTTCTATAACGTTGGAATTAAATAACTTGAGGGCCGAGCAATAAAGTTGAGAATCCTAGCAAAGGTGAGACGGTACTACACACCGGAACAGTTGCTCAATTTATATCAAGCCCAGGTTCGGTCGTGTATGGAGTACTGCTCTCATCTTTGAGATGGATCTGCCAAATACTAACTGGACGCGCTTGAGTCTATCGAGAAACGGTCCAAGAGACTCATTGGCAACGATCACTCATCTATTCCGTGGCAACGATGCACTGGTCGAGTCAAAGCTCCAGAGCCTTGAACATCGACGACGAGTTGCAAGTCTATCGGTTTTCTATCGGTTACATTTCTGGGAGTATGCGATGGAATTACACAATCTAATTTCACCAAGCCCGTTCCATCACCGGACTACAACACAAACGGCGATGAGCCATCGTTTCATGGTGGACATCATACCCATACGCACAAAACGTTTTGGGAACACTTTCATTGTGCCTACGGCTAAGGAGTGGAATTCCCTGCCGGAGTCTGTGTTTCCTGATCGCTATAACCTGGGGATCTTTAAGTCAAGAGTGATAGGCTACTTCTAAGCAAGTGTGCTCCATCTTCGACCACATCATCACTTACCAGCAGGTGAGATGGTGGTCAAACGCGAGCCTATTATCAATAAAATAAAAATATAGTGACTAGATGTGCCCGCGACTTCGTTTTTTCCACATAGATCGACACAGAACATATAGTAGGTATCTGAGATTAAAGCACAGATATCTACTATATGTTGCCTTATATTCTCTTCTTGTGAAAATCTTGTTAAAATTGGTCCAGTCATTTCAGAGTTTAGCCCAGACAAACAAAGACAGAAAAGACAAAAGTACAAAAAATATAAAGAAATAGTTTGTAGTTTAGTATCGTGTAAATAATTACTAGCACCTAAGGAAATACAGTTATTTTTAAATCTTCGACAGACATTTCTATTTTATTTATATATCATATTAGAGTATATACAGTATGTTAACTAACAGAGGGCGTTCCCGTTAACCTTCAATAGTATAAGCACATCAATTAGATCGCCGCACACGCGGCCCTTATCTATACTTATAATAAATCTGTAGAGAGGTCAATTCTGTACATGAAATATATTTCCAAAATAACTATCAGGGGGTGATTAAGGATCGATACTCATGCCAAAAATGCAATCAGTTAAATTTTTGTCTGTCTGTCTGTCTGTCTGTCTGTATAACCGTTATAGAAACAAAAACTACTCGACGGATTTTAACGAAACTTGGTACAATTATTTTTCATACTCCTGAGCGGGTTATAGTATACTTTTCATCACGCTACAATCAATAGGAGCAGAGCAGTCAAGGGAAATGTTGGGAAAACGGGAGAAGTTACTCCATTTTTTAAGCTTCCGTCGCGTGTGCAACCTTAATGGTTAAAGCTACACAAATCATTTCATGGCGGAAATGTTCTCCTTAAAATTATATAAAAAATATCCCACGACAGCATATGTCTAACTTTTATGGTTGACTCACAATAACACGTGTAACTCCCGATAGCTTAGCAGTTCGAAGCTTTCTGATTATAATATTTGTCTACTCTTACGTTTATAACACTCTCAGTCACCCCTAATTGAAAAAGTTAACATTATTAACTATTCCATAAAAAAATTGGCCAAGTGCGAGTCAGACTCGCCCATGAAGGGTTCCGTAGTAACTATAATACCTATAATATGCAAATTTATTTGACGAAAAAAAAACCTTACAAATTTCTTAAAACTAGCTTATTTACATTTTTTACAACTGCGCCAAATAAATTTGTTTTGAAAAAAAAAACCTTACAAATTTCTTAAAACTGGCTTTTTTTACATTTTTTACAACTGCGCCGAATAAATTTGTTTTTCATAGTGTTTGTATGAATTACAAAGTTATATTTGCGGTTTTAGAAAATATGCTGTATCTCAAAAACTGCTGAACTGATTTCGTTCAAACTAATTTTGGTTGAAAGTTTATATTAAGATCTACAGACATATATTTTTGCTAGATTTTTCACTCCATTATTATAGAAGTTAGAGGTTGTGTCCGCCACACCACCACCACCACCACCGCCACTTTGCACTTTGCACTTTGGAAGCTTATATCTTTTAAACGATTGACTTTATGGAAAAGTGGTTTTAGAAACCCCGATGTCGTTTTTAAAGAACTGTCTATAGATACCACACATGCATCGATTTCATGAAAAAAAATATTTTCAGGTTTAGTTCCATGTATGGGGAGCCCCCCTTTATTTTAAATATTTTTTAATTTTTTTCTCAAAATCGGAAAGCGGTTCACAGAATACATCTACCTATCAAGTTTCACATGTATAGTCCTAATAGTTTCGGAATAAAATTGCTGTAACAGACGGACGGACGGACAGACAGACAGACAGACAAACGGACAGACATGTCGAAACTATAAAGATTCCGTTTTTTGCCATTCGGCTACGAAACCGTAAAAAGAATCATATAAATCGGTATAGAAACACCAAAGTTATACATGAAATACGCTTATAATAATAAGCCATCGCGCGTGAATACTGAATCATGCTATAAGGATTATTTTTGAGAATCGGTCGCCGCGCTCGACGCGTCTCGCGGTCGAAGCGTTCTCTAGGTACTTAAGCCTCATGTGAACGTGATCTAAACAATATTACCAATACATTAACTTACGCTGACGGAGTCGCGGGCACAGCTATGTTGTATCATTACGCTAAGGCCAATAGGAGCGGAGCGCCAATGAAGAATGCTTCAAAATCGGGGTTAAATTTAACGTTAGCCCAAAGTAACTATTCCACGCGAACGAAGTCGCGGGCAAAAGCTAGTTCATAAATAAATTGCGACGTTGCCGATCTTCAAATACGCGTGTACAGTGTTTCTTTTACGTAGGTATTAATTTAACATTTTTAGTGAATATTTTAATATAAAAAAATATAAAAACATTTTGTTTTCGAATGGTAATATTTTTTTAGCATGTATGCATGCTATACTATTGCGGGTTAGCGGGAACGCCCTCTGATAGTTAACATACTGTATGCGCTATGCATAAGAAGCTTCTATAAGAGGAAAGTGTAATTAAAAAACTTTTTACCAAAAAATTAAACCGACTCCCAAAAACACTGCAAAGTGAAAAATAACTTTAATTTCGGTAGTCGGTGTCTTTAGTTTTGTATTTTCGTTTTTGGCACCGACTTCCAAAATCAAAGTCATTTTTCACTTTGCAGTGTTTTTGGGAGTCGCGTAGTCGGTTTGATTTTTTGGTAAAAAGTTTTTATTTCACTCTTTTTAGTTGATCGATTTTTAATTTACCTAGTTAAAAGAGCCTAAATGGCAACTACTTATATCTTTTTACAAAATATTGCTTTTCCCAATGCTGGGCCGTTAAATATTGAGGAGTTCTCCTGGTACTTCACCATCAGCTCTACATCACCATATGCATTGTGACGAACATAAAGTGCTTAGCATCCATATTCAAGTAATCGAATCGCAATCCATGAAATACTTATTATTGAGTAGGTTCGGCGGCCATCTGTGGTCTTCATCATCAGTTCCACTTCCTCAAATGGTATTTTTTGAGAGCAACTGCACATGTTACTATAAGAAATACCCAAAACGCCATGAGTTTGCCTATAATATTTGAAGAGTTCCCTCGATTTCTCCAGGATCCCATCATCAGATCCAGACCTGGTGACAATGGGACCAATTTCGAAGTATACCTTTTCAAACAAAAAAGAATTTTCTAAATCGGTTCAGCCGTCTTCGAGTAATCGGTGATCATACATAAAAATAAAAAAATATATACGCGTCGAATTGATAACCTCCTCTTTTTGTCGTCGGTTGAAAACTGTTTGTTGTCACTAAGTAGGTATATGGTTCTAAGCAGTAAAAGTAACAAGTTAATTTTTTTATGTCTGTTACCTCATAACTCGGAGACGGCTGGACCGATTTGGAAAATTCTTTTTACGTTTGAAAGGGTATACTTTCTAGTTGGTCGCAATGTTACGAAATCAGGATCTGATGATGGGATCCTGGAGTAATCGAGGAAACTCTTCAAATATTATAGGCACACCTATAGCGTTTTGGGTATTTCTTGTAGTACCTTGAGCAGTTGCTTTCAAAAAGTACCATTTGGGGAAGTTGAACTGATGATGAAGACCACAGATGGCCACTGAAACTACTCAATAATAAGTATTTCGTAGATTGCGATTCGATTACTTGAGTATGGATATTAAGCACTTTATGCTCGTCACAATGCATATGGTGATGTAGAGTTGATGGTCAAGTACCAGGAGAACTCCTCAAAAATTAACGGCTATGCATCGGGAAAAGCAATATTTTGTAAAAGGTGATAAGTTGTTGACATTATGGCTTTTGTAACTAGATAAATTACAAACCGGCCCACTAAATAGCGTGAAAAAAATTTTATCGGTGGACTTCTACTGTCTAAAAACCACACCCTGTTCCTTCAGTTGCCCTTGTATCACCTGTGTTGTATCTTCTGTGTTGTATCTCCTGTGTTGTATCTCTTGTGTAAGGAGAACATCCCCGCAACACCTGAATTTTTGTCTGCCTGTCTTTCAAGTTTTCCGAGCTAATCGCTGGAATCGCTGAACATATTTGTTTGCGCTGAACCGATTTTATTTATTTTTTAAAACTTTATGCAACACAAAATGTACAAAGGCGGACTTAATGTCGTAGGCATTCTATACCAGGCAATCAAGGGTGGTGAAGAGATTTGAATGGGAATTTCACTGGATGACAGAGGAATCTATGGAGTAAAATCGCGGGCACAGCTAATAATAAATAAGGGCTTTATATTATATTGAATTTATTACAAGGAATTATAATAGAGAAGCTAAATATTGATAACAAAACCAGCATTATAAGGTCTCTCATTCTTTCAAAGCTCAATACTTCGTCAGCTCAAGGTCAAATTGTCCATTAACTTGTATTAAGGTCTACGTAATTAGGTTTCTGTACGCCCGAATGAAAAACGGAACCCTTATAGGTATATCATAGTTCGTAAGTCTGTCTGTCCTTATTTCGCAGCTAATTAGTTCTAAATCTGCGAGATGAACTAAATTGAATTTTTGTATCCATGTGAACTTGTTCCATCTAACTACAGTGGCGTAATGAAAGTTTTTATTCAATGTTAAGCAATTTTTATTTTGTGTTTTCTATATATTTTTACTCGCAAAGCATTTCACTTTTTATGGTTGTGATAAATACAGGGTTATTTTAGAGAATCAAATCGGAATTTTTTTTATCGGAAAACCCGCCATATTTATTGAAAGTACATATCGCACCCTTAATAAAGTAAAGGCATATTTCAAAAATATCAACTTTTGGGAAAACATGTTTTAAGATTCAGGGAATCCGATGTTTTTAGTCTATTATTCATAACATCCTAATTTAAAGTGCTAAAGCTCTGATTTTTTTTGTACCTAGTCTATGTTACATGTACTACGGTATTAATAGCAGAAAAACTACAAAACAAAATATTTAAGTACTAATAAATATATTTTTTAAAGCTCTTCCGAGTTAGGCCTCTTTTTTACTATTTTTATTTTTGTTTTTGAAGGCAATATTTGTAATAAGCCTTTACAAGACTAATGATATTCAAAATAATAAGGACTATCACAAAATAATGCTTTATCACACAATATATCCCAACATAAATTAGTAAAAGTGCCGTAATGTAAAACACGAATTAAATTAAAAAAAAAAACAAAATGTATAAAAAATTAAGCTTTATTATTCTTAAAATTAAAACATGAAATGGCAAATAATTAAATAAGTAAGAACTTTTCAAATGTTAAATAAACTTCAAATAAACATTTTTATAAACTTGACATTACAAACTTAAAAATAGATCCTTTAATAATAATAAAAAACAATATTATATATGTATATATTCACCAGCAACTTGCTCTTAAATACATTCTTGTGGAATCAAAAGTACCATACTATAGGTATGTGCCCGACCCAGTTCTCGAAAATGGCAATATTACACTGTACTGGGATCGGTCTATCGTCACTGACAGGACTATTGTAGCCAATAAGCCTGACATAGTGGTGATAGACCGATTAGAGCGTCGCACAATGATTGTTGATGGGGGCCTGCTACCCCATGACGAACCTCGTGAAACCTGAGATAGATAAAAAAAATATCTTGACCTGGCGCGCGAGGTTGTCGACATGTGGGATGTGAAGACAGCAATCATTGTGCCGATAGTCGTCACAGCCAATGGTATAATTGCCTCTTGGCAATTATACCATTGGCTCTTGCCTCGACCAACATCTAAGGAGGCTCTCGTTGGGCAGCTGGATCAAGGGATCAGATCCAGAAAGCAGTACTTCTGGAAACGGCGCGTATTTTGAGGAGGCTCCTCTCTCAAGAGCCCTGACCACCGGTAGCTTGGATCCTGTTCCCGATACCGGTGGGCTACTATTTTGTAAATTTTGAATTGTTTTTTTTTTTTTATATTAATATTTAAAAATGTCATTTGTATGTACATAGACTAAATACATGGAATAATAAAAAATAATACAATATATAAAAATAATAATTCGACAGTAAAACATTTTTATTACAAGTCTTAGAACAAAACATTCTTTTAATCATTTAACAATAAAACTTTTATATATTTTCTTCATTTCAGTCATATCTTATATAATAATTATAATGAACCTTTAGTTATAACATAAGATGGATGATAATGTGATTCTATTTGTTATTTAAATAGCATACCATTTAAATAACAAATAGCCTCAAATTATCTCTGATGTACTCTAGTAGACGTATTTCAAATTTAAACAAAAATATTAACTACTCAAGACGATAACATACTATCAAAATAGGTCGCGTAGTAAGGATCAATTAGTTTCTTCGAAACTAATTCCTTAAGGTCTCACGGCCATGTGTTCGAAGAACGCTGTATAGCTACCGGTTCTCCGTTATAGGTTGGATCGTTATCACTAAGTTCAGCATCACTTTCTGCAGAATTAATCGGTGAAATGCAATAATCAACGGTAGGAACTTGCTGTGTTATTATTGGTTCAACATTTTGAAGAGTCAAAGAAGGCAGAATTTTTTTGGCCATAATCTACGTCTCCCACGTAGATTGTGGCCGAGAAATTAGTGGTTGTTCATCAGATAGTATAAAATCTTCTTTAGAAATAGGTAGTGCTCGAGATTCTGGGGAACATTTGCGGGACGATAGGCGGCTGCTAGAAGTTGTACTCGTGGAACTACTACTATCGGAACTTGAAGATGAGCTGGAACTACTTGACGACGATCTGGATGAACGTTTTGATGGTGTTGCGATAAAACCATTGGTTTCAGTCAAGGCCACGGGTGTACCGACTGATGGTTGAATATTTTCAGCAGTTTTTGGGTTGTGAATCATAATATCAAACGTAATTTCGTTACCTGTGTAATGTTTAAGTGACAGGTAACGAAATTACGAAATGTTGGGAATTGTGTAGGGAACATTCTCTTTTTCCAAAATGCGTCCAGTAATATACTGAAATAAAAATGGAACGATTAGATGCTGTGCTTATGTAAGTACTTACCTAGTAAGATTTAACCAATAAAGACACGTAGCAAAACAACTTACTTTTGATCCTTAGGCAATTCGCTTTGCTGTTGATCTGGTGATTCTGGGCGATTGAGTAAGTTCAAATGTTTTTGCGACCGCGACGTCATGCTTCTGTAAATAAAAATTGTTCAGAACTACAATTGGCCAGTGCAACGATACTGGTGTCTGAAACTGTCCACGGTACGTGGAGCTATAAACGTTGCTTACAATAAACAAGGTTACACAATAATCTACAGGCTCTGAGGCTTTATGAATACAAATAACAGGTCTAACCACTAACCTTCTGTGCTGGGTTCGCCAACTTCGATCTTCCCAAGGCCACGCCCCAAGTGTGGTATGTATGTAATATGAGGTGAGTAAGTGAAAGTGTGATGTAAGTCAAGTGTGTGGACGTTCACAAGGCGCCAGTCTCCAGATGGCGCGGTTCCAACAGCAATCACAGCACAACTCGTTTCCAGCAAAAGCGCGTGCCACGCGATGGCAACCAACCAGCGAGGAATCCCAAAATATCCCGGGTTTTTCATCAAATGGGGATTACAACTTCAAACAATTGATAATTCGCGACCCAATTATCGGTTTCAAAACGCGATTTCAAACGATATTTCAATTACAATTACAATTACAAGAGGGTCCCTACGACCGGCATTTTCAACGGGGAAGCAAAATCTATCTGTCAAGTCAGAGTAATGTCAAGATCAAATTTCCTTATGTCAAAAAGGGTGCGTTCGGAAACATTTGGTACTAAACATCTACCCCCCCCCCCCCGGACGGGCCTACCCGTCCGCTAATCAATTGGAAGTCTTGACAAGGTTGCAAATTTAACACAGCTTCAATGCGGCCAAATACCGTAGCTAGTTACTCAAAGGTGAGAACGGTGTCTCCCACCAATCTCCGCCAGCGTCCCTTTGCCGCTTTCACCGCGGCCCCAAAAATACCGCCCCAATGGGGGGCAGGCTGGCGGGTCAAACAACCAAGTGACCCCTCGGCGAGCCAAACTATTACCAATGTCAACCTGGCTCTCATTAGGAAGGCGTGTACCTCCTTCAAATAGTTACTTGTACCCTTGTAATTCGTACCGCAATCAGACCTAATCAAAGAAGGTAACCCACGGCGAGACACAAATCTTTCCAAAGTTGCCTCAAAGGCCTCTGTCGAGAGGGAGGTTACCAGCTCCAAATGTACTGCCTTGGTTGACAGGCAGACAAACACACAAATAAGCCTTACTATTACGAAGGGTGGACGTCTTCAACAAAAGGGGACCAACAAGTCCGTTACGACGCCAGCAAAGGGCCTCGCCTCATTGACGCGATCAGCCGACAAAATCCAAAATTCTCGCTGCAGAATGGCCAACAGCGCATTGCAACCGGCATGCGAGTTCTTAGTGTGACGATCAGTCACCAACAATTGAACCAAGTGGCCCTCCTTGGGCAACAAAGGGGGTGACGAGCCCCATAAAGAAGGCTTGAGTGCCTCAACCGTCCTCCAACAGGGTTTCCCGAAGTGGCTCGTCCCAACCAAGTTCAGTTATAACAAGGGCAGGAGCACCAATTTTAGGGTACGGACAACTCACAAGGGTGATTTCAAACCAGGTCCTTCCCTCAACAGTGGTGTCAGCCGGTTCGCCAATTCCCCAAATCTTGCCTGAAAGGTCATTCACCTTCAGGCCAACCTGTCCCGCTAACCAAGACGACAAAAGGCAACCCTGGACTCCCGTGTCCAAAATGACACAGACCACAATCGAGTCACCCAAGGGTCCCCAGACCTTGACCGAGGCCGTTGGCAACAAAACCGTCTTGATCGGGGGGTCCTTTAGCGGGCAGGCGTCAATCTCTTAGTGATGCCTGGGCGGCGACCGATCGCCGCTTCCAGGCTGCCTTCGTTCACGACGAGGCCAACAATCAAAATATTCGTCTGCGCGGTGTCCCGAGCCGCTCGCCATCACTGGAGGGGCATATCCCACCGGATGCCCGAATGGCGGAGGGCGCGACTCCAGCCGGGGACGTTCCGCCAACGGAGGGGAAAGGCAGCGGCGCCGACCCGGCCACTGCTGCCTAGCAGCCAATGCGCGTTCTCCCTGACGAGGGAAGACGAAATGGCGCTCGTGGGGCTCCCGTTCAACTTGCGCGGGGGGTGGAGTGCGGCGTACAGAATCGCGAGTCTCAGCCCGGTGCTCGTCTCCGGGGTACCCCCCCCTGCGCGAACCCTCCTCAGAAGATGGTCTGCTGGAGCGGTTCGCGTTGGCGCACAAAATCTCCAAGTGGGACCCCTTACAAATTCTACACGGGCGGTGGTCGGGGCAGTCCCGATGAAAGTGGGCCCCCAAGCACGAGAAGCACAAACGGCGTGCGTTGACAATGCGGCGGCGGGCACTTACGTGCAAATTCAAAAAGGCCGGGCAACGCGCCATGACATGCCCCGCTGCCTTACAAAAGTCACAATGATGAGGACTCCGGGCGCCAGCAAAACGGGGGGCGGGGGGAACATCAACAGGCCCCCTAGCCCGAGGACTCCGGGCGCCAGCAAAACGGGGGGCGGGGCGATCATCAACAGGCCCCCTAGCCCGAGGACTCCGGGCGCCAGCAAAACGGGGGGCGGGGGGAACATCAACAGGCCCCCGAGCCCTAGTCCGTCCCTGGTCTCCAGGGTGAGAAGGTAGTGGGGGTGACCCCGTGGCGCCACGAGTGTTATCCGAAAACCGACACTCGTCTTCCAAAAACTTGAGGAGGTCATCAAAGGGGGGAAGATGGGTGGCACTATCCCCACCATACTTCTGCTCAAAACGTGACCTCAACTCCGCGGGGAGCAACTGCAGCACTATGTGCACCAATAAGTAGGACCAATGTTCTACCGGTAACTCCAGGCGTCTCAAAGCGTTGGTCGCTGAGACCAACGGGTTCAGCAAGTCAGTGTGGCTGGTAGTCCCAAAATCTGGTCGATGTGCACATCAGCCAGGCAGCGCTTGTTCTGATACCGTCGGCAGAGAAGCTCCAGAGCGGTCGGGTAAGAGGAATCCGTCACCGGCAAGTGCTGCACCAAGGCTCTGGCTTCGCCCTCCAGGACAGACAATAAATAGGCCAGCTTCTGGGCAGGTCCGAGGTCCGAGCGTGCATCCACAAGACTTTTAAAAAGATTTAGGAAGCCCAGCCAGTGGTCCAAGTGACCGTCAAAATGTGGCAGCTCCAGGGTGGGCAGCCTACTCAATAGTCCAGGGCCTGCAACAACAGGGGTCTGCAGCTTGGCCGCATCAGGCACCCGACTCTTCAAAATTTCCCGCGCTCGTAGACATATGACATCCCCCAGGTGGACAATCTGGTCATAGTCACCCAAAATCTTATCGCGGGCTGTCTGATCCATCACCCCCAAATCCACGTCCATGATGTACTCGTTGAAGCGCGTGAGCGCAGCATCAGCTGACTTGATCCTCTCAATCACTTGCCCATACCGAGCAAGGGTGAGCTCTTCCAATTCCACACGCTCAACCGTTGCAGCTGCCGATGTGAACCATCTCAACTGTGAGGTCAATCCGGCAGCAGCCTCCCTGACTGCCCTTAATGAGGCCATTGCAACAATCAAATATTAATACAAAACACCAATCAACAATCAAATATTAAACATACAGCAATGACTTGTTAGCCGACCAAATAATCTCAACAAAATAAAAATTCAAATTCAATTATTTAATTCCAAATCCGACCCTGTACTTATTCCAAGTATGAATCTAGCTTGGTACAGATGGCTAGTTACAAAATAAATAACACTTCAATGTATATATTGTGCAGGATCACACCAATAAACATCAATAAGCACAACAATTGACTGTATAATATTGATCCGAACAATCTCTATCAACACAGTCCAATAAGTACCACAAATGCAATAACCAATACACACAATTCAAGTCCTATTATGTTAGACTATGTGTAATTATTATTTAGATAACCTTTTAAATTCAGATCAGTGACATTCAATTATTAATTGCAACAAATACCAAATTATGTACCAAAATACAACCTAATAATTCCCAATTTCACAAATAAATCTTACCTGTCAATGCAATAAAAGGGGCTACAGTACAAATTACAAATACAACTTCAATTGATTCAACTTCAATTAGATAGCCCGGATGACATGGTAATATATTCAAAACTTATTAAGTTATAAGTTGTGTTAAGTAATCAAACCAAAGTTATTATCAAAACTTCCAATCAAACCAGTGGATCTTACATTATAAGAGCCACGCCTACTACCAGAATGAATCAGTGGATCTTATAAGAGCCACGCCTGCTACCACATTGTTCAGAACTACAATTGGCCAGTGCAACGATACTGGTGTCTGAAACTGTCCACGGTACGTGGAGCTATAAACGTTGCTTACAATAAACAAGGTTACACAATAATCTACAGGCTCTGAGGCTTTATGAATACAAATAACAGGTCTAACCACTAACCTTCTGTGCTGGGTTCGCCAACTTCGACCTTCCCAAGGCCACGCCCCAAGTGTGGTATGTATGTAATATGAGGTGAGTAAGTGAAAGTGTGATGTAAGTCAAGTGTGTGGACGTTCACAAGGCGCCAGTCTCCAGATGGCGCGGTTCCAACAGCAATCACAGCACAACTCGTTTCCAGCAAAAGCGCGTGCCACGCGATGGCAACCAACCAGCGAGGAATCCCAAAATATCCCGGGTTTTTCATCAAATGGGGATTACAACTTCAAACAATTGATAATTCGCGACCCAATTATCGGTTTCAAAACGCGATTCCAAACGATATTTCAATTACAATTACAATTACAAGAGGGTCCCTACGACCGGCATTTTCAACGGGGAAGCAAAATCTATCTGTCAAGTCAGAGTAATGTCAAGATCAAATTTCCTTATGTCAAACTTATGGAAACATTTGGTACTAAACAAAAATAATAATAGTACCTATTTTGTTTAACCTGTTCAACCTGTTTAATACCTACTTAACCAATCAATAAAGCTCTTAATTATTGTATGTATTTACTAATCATACTTGAAACTATCGACGTAACTTGTAATTTGATAAATATTTTACATCATGTAAAGACCTAATCTTAAATGCAAACACACATCGTTCATAGAGTTTTGTGACACAAGGAATTATTTCGAGATAAACATCGTAAAAACATAATATTTTCGTAAAATAAGGAACTAATTTGATATAATGATGACATACTTTAATACATTGTGGTGATAAGAGGGCCTAACTCTAAGTCGACCTTTTTAAAACTAAAAAATATTGCAATACTTACCCGATAATTTGTAATAAAAAGGCACAACTCCAATTTAGCCAGCACGTCAGTAGTCCGGCTTCGACAAGTACTGGCACCTTACTGGTTGGGCCTCTCTAGTGGGAAGACGCGGGTACGGGAGAGTGTAATGTAAAAAAGACACAATTACAGTATTCGCTTTAATATTGTCTTATTTCTCTCTCTGTGAAAGCCAATTGGTAGAACAGGTGATTTTGTGCCCATTTATCACAAAAACTCGAAAACTCAAAATTTCGAATTGTGCCCTTACATTACTAAGGGTGCGATATGTCTAAAAATACAGAAAAAAATATTATAAAGTAATTTAAAAAGATATAAAATCGACCTCATGGTCTCCGTATATCCGTAACGACTAACGATTAAATAAAAACAGTAAATGTTTTTTCCTCGTGGTTTACAGGAATTCTTCTTCCTGTAAAATTTTTTCTGTAAGTGATCGCCTTGTGCGATAAGGCCGCTACTTTACTACGCTTTACTTAATTGGTTATAAAACTAATTGTTTTATAACCAATTATTTAACGACACCGTTGCCGTAGTGGTTAAGCGATTAGCAGCTGCGCAGCCTACAGCGGGTTTGCTTTTTGCACGGATCCATTGTATTCGTAACTCTTACATTTGTTAATGGTCTGCCTGTCTGTGTATGGTCAAAAGTTTATATTTTTCTATAGTTATTCGTAGAAATTCATAAAGATAACCACAAATCTAATTTAGCAGCATATTTCAACAACTACACAAGAATAGCGGTCGTTCCTAAATCCATAAAACATCAAAATGTAGGAGTAAAGTCGTCTTATCTTACTCCCACGGTGTAAAATAAAACGACATAATTTAAAGATTAGGATTTGGAATTTTTATTGTGGTCCTTTTTTATCGGTCACGGTAAAAATGTGATATGCGTGACGTTATATTTAACGTGTCGTGATGCCGAGTGGGTTAGCATTGTTCAGAATGAAATATACTACTAAATAAATATTGTAATATAAGTGTCACTGAGAATTTTACATGTTTATTATTTGTTCGAGCTCTCTGCTTCGAAGATTGATGACACGATGGGATGCAAGTATGAAACGAACTTATTTTAGTTTTAATGATTTTGATAATTGTATATTTTAATAATTGTAAATTTTAATAATTGTATACTTTATTTATTGTTTATCTTAATGGATTAGTAATTGATTAAGTTATTAAAAAAATATTTGTATATTTTTCAACCAACGACCAAAAAAGGAGGAGGTTATCAAGTCGACGCGTATATATTTTTTTGTTTTTATGTATGATCACCGATTACTCGAAGACGGCTGAACTGATTTGGAAAATTCTTTTTTGGTTTGAAAGGGTATACTTCGAAATTGGTCCCATTGTCACAAAGTCAGGATCTGATGATGGGATCCTGGAGAAATCGAGGGAACTCTTCAAATATTATAGGCACACCGATAGTGATTTGAGTATTTTTTATAGTAACTTGTGTAGTTGCATTCAAAAAGCACCATTTGTGAAGTGGACCTGATGATGAAGACCACAGATGGCCACTGGAACTACTCAATATATAAGTAGGAATAATCAGTATTTCATGTGTCCCGCTTCGATTACTTGAATGTGGTTATTAAACACAATATGCTCGTCACAATGCATATGGTGAAGTGAAGCTGATGGTGAAGTACCAGGAGAACTCCTCAACAATTAACGACCCAACATTGGGAAAAGCAATATTTCGTAAATGATTATAAGTAGTTAACATTTAGGCTCTTGTAACTAGGTAAATTAAAAATCGACCAACTAAAAAGAGTGAAATAAAAACTAAAGACACCGACTACCGAAATTAAAGTTATTTTTCACTCTGCAGGGCTTTTTGGGAGTTGGTTTAATTTTTTGGTAAAAAGTTTTTATTTAATTTAACAATAATTGATTAACCGTTATTGTTTTAAATTTATTTCGTTTTTCTTCGTTCTGCCAGTGCTGTGAACTTCTAACTGGCTTATTCACTATGTGCAATACTATGTAAAATTTTAGTTTGTATAATTATGTTGTATGTTTGTTGAGTTCGCAGCGAGCGGGCGACAATCTCGCCGCGAAGACGCGGCTGGTGGTGCGGGCTGTTGAACGTGAGGATAGACAATTAACCAATCAATCCATAATAACTTAAAACATTGTGTCAATACATTTAATATATTTCCAAAAAAGTAATTGAAGGGGGTTAAGAACAGTAATAGAGCAAGAATTTGAAAATAAAGTACCTACTGTCTATTTATCAATTTGTACACACAAATCAGACTCATTGGCAACGATGCACTGGTCGAATCAAAGCTCCAGAGCCTTGAACATCGACGACGAGTTGCAAGTCTATCGGTTTTTTATCGGTTACATTTCGGGGAGTGTGCGATGGAATTACACAATTTAATTCCAACAAGCCCATTCCATCATCGGACTACGAGACAAACGGCGAAGCGCCATCGTTACATGGTGGACATCCCACCCATACGCACCAAACGTTTTGGGAATACCTTCATTGTGCGTACGGCTAAGGAGTGGAATTCCCTGCCGGAGTCTGTGTTTCCCGATAGCTATAACCTAGGAGTCTTTAAGTCAAGAGTGAATAGGTTACTTTTAGGTAAGCGTGCTCCATCTTCGACCACATCATCACTTACCATCAGGTGAGATGGTGGTCAAACGCGAACCTATTCTAAATAAAAAAAAAAAAAAAATCTCCGGCACTACTCGACAGACTTAAATGAAACTTTTTTGTTATATAGGCTACAATTGATTTCAGAAACTGGAATACCTGATGCAGACATGTACACTAGTATCAAATAGTAGTAGTAAATGATGAGAAATCATCCAATGACTGCCTCCCGATCCGGGCGAAGCGGGATGGGTGTATCAGACTTTTACTGACTAAAACCCAGCCGTGTTCCATGATAAGCCCTTCTTGTACCGAGGCCGCGGTAACTTTTTCGAACTATTCCGCAACCCCGGCAGGCAACGGCCCCCTGTGGGCCCCGACAATTTGCCTGACACTAGTTGAGGCGCGCGTGGAACACGACGCACCGTATACATGGGCCTGGTTTCAGTCGGGCGGCGAGCTACCCATTGCTCGTAGCCCGCAGGCCCACGCCTACCGTGGCTGGGAGTCGCCCTGTGACTCCGACGCCCGGAGCGTCTCCTGCGGCGGCTGGGGCACGAGGGCTGAAAGGCCTTGAGACCAGCCTCTCCCTCGCGCGTCCCGCCACCTCCTTTGCTTGCATAACTGCTTCGCAGGAAGAGGTGACTGCTTCCCATGCCTCTTCGCTCCAGACCATCGATTGAACCAAGGCTGGAAGCGAGAGGTTGTCGCCTATCGCCCCTAAGCTACGAGGACACGGCGGAGCTCTGCCCAAGCAGGGCAAACCTCCACTGTATGTTCCATTGTGTCCTCAAGGCGATCCTCGCAGTGGTGACACCCGGGCGTTTCCTCCCGCCGAATCTGACACAAGTAACTCCCGAAACAACCGTGTCCGGTGAGCACCTGCGTCAGGCGGAAGGTGAGGACGCCATGACGCCTCGTTAGCCACTCCTCAAAGAGTGGACTTACCGCCGATATTGTGGCGTGCCCAAGTATCAACCCTGACCCCATAACTAGGTAAGGCCTGTATCTTAGGGAGCAGTACTCGGGTACTCGGCCATAGGGTTAAATTCATATAAATTTAGATAGCAGAGGTGCAAGTGAAATGTATCAGTAGTAATATGGTTTTATGTGGTGAGCTTGAAAAGTATGAGTGTGCGATAGTGCAAGAGTGAGTGTAGTAGGAAGTATTAGTAAATAGAAGTCTGACTCTCTTTTTATAATGGAGCAGTCCATTCAGAGCGGGAAGAGTCATTAGATGATTTTTCCACCGAAAAAAGAGGATTGTCAGTATGGCAACTCCAGTAAATCTGAAATTTATCGATCCTCTGCCTCTCTTGAGCTTTGATAGTTCATATACACTCCTCATCTAATCTAGAGCATTCATTTTAATACAATCGCGGGTTGATGCATCCAGAGTTAACCTTTAACTATGGACATAAGGTCTCAAAGGCCGCGACGTTTCTGAGAATCCGCAAATTAACTACTTCCCCGCGCCCCCCGACAATGTGCCACTCAGTACCTTTCACATTAATCACGAAACGATTGTGGACGGAAGTAGTTATGTTGCTGGTTGCAAAATACGTGAATATTTGACGTTCATAATTTGACCGCGGCCTGTGAGACCTTATGTCCACGTTCCTCATACAAAGTATTTTACAACTTTTTAAACTTTTGTTATAGATTTTTTCATAAAAATAGATAATAATAATATACGTCCGAGTATGTCTGAAATGAAATGGTCATGCCAATCGTCTGGTTGTTCTGTGGCAAAAAAAATCTTCTGTTTGAACAAGACTACGGCCAAAAATGAGATTACCAGACTACTCATGGCTCACATTTTGGGCCCCGATATGCCACCTCTTGCACCTATAAGTGAAGAAATTGTTCCTAGAGCTCGTAAAATATGTAGACTTTGCCCTCCAAAACTAAATAGAAAGACAACACATACATGTGTTGGTTACAAACAACCAGTTTGTTTACAATGTTCAAAGCCACTGTGTAACTATTGCCAATAACTGCCTAAGATTTAACCACTGTCAAAATTTTTATATTTAAATGTAAAGCGTATATTTTTATATTTGTTTACTTTTTATGGTTTATATTTTTGAAAAAAGAAATACTTTTTGTTTGGTAAGCTTTATTTAAAAATTTATGTTCCTAAAAGTGACCTCATGTCATTATAGTCTAAAAATATGCCTTAAATACTGATAATTGGTATTAATAAGTATAATTTAGTAAAGAATATAGTTGTTTTATATATTTTTCGTTTCATTTCGACCCAATTAATGAAATCATAACATAGTTTTACCCCTCGCTCCAAAATATCATTTAATTCTCATCCTTGAAGTTCATGGGCCTCAGAGACCGTTTGTCCATAGAAGTGTAATGAAAACATGACGTCCATAGTTAAAGGTTAATTGAAATTAAAAATTCAGCGCACCATTTTTTGTTCATTTTAGCTTACTACACTTACCTACTACATCATTATTATGTGTCATTACAAAAAACCGTAGATAGCGATAACTTAAAAAGAATAATTTTATTTAAAGCTGCAAATATGTATTATTTTCCTACAATTTTCCATTATAAATTCAAAACAGTTCAAACAAACTTTCCACACATAAACTGATATCAATAAAAAACATCACAACACCAAATGAAACACGAATTCAAGTACTCAATTCTTTATAAACCTCAAAAGTAAATGCTTTTGAAAAGCTAAACAAACTATAAAACTGTTTTATTTAGCTTCTCTTAAATGGCAGGCGTAACAATAAAAATAAAATCTTGGAAACATTTTGTTTTTATGAAAAAGATAAAAGGGTGATACGCTGAATATTCTTGTTTTTGTACCATATAAGTCCTGCTATTTAAACTCTCTGGAGACTTTCTTTTCACTTAGGCACAAGTCTAGCCACAAAATATAACATCAAAAATATGTAAGGACTAGCGTCTTGTAACGAAGAAGTAAAATAAAAATTGGCCAAGTCAGACTCGCCCATGAAGGGTTCCGTAGTAACTACGCCAAATAACTTTGTTTTTCATAGTATTTGTATGAATTACAAAGTTATATTTGCGGTTTTAGAAAATATGGTGTATCTCAAAAACTGCTGACACGATCCCATTCACACTAATTTTGGTTGAAAGTTTACATCAAGATCTACAAAACATTTATTTTTAATTTTTCACTCCATTATTATGGAAGTTAGAGTGGGGGGGACAAATTTTACCACTTTGGAAGCGTATATCTTTTAAAGGATTAATTTTATGAAAAAGTGGTTTTAGAAACCTCAATGTAATTTCACATTAAAATAAAGGGGGGCTCCCCTCATTATGGGGCGGTATTCTCACGATGTTCCTTCATCGTTTTAAGGACAAAAATGATGATATTACTTAATGTGTCTTGCTGATTTCGAACCCACAACCTACAACGCTTAAGTCGTAGTTGCAACCACTGAGCCACCACTTCAATAACATAAAATTAATATGTTAGTTCGCTAAAATTATTTTTAACGTTCAAAGATCAGTACTTCATTCAGCATAAATATTTTGCCAGCCCTAATATTTTGTAAAGACATTTGTCATTTTCAAGGTCTCAGAATCAATTTGGAACGTCATTAGTAATTTGTAAACAAGTTTGTAAAAATAAGTCTCATTAGCTATCAAACATATTTTTTCTTCGAAAATATTTTCTTAAAATATTTTTATTGCGTCTTTTACTTAAGTACTTCATTCTAAAGAGGTTCATTCAAAGAGGTTTGACAAAAGTCATTATAGCAACCTTGCCTTCATTTTTTTATTTTTTGAACGATCTACATTAAAACTTCGTTGAACTCAAGATCCATCTTATCAGCTGCTGAAAATTATTCTTCAGCACTGTTCGTGCCACTTTTCAAAACAACTTTCAGATTAAAAGTCTGTCTCAGTGCTGAGACAAAGCTCCACCCTTGCCTTTTTAATCAGCGTTGAAAAGTAGGACAGGAGATTCCTGAAAGTATCGATGTTGACGCACCATGCTGCTTTTTATACATTTTTGATGCTTGAGATTAATAACTTGGATGCTATAAGCAAGAAACCTTAACTACAATTTTTTAATTCTTTTCAAGTTATTTTTAATCTTATAACATTGACACGATTTTACAATTACGCGCTTATCCTAAAAATACGGTTTTTTTTTGAGGTAGTCGCGAAAGGCAAACATTTTGGGGGACTGTTATAGCCATGTATAATTTTATAATGAATGAATTTTGATTTTAATCTTGCAAGTCAGGTTTAATGAGTGACGTCACGTCGCGCATTTTGTGTTTTAAAATCACACACATCCAAAAATTGAGATTAGCATTGTCGGTTTATCAACTTCTATCGTGCTCTAATAGTTATTAAGTACCTAAATAAATACAGTAGGTAGCGTACCTAGGCAAATTTAATTTAATTAAAATGTAGATTAGTTCTATCAAAAGAAGAATACACAATGTTATTTACATAATATCTACATTTTATTGCTACGTAGGCACACTATACCTATCTGGTAACGCATCTGTTTTATTAATCTTCCAAAGAATCATTATTTTTATCAAAAAATGCCGTCATTTATCGGTATTTCGGCGTGTGCTTATAAATAGGAGTATTTATTTCAATTTTAGTAATTCCAAATTGAGCTTCGCTTCGAGTTTAATGTAATAATTGTTTTTTATTATTCTAATCCTTGTTGTTCTCGGACTGATAAGTTTACAATTTGATATGACTGACGAATATTCAAATACAGTCAAGTTAATGTCATTAATTTGTTTTTTTATATAATAGTTAACAAATTAGTACACGTAGAAGTTACAGGGAACTACGCATTTCTTATCTTATAACGTCTTTTTATTATAAATAATATTATAATAATAATATTATAGAATATTGTGAGTCAAAAACATATTTTACACACATATCGTAAGATATGTACACAGCCAGGCAAATCGATAACAAACTATAAAGACAACTGTAAATCAAATTAACAAGACTAATTTCGATGTCTACTATTGACTCAAATGTATTGAGAACATTATTTCGTTCGTGTATTGAATATTAACCAATGTTCGAGGTAGGGATGTTATTGGGGCTATTATGCGAAGGTTAACGAAGGTTAACAAATATAGCATTATGTTTTTCTTAGAAATACGAGTAGATCAATACATAAGTGTGTGTAATACATTTTCTGCGGCTTTTCAAATAAAGAAGGGAAAATAGTATACAGTAATTATTATTATTGAAGCGTCAATAGCCCAATGGTTAAGGTATAGGATTTGGAATCAAAAGGTCGCGGGTTTGAACCCCGCCCATTACACTATTGATGTGAACATTCCAGACACAAGCATATTTAGCTTAATTGGAGGGGTTAACAAGATTGCTAGTAATAAGGATTCTACCCACATTGCTAGTTGTCTTTCTAAGAATAATTATTTTTGTTTCTCACTCGAATGCGAAATAAAAATAATTATTCAGCCTATTATTATTATTATTTATTATAAATCAGACGTAAAATCCATTAAGTGTTAGTATGATAACTTATACTATGTCAGTAACAATTTTTCAATAAATAATCAATTCCATCAAATAAAAATTGTAATCAAATACAATTAAATATTCCAAAATTTAATTCATGTACTTCAGTCCGTCTGCTGCACTAGACCCGCCGTTATGCAAACGGGTCCAATAAAACTGGAATGGACAGTCTGGCTTGTCCACAATCACTCTCAGGACAATGTTGGCGCTCCCCCGCATCCTGTGCATCAGGAATGCCGCTCTTTTCCATTCCGCAAACATGGCCGACGCACTACGGGAACGTGGAAGCCCCAACAGAATCCTAAGAGCGTTATTATACTGGACACGGAGAGCGCTATAAGCCCTTTGCGTATGACTAACCCACAGGCTGCACGTGTAAAATGACTAGCAATATGCCTTAAAAAGAGTTATTTTTACTCCTTTAGTACATCGTGCAAACCTGCGAGCCAGCATATTACATCGTACTGACAACGCTCTCCGCTCCCTCTCGATGTCCAGGTCATCATTCAAATCCTCAGTCACAATGTGTCCAAGGTACTTGAACCTTGACACCCTTACTACAGCCACATCGTACAGGCATAGCGGCGGAATGGTTCTGACTGGCTTCCTAGCACCTACCCGAAATACCATAACTTCACTTTTCCTTACATTGTAGAGAAGGCCATGAGACACAGCATACCTCTCATAGTCACCCAGTAACCTACGAAGGGCGTCAATCGAGAGGCTACAAACATTCGTTCCGGTATGGGGATCGAACCTGCTACATGCAGCGTAGCAGCCAATCCCTCTAACCTCCTCGGAAACTTTTGTTACAAGCTCCGCAATTCGTATCTAATGCTTACGGAGGTGCTTCTCGTGACTATTCAGCAAAGTTACCACACAACCATAGTTAGTTGGTAAGTACACATCAGATCTGTAATTCTACGCAGGTATTACGTGACTTGTGAAATCGTTCAATGTTTAGCTTTTGGGGATCTTCAGAGGTATTGTCATCGGTCGAACAAAAGAATTTCAAAGTATGTGTAACATTTGTACATGTTTTTGATGTTGACTGTTCAGTGCTTTGGTAAGGTAGAAATCACACGCTTGCCTCTACAAAAAATATACAGCGCAGGGATTAGGTTATCACATTAAATGAAACTACGTACCATATATTAGGTATTATATCATATACAATTAAAATAATTTAATAATAAACAATATTATAGCCGTGAGACTTTTTATTTTTATTTTAATATTTCACAACGTCATGTATTGCATTGCATTGGAAACGTAATCAGCTGATCAATCACTCGGCACATGTTCCACCGGCGCCGGCGCCGCGGCTTTGCCGCTATTACAAGTCAGTAAACTAATATAATAAAGGATTATTTATTTTTACCAATAACGCCATTTATTTTGTTAATCTTATTCAAATTATTTATTTTATTATTTTCACGGACTAATAAAAACTTGTAATACCTACTGTACAATTTTAGAGAATATAATATGGATTTGGATTGTATTTGATATACATCATGATTATTAAGCTCGGATAGACAGTCGTGCGATGAAAAATGCTGGTAATTACTTGTAAAGAAAAATAAACCGGGTTTAGTTTGCAAATTGTCTGTCTTTTTTTTATTCGTGATGAGCCCACTCTTGACCTCAATCTCGCCTGATGGTAAGCGATAGGAGAGGTCTACGATGGAACGAGTGAGCCCAGAAGATGCCTATTCACTCTTGTTTTAAAGGCTGAAAGGTCATAAGTGGCAGGGAACACAGAAGCCGGCAGTGAGTTCCACAGCTTGGCTATACGTACAATAAATGTGGAAAAAAAGCGATTGGTGCGACAAGACGGTATATTAACCAAGTGTGGATGGTACCCAGCAGTGTATCTGGTAGTCCGGTAGTGAAAAGGAGATGGAGGGATCAGGTCATGGAGCTCCTGGAGAATTAATGTAAGATTTTGATGAAATATGCTACACGTAAATAAAACTGTAACTACAAGAAATCGTTGTTTAAGTAGGCAATTGTTTATGTGTGAAGATTCCTTCGTTATGAATTCAGAATTATTCCAATAAACCGCTCTGATTTCGTTAGAAACAGCTGTGTGCTTCGAATCTCATCGAGAATATGAACGAAAAAATTTCATCAAAGCGGCTGCAATTCACAATTACTTAGCTGTAACGAAACCATTTCTAATACACACTATTTCATAAATATGGATGTTTATTCTCATAGAATAAGAAAATAGAAGCGAAACAGATGTGCGTGTCTACTTTCTCCACAGACGCGATTTCTTTGACCATCTGAAAGAACTACATTCAATCGTGACTACGGCTTTGCTTTGCATGGTCTTTGGTTGAAGTCCTCGCAACAAAACTACCTACCTTATCACCATCTGCTTAACCTTTTCTCAACTACGACAGCGTCAGCTTCCAGCTAGAAGCAACTGTGACCTTCACTACCCAGTAGCTGAGATAGATAGATAGATACATTCTTTATTCTACACCATAACAGTAAAACAATAAGGACTTTACAACTAAAAAGGGTGATACAATGGGAGGTCTTATCGCTAAAAGCGATCTTTTACAGACAATCTTTGGATGTATTTGACACAAAGGAGAAAATAAATACGCGGGTAGTCCATGATGTACTTGTATTTATCTTTATAAAATATAAAAACAATAAATAACATTCTCAAAACATATATATACATATGAATATAAAAAAAAGAAACAAAGACATACATAATAACAATAATTTAAGAAAAGAGATAAAGATCCTTTACCAAGTTTTTGAAAGACGATAGGGTTTGTGCTTGTCTAACTGACACGAGTAGATCATTCCACAGCCGTACTGCGTGAGCTGCGAATGACTTACCATAGTAATTGGTGGTGTGAAGTTACCCCTTGGCAAGATTTCTGCCAGATTTTCTGGCTTTCCGTAACCTCGTAACTCGTCTGAAAGATGTACAAATGGCAGCCGAGACAAACGCAGTGGTTTCACGTGCTTTCCGAATCTCGGTAAGTCAAGATGTTCACCCATCTACCTATCGACAGCGTCAAGCGTTGCTTAACCTTGAGCATGTATCCCTGCAACTGTTATTATTTAGCCACGGACTCCTCAGCCAATGTTCCACGTCTACATATTATTATTCCACGGTATTGTACAGACGCAATCTCTTTACACATTTACGGTTCTAGATATGCGCATAAAATACAAATAACTGAAAGCGTTCGCTTTATCATTGATAATGATATTCTAGATTTAATGTTATGGGTCTGTTTTGTTTTCTACGGAGAGTAAACAGGTTCTCACGAGGATTTCGTAAAGTTGGAAGAGGTGCGAGAGTTCTTGTAAGTTCTTTGCGAATGTTTAATGGATGGTTTTTTCATCGATTTTCATTCTATCAAGTACTTAGGAGTTAGGAGTTTTCGGTAGATTACTGATTTTGATTCCTTAAATTCAAGTCAATGGAACTAGTTCAAGCCTTCGATTTTGTTTTGCAAGGAAAAAATTATGAATAATAAAAACTTTTTACCAAAAAATTAAACCGACTCCCAAAAACACTGCAAAGTGATAAATAACTTTAATTTTGGTAGTTGGTGTCTTTAGTTTTGTATTTTCGTTTTTGGCACCGACTTCCGAAATTAAAGTTATTTTTCACTTTGCAGTGTTTTTTGGGAGTCGGTTTAATTTTTTGGTAAAAAGTTTTTATTTCACTCTTTTTAGTTGGCCTATTTTTAATTTACCTAGTTACAAGAGCCTAAATGTCAACTACTTATAACCTTTTACAAAATATTGCTTTTCCCAATGCTGGGCCGTTAATTGTTGAGGAGTTCTCCTGGTACTTCACCATCAGCTTTACATCACCATATGCATTGTGACGAGCATAAAGTGCTTAACATCCATATTCAAGTAATTGAATCGCAATCCACGAAATACTTATTATTGAGTAGTTTCGGCGGCCATCTGTGGTCTTCATCATCAGTTCCACTTCCTGAAATGGTACTTTTTGAGAGCAATTGCACAAGTTACTATAATAAATACCCAAAACGTCATAGGTGTGCCTATAATATTTGAAGAGTTCCCTCGATTTCTCCAGGATCTCATCATCAGATCCTGACTGTTATGAAAATGGGACCAATTTCGGAGTATACCCTTTCAATAAGAAAAAGAATTTTCCAAATCGGTTCAGCCGTCTTCGAGTAATCGGTGATCAAACATAAAAAAATATATATATATATATATACGCGTCGAATTGATAACCTCCTCTTTTGGTCGTCGGTTGAAAATGTTACAATTCACTTTTAGAATAGGTACTTACATTTATTTGATTATCGTTTTAGTGATTTTTTTTTAAATGCACATTAACAATTTAAACAAACATGTTTGATAGATAACAGAAAATAGAAACATGCCCAACAATAAAAAAAAATTGGCCACGTGCGAGTCAGACTCGCCCATGAAGGGTTCCGTAATAACTATAATAATATAATATTATATGTATATTTATTTGACGAATAAAAAAAACACCTTAAAAATTTCTTAAAACTCGCTTATTTACATTTTTACAACTACGCTAAATAACTTTGTTATTCATAGTGTTTGTATGAATTACATCTCAAAAACTGCTGACCCGATTTAGTTCAAACCAATTTTGGTTGAAAGTTTACATTGGGATCTACAGATATATATTTTTTTAGATTTTTCACTCCATTATTATAGAAGTTAGGGGGGGGGGACACATTTTACCACTTTGGAAGCTTATATCTTTTAAGCGATTGACTTTATGAAAAAGTGGCTTTAGAAACCCTTATATCATATTAAAGACCTGTCTATAGATACCACACACGCATAGGTTTTATGAAAAAAAAAAAATATTTTCAGTTCTAGTTCATGTATTCATGTATACCCCCCTATATTTTAAATATTTTTAATTTTTTTTCTTAAAATCGGAAAGCGGTTCACAGAATACATCTACCTACTAAGTTTCACATGTATAGTCTTAATAGTTTCGGAATAAAATGGCTGTGACATACGGATGGACGGACAGACGGACAGACATATCGAAACTAAAAGGGTTCCGTTTTTTGCCATTCGGCTACGGAACCCTAAAAAACATAAAATTAACATAACAAAAAATAAAATACATTATCCACGGTGTTAACTAACAGGGCACTATTTTAATAGAAAGGTGTATACAAAATAAAATTGTAATAGGGTGATTTTCAAAATTTTTGTACATTTTTTGTGTGAAAACGTCCACTCCAATATCACCCAGAAAAACTGCATTGAAGTGATCAAACTGGTATTATTATCCTTGAGAAACATTTCTTCTAGATAGGTATCAACATTTCAGATCATAATAATAAGTAGTTAATAAAAAAAATGATGTTTAGTTCTTCAACCTCATAATGTTTTCATACAGCAACCCAGTGTCTCCAAGCAAAAGAGCGTTACAAAAAAAATCATGAAGGAGAAACTACTCACATATTTACAGTTCTAGTTGCACAATATCTTTAGGACTCTAATTATGATTTCAATGTGTAAAATATAAATAAATAACCCAATGCATAATAATAATAACATTGTTTCAATGTGTGTCTTTCTTTTCATTCATTTTTGTTATTCTTTTTTGTAACACCAACATTATTAGATATTTGAAGTTTTCAACTGGCAAAATTCTCCATTTAAAATCGTCCAATCAGATGACAACGGAACGTCTGTCCACCATTTTTTTCAGCGGGTGCCACCAACAAGAAAAGTGTGTTTGTGCCTGTGCAGTGTTTTTTCAACAATAAATCTTTCATTTTGGTTGATCAGATTAGGCGTTGTAGTCAGAAAAAAAGACAGTTGTTATGGGAACATAGACTAAATCCATCCAACATAAATGTGACGAAACTTAATAATTATTCAAAGAGACTAAGGAAAATTATAAAACTGACGCAATTGGCAAAGAATAATTATAAAATAGAAACGGCATACAATAAATCCAAAACGACATGGAAAATAATAAATGAAAACAAAAGCAACTCTCCGCCAGAGTTTATAACAGAAATAAATCATGACGGAGTTAGATTCACTTCACCCAAAGACATAGCAAATACTTTTAACGACTATTTCATAAGTCAAGCAGAAAAACTTTCTACTAAATCAACACGATTAACTACTGACAACAAAATACAGTTCTCCTCACAGTCAATGTTTTTAGCCCCAATCATACCAGATGAAGTGAATAGAATCATAAAAGACTTAAAAAATAAAAATAGTGTAGGATACGACGACATTTCAACAAAGGTTTTAAAACATGTTTCAGAAATAATTTCTGCTCCTCTCAGCTACATAATTAATTTAAGTATTGAGGCTGAGATCTATCCTGATAAGCTTAAACCTACCGTCATAAAACCTTTATTTAAAAAAGACGATGCGAAAGACATAAAAAATTACAGGCCAATAGCTCTTATTCCGGTGATATCCAAGATATTCGAAAAATACATCTATAAATCCATTGACGGATACCTAAACAAACACAACATACTGGTTAAAGAACAAAAAGGATTTAGGAAAGACCACTCAATAAATATGGCAATATACGACTTTATTAATATTATAGTTGCAAACATGAATGACAGAGTCCCAATATCAGCAATATACATGGATATGACCAAGGCATTTGACTTGGTCAACCATGATATACTGCTGAGCAAATTAAATGCCTACGGAATAAGAGGAAATGTTTTGTCACTTATAAAGTCTTACTTGAAAAATATAACACAATACACAGAAATAAGTCGTATTTCAAAATTAAATAAAACCATTATAAAATACATATCGAAAGAACGCAAAATATGTTATGGAGTGCCCCAAGGCAGCGTGCTTGGGCCTTTATTATTTATTATATATATAAATGACTTTCCACAGAATATACCCTATCCTATGACATTGTTTGCCGACGACAGTACTATCATTGTTCAACACAACAAAAATAATGAAGTCTTGGAAACTAACATAACAAATGCATTACAACAAGCTATTAAATGGTTAGAACATAATAACTTAATTATTAATTTGAGTAAAACAAAAGTCATGAATTTTCGTCAAAGAATAGCAAATTCGGAATTAAATGTAAGCTTTAATAATGAAAAAATTGAAGAAGTGCAAAATATAAAATTCTTAGGCTTAACAATCGACAATCAACTTAATTGGAAACAACACACATTAATATTAGTTAAAAAAAATTGTAAGTTTGCTTTTGCTTTATATAAATTAAAAAAAATAGTCAATCAACCAGCAGCCGTTACTGCATATTATGGATATGTCGATTCTATACTACGCTATGGAATTATATTTTGGGGTAACTCCTGCAATAAAGAAATAGTGTTCAAATCGCAAAAAAGATGCATTAGGGCTATTACCGGTATAGGAACAACTGATAGCTGTAAACCTTATTTTGTATTATTAAAAATAATGACTTTACCTTGCCTGTACATATTTGAAACTGCGTTATTTGTAAAAAAGAATATGCATCTGTTTAGAAAAGCCTCTGAACATCGTTATAAAATGGTAAGAAGAGAATACAGACATGAGTTATGTATACGACCATCAAAGACCGCTTTCATGCACAAAAGCATTCTTTGCATGGCACCAAAAATATTCAACAAATTACCAAATGCAATTAAAGACTTAAATATGATTCAATTTAAGAACAAATTAAGACATCTATTAATGGAGAAATGTTATTATACCATCGATGAGTTCCTTAATGACAAATTGTAAATTATTTGACATTCCTATTTATTGAATTAATTTTGACCATGTACCTATTAATTTATTATTTATTGATTAATTTAGAGTTGTTTATGTTTTAACTGTTGTTTTTCTGTTTTAAGTAATATTGTAATTTATTGACTTATTCAGAGTTGTTCATGTTTTCATTGCTTTTCTGTTTTAAGTTACCTATATTGTTAGTTTTTTTTTTTCTGGACATAATATTCATACAAATTATTACTATTAAATTTTTTCTTGTAATATACAAATGAGAAATAATGTACACCTATAAGGTAGATTTTTGAGGAACCAATTAATGTAATAAGATCTCATATAAATATGTATCCAAAAATCACATTAATAAAATGAATTGAATTGAATTGAATTGAGCTATAAAAACAACGATAAGTCTATCTCTTACAAATTTTGCGTAAATTGAAAGAATAATTTAGAAAAATAAAGAAGCTGGATAATTCCAATAGTATTATTTCTAACCTCCAAATGTTTGAGATTGTTATTCAACTTATGGTTAATTTAATTTTTGTAACGATTTGTTACGTTTTTTTGTTGCGTAACAAGAACTGTAAATATGTGAGTAGTTTCTTCTTTATGCTTTTTTTTGTAACGCTCTTTTGCTTGGAGACACTGGGTTGCTGTATGAAAACATTATGAGGTTGAAGAACTAAACATAATTTTTTTATTAACTACTTATTATTATGATCTGAAATGTTGATACCTATCTGGAAGAAATGTTTCTCAAGGATAATAATACTAGTTTGATCACTTCAATGCAGTTTTTCTGGATGATATTGGAGTGGACGTTTTACAACAACAAAATGTACAAAATTTTGAAAATCACCCAATAGTAAAACAAAATCAAATCATAAACATCTATTAAATAACTTATTATTATATATTGTTATGAAATAAAGTTTTAAAGAAATAATCAATTATATATCAATGTATATCAATGTTCCCCTCCTTCAATTCTTAGATTTAAATTATGGTACTTACATAGCCAATCTATAAGCTCACTTTCAGTCCACACCGCATGGGATTATGTCAAGATGGCGCGACGTAAAGCAGGCATGACTGATGGGCTTCTTGAACGCAGTATCCCCATGAGATTCCTCTGTCTTGTAGTAGATAGTGGCCTAATAGTGCTAAAGTGCTTTTGAAGACGATCTGGGTCAATTAGTAGGACGTTAGGCACGTAATGCCTTTTATCTGGGAATAAAATCAAATTACTCCTCCCGCTTTCGTAAGGGAGTGACAGACTTCTACTGGCCAAAAACTTACCCAGTTCACTTACGTTCCAGGGCAGCGGTACCCCGTGAGAAAATTACCGCAACTCTTGCAGGCAATGGCGCTAAAGGCCACGTCACTAGTGCTGAGCAACATAACGCTTAGATATTTCTTGGTAAATAAATGCGAATCACAACAGTCACATCGATCAATCTTCAAAGTGAAGCAACTTTTGCCTAGGTCATTTCGTGGACTGTTGAACATATCACCATAACACACAACTGTCTTCACACCGAGATTCAGCAGTTAAGTTGGGGTGAAAAATACCGTGCCCAGCTAAGGAGTGGTATTCCTTGCCAAAAGTCTGTGTTTCCTGACAGCTATAACATGGGAGTCTTTAAGTCAAGACAAGGTTATTTCTAGGCAAACGTGCTTCATCTTCGACCTTCAAGATGGAACCCCACGCGACAGGGAAGCTTTGAGTGGGATTTAAGATTTCCTCAACACATATCATATCGACGGTTAAAAGGAAATAGGGTATAAGCGACAAAAAAGAAATGTTTAGGAGAACCATTCAAAGTTTAGAAGCTTAGAAAAAACTGATGAATTTTTTTTTTAAACATCAGATAGTTGAATAAGTGTTATAGTAAAAGAAGGATAAGGTACTTTTCACAGTGGTTGTATAAAAAACAATAGAAGACATGAAACAGTCGGCTTTCAAAACAATACCAGTCCAAAATATCGCTTATACCCTATTTCCTTTTAACCGTCGATAATATGTATTTATTATAAAAATAATATATATTTAGCCATAGTAAAGATTTTAAAAGAATGTTTAAACTGCTGTTAGACTAAAAGCGAACCCCAAAATAGTTGGAAAAAGGCTGAACAGATTGAAAGGCAACATTTTTAATTGCTAAATGGAGTGTCTAGACTACTTATGAAAGCAAAGTACCAGCTTACTTATGAACTACATTTTCTGAAGACATTTAATTGGTCTTTCACTTTTATAAGACAAATAGCCTTTTACTCGAGGCCTTTTGAAAGTACTTATTGAAATTTAATTTTACATAAATGAGGTCAACTATTATTAGATCGTAATTAAAAATTTCGAAACTTTTTTTTTCATTCGGGATGAGCCCATTCTTGACCTCAATCTCGCCTGATAGTAAGCGATAGATGAGGTCTACGATGGAACAAGCGAGCCCAGAAGATGCCTATTCACTCTTGCTTTAAAGGCTGAAAGGTCATAAGTCGCAGGAAACACAGAAGCCGGCAGGGAATTCCACAACTTGGCTGTACGTACAATAAATGTGGAAGCAATGCCCATGGTGCGACAAGACGGTATATCCACCTAGTGCGGGTAGTACCTTTGTGAAATTCATTAACAAAATCCAATTGTGGGTATTCAAACTTTGAAGCCAGAAAACGGAATGACAAAGAAAAACACGACAAAATTTTTTTACACCGGACCTTGATTTTCCTTTTAAAAGGCACATTTACCGGGCATAGGTCGGTGACTTTACGTACCAAAAGTACAGACAGTCCCCAAAATCCTCTAAAGTTATTCAAATGAACTGGAGCCACAGAATTCCGAATAAATGCATATTGAATTTGTTTACGTACGTCGAAACGGAATAGAGTCTATACTTCTATATTTAAATTCTCTCCAACAATCTACATATTATTGCTGGTCGAAACGATACCTGATTCTTTGTTTTTAAATAGAAACTGCGTTTCTTTTTTACTTGAGCTGTTCTGTTTTTGTGTGAACGGGTTCCATTATCTACGTTAGACAAGGTTAGTATAAGTTGCCTGGGTTGCGGGAATGTCTTAACGAGATACCGCAGCCTCGGAATACAAGGGGTACTTAAGGAACAGGATGGGTTTTAATCACTAGAAGTCTGACATATCCTTCCGCTCTATCTCAAGCAGGAGAAGTACCTGTGTCACATTTCGCGCAATGAACCGACACCCAGCTGCCATCATTGCCACGGCAGCGAGGATACAGCACAGCATGCGCTTGGCGAATGTACAGCGTGGGTTGAACACCGCAATGCCCTGATTGCTGAGGTGGGCAGTGATCTCTCGTTGTTGACCATAATCAAATCTATGGTTGGGAGCGAGAGGTCATGGCAAGCAGTGACCGATTTCGCAGAACGGGTCATGGCAAAAGAAGCGGCAGAGAGAGAGAGGGAGACGTCCTCAAATGTACTGAGCCGCGTTCGAAGGACTGGGCGAAAGAGGCGGGCTGACAATGCCCTCTTCCATCCCCCGTAATGTGGCTTGTGGGTGTCAGACTTGAGGAAGTCTGGCATCAGATCATATAGGCCCGAGCAGGTGTCGCGTAGTGTTTCCGCGCGCCTTTCTAAAATTATGGCAGGGTGAGGAGATGCTCACTCCTCCCATCATCTGAGATGGGGTAAACGACCGTCACTGCTGGGGTGATAGTGGAGAATACTAACGTGTCCCCGCACCACAGCTAGATGTGCAGAAGGGAAACACCGTGTAGTTTTAGTCAGTAAGAGTCTGACAGACCCCTCCGTCAACCCCAGGGCAGAGGACATCCATGAGGATTTCCACACGCAAAATAAAAGTTAGCTATACAGGGTGGTAAAACACCTCGCAGAACTGTGTTACTAACATCATAAATGACAATTTTTGTTTTGTGACTTTTAAGAAAACATAATAAATTTACCAAAAACAAATACTCAAGATCCCCTTCGCTGCCTTTTGTACAGACGCCAGCACATGAAGCTACCCGAAACTGTCAAATTTTCCCAATCAACCTTGAACCTAATTTCTTTAAGGATAAAGTTGAAAATCTATTAAATAAATTTGACAGATTGTTGTAGCTTGATGTGCTGGCGTCCGTACTATCAGATTACCTTTATTACTAGTGCTTTCTTTTACTTCGCAGGCTGCGTAACATTTCGACTGTTCCATTGAATTTTTTTTTTATTTTTGTATGTAAATCTAATGGACTAGCTTTTGCCCGCGACTTCGTTCGCGTGGGTGATTTTTCTCGCGTTAATTCCGATCCTTTGGGAATTCCGTGATAAAAATGTGTTATTTCTATTTGTAGCCTATGTGTTATTTCAGGATGTCAACTATCTACTTAGTAAATTTCATTGAAATCCGTTCAGTAGATTTTGCGTGAAAGAGCAACTAACATACATACATCCTCACAAACTTTCGCATTATTTAATACTAGTACTCACGCGGGGCTTCGCTCCCGTGGATTCTATCACGGTAAAAACATAACTCTCCTTTTTTGCAGTCGCGTAAAAAGTAGCCTATAACCTTCCTCAAGCTTCAAGCTACTTCCATACCAAATTGTATCCAAATCCACCCAGTACTTTCGAAGATTAGCGCGTTCAAGCAAACAAACAAACAAACAAACTTTTCCGCTTTATAATATTAGTATAGATTAATAGGATAGGAAGTAGGATTATTAGAATCCATAGAATAAAAGATATAGAAATATACCATAATATTTAAAGGTCATGAAACATCACCTCTTATAAGATTTTCATCAGTAAATACGACAAACGACTCCAAAAGGAGACTTCATCAATCTACCAACAAAGGAGATTATGTAAAAAAGAAAATATTCTTTACATTGTCGCTATAGAAGCCACTGGTCGAGGACTTAGCTTTACGATATCGTAAACCTCTGACTCAGTTTATTTTACGATTTGAATTAATCACCGCTTGCGGAAATCCTGCTTGCTGTTATCTTTATATTTATTTTACAACTCACAGATGAGAATTATAATATTACATTCAATGTGACAGCTTGGTCATAACTTTATTAATTACTAGCAGTCGGGCGGAGTTTCGCTCTTGTGGACTTTATTACAATAAACACATCACTTCCTTTCTTTTGTGCAGTCGGGTTATGTAAAAGGTACTTTCATACCAAATTTCATGCAATTCCACCCCACACTTTCGAAGATTAGTGCGTTCAAACAAACAAACTTTTCAGCTTTATAAAATTAGTATAGATTATGTATGCAACACAACTATATAAAGATGGAGTTAATACCTCAGGCATTCTCTAACAGTCAGCCAAGTATTGCTAACAGATAACATGGCATGAATAAAAAAATATATATTTATGTTGCTGCTTAAACGGTAACAAAAGTATACCTATATAATTAAAATAAAAATAACAAAAAATAGAACCGACTTCCATATCAAAACACTACAAAGTCAACAATAACTTTAATTTCGGTAGTCAGTGTTATTGGTTTTAGAATTTTTTTACACCGCCTTCCGAAATTAAAGTTATTTTTGGCTTTGTAGTGTTTTGATATGGAAGTCGGTTCTATTTTTTGTTAAAAAATTTTATTCACGTTTTTTAGTGGGTCGGTTTGTAAATTTATCTAGTTACAAAAGCCATCAATGTCAACAACTTAACACCTTTTACAAAATATTGCTTTTCCCGATGCATAGCCGTTAATTTTTGAGTTCTCATGGTACTTGACCATCAGCTCTAGATCACCATACTCGTATGTATTGCGACGAGCATAAAGTGTTTAACATCCGTACTCAAGTGATCGAATAGCAATCCACGAAATACTTATTATTGAGTAGTTTCAGTGGCCATCTGTGGTCTTCATCATTAGTTCAACTTCCCCAAATGGTACTTTTCGAAAGCAACTACTCAAGGTACTATAAGAAATACTCAAAACGCTATAGGTGTGCCTATAATATTTGAAGAGTTCCCTCGATTTCTCCAGGATCCCATCATCAGATCCTGATTTCATGACAATAGGACCAACTAGAAAGTATACCCTTTCAAACGGAAAAGGAATTTTTCAAATCGGTCCAGCGTCTTCGAGTAATGAGGTAACATACATAAAAAAAAAGTTCAAGACGAATTGAGAACCTCCTCTTTTTGAAGTCGGTTAATAAACTCATGTATATGAGTATATGATTGACAACGTGTAACGGAAACCCCATATCTATACAAAGGGGCTGAATACAACATCTGCTGTGTTATTCTGTAAGACCTCATTCTAAACTTCGAATCTGAATCCGCTGTGAGTTTATTGATTGGCATTCTAAAAACTCGGTTGTTAATTCGAATTTACACTAGCGCTACCCTTGCGAGCGTGTCAGAGAGTTGAACTAAAGATTTTGATAGATAAAGTATGAGATGACGTGAGAAGTGGCATTCGGTAAGGTAATTCCTCCGTCACTTCGACGCTGTTTACAGAATGTAAAATCAAGGTCACTTTGAACCATAAGCGAAGTGACAGTGAATAGCTATGTGAGATGCGAGTTGTTGTTCGAATTTTACAGAATCGACGTACTGGTATGGAGTCTCTATGCACAGTTTCAGCTCAAAATAAGTGACTCAAAGAATTGATACGAAATTATCGGTTTCATATGTTTCTTGAATACCAATCGCAACAAATGTGTCACAGCACTACGAGGGTCGATAACTTTCCACGTCACTTGCCAATAACACGGTGATTCACTTCGTTCTTCTTAATTTGAAAATTCTACCTCTGGTATCAATGTATTGAAATTTCTATTATACTTCACACATGTAGACATAGGATTACAAAACCCTTGCCATATCGTTTATTATCATCCAAAGAAGCCGTGCACTTGGTATGTATATACCCTTTAAATTACACGTTGTATAGGTGCCTTTAAAATATGTTTATTTAAAGTCATAGAAAGTCTCCGCTAATGTTAAGAAAATAATTTGACAACGTTAAAAAAACAAAGCTATCATTATTCATTAAAGTAAAAGAGAAAGCGCTGTTCATCGTATATAGCTCACTCTCTCTTTACCTCATACTTTTCCTTATATAATAATTGACGGATCCACCTTGTCCCTATATTTAATTATTATAATTAAGGCCACCACAGGCAAATCCGGTTAAACAGCCGACAACCTCATAGGCTTACTTGCGAAAGGCTACTTACAAAAATATTAATATGTACTTTAAGCACACGTATATTGCAACAATCAATCAATCAATCTTCGACCACATCATCACTTACTATCAGGTGAGACGGTGGACAAACGCGAGCCTATACTCAATAAAAAAAAAACAACAACAATCTTTGTTACCAGATTTTAAAGACATCATCTTGGATCATTTTAATATTTCATAGATTTTCCCCTGGAAGTATTTTATTTCACTTGTTGATTTCATTCGACGGACGGGCTCGATAGATTTATAGTGCGGGAAGGCTTTCAACGGCCTTGCATAACTCTGAATCCTATAAAGAATACTGAAAATGAAATAACGGTCCCTAGTCGGCTATCCAAATAAACTATTCCGGAACCCAATATTAATAACATGGTACAATTTTTTTCTACGATACGTTTACTACATGTTCACACGACACGGTTCAATTCAAGGTTAAGCAAACCTTGACGAGTTTGGTCAGTGGATGGGTGTCCATCCTAACATCGAGATCCCTCCGTGCCTCGGGAAGCACCGCTAAGCCGTTGGTCTCGGCTGTGACTTGGTCATCTTTGACAGTCGTTGCTAGTGTTGCCCAAAATCAATCTTGGTCGTGCAGTCTTGGTCTTGTTCTCGCATTTTTTCAAGACCAAGACCGCCAAATTTTAGCAAAACAACACCAAGACTGAGAGCGCAAGACCAAGACCAAGACCAGGTATATTGACGCAAGATCAAGACCGAGTCTGGCTAAGTCTCATCTTGGTCTTGCATTTGGGCAACACTAGTCGTTGCGGGTAGTCAAAAGCCAGAAAATGTGAAACTGGGCTCGCCAACGGGTAGTGTGGTGGTGTTCAGCTACTGGGTTGTGAAATAATAGTACCCTTAACCGATTTCGGTCACAGCGGCCAATCTCATAACTGATTGTACAAGCCAAGTATGTGGGCAGGTACACACTCTGCTCCTTTACTCTCATTATCCGATGGGATGGCAATCCGACACGACTGGAGAGGTTTTCCGAGGCACGGGGCTCCAGGCTTCTACTGAGAATTTTATAACAGAAAATACAATAGCACTTTATGCCTGACACAGGAACCGAACCCGAGACAGGCCACCGAGTCAGTTAAAGTCAGATAAGCAGTCAATCTATGTAAGAAGGGGCTAAGTAGATAATGTTTACTATATTTCTTTGATCATGTATAATAGATTTAAAGATTAGGTACATTATTTTTTTTTTTTTTATTTTTTTTTTTTTTTTATCTCAATGTACAAATTTCTCTTATTCTAAATACACAAGGCAATGAATTTAAGTACACAGTAAGAGATCACGTTGACGACTGTACTAGTATTAACTGTGTTACAGTCGACAGCGCCTTCCACCCTGGTAAAAATCACAAAATTCATCGTTTTGGCGCTCTAAATTTGTAGGTAAATACATATTTGATTTTAATCCTATAAACAAACAAGATATGATTTAATGACAATTATTTTAATTTTATTAGGTTCAAATTACTTTGGTTTTTAAGATGGGTCCGCTCTTGACCTTGATCGCGCCTGGTGGTACGCGATTGATGACATCTAAGATGAAACAAGCAAGCCCAAAAGATGCCTGTTCACTCTTGCCTTAAAGGTTGATAGGTAGAAGGGAACACAGAACCCGTCAGAGCTTTCTTGGCCTTGCGCACAATAACTGTGAATGAGTAGCGCTTAGTATGACAAGGTGGTATGTCAACCAAGTGTGAGAGGGTAACCTACAATACCTACACCTGTTAGACTGGTAGTAAAATGGAGGGTATATCCTTCACCTTTTGGCTCCTGTAACACAGGTAATATACCTAGCTCAGGAGTCAGGGATTCACCATAATTGTAAAATACTTTTGATGCTAATAAATATATTATTATTAATATATATTATTATTATTACCTCACTTCATATATTTGCAACAAAACATCCAGCATAACATTTATATATTTTGATATACAATAAGTAACATCTTGTTTCTGTACCTACGACACCAAAGTAAACTGCCAAAAACTTTATAATTTTCAGTATCTTAATAAACATGTCGTCAATCCCTCTAAATTGTAAATCCAGTTGAGACATGTTACTTCTAACAAGGCTAAAGTTAGGCGAAGTTCGCGTACCTACAGTACAACACGCATACAGAATATGGGGAAGGCCAACTTCAAACAATAAGTGAAATCAGACACACTCACACATAGCACACGCCAGTTATTCCGGTCTGATCCCCTGGGGGATCGGTTTTATTTTATAATTATTTTTTATTCCGATCTGATGGTGGATCGGACCGGAATATAAAAAATAAGCACAGGATATCACAATTAAAGTTAAATATTTTATTCCGGTCTGATACTCTAACAGAGTTTTTGGAGCGTCAGCAAAAAAAAAATACGTTCAGGGTTATTAAAATACTGTTTGTATATAATTATGTTTGTAAATAAGCGTCAATACCCTAATGGATAAGGTGTTGGACTTGTGATCGAGAGGTCGCAGGTTCGAATCCCACCCATTACACTATTACCGTGAACTCACTCCAGACACAAGCATATTTAGCTTAGTTGGAGGGGTTAACAGGATTGCTAGTAATGTGAATTCTACCCACATTGCTAGTAATATTAAAAAAAAATAAACTTACAACAATGGAAACGTGTACTATGTTAGTATTGAGAAACAAAGACTCTTAATTTTCATCTTGGCCAAGTTACCGTATCCGGTTTGGACCCTTTTTGAGGATTCCGTAGCCGAATGGCAACAGATGAAACTCTTATTAGTCATTTTAAGATAAAAGACTTAATAATAACACTCCAGATTTTGTAACTTATTTTATGTTTTTAATTTTATTCTTAGTATTTTAATTTTTACTTGCAAAAATGTAGGTGTGCATTGTTGTAATCGTCTCGGCCCTTTTCTGACGATTTTGAAGTAAGAAATCAGCGACAAATTAAGTTTTTTTGACTACAAGGATATGTTAACCAATTTAATAGTGTTAGTCTATATCTTAATTGTGCTTTGTATAAAAAGCGAAAAAGTAAGTATTCCTTAACTTTTCTTATTTCACTCAGTACTGATATTCTGTTGGAGAGTAAAAGAAGGATTTTATAAACTCGAGATCTTTATGTGTTCATCATAGAGACCATTTGGGTTTACTGAGTATGCATTCACGTAGAACAAAAATTATTTAATGTAAAAACGATTTCTATTAATCAATCGATGCTTTCGAAAAGCTAAGAATATGTTACAATTACTTAAACACTAATTAAAATGTTACAATATTCGCTTATTACAATATTCATAGGGTGGATAGCCTAAACTAGGGAAACCCTGTATTTCAGGACTCCAGGTCACTCGCCTACGAAACAGATTTTTATTGTGTCTAATCAGACCAAAGGGGTGGACGGAGATTGACTTTGTGGGTGTGTGCGCACGTGTGTGTGTGTGTGTGAGTGTGTGTGTGTGTGTGGGTGTGTGTGCGTGTGGGTGTGTACGTTTTTGTGAGTGGGTAAAGAATTCCTAAAGTCTTTTTTTCCTAAAGCCAACTCTAGGTATACATTGGTGTTGCAAACAATTATTGGAGTAGTATTTCTATATTTTTAGTGTGGTTTACTGTACCTAATTATGTTTAATTTAAATTTGTATTTTTATTTTGATAAAGTTTTTTAGTTAAAATCTAATTTTGAGTTGATTTTTAGTTTAATTTTATTATAATTCTTTTAATATAATTAAATATATGTTTAGAACTTATGCACACACGCATAGGTTTCATGAAAAAAATATTATCCTTTTCAGTTCCATGTATGAGGAGCCCCCCTTAATTTTAAATTTTTTTTTTTTCTTAAAATCGAAAAACGGTTCACAGAATACATCCACCTACCAAGTTTCATGTGTAAAGAAGGTGGAATTGACCTTCTGAGGTGTACTACTATGCAAATATGACGATGGATGGGATCAATTTACAGATTCCATAACAGCAACAATTACTTATTGGTAAGTTGTATGAAACATAGTAGGAATGGATTAACATGCTTATGAACTTGAATTATTGTTAATATGCAAAATATTCAAGGCTGTTCTAATACACAGTAAATCTATATAATATTTTTAGTCATTGTTGGTTCTACTAAATACTGTTTTCATGAATCTATACATGTTTTATACGTCTGTACTTTATAAATAAAGACGGGTAAGTGCGAGTTGGACTTGCGCACGAAGGTTTCCGTACCATAGTCTATAAAAAAAAAATATTCTATAAATCGCAAGCTAAAGTACATTGTACAAACTACAGGGAACAGTTCACTTGGAAAACTTACAATTTACAACGCAGGTAAGCTAGGATAAAAAAAACAACGTAACAATATAAAAGTTCAATTATTCAAAATCATACTCACTAAGTGTCAGAAATACTTGTAACTATTAACCTTACCTAAAGGTACTCTACCTCGAAGGAAACCTTATGCAATTTTGAAACTCCTTAATTTTTTGCGGTAGTTAACATTGGGTAAATTGTTTAACAATTATGAAGAGCCTTACCTTTTATATTTTCCTTGAAAAATACCAAGAAGCGTCTACACTGTTTGTTAGCGAAACACAACCCTGTTTTCAATTCTTAGAAGATTAACATAATTGTTGAGAAAATTTGCAGTCGGACCAACCCAACCATACCGCTCCACCGCACAGCGTTCAGTTAAGGTTTTCTGTATTAAACATTCAGAACCCGTCGACTTGTTTTGCTGAACTACATTTATATCTATTATCTTACCGGAACAATAGTATTTCTTATAGCGTGCCTTTTCAATGCTCCTTCTCTATATATAATAATATGTCATTATGACTGTGGAATAGGTGTTTAATGAAAATTATAAGTTTTATTCATGTATCAAACGACTCAAATGATCCCACAGATAACCGATAGTATGGTTTAGTTCTATTTTAAAGCTATATATATAGTGTTATGTACTGTAACGGGGACGTGTGTGTACTCGGGATTTTCAATATAAACGCGGTAGGTTTTATACTTTGTATAATATTATGTTTACATTTTTATGGAAGATTATTCTAATTACATTTTCACGTTATTTTAATATTGAGTCTGCTATCCGGGCGACGCGGCGTCCCAAGCCGTTCTCTTTTTGTTTAAAACAATTTATTCGCATGTCCAACATTGCGATCTAAATTCAAACATTTCAAACTATGCCAGCCAGTACGGTAGACTGACCACACGCATAGCAGACCTCCACAGTACTCAGGCGTTAGGCCACTGTAGGCTTGGCTTGCTAGCCGTCCGGCAAGGACAAGGCCCAGGTCGATGGTGCGTTATGTCAGGGCTATTGGCCTGGGTTGCGGGACTTTTCTAACGAGTTACCGCTGCCCCGAACAAAAAAGCAACCGAAGGAACAAGGTGGGTTTTAAGCAAGTAAAAGTCTAACATTCCCTTCCGCTCCACCCAGTACGGGAGAAATAATTTGGTAATTTTTCACCCGAAGCAAAAAAAGCTACATGTACGTACACAAATAAATAATACCAACATAAAAATCTTCACGTTAAAATTTTTAAAATAATCATCTAGATGTTATAGAGTCGGTTAGATTATGTGGATATATCGTAAATCTTTGCCTACCCTTTCAGTAAAAGCCGGCGTGATGCTAAGCGTATAAAAGAAATGCTTCTTTGCGATCACAATAAGAATAGGCTAGACCTTTTCGCTCTCGTTGAGTGGGATAGTGGGAAGATTTATACAGAACGTGCTGACTCATCCAAGAAAAGTTTGTAGGTCTGCTAGTCAATGGTAGTTCCATTTTATATCAACACAAATATATGTAGTAGGTTCTACATTGATTTCAACAAAAAATGCGTAGCCTTGTCCCAATTATGTTAGGTTTGGATTTCAGATGACTGCGGGAATGTTCTAACGAGATCCCGTGGCCCTGGAACGCAAGGGCAGCTAAAGGAACTGGGTGAGTTTTTAGTTAGTAGAAGTCTGACACTCCCTTTCACTCCACCTAGAGTGGGAGAAGTCATTCGATGATTTTCCCCACCAAAAAAAAAAACGACCACTGTACCTGACGTACACCAATTAGCAGGGTAATACAATATAGATTTAGTGATGCTAAAACTTCGGATCAGATTGCAAGAATGATAGTGCTTGATAGTACAACTGTTGTGATCTGGGTAGCAATCAGCCACACTCGATATTCGCTCACAGCTGGGCATAAACACACTATTTTCTGATACCTACATCCAGGTAATACTCCTGAACGCAACAAGATCGCTTTGAAAAAACCAATCGTATCTAAATGCTGCGTGATGAATCCTTTACAATTTGGCCTTTAGACATACACTGATAGAATAATATTGTTGCGCCAGTCGCTTAGCGAAGTACGTCGAGAAACTTCGACAGAAATCTAGAATGTTCGAGACACTAACGCCACCTGGCGGCGAGTAGCAGTACTGAGTATATCGATAGAGTTCGACTGACTTCTAATACGTCCAAGACACTAACGCCATCTAGCGGCGAGTAGCAGTACTGTGTATCTTAAGTAGCTTCTGGAATATTCCTGGCAGTATAGGCAGTGAGTCAATTGCACAAGAATGTGTTAGAACGCAGAGCGGGGTATAAATAGATCGCAAAGGGACGTAGAGAGTCAGTCTTATTTCAAGATACGAGGCGATATAATCGAAGCTTTAAGTGAATTTCGGTGCGATTTAAGTGTTATGTGACAAATATTGTACTGTGAATAACTGTGTTAATTTTTGTTTTGTGTTTATTTAATTAAAGTGTTAATTTTGGTCTAATTGGCGTTAATTATTTCTATGCCGAACCCCAGCTCGTAACAATATTTCCTACTGACTATCTCAATATTTGAACCATGTAAGCAGCCGTTTAAAATCCAATTAGTTTTTATTCAGTTATTTCTTGTTAACAATACCTATTTGATAATAAAGACATAATGATATAAAGTAATTTCGATGTCGGACTTGATGATGAGTATATAATAAATGAGGTATATTTTTTTCTTAGACGCGCCGCCGACCGGCTCCGCCACTGCGGACAACGTCAATGTAGGCATCCTGCTTAGAACAATGTTTAATCCAGATGGAGTGCAATGACCCTTAAACAAAATCTTAAACATAATAAAGAGAATAGGATGTCCTTTTTAAAGAAGACCATTCAAAGTAATACTCGTATGAATGCATTCAAATCCTCTTTTGCAGATTCACAAAAAGCATGAAATAAAAATTCAGTTGGAATACCACTCCACTCTGTTCGTCCTTTGCCAATTGGAATAAAAATCTAAATAAATTCCTGGAAGTATTGCATACGAGTCTTGAAGCCTTGTTAGTAGGAATGTAAACGTGTAGTTTTTGTACGTTTCCTTTGAAGAGCAAATAAGTAACATGTAGAGAGAATGTACATTGAAAATGCCTTAGCAATAGCACCAAATAGATATAAGTGCAGAAGTTCATCTCGCAGTTGCATATGTCCAGTTTGCATCACTTCACGAAGATTGAAGAGATCGTAACGTACATTCACCTGAAGATCAACTGGACTTTGGGTATCGTGAAGTTGGAGCTGCGCTACAATCGTTCGTGGTAAGAGTGCCAACCCACCAACTGGAAATTTTCGTCGAAGAGACTATTTCGTGGAAGATTACGTGATACCTTGCAGCATAACACGACGCTGATACGTCGTGCATAGTAGTTGTTTTATTATATAATTATAGAATATTATTTAATATATATAATTATTACTTAAGTACTTATTGCTATATTTATGTATATTTCTGTTAGGCCCTAGTTGCCTGAAATAAGTAAATAAATGAAACGTGCGACAAGCGTTGAATTTTTCTTGTATTTGTTTTGGTGGCAACTTTCTTTAGATAGATAGACAGATTTTGGTGGCAAGTCAAAAACAGATGATGGTAGAGAATTTAAACTTTGCTTATGAGAAAGATAAATGTTGAGGTCAAGTGCCAGTCGTTTGACGTAAATTGATATCACCCTTACGTTCACGGCAATTGCGTATTTTAGCTAAAAGTTAAGCAGGCTGGGCTTCTGCACTTGTCTATACTGTGGCAATACTGCTTGAAAATATCTTCGTAATTTTTGGAATTGTCTGCTGGAATCTCGAATATTCAGACGTTTTCATCGATTTATTTGTTGATTTAAGTTTTGCCTATACATCCAATGCAAGATATTAGTACCTACGTATTGCATGTTTGAATTGCTTTTACCATATAGACAAAAAATATTGAGCTACTAGCAAAAAGGAGGATAAGATAAAAAAAAAAAACGCTTCCAGACGACAGTGATGTGGAGGCGACGTCCAAGTTGATTTTTTTTTTTTTTATGTAGATAGTTAGGTTTATTAGCGTATAGAATTTAAATATTATAAATAAGTTGTAGGTTGACTGAATAAATTGAAAATAAAAACTTTTCCCACAACTCATAATTTTTCTCACAATAACATCAACATAAAATAATTTACAAATAGGAGAAATATGCTTTGCTCAAATAATTCAATTAATTGAGATACCTAATCATGAGCAAGCGTAATCATTTTGTCAGAAATGTAGCTTATAACTGCCCAGTCCAATCAAAAAACCTCATTACAGGTATTCTCTGTACCCCTAAAATCCACAGTACATAACTCACGATACTCATTAGATACCCTAAACACACAATCAGATAATGTGGCCCATAACGCCTATTTTCTTCCATTGTGCGTTTCAATATTTAGTTAGGCAATATTGCGCAGACGATAAAAATAATCATTCCCTTATTTATTGGAGCATAGCTCCGAATGGAGATCCGTAGGGTTCTAGTTTTATTTATAGCCGGTCCATTCATTGTACCCTACGTGATTACGGAAGTAAATGTTAGCACAATTAGGCACGTTAAGGAATTTGTCTTGGACGCGCTTGGCGAATGGAGTCCGAGTGTTGGCGAGAAATCGTAGCCATTCGCCGCGTTCGGCGCCATCCACAGACATAATAATATAAAGCTGAGGCGCCATCTGTTTTCTTATGTCATTCGATTTTTGTTAATGCTCTTGCTTTGTTGTAAATTACAGTGCCAATGTTGTATGTTTGTTAATTAAGACTGTTTGTTTTAAAAATACGCATAAATAAATTCCAAAATGATTGTTTTTTATGTCATGTGTCATGCTTGGCGGAAATAAAAGCATTGTTTACTAAAGTGCATTCTCCAATAGCACAGTTAATGAACACTTCTATTCTCATCTTGCAGTATATTCATATAATCTAAGAAAAAAAGAAATCAGTGTTTTTCTCAGAATTTCAACAGAATCTAATCAAAGTACCTAGTTGCTTTGTTATCATTGGGATGGCAGTCCAAACCAGAGTTGATTACAAATGTAGACTTTTGTCTAGACTTTCAGAAAGAATCCGTTCAAATAATACTATTTATCTGGTGATAAATTGAATCTTTGTCTGTCTAATTCAATTGTCAGATTGGATTTGTTCCTATTATGATACGACTTTGTCAGGTAAATGTAACATCCTGACGATTTGATTGTAATTGAAAAGTGATTGAAAAGGTTTGTTCATGTTTGGAAATACTTTTTTTACATTCTTACTTATTAGGCATCTTCCAAGTGTCGCCACGGCTACCAATCTAACTCCGGAAAAAATTAAATTCCCGTATAAAAACGAATGTCATCGCCTTGCCATTGTTATCTGGCCACATCGTGAGGTCGATGCAGCGATCGTACATATTGCTCATAAAAGCGTGCCTAGGAAAACTACACATCATTTTTTCTTTACAGAAAGAGGAAAAAATTGGCCAAGTGCGAGTCAGACTCGTCCATGAAGGGTTCCGAAGTAACTATAATAATATAATATAATATATATATTTATTTAAAAAAACAAATTTCTTAAAACTAGCTTATTTACATTTTTTACAACTACGCCCAATAACTTTGTTTTTATAGTGTTTGTATGAATTACAAAGTTATATTTTCGGTGTTATAAAATAAGCTGTATCTTAAAAATTGCTGATCCGATCTCATTTAAACCAATTTTGGTTAAAAGTTTACATTAAGATCATATATTTTTTTGGAAATTTTTCTCTCCATTATTATAGAAGTTAGAGGGGGGGACACACATTTTACCACTTAATGTGTTACGTTGTTTTTTTTATCCTAGCTTACCTGCGTTGTAAATTGTAAGGCTTCCAAGTGAACTGTTCCCTGTAGATTGTACAAAGAACCTTGGATTACGATTTACAGTAAAGGAACATCCCTTCATCTGTACTTCGTCACTGAACTCGTGGGTAACACTTTCTGACGTTGAATCACTTCTCTTATAAGCTATCACAATAAATTATAGAGATTAAATCGTAATCAAGGTGTGGTTATGTTTACATTCTAAATGTCATTCAATTGTAGGTCAGTTTCTGACAGTTGGTGGTGACATCTGGCGGTAGCCGATTTGCAGTTTTAGTTCTGATACATATTAATTAATTTTAGCAAATTGATAGGAAGACACCGAACTAATTTCGAAATGACCAATCCTTAATAGTTTTCATCTTTTCAATCTTGCAATCCTTAATTATTTTTTCATTATAGACATTAGTCTAGAAGTTTCGAAAGGAACACAGGCTATATTTAGTCTGTGGTTTTTCGGTCAACGAGCAGAGAATATCAGGTGACGCGACCATTTGACACTAGACTACGCTACGAAACTTAATCCCATGTTTTAAGAGGTAAGGAATTTGGTGGATTAGTGTTTGGAGGTGACCTATGAGTCCTTCGCCGGGTCGTTAATAGGATATTATTGTGATCTCTGGATATTCATTACAGGACTCCACGTTTTATAAGGATTCACCGAAAAGATTGGCGCACACTTTGTTCGTCGTTGACGCCTGCCGCCATGTGTTTTCGCCATTGATCATCCGTGAGTATTACTACATGTTACTCCATGGGAAATCTTATTTCTTATTGTCCCACCACGTGGGGTTAGGCAAACAGAGGTCATGTCTCAGTGTATTGTCTTTGCAAAGGGCCATGTTAATTGGCCAAGGTTTAAACCCTTAGATTTCCTAGCTCGATCAGACGTTCACCTCACTCCCTTCTCGAGGAAAGTACATTAGTTTCGCCTTATCTAATAGGGTCTCCGTATTGCCAATTCCAGGTGAGGCAGCTCGAGAGATTCGTCTCGCCGCCAGGATCTAGAGGCACCTCTGGAGCCTGGACGCGAGACCCGTTCCTCGAGCCCTCCCAAAAGCCTCCTGCGGAGACGGCTGTGCGGCAACAGTGTTCGCCTAGCGTTTTAGCACAAGCGGGCGGTTTTTCTTAATTTTCTTACTTTTCTTTTATTTTTCTTTTTATTCATTTCTATTTGGATAAATTTACCACGAACACATATTCTACCGGTTCATGAAGTAACCTGCTTATCACCTGTCTGGTTTAATATAATTATAATAATAATTAAATATATAATATAATTGAAAAAAATATATTCAACAAATAATATATTCAAAAAATATATAAAATAATATAATTTTAATAAAGAAGCCGGTCTACAATAAATTTAATTTAAGGACCCTAGGGTCGACACCTATGCTTAACTGGAAGAATATTGAACATCTTCGTCGGTTCAGGGATCAGGAAATATTAGAGTCCCTGGCGCCCATTTAATAATAATTTTATTTCACTAAAACTGGAAGGTTGTACCTTGAAATTTAATTCAATTAAGTACTTACTTACTGAGTAATTTAAGACAAAATTTAATTTAAACTTTAAAAGAATAGAACAGTACTGGTATCATCTTCAACCCCCATAACCCGAAGATCCACCGACTGAAGTTTAAGCTGGCTGGCAATAAATTGTATTTTACTTTCCCTTGTTTGTATAAGGAAATAACCTTCTTTTTTATGTATTTCACTTCACCTTGTTTGAATAAACGAATGTTGTTTGAAACCGTTTATTGTTTCAATACCAACCACCTTGCATCTGGGATTTACTTCCGTTACCTCTAGAGGGACAAAATCACGAATGTCACAAATGTCATTTTTAAAGACCTGTCTATATAATGTCAAATTCACCAGAGAATATTTTTCCCCAATTTGTAGTATTTTTTCCTCTTTTTCGATAAATGTACATCTGATGGCCGAAAATGAAACATCTCGTTCGTATTTTTATTTTGATAAAATGTTTTAGTTTGAATCTAATTTTAAGTTGATTTTTAATTTAATTGTATTATAATTCTTTTAATATAATTAAATATATGTTTAGAAAATATGCACACACACATAGGTTTCATGAAAAAAAAAAAATATTTTCAGTTTCAGCTCCATGCATGGGGAGCCCCCACTATTTTAAATATTTTTTTTTTATAAAATCGGAAAGTGGTTTACAGAAACATCTACCTTTTGCCATTCGGCTACGGAACCCTAAAAAGACATTTACTTAGCACAAACTTAAAGGCACGCAACGTGATAATAAAACAATACCACCAAAAAAAAAGTATCAATAAAAAAGCAATACACAAACAATAAATTTATTATTCTTTTTAACCGATTTCATTTCATATTGAAAACGAGAATCCCACACTCCCTGGTCCTCACCCCAATAGTCACTCACACACACATCGACAGACTCATTTAATACTCATAAATACTCTTAATACTCACCTACACGTTTGTTACTATCTAGTCAATAAATTGTAAGTGGTAGCTGTGGATTTTGTTATAAATAAATGTCCAGGCGCCTTTTGAAGGTTTTAAAAGTCGTAAAAAAAGTCAAGTGTGTTTTGCTGCTGTACCAAGTAGGCCCAGTGCTGCATTATGCTAGGCTAGTCCAGACATATCTGTTTCCTCATGATGGTTTTGAGAGTAGGGGTGATGATGAAAATTATACAGTCATATTTTGCCTCTGGCTGGATTCGAGGCCACGACCTACAACTCGTATAACATGCCTGCGCCACTGGGTCTGCTGTACAAATAAATAAATAATTCACTGGTCAGCTACAATCGCCACAACTGGGACCATACTATCCGGTTCCTTAATGGGTGTTTGCACTGCAAGGAACTATTCGATAAAATAGATTATGTTCCCCGTTTATACGTCTCTTTTATTTGTTCTATTCCGTCATAGTCTGGACCTGTCTATTGTATTACCTTTGTCGACTATCAATGGAGTTGTTTCGAACAGTTTTTATGTAATCATGAAGAACGCGTTGCTAATTAAAAAGAGCTACACAGACCGACCTTCAAGGATAAGCAACGCTTGCCGGGGTCAATACGTGGATGGGTGACTATTTTAACAAATCGAGATCTCTCTGTACCTCAGAAAGCATTTTTTTTAAGGATCATTCAAGGAAATCATTGAATGACTGCCTCCCGATCTGAGTGAAGCGGGAGGGTGTGTCAGACTTTTACTGACTAAAACCCATCCGTGTTCCATCATAAGCCCTTCGTATACCGAGGCCGCGGTAACTCTTTCGAACTATTCCGCAACCCCGGCAGGCAACGGCCCTCTTGTGGGCCTCGACAATTTTGCTGACACTTTTTGAGGCGCGCGTGGAACACGACGCGCCGTCTACACGGGCCTGGTTTCAGTCGGGCGGCGAGCTACACATTGCTCGCAGCCCGCAGGCCCCCGCCTACGGTGGCTGAAAGTATGCTTAGCCATTTATCCTGCCTACCATTTGTAAATCTTTGACAGTCGTAGTTGTAGAGGTCAAACAGGCTTACTTCATGAGAAATTATGTTATTCCGCTGATTAGCCAACCCCAACATAGTTAAAAGAGAAAAGATCGTATGTTTTAGACGGAAAAAACATTTTAAGCAAGTGTGTTCTACGATATTGCACTAATAATTCAACTAATACGGTGAAGTGCAAAAGAATAACTTCTCGTCAGTGAATAACTAGATATTAATTTTTAAATTTAATTTGAACAAAATATTTGGTGGACGCCATTTGTCATAGACTAAAAATTATAATATGACAATTTGTGTGACAAGCGTAGGCAATAATCTAACATATAGTATGTTACATTATTATTCGATAATTACATTTAGAAAAGAACTAACGGAGGTTATTCAATGAAAAAAGATGGGAAATGAAAGTAGAAAAATATTTTTTGCATACTTTTAGATAAGTTTTGAGCCGTAAATATATGGAAAAATGAATAAAATTCATCCAAAACAATCGCAGTGAAGAGACCTGGTTAACAACCAATCATACTAATGTACCTATGTTCGTTGTATTTTCGCGAAGAGGATAAATATACCACCAAAGCAGCATTGCTTTCCCCTGTGCCTGCCTTATGTAAGCTGTAAGCTTTCTGTCCCAAACTGCCAAGTGAGATGTAAATTTCTTTACCTATTCCAATTTAATACGTTTTTAAGTAATTGTAACCGTAATTGATTAAATAAATAAACAAGTTTGTATTACTTTGAATACTAAGGTTAACTGGAATAAATTATGAAAAAAAAAGTCGAATGGAGCTTGTTAGGCATAAAGTTATGTCACTTTTGTAGTCAATGCGCGTTTAGTCTTTATGAGTGACATCTTGTAGCAGAACGGTAAGGGCCTATACTACCTCAGCGCTTCTCACTCTTTATCTCGCTCGCACACTACCTACTGGCCGCAGTCACGCGAGCAAGCGAGACAGGGTGGCAGGGAAAAGACTCAAAGACACCGATAATTTAGTTGATTTCTTTTTACGGTAAAATAATGGTAATTAAAAAAGTAAATAACATAAGACCTGCTTTATAGTTAGTTCATTTCATATGCAAAGTTTCATTATCTAATTTGATGTTAGTTTTGAATACCAGCGGTTTATTGTTCGGTTTGGAGGTAACTTTAGAATTTTTTTCTATCAAGAAAATTTTATGGAATCATGTTTTTGTAAAGCATCCTCAGCTTTACCACATATTTCAAAATTATCGCTGCAGTATTTTCGACATAACGGAGGATCATGCTAAGCCATTTGAGGTAGTATAGGCCCTTAAACGAAACGCGTAAGCGCCATGAAAATCACGGCGCTTCCATCGCGATCTAGCGCTGCGTGCTTTTACTGTTTTGTTAGACGACTAATTATTGTTTCAGCGCTGTAGCAAAGTTTAGTTTGAACTCTTGTCAAAATGGCACATGTCCTTTGCTAAGAATAGTTCCTCTAGTACGTAGTACATATTACCTCAATGGATAAGAGTGGCTATTTTTTTCAGTAAACAAACAGAGAAAAAATACAGAATAAAAAACAATACTGTTTAAGCTGTACTGTAATGTTGCCTGTCCAGAACAGAAGTGACGCACAAATACCCGAAAATATAACTACCAAATAACTCTCTCATCCAATATACATCAAGTTAACCGACAGCTTTCTACTGCAAACGAGTACAGTTTCACGTGTTTGTGTTCTTTGTGCAATCAACTGAGGTATACCTATATACAACCCAGGTGTATCTGTATACAACTGTGGTATTCTCTTATACACCGTTGTTGTATAATCTGTTACTGAAATAGTACTTGTCACTTATCTTATACTCGATAGAGGTGTGTTGAAGTTATGGTGTGTTGTGTTCTACGCACGCATCAAAGAACAGCCATGACGGGGCCTGACAAGGCCAATTCCGGGCTGTAGGCATGTTATTATGAGATACCGCAGCCCAGGAAAAGGACCAGGGAGAGTTTTAAGTCAGTAGGAGTATGATCTTCTCTTCTCCCTTCGCTCCTTCCCCCCAAAAACCTTATTCTGCTCCGACGCTCGCCCGCGACAGTCGTGCCGCTCCGCGCTCTCGATCGTTCCGTGCCTGAGTCATCGCTCCGTTCGTCACGCCCGCCGTGACGTCACTCGTAGTCGCCGACTACGACGCCTGGTCCGGATCCGCCTTTTTCGAGGCGGTGAAGGATATCGTGTTTCTCTAACAGAGATTGTCAAAACAATTTGGTTTGGCCCCTTCAGGGTAAAACCACAGTTTCGTGGTCCTTGGTTGGAAACCTCACGGTGTCAACAATACCAAGGGGGTGCTGACCCGACGCACCCGCTGATCCCCTTCAGGGTGAAGCAGTCAATTGGAGTCGAGTGCTAGGTTTTGGCCTTGGGGGATCTCCTAGTCAAACCTAGTCACTGAGTTCTCTTCACAGCATACACACCTAGTGTCGGTTGGGTGTATCTACCCCTTCGCACTAGACCCAATAGGGCCTGGTACGCACATTAAGATTGGCGACCGGATTACAAGCTTAGGGCACACCATTAGGCACACACCTCCCTGCTATCCCCGCAGGGAGCGAACCCACCTCCGGGTCATTCCCGCCCGGAGGGTTAGGCAAATAGGGCCCCTCAGGCCACATCAGACGGCAACACAGCTACCGAGTTTGTCTGGGTTTCTCTTCTCGGTAGCGAAGTGTTAGGAGAAACTCCGGGGCAGGGCTCTTTGGGGACCGTCTGCTCGGGGAGCTCACGTTTGACGTGTCTCCTCGAGGCGCTTATGTTAGGGTTAGGAGATTAGGATGCCCACCATTATCGCCTCCAATATGGAGGACAGAGTGGAGGATCTCATGACCAAAGTAGAGTCCCTAACGGTTCGGTTAAATCTAACAACCGAGATATTAGGAAAGATCCTATTTAAAAACCCCGCCCTACAAAGGGAGTATAAAGATGAGATTGAAAAAATACCCCCCGCGGTGTTTCCCATCCCACAGCCAGATTTAGGTCCCACCCCCGCGCCCATCGCAGATAGGTCCCCCTCCCCCCCAGATGTCGAAATGGACTCTGAGGAGGAGGAACAAGAAAAAGAGGGCTCGGATGGCGAGCGCTCGGAGCGCGCAGAGAGCATACACTCTGAGCGCTCGGAGCGAGCGGAGTCCGAGCACTCCTCCGACCAAACCTCTTCCTCCGACGAGTTTATCCTCGTCGAGGGAAAGAGGAAGAAGAGGTCGCAGGCCTCGTCCTCCACTCAGGCCCCTAAGGCCAAGAAACCCTCCCCTCCCGAGCCAGCACGCTTAGTGCAGAGCCAGCCCTCCACTTCCTCGGCCACTAGGCCCAGCCCTACCCAAACCCCAGTCATCAGCGCCTCAGTGCGCAAGACCATCCCTCCCCCACCCATCTTCATACACGATAAGGGGGCTTGGACAAACGTGTCCAAAGCGTGTGGCGAGCAACGCATCGCCTACACGAATGCCCGCGCCGTTCAGAACGGCATAAAAGTAGGGTTAGCGACAGCTAACGACCACCGCGCGCTTTCGAAGCTACTCAAGGCTCGAAATATCCCCCACCACACTTATACGCTCCATGAGAGCAAGCCCGTTCGGGTGGTCCTCTGCCGGATCCCCAGTGAGATCCCCACCACCGAGATCGTCTGCGACTTAGAGTCACAGAACATCCCGGTGATTGAGGTGCACCGTATGCACGGCAGAGGTGGCAGGGCGTCTAACAACGTCCTCGTCATCTGCCACCCCGTCTCCGAAGGTCCCCACCCCATCTTTGCGCTGAAGACTGTATGCAGTCTTTCAGGAATTCTCATTGAGAAGCCACACAAGAGTGGCACAGTAGGCCAATGCCACCGTTGCCAGTTGTATGGGCACGCGCAACGGAATTGCTTCGGCAAACCCCGGTGCGTAAAGTGCCTGGGCGACCACGGCACCGCGGAGTGCAGTCGCCCAAAAGATAGGTCCCAATGCCTAGACCCGCCCAGCTGCGTGCTGTGCGGGCAATCTGGCCACCCCGCCAATTACCGAGGCTGTCCGAAAGCCCCGAAAACCTCCGCCCCTAAACTGGCAACGCGCGCTAGCGCACGCCAGGGACGAGAGTGTCCTACACTCTCGTCTGAGCTCCCCCAGACCCTCAGTCCCCAGCGTCCAACTCCTTGGACGGCGGCGAATCACGCCCAAAACTTCCCGGCACTAAGGCCGAAAGTCCCTGGGCTGATGGATCAACCCATCATGCCCTCCGCCCCGGTTGTTGTGGCTTCTCAGCCCCCACCTCCTCCCCAGTCACTCCCTCGCTCGGATGAGCCGGAACTCGATGCGTTCCTCATCCTTGGGAATACTTTTAGTTTCTTCCAGTCCCCCCGCGCCATTCAAATGGCAAAGGAGGTCGTGGCCTGCACTAGCATCAACTCCCTGATTCGGGTATACTCTAAGTATCCCGATGTCAAAAGTCATTTTGATAACCTTTTTAAACAGCCATAATGTATAACACGGCTAGTAAGAGATTAAAGCCCCGATCCCTAAAGCTAGGTTACTTCAATGCCAATGGCATCACCAATCAACGGGACGAGATCGCGACTTTCCTTCGCGATCATAGTCTCGACATCCTTCTGGTCCAAGAGACCTTCCTCAAACCCCACCTTAGGGATCCCAAGGTAGCCAACTACCGGCTAGTTAGGAACGATAGGACTAGATGCCACAGAGGTGGCACTCTAATATATTATAGGAACTCCCTGCACTGCATCCCTATGGATCCGCCGCCCCTTGCCCACTTAGAGGTATCCGTTTGCCGGCTAGGCATGACGGGCCATCCCTCTATCACAATAGTATCCGCGTATCTCCCACCGCACAGCGACGTAGATTCAAATTCTTCGATAAACGCCTCACTACGAAGCGACCTTACAGCCCTTCTTGACATGAGTGACTCCGTCCTTATAGCGGGGGATCTCAATGCCAAACATCCCGCATGGTGTAGTCGTATTACCAACCCCCGTGGGAAGGTACTATACGACCTTTGCACACCTCTCCACATAGATATCATAGGTCCTATGCGGCCTACTCATTACCCGTTCGAGCCATCCCACTTGCCCGACGTACTCGACATTGCCCTCCTGAAGAATGTGAACTTACGTTTGCACTCTTTAGAGACGGTAGACGAACTTGACTCTGACCATAGACCGGTGATCTTGGAGTTAACTCCGAGATCGGGTCCCTATGACCCTAACCGCCCCCCTCCCACACAGGTGATCACTGACTGGAGGAAAGTAGGCGAATTGCTGAAATCCAACACGTCTCCTCACCTGGACAAGATCCCCGACCACATCCAGTCCGCCGCCGACACGACGGCTGCGATCGACTCACTCACGGAGCACGTGCAATCTGTCTTGAACGACTGTTCAAAGGAGATTCCGGTGTCAGAGCACTGGCGCCGGAAACTCCCGGACGATGTACGGGCCCTGCTGACTGAGAAGAACGCAGCAGTCCGTGCCTACAGAGCTTTCCCCTGCCAGAATAACAAAACTTTCATGCGGTACTTACAGCGCAAAGTAAGTAACAGCATCAGAGAGTAGCGTGAAGCCGGCTGGGACAAGACCCTGAGCGAACTGGAACCCACCCACCATGCCTTCTGGCAACTTCAGCGGAATATGCGCGCCACTGAGGTTGCCTCAATGCCTCCCCTTATCCGCCCGGACAAAAGCATTGCCTTCGACGACGAAGACAAAGCCGAATGCCTAGCCGACAGCCTGGAGGCACAGTGCTCTCCCAGCTCCCAACCAGTCGACCCAGCCCACCTTGCCCACGTGGATGCTGAGGTCGAACGTAGATCTGCCCTACCCCCTGTCGAGGACCCTGATGCTCCCCTCCCCCCCGTCACGGAAGACGAGGTGGAGGAGATCATCAAGAAACTCAAACCTAGGAAAGCTCCCGGGACTGACAGACTGACCACTAGGGCACTTAAACTCCTCCCACGTACGATAATAGTCCTACTGACTGCCATCTTCAATGGCGCCTTGTCCAACAACTTGTTTCCACAAGCTTAGAAAGAGGCTATAGTGATAGGTATCCCAAAACCCAAAAAGCCCAAGAACCTCCCGACTAGCTATAGACCCATTAGTCTGCTCAGCGCCCTCGGCAAGGTCTACGAGCGGATTATTCTTAATCGGCTCAAGGACTTTGTCGAGGCCAAGAGCCTAATCCCTAACGAACAGTTTGGCTTTAGAGCCCATCATTCCAGTGTCCACCAAGCCCACCGCATCGTAGAGCACATTAGCGGCCGTTTTCAACGCGGTCTGGTGACGATAGCGAAGGCTTTCGACAAAGTCTGGCACAATGGCTTAATTTATAAGCTTTACCAACTAGGTGTGCCGGACCGTCTCGTGCTCATCATTCGAGACTTCCTGTCGAACCGCTCCTTCAGATATCGTATCGAAGGAGCGCTTTCCACTCCCCGCCCTATCAGAGCCGGCGTCCCTCAGGGCGCCGTGCTCTCCCCCCCACTCTTCACGCTATTCACTAGCGATATCCCCAAAAAGCCCCCAGTAGAGTTATCCCTATTTGCCGACGACACGGCCATCTACTACTCGGGACATAATCCCGTTAGCATCGCTCATACCCTCCAGACCTCAGCCAACGCACTAGGCGATTGGTTTAGGAAATGGAGGATTGAGGTAAATCCCGACAAAAGTCAAGCAGTCCTGTTTCGCAGGGCTCGCCAGCATAAACAATTCACCCCCCCACGCCCGATCACTATGTTCGGCAAGCCAATCCCTTGGGAGAAGCGAGCCAAATACTTAGGTGTGATCCTCGACCAGTTCCTTAATTTCAGTGAGCACATAAAGTCGGTTCGCTCGCGAGCCGCTTTCGCTCTCGGTAGGCTCCACACCCTGCTGAATAAACACAGCAAGCTCTCCCTTAAATGTAAAATCCGAATATACACGACATGCATACGTCCTATCATGACGTATGCCTGTCCGGTGTTTGCTCATGCCAGTCCCAATCAGATCCATAGGATGCAAGTCATTCAGAACCGTTTTCTCCGAAAGGCCACGGGCGCGCCCTGGTTCTGTAGGAACGAGGATCTCCACGTAGACCTCAAACTCCCGACCATAAAGCAAGTGTTGAAACGCATGTCAGTGCGTTACTTCACCTCTGCTGAGACCCACACTAACCCCCTGATCGTATCGGCCGCCCGATACAGACCCTCCAAGATTTCTCGGGTTCGTCGCCCGCGTAACATCCTAGACGAGCCTGACGACCCCACCACCATCCGACAAGAGAGCAGTAGGGAAACCAGCACTCTTAGAAAACACAAATACAGAACGCGTTCCTTATTCCGGCCTCGCCGACGAGGCCCATCGCGACGTCCGCGTACTTGTAATGAAAATCCTCCCCGACCTTTGCCAAACGAGCCAGCCCGCGATGCTGAGCCAGTAGCAATAAATACTCCCGTAAATAATATGACCCAGCCTGTCCCTTTGCTGCCCTCCCAAAATGACCCCGCTATGCCGAGGCCCGTACTCCACAGGGAGTGCCCTTAGCGTGCGGTCATTAGTTTTTAAGTATATTTTAGTTTGTAAGCCCTGGCTGGGGGCCTTTAATTTATTAGAGGTCACCACAGGAAAGTCCGGTTAAGTAGACTCACAGCCTTAGTGTGCTGATCTACAAGTGGCCCTACATAAAAAAAAAAAAAAAAAAAAAAAAAAAAAAAAAAAAAAAAAACCCCAAAAACCATAAAGTGTATTAAATTTTCCGGGGTTGCGGGAATGTTCTAACGAGGGCAACTGAAGAAACAAGGTGGGTTTTTAGTCAGTAATAGTCTGATACTCCCTTCCATTTCACCCAGAGCAGCAGGAGTCATTTGATGATGTTCTCCATGAAAACCAAAAAGTGGATTGAATTTTAGTGTTAGTCAGTATAAATAAAAAAAGGTCTATATTCAGTGTATGAGTCAATATCTCCTGAGGGAGCATCTTCACGGACGGTATCTAGTATAGGTAGAAGTGCCATTACGTGGATGCATTACGTCATCCTTTGTATTTGCAGTCATAGGTACTTATTAACCAACAGCAGGGTGGTACTGCATATTGCATTTAAAGTATCAAGCATGAAAGTCTTTTGGCCAGAATTACAGCTAAATATTGTCCTAAAATATTAATTTGCTATAGATTACCACATTGTGGTATTTTTAACTCAATGATTGACTGGTAGAGAATGCCTTGTTGCATTAAGTCCGCCCATGTACCACTATTGTACATAAAGTTTAAATAAATAAATACATTACTGCAAAGCAATGTCTGATTCTATTCTCTAATAAGAAATTTAGCCTCGAAATGATTAAAATTGTATGATGATTTGAATGTTTGCCCCCATAATTCTTTGGTATCGTAAATGCATTTGGCTATCTATACAAAAATACATATAATTTTTGCAATCTTATTTAAAAAAAAATCTTAACAAAAACATATACCTACACACAGTTAACGTTCAACAAAAAAACATCCAAATATAGCCAAAGAAACCGTAATTAATTAAAAACGCGCCCACGAACGCAATATAGTAGGAAAAATATAATGTACGAAGGCGTTCAAATTACAATAATCTACTATATCTTATTTTAACATGTTTAAAGTGAAACTCAAACAGTACGTCATTAACAACACTATAATAAATTATATTAAAATAACTTAATCATATACAATAATAATTATGTATAAATCATATTAAATAAAAAAAAAACTGTTAGCTACAGGACTAAACATACCTTTGATATGTATATTTTATTCTTTAAGTGAACAATGTCTTAAGTTTCAGGTCTGAGCTTAAATGGATGACCATTCGTCAGAGGAGAAGTTTGCGCGCTTTGACAACGCTTTTCTCTCTACTCAACTCTCCCAGCCCACCTTCTTATCTAATGTCTCAATTTCAATTTCTACGAGTATGTTCTTCACACAATAAGAATCTATGTTCATCCAATAATCTTCTCTTACTCTGTCCTTCTCATACTTCTGACTTTGTTCATTCTTCTTTTCATATCCAGTCGATTCTCCTCTGGAATGCGCTTCCTCTTGAGATCAGGACGGCTGACAATCGCTACGCATTTAAAAAGAAATTGCGGATCCACTTTCTTCACCAATAAGCAGAATTTCCGCATTTAATTTTCATTTGCTTCTTAAGTATATATGTATTTATATAAGTATTTATTCATATATATTATTTATGTAGATTTCTATTTTATGATACTTCGATTTTATGATATTAGTTTTTTTTTGTGTTTCACTATTATTATCATACTTTTTGCCAATATAATTTTCACTTACATATTGCACCTTCCACTCTTCAACACTCATGGTTGACTGGTAGAGAATGCCTACGGCTTTAAGTCCGCCTTTGTACCTATGTGCATAATGTGTAAATAAATAAATAATATTTTTTTTTGAATAAATGAAGAATCTTTAAGGTCATTTTTGCTAACACCTAGACCCAGAACAACAATTTGTAGGTGAGATTCCATTCCGCTCCCAGAGTGCGAGGTGTTATTTGATGATATTCTTATTAAAAAAAAAAAACTAAATTTAAACCATTAATTGTTCAGTTAAAACTGTAGCTGAGATTTAATAAAACGGGTGTGTAAAGTGCCTCACTGATTTTAATTAAGATATCACAGAAACGTAAATCCATTCTTATCTTTACATAACATGTTTTCTGGCTTCGTTAACATGAATTATAAATCTTTGCATATTTACATAAAGCTTACATAACTTGAAACTTTAGCTTTGCGTTTTGTTTTAAAAGATGTTTGGGTAAGAAGAGTAAAATCTACGTAATATTGCTATACCGAAGTGTAAGATAATTCTGCCCAAAGGCACTGACAAAAATAACATTCTTTCAGTAACAAAGATTATCAAGAAGTCCAAAATCGGCATGACAAGGACATCTTCTAAAGAACTTGTAACAGACACAGCCAGACATACCTCAAAGCAGGACGATATCCATAATTTTAGTTACCTTTTCGAGCAATCCATAACTACAGGGAATGGTTTACAAGATACAGTAATAAATCATCAGCCATCATATCGACCAATCACGGAGAAAGGTAGCATTGAAATGGGTACAATAGTAGACTCTGAGACAACAGGGACTCAAACCATAAATATAAAAGTGCATCCGGATATTCTTACCAACCACCACAGTTCAAATAATAAAATTTCATCTGACTTTAAACCTTATGATTTAACGACAAGAAAACATAAATTGAAAATTTTTGCTGATCAAAATGGATTCGAAATGAGAAATATGCTTCAAAAACTGCTAGGAAATTCTTTTAATGTAACATCAGTAATAAAACCAGGAGCCCCAATGGCTGAAGTTATAAAAACATGTATTGACGAATGTAAAGATTTTACCAACTCGGACTACATTTTAATATTAGGGGGTTCGAATGATTCCAACCCTTTGAACATACAGTCAATTTTGTATTACACATTGAGTAAAGTTAAACATGCAAACGTCCTGGTTGGCAAAATCTATAAAAACAAATACCTTAGTGTTAATATGCTCAATAACTGCTTGAAACTGGTATGTAGTAATTTCACGAATACAATGTTTTTGCCACTGGTTTTGGATGATTTTAGAACGAAATTTATTCCAAAATATGTAAATACTATACAAGCAAGCCGACTAATCCATAAGGAAATACTCCGTTTAAAGTACAGAAATGACTACGTTAACTATATTAACTTAAAAAATAATCACCTTTCTGGGATAAGAGGCAAGGTAGCAAAGTATTACAATAGTACTTATACACAGACGGATTTGGAAACTTCAATAATACGTTCATTAGCAGCTACAAATAGCATCAGCACTCAGACCGATGACTTAGTAAATAGTGACGACTTTTTTCGTGCCTAGATGGCGCTTTAACTCTCTTGGTAAGCTGCCCACATCTGAGACTTCTACACAATACATATCTCTTAATATTTATCTTCAGAATTTATGTGGAGTGAGTAATAAAAAAGAGGAACTAGAAGTATACCTACAAGATTTTCAACACGACAATCAATATGTGTGCATAACGGAACACTTTTTGACTGTGGAGTCTGCTCCTATATTCAACATAAGTAATTATAAACTGGTGTCGTTTAATGCTCGAAAAAACAAAAAAAGAGGTGGTAGCCTCATCATGACGAGAAACAATATCGCTTGTGAAGAGATACTTTATTGTAAAAAGCTATACAAAATTGAAAGCTTCGAAATATGTGGTGTTAAAGACTCCAGCACAAACATATACATATTTTGCTGTTACAGGAATCCTATCGATCAGAACTATGAAATATTTCTATCAAAGTTGGAACAATTACTAGAACACTTCTTTAGTAAAAAATGTATCATCTGTGGAGATTTCAACATTGACTTATTTAAAAATGACAAAAAAACTTCTAATTTCTTGACACTATTGACATCTTATAATTTTAGACCAATTATTAATGAAGTGACATATAAACGGAATAATACACAATCATGTTTAGATAATTTTTTGACGAATGTACCAGATCATTTTATCAATGAGCAATTTGTTGATCATAATTGCTTGGCGGATGGACATGCAGCTCTTTTCTGTGGCATTCAAACTGAAAATGTACTATCCAATGGCGATCAAGATTTTTTAAACATAGAGATTAGGCAATTTAGTAACAAAAATTCAGATAATTTTAGACGACGTATACAGAATATTAATTGGACGGATGAAGGAATAAATAGCTTTCTAAAGAAAATTGTTCAAATATTCCGAGTAAGTTTCAAGAAAAAGAAAATACGGGTAAATTTAAAGAAATGTCATAAACCATCCTGGATAACAAAAGGAGTAAGAGTTTCTAGTAAAATGAAGCGTTTCATACTTCAGGACATAAATAAAACTGCTTGTAATGAAGAAATAAAAACATACACAAAATCATATATTAGGATATATAGACTAGTCTTAAAAAAAGCCAGACGCATTGCGGTTAGGAAGGAACTTATAAAAGCCAACGAATCTTCAAAAGCTATATGGCAGGTTGTAAATAGGCATAGGAACACAAAATGTAAACGCGCCAGTAATAAAGACTTACTCCTTAAAGTTCACAATAAAATAATATCTAATCCCCAAGAGATAGTTGACATTTTTTCTGACACTTTTGACAAAACCGAGACAGTTGGCGGAAAAAATTCTATCGAACAAGCAATTAAAACGTTGGAAGATAGCGTAAACCGAGTAGAGAATGAAATGACCTGCGATCTAGTCACTCCTTTTGAAATAAAGAAACTAGTCAATTCTATGGCTATCAAGAAATCTTCGGGACATGATGAAATACCAATACAGACCGTTAAAGATCATATTGACATACTGGCCGAACCTCTGGCACATCTTATTAATACATGTATAAATATGAATGTATTTCCCGAACAATTAAAATTAGCAAAAGTGTTGCCAATATACAAAAAAGGTTGCAAACTGGATCCTAATAATTATAGACCAATATCTTTGTTACCAATTATTTCGAAAATTTTTGAAAAAATTCTTAAAGTAAGACTTCTAAAACATATAAATCGAAATAAAATTCTTAATCACAGACAATTCGGTTATCAGAGAAGTGTGGGAACAAATGACGCTATTAATACATTAATGGAACAAGTGGTTAATGGAATTAATGATAGATTAAAGGTTGTAGGGATATTCCTTGATCTTAGCTCTGCTTTTGACTCAGTAAACCACAAACTATTGCTGGCTAAAATGGAACATTATGGAGTAAGAGGACCGGTCTTAAATTTATTTAAATCTTATTTAGAAAATCGGAAGCAATATGTAGAAATTAAAGTGGAAGAAAACAATTGCGAAATATTTTACAAATCTGGACTTAAACTAATAAAACAAGGAGTTCCACAAGGCTCGATACTAGGGCCAATCCTTTTCATTTTATTTATTAATGATTTAATTAACTATATGCTTAAACTTAACGATATAGAACTTGTTCTTTTTGCTGACGATACGAATGCTATTGTAACAGCTAAAGATGTAGATACTCTCAATAGCAAGGTAAATAAAGCTCTGACTCTCTTTCATTCTTGGTTCTCTATTAACAATCTTAAGTTGAATGCCAGCAAAACAAATGCCATGTTATTTAGGACGACGTCGAGAAACAAAGAAGTAATGGACGTGAAACTTAATGATAATAGAATATCATTGGTAGACTGCGTGAAATTCTTAGGTATTTATATTGACGAAAATCTTAACTGGAAAAAGGAACTGTCTGCGATAGAAAATTCAATTAGCTCAGCTTGCTTTGCCCTTAGAAGTCTAAGAGATGTAATTGCTATCGAACAATTAAAAATAGTGTATTTTTCGCTTGTGGAGTCGAAGCTGAGGTACAGTATCACTCTATGGGGAGGTAGTTATGCGTACAATATAAATACTGCTTTTGTTATACAGAAAAGGGCCATAAGAACGATGGTGAGAATTCCACAGTGGGTTTCGTGTAGGGAGTATTTTAAAGAACTGCAGATACTAACGGTCCCTTGCTTGTATATATTAGTATTACTTACTTACCTTATGAAAAAACTACACCTTTTCGAAACACTTGAGGAAAGAGATAAGCGGGAAGCTACAAGGCGTAAGGACTTACAATATAAGGTGCAACCACACTTAAAAGTAGTAAATCATGCTGCAGGATATCAATCAATTAAACTATTTAATAAACTACCTGTATCATTAAAGTCCATATATAATTTAAACACATTTAAGCAACAGCTAAAGTCCTTTTTGATAGAGAAGTGCTACTACACACTTGAAGAGTTTCTTTGTGACACATACAACTAGACTGTATTAACTTATTGTCCTTATTTAATTGACGTAATTTTTTTTATTTTGACATTTTGACAATTTTAATGGCTGATCTGTATGTAAACTTTTTGGTGTTAGTTTTACAATAGGTACCTATTTGACATAATTTGGACTTTACATTTTTGCTAATTTTATTGATATTATTATATAAATTTTGATTATTATTATTATTTTTACTTCTGACTTGTAATGGTTGAATTTGTATTTGTTTATTTTTTTACATTGTTTATATTTGACATAATTATATGATTTGTGTAACAATGCTATTCTAAGAATATTATTTGAAATGAAATATTGTAACTTATTTTATTTTGATTAGTTTGTGCTGTATAGTAATAATGCCTACCTGTAAATTTTTTATGTTTGTGTGTATTTTAGAGTGATGATTTCAACACAATGTTAAAATTGTTTATGAAATAAATAAATGAAAAATAAAGGTTAATTCAATTCAAGATTCCTGACTGTAATTGAAAACTAAAACAGACATATTTTTTTTTTTATTTTTACGTTACTTTATTGGGACATAAAACATTAATGGCATATTATATAACTTACACTAAATAAGATATTTTTGTATCTTATTTAGTATTAGTTATTTTTTCTAAGGTTAAGAAGAGAACCTTTCTAAAATAACAGGGGCTTCACTTACCATCAGATGAGATGGTAGTGAAACGCAAGCCTATTATCAATAAAAAAAAACAGCTATCTTGATGGTTTCAAGCAAGGGTTGCTTACACTTGCCGAAGATGGGCCGTTATTAAATGATTGTTTCTTTTGTGTCTCACAAAGCCTGCTAAGTTGTTGGTCAAGGCTGGCATTCTTATATCTTAGACAATCATTATGGGTAGTTAGAAGTCAGAAATACTAACACTAGTCCTGCCAAGCGGTATGTATGTTGCAGATATGATATTGTGAGATTAAATTAAATTAAAATTAAAATTCATTTATTTTAGGTCTGTGACCCATATAAAATAGGAAACTAACATATGTGCCATTGGTCGGCTTACACAACTATACACATAATACATGCAAAAAAAAACATAACTGTGAAATTGAAATTAAATTAAACTGAATTATACAAAATAAATTAAATAGAATTCGATCCAACCTCAACATATTTAAGAAAATATATGACAGATAAGTACTAGTTACTCATTATGATATATGGTGACGATTACATCCCTGCTTTGTAAATCCACAGAAGTTTGTTTTCGCTCCAACTTACGTATGGTAGGTCGTTAGTTCAAACCCAGATAGGCACTTTACTTTGAGCAATTTTCATCATCACTATTGCTTTCAAAACCATGAGGAAACATGCGGCATAGCCTAGGTTCCGAAAATTCGAAGACATTGTGAGATCCATCTACCGGCACTGGGCCCTAGTCAAGCGTGAGCTTATGTCCCAGCTGTGAGAATATCAAAGGAAATTAGTACCTTTTTTATTACTCGACCTTATTTTGGGTTTAAAAATGTTCTTATATATAAAGAAACCTAGATAAATTAATAGTTTAAAAAACACTAGAAAAACACGCTTATATAAATGCACGTAAAAACAAAAAAGAACGTGTTCTAAGTCCATTACGTGGCCTTTCTCACAAGTGCAAACACGACTATGATTCGATATTCCATCATGGAATGCCGGTGCCTATCTTCCAGCGTCATCATCAGACCTTGAAACCTAATCGTGGTCAAAGTTCATTACAAGACTTTTCTAAGAAATCCAAAACAGCTATGATACGAGTTTCCATCATGAAGTTCCAGTTCATATCTTCAGGCTCCATCATCAGATCAGTTTGACAGTACCATATTATTGTATTGTCATCAGAACTACAAACAGCTGCCAATTTTCATTACGCTACGACCTTTGGAACATGGTTAAATTCGTTACCTTAGATTTCATTACATAGTTAGTTACATACAGGTACAGGTTGCAGAAGAAGAGAGAGTATATACTTCTACTAACGAAAAACCCGCCCCGTTCCTTCAGTTCCCTTGCCCTTGGGTTCAGGAGCTGCGGAAAGAACCCTAAAAATAATAATTACAACTCCTAACCACCAACCAAAAGTCACAAAGCACATTCTAAGTCTAAGCACTATTTATTACACAACATCGGTGCAAGATATACAGCGCTGGCGGCGGGTAGCAAGACCACATTTATTGTAACAGCAAAGCTGAGTACAATCTTTAATCACTGGCTCGTGAGTCTTAACACAACTTGAGACTTTGTTACGTGTTACAGAGAAAATTCAATTGCTTTGAAATAATGTCCTTGCATTGAGATTTGGTTAGTGTACGACTGTATGTGGCAAGTCATTGTAATCCTACCTATTGGTACACATTCAATATTCCACTTTAAATTTGTCAAGAATAGAACTCAATCTCCTTTGAGCATTATGGAAGGTTCAATTCTAGTAGTTTTTATGAAACGACAATCTGCATACTTTTTACAAGAAGAAGTAGCACCCGCGATGCGCATACACTTCTTGCCGTTTTTAACGTCTCGAAAGTTTTGAACTAAGGTCGTTTCTGCTGCCGCTTTTATCAGGTTTGTCCCACGCGTAGATTTTTTTAAAGGCATCAATAGTTTAACGGCTAAGGTGTCAGACTTGTGAGCGAGAGGTCACAGGTTCGAACCCCACCCATTACATTATTGCCGTGAACTCTCTCCAGATACAAGCAAATTAAGCGTAGTCGGAGGGGTTAACAGACTACAAGACCACTTGCCTTCCACTTGCCCCTGAATAATAAATCGCTCTATTGAGTGTTCACTTCAAATGATAATTTATCTGAAATATTTGAGGCTAGCAAGTTAATGTCATTACAAACTAGAACTTAAATACAAAACATCTTTGAAGAAAACCCTTAAAAGGAAATAAGTGTTATGTCGCCCATAAAGCCATGTTAGCGAATCTCCATCTAAAGATTCTACACACGTAATACCTCCGATCTTAGTACTCTGGTGTCTGACTGTGACAGTAAATTACACGCTAACGACACAACACTAATTGGTACAGCACTAATGTGTCGAAGCTAAAAATATTGCGAAGATTAAAGGGAGATCGAGAGAATAGATCTTGGTTAGTGTTTGTGATAGAGGCAATTCGCAGTTTCGAGAAATTCGGCCATTATCTGCAGACTTTTCGTCTTGTGAAGCAAAACTATAGCTGTAGCGTTAGAATAATAGTTAATTTAGTCATTTTCTTACATCGCTCAATCATTGCATTAAGTCTTGACCTTTTCAATATCAAAACAAAAACTAACGACGAAAAACCGTTCTGAATGTCGTCAATTTGTAATTCTCCATATTTTTTGTACTAAATTGTAAATATTGTTACGAGCTGGGGTTCGGGATAGAAATAATTAACGCCAATTAAACCAAAATTAACACGTGAATTAATTAAACACAAATTAAAAATTTAACACAAATATTCGCACCACAACACTTGTCACTTAACACTTAAATCGCACTGAAATTCACTAGTCAAGCTTCGATTATATCACGTATTCGCCTCGTAATAAGACTGACTCTCTGCGCCCCTTTGCGATCTATTTATACCTCGGTCTATGAGCTCTAGAACATTCTTATAAAATCGACACACTGTTTATACTACCCAGAATATTCCAGGAAGCTTCTCGAGATACACAGTACCGCTATTCGACGCTAGATGGCGTCAGTGTCTCGACTAGATATACTCATTCCTGCTACTCGCCGCTAGATGGCGTTAGTGTCTCGAACATTCTAGATTTATGTCGAAGTTTCTCGACGTACTTCACTAAGCGACTGGCGTAACACTATGCATAGATTATACTTGTTATTACCGCATAAATCCGTATATCCCGAGTGAAATCTGAAATAAAAAGTAACCATTTTCTACATTTAAATGAATCACCCATTTAATTTGTTCAAATGATCCAAAGATTAGCTTTGACAAACATAAAGACCGACAGACATAAATGTTAAAAAGATTGTTTGTCTTTTAGAATCATGTAAATAATAACTATAAGCACTTGAAAACACACACTTATTTTAAAGTCATATACAGACACTTCAATTTCATTTATTGTAATGTAAGCATTCTGGGTGAATAGAAAGAGATATTATGTAAAGGGCTCCCTATAGTCATGTTACAGCGAAATGACTATTGGGTAACACTTGTTGTGTAGGCATAGTAAGGCTTTTTTAGAACAATATCTTGAATTATTTATAAATAAATAAACATCCCTTTTTAATTTAAGAATCCGATTTAGTATCAAAGAAAAAAAAAAACAATGATGCCAAATCTATACAGAATATTATAAAGCGAAAAAGTTTTTGTGTTTGAACGCGTTAGTCTTTGAAAGTATGGAGGAGATTTGGATGAAACTTAGTACGAAGTTGAAGGGCTCTTGAAGCTCGAGGAGGTTATAAATATACCCAACTGCAAAAAAGAAGATCATGTTTTTATCGTCCATGGGAGTGAAGCCCCTTATTTACAAAAACTTCAGCAGACAAACCCGACATACATCTGTGAAAATATTTGAACGGTTAATCTTAATTTTTTTTTTATTATTTTTATTACGAACTAGCTTTTGCTCACGACTTCGTCCGCGTGGAATAGTTACTTTGGGCTAACGTTAAATTTAACCCCGATTTTGAAGCATTCTTCATTGGCGCTCCGCTCCTATTGGCCTTAGCGTAATGATATATAGCCTTTCTCTATAAATTGAATATTTAATTAAAAAATAATTTTTCAATTCAAACTAGTAGTTCCTGAGATTATCGCGTTCAAACAAACAAACAAAATCTTCAGCCTTATATTATTAGTATAGCTGATAGCTGTTACTCGCGACTTCGTCCGCGTTTCCGTCGTTTTTCGTAAAAGTAACCTATGTCCTTCCTGTAGTCAGTCATCACCTGTCAGTGATTTTGATGTAACAGACAGATTAACTTTCGTAATTTAGTAGGGAAATATTATAATATATCAATCTATAATACTGTTGAAAAATATCGCAATACGGAACCGCACAATATTATTGTTAATAGCTGTGACCGCGACTCCGTCAGCGTAAGTTAATGTATTAGTAATATTGTTTAGATCACGTTCACATGAGGCTTAAGTACCTATAGAACGAAATTTTATACCTTCGGCCGCGAGACGCGTCGAGCGCGGCGACCGATTCTCAAAAATAATCCTTATAGCATGATTCAGTATTCACGCGCGATGGATTATTATTAGCGTATTTCATGTATAACTTTAGTGTTACTATACCGATTTATATGATTCTTTTTTATGAAATAGTTAATAATGTTAACTTTTTCAATTAGGGGTGACTGAGAGTGTTATAAACGTAAGAGTAGACAAATATTATAATCAGAAAGCTTCGAACTGCTAAGCTATCCAGAGTTACACGTGTCATTGTGAGTCAACCATAAAAGATAGACATATGCTGTCGTGGGATATTTTTTATATAATTTTAAGGAGAACATTTCCGCTATGAAATGATTTCTGTGTAGCTTTAACCATTAAGGTTGCACACGCGACGGAAGCTTAAAAAATGGAGTAACTTCTCCCGTTTTCCCAACATTTCCCTTCACTGCTCTGCTCCTGTTGATTGTAGCGTGATGAAAAGTATACTATAACCAGCTCAGGAGTATGAAAAATAATTGTACCAAGTTTCGTTAAAATCCGTCGAGTAGTTTTTGTTTCTATAACGGTTATACAGACAGACAGACAAAAATTTTACTGATTGCATTTTTGGCATCAGTATCGATCCCTAATCACCCCCTGATAGTTATTTTGGAAATATATTTCATGTACAGAATAGACCTCTCTACAGATTTATTATAAGTATAGATGAGCCCACTCTTGACCTCGATCACACCTGATGGTAAGTGTAAGATGAGGTCTACGATCGAACGAACGAGCCCAGAAAATGCCTATTCAGTCTTGCTTTAAAGGCTGATGGGTCATAATTATGTGGCAGTGAACACAGAAGCCGGCAGAGAGTTCCACACCTTGACTGTGCGCACAATGAATGTTGAAGAAAAGCGCTTAGTGCGACAAGACGGTACATCGACCAAGTGTGGATGGTATCCTGCGGTACGTCTGATAGACCGGTAGTAAAAGGGGGATGAAGGGGGATCAACTTATATACAAAATCGATGACGTACGTCGACCAGTTATTAAGTCACGTCGTGTTTGTAGGCGGAAGCGTTCATTTTGTGCTGATTGTGCCTCAAATGTTGACCTAGACCAAACCTTTTAACATAATAATTGAACGAAAAGTTTACTGAGTACACATTTGCTGCACTGCAAATCCTTGAAGATCATAAAATTTAACTATAACATAATAAAATCGTATAATATCTAAGCATAGAGTCAGCATGAGCTAAGGACCGTTTTATTTTCACGATTATTTTGTTTCTTATTTTCAGTGCATTTTCTAGATAATTAGTTTCTCAAAACAATTTCATTCTTTTTGCTGGCTTTAAAAGTGTACAACTATGTAGTCGTACTCGAAAAGTTTGTAATACTTTGTTATCTTTTGTATTACTTTTATTACCAGTCATTAAATTTTGTAACCGAGAAATAAAGTTTATAACTAATAAAGTTTTTAATTTCATTTCGTGTACATTTTTTCTAAGCCATTCCTGTTTTAACATAATTATCTTTGTCAGTTGTTCCGGATACCTCAAAGCCGGGACATTAATACATGTGCCACGAAGAGATATCGTGTTAGTTAGTTCTGGACATTAGATAGCTATAGGCTCTTGCTTCGTTTTAAATATTGGTGCTCCGCTGCATATGGTCAGACTATTCTTAACATATTGTTATTGTTTTTAGGAGTTTGAAGCTAAACCGTAAAAACATGAAAATTAAAAATAATAAATTTTATTTCACAAAGGGCTAGGCCCCCTATGCCAGATAGGCCTTTATTTGTTATCGAGGAGAACTTTCAAAAGGTGCCTGGACTTTTAGCGTAAAGAAAAGGCCATGCAATGTGAGGTTCCTACTTCAGTAAAACCACCGTTACCTCTTAAAAGACCACTCCCGAACCGCATGCCAGATAAGCCTACAAGGATACTTATAAAACTTCAGAAACTAGTCCACTGTTAGAATTGGTTGATTCCTATAAAGAAAAATAAAAATATATAGAAAAGAACCGGCAGGAAACTCCGCGGTTACCCTCGCATTGAATTTTTTTTTACTATGCCTCACAGTAGATTAAACATTTCTTGGAAGTTCGGTGTACAGGTAAATCATAATCATAGTTAGTTTATATTTTCTAACGTTAAAAAGTAGGAAAGATTTTAAGACTTAGATATTTTTCCAAAAATCATAAACTCACACCACATCAACAAAAACGAGAACCGAGCTCAAACATAATCCATAATGTATAGGGCAAATCTAAAACCAAAACAACCATCTACCCCAAACTAGAAACAGATGTTTATGCTGCAAGTGCACTACAGATGAATAATTCCCACAAAATACGGGATTATGTTAATATTAGGAATCAGTGCAAGCCGTCTGCCGTCCACCGTATATTTACAATACAAAACAAAACAGTAGAAATGGTGAAAATAGTGGTGGACAACGTTCTTTTTCAACATTCGAACGAGATACTACTAAAAATTCTTACCATTTTTGCCACCGGATCTTTTCGTATTACAAGAGCTTTTTGATAATGGAAAAAGTCGCTTTCATTTCTCTTTTGAGCGGCTTACGTGGGATGGTTTTTTGAAGTCAAAAATGTATATGTGGTTGCGACAAAGGTTATCAGAGCCAGTACCTGCTCTTATAGCTAAAACTATGTATAAATAAATAAGAGCATTGTCTCGAAATAGAGATTGAATTCACTAAAGTACCTCTCAGGGTCCGGTAGGACGAATACATGCCACAAAAAGAAGGTACCCACGTAACTATCGACATTCGATATAGACATCCCTAAAGTGCGAATCCAGTTTAATATGGCGATATAAAGTCGGAAAGTCCCAGCCTATCGCCAGCTAGCTGAATTGTACTGAAACACGAACCCTCATTTCGTATATATGTTGAGAATTTAAATGACACTTCATTTGAAAGTTTAACAGATTAGATTTTACATTCTATTGAATAGTACGGTGAGGTAATTCACACGTAATCTTAAGATGGGTGTGACATGCTTGTACTTAAAACACTTTATTGGTAAGAATAGATTATTTGAAAGAAAGATATTATAAAGATTATTAGAAACTTGGGTATTGGTAATTTCACTTTGATCTCTAGGTGTCGTAGATATAGATTGGGTTGAGAAAACTCCATTAGATTCTTCTGTTAGATTTATAATTAAAATATTTATTTAAGTTATATCAGGAAAGTCTGACTGTCATTTGTATATTTGCGCCAATAATCGGGCTTGATAGGGCCTATACCTTCCGGGGTTGCGGGAATGTATCAACGAGATACCTTGGCCCCAAAACGTTAGGAAATGAAAAAACAGGGTCGGTTTTTAGTTAATTGGAGTCTAAGACTCCCTTTCACTTTAACCAGGGCGGGAAGAGTTAGTTGATTTTCCCCGAAAAATAAAGAAAAGCCTGACATGCCAAGGGGTGACCAGAACCCGACTACAATATAATTTTGAAACGGCAACGCAGATGTAAGTTTGTTGCATACGTTGCCGTTCTTCTGAAGTAAGCAGGTTTGCTAAGATTTTTCATGAATATTGCATTATTTACAAAATAATTTTAAGAAAAACGTTGGTTGTAACACAAACGTTATGTGAATTCATTGGCTTAGTTACACACAAAAAACAATATCTTATCATTTCAGAACGTATAAAAAAAGTAAAATGATAGTATTTTCTGCAGGTTCTTTAAGGTTTCTCATGAATGACTAAAGAATATTTACGTCTTTTTAGACGTTTGATGTAAACAAAAGTTTTTGGGAATTCATTGGCTTAGTTGTAACACACACAAGAATAATATTTTAACATCACGCACGAGTCATAAAAACATATTTTTTTAGTAATTTCTTTAATCAAAACCGTGATTTGAGACTATTTTCTTTAATAATTTTTTGGCACAGATAATGCATGTATTAAAAATCGGCTTTGTTAATGCTGTTGAAAAAACATTAATTGATAAACCAAGTTAAGGCACTGAAAGAAACAGCGACTAAAAATAAATAAGTAATTAAATGGTACTTTCAATTAATTTTCACAAAAGTAAAATTACGAAATTAGGTGCTGAATATTAATGGCGGAACTGACATTAGTAGTAAAGCAATAAAAAAACTTTTTACCAAAAAATTAAACCGACTCCCAAAAAACACTGCAAAGTGAAAAATAACTTTAATTTCGGTAGTCGGTGTCTTTAGTTTGGTATTTTCGTTTTTGGCACCGTCTTCCGAAATTAAAGTTATTTTTCATTTTGCAGTGTTTTTTGGGAGTCGGTTTAATTTTTTAGTAAAAAGTTTTTATTTCACTCTTTTTAGTTGGTTGATTTTTAATTTACCTAGTTATAAGAGCCTAAATGTCAACTACTTATAACATTTTACAAAATATTGCTTTTCCCAATGCTGGGCCGTTAATTTTTGAGGAGTTCTCCTGGTACTTCACCATCAGCTATACATCACCATATGCATTGTGACGAGCATAAAGTGCATAACATCCGTATTCAAGTAATCGAATCGCAATCCACGAAATACTTATTATTGAGTAGTTTCGGCGGCCATCTGTGGTCTTCATCATCAGTTCCACTTCCCCAAATAGTACTTTTTGAGAGCAACTGCACAAGTTCCTATAAGAAATATCCGAAACGCCATAGGTGTGCCTATAATATTTGAAGAGTTCCCTCGATTTCTCCAGGATCCCATCATCAGATTCTGATATTGTAACAATGGGGCCAACTAGAAATATACCCTATCAAACAAAAAAGAATTTTCCAAATCGGTTCAGCCGTCTTCGAGTAATCGGTGATCATACATAAACAAAAAAAAAATATACGCGTCGAATTGATAACCTCCTCCTTTTTTTTTGTCGTCGTTTGAAAAGGAAATAGAATTTCAAAAGTGGAAGGAATTGTGAGGAATTGTAGTATCGTAAAAAAATATACTTAGTAAGTAATTAAAAATCTATAGGTACTATTATATTAATTCGATAGTTTATAGTGCGATAGTTTTATGTATGCATGAATGTATTGATGATAAATTGTGAGTTTGTAACTCAATAAAGCCAATATGGCTGAACAAACTGAGATTACCTACTATAGAAAAGGTTTATCAATATTTCACGCGAAAGGAGAAGCTGGTTACAGCTAGTTATTTTATAAACTTTTTAATTTTAATAGTTTTAATCTTTATGGAAAGATATTTATTAAAGATAAAATGGAATGTTCAATTTGGAACTCCAACATTCAGCAACACAGATCCAAGTACCTACGTACAAAGGCGTCACAAATTCAACAGGACAAGCTAGAACATGTCGGGACAGGTCGTAACGTGCTGACCGCAAACTTCCAAATGTATGCAAGGATGCTTTGCACAACGTACAATGAGTACATCTCGACGCCAAATTACCTTTCTATTGAAAACTAGGCGACAGAAACTAACGCAAATGTGGAAACAGTATCGTTGTTTAGTAATCGTTGTTTTTTATTGATGCTTGGCTGACGTGTGACCACCATCTCACCTGACGGTAAGCGATAATCTGGTCGAAGATGAATCACGGATACTTAGAAGTAACCTAAGAAAGTAGTAGAAGTTACCTAGTAGTAGATTAAATGGATGCGATCAATGATATTTTATAGTACAGATATGTTATAGGCGCGCGCGTCGTGAAGACTCAAACACGAGCTAATTGGAACGTCTTGCAACTAGTCTGCGTCGAACGCAACCACAAGCGTGCCGCACCGTAATACCCGTGTCTTTAGATTTTATTTATGAAAAATGCCATCGTGTGAGTTTCGGAAGTGTACGAATTATACTTCCAAAGTAAATAAAATACAAAGGATCTTATACCACATGTGAGAATGCAAATATATTAAGATTATTTTTTATATTTCATTTATTTTCAAAACTTGCCAATAAATTATGCTTAGGAGCCATATGTAGGTGAAGACAGAGAGAGCAAACTTGTTTTGTCGCGAGAGCGATAAGGATGCTTGCGTGTGGACATAGATTAGTTAAAAGTTTACAAGTGTAAAAGCGATATTGATTGACTTGTTTTAATTTGTTTTGTGTTACAATTTTGTTGACTAAAGTTCATTTGACTGATTATTGAGGATTATAACTGTTTTTTTATTGAATTAGGTTTCCGAGGGATCAGGTTCGATTTCAAGATTGGATCGCAATTGTTCGTAAACAAAAAAGCGAATCAGTCTGGGAAACATCAAAAAACAGCAGGATATGTAGCAATCACTTCCAAAGTACTAACAAACATATTTCGAAATGTGGTCGAACAATGCTTAAAAAAATGCAGTTCTAATTATAGAGGTAGGTAACTAAAACATTTTATAAAACATAATGCAGCCTGCATAATGTTTTATAAAATGTCAGCTACCTGTTGATTGCATTTTCGCCAACGTTGAATTTGTTTGGTTAGTATAGGTAAGAAACCGCTACATGACATTTCATTATGAAACCTATAGTTGTGTCATGAAATTGATTATTTATTGATTACTAGCTTTCCACCTGCTTTATCCAAGATAAAGTTCCGATTTGACGAAGTTTTCGAATCATACAATTATTGTTATGACTGATCATAAATTATTTCATTAACATAATGACTATTAATGTCTATTTTATTTTTGAATATAATGGGCTAAGCTGAATAAAAACATTAGTGGTAATACTTGATCCGTGATTAACCATTATGATGTTTAATTTCTTACCTACGTACTTACTTTTCAATCGAGTGTCCACTCTACGGCTATAAAAATGTTATCCTACGGCACAAGGACTCATTTGAAGCGCAACTGTTAGAATTATACCTATCTCTTTCACTTGAGTGTTGTTTCGTATCTTTTGTTCTACTTATCAGTAAAACTTGTCAATGTGTGTCATAGATATCCGTGATGTGTGCAGTTTTTACTACGCGGAACAAATTTCAACGCAAATTACTATGAACGTAACATATCTGTACTTTATAATATCATTGGATGCGATCTTTACTATTGTGATCGTCTACTAACTCATTTTTAACACGCTTTTATTAGGTCGACCTGTATGTAACTAACTATGTAATGGAATCTAAGGTAACTAATTTAACCATCTTCCAAGGGTCGTAGCGTAATGAAAATTGGCAGCTGTATGTAGTTCTGATGACAATACAATAATATGGTACTGTCGAACTGATCTGATGATGGAGTCAGAAGATATAAACTGGAACTTCATGATGGAAAATCGTATCATAGCTGTTTTGGATTTCTTAGAAAAGTCTTGTAATGAACTGATGATGAAGCCGAAATATAGGCATTGGCATTTCATGATGGAATATCGTATCATAGTCGTGTTTGCACTTGTGAGAAAGACCACGTAATGGACTTTGAACACGATCAGGTTTCAAGGTTATAACAAACCTAAAGAAAATCCGTTATCGGTTTTCTTAAACCTTATTTTTTGTTTTTACGTGCATTCATAAAAGCGTCTTTTTCTAGTTTTTTTTAAACTATTAATTTATTATTAATGTAAGTATGTATGATTTTTGTATTAAAAGGGAGTTTTTACCTATACATATAAATAGACATCGATAAATATACTGTATTACTTCCCAAGATAGGCCTCCTTGATATTCCTCCAAAATTCACTGTTGTGAGCTTTTGTTCTCGATATGACACCAACTTTGAATTCGTTTTCCCATTTTCGGAAACCCGGAAATTAAAAGCCCGAACCAGACCAAGGACTAAACATAATTTACTCATCATAGGTTTCATAAAGTTGAAGAGAAATACGACTACATTATAAATATGATCACACAGGTAGCCAGAAGTTAAATTCCATCTCGTTCATTGCGAGTATCCTATTACGTCGTGGGTTCGATTCCCACCCAGGACAAATGTTTGTGTGATGAGCACGATCATTTGTTCTTTGTCTGGGTGTAATTTATCTATAACATGTATGTATTTTAAAAAAATATATATGTATGTTTATCAGTTGTCTAGTACTCATACCACAAGCTCTGCTTAGTTTGAGAGTAGATGGCGTTGTGTGAAAGTTGTGGAATATTATTATTATTATTTTTGGGCAAACGTGATGTTTTCTTAGCTCTAGGCTAGTTTTAAGCTACATTAACGGGCCAAGCCAAGTCAATGTAGCGTATGTGTGTATTTATGTTAATGTTTGTGTTATGTGAGTAGATTTCATTTTCGTCGTTTTGCATGAACTTCCTTACTATTCTGCAGGTGTTTAAAATTGCGGCTTTTTGGAGAGTAATATAAACTGAGTCTTTTAAATCTAGTAGTTTTAGGCTATGGTGAAGGTGATTAGGTACTACCCCCGTGGGGGTGACCCCACCCCCTCTAACTTTTGAACTTTACTTCATCGAGATCAAATAACTCTGGTGAATTTGATGAATTTAAGTCAGGAGTGGCGCCATCAGGATCTATTTCATAACGACGTTATATAACTGGTGAAAAACTGTGAGTATATTTTTCCATATTCGAATCATCTTCCTCGGATGACTCATCAACTACAAAGTTTTTTGGGACTGTGAAGTAATTAAAACTCAATGTAAGAAAATCAATATAAATAATACAAAATGTTGATAATTTCTGCTAAAATTACGAAACTTCCTTAAATACACCTAACAGTAAAATACACTAATTACCATATTTTCAATTTACCCTATGTACAATGCCGGTGGGCACGCTTAGCGTGACCATTAATTTCATCTTGTAGTGCCAGTCACACGCGTTGCGTGTTCACCGGCGTTTGTAGGTGGCATCGCTAAGGACAAGGTAAAAACTACGGTGGCAGTGAAAGTGTTAAGGTTATAGGTATCGGGAAACACAGACTCCGTCAGGGAATTCCACTCCTTAGCCGTACGCACAATGAAGGTATTCCCAAAACGTTTTGTGCGTATAGGGGGGATGTCCACCATGTAACGACCTACTATTATAGACGCGAAAGTTTGTGAAAATGAAAAAATATTGGCATTTAATAATCATCCGTAAACTTATCTACATCATCACCTATTTTAAGGAGTAGGTACTGACATGCAAAACACTTTTGAATGGATATTAATTGATAAATAGGTAAAATATTCATCCAAATTTCTCAGTAAAACAAAAATATAATAGCTAAACAAAAGAAAAGTCATTTATAAAAGCTTTCAACCAATTTCACAATAGCCTAATGGCTAAGGTGTCGGCATTGTGATGGTGAGATCGCGGGTTCGAACCCCTCCCATTATACTATTGCCGTAAGCCCACTCCAGACATAATATATATTAGTTTAGTTGGAGGGGTAACAAGATTGTTAATAATGTGAATTCTATCTACATTGCTAGTCCTCTTTTTAGGGTTCCGTAGCCGAATGGCATAAAACGGAACCCTTATAGTTTCGTCATGTCTATCTGTCTATCTGTCTGTCTGTCTGTCCGTCTGTCCGTATGTCACAGCCATTTTATTCCGAAACTATTAAGACTATACATGTGAAACTTAGTAGGTAGATGTATTCTGTGAACCGCTTTACGATTTTATGAAAAAAAAAATATTTATAATTAAGAGGGCTCACCATACATGAAACTGAAACTGAAAATATATTTTTTTTCATGAAACCTATGAGTATGTGGTATCTATAGACAGGTCTTTAAAAATTATATTGAGGTTTCTAAAACCACTTCTTCAGAAATTTAATCATTTAAAAGATCCATAGTGGTAAAAAGTGTCCTCCCCATCTAAAAAAAATCTATGTTGTAGACTGCAATGTAAAGTTTCCACGAAAATTGGTTTGAACGAGATCTAACTTTTATTATATTTCAAACAAACATTATTAAAAATAAAGTTGTTTGACATAGTTACTACGGAACCGTTCATGGGCGAGTCTGACTCGCACTTGGACAATTTTTAAAGAAAATATGAACCAGTCGTGGCGCAGTGTTTACAGGCACGACTTTTGGCTAGAACCAAGTCAACAATACTTTGTGTACCTAAATTTGTCACCACAACTGCTCAGAAACGTTGAAGGAAATCATCCTGATCAAGGGACGGGGCTCACGTGGTGAATTATAGCACATTCTCTCTTATGATAAGAAAGCCTGTGTCAGAGCAGGGTGACGATATATTTTGATGAACCATCAAGTCTAAATTATTGTTAATTTACCGCTGACTTCTGCAGTAATACATAACTGCCTCGATGGTCTAGTAGTCGCAATCGTGACAGCTATGCGTGAGATCTCGGGTTCGATTCCCGTTCGGGCAATAAGTGCTATTATGTGTGAGTACTTGTGTGGCCTACTCAAATGTCCTTACTTTGGTATTGTTCGTCAAATTGTTGAGCTCCTTGAGTTCTAAGTTGAGCTACGCGATAACTGACAAATGCTTGCACTGTCTGGACAGGTCCACTCAAATTTGCGTGGTTATTTCCTTAAAAGAATACCACAGACATGAACCTACATGCTTCTCATGTACAAATACAAATTGTCTGGACTTTAAAAGAGACTGACCTCTGAGTTTGTTTCGGTGTTTCGTCTCAGAGTAGTCAGTTAGGAAATACCGGGCTCATCTAGCTAAACTAAACACGCAAAAAAATATGACGTGTAAAAGTATTATTTATAACCAATTTACAAAATAAATATTTCATTTCATTTCATTGGGTTTTGTTATAAGATATTTCTCACGTTAAGCCGTTGGTCCCAACTGACATTTGGACATGTTTGAAGGTCGTCACGGGTAGTCAAAAGATACAAAATCTGACACTGGTCTGGCCTCTCGTGGGGTAAGGGTAGGGGAATTGTGCAACCCACTAACTGGGGTGTGGAGGTCAGATAGGTACAATCGCTCCATGTAGATAGATAGATAGATATACTCTTTATTGTACACCATAACAGAATTAAATGAGGACTTAAAAACTACATAGGGTGTTATAATGGGTGGTCTTATCGCTAAAAGCGATCTTTTACAGACAACCTTTGGATGGATTTGACACAGCAGGAGAAAATAAATGAAAGTAGTAGTCAGTAGTCCATGGTGTACTGTTCACTTATATACAATAAATAAGTAATAACCTACATACTCAATACACATATACATATATATACATAAAAAGAACAAAGCTGAGATATATAAAAAATAGTAACAAATTAAAGAGAGAGATAGAGATCTTTTACCGTGTTTTTGAAAGAAGGTAGGGTTTGTGCTTGTCTTACTGACACGGGAAGAGTATTCCACAGTCGTACTGCTTAGGCCGAAAGTTTCCAAGCAGTTCGACTGAGTACGACGACGATTTTCGGCCCGAAACTACGTAAAGCGGTCGCCCGCGCGGTCCCATACAAAAGTGCTCCGTTGCGGGCACCTGCACGGGTATCCGTCGCGGGAAACCAGACCTCGCGCCCCTTTTTTGATACGTAATAAATTTTAAGTTTTCCATCGAATCGACTACATGCACACAGCGCATGTAATAATCCAGTTTCCGACACACGCGACACACGCTCTTTGTCTCGCGACGGACGCCCGTTGCGGGCGGGCGTCCGCTTTACGCAGTTTCGGCCCTATTACTTAGCTGCATCCGGTTAGACTGAAAACAGACACTAGCATAGGTGGGAAAAGGCTAAGCAGATAAAGATTCCGCAGAATAAGTTTTTTAAACTAACATGGTCACTCACAGTATCATTAGAACTTAAAACGGTTAATCTGTGATCGCAACTGTGCCGAAATATCGGAAATTTGAAACAATGGTAATTATCCCGTTCTAAGTTCAAATGATAATTCATAAATAGCTATAAATACTAAAAGACCTACTACCTATAAATACTCATTCATGCATCAGACAACACGAAAGGTTTAAATTCCGCGCTGAAAGACCTGCGGATGGCATTACGTAAATTGTTTATCATTTTGGTCATCTTTGAATATTTAAACGTTAAATTTATCAGCTGCAGTACAAAGATGTCACCAGCTTAAGTGACAATGGTACAAGCATGGCTGCGGGCGCTCGGACATAGTGGGACGTGTGACCACAAGACCACAACACGTCACTAAATGTATACAGGGCTCGGTGCACGGTTTGAGAACAAAATGACGCATTGTTGCACTAGGTGATCGTTTTGAGCCTGATGAAATTATGCTTACGAAATTGGAACTAGAGCTAAATATTTTTAATCTTAGCATTTATAAAAATAATCATCTTGTGCGAGAATAAAAAGCACTGCTTTTAAAGGCATGATTGGAGGACGATCTTAACTTAAACACAACTCTATAAACCAAAAATATTTTTGAGTACTTAAAGATTTGGTATTTTTCCTATCCATGTGTGAGACTATGCTTCGTAACATATTTCATTATTCTAGACTATTGGGAAATTTCTATTTTGATTAGTTTTGATGTTTTTGCATAGTATTTGCAAAAACTTTGTACTCCTTTTTATGAAAATTATGCAGACAGTATCAAAATTCATATCGAAAACTTGTTTATGCATTTGAAGATTTTTTAATCGTGGCCAAATAACGACCAATTGGCGACACCATTATATCTCATAATAAAAAGTAAAAGTTCATCTTAAACACAATGTTTTAAATAAACCTAAAAATATATTCGACCATATTTAGAATAGAATGAGACAAGTTTGAAATGCTTTTAGAAATTGATACTTTGTAAAATATTACTATTTCATTCAATTTAACTCCTAAATAAAATATATTGAGTATCAAAAGAAGACCTCCATATTATATTACATAATTATTATCCCTATTTCTAAATATGGTTTTCGAATTTCAGAATAGGTATTATGTATATTGTGTTTCTAGATTAAATTGAAGCTGCTAAAATGCATGACAGCATTGCGTTGAATGGAAATAGCTATTTTAAATAAATATCAGTCGTGAATGTTTAGCCGTTTGTTTGTTTACACGAAGCTTGGAGTTCATGCAATGATTTTAAATACGTTTTGTATGCGGCAGATTGACTGTGATTGTTGTCTCGTCATCATCATTATCACAATTTCAAATGTGTCAACATTTCGAATAAATTAAATTAATAGTTTTACACTACATTGGGTTATATGTAAAACTAGCGAAAGAGCGGAACGTCCTAACACAAGCATTTGTTTTGCTTAAATGGACATTCCATAATGTAATCATTGTACACTACATTGAAATTACTGAATAAACTATTGTTTATTGTGTTAGGATTATATAGTTAGACTATTTCAATAACCATCCACTTATTTTGTAATTGACTTTTTTGTGCGATCGACTAATCGTGCTGATACCCCAACCTGTGAGTTTTAAAATGGCGCGCAACGGTAATGGTAGGATAGTCTGTTGACAGTTGTCAGACTGAGGGGAAGGCACGCAATTCGCCTCTTGGATCAATGAGTAAGAAGTTAATAACTTATTGTGTAATTGGATTGGATAGTACACATAATCGTAACGTTGTTCGTGCGTATATAAAATGTAATCATGATGCAGTAATCTATACTAATATTATAAAGCGGAAAAGTTTGTTTGTTTGTTTGTTTGTTTGCTTAAACGCGCTAATCTTCGAAAGTCCAGGGTGGATTTGAATGCAATTTGGTATGGAAGTAGCTTGAAGCTTGAGGAAGGTTATAGACTTTTTACGCGACTGCAAAAAAGGAGAGTTATGTTTTTACCGTGATAGAATCCACGGGAGCGAAGCCCTGCGTGAGTACTACTAAATAATATTATCTTGTACTGAAGTGAGCAGTTTTATTACAATTGTTTTATTGCCATCATATCGGTCGAAATAAGTCTAAGTATCAATAGTCTAATGGATAAGGTGTCGGACTTGTGATCGAGAGGTCACGGGTTCGAACCCCACCCATTACACTTTTACTGTGAACCCACTCCAGTCACAAGCATATTATTATTTAGCTTAAGTGGACGGATTAACTGTGATATATTTGTAATATTGGGTACTTTGATATAAGTCTTTGTAACCGTTCAACTGTAGGACAGTCTGCGATTCAAGATTCAGAAGAACTAATAATATGAATACTAACCACAACGCAGTTCTCTTTCTAAAAAAAATTGGTTTAACTTTTTCCTAGCTATGTTTACGTCGGTTACCGTTCTAACCAACTGCTGCTGAGAACTGGTATTTTACATGGATTAACTGCCTATCTGACATCTTTAACCCAGTAGCTGGATAACAAGATACCTCTTGGTAAGACCAATACAATAAAATACAAATTCAAACAATTGCTCGGCTTTGGAGACATTCGACAAATGGAGAAATTTACATACAAAAAGGTTCAAAGATATATTACTTGTCAATTAAATTAATGAAAGAAAAAAGTCAAATTAAATAATTTGACTTTCTTTTCATTAATTTCAAATTAAATTCCAAATTAAAAATTTACATTAAATTATCATAATACGGCTATTACGTACATAGAAAATGTCAGATTATTTTTCTTTTATTTAATATGCCCGTCACAACAGTGCCTCACATATGGTCAATCAAGCCTCCCCGCAATAATTTCCAGGACAGAGTTATGTATAGTATATGAAAGTACTCTGTGAGCTGGCTTGCACCATGCGCACCAAGGACGCGCACCGTTTGCGCATGGTGGTGGCGTAGAAACAGTCGGTGCGCGCTTCCGCAAACATGCCCGAGGCACTGCAAAAACGAGGCAGCCCCAACACTGCACTAAACGCATTGTTATGCTGGACGCGGAGGGTTTGTTGATAATATAAAATTTCTTAGAATAAAAAATCGTATAAAGAGGAATTGGATGATAACTACCTAAGATATACGTGAAGTGAAAACTTAGTTCCCCTTTTTACGCCAAAGTTCATATGGAGAAAGCTAATATTTTTATAATTAATTGAACTATGGTTGGGTTACAACTTAAGCGCCCACTCGTAAAAAGAAATACGCAGACGAAAATAAAACAAATATTTGGCTTCTTGAAAGGCACCTGCTACAACCTAAAACTTAAGACAATAATATCTCTTTTTCTGTCCGTTTTCATACTAAAGCTAGAATGTTTTACTGTGGGAGAAATAAGTTATTGCTAGCATTATTTCTTTGCCTGTCTAGACTGAAGTGGATACTAAAATAATACTGTTTATATGGACTAAATGCCTTAGAAGGTTCATAATATTAGTGAAATATAAAGGTTGATTGTTATTTTTGGTTCTGTTGTGAGGAGCTAAATTGTTTTAGCTTTCTGCATTCCTTTACCATCAATAAACTTAAACTGTACTAAACTTTATATTTCTCCGTCAGCGCAATTTTCATGAAAAGGTGTATTAAGATTTTGCTTAACGTATGTATGAATAGTTGAAATGATATTAATTGGAAAGTTTACAAAACTATTAATTTTATCACCATCTGCCCACTGTAGTGTTGCCCAAATGAGAGTCTCGCAAGAGTCTTGCAATTAGCGATTATCCTATTGCTATTTATTAAACGGTAGTTGAAATCTCAGAACAATTAATAAAACCGTTTAATAAATAGCAATAGGATAATCGCTAATTGCAAGACTCTTGCGAGACTCTCGTTTGGGCAACACTAGCCCACTGTCTGGGACGGCTTTCAGATGTGTAACCAGATGTTGTTGTGTGATAGTATGTTACATAAAGTGGGTGCCTATCTGACTTCCAAAACCCTCTAAATGTAACCACTTTGGTAAGATTAGTGTGAGATTTTCTGGGTTCTGAATATATATAAGGATCTATTTCCACCGCAACGATATGCATGCACCGAACATTCTAGGAATATTAAGATAGTGACTTATTCAATTCAATTCAATTTATTTAATTGCGATAAGTGTTGGTACAATATCGATCTTAACATATATTATAACATTATTATTATGGATCCTGCCTCTGTGGTCGAGTGGTTTGGGCGATTGCCTTGTGACCCGGTGGTCGTGGGTTCGATTCCCGCGGGGAGCATACTTTGTAAAGTTATTTCCAGTTTGGCTAGGACATTGCAGGCCTGAATCACCTGATGGCCCCGCCAAATGGCGGTCGTCAATATAGACCACGTCAGAGGCCCTTGAGGCGGTCTAGAAACTCTGACACTAGGGTGTATGGGGTCGTTAGACCTTACTACCCACACGATAAGAAGATTATGGATCCTTAACACTTAGTCATATTACTGTGACATGCGAATATTTTTGTTTATACTTAATTAATAAACACTAGCTATGCCCCGCGGTTTCACCCGCGTATAATCCTGCCTACATACTATTAAAGCAAAAATCTCTGAATATTGATGAATTAATGGTAAATTTTAGTAATCCTATCTAATTTGCAATGGATAGAGAATTGCGAAGTAAAGATAGTTGTTAATCATACTGTTAAGAATAGATTTAGAGTATATCGGTATTATCTATACTAATATTATAAAGCGGAAAAGTTTATTTGTTTGTTTAAACGCGCAAATCTTTGAAAGTACTAAGTGGATTTCAAAAATTCTTTCTGATTATGATAGGCAATTTCAGGCGGAAGGCTATAGGATATCTAGAAATACGCGACTGCTCTCGGTTTTCCTAAAATAAGGATATTAGTGAAGTAAGTCGGAAGAAAATACGCCGGTAAATTACTATAATCGCGTGCGCAGGCGAAATGCTGAGATTTACCAAAATGTTAAAAAACATGTACTACAAAAATGTAGAGTTTATGTAGATCTAAAAAAAGTCCGCGGTACTATATATCTATCTTTTGATGAATAATCCACAATAAGGCAAATTATGTAAAGAAAATATCACAAAAATAAGGCATGACTTTGTATAATTATTATTATGCGGTCATATTAATACTTACGTTCGAACATAGTCTCATCATCAAGACAATTTTATGAAGATAAACTTTGACATATACAATATTTAATTTGGACTTATAGTTTAGGAGAACATATCAAATTAAAATGATTTAACAACGTTATTTATCGAAATGGCGCGCGGATGCATGGTGGCGCGTTGAGCACAGACTCGCGTTATACATACCGTTATAGGTACCTAAACTTGGTTTCATTTCGATTTCTTTGCTAAAAGACTTCCTATGTAAGTGTTTCAGCTTTTTTTGACGTCAGATGTGTGTTTTTGTATCTATACATTTGAATATTTTTATTTTACTTTCTGTTTAGTTGAATAAGTAATTTTGATAGGGCGTTATTTAGTTTACCCCATTTTTTTAACCGGCTTCTAAAGGAGATCGTTAAGGATCATTTAATGTTTATAGTAAGGTTATTCGTTTTGATTTATTTTAGTTCCATTGATGTATATGTATACAGTTATTAAAATACGTATTTGTAGTCTATATTTTTACGTTTCTTAATTTTGTGTAGGAGATTCAATTCCTTTTTTAACCTCTATCGTATAAAGAGGAGTGTTATAAATTTGATGTGGTTATGTATCCTTGTGTCTGTGTATCTGTTTGTGGCCTCGTAAGACCGCTTATGAAACGGTTTTTTTGTTAGAAAGGTAACGTGATCGAGATGGTTCTTAGCTACAACTTATCAAGATCTGTTCAGGTGTTTCATGGTTGTCGGAGGTTAACTAAAATTTAAATTTTATATGCTAACTTAGTCGTTACTTTTATTCAAATATCTCCAAAACAATGTCATAGTTGCTATAGTTTTCACAGGACTGGTGGCTAGACAAACGGCACTAATACCTCGAATTCCCATGGTACCTACAGATTTACTTATTATTTTAAAAGGATACAATTTCCGGGGTTGTAGGAATGTTCTAAAGAAAATGTCTGTAAATATCAAAGTTTATCTTCATAAAATTTTCTTTATAATGAGACTATTTTCGAAAGTAAGTATTAATATAGCCGCATAATAATAAGACTACAAAAACATGCCTTATTTTTTTGATATTTTCTTTACACAATTTGCTTTATTGTGGATTATTCTTAAATTTAGATATGTTGTACCGCAGACTTTTTTTAGCTCTACACAAACCCTACATTTTGGTAGTACATGATCTTTCGGTAAATCTCAGCATTTCGCCAGCGCACGCGATTATAGTAATTTACCGGCGTAGTTTCTTACGACTTACTTCACTAATACCCTTATTTTAGGGATTACGAGAGCAGTAGCGTAATAGCCTATAGCTTTTCTCATGAAATTGCCTATCATAATCACAAAGAATTTTTGAAATCCACCCAGTACTTTCGAAGATTAGCGCGTTCAAACGAACAAACAAACTTTTCCGCTTTATAATATTAGTATAGATAACAAATAGTTAACAAAATTAGTTATGATTCTATTATATTTGTTTCTACGTTGGTAAGCATTAAATGAAAAATATAAATGACTTCTTTTTTCTTTAACACAAGTCTATTCTTGGCAACTGATTATACTACGCACTATTTTCCTTACCAGAACCTTAACTCTAGGTTCCTAGTGTTCCTGGACGCGTGAGGGAGATACAGTTATCTTCCTCACGCCCCAGCCGCCGCGGGAGACGCCCCGGGCGTCGGGGATCACGAGCTGATCTCCGGCCGCCATAGACGCGGGTCTGCGGACGGCAAGCAGGGGTAGCCCACCGTCCGGTAAGGACCAGACACGGGTAGGCGGCGCAGCGCGCCGTGTTTCGCGCGCGCCTCAAAGAGCAGTCAGCAGCATTGATGGGGGATAGGGCCATTGCCTTACGGGGTTGCGGGAATAGTTCTGACGAGACACCGTGGCCCCGGAATACAAGGTCAACAGAAGGACACTCCCTTGCGCTCCACCCACAGCGGGGGAGTCATATGATGATTTTCCCACCCAGAAAAAAAAAAGATTCCTAGTGTTACGGTTTGCCGTGTTCCTGCGAGCCTCAAAGAGCAGTCAGAAGCACTAATGGAGCCCGATAGGGCTATTGCCCGCTGGGATTACGGGAATATTCTAACGATATACCACAGTCACAAAACATAAGGGTAGCTGAATGAGCATGGAAGGTTTTTAGTCAGTAGAAGTCTGACTCTCCCTTGTGCTCCCCCCATAGCGGGAAAAGTCATAAAATGATTTTACACCGAAAAAAAAATTTTCTGCTGTTACTAACCAAACAGACCAATCTTTTTCCAAACCCGGACACGTTTATATGGGGAGTGATATGAAGATTCGAATGACGTTATTGCGACGCACGCTATTTCAAAAAAAATTAAGAGTTGTACGCCATTTCGAAAACACATTAAGTCGAAAACCGCTATATTGAATGACGTTGTCGCGAACACGCTTCAATTTGAAAAACTATGTGAATGGTACGCTAGTACGAAAGTCTTGGTATCGAAATCCAGTTCGATGCCCAGACAAATTCAGATTGGAATATACTATTCGCAATAGTGAATTTCGATAGCAAGACTTTTGTACTAGCGTACCATTCAAACAGTTTTTCGAATCAGCGTGTTCGCGTCAACGTCATTCGATATAGCGGTTTTCGACTTAATGTGTTTTCGAACTGGCGCGGGCGTACCACTCTTATTTTTTTTTTTCGAAATAGCGTGCGTCGCAATAACGTCATTCGAATCTTCATTGTCACTCCCGTTTATATGATATTCTATAGAGTTCCAATCCCCGTGACAGTAGAAGCCTGTAATTCCGTAAACCTTATTATAAAGACATTTATTTAACAGTAACTCTTATCTGATCAGGAGCAGAGATATAAGTGTCTTCTCTTTAGCTTTTGAAGTATTAAAGGGATAAATTAGATTTTAAATGTTCGCTTTTAGCGTTCGGCAGTTCGTTGTTGCTTACTTTAATGTTCGCTTATAGAAATAAACTTGTTTTGGATCATTTAGGGAAATTTAAATATAATGTAATTTTTGGTATTATTGTGTCGAATATGCTATCCTGTGTGGGCTTACATTTACTGATGTACTATTTTGGGAACATGCTGAAGTTGTATGTTTCAGAATTCGAGGTTATTATAAAATTTTGGAATAGTAAACTCTATGTACAGTCACCAGCACATCAGGCTATCCGAATCTGTCAAATTTATCCAATTGAGTTTGAACCTTATTATGCTGTTATAAAGTTGTAAATCTATTAAATTATTTTGACAGATTGGAGTAGGTTGATGAGCCGGCCACTGTACTATGTATAATTTTTTTATCAAAGAGAACTGTGGGTACAATTCACAATGCTAGCAATCTTGTTAACCCTTCCGACTAAGCTAACTATGCTTGTGTCTGGAGTGGGTTCACGGCAATAGTGTAATAGGTCAGGTTCAAACCCGTGACCTCTCGATCACAAGTTTGACACCATTATTACATTGCGACATATACATTTGAAATCTTTTCAAAACAAACAATCGCTTCAAATTACATTATCTCAAATTAAACATTAAAGAATAGCATTATATCACGTTAAAACCGCAATAAATTTTAAGTAAATAAATTTCCATTCTTAAACTGCGGGCATAAAAATATTATAGAACAAAGAACTTCGTGCAAGCTCAAAATAAAGACAAAATAAACTCGTATACAGTAGCTAACAAATAAAAACACTACAATAAAACAGAAGAGAATAAACAGCTCCAAGAGAATTTTACTTCAAGAATTAAAACGCTGACAAGACCGAAAAAGCTTGAGGAAATTCATGGAAACTAAGAATTTATATAGTCTTACCTGAACTGTAGGAACCACGAAGAAAGTTCGAAGTAGCATCATGAACAAAAGTTTATTACACTATCTGGATGCAAACCCTACCCACCATTTATCTTTGTCGACGTAACTTAAAGGAAACTCCGCTAGAGAGAGTATAAGTATAGAAAATTAAAGACCAATTTTGAAATTGAGCACAGTTTTATTTATACTACACATTCTTCGATTCTATAATAATAATATTAGCGTTTATTACTTCTTAATAGTCACCCACACGGGTAACTATCTAGTCAATAAATTGTAAATCCGTAATTGGCTATAAGTAAGGAAAAGCTCGTAGCGTAGAGTGACTCTCTCAAAATATCGAGATACCTACGTGCCTCGAAAGCTCGTTATCCCGTTGATCCAGCCAGTACATCTTTGACAGTCGTTGCGGTAACTACAGGTTGTGGGGTGTTGGAGATAATCCCGGTACTGTTCTATTCTTTTAAAGTTTAAATTAAATTTCGTCTAATTTTCTTTACTAAAATATCAAGGTACGACCTTCCAGTTCTGTGAATGTGGATAGTTACTAAATGGGCGCCAAGGACTCTAATAGTCCCCGATCCCTGAGCCGACGAAGATGTCCAATATTCTTCCAGTTAGGTAGGTGTCGACCCCGGGGTCCTTTAATTAAATTTATTGAAGACCGGCTTCGAAATTTGAAAACCGGACAGGTGATAAACTGGTTCCTTCATGAACCGGTAGAATATAAATTAAAAGATTATTAAAATTATCCATATAAAAAAAAGATAAACCGTCCCGCGTGCGCTAGAACGAGAAAGCTAGGCGGACACTGCCACCGCACAGTCGTCTCCACAGGAGGATTTGGGAGGACTCGAGGAACGGGTCTCGCGTCCAGGCTCCAGAGGCGCCTCTAGATCCTGGCGGCGAGACGAATCTCTCAAACTGTGTCACCTAGAATTGGCAATACAGAGACCCTATTATACAACTTGTAATTTAAAGGGTATATACATACCACGTGCATGGCTTCTTTGGTTGATAACAAGCGATATGGCAAGGGTTTTGTAATCCTAAGTCTACGTGTATAGACCTTATTACAAATTCCAATACACTGATACCAGAGACCGAATTCTCCAAATTAAGAAGAACGAAAAGAATTATCGTGTTATTGGCAAGTGACGTGGAAAGTCATTGACCCTCGTAGTGCTGTGACACGTTTGTTATGATTGGTATTCAAGAAATATATGAAACCAATAATTTGGTATCAATTCTTTGAGTCAGTTATTTTGTGCTGAAACTGTGCATAGAGACTCCATACCAGATGTTGTCTTCAGCCCTTTTGGATAGATATGGGGTTTCCGTTACACGTTGTATAAGGGGAAACTAAGGCGCCACTATTACATTTGAGATTTTGTTCCTATTACAACTGGAGGGACAAAATGTCAAATGTAATACTAGTTAAAAGCTAGAAAAACTAACACTGGTCTTGCCAAAGGGTATTGTAATAGCCAGTTACTGGGGTGTGAAGGTCAGGCCGTCGCTCCATGTAAATCCACTGGTACTCAGCTGCACCAGGTTAGACTGGGAGCCGACAGAGGTTAGCCTTTTCCCAACTGTGACTAAGCATATGATGAATAAAAAAAAAGATAATTCTCCTGTTACTTTCCCAATGCTGGGACTAGGCCATAATCTACCACGCTGCGCGTTGGTAGATGTCACATAATTAGGGTTGCCATATTTACCAAGGCTCGTGTCGGGACGCAACGAAAAAAAAAACTACATATGAATATTTTATTTTAAAAAAATCTACTGTTGTTATAAGATCAGTGCTAGACAGTCCAGGATCGCGAGCCGATCTCTGGCCAGGCGCGGGCTGTCAATCCTGACAATTGCAGGAATGTTCTATCGAGATACCGCGGCCACGAAACGCAAGTACAACTGAAGGAGCAGAGTGGATTTTTAGTCAGTAGAAGTCTGACACTCCCTTCCCACGGTATGAAGAGTTATTTGATGATATTCCGACTCAGGAAAAAAAGGAGGCAGGGCTTGTGGGCGGTGAACAGAGGTAGCTGGCCCGAGTTGAAGGCACGTCATGTACCACGCGTGCCTCAAAGAGCAGTCAGCAGCATTGACGGGGCCCGACAGAATCATTGCCTGCCGAGGTTGCGGGAACGTTTTAACGAGATCCCACGGCGCTGGAACTTAAAGGCAGTTGAAGGAACCGTGTAGGTCTTTAGTCAGTAGAAGTCTGACACTCCCTTCCGCTCCAGCTAAAGCGGGAGGATTCATTAGATGAATTTTCCACCGAAAAATAAAAAGGAAAATGCCTGAACCTATTTTGTTGAAAACTTTACTTCTTTAAGTAATTCTTTCTTTCTTTTAACATATATATAAAGACATATTGTAGGGTCTTTACACCTTTTAATGATGATAGTTTCGAGTGTTACGCAGGAATACGTAATAATAAGATTTATTGAATGATAATGAGTGCACGCGATTAGAATGATATTTGTGTACTAAAGTATAGACTACGCGTAGCAAGTAAAGTGCTGACACAATGATGTCAAATTTGGACGTGTTTACACTGTACACATATTATCAGGGAAAGCCATCTTGTTGTTAAGTTCGACAGTAAATTTTGATGATTTATATCAACATTAGCTCAAACTTCTCAGTCCTGACACTATATGACATGAAAAAATATTTAATTATTTCTACATCCACAGATAAGATTCCAGTTACACTTCATACAGTATTATGCACAATATGGACTGGGTACTCAGTTTCTTCTGAATGTTTTCCGAATTCTTCATTTATTTTATGAAAAAAATTGATTTGGGCACGTCATTCAAGCCCTTCAAGTTGGTATTACTTAGTAGTGTTTCCACAAAAAGGGATTAGTTATGATTAGCGCAACCGCGCGGTCAAATAATTTGGCGCGGAATTCCCTTGACTGCGTGATAAAACGAGACGTAATAGGGTTTTGTCGGGACGTCGGGACAGAAGACCTAATGACGGTGCCAGTCCCGATATATCGGGACGAATGGCAACCCTACACATGATGATAAAAACACATTAAATGTTTTTTGACAACCAACTTATAGGGTCCTGGAAATCTCATATGCGTATCGAAATATATAAACCACGATTATCCCTTGTAACATGTTAATATAGTAGTTGAGAGACAGACTAGTGTGCTGCGAGTCACAGGATCGATCCTCGCACCAGAACATATGTCTGTATGTCAGTAGATATATTAATTTACTTATATATGTACTTCCAGTAACATATTTCATCGATTTCCCATCGGCATTCAAAACAGGAATTGAAATGCAGGCTTTGTTTTAAAAAAAGAAACTAGATTAAATGACTATCGTTTAGTTCATGCGACTAAAGTTTGGTTACCCAAGGGAAATGAGGAAGCGGACGCTCCGCATACAAAATAAAAACAGGCTGTGAATAAAGAAAAGGAACCGGTCTTACGTGTAAGTATTAGATAAGTAACAATTAATGTGTTTAAACAGGTTCAATGTATATCTGGTTGAGGAAATATGAGTATGAAATGAGGAAACGCAAGGGTAACTAAAGGAACACGGTGGGGTTTTAGTCAGTAAAAGTCTGACATTCGCTCCCATCCGCTCCACCCAGTGCGGGTGCGCATTTGATGATGTTTCTCTGAAATAAAAACATGGTATTAATAATGAACAACAATAGAAGTGGTAAAATATTAATATAAATAAATTACCAATCAATCATAACTTTTTTTTACAATTAATGTAACTAAGAAAAGAAATCCTACTAATATGTATTACACAACGTGTAACGGAAACCCCATATCTATCCAACAGGACTGAAGACAACATCTGGTATGGAGTCTCTATGCAAAGTTTCAGTTCAAAATAAGTGGCTCACAGAATTGACCCCAAATTATTGGTTTCATAATTATGTTTCTTGAATACCAGTAATAACAAACGTGTCACAGCACTATGAGGGTCATCACTTTCCATATCACTTACCAATAAAACGATAATTCTCTTCGTTCTTCTTAATTTGAAAAATTCGGCCTCTGGTATCAATGTATTGAAATTTCTAATATGCTCAACACATGTAGACATAGGATTAGAAAACCCTTGCCATATCGTTTCTTATCATCCAAAGAAGCCGTGCACCCGGTATGTATATACCCTTTAAATTACAAGTTGTATAATAGGGTCTCTGTATTGCCAATTCTAGGTGACACAGTTTGAGAGATTCGTCTCGCCGCCAGGATCTAGAGGCGCCTCTGGAGCCTGGACGCGAGACCCGTTCCTCGAGTCCTCCCAAATCCTCCTGTGGAGACGACTGTGCGGTGGCAGTGTCCGCCTAGCTTTCTCGTTCTAGCGCACGCGGGACGGTTTATCTTTTTTTTATATGGATAATTTTAATAATCTTTTAATTTATATTCTACCGGTTCATGAAGGAACCAGTTTATCACCTGTCCGGTTTTCAAATTTCGAAGCCGGTCTTCAATAAATTTAATTAAAGGACCCCGGGGTCGACACCTACCTAACTGGAAGAATATTGGACATCTTCGTCGGCTCAGGGATCGGGGACTATTAGAGTCCTTGGCGCCCATTTAGTAACTATCCACATTCACAGAACTGGAAGGTCGTACCTTGATATTTTAGTAAAGAAAATTAGACGAAATTTAATTTAAACTTTAAAAGAATAGAACAGTACCGGGATTATCTCCAACACCCTTTAAATTACACGTTGGAGATGTGACAATATGGATGTTTATAGAAACATCAATAATAAAAATATAAATTAAGATGAAGCTTGCCACGTATACCTACTTAATATACTTTACACCTTTTTTTTCTTCTGGGTGGGAAAATCATCAAATGCTCCTCCCGTACTGGGTGGAGCAGAAGGGAGGGAATGTCAGACTTTTACTGACTAAAACCCCACCTTGCTCCTTCAGTTACCCTTTCGTTCCGGCTTCGCAGTATCTCGTTAGAACATTCCCGCAACCCGTAAGGCAATGGCCCTATCGGCCTCCGTCAATGCTGCTGACTGCTCTTTAAAGCGCGCGCGGAACACGGTGCGCTGCCGATTCGAGCCTGGTCCTTACCCGATAGTGAGCTACCCCTGCTCACTGTCCGCAGGCCAGGGTCTACGTTGGCCGGAGAAAAGCTCGCGATCCCCACACCCGGGGCGTCTTCCTCAGCGGCTGGGGCGTGAGGAAAGTTATCTCTCCCTCACGCGTTCAGCCTCCTCCTTCGCTATCGCTAGCATGACTGCTTCGCAGAAGGAGGCGACTGCATCCCATTCCCGCTCGCCCCGCACCATGGCCTGAACCAAGGCCGGACGCGAGTGGTCGCCACCGCTGATCGCCTCATAGTTTACACCCTGAAAAAACTCATAAATTACTTTTTATCTAAGGAAAATGTGCGAAATTGTGATTTATTTTCGTTCGTTTCACGCGCACAAAGTAACGGGCAGCAGCTACTTATTTTATAAAAACCTGTATAAGACAAGAAAAGCATTACAGAACAAAGTCCCAACACTTCGTCCAAAACATTAGATCATAAATCTAAAAAACCTACACACCAACTTTCAATAAACGACCATACACAAGTATTCGTAACGTGTAAGGACGATAAGTGTGCAGTAAGCCTAATAGGAAAAGTTAGAAATTGCCAAAGTTTAATGGGATCTTTAGGTATTGTGACACTTTAGTGAAACTACTAAAGTGCTTTTATTGCAATTATACTAGCTCAACGTCCCGTCATTGCTCGTAAACGGTTTAAGAGTTTTTAGTGCTTGTTCGCTAGTTTTATTTCACTTTTTATTTCTTGTTAACATCAAGGAGCATCTTGAGTTTGTTAGTTTTTAATAGCTTCTAGAGTTTGAGGATTTACAATAAGATTTCTATACGTTTATAGTTTGTGTTTGGTATCTAGGTATTTTATTATGGTACAGCATCAGATTAAAAAAATATTTCAACTGGCAATCCTGTGGACGCAGCGGTTGAGCGATTGACTGGTACGCTGCATGTTACGCGTTTGATTCCCGCATCGGAACAAATGTTTATATGGCCTGCAAACAGTTGTTCGGGGTCTGGCAGTTTATATAAATACCTACATTTACAATACAAGAAAAAATGGGGGCAATGTTTTCTTATATTAAATAAATATTAAGCTTAAAAGATATTCTCTGCTCATGATCCGCAATAATGAATAACATTAATTCATCTTCCCTGTCTTCTAACTTAAGAACTTTGCAAGTCATACACCTTAATTAAATAAAATAATAAAAATGTTAATTACTTTCTTTGCTTGTCTTTCGACAGACATGCTTGCCTGCTCGTATTTCGAAACTTTCAAATAGAAGGAAAACCAAGTTCTCTTAACTTATTAATAAGTTCAAGTTTCACATTTCTGTCTTCAAAATTTTAACAATTTTGAAGATTTTTTTTTGTATATAAAGTAGCTTACGGAATAAAGACATTTCTTCAGATTTAATTGTTTGTGTCTCTTTAGAAAAAAAAAAATTAAATGGCTTGTTTGGACATTTTTTTATTGGTTATGGACTTGCGTTTGATCACCATCTCACCTGATGATAATGTGGTCGAAGATGAAGCACGCTCACCTAGATATATCTATTAGTAGAAGTATTTATAAGGAACTCTTGAACTAAATACACCCAGGTTATAGCTATCAGGAAACACAAATTGCGCAAAAAATACCACTCTGTCGCTGTACGCACGATGAAAGTAGTATAGTATTTTACTACGATAAATTCGTAATACCTGCCAGAGTGAATAAATGCTCACCAAATTGTGCTTCACCGCGTCGACGGAGCCCCGGTACGAGAAACGACGACGGCATCGAATCTAACCTGTCCAAGTTGCGGAGCCACTAATTCCGTTTCAGTATTAGTAATGTTGTTTCATTAAAATTGGTAAGCATTAATAAGAGAGGCTAAGCGTGCGCTTTAAGCATTGAAATTATGGCTTTTTCAAATTATGTATGCCGTTTCAAATAAAATATATTTCTGCACATTCAATGATGGTACTGAGTATGTAGTTAGTCTTAATACAATTTATTACAAACACATCATTATAAAGCTGTGCTACACTACACTGGCTTTTTTAGTTCTTGATGATATGAAAATGCTATCCAATTCACGTAAACACAAGGCTGCTATTAAACATGGCGATACCGCCACTTACACTTTTAACATTGACAGCGATGTTGTCATTTTTTTTGTATACCCAATAAAACCTTTTCCTGTCCTGCCCTAATTTTGTGTGCTCATGTACATAATTTATATTATTGTTAAGTTTTGTTACAAAATAATGTACTTATAGAAATTGCTATTTTAATACAAAAACATAAGGTATATCATGCGAGAAGAAGTTGCGAACGTGACTAGTGCACCGAGGGATGGTTTACAATAGGTAATGGGTGAATGAACTTTGCGTTGAAACTTTATATTAAACTTGTGTGCATTATTTTATTACTATCGTATTTAGTTATCTTCAAATCGTTTTTACTCGAATTTTCCATTAAGATAAATAATAATAATAATAAAAATAATAAAAGATTTATTGGAACTAAAAACACAAATACAATAAATTAGAGTACGATAATGACTGCATTAGTTATAAACTGTGTTGCAGCCATTAACGCCCATACAAGTAGTTTACGCGTCAGCGTTCCATCGTAAACAAAATTTTCTAGGTAAGTTTAAACAAAGATTAAAGATTAAAGATGGAAGAAAAGAATATAAAACAAAATACGTAATTAACATGCATAAAGTTACCTATAGTGTGCGCGCGTGCATGTGTGTGTGTTCGTGTATGTGGCATGAGTTCTATGGGTGTGTGATGTGTCGTACGTGTGTGTGATGTATTGTGCGTGTGGTGTGTTGTGCATGTGGTGTGTTGTACGTGTGAGTGCGTATTTAAGTATGCGTTGAGATTTAAGAAGTTGAATTTAACGTTTTAACAAGGTTTTCAAGTTTTTCATAGGTTAAACCATTCAGCCATTTGTCAACGGTGACTCGACAATCTCTCAGATTGAGTGAATAAATGTCACAAACTTCATTGACTCGGTTATACAAAATAGGGCTTAGGTATTTATACTGTCGTCTAACTGCTTCGGTGCTGACTGGCTCAATTGAACAGACTCTAACAGGTCTTCGTCTATGTTCATGTCTTATGTCAGGGTCGAACGGCAGTTCGGAGTGCTTGCGACGTATGGCACTAAGTACAAATGAATGTCTCACTCGAATGTTCCATTTTTGCTCTCAACATCCGCTTAGATGCGGATACATCCACCAACCCATACCTGTAATCATCAAATGACTACTCCCGTTCTGGGTGGAGGGGAAGGAAGTGTCAGACTTTTACTGACTAAAAACACACCATGTTCCTTCAACTGTCTTTACGTTCCGGCGCGCGGCGCTGCGGTATCTCGTTAGAACATTTTCCCAACCCTGGCAAGCAATGACCCTGATGGACCCCTGCTTATTGAACGCGTGTCAAACTCGACGCGCCATCGACTCAGTTCTGATTCATACCGGACGGTGAACTACCCCTGCTCGCCGCCTGCAAGCCCCGGATGGTAGTCGGAGATTGACTACCTGTTCGGTTGTGGATTGTGGTACATTCTCTCATGGAGAGGAAGTCTATGTCCTAGCTGTGGAAACATAACAGACTGATATTACATATTAACAACGTATTAAGTTATTTTTATATAAAGCCATTAGGAAACACAGACTCTGGCAGGGAATTCCACTACTTAGCAGTACGCACAATGAAGGTATTCCCAAAACGTTTCGTGCGTATGGGTGGGATGTCCACCATATACCGATGGCGCATCGCCGTTTGTCTTGTAGTTCGATGATGGAACGGGCTTGGCGGAATTAGATTGTGTAATTCCATCGCAAACTCCCCGAAATGTAACCGATAGAAAACCGATAGACTTGCAACTCGTCGACGATGTTCAATACCTTCATATACCTGTATTGTGAGGAGAAATAAACGCATATATTATTATTATTATATTATACCTACAATTTTACTATATTTTTATGGTTGATATCAAATCTTCAATATGTCCGTTTCTCTGTCAATACCATTTTTTTGTAAGGACATGTTATTATTAACACTCACGGACACTGAGATTGTTTGATATTCTGAAAATAACACCAAAATTTTTCATATAAAATAATACCACGCGTATAGCCGGACTGCCGTAATATATTTATATTTCTTTTTGCCTTGACACTAGAAAAATTTAATTGAGTGCAATAGGACACTGTACGACGTGACTTTACACGACTATAAGCGGTTTGTCTGTTTTGACTTAGTAAAATTAACCGCCTGTGGGCGTTGTGTCTTATCAAACACGAAAAAAAATACGTCTCTGGCCGTGACATCAGTGAAAGTGTTAAGTTGAATTTTATATCGAACACGTAAATATTATTGACATTAAACGGCTCAGTATCGTCGAAGAATGTGTATTTCACGAAGTCCAAGTCATTCGCAACAAGGCGATCTACACTCTTCCCTTGATCTTCAAACATTACCTAAAGGATGAAAACTTGAAGTGTAAAATAAAAAAAACACATAAATTAAATTAAATATTATTTCACTATATTTCTTACACAATCACAAAGAAGTTGACAGTATCTCGGAATACAGCTCATCCCCTCTTAATGATTTACACAATTAAATACAATTAGCCTTAAAAAGTCTAAATAATAATGTGTCTTGCCATTTTGTGCTTTTAGTATGTGATTATGTACGGTAATTGATTGTGAGTATGTGTATAGTGAACAGCTAGGAGGTGTGAAAGTGAAGTCATGGATACCAGACTGCTAAGGAACAGCACAGACAGCTGATGAATAAGTAAATTGAACAGCTGAACTATTTAAGTATCATAGTTTGATATTTCACATAGAAATATTAACCTATAAGATACTTCCCGTTGTCCTAATATCATAAAGATTGACTGCAAGCAAGGTCTCACAGTAAACACAGGAAAACGTCTTATTGTTTAATTTATTACAAAGTTATATTTGCAGTTGGAGAAATGACCCTGAAGTACGTGATGTATAACAATGTACTATATACATATTTTATTGATAGCAAAGTTTACTTTATCATTCTATATTACTTAACAGATCAATTCTACCCCAGGCATTTTAAGTCAGCCTTCCCATTCCCTTAAAATCAAAGTTCACGCTAGCACTTGTACTGCTTTTTCGACGTCCTCACAGTTAGTCAGCTCTTCGTACTACAGACTGTACTCAGAAAACACAAACAGATACACTATGACCTAAAATATAGCACTGCAAAACGGTGACAGAGTTTGCAAAATTTTACCATGTAGAACAGTAGTAGCGAGAAGACATTTCAGGTTTATCAGCTCCAAGCTCTACAACAAAATAAATTAGACACTAAATATTTACCATTTACCCCGAACCCTTTTGAGGAGGGAGCTGACTGAGTGGTTTAAATCTCTGTCATAATGATGAAACTGAAACACTTGTGGATACTTAAATAGGACAAACACTGACACATACCCAAACTCTCACTCACATACACCCCCTACATTTCACACAATGACCAAACATACTCACTTACACACTACTCAACTTCATTCTTGCTGCACATTAACGATCTGCTAATGCCCAGTACCTTTGGGTATGCAGACGACAGCACAGTTGCTGAGAGATATGTGTCCAGCGCGCGTGCTGGTGGGTCACAGATCACGATAAAAGTGATTTAGCGAATCACTTCCAACAAAATTTATTGATACAAAATAATAATATCAATACTTTACGGCACACGTGGTCAGAAAGAAGCTACCTATTGATGATTGTCTAATATTCGTCGCCCTAGATATTGAACTGACCCAAACATAATTTACTATGACACATTCCTAAGAAATTATTACCTTTACGTATATATTTGAGGTTACACATCTTCTATTCTATCCGACATATAAATAAAATTGAAGTGTCTGTCTGAGGTTCCATAGTGTCAATTTTCTTAAACAACTATTTAAAATTTTGCTCGTCTGTATGTTTTTCTGTTTGTCGGAGCTCATCCCTGGATCAGCTGAAGTTATTTTAATAAGATTTTCATTGGAAGATAGAAGAGGTTATAGGGCAACATATAGACTATTCTTCATCCCGGAAATCCCGCGGGATTGGAAAATACGCGGGAAAAAACTCCCACGCGAACGAAGTCACGGGTCCAGCTAGTTACTAAGATAAATCATACAAATTAAACGCGACTAGTCGGAACAAGGCCACAAGAAAGGACCGCAAAGTAAATAACACGTTGCTCAAATAATTGCTTGGCAGCTGTCGTCAGACTAATCAAGCGAATTCTGCTTGTCAGTGTCTGTAAATGTGACATGATTTAGTAATTTTGGTTTATATAAGACATTCGTTGATATTAGTTCAAGAACTCATATAAGTTTGAATACGGAACGTCAAATTAATTATTAGTATGGTATGCTTGACTTAAATTAGACAGTGATGTATAGACATCACTGTTTAATTTAAGTCAAGCATAAAAGGTCTTGAAATACCAGGTCATAGGACTTGGTATTTCAAGACTGGTTTAAATAAGTTTTTTCTTCATGATCTGCTTAACCTCGTCTCAAATATGTTATCGACTTCCAGTCTTCCAGTCTCGATCTAAATCAAATCAACACAAAATTTGGACTTTTTATGTCTACGAAGCTTCGGTAAAATTAACTGCGCAGAAAATGTTTTTTTTTTCTCTTTCTATTATTTACTACTACTACTTTACAAAAAAGTTTAATAAAAATGCGAGCTTGCATTGTTGTCGCATTTTGGCTGTCTGCTTTGCACTCAAGCGAAGCTACCGTTCTCTGAAAAATAGGTGTTTTTCACGGAAAGCTTACAGCGTAGTTCACTGAGAGTGTTGCTAACAATAATAAACAAGTTAATAAAGTAGTAGTAAGTCTATTTTTAGTTATAAACATACATAGTTATTATATTATATCTAACATATTTCCTACTTACATATTTCTTTATGCACCTGCCAAGTCAACTCTTCACAACCCATTGTTGACTGCCTAAGGCATTAAGTCCACCGCTGTGCAATTTATGTTGCATAAATAAAAAAAAAAACAAAAAGATTACTGACAAGTATGACATCACATAACCCCGGATACAGATTGGCGAACGTAACATGAAATGTAACGCAAATTAACCGTCAAAAGGCAACATGTAATGTAACAAAGTAACAGGACAAATTTGTTTTAACTTGCGTTTCATTTTCCAAATAAGTTTTCACATATTGTGCCTAGCGTTATTCAACGCTTTGAGTTTTTTCTGTCACTACAAAACCTCTTGGAAGATCTATAGCAAAACTGCCCTAAGCATTTCTGCATTTTAATAATTTTTTAATGCCTTTACTAAAATTTTAAAATCTACAGTTCAGTAAGACCGTGAAATTCTAAAGATCCTAAGAAATTTCTAAGCCCCTCGGATCAGCAGGAACCTAACACAATATTATATTTTAATTCGATCGCGCGTTATTGAATTCCTTCAAAGGAAATTCTTGGTAGCAATAATGCCATTCTCTGGATGCGGGCGTTCCGTCCTGGCCTCTCTACGTTGATTTTTATTTTTAATTATCCACATTATATGGAACTAAAACTATTAGTTTCACAGTCTTTCTTAGCTTGTTTTATTATTCTAGAAGCAGATGGGTTTATAATAAACCTACTGAGAATTTATTACAATGGAACATGGTTCGGTATGGAAAATAACCTATGTTTATTTTGGTCATTAATTAATGTCAGGTATAAATGAAACGGAAAACCTCTCTTCACTCCGTAGAATATAAACATTATTCGAATATAAAACTAACACAGAAAAAAGGTATAAGGTCCGTATTCGTATAAATGGAAATTCGACACAAAGTAATTAATACAATCCCACATCAACACAATTTTTCCGATATACATTTTTTTTGTTTAACAGTATTCTTTTTTCCGCCGAAATGGAATCCACATTCATAAAGTAATAACATACGAAATCTCCATTAACCCGAATGAACCGTACTTTGACACGACGTGTGACGTGTGTGACATGCGGTGTCGAATAGGGTTGCGCAGCACAGGCGCCATCTACATAATTAAATTGAATTTACATCAAGACTCTATTCACAGTGGCACAGCCCTGCCTACTTATGTACGGGACAATTAGGACCTTTTAACATAAGCCCGCTTGCATTTAACGCGGTTTGCGAAAATTTTCGGGTAATAGAATTTTGCCTTAGAATTCTTCGGTCCTCTTTGCTTTCATGGTTTTAGGAATTAAAATAAATAGCGGGTTTAATTAGGTATGAAAGGGAGTGCTGCATTTCCCAATTTGGTATGAAATTCTTTGGTTATAAGTGCTTCGGTACATACGTATCTGTAGGTTGGCTTAATCAAGGTTTTAGATTATTGGCACCTACGCAAATAGGGCGGCTGTTTGACTAGGTTTTTGGAATTGCCTGGAACGGCTAAGGTCCTCAAGCAGCGCAAATACTGTAACCTGATTCGTAATTACAGTTTTGATTTGGAAAGTTCTAGGTACCGAGACTGCGTAACCAATGGGTTAGCACATTTGCTCAAAGAGTAAGTAAGAATCGCTTGTCAACGTGGGAACGCTGCCATTCTTCTGGGAATGTTTCCATAAGACAGCATTATGAAACAATACTTTGAAGATTATCTGTGCATTTGTATCAATTGCATATTTACTTAATTTTACATCTCATATAAATGTATAAGCACAGAATGAGCAATATAAAAAAAAAAAAATCTAGTGTACAATGGATGTTCTTATCGCATCGGGCAATCTCTTACTTGTGTGGACAGAATTACAAGTTTTAGGGCTGTCAGTGTATTTGTATCGTAGTGTAATTTATCAACAATTTGCGAGACAAGGGCGGACTTAATGACGTACTTCACGAATTAAAAAAAAAAAAAACTATGCGTGGCCGGTGTTTCCTACCTTGAGAAGAAACACCGAATCAAACCCAGATATCAAAGCCTCTTCGTACAAACTTAAATAGTATTTATTAATAAAGGTAATATAAGAAAGGGGAAAAATGGACTAAATGGTTAATGCTCTTCCACCATGATTTTAATAGTAAGTAACGTTTGAGCACACCTCACTTCTATGGGCAATGCATGCCAAAAGTGATGCAGGAATCGTACAAATATAGTCAAAGAAATAAGTGTAATTTTCCTGTGATCTTAAAGACCTAGAATATGTATCACAGAAGATTCGACAGCGCTCTTTAAAATTTATATGTACTAAGTTCTATTTGGTTAACATAAAAACTAGAAAATACTAGCGATAGATGAAGGTTTATGCATTATTTATAACATGTATTTTATTCAATACAAGCTGTGCCCCCGACTTCGTTCGTGTGGGTGGGAATATATACCTACGGGGTTCTTTTGTGGGTTTTCTCGCGTAAGTACAAATAAAATAAAGGTAAAATGTATGTTACCTTATAATCTCCTCTATATTCCAGTGAAAGTCTTATCAAAACTTCTAGAGATTAGACCTGAAAAACAGAAATACAGACAGTCAGACAAAAATTAAAGTAATATTATTATTTGTGTTTTAGTATCGTGTAAAAAGTATACTTTCTTGAAAAACACGGTTCTTTTGAAATCACATACAGTCACTTCAAGTTGATAATTTGGACTTATGTGTGTATAACTATGCATTAAGTTATTTTAAAACAGATCAAAACTAAACCGCTTCTAACAAAAGGTTGTTCATATTATTTGAGTTGTTTTGAGTTTGAGCAGTTTGGGGTTGAAACGTTAGGACCATGGGGCCCAAGTGCGCATTGAGTCTTTCGTGATATCAGTTTGGACTGGACCAGGGCTGGACTTTTCTTCACACAGAGAATCAGCATTGGCATTCAACGAGGCAATGCAGTCAGCGTTCTGGACACCTTTTCTATTATTCTATTGACAGCGACGTTGACGAATTTTCCGATGCTCTATAACTTCTTTTTATATTACGCATATGTTTGTTTTTTTTTAAAGCCTTACTAAAATCCGTTTTTAATTGTCAAACCATGAAATAAACCGCTTCTCAAATACGATATCATGATCACCAGTCACATGTTTATCCAATAATTTATTCTCAGGTCGTGAACCACATTTAGCACCCAATAAATTTATCCGTTGTCAAATAAAGCCGATGGGTACTAGATTTATAAGGGACGGTAGTCGGATGCTTACCTCGCAATTTGTTTCTAAAATTTTACTTGGTCAGGATACGTTGTTTCAGTATCTATTAGTATTATATTTGCTGAGCAAAATACAATTAAATATATCATAATTTTTGGATCCTTTTCAAATTAAAGAGGCTGATTATAATAAGTTGTTCAGGGCTTTGAAGTTGAACAAGTGCAATATAGGTACATTACAAGCGTCAATAGACTAATCGCCAAGGAGTCGGACTTGTAATCGAGATGTCGCGGGTTCGAACCCCATCCATTACACTATTGGCGTGAAGCCACTCCAGATACAACCATATTTAGCTTAAGTGGACGGGTTAACTGTGATATATTTGTAATATTGTTAACCCCTCCAGGGTTAACAATATTGCCAGTAATGTGAATTCTAACCACATTGCAAGCTGTCTTAAAAAAAAAAGAAGTATATATTCAGCCATGTAGTTCATATAGACACATCAAACCGACGAGATCAAGACGAGATGTATAGATATACTGCGCGTTATAAAGCCCATTAAGAAAAAAATGGATTCTTAAAAATAACATTGTTTCATAAAGATCCTAGGCGTCAAGCTAACCTGGCCGCATGACCAATGAGTTGTGCGCCAAAATCACCACTTTCTGGAGCTCTGACATATCTAGGAGGCGTTGCGGTAGATAAACTCTTTATTGTACACCATAACAGAATTAAATAAGGACTTAAAAACTACAAAGGGTGTTACAATGGGCGGTCTTATCGCTAAAAGCGATCTTTTACAGACAACCTTTGGATGGATTTGACACAGCAGGAGAAAATATACAATAAATAAGTAATAACCTACATACCTCGTAGAAGATAGCGGGACGAGCTGGATCAAACTAAAGACCAGTGGATTACTTTGGCCTTGGACAGACCCACCTGGAAAGTATGCAGGCTAACAGTAACAGTAACATATAGATCATTTTGTCTTTTCAACAAATACTTGTAAATACATAGGTATGTTTCTGTTCCTCGTGCCTGGAAAACATAAGTTTATGAACCTGTTTCTATACTCAACTTTGTTGAACATCATTAAAACTTAGCTAATGAAACACCTGCAATAAGCCGATGAAAACAACCTTTGTAAGCAAACTTAGCTAAATAAATAAAGAGCTAGAGGCTAAATAATAACAACTGGTTGATCTTTAAGGTTAAGCAATGCATGCCAAGGTCGTTACGTGGATGAGTGACCATCTTAGTATATCATAGTCTTCGGTGCCTCGGAAATCTCGTTGTGCCGGCTGTAGGTACATTTTGGACTCTTGAAGTCATTTCGGATAGTCAGAAGCCAACACCAGTCTTGCTTCTCGTATGATGTATAGATAGATATACTCTTTATTGTACACCATAACAAAATAAAATGAGGACTTAAAAACTACAAAGGTCGAGTCTGAGTTTCCTGATAGCCATAACCTGGGGATCTTTAAGTCAAGAATGAATAGGTTACTTCTAGGCATGTGATGCTAAGTGAGGTGGTGGCTAAGTGACGGTAACCAAGCGGGGTGGTTTATTTGCGCACCCCCCAGAGAACCTCCCTAACACACCCGTAACTAACACTCCCTCCCTCCCTCCTTCCTGCCCACGACTCCAGAATTGTGCTCCATGACACCAGCCACCCGTTTATTAGCCCCATGACCCCCCCGTGTTTCATCTTCGACCACATCATCCCTTACCATCAGATGACAGATAGATTTATTCATTATTGTAAACCATAACAGAATTAAATGAGGACTTAAAAACTACAAAGGGTGTTACGGGGGGCGGTCTTATCGCTAAATGCGATAAAAATAAATACGCGGGTAGTTCATGGTGTACTATTCCTTCATATACAATACAAAAGTAATAAACTACATACTCAATCGCACCAAAAACATCCTGTAAAAAACTAGCCAAATCTCGCCTAAGCTGCTTGTTTCTCTATAAAAACTAATGAAATCTCTAAGCAAAGCGAATAGTAAATTAATATAGTTAGATTTTATGTAACCGGCCGTTGAACATACTCTATGCACTTTTACTAGTTAATACATCGAAGTCAACGGCCAAGTCACATAAAATCTATATATGATGATGATGATCTATATATATATGAGATATATAAAAATACTAATAAATTAAAGAGAGAGATAGAGATCTTTTACTATGTTTTTGAAAGAAGGAAGTGTTTGTGCTTGTCTTACTAAAACGGGAAAAGTATTCCACAGTCGTACTGCTTGAGCTGCGAACGACTTACAAAAGAAATTGGTGGAGTGACTCGGTACCTCTAGTCTCAAGTTTTCCGAAGACCTCTTTGCATGTGTATCATGGAGGAACTTAAAACGTTCTTTAAGATGAGAGGGGGTTTTAGGATTGAACAGCATACTGTGAAACAGTGACAAGATATTGTGTAAGTTCCGGCGAAGACGTATAGGAAGCCATATATATATGTATGTGTTCGGTCCGACGTGAAACAGAACGCACCCTTTTGACATAAAGAATTTGATCTTGACATTACTTGACTTTGACAGATAGACTTTGCTTGGTTGGAAAAAATGCCGGTCGTCGGGACCCTCTTGAGTTAATTATAATTGGTAAAATATCGTTGGATTCGCCTGTTGAAACCGATAATTGGGGCGCGAATTATTTATTGTTGAACTTTGTACTCCCGGATTGACGAGAATCCAGGGATATTTCTCGGATCTATCGCCGGGTGATGGCCATCCGCGTGGCACGCGCTTTGTTGAAAAAAGGTAGTGAAAGTTAACTTCTACCACGGTGTGAGTTAGGCTGTGATGCTGTTGGGACCGCGCCATTTGGAGATTGACGCCTTGTGAACGTCCACACACTTGACTTACATCACACGTTTCAATTACTCACCTCATATTACACACATGCCACACTTGGGGCGTGGCCTTGGGAAGGTCGAAGCTTGGAGAACCCAGCACAGAAGGTTAGTGGTAATAATGTATTCATAAAGCCTAGTAGAAGTAGGCCTTTGTAAGAACTTTGTTTGAAAAGCAACGGTAGGCTCCACGTATCGTGGACAGTTTAGGACACCCCAGTTACCGTTGCACTGGCCAATTGTAGTCCTGAACAAAGTGGTAGCAGGCGTGGCTCTTATAAGATCCACTGATTCATTCTGGTAGTAGGCGTGGCTCTTATAATATAAGATCCACTGGTTTAATTGGAAGTTTTGAAAGTAACTTTGGTTTGATTACTTAACACAACTTATAACTTAATAAGTTTTGAATATATTACCATGTCATCCGGGCTATCTAATTGAAGTTGAATCAATTGAAGTTGTATTTGTAATTTGTACTGTAGCCCTTTGTTGAATTGACAAGTAAGATTTATTTGTGAAATTAGGAATTGGTTGTATTTGGTACATAAGTTGGTATATTGTTGTAAAAGTTGTTTGGTATTTGTGGCAATTAATAATTGAATGTTACTGATCTGAATTTAAAAGGTTATCTAAATAATAATTACACATAGTCTAATATAACAGGACTTGAATTGTGTGTATTGGTTATTGCAATTATAGTAATTATTGGATTGTTGTTAGAGATTGTCCGGAGCAATATTATACTTCAATTGTTGTATTTAATTGTTGGTGTGATCCTGCACAATATATACATTGAGTTGTTATTTGTTTTGTAACTAGCCATCTGTACCAAGCTAGATTCATACTTGGAATAAGTACAGGGTCGGATTTGGACTTGAAATAATTGAATTTGAATTTTTATTTTGTTGAGATTATTTGGTCGGCTAACAAGTCATTGCTGTTTGTTTAATATTTGATTGTTGGTTGTTGATTGGTGTTTGTATTAATATTTGATTGTTGCAATGGCCTCATTAAGGGCAGTCAGGGAGGCTGCTGCGGGATTGACCTCACAGTTGAGATGGTTCACATCGGCAGCTGCAACTGTTGAGCGTGTGGAATTGGAAGAGCTCACCCTTGCTCGGTATGGGCAAGTGATTGAGAGGATCAAGTCAGCTGATGCTGCGCTCACGCGCTTCAACGAGTACATCATGGACGTGGATTTGGGGGTGATGGATCAGACAGCCCGCGATAAGATTTTGGGTGACTATGACCAGATTGTCCACCTGGGGGATGTCATATGTCTACGAGCGTGGGAAATTTTGAAGAGTCGGGTGCCTGATGCGGCCAAGCCGCAGACCCCCGTTGTTGCAGGCCCTGGACTATTGAGTAGGCTGCCCACCCTGGAGCTGCCACATTTTGAGGGTCGCTTGGACCACTGGCTGGGCTTCCTAAATCTCTTTGAGAGTCTTGTCGATGCACGCTCGGACCTCGGACCTGCCCAGAAGCTGGCCTATTTATTGTCTGTCCTGGAGGGCGAAGCCAGAGCCTTGGTTCAGCACTTGCCGGTGACGGATTCCTCCTATCCGACCGCTCTGGAGCTTCTCTCCCGACGGTATCAGAACAAGCGCTGCCTGGCTGATGTGCACATCGACCAAATTTTGGGACTACCGGCTATTGTCAGCACGTCGACGTTGCGCACTGACTTGCTGAACCCGTTGATCTCAGCGACCAACGCCTTGAGACGCTTGGAGTTACCGGTGGAACATTGGTCCTACTTGTTGGTGCACATAGTGCTGCAGTTGCTCCCCGCGGAGTTGAGGTCACGTTTTGAGCAGAAGTATGGTGGGGATAGTGCCACCCATCTTCCCCCCTTTGACGACCTCCTCAAATTTTTGGAAGACGAGTGTCGGTTTGCGGATAACACTCGTGGCGCTACGGGGTCGCCCCCACTACCTTCTCAGCCCAGAGACCAGGGACGGACTAGGGCCCGGGGGCCTGTTGATGTTCCCCCCGCCCCCCGTTTTGCTGGCGCCCGGAGTCCTCGGGCTAGGGGGCCTGTTGATGATCGCCCCGCCCCTCGTTTTGCTGGCGCTCGGAGTCCTCGGGCTAGGGGGCCTGTTGATGTTCCCCCCGCCCCCCGTTTTGCTGGCGCCCAGAGTCCTCGGGCTAGCGGGCCTGTTGATGATCGCCCCGCCCCCCGTTTTGCTGGCGCCCGGAGTCCTCGGGCTAGGGGGCCTGTTGATGATCGCCCCGCCCCCCGTTTGGCTGGCGCCCGGAGTCCTCGGGCCAGGGGGCCTGTTGATGATCGCCCCGCCCCCCGTTTGGCTGGCGCCCGCAGTCCTCGGGCTAGGGGGCTTGTTGATGTTCGCCCCGCCCCCCGTTTTGCTGGTGCCCGGAGTCCTCATCATTGTGACTTTTGTAAGGCAACGGGGCATGTCATGGCGCGTTGCCGGGACTTTTTGAATTTGCACGTAAGTTCCCGCCGCCGCATTGTCAACGCACGCCGTTTGTGCTTCTCGTGCTTGGGGGCCCACTTTCATCGGGACTGCCCCGACCCCCGCCCGTGTAGAATTTGTGAAGGGTCCCACCTTGAGATTTTGTGCGCCAACGCGAACCGCTCCAGCAGACCAGCCTCTGAGGGGGGTTCGCGCAGGGGGGGGTACCCCGGAGGCGAGCACCGGGCTGAGACCCGCGATTCTGTACGCCGCACTCCACCCCCCGCGCAAGTTGAACGGGAGCCCCACGAGCGCCATTTGGTCTTCCCTCGTCAGGGAGAACGCGCATTGGCTGCTAGGCAGCAGTGGCCGGGTCGGCGCCGCTGCCTTTCCCCTCCGTTGGCGGAACGTCCCCGGCTGGAGTCGCGCCCTCGCGAGTGATGGCGAGCGGCTCGGGACACCGCGCAGACGAATATTTGGATTGTTGGCCTCGTCGTGAACGAAGGCAGCCTGGAAGCGGCGATCGGTCGCCGCCCAGGCATCACTAAGAGATTGACGCCTGCCCGCTAAAGGACCCCCCCCGATCAAGACGGTTTTGTTGCCAACGGCCTCGGTCAAGGTCTGGGGACCCTTGGGTGACTCAATTGTGGTCCGTGCCATTTTGGGCACGGGAGTCCGGGGTTGCCTTTGTCGTCTTGGTTAGCGGGACAGGTTGGCCTGAAGGTGAACGACCTTTCAGGCAAGATTTGGGGAATTGGCGAACCGGCTGACACCACTGTTGAGGGAAGGACCTGGTTTGAAATCACCCTTGTGAGTTGTCCGTACCCTAAAATTGGTGCTCCTGCCCTTGTTATAACTGAACTTGGTTGGGACGAGCCACTTCGGGAAACCCTGTTGGAGGACGGTTGAGGCACTCTAGCCTTCCTTATGGGGCCCGTCACCCCCCTTGTTGCCCAAGGAGGGCCACTTGGTTCAATTGTTGGTGACTGATCGTCACACTAAGAACTCGCATGCCGGTTGCAATGCGCTGTTGGCCATTCTGCAGCGAGAAATTTTGGATTTTGTCGGCTGATCGCGTCAATGAGGCGAGGCCCTTTGCTGGCGTTGTAACGGATTTTGTTGGTCCCCCTTTGTTGAAGACGTCCACCCTTCGTAATAGTAAGATTGTGAAGGCTTATTTGTGTGTTTGTCTGCCTGTCAACCAAGGCAGTACATTTGGAGCTGGTAACCTCCCTCTCGACAGAGGCCTTTGAGGCGACTTTGGAAAGATTTGTGTCTCGCCGTGGGTTACCTTCGTTGATTAGGTCTGATTGCGGTACGAATTACAAGGGTACAAGTAACTATTTGAAGGAGGTATACGCCTTCCTTAATGTGAGCCAGGTTGATATTGGTAATAGTTTGGCCCGCCGAGGGGTCACTTGGTTGTTTGACCCGCCAGCCTGCCCCCCATTGGGGGGGGTATTTTTGGGGCCGCGGTGAAAGCGGCAAAGGGACGCTGGCGGAGATTGTTGGGAGACACCGTTCTCACCTTTAATGAACTAGCTACGGTATTTGGCCGCATTGAAGCTGTGTTGAATTCGCAACCTTGTCAAGACTTCCAATTGATTAGCGGACGGGTAGGCCCGTCCGGGGGGGGTAGACGTTCGGTCCGACGTGAAACAGAACGCACCCTTTTGACATAAAGAATTTGATCTTGACATTACTTGACTTTGACAGATAGACTTTGCTTGGTTGGAAAAAATGCCGGTCGTCGGGACCCTCTTGAGTTAATTATAATTGGTAAAATATCGTTGGATTCGCCTGTTGAAACCGATAATTGGGGCGCGAATTATTTATTGTTGAACTTTGTACTCCCGGATTGACGAGAATCCAGGGATATTTCTCGGATCTATCGCCGGTTGATGGCCATCCGCGTGGCACGCGCTTTGTTGAAAAAAGGTAGTGAAAATTAACTTCTACCACGGTGTGAGTTAGGCTGTGATGCTGTTGGGATCGCGCCATTTGGAGATTGACGCCTTGTGAACGTCCACACACTTGACTTACATCACACGTTTCAATTACTCACCTCATATTACACACATGCCACACTTGGGGCGTGGCCTTGGGAAGGTCGAAACTTGGAGAACCCAGCACAGAAGGTTAGTGGTAATAATGTATTCATAAAGCCTAGTAGAAGTAGGCCTTTGTAAGAACTTTGTTTGAAAAGCAACGGTAGGCTCCACGTATCGTGGACAGTTTAGGACACCCCAGTTACCGTTGCACTGGCCAATTGTAGTCCTGAACAGTGTGATTTGACCAATATGAATTGTATGGACATTAACGTCCATACGTCCCTTACGTAGATTTCTGAGGTTGTATCGGTGTTTCTTCTCAGAGTCAGGAAACACCAGCCTCATCTAGCTATACATACGGAATTGTTGTGGGAGATATGTCGCTTGTGGTGTGGGATAGCCTATCTGTTTCTCTTTTATCCCTTTACCAGGCCCCGGACAAATCCTGCAGTAATAATGATTTTTTCGTAGATTTAGATGAGTGATAACGTTCGATATGAGATTTTATCAGTTATATTTAGAAAATTAGCTGAAAACCTGAAAAGAATCATGTGAGAAAACATAATCCCATTGCCTGTTTAGACGATGGCTTTTATAACTATATATAAAATAAAAACGAATGTCATTTTGATAGTATTTTTACTGTTTGTTGTTCAAATGAAAAATGTAATTTAAGCACTTATTATTTATTAAAAAAAAAACATAAATATACAATAAACAACTAAAAAGTTTGAGAATGAACTAAAAAGGTTTTTATTCTTTTTCTGGATTTTCGTTACAATACAAGAAAAAATAAACAATGAAAAAGAAAAAGGAAAGAAAGAAAAAAGGCCACAAAAATCAAAATCCAGATATTCTCAAAGAATTCATTGAGAATTTCTGAATTTTGATTTTCTTCGTCAACAGAAAGAGTAAGCATTTGAGCCAAGTCACGGGATGGTGGAGGCAATGTAATACAAGGTGGAATTTCTTCATAATGTGACTCTTCATAAGCTTGATGTGCATCACGGTCTAATATTTGTAATAACCGTCGGTTTGATGTACCTTGAATTTCGTTCAATCTTTCGTTAAAAGGTTTTGGGACATAATTTAAATACCTATGGGTCTTCATCTTCATCATTTTCTTCCTCTGATGAAAACATTTCATTTATTATATTTTCGAGCTGTTGATCGCTTATTACCTGTATAACAAAAAATACACTAGACTGACAAATGATGACGACAAAAGTTTACCACTACCCACATTTTATATTTCGATAAATGACCGTAAGTAAATCCTAAATAAAACCCGCGGCAAAAACCTAGTATAAAATAAAAAAATCAATTCATTGGGCAATGGACATATAACTCCCGCAATAATTAGGCTTTCACAGGCTTAGGTCATATGGTTCCCCACATGTTTTATTTCGTTATATCATGATATTTTAGAAGGATTTACCTATATTTTATGCACAAATCACTAGAATAACTCAAATTCTACAACACATCAAAAAAATGTACGACTTACCTTTCGCCGATTCGCCATAATAATTAATAAATTAATAGTTTGAAAAATAATCGAAAAACACGCTTTTATAAATGCACGTAGTATCAGAAAAATTCTATAGGTTTGTTTTAACCTTGAAACCTGATCGTGTTCAAAGTCCATTACGTGGCCTTTCTCACAAGTGCAAACACGACTATGATACGATATTCCATCATTGAATGCCAGTGCCTATCTTCCAGCTTCATCATCAGACCTTGAAACCTAATCGTAGTCAAAGTTCTTTACAAGAATTTTCTAAGAAATCCAAAACAGCTATGATACGACTTTCCATCATGAAGTTCCAGTTCATATCTTCCGGCTCCATCATCAGATTAGTACGAAAGTACCATATTATTGTATTGTCATCAGAACTACATACAGCTGCCAATTTTCATTACGCTACGACCCTTGGAAGATGGTTAAATTAGTTACCTTAGATTCCATTACATAGTTAGTTACATACAGGTCGACCTAATAAAAGCGTGTTAAAAATACGGTGCACTTATCACAAAAATGTTCGTTCAGCGGCCGACCACAGAAGAAATCGCTGCAAAAGTGACATTTGCGTTCCGTTCCACTTTTTATTGTGTTACCGTAATTTAATATTTCTATGTTGGCATTTTTGACAGATTGTGGGAGATTCTTAACCAAAACCTGGTAAAAACTCCTAAAAAATCTATCTCGGAAATGCTCAGTCTATAGCCTGGTTAAGGGTTATTTTATTGTATTTTTTTATGATTTGGTGTGGATGTTTATGTTAATTTAAAATGTGATGTATCTGTCTGTATTGTATGTGCCTGTATGGGACTTTTGAATCCTGAATCAAACGTATTTTATTTATATTTTTAACTGATTTTAAAAAAAAGGAGGAGGTTCTCAATTCGTCTTGAACTTTATTTTTATTTTTATGTATGTTACCTCATAACCCGCAGATGGCTGGACCGATTTGGAAAATTCTTTTTTGTTTGAAAAGGTATACTTTCTAGTTGGTCCCATTGTCATCACGTTTGGATCTGATGATGGGGTCATGGAGAAATCGAGGGAACTCTTCAAATATTATAGGCACACCTATAGCGTTTTGGGTATTTCTTATACTACCTTGTGCAGTTGCTCTCGAAAAGCACCATTTGAGGAAGTGGAACTTATGATGAAGACCACAATGGCCACCGAAACTACTCAATAATAAGTATTTTCTGGATTGCAATTAGATTACTTGAATATGGATGTTAAGCACTTGTAGCGACATCTATCTCGCAACATACAAACTATCCTGTATCGCGCAAGCAGAGTTTACCGCACAATTAGCATACATATAAATCACCCGATCACAAACATCGGGCAGTTGCCCACCAGACAAAACACCTGTCTGGTCGGAGGATCCTCCCTTTTCAATGGGAATGCGGGACTTTACACCCTGTTCCGCATATCCCCAAACTGGTGACCCCGGGCATGAACATCAGCGCAGCCTTCGTGCAGAGCTAGTTCAGCATGACGTCATCATCACTTCCTTCAAGCTTTCGAGCAGCGAGTCATACAGCCAGCCAGTACCCTCGGCTTCCACGGGTATCCTGACCACCAGCATGCAGCGAACGCGCGTACCTGGTCATCACCCTCAGCTTCTTCAGCAACCTTGGCACAGCACCCTGCACCTCGGCCGGTCAGCAAGCAGAGACGACCTTCTCTCCTGGTCGACGCAGCAGCCAGCCACTACGCAGCACTGCACCACTCCGACCCACTGGAGATCATGCAGCATCACTCCGACCAACTGGAGTATCACCCCGACTACTCCGACCCACTGGAGTATCATCCCGACTCACTGGGATATCACCCCGACTACTCCGACCCACTGGAGTATCATCCCGACTCACTGGGATATCACCCCGACTCAAAGGGGGCAGCACCGCAGACAGTTCCGACTCACCGCGAACTATGCGACTTCCGGTTCCGACTCACTGGAACCTACCGTCCACTGGCCCGGTAAGCATCACAAGATGTATGGACGACTCATCCTGCTACGACCTCCGGTCTCGGAGGGGAGTGATGTAGCGACATCTATCTCGCAACATACAAACTATCCTGTATCGCGCAAGCAGAGTTTACCGCACAATTAGCATACATATAAATCACCCGATCACAAACATCGGGCAGTTGCCCACCAGACAAAACACCTGTCTGGTCGGAGGATCCTCCCTTTTCAATGGGAATGCGGGACTTTACACCCTGTTCCGCATATCCCCAAACACTTTATGCTCGTCACAATGCATATGGTGAAGTAGAATTGATGGTGATGTAAACGTATTTCATTTATATTTTATTATTATACTTAAAACAGAAAAAAATGACGCGTAAAAGTGTTATAATTTTCTAAACAACTTACAAAACTTTACAGCAAAGCTATCGGCTATCGTGTTATCCAGCTACAGGGTAAAGGATGTCAGATAAGCACGGTATAGGTCGTCTCATCTTCCTATTTCTCCTGCCCGGGACAGATAAGTTTACGAACTAGTGACTAACTCAACTTTGTAGAACATCATTAAAACTTAGTTATTGAAACATCTTTTTAAAAAAACTTGCAGTCATTATCTACATAGCCTTTTCCAAACTAAAAATGGCGGGTCCAGTATCCCGTCTAACCAGATATAGCCGAGTACTATTTTTTACATGAAATGACTGCTTATCTTACCTCCACTACTCAGTAAATGATAAATGATAAATGATCTTTATCTTTTTTTTCTTTATCTTTTTTTTTGCAAATTGGTTATTAAATAACACTTTTAAACGTCATTTTTTCCTTAAATATTAACTAGATAAGGCCGGTGTTTCCTAACTGACTACCCTGAGAAGAAACACCGAAACAAACACTGGGGTCCGTCTCTTTTAAAGTCCATACAATCTACACTGAATTAATTATATGGGAACCTTGTAGGTTTCAGTCTGAGGCGGTCTTTTGAAGAAAGATGCTCACAGATTTGAGTGGGCCTGTCCATACAGTGCAAGCATTTGTCAAATGACGTATAGCTCAACTTAGAACAAGGAGCTTAACGATTTGACGAACAATACCAAGGTCAAGGACGGAAGAAGGAAGGACAATACCAAGGACCTTTAGGTAGGCCGCAAAAAGCACTCAAACCACCAGACAATTTATTATGTTTAACTCGAATAAATGAAAAAAAAAAAAAAACCTACATAGTGCACATATTCACAATCGTTTATGAGGATTATGTAGATTAGTCTGAAATGGCCTTTTGAGGAAAGACCAAACAGATTTGAGTAGACCCGTCCCGTCAGTGCAAGCCTTTGTCAGTTAGTCTGTAAGCTAGTAAGTTAGTAGTTGGGTAACGATATCCCTTGTTCAAATGGTCACTCATCCCTGGACCAACCTATGCAGACGTTGCTTAACTTTGAATGCCTAACAAAGAAGTAAACTTAGTACAGTTGTTTTGTATTATCTTTTTTTTTTTTGACAACGTCTTCCGAAATTAAAGTTATTTTTGGCTTTATAGTGTTTTAATATGGAAGTCGGTTTCATTATTAGCAAAAAAGTTTTTTTTCACGCTTTTCGGTCGGTTTGTAATTTACAAAAGTTACAAAAGCCAAAAGTCAACTACTTATCATCTTTTACTAAATATTGCTTTTTCCGATGCAGAGCCGTCAATTTTTGAGGAGTTCCCCTGGTACTTCACCATCAGCTCTACATAAACATACGCATTATAACGAGCATAAAGTGCTTAACATCCATATTCAAGTAATCGAATCGCAATCCACGAAATAATTATTATTGAGTACTTTCGGTGACCGTCTGTGGTCTTCATCATCAGTTCCACATCCCCAAATGGTAATTTTTGAGAGCAACTGCACAAGGTACTATAAGAAATACCCAAAACGCTATAGGTGTGCCTATAATATTTGAAGAGTTCCCTCGATTACTCCAAGATCCCATCATCAGATTCTGATTTCAGAACAATAAGACCAACTGGAAAGTATATCCTTTCAACGAAAAAAGAATTTTCCAAATCGGTCCAGCCGTCTTCGAGTTATGAGATAACATACATAAAAATATGAGATAACATACAAAAAAAAATGACCTTTGAAAACCATATTGATGCAATCGTCGCGAAAGCATCCAAATCTCTCGGGTTCATTATGCGTCTATCCAAGTGCTTCACGCAAGCGAAAACTCTAAAAATCTTATACTGTACCTTTGTTAGGAGCCACTTGGAATACGCATCCGAGATATGGAATCCATGCTATCATAAATATATTGACCGTATTGAGAGCATCCAAAAAAGGTTCGTTAAATATCTCTGCTTCCATCAAAGAATACCATATAGGTCCGTAAATTACCTTGATCTCTGTAAGAAATTTCATTTACTACCGCTAAATATTCGGCGTGACATTTCTGACTGCGTGTTTTTATTGAAGTCTTTCAACAATTCAATTAACAGCCCTGATATATTATCAAAATTTTATTTTAATGTTCCTTGCAAGTCTAAACGGTTCTATCCACCGCTAAAAATGCCACTCGCTACCTCTAAATATAGACAGAATTCGTATGTGTTGCGTGCAAGCAGGAGCTTTAATGAGGTGTGCAGGCAGCATGACATTGATCCATTTAGAACAAGTGTATCATCAGCGAGAAGGTGCTTAAGCCTTAATTTTTTTAAGAAATAATTAGTTTTAAGTAATCATGTAATTTTATTTAGTTGTTTAGGTTTTTACATATTATTATGTTCTTAAGTTTGCCGTCTTTCTGCTGACATTACTATGTCGTTCACAGTGTTCCTTAATTTAACATGTAACTATACGTGGAGACCTGTAATTGGCTGTCAAATCTTCACATTGTTTCTTAATTGATTTAAGTAGCTGTTGGTCTCCCATGTAAATAAATAAATAAATAAATAAATAAAAAGTTTAAGACGAACTGAGAACCTCCTCCGTTATTTGAAGTCGGTTAAAAATAGCAATGTTCATGAATAACTATCACAAAAAAATCATTACTAATTAGAATCTAGCCGCTCAGTACCTTATACCTACGCAACGATAGGAAAAGATATGGCCTTGGTGTCGTGAAAGGAAAATAGGCGCCACGTATTGAAAGCAACTTGTGTCAACACCCTTGTACCATCTCGTATTCCAAGTACAGCGAGTTTTGCCAACGCTTCCGCTGCGGCTACAGAAGACCTCAATCTCCTACTATATATACTATTATTATAATGTCGTAGAATTGTTACACAACTTAAACACACGTTTTCAAGAATTGGACTCAATCAGAATCTGAAATCTCATGAGTTTAGCGTCAATGGACTGTTATACAAAAATGGTCGTTTTCATAACGGAGTTTCCATTCAAAACTATTATCACAATTCTTTGTTTAAATATTGTTATAAACATAGCTTCAATTTACCTCAAATCAAAATGGATGCCAAAATGTTGTAGCTATACACTATAATTGCTCACCTGATAGAAGACACTAAGCAAAATAAAATAATATAATTCTTTCCACCAGATAAAACACTTATGAAAACATACATAATCAAGGAATAAAAATAACACAATACACAACAACATAATACTCTCTTGAATAAACTGGAGGCCTATGGTATTAGAGGAAATGTACTAAAATTAATTGAATCATATTTGCGCAACAGAAAACAAATAACTGAAATTCGTAGATTAAATGCAAATAATCATGAAGAAGTATTTCGGTCATTGGAACGCGTAGTTAGGTACGGAGTACCACAAGGGACCGTACTGGGGCCTTTAGTTTTTATATTATACGTTAATGATCTCCCGAAATGTGTAGACCAACCTTTGACACTGTTTGCCGACGATAGTACCATAACTATACCATGTGTCAATGCAGATCTATATGAAAACGATATAAATAATTCCCTAGCTTCAATTATAGCATGGTTAGATGAGAACAACTTAAAAATTAACCTATCTAAAACGAAAGTTATGTATTTCACCCAACGTATGCCGAGTAAACATCTCGATGTTAATTTTGATAATCAAGTTATTGACGAAGTAGAAAGCACAAAATTCTTAGGTTTACAAATAGATAGAAATTTGAACTGGAAATCACATATAGTTAATCTTTGTAACAAATTAAGCAAATCAGCATATGCCTTACATGCATTGTCACCGAGAGTTTCCACGGATGCGCTTCTTACGGCATACTACGGTATTGTCGAATCCCATCTTCGATACGGGGTTATATTTTGGGGAAATTCCACCGATAAAGAAAATGCATTCAAGGCCCAGAAACGGTGTATTCGTGCAATGTTTAATCTGAAAACCACTGATAGTTGTTATCCGTATTTCAGGAAGTATAAAATATTAACTTTGCCTAGTATTTATATTTTGGAGGTAGCTGTGTTTGTCAAATCAAACCCAACTTACTTTCAACGTGTAAATGACTTAGTTGCAAGAAATAGACGTGACAATAGTGGCCTGTGTATTCAGAGGGCTAAGACAACACTGATGCGCAAAAGTGTCTGCTGCATGGCACCAAAAATATTTAATAAATTACCCAAGGCCTGGAAAGATTTAAATATGACATTATTTAAAAAGAAATTGCAAAACTTTTTAGCAGACAAAACATATTACAACATTACCGATTTTTTAATGGAAAGTAAAATTTGTTAGTAATTTGGGCACTTTACATCTGTGATAATAATTTATTATTCAATTTTAATTTGAAAATTTAATTTTTGACATATAATATATTTTGACACTCTTTTATTACATTTAGTTTTGACATTATATTTTGACTTTTTTATATTTAATTTAATGCTATGATTTAGACATTCGTTTTTTATATAGGTAATTATTGGTTAATTTTTGACATTTGATTTGATTTGTAATTCCTGTTATTTAATTGCATAATTTCATTTATAATTAAATTACCTCTGTGAATTTAATTATTTATACATTTGCATGCCTACTGGTAAAATATGGCTGAACCAACATTGTACCCTTACACCACATTATCACTATGTTTTTGTATTACCCATATTTGCAAAATAAACTATCTTATCTTATCTTATCTTATCTTATCTTATCTTACAATAATCTGTATAGAAAAGGAAAAACACGTGACTGGAGTTTTCTGTAAGCAATTTTTTTGCCATTCAACATGAATAAAACAAACACTACTTCGTTATTACTCAAGAATCGAGCTCTCAATTCAAAGTCTGAAGCATATTTTTACAACCTGCAGAGCTTAAGCTTGGCTATAAGTTTAAGTTTAGAGGTATATAAATCACTGGTTACCGCAAGGCAGCGGTAAGCCACTGCATTTAGTGGTTAGATAACTATTCTAGATGCTTGTGTTTAGCAATAGCTACGTACATGCGCAGGTGTATTTGTATGTGTGTGTGACAAAGGAGAATGGATTGATATTTAAGCAAGATTTGGTAGAGCCCATTTTTTTTTATCAAAAAGTTTATGTTTCATATTGACCATTACTTAAGTATATGTAGCATACGTAGCACACCCTTCACTTTGATAACCAATCGCTCATACAATCCACAAAGGAATATTATTATAAATACTATAAATTAAATATAATGTAAACAGTTACATGAGACGCGGGCGGAGGGCCACGCCCTCACACAGTGACCACAGTTTAACTAACGTAAACACTACTATTATATATATACACAATTATATTTTAATAAAAGAACATTCATTCCACATTCATTACTGTGACTTCACGCCTTGTCATTGCTCTCCCTAACTTATTCTCCAAAGTGCTGTCTGAAGTAAATCTCCGCTACCTTAAATATAATCTCAATAATAGTGCAAACCAAAAGCACTAAAATAGTGCTCCAACTTAGCGCTAAAGTTCATCTACATGTCTGACACTACCTTCCATTCCACCCAGAGCGGCAGGAGACATTTTATGATTTTCCCCCGAAAAAAAAAAGGTGTCATGTATTAAATTTTAACCCCTAATTGATATAGTTTGCTAAAAAAGCTAAAGCTTTATTTTTATCTGGATGTCAAATATGGACTACGAAGCCAACACACGGATCCAACCGGAAACAGCAAAGCTAAAAAACTTTTTTGCAAAAAAATAAAACCGACTTCCATAACAAAACACTACAAAGCCAAAAATAATTTTAATATCGGTAGTCGGTGTTATTGGTTTTGTATTTTCTTTTTTTTTCACACCGCCTTCCGAAATTAAAATTATTTTTGGCTTTGTAGTGTTCTGATATGGAAGTCGATTTATTTTTTTGCAAAAAAGTTTTTATTTTCGCGCTTTTTAGTGGGTAAATTTGTAATTAATCTAGTTATAAAAGCCAAAATGTCAACTACAAAAAACTAAAAACGCGCGAACAAAAAACACAATGCAGAGTAAACGAAAAGATCATCAATGTAAATATCTTTTTTAGACTTTTGTTGATTTTTCAGAAACAGCTTGTTCGATTTCGATAAAATTTTCATGGGACTATTTGAAAAGTATACCCTTTCCAACAAAAAAAGAATTTTTCAAATCGGTTTGCAAGCGACGGATTTATGCCCGAACAAACATAAAAAAAAAATACAAACAAACATCCGAATTGAGAACCTCCTCCTTTTTCAGAAGTCGGTTAAAAAGAACACATCTGTAAACGAAAGCAACATCCCATTTAGAAAATCCTTTACAACATAAGATATTTGAATTTGAACAAAAAAGCGTACCGTTTTCCTTAGTCAACGTTTGTCATACGGAAAAAAGACAGCACTATAACTTTTCCTTTCAATATAACGTTGCGTCTCCTTGAATATTTAATCTCAAAGAAACTTTAGTACCTACAGCAAAAAAGGTTCCATTAAATGATAAAGGACCAAGGAAAAACCAGGTGTCCCAAAAACCAAGTACCTAAACACCAAGTCTTTTTTACAGACAGTAAAAAAATACATCATTCCATCTACATAGTTATAGGGCTACGCGAAATTTGTATTAAAATTTACGTCGAACGTTGGATAAATTAGTTTGTTATTCAGAACACGGGAGCGAGGATTTAGAGCCAATTCCCTTTTTTGATCTCTCCTGAGCAAACAAACAGAAGTCTGTCACGGTGGTAGGTATACGGGCCTCGTCTTTGCATAAAATATTAGGTGGGACTTCGTGGAACTGCGCTGGTGCTACGAGAATAATATGGCATTTGAATTTCAGCGAACCGTTGCACTTGGATCTACATATTATGTAGGTATAGTTGTAACTATAACTACACTTAAATGAAACAAATGATCTTTTAGTTTTCAAACCAAATCGCAAACAAATAACGCTTTTACACTTAATTTCGTGTTTTTAGCAGATTACGCTGAATCTTTCAAGTATTACTATCTCTATTTAACTGCATACGAGTACTATTTTCCATTGTTATTGAGTGGAGCGTCGATTATCCGAACGTCGCTTAACCGAACGACCGCTAAATCCGAACTACTACGCCCGTTACTTGCGACTTGTTAATTGTACTCGTATGTCACTTCCAAGTAACCGCTAGTCGATAAACTAAATTTTGCTGCGTGAAGATCCAGTGTACCAAATTTTGCAGGATAGCGAAATTTTCGACCTCATGACTAATAATAAGTCAGACGCCACCGCTAGCACCTCTTCTGAACTTGTAGTTCAGATAATGGAGATGAAACTATAATAAGTGCTTCTAAAGCGTTTACTTGCTTAGATATAGCCTTGCGCTGGTTTGAAACACAGGGTGAAAGCGACTATTAGTATCAAATCTTTCCTTAAAAAAGTGCGTGATAAAGCCGCTCGTAAGTGGATAGGCTTTCTTCAGCAGACAAAGATTGAATACGATATAAATGTAAATATGGTTTTCAATTACCTGTACGTGAATATGGATGACTGAATCAATATGTACATATAGGTAGGTCGATTATCCGAAAATACCGGTTTTCCGAACACCCACGTCCCCAATTAGTTCGGATAATAGACGCTCTACTATAAAATTACCTGATTTAGTTATTTCTATTTTTCTCTTATGAAGGTTACCATTATAATTTTGAACTAGTACACGTATTAGAGCTTAATTATCAATACGTTAAAATATTAACTCTGTTTTAAAATATGAGTCGATGACATTTTACACCATTGAGATAGATAGAATACTCCTTATTGCACACCAATAATTTAAACATACCTGATTCACAATAATTATTGCTCAATATGATGGCGGTCTTATCGCAATAAGAGGTAATACACGGACGTATGTACTAATTCAATGGTTCGCACAATATTAGATACCTAGGCTGTTACTAATATTTACCATATTCTTATCTTATATAAACAAATGAAAGTATTTCTGTGTTTGAAGACTAAAATATGGTTCTGTTTTGTGTTGTGCACAGTGTGTTGGCACCAAAAAGTTTGGATAGCAGGCAATACGGTCCAATAAAGTAATATTGGTAATAACGCAATATGTTGAATGCTAAGAGATGCTTCCGAAGTTGTTTTTTTATATATAAATACGAGTATCACCGGATTGTGATTTTTTTTCTTCAAAAGCAAGTTAAGTTTAAGTTTAAGTATTGTTTTTATTGAGTATTGGTTTTTATAGCAAAGACAGCTTAATACTCATTAGATATCTACAACCAGTTGATACACAGACAAGCGGACTAACAGCCAGCGGAGTACTACAAACATGGTTCTGCAACGATAAATAATAAGTGCTCTTATGTGTATATGTCTGAGTATGCCAATAAAACTGCCAAAATAAAAAATAAGATAGAGCTGTGACTTTATTTCTCGTTTTTCATCCTTTTCAAAAAACTGACAAAATAGTTATTTGTTATACAAGATTGCAAAGTTGCTTTTTAACCGCATGCTCAATTTTGATGAAAGAGCAAGCGAAGGATTCTAAAATTGAATCACGAGTGCAGCGAGTGATTCAAACATTAGAATCCTGAGCGTTAGCGAGGGAATCAAAAGAGCACGAGGTGAAAAATCTTTGCACTCGAGTGCAACACGTAACTTTTCATCCCACCTCAGCGAGGAAATGACTCATTGCAAAAAATAGTACATTGTTCACCGAGAGGAGAAAGTGACCGATTACCGTCGAGGGTGTCGTTTGAAGCCCGAGCCGTAGGCGAGGGCTTTAAATCACCCGAGATCGGGAATCGCACTTTCTCTCGAGTGATACATAGTGCTTTATACTACACCTACGAGGAAAATAAATAGTACTTTTCAACATTGAGTACATAGACCATAACGTACTTGGTTTGTATTTTTGCGCTTTTTCACTGAAATAAGCTAGCAAAATAGTTTCAGAAAAAGATGCCGCATTTTTTTTCACTTTTCCATTGCAAAAAATCGTCATAAGTTTTATTATATTTTTTAATTGATTTCTGTGGTAAAAGGTTATCAATCAGTATTTTTGCTGTTTCCTTCAACTGCGGCGGAGTTAAAAAATCTTCATCATCACTATCACTACTTATCATGTTGATAGTTTTATTTTACTTTCTACGAAAACTAAATCCTCAAACAACACACAAATTGAAAATGACGCCGATGGCGTCTGCAATTTTCACATGTTCTTTTTTCAAATTGTTTATCCTGCCGCCGCAGGGTCGCACTGCCAGCCCGACACCATCCAACACACAGCTAGTGGCCAGTGTCATTTTGCGAACTTGGAGATAAAAACTCACTGTAAAAACTTTTGGCTTTTGATATTTAGGTTACCGGCGCATAGTCTTACCCAAAATTAAAAAAGAAAAACCACGTAAGAAATGGATTTTCATACACTTTTCTCTCCCGCTCAGATGCGTTTTCTCCCCGCATATTTGTTCGATATGTAATGACGTACTTTCTACCATAAATTTGATAAAGTATCAAGGTACTTTCCAAGCAGGTGTAGTATAAAAAACATTTACATTCACAAGATACTTTTATTTCAGTTTAAGTATTAACTACTACATTATGCTGAGTAAGTATTACAGAATAATCTTTAAATTATAACAAATAATACTTAGGTATAATTAAGAAAAATTGAAAGTAACATTGCTACAGTTACTAAGTGTAATATGTAATATTTTGTTAGGTACTGTAAATTCAATTTACTTTATCCTCTAGAGGATAAAAACGGCTTTTGCACTCAGATATCGAAGAGCAAAAATACTCTTTCCGAGATGGGGGGATGAAAAATACTTTTTCACTTCAGTAGCTCAAACATGTAGGTTTTGCTGCCTGAAATCAGTGAGCAAAATGCGATATTGCTCACTGAGTGAGACAAAGTAACTTTTTAATTTTTGTTTTCAGAAAGCCACGAATATCTTATTCAGCCTTGGGTTAATCATATAATTCGAAACATTCACACTCTATCTCTTTCCCGCCTTTAGAAAGAGAGAGAGAGACAAAGACCAGGCCTTTCGAAGTTCCGATTTTGAATTCAACCTCAAAGACAAACACGTTCGGAATTTCGTTCGTCTTTTGATGATTGTAATTTATTGAATTTTTAACTTATTGTTGTATTTGAACGAAAATAAGTATTTACTACAAATAAAACTGATATTTAACCTGTAAATATTTATTTTTAGTTTCAATAATGTTACGTAATATATTTTGAATAATAAAATATCATGGGTGCTATTTCCGAACACACCTTAATTTAAATAAAAGAGCGGGAATAAAATTTCGTGGCTGGCGTAAAGATTTGAATAAGTTAAAAAATATTAAAATATGAGTGAAACTAGCGATGAGAACAGTCCAATACGGTTGCAGAAGGCTATATTGAAGACTCAATAGAAAATAAGTCGAAAATCTGTAAGCGTATAGTGGAAACAATAAGTCTGAATTCGACCTCGGATCCTTGGTCTCACGCCCATCCATTTCCAACGACGCAATGTACTTATACAGAAAGTCGATCAGAGTCACCAACGTTTACCATTGTTCCTTCTGGATCCGCCACCGGAACAGAAACCTTAACCCCAGATAATCAAACTCAACTCAACGCAACTATAACGTTGCCAAATAAATCTGTTACTTTTAATTTGCAGAATTGCAGTAATTTTACTTTAAACTTTAAAATGTTCCATTTTATTGAATTGGTACCTCTACCTACAATGTTAATTACTTTGATTCATAATAAATACAATATATTCATGTTTATTATTTTATCTCCTAAAGTGTTCTCGCTGCTGAAGTGAAAATGTATGTTTGTTACACGAGAGCAAAGCTTTTTGCATCTCGTGCTTTTAAATCCCTCGCCTCACTCAGGATTCAAAATTAGCACTCGCAGCAAAAATCGACTTTGCTCTCTTGTTGCACAAATAACTATTCCATTTGCTTAACCTTTTCCCAAATATCTGATGGTCGGCTTTCAATCTAACTGAGTACTACTATTTAATATGGAGAGGTTGCCTACCTGATTCTTTTTTTTATTCAGAATAGGCTCGCGTTTGACAACCATCTCACCTGATGGTAAGCGATCATCTGGTCGAAGATGGAGCACGCTTGCCTAGAAGTAACCTATTCACTCTTGACTTAAAGACTCCCAGGTTATAGCGATCAGGAAACACAGACTCCGGCAGGGAATTCCGCTTCTCAGCCGCACGCACAATGAAAGTATTCGATGACTATTATTATTATTATTTCGATGACCGAACGGGCTTGGCGGTATTAGATTGTATAATTCCATCGCACACTCCCCGAAATGAACCGACCGTCGATGTTCGAGGCTCTGGAGCTTTGATTCGACCAGTGAATTGTTGCCAATGAGTCTCCACAATCCAGTAGCTATTAGGTAACACGATAACCCACTACTTTTAAGACTGGTGTCAGATTTTCTGGTTTCTGACTGAAGCCAGACTGACCACTCTTGTCAGTCAGTGTCAGTTCCGTATCATCTGTTTACAAATGAGAGCCGGAACCAATGACTGAGGAAGGTCAATATGTTCAATGTTCACTGAATAAAAAGTAGCATACGTGTAAAAAGTACATTACGCCAAGTTTCGTTAAAATCGTGTAAGCCATTTTTGCGTGGTTGAAACAAACACTCAAACGATCGATCATCCAAACTTTTACATACATACAAGGTGTAACAGATTAAGCGCAATACCTCAGATACCCCTATTAGAATATTAAATTACAAGTCTAAAACAACATCCGTAACTAAATAAATTGAAACCAAACCTAGAGATTTTCTATAAAATAGTTATCCATACTAAACGCAAAACGTATATGCGTCATACAATATCCTTACGCAGACGCATACACACGTGCAATGTTAGTGGCCGACACGCACACGAGCGCATTTCCTTGAATTAAGGATTGTATCTGGGGGCACGGCAGTGCCCCCGCCAAGTCGAGCAAAAAAGCGGCACGGCCGTACCATTCTTTTCTCCAAGCAATTCAGGCCATTTTCGACCCCCTATAACTTCGTTGTGGATGTGGAAAACTAGAAGCCTGATTTTCAGTAACCAAACAGGCATTGTATAAACACGGTATATATCAAATTTCATTCAATTTGAACCAGTAGTTTAAGAATTATAACGAGTCAAAGTTCCTTAATTTTGTTAATTTTGTCACTCACTGACTTACCGATCATCAAAACTCTAAGGCACTTCTAGCAGACATAGAAGCTTCAAATTTAGAATACAATTAGTGTTTAGTATACGAATCAAGGAAAAACTATAATATTTTTCAATTTCATTCCAGTTTTCTAGATACATCAACTGCATAAATAACTTTGTAATCCCATATAAATATATAGTTACATTTGCAGTTAATTAATAAGTGTACCTGTATAATATAACTAGTATTTGCGTGTTGCGCGAGGTGCAAGCACCTCGCGTGCTTGTGAAAAAAGAAAACAAAAAAAAAAAGGGGGGGGTGATGGGGGGGGTTGCAGAAGTATTTTGACTAAAGCATTGCCCCTCTAAATGAATCTGAAAAAAAAATGTTCCAAGTCTCTTAATTTCCGAGATCTGCCTAAAGGGGGTGAGAAGGGGGGCAGGGGGGCGACTTTGAAAAATGGTTTTTACTTTACCGTGCCTCCTGTATACGAATCCATAAAAAAATAAAAATACGGGTCTCGTAGTTTCCGAGATACGATAGGGAGGGGGGAGAAGGGGGGTGAAAAGGGGAAGTTTGGCACTTTTCCCGTAGGTTTGAGAGTTACTTGTTTACGAATCTTTCAAAATATACCCACCTCCCCATCCACCATCTGGGAGAGCAATTATGTCAATGAGTCAGTCAGTCAGTCAGTCAGTGAGTGAGTGGTAATTTAGCTTTATATAATATAATGAAATAATAGATGTAGATGGGTACTTTTTTTTTCTTGGTGAAAAATATCATCGAATGACGTCTTCCGCTCGGATACACCCGAGCGGAGGAAGTCATTCGATGATATTTTTCAGAATTCTACTGACTAAAAACCCACCCTGTTCCTTCGGAAGCCCTAAAGTTCCGGGGCCGCGATCTCGATGGAACTTTCCCGCAAACCTCGACAGGCAATGGCCCTATGAGGCCCCGTCACTGGTATTAACAGCTTTATGAGGCGCGCGTGGAACACAACGCGCTGCAGACCCGGGCCTGGTCCTTACCGGACGGTGAGCGACCCCTGCTCGCCATCCGCAGGCCCGCGCCTACGGTGGCCCGAAATCGACTCGCGATCCACGACGTCCGGGGCGTCTCCCCCGGCGACTGGGGCGCGAGGAAGAGAGTTGCCTCTCTCTCGCACGTTAAGCCTCCTCCTTCGCTAGCATGACTGCTTCGCAGCAGGAGGTGACTGCATCCCATTCCCTCTCGCTTCGCACCATGGTCTAAACCAGAGCAGGGCGCGAGAAGTCGCCGCCGCCGATCGCCTCTATGAGGATACGACGGTGCTCCACCCATGCAGGGCACACCTCGACCATATGCTCCACCGTGTCTTCCAGTGTAGATAGGTACCTAGATATAATAATTATGCTCAAAGTTATTATGAGTTATTAAGTTATGTTAAATGGTCAACGGAATAAAAAAGCAAGAAGTATTAAGAGTATTGGGGAGTATTAGGTAGAGAAACATGACCAAAATTGAATAATTACTTACTTATGGATTAACTTAAACCGAGACGTTTGACGAGTGCGGCATTAATTATTACTAACTAAGACAAAAGACGTACGTGCGTATTCATATGTGCGTATCAAAGTCTCCGAAATAAACTCATAGAGACAGGGAGTGGACTTTGAAAAAAACTTTAGCTGAAGGTCAAGAAGTAGTACCGGAAAATAAAAAAAGGAAGGCTACCTACAAAAATAAGAAAAGCTCATAAGGCAGAGAGAGGGCTTTAAGAAAATTCGTTGTTGGTATACAAGAAGTAGAAGGTACCGGAAAGGAAAAAAGTAGGACTTTCTACAAAAAGCAATGAGATCCCATAAAAAACAATACTTCAATATCAATAAATCAATCGCAATAAACATTTTAATTTATATATGTATTACTTGTGAAATATATTGTGTTTTCATGCGAAGGCCGAGTCAATCTATTTATTTAAAACGGTAAAGATTTTTAATATTGATATGGTCACTATAAGATGTCGTTAGGTTAGATAATTACGTAACAACTTAAGACAGAAGGCCCCTTAAGTAGGGACTAAATAAATTAATAACCGACTTGCTATTACATGGATCTCACAACTTTTTACGGTAGAACAACTAAGTTGCGAGACTTGGTTTTTTGACAAGTATTGTTTTTTATGGGTTAATTTGTCATGATACTGTTTCCATTTTAAGTTAAATGAAAGATTTTTCTGTCAAAATGTAACACCAATTCTTTATGACGGAAATCGATTCAAAAGTCGATTATGAATCGATATCCGTCATACTTTCAGGAATTGCGTTTATTCTGTTACACGTTGTATGTAAGCTTCGCTGCCCGCAGGTTCTAAAAATAAGTATCGAAGTATTTCCTTCCCCAAGTTAAAAATTGGTTAAAAGGTGCGGCACGTGAAAGTGTAACAAACATACAGAGTTACTAGCGCATTAATAATAATATACAACGTGTAATTTAAAGGGTATATACATACCAAGTGCACGGCTTCTTTGGATGATAATAAACGACATGGCAAGGGTTTTCTAATCCTATGTCTACATGTGTGGAGCACATTAGAAATTTCAATACATTGATACCAGAGACCGAATTTTTCGAATTAAGAAGAACGAAGAGAATTATCGTTTTATCGGCAAGTGACGTGGAAAGTGATGACCCTCATAGTGCTGTGACACGTTTGTTATTACTGGTATTCAAGAAACATATGAAACTAATAATTTGGGGTCAATTCTGTGAGTCACTTATTTTGGGCTGAAACTTTGCATAGAGACTCCATACCAGATGTTGTCTTCAGTCCTTTTGGATAGATATGGGGTTTCCGTTACACGTTGTATAGTAGGGTTAACTTGACCCTGTCGAGGTTGCGGGAATGTTTTAACGAGATACCACGGCCCCGGAACATAAGGGCAATTAAAGGTACAGGGTGGGTTTTTAGTCAGTAGAAGTCTGACACTGCCTTCCACTCCACCCTGAGTTATTGGATGATTTTCTCACCGAAAAGGATTAAATAGACAGACTGTTTTCTCTCACTCTCAAACAAGATTCCAGAATAAGAGACGATAGAAATGTGTGATTCTTATAACATAAGCAAGCACCTTTGTGATCTTTGTCTATATTTGTTAAATATAATCTAAAACTTTCATATCTGTCTCAAGTATGAAGCTAAATAATTTTATACAAGATAATTTAGTTATGTATCACAAAATAATTTCAACTACAGCCTTTGTTTAACATATTCGTGAAATTTTATTAATTAAAACTAAGTTTGTTTTGAATATTCATTCAAAAACTTGGTAAATTTCTTCGTATTTTGAATAGTAATAAATGTTATTTTGTATATATTAAGAGCGACAGTGATTTGTTCTAAAATATGTTTTTACTTATTAGGTACCTAACTAAATTAAAAATTCGTTGGGGTCAACACGTTGTCTGCGATGACCTTACTTAACGTCCTAAGTCCCACGTTGTATTCCACGCCCGCCGCATAGAGCTGTTAGCATATGTGACGGACCCCAGGGGGCCATTGTCTGCCGTGATTGCAGGAATATTCTCACGAGATACTGCGGCCTCGGAATACAAGAGCAGCTGATGAAACAGGGAGAGTTTTGTCAGTAAAAGTCTGATAAGTACGCCCTTCCGCTTCATCAAGGGCAGATGGCGTCTATAGGGCTCCACTATCGCATTTTGTCTAAGAAGGGTTACGCACGGGTGGTCTGCAATGTACCCTGTGCACATAATAAATGTGAAAACTTGGTGCCATGAGCTCTCCCTCACGCGCCTCCTACTTTGCTAGCATGATTGCTTCGCAGAAGGAGGCGACTGCATCCCATTCCCCCTCGCTCGCACTATGGCCGGCCGCGAGAGGTCGCCGCCACCACGAGGACTCGGCGCTGCTCCGCCCAAGGGGGACATGTAAAACAGTAGTACTCAGTTATATCCGGATAAACTAGAACCCAACCCTAACAGTTCAGAAAAGACTTACCAAACTGAAAAAAGTGTTGAGTAGCAAATAACAAACAATTGAGTAACCTATTACAAAAAAATAGTGACTACATAACTATAGTTCCTAGTAGACAATTCAGTTTTGTTATAAACAAAAGCAGTTGATCAATACGTAAATTAAATTTGATTGTTAGTTATCAAGGTTTGGCTATTTGTCAGTTAACTAAACTAGTTCTGTAAAATACTTTTTTCAGTGCAGACGTTGTTAATGAACCAATTCTTTAACAATATTATAAAAGCATATACTTATATTTATGGATTTTATTTGTCGCAGATATAATAACGGTCTGAAATAACTTGTTTTTTGATCCCGTAAAAAAAGTAAATTTCCGCACATCCGCAGTATTGGGCAACAGGAAGAATCTACAACCTAGAACCCACCTCTATTTTATCAGTGTACCTGATAAAATAATCGTTATTTTTGATTTTTCACCCGCCAATATTATTTTAACCCAAAATATTCAATAATTACATTCATCAAGTACTCCAGCTTCCATTTTCAACTCCAAAAATAAGACCAAACCACAGTCTATTGTCTCGTCGACGACGGATTCTCTTTGAGCACACAAAATAAGATCGCGATATGGGCTTCCACAGTTTAAAATGGCCGAATGGCCTTTGATGTAAAATTTAATGTCAGTCGGTGACTGTCATTTGGTCTCGATAACAAATGGGGTCGCCTCATTTTCCGTTGGTATCTAAGGGTATGTCAGGTGGATTGGCATGGCCAACCACGTTCCCTTTTCGATACACAGATTGTCTTTTGTTTTGATTAAGTTTGTTATTTTAGAAGTCACTATCGTGACTACGATCGCGTGGGAGGGTGTTTCGCGTAAATCCCCATTCCATGGGGATTCCGGGATAAAATATAGCCTATTGATTATTCCAGAATGTCAAGTATCTACTAACCAACTTTTCTTCAGATAGGTTTAGTAGTTTTTGCGTGAAAGAGTAACAAACATTCATACATCTATCTATACATGCGTCTTCACAAACTTTCGTATGTATAATATCAGTAAGACGTTCGACAACAACTGACGAAGTGTACAGTGACTTCGTTGTTTTCGCGTGGAATATCATCAAATTACTTCCTTCACTCTGGGTATTGCGAAAGGGAGTATCAGACTTCTACTAACTGAAAACCCACCCTGTTCTTTCAGATCACCTTGCTTTCCAGAGTCTCGGTGTCTCGTTAGAATATTCCCGCAACCCTATGGGCACACAATGGCCCTATCAGGCCTCATTAATGGTGCTAACTGCTCTTCGTTGACTCAAAATGGACCGCATCCTGCAACTGAATGAATTACAGAGCCCCGAGTTCCATAGAAAACCATCAAAGTATGAATGTGCGTTAAGGAAATAGGTTCGCCTTTGCACGTTATTCCGGGAAATTCTCGCATGGTAAGTCACAGTTCCCCCAACCTTGTAATCCCGTCGTATGCCTACAATCACGTTATTTCACCAACGTCTCTTCATTCGCCTGAGTTTTAACTGCTTGTCTTGTAAATGTGTAGCGAAATCCTTATTTATTGATAGAAGATTGGAGATAGGAAGGATTTTCACGCTCTTTAAATTAATTTACTGAAATTATATTTAATTTGTCACGTATTTTATAAACTGTAGAACTGCATCCGTGCGGATCGATCTTCGAGGTTAAACATCGCTTGCTGTGGTCGGTTCTTAGATTGGTGTCTCGGAAAATACGTTACGACACTGATCCCGGTTGTCATATATGACAGCTGGGATCAGTGGTAGTCATTCCTTTACAGTCATTTCGAGTAGTCAGAAGCCAGAAAACTCACGCTAGCCTTGTCTAAGGATACCTGACTGCGTTATTGTATAAAGGTCTATTAATAACCGTCCTTTTTTGTATTGTTGTTGTTTTTATTTTATTTTACTTGTATATAATTTTTATTTTTATGTCATATGCTTTAGTTTATTTGCAGTTTTGTAAAGTTAATTTTTAATGTAAATGCGTGAACACTATAGACTCTGAGATTCATTTCTGATTAGTTATATTACATTATATTATTTCAATTAGTCTATACTGTCCTCTCATACCAAAAAATAAAAATAAAAACTGTATCTATTATGCAAAGATTGTGAAAATCACGAATTTTCGGAAACGGATCCCTTATAGATATCGCCAACTTAACAACAACAACAACTTAATCTGTGGCCAAAGCAATATGTAAGCGTAAAGCGTCAATAAGACCAGCTTTTTTGATTTTTTTTTAAAAGGTTGTAAACACAAGGACAATCGTGTTATATAAATGTAGCAAGTATTGGTTAATTATAAAAGCTCAACATTGATCTATGTCAAAAACATAGAATAAATATAATTTAAAAATATAAAATTAGTAAATTTTGATGTCAAAATTTTAGTTTGTAACTGCGAATAAAAACTTTTTACCAAAAAATTAAACCGACTCCCAAAAAACACTGCAAAGTGAAAAATAACTTTAATTTCGGTAGTCGGTGTCTTTAGTTTTGTATTTTCGTTTTTGGCACCGACTTCCGAAATTAAAGTTATTTTTCACTTTGCAGTGTTTTTTGGGAGTCGGTTTATTTTTTTGGTATCAAGTTTTTATTTCACTCTTTTAAGTTTATGATTTTTATTAATTTACCTAGTTACAAGAGCCTAAATGTCAATTACTTATAACATTTTACAAAATATTGCTTTTCCCAATACTGGGCCGTTAATTTTTGAGGAGTTCTCCTGGTACTTCACCATCAGCTATACATCACCATATGCATTGTGACGAGCATAAAGTGCTTAATATCCATATTCAAGTAATCGAATCGTAATCCACGAAATACTTATTATTGAGTAGTTTCGGCGACCATCTGTGGTCTTCATCATCAGTTCCACTTCCCGAAATGGTACTTTTTAAGAGCAACTGCACAAGTTACTATAAGAAATACCCAAAACGCTATAGGTGTGCCTATAATATTTGAAGAGTTCCCTCGATTTCTCCAGGATCCCATCATCAGATCCTGACTTGGTGACAAATGGTACCAATTTCGAAGTATACCCTATCAAACAAAAAAAGAATTTTCCAAATCGGTTCAGCCGTCTTCGAGTACTCGGTGATCATGCATAAAAAAATATATATATATACGCGTCGAATCCTCCTCCTTTTTTTGTCGTCGGTTGAAAAGAAGCGGGCGCTCTTTATACATACGAGAATCAAGCGACTAGTCCAATGTGATATTCCATCAACTATAATGGATTGTATTATGTCAAATGTAAGGATTTTTAGGTGCGTTCCGGTAAATGACGATTCCATACTTTTAACAATAATTACAGCCGACTATTTTAAGACAACTTTAAGTGTTTATTCCGTCCGTCCGTCCATCTTTCGTCGTTAGTTGCTTCAATGCAGTATATAACACCTCGTATCCATTCGCAAGTACATAGTAAGTACACACACACGATGAAGTAATGCAACATGTAACCCAAACTTTGACTTGCCCATCAACGGAGCATCCTTAGGAGACGTTGCGCAGGCGCCCTCAGGAATTAATACTCAAAACTGGCCAAAAATATTTATTTGTTGTGAATTTCTACCAAATATTGACAATTGACAATGATTGGTATCCAAATTGACAATGATTGGTATTCATTTTGTATTATTATAACAATGAGAATAACTATCGCGGTACATCAGTTTACCCAAATTTTGTTTAGAAAATCTCTTTTCTTAAACCATTTTAACGTGTAATTTCACTAGCATGTTTTGATTTGCAACAAAATTCTTAACTTGTGAAGCTTAAACAGGACATATTGCTCAATAAATTCATACGTCTATACTGATAGCTTCCACTGACGTTGCTTCAAGAAAATTGCCGAGATTTATCAAGGAAAGGGATAATAAATTTACAGCGACGATCGGTGACAAGAACGCAAAATGAAACGAGTTGAGAACTTGCAAAGCTGGAAGGTGAGAGATCGAATGGATCTATTTATGTGGTGGCCATTGCGATGAATGGCAGTGAATGAATTAATTAATATTTTCAGAAATAAAATGCATAAGTATACATTTTTTTTACATTAATGTTTTAAGTTATTGCATAGCTTTTATCGTGGTCTTTGAGCGCGGTGACCGAATCAAGAAATTCCGTAACGAAAATAAACCTAACACCCCCCAACTCCGACCGGCACAGCGGTGCGGCGTTGAAAGCCATGCATCGTCTTCGTCTAACGTCGTTTCAGTTCGGCAGACTTCGGCACGGTGCGTGCGACTAGACGTATGCGTGTAGACTAGCTGCTAACTGCTCATAACTGAGTCCACGAGTGAGTTCGAGCCCGCGACTAGTTGAACCTTAACGTGTATGTACGAGTATATGGTACGACTGTACGAAGCTAACACGGATCGAAACGAGCTGCTCCAAAATCGGACGAATACGTAAGCAGCTGTTTGTGAGAAAGTATATAGGTGTATAGGTATCTATCATCTATGTACAACAGTGAATAGCTGTAGGCGTAAAAATAGTGTATAAAGTGTTTTAAATAAGAATAAACAAAGTGCATTTATTAATGAAGAAAGTGATGAAAAAATACTGCATAAATAAAATAAATAAATAATTATAATTGCATCATTTGATAAAAAATGCTATAAAAATGCTTTACCGCGGCAGTCCCCGAGTGCCACACTCATTTTTTTTATACATTGATATAAGTAATGATGGGCACCCAGCCTCTACCGGGGTTGCGAATGAATGTTCTATCGACCGCGGCTTCGTAATTCAAGGTCAACTAAAACAGTGTGGGTTCTTAGTAGATGTCTGAAACTCACTCTACTAGAAGCGCGGGTGGAGCCATTTGATGATATTCTCGCGAAAAAAAGCCGATTTTCTAGACTTCTATTTACCGACAACGACGGTTAAAGATGTACAAATGGGAGCTGGGACTAAAGGTTTAAATTGAATTTCGAGGCACGAAGGAATCTTAATGTGTTCAGATGGTTCACTGACCGACTCCCGAGAGCGCTGTTTTTTCACTCACTATACTACATTTATTTGATAAAAAAATTCTAAAATAATGCATTGTTTTTTAAATTATTTTATAAACATGACATTAATCCGTACCCAAATAAATAATTATTTATCACAAGTATTTTGATTTCATTTAAATTCAATGAATATCTCAGGAGATATCACAGTTTTAAAATAACTCCGCAGAAAAATAAGATAGTGAAGGCGGTAGCGAGGCCGGCCGGTAGCTTTGCGAGATATAGTTACGAACGATTTCCCTTTTAATTTGCGGGTCCGATAGAGCCAGTGCCTGTCGGGGTTGCGGGAATATTCTAACGAGATACCACGGCCACGGAACGCAAGGGCAACTGAGGGAGCAGGGTGGTTTTTAGTTAATAGAAGTCTAACACTTCCGCTTCACTCAGAGCGGAAGGAGTGCTTTAATGGTTTTTCCTTCGAAAAAAAAGGTCTGTCATTCCTTTTTACCGACTCTCGGTTTTTGTGGTAGCTATGTATTTTTATGTATTTCCATCAACTTCCATGCCAATTGATTTTTTTGAATTCGAAAGATAGCCCCATTCTCACCAAACAAAAATCTAATGATGAGATCGCAGTGAAATCGAGGGAAACCCTCAAATTTTACAGGCACATACATTGTTCATCATATACTTTATAAGGAAATTTTGATATTTGTGCCCGGTTATCATAATCTCATGTTGTTGAGCTAATGATGGAAGGTATAAGTCGGGATCTGGCAATTGAATCCCATGAAAGCAAGGGAAACCCTCGACTTTAAGGGGTCTTACAACGTTTTACATAAACTGTCTAAAGCAATTCAGATATTTGATGATGATGGAAATAATAACAGATGAAAGTTTCTAAAATAAATCATCCAAAATGTTAAATAATAAACTCCATTATAAAACCTACACTAAACGATGAATTGTTCAGAGTATTGACACATAAAAGTAACTGGAACTAGTTTCACAAATAGGGTACAAGTTAAACCATTTTAGAACATATTTAAACGACAGTAGAATGACTAGAATAAAATTTTATCATTCAATTTTCATTGACAAATAATACAGGCTGGAACACTTCTGCTGAACAAAAAAAAAAGAACTAAAATCGGACCAATCACCGCCATATTCGAAATGCAATTTAAACAAAATCCGTTTGATGTCATACCTCTGAATTATATTCCGGCCGGAACATTGTCAGGCTAATATAATGGATGTGAATGTTTGTCCGTCGAAATGTTTATAAATTGGTGGAATGGTGGCGGTGGAATTTTAAAACAAATGTAGAACATAATTATACCTAAAGCAGTCAACGAATCGGTAAGTCAGAAATTCATAGATCTTTTTGCAAAGCTAACTCCAAAAAACTCCAAATAATTTATAATGACATAGGATACTTTTGATTTCAGCAGCTTTATTCAGGTAAAATATTTTTAGGGACAATTATGGCGCCAAAGTTGACGGCGCGATATTTTTCACGCGCCTAAAAAGCAGTCAACAGTAATGTTGAGGTCCAATAAAACCATTGCCTACCGGAGAGTGGGAATGAAACGATAGAACGCAATGCCAACTGAAGGTGGGCTTTTAGTCAGTAGAAGTCTTACACTCCCGTCCCATCCAGAGCAAAAAGAGGCATTTGATGATTTTTTAACAGCAAAATCAGCCAAACTTTCAACTCTTACGCGGGCAAAGTCATTGCAAAAGCTAGTAAGCATAAAAAAATTGTCACCAACACGCAACAGACCACCATTTTATAATTTGAACAGTAACGTTAACTTGTTTATCGTGTATTTTATTAGAGCTCGGCTCGTATTGACCAATAAAGTCGATCCCGTAAAATGGTTTCCATTTTAAATTGGATGCGCAGTCCAGCCGGTAATAAATGTAATAGGACAACGGGAAATAGGTTTGTTAATTTATGACTCATGATTTGTGATGTTTATGGTTGTGCACAAACTTTTTGCGATACCTACGTGCGTCTATGGCATTATTGATGCAAGAGTTTGTCAATGGAGGTTCTATAGAAAAATACTGGATTTATTAGAGTGAAAGAATAAAGTAACATAATTATGTCTGTGTGACTAGGTATATCAGAAATTAAAAAAGGAGCTTGATGAAATTTTGATTACCAAAAGCTATTACAGAATCAAACATTTTTAGGGTTCCGTAGTCAACAAGGAACCCTTATAGTTTCGCCATGTCCGTCTGTCTGTCTGTCTGTCTGTCTGTCCGCGGTTTAGCTCAAAAACTATTGGTACTAGACAGTTGTAATTTGGCATGAGTATACACGTTAATGACGCTGAAAAAGTGGTAAAATAAAATGTTGAAAAAAAAAACTATTATTTTGTGTACCTCCCCTACATGTAAAGTGGGATGATAATTTTATTTTTTCGTTCTACTAATAGTGTGGGGAATCGTTGGATAGGTCTTTCAAAAATATTAGGTGTTTGAGAAAACCGTTTTTTGATTAAGTAAACCGTTCGCGACTTATCAAGCTTTAATGTACCAATTTTCGTTAGAGTCAAGTGTCCCCCCTCTACCAACTAAACGGTTGTAGTTAGGAATTCAAATGTTACGGCAGTAGTATCTATATATAACGAATTTTAAAGGAAAACTATCAGACATAAGTGGGCTTCACAAGTTTACGAGTAATAGTCGACCAATTGTATTTGACTCCAAATTTTGTTTTTACTGTTATGGTGTACAATAAAGAATATATCTATCTAACTCCATAGAAATGTCGATAGATTGTGCTAGGTCAAATTAGTTAGGTAGTCATGTTTGGCTTTTAGTTAGAGCATGGTACGAAACGATCAGTCAGCGAATACGACACGCACTTGGCTGTTATAAAAACTACGGAACCCTACACTGCGCGTGGCCCGACACGCACTTGACCGGTTTTTTCTTTATTATGATTCACTGAATTATTAATATATTTAACTTACTTGATTTAACGTTATTTAGGTATAAGATTTTTTCTGCTATTACTGACTTCACTGAAATATTTTTTATTCCGCCACAATTCTTATTATATGAATATTTTCTTTTGGGTAGAAAATCATTCATTGACTTCTCAAGCTCAGGGTGGAGCGGAAGGGATTATCAGACTTCTACTGACTAAAAGCCCACCCTGTTCCTTCAGCTGCCCATTCGTTCCGGGGCAGCGGTATCTCGTTACAACATTCTCGCAGCCCCGGGCCATTGTACATTTGCATACATATGTGATGGTAAAATTTGGAGAGCTTTATTGTAACAAAACCATCTATGTTATTATATTATATTATAAATATATTATTATAGATTATAAATTACCCGTATTTGAAAATAAATGATTTAATGTTACTTTGGTTCACATCAAGTGATTAAATGCTAACAATTTTACAAATCGCAGCATGGTATGGAAATATAAAAAAAAAAACACAGCGTTGGTAATCCGATAGGGCCCGCTTTCATGCCATGAACCTACATGAGACAAATAGACTGGACAAATTAAAGTTATTTCGACGCATTCCTACTCTTTCATTCTGTTGTTTGAGAGTAGAAAATGCCGAGCAAGTTTACAATCAGTTTGATCTTAAACTTAAACCAAAATGGTATAAAATAATTGAATATTATCTGAACTAGGACAAACCGGTATCTCTAGTGTTAATTAAGAGCTTATGTATAGAAAACTAAACTAGATAGGCTTGCGTTTGACCACCAAGTCACCATTTTAGGGTTCCGTAGCCGAATGGCAAAAAACGGAACCCTTATAGTTTCGACATGTCTGTCCGTCTGTCTGTCTGTCCGTCCGTCCGTATGTCACAGCCATTTTATTCCGAAACTATTAGGACTATACATGTAAAACTTGGTAGATAGATGTATTCTGTAAACCGCTTTCCGATTTTAAGAGAAAATTTAAAAAACATTTAAAATAAAGGGGGCTCCCTATACATGGAACTGAAACTGAAAATATTTTTTTTCATGAAACCTATACGTGTGTGGTATTTATAGACAGGTCTTTAAAAATGACATTAAGGTTTTTAGAATGTCTTTTTCATAAAGTTAATCGTTTAAAAGATATACGCTTCCAAAGTGGTAAAATGTGTGTCCACCCCCTCTAACTTCTATAATAATGAAGTGAAAAATCTTAACAAACCATATGTTGTAGATATTAATGTATACTTTCAACCAAAATTGGATTCAACGAGATCGAGTCAGCAGTTTTTGAGATACAGTATATTTTCAAAAGCCGCAAATATAAATTTGTAATTCATACAAATACTATGAAAAACAAAGTTATTTGGCGTAGTTGTAAAAATTGCAATTAAGCTAGTTTTAAGAAATTTGTAAGGTTTTTTGTTTTTTTTTTTCAAATAAATGTATTAAGTATGTTATATTTATTATAGTTACTACGGAACCCTTCATGGGCGAGTCCGATTCGCACTTGGCCAATTTTTTGTATTTTATGTAGATAAATAGTACATCGTGGACTACCCGCGTATTTATTTTCTCCTTCTGTCTCAAATCCATCCAAAGGTTGTCTGTAAAAGATCGCTTTTAGACTGCCCTTTGCATCACCCTTTTCAACCGAGGAAAAAAAACGGAGGAGTTTATCAAGTCAACGCGTATATGTTTTTTAAATCTATGATCACCGATTACTTGAAGGTGGCTGAACCTCTTTGAAGTTGGTCCCATTGTCACCAAGTCAGGGTCTGATGACGGGATCCTGAAGAAATCGAGGGAACACTTCAAATATTATAGGCACACCTATAGTGATTTGAGTATTTTTTATAGTAACTTGTGTATTTGCATTCGAAAAGCACCATTTGTGAAGTGGATCTGATGATGAAAATCACAGATGGCCACAGGAACTACTCAATATATAAGTAGGAATAATAAATATTTCATGGGTTCCGCTTCGATTACTTGAATATGGTTAGTAAGCATAATATGCTCGTCACAATGCATATGGTGAGAAGTGAAGCTAATGGTGAGGTACCAGGAGAACTCCTCAACAATTAACGGCCCAGCATTGGGAAAAGCAATATTTTGTAAAAGGTTATAAATGTAGTTGACATTTAGGCTTTTGTAACTAGGTAAATTAAAAATCGACCAACTAAAAAAAGTGAAATAAAAACTTTTTACCAAAAAATTAAACTTTAACACTAAAAAAAATAAAGTGAAAAATAACTTTAATTTCGGAAGTCGGTACCAAAAACGAAAATACAAAACTAAAGACACTGTTATATATACTATAATTTGTCTCCTCAGAACATTTAAACTGATTTTGAAATAGCAGCTATCAATGCCGTTAAGCAGCAATTTCCAGAATGTATACAAAGACTCTCGTTTATTCCATCTTACGCAGAGCCGCAGGCCGAGAGTTTAGCAAAGAAGTATGGAAATGATTTTTCATTTGCGCATAAAATTAGGTATTTATTTGCTTTGGCATTCCTAGATCCTAACGAGATACCTGAAGCTTTTCAATTTGTTAAAGATAAAATATTATCAGAGGAAGCCGCAGGATAAGCTAAGTGGCTCGTTAATTATTATGTCTCTGGGAAGTATGTAAAAAGCAATGCCAATAGTTCAAATTTTACAATAATAAAAAAGCCACTATTCCCACCTGCTATGTGGTCTGTGTGTGGTCGCACATTATGACATTCCCAAGACAAAAAACGTCTTATAATCTTGGTATGAACGCTGGACTACATTTTTTAACCGTAAGATATGGAATGTGTTTAAAACTATCAATGAATTTGCTAAAGAGGTAAAATATGAAATTGAGCGCATCAATGCGTTGGAACCCGTGCCAAAGCGTCATCGATCTTCATAAATTGATTATGAAAACAGAATTCAAAAGCACTTGTCTCGACATACATGAATAAATTTTGACATTACATTACACAATTTTGACATGTACCTATTTTTAATATGATTTTTTTTACTCAATCGGAATTTTTATGCGTTGTTTCTTTTTTTTTTACTTTATATAATAATAAATATATTGAAATCTCAATTTATTTTAAGTTTTGTATAAATGAAAATACAAAATTCTTAAATTTAATTCACTGAATATTTCTACACCGGTAACGGTGGTACACCGGTAGTTTATGTGAAACTATGAATAATTACCCAACTAGCACAAATGGGCTGCATTAGGGCTTTGGAGCGTATCCGATTATTACTTATGGTAATAGACGTAAGCGCTAGAGCGTCTACTACAGACTTAAAGCAGCCGCTTTAGTGCTATTTGGGCGCCATTTTATGCAGCCTAAAGTTCCATTTAACCTGCACAACGGTTGTATAAAGGTTCTTTAATAGCTATAACGATTTATTAACGCTATACTAAAACTCTCGTAGCGCTACTTTTGAATGATTTTGAACTACTTTGAACGAATGAATTGATTATAGTTCTTTATTGTATATCTTCAACTGACATTATTTGTAATATTTTGGTAAAGTGTTTTCGTCGCCATCATGAAAATAAAACAAAAAGAAGTAAAAGTTTGTATTCTGTATTAGCAAGATATATAAAGATACTTAAAACGCTGCCCAGTTTACTGTAGATATATAAGATAATTTTCGAGTAATTTTAACGCGCGTTTATGATATTTAAAAAATTAACAAAAGATATGTGATATTTTTATTTGTTATACAGAATAAATTTTATTTCCGTGTTTTTACGTGTCGATAACTTACTATTTGCAAGTGGCCGATTGCTTACCGGTACATTTAATGCAGATTTAACTGAAAAACCAATGTATATCAACTCAATTTTGCAAGTGAATTATAAGTTTTCTTAAAAAATCATGGCGTCCTTGTAATGTAGTCATAACCTGCAGTTTTAGCTCTAATAACTCCCTTTTGAGAGTCATAGCGCTAATTTTCACCCTTCTAACGCTTCCAGTGATTTTTGTTCCCCTAGTGCAACTCACAGCCACAAAAAGCTCCTATTTTCCTGTTTTTGAGGTTATAAGATGTAGTTACGTACTTATTCGTTTAGCATCCATTTTTATTAAATTTTTTATAATAGTTACAAAAGCGGCTGTAAAATGGCGAATGGATTGAGCCTGCAAGGAATGACTATTGCTACTAAAGGCCTTAGTTACACTGATGATTTTTTTGTGACTATAGTATGCATAAAAGTTTCTATTATTTCTATAATGAAACTTATAGTAGTATAATAGTGGTTACTATAACTATAACCTACAAAAGTTACAATGGAAACCACTGTACAGCTGTGAGTGGCAGAATGACCTTCGTAACTCTCATATAAAGGTGTAAGTGGTAAATGAGTTCTACCGTGGACTACTGTGAAGGGTAGGGTAGTATTTGATTCAGCTTATAGCACCTTAGGTAACTTTTATAGCTATAGACGTTTACGGATGCAGATATGCAACTTTGAACTGCTTTTTGAACCCTTAAACCGCTATTTTACAGCCGAAAGTAACAAAATAGGCTGCAATTTCCACTAATGTGCTCGTTGGGTACGATCTCAATGTACCATACTATGCTTAAAAATAAATGATATTCTATTCTATTCAGAGGAGATGGACTTATTAGCCTTTTTAGGTGGATTAGCTCAAATTTTACATATGAAAAATAACTAATAATGAAATAAGTATAGTGTATAAACAATATTTTTAAAATTATATCAAGTATGATTTTCCTTATATTGTTTTTAGTTTTTGTTTAATATCTCATTTATACTAATATTATAAAGCTGAAGTGTTTGTTTTGTTTTTTTTTTTTAGTTTCATCTATTTCTTTTGTTTTGCTTAATTTTTTATTAAAAAGGCTTTATTGTATGACACAAACGTGTTTTTATTATTGACATCTGCCAGAGCCAGAAAAGCGAAATTAGCAATATAATATATACTAGTATTTGCGTGTTGCGCGAGGTGCAAGCACCTCGCGTGCTTGTGAAAAAAACTAAAGCATTGCCCCTCTAAATCAAGGATTTGCATGTTGCGCGAGGTGCAAGCACCTCGCGAGCTTGTGAAAAAAAAAAAAAAAAAAGAGGGGGTGGGGTGATGGGGGGGGGGGGGTTGCACAAGTATTTCGACTAAAGCATTGCCCCTCTAAATAAATCTGAAAAAAAAATGTTCCAAGTCTCTTAGATTCCGAGATCCGCCTAAAGGGGGGGAGAAGGGGGGCGGGGGGGGACTTTGAAAAATGGTTTTTACTTTACCGAGCCTCCTCTATACGAATCCGTAAAAAGAAAAAAATACGGGTCTCGTAGTTTCCGAGATACGATAGGGGGGGGGGGGGAGAAGGGGGGAAACGGGAGGTTTGGCACTTTTCCCGTAGGTTTGAGAGTTACTTGTTTACGAATCTGTCAAAATATACCCACCTCCCCATCCACCATCTGGGAGAACAATTATGTCAGTGAGTCAGTGAGTGGTAATTTAGCTTTATATAGTATAATTAATAGTTTCTTCTCCAAAGGCGATGTCTGTGAACCAAGGTATCTGGAAACAGTGGTTTCTGTGAAGTTTATGGCAAGATGTGCTATCTAAGAACAGAGATCTCTGTCAACAGTCCCATAGGACCGAGACCGACCCGAGATATCTACAAACGATGTTTTCTATTAACAAAGTTTTCGGTGAAACGTGCTGTCTAGGAATAGAGATTTCTATTATCTTGGCTTTCTGTGTATAGTCGTATCGTACAAGCGTGTTTCTATCTTAGGTTCCATACTCGACTGCTGAGCATAAGAGCTCGGGTTCAATTTCCGGGTCAGACAAAAAGTGTCAGTGGGTTTCTCTGTTAGATTTTTTTTCCAGTAGTGGCACGAAGTTTGAAGTTTGTGGGTGGTGGTTTGGTGGTGGGGAAGTAACCCTCGTGCCAGGGAAAGCACGTTAAAACGTTGGTCCTGTGCCTGATCTCCGGTCGTGTCGGATTGCCGTCCCATCTGACAAAGAGAGTAAAAGAAGAGACAGTGCACCTGTACCTGCGCACATGCGTCAGCACTAAAAAATCTCCTGCGTAGATGGCTAGTCTCTGATGAGATTGACCGACGTGCCCGATATCAGTCGGGAGGGCTATTATAGTATTGTGTATTACGAAGACCAGTGTTATTAAATATAATTTACCAACATTTTTAACGGACTTCTAAAAAAGGAGGAGGTTCTCAATTCGGACGTTTGTTTGTTTTTTTTTATGTTTGTTCGGGCATAACTCCGTGGCTTGCCGACCGAATTGAAAAATTCTCTTTTTGTTGAAAAGGATATACTTTTCAAATGGTCCCATGAAAATTTTATCGAAATCGGACAAGCCGTTTCTGAAAAATCAACAAAAGTCTAATAAAAATATTTACGTTGATGATCTTTTCGTTTACTCTGCATTGCGTTTTTTGTTCGCGCATAACTCCGTCATTTACGAACCGATTTGGAAAATTCACTGACCCACTAAACAGCGAGAAAAAAAAACACTTTTTTTGCAAAAAATAAAACCGACTTCCATATCAAAACACTAGAAAGCCAAAAATAATTTTAATTTCGGAAGGCTGTGTGAAAAAAGAAAATACAAAACCAATAACACCGACTACCGAAATTTAAATTATTTTTGGCTTTGTAGTGTTTTGATATAGAACTCGGTTTTATTTTTTGCAAAAATGTTTTTTAATTGAGATAAATGGTATTTTTAACCGACTTCAAAAAAAGGAGGTTCTCAATTCGTCTTGAACTTTTTTTTTTTTTATGTATGTTACCTTATAACTCGGAGACGGCTGAACCGATTTGAAAAATTCTTTTTGCGTTTGAATGGGTATAGTTTCTAGTTGGTTCCATTGTTACGAAATCAGGATCTGATGATGGGATCCTGGAGAAATCGAGGGAACTCTTCAAATATTATAAGCACACCTATAGCGTTTTGTGTATTTTTTATAGTACCTTGAGCAGTTGCTTCCGAAAAGTACCATTTGGCGAAGTTGAACTGATGATGAAGACCACAGATGGCCACTGAAACTCCTTCATAGTAAGTATTTCGTAGATTGCGTTTCGATTACTTGAGTACGGATGTTAAACACTTTATGCTTGTCACAATACATATGGTGATGTAGAGCTGATGGTCAAGTACCAGGAGAACTCCTCAAAAATTAACGGCTATGCATCGGGAAAAGCAACATTTTGTAAAAGGTGATAAGTTGTTGACATTATGGCTTTTGTAACTAGATAAATTACAAACCGACCCACGAAAAAGCGTGAAAAAAAAAAGTTTTGCAAAAAACAGAACCGACTTCCATATCAAAACACTACAAAGCCAAAAATAACGTTAATTTCGGAAGGCGGTGTGAAAAAAAAAGAAAATCCAAAACCTATAACACCGACTTCCGAAATTAACGTTATTTTTGGCTTTGTAGTGTTTTGATATGGAAGTCGGTTCTGCTTTTTGCAAAAAAATTTTTATTTACCATCGACCATGTTTCACTGAGATTTGATGACAAACAGTTCCTGGGGTGTCATAATCCCAAAAAATGCTCAGTTAGTAACTATTTTACTATATGCAGAATGTACGATACTATTTGCTGCTGATGTTTTGTACCTCTTTCGGAACGTTTTTAAATGCTTCTAAACCTGACCGTCACTTAAAGCAAATAAAATATTCCGACCAATCAAAATCTAAATATCTAATCTAGCTCCAAATAAAAATAACCCAACTATCGGAGCGTCTGTTAACTAAATTAAATATATACCAGTACCTACGCTATTGAAAACGTGACATTTTATCTATACATTATTCATAACTTGTTATAAAAAGTAATTCCATTTTTTCTGGTGGTTCAGATTTCATTTTCTAACAAAAAGCTATTTTTTGGGAGTTCATTTCGCGTAGGGTTTTGTTTCAATCCGAATAAATATTATATTTCGATATAGAACTGACAGTATCGTTATTAATTAATCATGTGATTTTTTTTAGGGTTTCGTAGTAAAATAACAAATCATTATAGCTTCGCCAATTCCATCTGTCGGTCAGGCCGTCCATCAAGATTTTACTTTGAAAACATGAAACTCGAGCCTATCGACAATAAAAAAATATGTTTTAATCTTTACGATTAAGTTACTAGCCATACGTGTTCTAAACAGCTGATCAACACTTTTCAACCAAAAAATCCTTTTGTATAAGCATCTATTTATTTATTTATGTACACACATGACACTTACAGCAGATAAAATATAAATACAGACAAAAGAAATCATGTGGCACTCAACTGAACCTTATCAACCGAACCTTTATTTTTTCTTATGGTGTACAATAAAGAGTATATCTATCTATCATTTGAATAAACATGCACAATGATGTTTTGCATGTTACACAAATAGATTAATTAGAAAAACTGTAACAGATACGTGAATGATTTTCCCGAAACATTTGTCAAAGCCTAAATTATAAATTGTACTCTCACATTTTGCCAAATAATAATTAGTGCATCGATCTATTACAAATCTGAACAATATGCTTTTTCAACATTATAACTAACTAACATAACATTATATTAACTTTGCGTTGAACAATATCCTGGCCACATCGGAAAGTGGATAGGACAGGATACTGTTATAAAATCCTTCAATAAAATAATAAAGAAATAAGAAATCACAGAAAAATACACATATTCATAAAAGTTTTTTCGATTGTTATTAACATTAATTAAAAAATATATTATCATTATTGCTATAGCTATATCTAGCTAGAATATTAATTGCCACATATAAATCGGGCTCTTCATATTCCATTGTCAGATGTATGAATTATTTATTAAATGCTAAAATAATATACGTGTTACGCTGATCAAATCCACGTAGCACCCAATAACATTCTCACACTTGTTGAATGCCTCAAATCCTCATACTTATCAGCCAGTTGGTTCAGAAAATATCTCTTACTAAGGTCCTTCTACCGTGATTGAATGGATTAACAGCAAACTTCAAGTTAATTTCAACTAAGTTTTAACGAGAGCACTGATGGACCAGAGGTTATGAGCCCGACTTACGAGTTATATTTCGCGAGTTCAAGCCCATTCAGGCATTTTACTTTGGGTAATATTATATCATCACCCATACTCTTATTAAAACAGGTATTTTTATTCCCAAATCCCCTTCAGTTTAGTACTAGGTACTTAAGTATTGTAGGTCGTGGGTAGTAAAGTAAAAACGATTACTTTGCTTTTAGTTTCATTATACCTCAAGCCATGAGCCTCCGCATAACTCTTACAGACAGCCAACAATTTCCTTAAGCCACAGATTGATGGACTGAGCAACACCATGTCATCAGCATAACTTATGTTGTTGATCATTCTTCCATCAATAGAGCATCCGACCATGGTGCCGCTCAATTCACCAACCAGCCGATCCATATAAAGGTTAAAAAGACTTGGTGAAGTTAACCCTCCCTGCCTTACGCCACAATCTAGCCCGTAAAACTCAGAATGAGCATCAGTCCACCTGACATAATTCTTTTGATTTTTATACCAATATTGAAATATGTTAATGAACTTTGCAGGTAGCTCGGTATCATCTGATAATTTCTGCCACAAAATGTCATAGTTTACCAGGTCAAAAGCTTTTGACAGGTCCAGAAAGCAGCCATACACTGGTGTCTTCCGGTCAGTGTAGTACTGCACAGTCTGTTTGAGGCACAGGATTGCACTTTCAGTAGACAAACCGGCTCTAAAACCAAACTGCGCGTCATGTAAAATTGAACGTGTTTTTTCAACTGTTTCTCAAGCAGACTGTCCAGCACTTTGCCAATGACTGTTCCTAGTGAGATAGGTCTATAATTATTTTTTTCTGATGGATCACCTGTCTTGTTTTTAATTACGGGAACTACTACAGTTTTCAAAAGATTCTCAGGCAGGTAAGAGTGATTAACACAGAAATTTAATAACATAGTGAGCAGTCCGGTCAAATGTACACCGGCAAATCTTAAATGCTTATTTTTTATTTTATGACGATTTTAAACATTTAAATGGCGACTGATATGGTAGTACACCTGCGTTGAACAAACAAGTTGAAATATTGCCTTTGAATTCCAGCATTTTTCAGTCATTCCTGTGTGGTTCCCACACCTCACGCATGGAACAATTTGCACTGGTATGTACCAGGCATTTATTTACGTACATAAATAACTCTCACCACCGCGGTAATTTTGCAGTGTTGAGAGCAATTAAAAAAATTGGTTCGTGTGATGTTCAAGTCGAGGTAAGTGTTAAATAGCCGCTATTACGGCATTTGTAGAACATCTACCTACATTAACTATGTATTGTATGCCTATTTACGTATGTACGACTACCTATAATACTAGCGCTTCGCCCGCGGCTTCGTCTGCGTGGATTTTGAAATAACTTATATACTTAGCCTGTAGTACTCAAAAATAATGCACCTTACTACCAAAGAAAGAATTTTTTGAATTGGATCATCAGTTCCGGAGATTACGCCTTATGTACAAACTTACAAAAAAAAATGTGCCCCTTTAAAAATATAGGAAGCAAAATGATGCTTAAAAACTGTCATGTTACAACGCCAAATTATGACGTTCCATTTTTTGATTTAATAAACACGCCTCACATGTTATAATTTTTCCGACGTTCATTTTATTGCAAGTCATAATAATATAATTATTTACAACTAGCTTGTGCCCGCGGCTTCCTCCAGTTCGTAATTAGATTGCGTATATTTTTATAAAATTTTCTAAATATGTACAAACCTCGTCCTGACAATAAGATATACAAAAAATAGAATCATGTAATTGGTGCAGGCGTTCCAAAGTTATGCGCTTATTTTGACGATTCATTATTTATTTTTATTTATTAGTAATTCCTTCACCGATTTCAAATCAGTGAAATGAAATGAAATTAAATTAAACATTTATTTTGTAAATTGGTTGTAAATAACACTTTTACACGTCATGTTTTTCTGCGTGTTTTAGTTTAGCTGGATGAGGCCGGTATTTCCTAACTGACTCCTCTGAGAAGAAACACCGAAACAAACTCACAGGTCAAAGTCTATTTTAAAGTCCATACAATTTGTATTTGTATATGAGAAGCATAGGTTCATGTCTGTGGTGTTCTTTTGAGGCAATAACCACGCAAATTTGAGCGGACCTGTCCAGACAGTGCAAGCATTTGTCAGTTATCATGTAGCTCAACATAGAACTTATGGTGCTCAACAATTTTGACTAACAATACCAAAGTAAGGACATTTGGGTAGGTCACACAAGTACTCAAACTGCTTGACATCATTAAATAAATCATAGTGAAAGTAAAAACAACGAAGAAAGAATAAAAGAATAAAAAAATAAATCATCAAACAAAATTTTAAAAATAAATAAAAAAGGCCCACGTATTTCACTGGAGCAGCTCATTCCCAAGCCTTCGTCCTCAATATAATCTTTAACTGTGTAAAAAGCTTTCTGACATAGCTTACGTTTTATAAATAATTTGAATTTATTAATACTTAGTTCTTGAATATGGCTAGAAATTTTATTACAAAAACGTATACATTGGCATTTAAACGACAGTGGTAATTAGGATCACCAGATTCTTTTTGAGCCTATAAGGAACAAATGATTAAATAGGCAAAAATATACAGGATATAATTTTTTTTCCGGCTAAATAAAAATCCCAATTATTTACAAAGTTGTTTTATTTATTTTTTTTGAATATATTTCAGAGGAACACGCATATTTTTACTTACCGACTTAAAAAAAAGGAGGTTTACAATTCGTCTTGAAATTTTTTTTTTATGTATGTTACGTCATAACTCGGAGATGGCTGGACCGATTTAGAAAATTCTTTTTTTGTTTGAAAGGGTATACTTTCTAGTTGGTCCCATTGTGGTCACGTTTGGATCTGATGATGGGATCATGGAGAAATCGAGGGAACTCTTCAAATATTATAGGCACACCTATAGCGTTTTGGGTATTTCTTATAGTACCTTGTGCAGTTGCTCTTGAAAAGCACCATTTGAGGAAGTGGAACTGATGATGAAGACCCCAGATGGCCACCGAAACTACTCAATAATAAGTATTTCGTTGAATGCGATTAGATTACTTGAATATGGATGTTAAGCACTTTATGCTCGTCACAATGCATATGGTGAAGTAGAGCTGATGGTGATGTACCAGGAGAACTCCTCAAAAATTAACGGCTCTGCACCGGGAAAAGCAATATTTTGTAAAAGGTGATAAGTAGTTGACTTTTGGCTTTTGTAACCACTAAAAAGCGTGAAAAAAAACTTTTTAGCAAAAAATAGAACCGACTTCCATATAAAAACACTACAAAGGCAAAAATAACTTTAATTTCGGAAGGCGGTGTCTTTAGTTTTGTATATATTTTCGTTTTTGACACCACCTTCCGAAATTAAAGTTATTTTTGCCTTTGTAGTGTTTTTATATGGAAGTCGGTTCTATTTTTTGCTAAAAAGTTTTTTAACATATTTTTGTTGTATTTGATATATTTGAAAAGCCGAGCACATCGGTATAAACAGACTCAGCTCAGACCTCAGTCGCTAAGCCCCGATCCCTAAAGCTAGGTTACTTCAATGCCAATGGCATCACCAATCAACGGGACGAGATCGCGACTTTCCTCCGCGATCATAGTCTCGACATCCTTCTGGTCCAAGAGACCTTCCTCAAACCCCACCTTAGGGATCCCAAGGTAGCCAACTACCGGCTAGTTAGGAACGATAGGACTAGATGCCACAGAGGTGGCACTCTAATATATTATAGGAACTCCCTGCACTGCATCCCTATGGATCCGCCGCCCCTTGCCCACTTAGAGGTATCCGTTTGCCGGCTAGGCATGACGGGCCATCCCTCTATCACAATAGTATCCGCGTATCTCCAACCGTACAACGACGTAGATTCAAATTCTTCGATAAACGCCTCACTACGAAGCGACCTTACAGCCCTTCTTGACATGAGTGACTCCGTCCTTATAGCGGGGGATCTCAATGCCAAACATCCCGCATGGTGTAGTCGTATTGCCAACCCCCGTGGGAAGGTACTATACGACCTTTGCACACCTCTCCACATAGATATCATAGGTCCTATGCGGCCTACTCATTACCCGTTCGAGCCATCCCACTCGACATTGCCCTCCTGAAGAATGTGAACTTACGTTTGCACTCTTTAGAGACGGTAGACGAACTTGACTCTGACCATAGACCGGTGATCTTGGAGTTAACTCCGAGATCGGGTCCCTATGACCCTATCCGCCCCCCTCCCACACAGGTGATCACTGACTGGAGGAAAGTAGGCGAATTGCTGAAATCCAACACGTCTCCTCACCTGGACAAGATCCCCGACCACATCCAGTCCGCCGCCGACACGACGGCTGCGATCGACTCACTCACGGAGCACGTGCAATCTGTCTTGAACGACTGTTCAAAGGAGATTCCGGTGTCAGAGCACTGGCGCCGGAAACTCCCGGACGATGTACGGGCCCTGCTGACTGAGAAGAACGCAGCAGTCCGTGCCTACAGAGCTTTCCCCTGCCAGAATAACAAAACTTTCATGCGGTACTTACAGCGCAAAGTAAGTAACAGCATCAGAGAGTGGCGAGAAGCCGGCTGGGACAAGACCCTGAGCGAACTGGAACCCACCCACCATGCCTTCTGGCAACTTCAGAGGAATATGCGCGCCACTGAGGTTGCCTCAATGCCTCCCCTTATCCGCCCGGACAAAAGCATTGCCTTCGACGACGAAGACAAAGCCGAATGCCTAGCCGACAGCCTGGAGGCACAGTGCTCTCCCAGCTCCCAACCAGTCGACCCAGCCCACCTTGCCCACGTGGATGCTGAGGTCGAACGTAGATCTGCCCTACCCCCTGTCGAGGACCCTGATGCTCCCCTCCCCCCCGTCACGGAAGACGAGGTGGAGGAGATCATCAAGAAACTCAAACCTAGGAAAGCTCCCGGGACTGACAGACTGACCACTAGGGCACTTAAACTCCTCCCACGTACGATCATAGTCCTACTGGCTGCCATCTTCAATGGCGCCTTGTCCAACAACTTGTTTCCACAAGCTTGGAAAGAGGCTATAGTGATAGGTATCCCAAAACCCAAAAAGCCCAAGAACCTCCCGACCAGCTATAGACCCATTAGTCTGTTCAGCGCCCTCGGCAAGGTCTACGAGCGGATTATTCTTAATCGGCTCAAGGACTTTGTCGAGGCCAAGAGCCTAATCCCTAACGAACAGTTTGGCTTTAGAGCCCATCATTCCAGTGTCCACCAAGCCCACCGCATCGTAGAGCACATTAGCGGCCGTTTTCAACGCGGTCTGGTGACGGGGGCCCTATTCTTTGATATAGCAAAGGCTTTCGACAAAGTCTGGCACAATGGCTTAATTTATAAGCTTTACCAACTAGGTGTGCCGGACCGTCTTGTGCTCGTCATTCGAGACTTCCTGTCGAACCGCTCCTTCAGATATCGTATCGAAGGAGCGCTTTCCACTCCCCGCCCTATCAGAGCCGGCGTCCCTCAGGGCGCTGTGCTCTCCCCCCCACTCTTCACGCTATTCACTAGCGATATCCCCAAAAAGCCCCCAGTAGAGTTATCCCTATTTGCCGACGACACGGCCATCTACTACTCGGGACGTAATCCCGTTAGCATCGCTCATACCCTCCAGACCTCAGCCAACGCACTAGGCGATTGGTTTAGGAAATGGAGGATTGAGGTAAATCCCGACAAAAGTCAAGCAGTCCTGTTTCGCAGGGCTCGCCAGCATAAACAATTCACCCCCCCTCGCCCGATCACTATGTTCGGCAAGCCAATCCCTTGGGAGAAGCGAGCCAAATACTTAGGTGTGATCCTCGACCAGTTCCTTAACTTCAGTGAGCACATAAAGTCGGTTCGCTCGCGAGCCGCTTTCGCTCTCGGTAGGCTCCACGCCTTGCTGAATAAACACAGTAAGCTCTCCCTTAGATGTAAAATCCGAATATACACGACATGCATACGTCCTATCATGACGTATGCCTGTCCGGTGTTTGCTCATGCCAGTCCCAATCAGATCCATAGGATGCAATTCATTCAGAACCGTTTTCTCCGAAAGGCCACGGGCGCGCCCTGGTTCTGTAGGAATGAGGATCTCCACGTAGACCTCAAACTCCCGACCATAAAGCAAGTGTTGAAACGCATGTCAGTGCGTTACTTCACCTCTGCTGATACCCACACTAACCCCCTGATCGTATCGGCCGCCCGATACAGACCCTCCAAGATTTCTCGGGTTCGTCGCCCGCGTAACATCCTAGACGAGCCTGACGAGCAGTAGGGAAACCAGCACTCTTAGAAAACACAAATACAGAACGCGTTCCTTATTCCGGCCTCGCCGACGACGCCCATTGCGACGTCCGCGTACTTGTAATGAAAATCCTCCCCGACCTTTGCCAAACGAGCCAGCCCGCGGTGCTGAGCCAGTAGCAATAGATACTCCCGTAAATAATATGACCCAGCCTGTCCCTTTGCTGCCCTCCCAAAATGACCCCGCTATGCCGAGGCCCGTACTGTAGTTTGTAAGCCCTGGCTGGGGGCCACAGGAAAGTCCGGTTAAGTAGACTCACAGCCTTAGTGTGCTGATCTACAAGTGGCCCTACCTAAAAAAAAAAAAAAAAAAAAAAAAAAAAAAAAAAAAAAAAAAAAAAAAAAAAACCTCAGTCGCTGGTGCGCAGCCGAGTCAATTGAATGTAAGCAGTATAAAGCTTCATGAGCGGATAACACATGTGAAATCGAATTGAAATACGGGACAGTCACGGTCCCGGCGGGACTTTTGAATTTCTGGCTGAAATACGGGACGTTTGGCAACACTAGTGGTTATGATATAAATTGTCGAAATGAGAAGAAGAAACCAGCATGTCCGAAGACATGATTGTGATATCCACCAAACCACAACCCGCGTGGTGGATTACGGCCTATTACCTCTTTGAAAGAAGGTCTGTGTCCCAACAGTGGAAACGTAACAGGCTAAATTATTATTATTATCAATTACAGGTATAAGTTGCGGAGTAAAATACTTCAGAATATACAATTATACATAGATGGGTGCTCGACAAACATTTATAACCGTTAAAAGTTTTTTTTTTTTAATGGTTGATAGGGATTGCGTTTGACTATTATCTCACCTGATTAAGCGATGATGTGGTCGAGGATGAAGCACGCTTGCCTAGAAGAAACCTGTTCACTCTTGACTTAAAGACTCCCAGGTATTCCCTAACAGGAAACACAGACTCAGGCAGGGAATTTCACTCCTTAGCCGTACGCACAATTAAAGTATTCCCAAAACGTTTCGTGCGTATGTGTGGTAACGATGGCGCATCGCCGTTTGTCTTGTAGTCCGATAATGGAACGAGCTTGGTGTTATTAGACTGTATTAGGAATGATATTATGAATATTCTTTTCATAATATCCTCCCTAATATAACTCGCAATTTAAAATTCTCCAACTAGAAAACGTAAATGAATGAAACGGTTGAATACGAAAACAAAATAATCTCAAACAAATCTGACACTCATTTCAATGAGCTGTAAATTATATTTTTCATAATGGCACATAAAACTTTTCCATTCCAACGCTTGTTTCATTTGTATAGAGAATCCTGAAACCCAGTCTAACGACGCAACTGATATGCTAATAGCCCTCGTCAGCTCCCATTGTGCATCCGAACTCAGCATTTTATGTCACCTCTTGTAAAAACCAGATAAGTACGAGTTAAACTCTCGGTGATACTGTTCCGTATGTAATGTATGGGCAAATACCAACTGAAAATGTAAGTTTATACGCATAAGGTGACAAAGTCGAGGGTTTTACCTTTTTCTTGTATGACTATGGAATTCTTATAGATTTTGATGTAATCTTTAAGTAACATATATTTCCTAGTTTCAGAGATAAGGGAGGTTTTCGTCTTCTTTCTTGAATTACTTTAAAACTATACATTGTACAACTGTAACAAAAATATATTTGAGATTCATACAGCAATCCTTTTCATATGATGTCACATAATAAATTTTCCTTACCTTCGTCCTTGGGTTACAGAAAAGCATATGAGTAATAAATTTTAACTCTAGTACTTTCTGATCAATTACGCCGTGACAGACAGACGGAGTAAGGGCATACGAGTAATACTCGTTCCGTTTTATGTATCATATTTTCGTACGGAACCATAAAAAGCAGCTAAAGCAGTATGTATAAAAATGTGAACACAAATACTTGAATAGTTCATTAGAAGAGGCTTATTCGTACTATTCAATGGCAGGACTGGATTTTGTAAATGTAATCTCGGGCTTTACGGAGATTTCGTGAACATGTCGAGACATTGTAACATGTATGTGCGTGTTATATTATTTGCATACTAGTAAATCTACACATCCCTACACACATGTTTAAATAAAATTAAGCTTTCTGTTTGTGATTTCAAAGTAGGTAACTGTTTTCTCAAGTACTTATAGTTATTTAAACGACACTTAAATACAAATCTCTTTGTAAAATTTTGTTTGTCTGTTTGTCCAGGTTAATGCAGCCTGATTTTTGCAACAGATAGAACCGTTTAGACTTGCATGGAACATTAAAATAAAACTTTGATAATATATCAGGGCTGTTAATATTATTATTAAAGGGCAAGGAAAAGTAAAAAATAAATTCAAAATTTAAAAACACCCCTACTCTAAAAATACTTGTAAGTAGTTTACGAAACTTAATTTAAGCTTTTTAAACTTTTCACCTACCATAGCTTTTGTCAATTTGACCAATTTCATGGAATGGACAGCTTTTGTAATATAGTACGCGTCGTTCCCTTTCAATTGATGCGCCACTTGGGTATATTTGACAATATTCAATTATTCATCCCCACTTTCACAGCCCATATCTAGTAAATAGCTAAACCGATTTTTATAAAACATGTCTGATGGTAATGTACATGTCGTGTTGTTTCATATTTCATACCCCACTTGGGGCAACAACATTCGATGAATCATCCCTACTTTCACCGCCCATATCTAGTAAATGGCTGAACCAATTTTGACAAAACATGTCTAGAAACCACTGCCAAAAAACCTGCTTTCTAAAAAAAAAACCGCATTGAAATCGATTCACCCGCTTAGAAGCTACGGTGCCACACATTAAACTTATAATACCCCTCTGTTTTCGTTGGGAGTTAAAAATACACATTCAAAACCTCACGCCGAATTTTTTGCTGTAGTAGATCATATTTCTTACAGAGATCATGGTGAGTCTCGTGTAATGTCGCCCTTCTAGTGATGTTAAACCATTAGTCCCGGCTCCCATTTGGACATTGCTGATAGTCGTTACGTGTAGTAGGTAGTAGGTCAGAAGCCAGAAAATCTTACACTGGTATTTATTTATTTAAGAAGTACGGAGGACTAACAGCTATTAAATACAGAAAATATATAGTATAGTAGACAGTGTGCCAATTAAAAGTGCTCACGTTTAGAGGCAGGAATATCTTTAATTGAACACTTAAAAGGTATATAAGATTATAACCCGGTATAATCCACCTTTACGGGTAACTTTTAGCTCAAACAAGTATAGGCAAAATTCATTTATTTATTTATTATATACTTTATTGTACACCTTACAATATTTCTATGGATACAAAAACATTAAACTAGTGTACAATGGGCGGTCTTATCACACAGGGCGATCTCTTAGAGACAACCTTTGGATGAAGAAACTTAAAGGAGACAGATTAAGGGCTGTCAGTGTACAAACATCATAATATTAATTGAACATAATAATATAAAATACATACAATACCAAAATCATATACTAATAAATATTACATGTATAATTGAGAAAGAAGGGGAAAAGTTATAGGGAGAGGTAATGCTCCTTCACCATTCTTTTGAACGCTGGTAGCGTTTGAGCACGCCTTACTTCTATGGGTAATGCATTCCACAAACGAGCTGCCTGTATAGTAAAAGATTTGTCAAAGAAAGAAGTGGAATGCATACGAATACTCAACTCTAGATTTTCCGATGATCTCAAGGATCTAGAATGTGTGTCACAGAGGAACTGAAAACATTCCTTAAGATAAAAAGGAGTGAAAGGATTAAATAGCACATTATAAAGTAGAGAAAGTAAGTGAAGATTCCGGCGAAACCTAATAGGAAGTCATTTGAGCTGAGCACGGAAATCAGAAACATGGTCATATTTGCGCAAGCCAAATATAAACCTGATACAGAGATTTTGAAGTCGCTCTAGCTTGTCCAATTGGTTTTGGGTCAAGTCGAGATAGCGGGCATCAGCATAGTCCAGAATAGGGGATTTATTGTGCGTGCAAGCAGAAACTTTAAAAACCGGTGTAAGCAGCATGATTTTGACCCGTTCAAGTGTGATTGCAGCCAGAAGACGCCTAAGCCTTGATTTTTTCAAAAATAATTAATATCTGTAGTTACTGTGTTGTATGTGTTATTTATATCTGCTATCTATTTAGTCATTTTGAATATTGTATTTATGATATGGTTATATTAAGATTAATATAACGGGTCAAAATAGTGCTGCTTAAACCGATACAAAATAAGGGCTATAACCCGCGGTATCGGGATTAACCACGTAGATTATATCGACTCTCGGCCAAACGAAGTCGCAGGCACAACTAGTACTGTAATATCTCTTGTTTTGTGATTGAGTCAACGCATTGAGTGTTCGTGCATTTCTGTGGACAAATATCCGTAGGGTTAACCAATATGTGTTTTGTGTGGGATTCAGTCTAGCTAACTGGTACAGTTGTATGCTAACTCGATACGAAGCTACGTCAGGTTAACTCCGTAATTTGATTACCGCTGAAGGTTCCGCATGATCCATTTGCTTAACTTCGACACTTATATGCCTTACAAAACCTTTAATAAAATAGACCTTGAAAGAGGTTTTGGTTTCTGCTCATTAAATTTAGTTTCCTTGTTGATCTAGAGATCGCGAGCGTGACCGCTATGAATGAGGTCTCGGGAAGAAAGTGCAATTGAGTTTTTTTATTAGACATTTCTCAGTAGTTGCCTGGAGTTTGGATGTTAGCAGGGCGACTGTGGTGGTCCTGCGTCAGATCTGCCTCCGGTCGTGTTGGAATGCCGTCTTATCGGAATATGAGAGTACATACACGGAGGACTATATGTAGGTATATACATAGCTGCTAACTTTAAAATACGTGTGTCGGTTGAGGACTGCATTCTCTGTTAGAACCTGTGTGTCCTAATAACTTATTTGTAATTAATAGTGAGAAGACTTATGTCATTTAAAGTAAGTATTATTTTAGAATATGTATAAGTAAAACTCTTTATAGTATATTCAATATTTTTTGACGGAGCTCATACAAGATGAAGTTTTTAGCTAACATAAAAATAGCCACACGGCCTATCTTTCAAGTTAAGGAACGTTTTACAAGGTTGGTTGGTGCATTCGTAACTGTTTTATATATCGAAATTCTTCAATACCCAAGAATGCACGGAAGATATTTTCTATTTTTAAAACAGTAGTTTTGTAAAGTAGGTGGAATTCACAATACTAGCAAAGTTTTTAACGTGTCCAACTAAGCTAAATATGCTTGTGTCTGGAGAGAGTTCACGGCAAAAGTGTAATGGGTAGGGTTCGAACCCCCGACCTCTCGATCACAAGTCCGACACCTTAGCCATTATGTTATTGACGCTTTAGAATGCCGTTGCTAAATGAACGGACGCCAGCACATGAAGCTAGTCAAATTTTCCCAATCAACCTTGAACCTAATTTCTTTAACCCTCGGCATGCCTGGTAGGGTCTGTCAGACCCACAGCGGCATGTAAATCATCATTCTTCACATAAATTAGAATTTTGCGCGCTACCGCTTTCAGTAGCTGGCTGTTACGAACTCGTGTACATCCTCCGCCTATTTCTACAGTCCGCACCAAGCTCTCGACGTAAAAGGACAAGTATAAAGTGCGCGCGGGTCTCTCAGTCCCCACCAGGCATACGGCGTGACTTTATTATGTAAGTATTATTTTATCTATTTTCATTTCTATATTGATATTTTTGTGCTAAAAGTTATTTATTGATGTGTATTTTCACGTAAGACTTTATTACGTTAGTATTATTTTATTTACTTTCTAATAATTATTGATATTTGTGTACTAAAAGTGATTTATTTATGTTTTTTTAGATTCGACATGGAAAGGCAACTACGAGACGAGGACATAGCTGATTTACTACTAGATGAGAATGAGGAGGATGATATTATATTTAATTCTAGTGGAGAGGCCTCTGATCATATCTTCCAAGAGGTCGAAGAAGCTTTTTCTGAGGCAGAAGAGGAAATTTTTATCTCAAATGATAGACATTCAAGTTCGTCGTATTCCGAAATGGATATACCTTTGTCCAGAATTTCAACATCACATAGAGCCAGAACTTACAAAGGTAAAGAAGGAACTATATGGTTTGAAAATCCATATAAGTCTAATGTTCGAACAAGGAGTGAAAACATATTGACTGAAACTCCTGAAGTGAAACCTCTAGCCAAACATGTAAAGACTCCTCTAGAATGCTTTTATCTCTCATAAGTCTATGTTGCTAGACATATTATTCCATACAAATGTAAGGATTCAAAAGAATCAAGCAAATTTAAATACCTCTAATGAATATTCCTATGTTTTTAGCCACATTTGTCTAGATCATTCATTTTTTCAATGTGCAAAATGCGATGAAATCAAATCCCAAGAAAATATTGATGCGAGTGAAGAAGACTGATTATTTTATAATATTGTATAAGCGTATGTTAGTGCCTTACATGCCATAGTCTGATTTGAGATCTCTTATAATTTGGTAGAAATAATATGGTGTCAAAGATTTTATGACTATTTTTTGTTAAAAAAATGAGTATAGTTCAATTAAAAATATTTAAATAAATATAATTAGAATAATATGTCTTTTCTATTATTATAATATTGTTTATCCCCTAAGAAGGCATTAGGACACCAAACAAATTAAATTATGTAGAGAAAGTAAAAAAAATATCCAATTGTAAATCTGGGTCTGAGGGACCCACCAGGCAAAGCTTGTAACTTTTTACCACCAGGCATACCAAGGGTTAACAATAAAGTTGAAAATCTATTAAAGAAATTTGACAGATTGTTGTAGCCTGATGTGATGGCGTCCGTACACGGATGCATATTTTTCCCATAGTTTAAACTAATTTACGTTACTCATTTTCTTATGCATCATAATTATGACAGCCGAAACAAACTTATTATCTGTCTTTCTCTCTTCAATTTCAACAAATTGTGAAATTCCGTAAAAATTCGCTTTCAATTTAATGCCTGAAAAAATTGCAATCCAACTCCCAATGATGATTGCGTGCAGCCTCATTTTTCCTTTATGTTGATTGTGTAATATGACATTTTCAGGAATGGAATCATCATCGCTGAAAAATATATTTTGCATTCAAACTTTTTGGACAAAACTACCGCCGATTTATTTTGGGAAGTATTTTTATTTCATTCTGTTCGTTGGCAATGTGCGAAAATTTTGCGTTATAGCTCGATGTTTACATTCGTTAGAATACTGGCTGACGTATTGGACTCACAAACAAATTTCTTTTCAAAAATATACAAGTAGGTATAAAACACACAGTGACGATTGCTACAATTGCCCTAACGTAGGTACCTATAGGCTTGATGAATAAAAAAACACAACCTATATGATATCAATTATGATATATTATATCAAAAAATATGATCCCTTAATGTCCTTCAAGGACATGACGAATATCACAAAAAATGGGTGTTAAATTTTGACGGAAAAATCTTTCATTTAACTTAAAATGGAAACACAGTATCATGACAAATTAATACAATCCTTAATTCAAGGAAATGCGCTCGTGTGCGTGTCGGCCGCTAACATTGCATGAGTGTATACGTCTGCGTAAGGATATTGTATAACGCACATATGTTTTGCATTTAGTAAGGATAACTATTTTACAAAAAAATGTCTAGGTTGGGTTTCAATTTATTTAGTTACGGATGTTGTTTTAGACTTATAATTTAATATTCTAATTGGGGTATCTGAGGTATTGCGCTTAATCTCTTACACCTTGTATTGTCTAAAACAACATCTGTAATGTTGTTTTAGACTTATTATTTGATATTATACTTGGGGTGTCTGAGGTATTGCGCGTAATCTGTTACTCCTTGTGTTGTATATCCTACTTACATGCACAAAACGTTTTGGGAATACTTTCATTGTGCGTACAGCCAAGAATTGGAATTTCCTGCCAGAGTCTGAATTTCTTGATAACTATAACCTTATTAAACTCAAGACTGAATAGGTACTTCTACGCTACGTGCTTCATCTTCGACCACATCATTGCATACCATCAGGTGAGATACTTATTGGTCAAACGCGAGGCTACCATGAAAACAATACTGTTTACCATTTAACATTTCTACATAAAACCAAGCGTTGGCAACATTCATTAGCTCTCATACCGCATTGCAGACTAACGCGTCAACAGTTGCTAGTCACTAACTTTGATAGAGGAATTAGCAATGCGGTGAATCGATACATTGTGTTCACGCCTAAATTTGAAAGACCTCATAGCTATTCACTGGTCACTTCTGGATATAGGATCGCTAATAACCAATTCTACTAAACTTCGCTTAGGTTTATATCAGTAAATGTTAGCTAGGAAACACTGGCTTCATCTCATAATTGTAATAAGTAATAATGATTCAGCCTCTATCCCAACACTGGGATTTTGCAATACCAGTGTTGGGATAGAGGTCTCCTCTATATGTTGTCAACTCGCTCAGTGTACAGGTGAATATGTCAGTGGCATCGACCATCGTATTCTAAAAACACCGTGTTGAAATAACACTGTGGCAATTAAACGTTTTTCGCTAGACGATTTTCATGTTACATATTATGATATTGATCAACCCGCACGGTGCCTGAGTGGTTGAGAAAAAAAACAAAACGAATGTTTATTTAGTTTAGTTGTAAGTTGATAAATGCACTTTTATCTCCTTTCCTACCTACAGCCTTGGACTAAGTCAAGGAAGTCATAATCTCATATTATTTCATGGTAATTAAAGGTGTAATGAACGTGATGATAACTATCAAAGATATTGTTTAGAAATAGATATTATCAAAGTAATTTGAGTATTGCGTAGTATTTATCCCATCTGATTATATATTTTTTTTTTTTTTTTTAATTTATTTATTGCATTCGGACAACATAAATCCATGATGTTAGTAAATATACACGCTTAAAACTAATGTTAGTATGAAAAATCAATTACACGTACAAATAAAAATAATAATAAAATGAAATAATTAATAAGTCGAGTACATCTTGCATGAGGGATGAACAGGCAAGTATTTAATTGTTCATCACCCATACAAAATGTCTCAAAACAGGGGAGTAAAAATTCTCCGCAACAGTTTTCAGAATGCTATTATTACTGACCCGCAACCTGGTCACGAGAGATGCCGTTTTTTTGCGTAAGACGGCTTGAAACCCATCGGTTTGGTACTGCGCAAACATCTCAGACGCACTACAGTAGCGGGGCAGTCCTAACAGCATTCTAAAAATATTGTTGTACTGGACACGTAGGGCATCTAGAGATCTTTTGGTGTAGCCGACCCACAGACCACCCGTGTACAGGCCCTGACAATAAGCCTTAAATAGGGTTATTTTGACCTGGTCCGTACAGCGAGCGAATCTGCGCGTCAACATATTACCTCTGACCGCTAGTGCCCTACGCTCCCTCTCAATGTCTACATTGTCCTTAAGATCGTCGGTAATTATGTGCCCGAGATATTTAAAATTATTTACTTTCTTTATGTGCAAGCCATTTAGGGTAAAACTAGGTGTATAATCTAGGCATTTACCGACGACCTTAAAGACCATGTATTCACTTTTACGTACGTTGTACACAAGTCCATGCTCAGCCGCATATCTTTCACACACCCTAAGCATTTCCGCAATAGATCCCGCAGTGGGGCCCAGCAGCACCATGTCGTCTGCGTAGCTGATATTATTTATACTGACGCCACCCACCCGACATCCTACACGCATGCTGCTGAGCTCCACTATAAGGTCATTAACATACAAGTTGAAGAGCAGTGGAGATGTTAGCCCCCCCTGCCTCACACCGCACTCCAACCCGTATGAAATAGACAGCGTTTTAGCCCATTTAACGTGATTCGTTTATAAATGTTATCATTATTTTAAATTAATTATTTGGCTTGGCGTGCAGATTAGTTGGAAAATTATTACCGTTGCTAAATTTTACTAGGTTTTTTTTTTTTTGTGTGGTAAAATTATCAAATAAGTCCTTCCACCCCGGGCAGGGTGGGAGGGACTGTCAGACTTTTACTGACTAAAATCCACGGTGTTCCTTCAATAACCCTTTACGTACCGGGGTCACGGTAACGGGATGAGTCCCACGACCCCGGCAGGCTTCGGCCCTCTACGGGGGGGCCTCATCATATTGCTGACGCTCTTTGAGGCGCGCGTGGAACACGACGCGCCGTCGACCCGGGCATGGTCCATGGTCGGACAGCGAGTTGCCCTTTACTCGCTGTCCGCATGCCCGCGCCTACGGTGGCCGGAGATCGTCGGCCGACGTCCGACGCCGTGGGCGTCTACCACTGCGGCTGGGCTGGAGGGAGGACGCCATCCTCTCCCTCTCGCGGCCCGCCTCCTCCTTCGGAAGCATGACTGCTTCGCAGAAGGAGGCGACCGCTTCCCACTCCCTCTCGCCCCGCACCATGGCCTCGACCAATGCCGGGCGCGAGAGGTCTCCGCCTATTGCCGCCGTGAGGACACGTCGGTGCTCTGCCCAAGCGGGGCAGTCCTGCACCGTGTGCTCGACTGTGTCCTCAGGGCGACCCTCGCAGTGGTGACACCCAGGCGTTTCCTCCTTTCCCATCAGACACATGTACCTCCCGAAACTTCCGTGTCCGGTGAGGACCTGCGTCATGCGGTAGGTCAGGACGCCGTGACGCCGATCTAGCCACTCCTCAAAGAGGGGTCTTACCGCCGCAATTGCGGCGTGCCCGGCCTTCGGTTGCGACAGTCGTTCCCTCCATACTGCCCTGAGATCACGCCGGAGCTCTTCTCGCCGCGCCTCGACTTCTCGAGGCAGCGGGAATACGCCCCGGCGCTGCGCCTCCACGTGCCATTCATAGACGCGCTGGAGGGCAGTCGCCTCCAGATCCCAGGGCAGCAATCCGGCAAGGAGGTTGGCCGATTCGCCGGCGATCGTGCGGTATCCCCGGATCATTCGGATAGCCATGACCCTCTGGCATGCGACCAACTTTAGTGGTCGCGTCCGGATGCACAGGGCCCACACTGGGGACCCGTAGAGGGCCATGGACCGCACGACGCCGGCGTACAGCCTTCGGCAGGAGGCGTTTGGCCCGCTGAGATTAGGCAGGAGTCGCCCGAAGGCGGCTGCTGCCCGGTTCAGCTTTGGGGCCAAACTCAGGAAATGCTCCCTGAAGTTCCACCGGCTGTCGAGGACGAGTCCCAGGTACTTCGTCGTCCTCCCGACGTCGATGCGGATCCCCTCCACCGTTATGTGGGACTCGGACCGTGGCGCGTTCCGACCACCATGGAAGCACATGGCCTCTGTCTTGTGCAGCGCCACGTCGAGTCCCAACTGCCGGAGCCTACGAACGACTGTCGCAACCGCTTGCGTCGCCAGGTCGGCCGCCGCCTGGTGCGACTCTCCCTGCGCCAGGACGAGCGTGTCGTCATCGTAACATATTACGCTGACGCCGTCAGGGAGGTCACCAAATTTTACTAGGTATAGGGTACAAAGTAAATCTATAGTACTAGGCTACGAGTACTACGAGTATTAGGCTCGTGCCTGTAGTATGAAGCCAGTATGAAGCCCACGTGATGGTCTAAGAGCTACAAATAAAAATTCATTACAGTAACGTTGACATTTTTTTCTTATTAATAGTTATGCATTTTAAATGAGACAATTTGTTTGTTTGTTCGTCCTTCTTTCACGTCAAAATGGTGCAAACTAAAATATAGCATTCCCAGGACGTATTGCAATGACGTCGCCGTTGGCGCAGTGATTGGAAGATATTAGCCGCGTGTCGAAATTACTTATGCAATACTTTTTATATTGGGAGCATGTTTCCTTGGGATATTTTTATACTTATACGTGAGCAAAGTCGCTGGTAGGAATATATTTAATATAATATATAATATTCCATAACTTTCACACAGCGCCATCTAGTCCCAAACTAAGCAGAGCTTGTGCTATGAGTACTAGACAACTGATAAACATACATATATATTTCTAAATACATACATATTATAGATAAATTACACCCAGACAAAGAACAAATGATCGTGCTCATCACACAAACATTTGTCCTGGGTGGGAATCGAACCCACGGACTTGAGCATAGCAGTCAGGGCCACTGACCACTAGACCAACAGGCCTGTCATGTATATTTAAAAGTGTGACTTACCTTTTACCATTACAAAAGATTCAAGACATGATCGCAGTCTAGGTACCGCCCAAAACCTTAATCTATCGTTACCTGAAACGTGCAAAAGTTAATACAAACCTTCTAAAATTGAGGAAGACCAGAAACCATAACTAACAATTTAAATAAAGAGGGTAAACATCAGCGGTGTTGCGGTCGGCAACCGTCTTTACCCACGATATACGACCAACCCTACTCACTATTGGGACATATGACCATATTTTGTACGGGATTACGTCGAGATCAAATCCTGGAGTTAATTGTTTAAGGATTATAAGGGATAATGTCAAGTGTTAAGTTTCTAAGATTCTTAGTTTAAATTATGACGGTAGTCGACAGATGGACAGTGCGTGGTAAATGCGGTTTTAGTAATTGCATTTAGTTTAGGTAGTATGTAGGTCCGTGTATTTGTGAACTGTATTGTATTTTGAATTGAGCTGACTTATCAAAAATCTCTCAGGGTTTGGAGTAAATAACTTATATCTGCATTATCCATCGTCGACCCTATCATCTTGCCATTGACTAATATGTCTTACTTAACCTAATGTTCGATGGCTCTTAGCTAAGTCCACTATCGCGTTCTGCCTTGGGAATCAGCCTCCAAAGTAGGTAATCGTATATGAGTCTCTTCTCCCAAAATATTAGGGTCGGTTACTGATCTGGCCAGATGCAGCTGAGTATCGACTTCTTATCTATCTGCCAAAATCTAGTAATTTTCGCAACACTATAAACCTTGGCAAGACTGGTCTCAGTTTTTTGGCCTGGCCTGGCAACAACTGTCGGTGACTGCCACGACCAATGGCTTAACATGATTTCCGAGGCATGGTGTAATATCGACACTTAAGATGGTTATTTGTTGGGAATCGAAACCACTGTGCAACAACCAAACCCATGAGCGCGCAGTCTGTACGTAGACTGCACGCGCTGACAGCGCGCTCATTCAACGCGTCATCGGTAGCGACGAAATCTTAAACTTAGATTTCTTATTGTTTGTCCGGGTCATTTATTGTTAGTTACGGCAATTTACTTCGTCTATTTTAATACAGAGACTATTTAATCAGCCCAATAAAAAAAAATATCCATCCATGAAACAATTTCGAACAGCGTTGCTTAACTTGAAGATGAATTTTCTACATTTATTGTGCGCATGGCCAAAGTGTGCAACTCTCTGCCGGCTTCTGTATTCCCTTCCTCATGTGACCCGTTGGCCTTTAACGCGAAAGTGAACAGCCATCTTCTGGACTCGCTTGTTCCATCGTTCTATCGTGTCCTCATCTAACGCTTACTTACCATCGCACTGTGGTCCGTGCAGCTTCGTATGGCGGTCATAATTATTTATATATTCAAAAGTTTGGTTTTTCAATTGAAAAAGCAATTAAAGTATATATATAGTTATAGGATATTTTAATGAAAACACAAGTTTAGATTTATATCATGAAAAATGTATGAATAAAAATAAAATAGGTACATAACAAATTAAAACTAATCAAAGTAAAATAAAATCGTCCATTCTATGCTACTTAGTACTATTTAAGAAACTTATAACGCTACGAGAAAATAGAGATTAATTTGTTCGGGGCAATTTCCTGCTGGAAGTGATCAAAGGATCTGAGTTCAACAGAAGTCTGTTTATAAGATCTGTGATAGTGGAGACTCGTGATATTTTTCTTGTGTGTTTGTGCCTAACGCCTTGATATTTTTATTAGTTGACTCTGCGGCTTCTTCAAAAAGTTCACCAATGTATGTATGTATGTATGTCGGGCAGGTATCCGCAACTCCACGACCAAGCGCGTATTTTGCGTAAGGGTAGGGATCTTCTTATTCTATCCATGCCAATTCCTCCAGGAAGGCGAGCAACGCCCTCGTTTTGCTTACCATTTCTCGGAGGGTACCTGGTTTGCCGAAGTATTTAGTCCTGTAGTCCGCGACTGCAGGGCAGCTCAGTAGCAGGTGTGCTGCTGTTTCGTCCTCCTCCATGCAGGCTCTGCAGAGTGGGCTGTCTGTGACTCCTATTACATAGAAGTGTTTATTAAAGGATCCATGACCGGTAAGGGCGGCTGTCATCAGCCGCAATTGCGGTTTAGACAGTCGTAGGACCTGTTTTGACAAGCGGCCATCAAGGGTCGGGAGAGCCTCTTTAGCCTGCCTGCACTCACCATGGTTCTCCCATAGTTTGTGGTGTAGGTCTCTGGTACATTTCCTTACCAGGTGACGCAGATAACCGAAGGGGAGTGGTGTAATGGGTTCAGGTCCCATAATCGCCATACTCGAAGCCCTTCTAGCGAGTTCGTCCGCTGCATCGTTGCCTCGGGAGTCGCTGTGTCCTTTGATCCATTGAATGGTTATATTGTTGTGTCTACCAACCTGGTTGAGGAGATTGTGACACTCCAAGATCAGCCCGGAGTTAACTGTGTGGCTGCTCAGTGCTTGCAGGACTGCCATGCTGTCCGAAAGTATGCGTATTGAGTGGTCCACAACTTCCCTGTTTATAATAGCTGAGGCTGCTAGTGAGATCCTTCATTTATTTATTTCATAAACAATTTTAACATTGTGTTGAAATTATCGCTCTAAATACACACAAACATAAAAACAAAATAAAATTGATAGGTAGGCATTATTAAAATACAGCAAAAACTAATCAAAATAAAATAAATTACAATATACCATTTCAAATAATATTCCTAGAATAACATTGTTGCACAAATCATATAATTATGTCAAATATAAACAAAGTAAAAATGAAAAATAAATACAAATTCAACCATTACAAGTCAGAAGTAAAAAATAATAATAATAATCTTTAAATAATAATATCAATTAAATTAGCAAGTCCACTATATTACGATGTCCAAATTATGTCAAATAGATATTGTAAAACGAACACCAAAGGGTTTACCTACAGATCAACCATTGAAAATGTCAAAATAAAAATAAAAAATACGTCAATTAAATAGGGACAATAATTAGTTCATACAGTCTAGTTGTATGTGTCACAGAGAAACTCTTCAAGTGTGTAATAGCATTTTTCTACAAGAAACGATTTCAGTTGTTGTTTAAATTGAGTAATATTATATAAGGTCTTAAATTCAACAGGGAGTTTATTAAAACACTTGACAGCTTGAAAGCCTGCAGCATGACTTACTACTTTAATGTGTGGATGAATGTCATACTGCAAATCCTTACGCCTTGTGGCTTCTCGCTTTTTCCGTACTTCGGTAGTTTCAACCGTGTTAAGCTTTTTCATGAGGTCGGTAAGTATAATTAACAAATATAGGCAAGGGACAGTTAATATCTGCAGATCTTTGTAATACTGCTTACATGATTCCCACTGTGGAATTCTCACCATTGTGCGCAAAGCCCTTTTTTGAACGACAAACGCAGTGTTCACATTGTACGCATAACTACCTCCCCATAAAGAAATACTATACCTAAGTCTGGACTCGACTAGTGAATAATATACCGCTTTTAAGTGTTCCATAGATACCTCATCGCGAAGACTTCTGAGGGCATAGCAAGCCGAGCTAATTGAACTTTCTACTACTGACAGTTCTTTTTTCCAGTTTAACCTTTCGTCAATGTGAATACCCAAAAATTTAACGCTGTCTACTAAGTCTATATTCTTATTATTCAAAGCTATGTCAATCATGTCCTTATTTCTCGAAGTCGTCCTAAATAACATGGCATTCGTCTTACTTGTGTTTAGGTTCAGAGTATTAATAGTGAACCATGAATTAAAGAGTTCTAGTGCCATATTTACTTTATTACTTAAAGTTTCTATATCACCAGCAGACAGTATAGCATTTGTGTCATCAGCAAAAAGAACAAGTTCTGTATCAATATGGTTTTGCATGTAATTGATCAAATCATTGATGAATAAAATGAAAAAGATTGGCCCCAATATTGAACCTTGCGGGACTCCTTTTCGTAATATTTTAAGGCCTGATTTATAAACTCTTTCGCAATTATCCTCAACTACTTTAATTTCTACATATTGCTTACGATTTTCTAAGTAAGATTTGAATAGATTTAGAACCGACCCTCTCACACCGTAATATTCCATTTTTGCTAATAGAAGCTTGTCATCGACTGTGTCAAAAGCAGAGCTTAGGTTTGGACCTAAGCTCTGCTTTTGAATCCTACAACTTTTAATTTCTTATTTATCTTGTCAACTACTTCCTCCATTAATGCAGCAATTGCATCATTTGTTCCCACATATTTTTGATAGCCGAATTGTCTGAAATTGAGTATTTTATTGCGATATAGATGTCGTTGCAGTCTATTTTTAAGAATTTTCTCAAAAATTTTCGATGTTATAGGTAATAAGGATTTAGGTCTGTAATTGTTGGGATCTAATTTGGAACCTTTTTTATAAATAGGTAAGACTCTTGCTATTTTTAGTTGTTCAGGGAATATACTGCTCTTCATACACATATTAACAAAATGTGCCAGCGGTTCTGCTAATAATACGATATGATCTTTAATTACACGTATTGGTATTTCATCATAACCATAAGATTTCTTGTTTGCCATTGTATTGACAATTTTTGTTATTTCACATGCTGTCACTTGTTCACACGTCATTTCTTCATCAACTCTAAACCGATTATCTTGCAATGTTTTCATGGCTTGTTCAAAAGTACTAGAATCTCTAACTTTCTCAGCTTTATCAAAAGATTTTGAGAAAATATCAACTATTTCCTGGGTATTTGTAACAATTTTATCATTAACTTTGAGCCGCATGGTTTTATAGTCATCCCTTTTAGGATCTTTATTCCTGTGTCTATTTATAATTCGCCATATAGCTTTTGAGGAATAATTTGCTTTATTAATCTCCATCCTGACCGCCGGCCGCCTGGCTTTTTTTAAGACTTGTCTATATATTTTAATGTAATTTTTTGAATATGTCCGTATTTCCTCAGTGCAAGTTTTAGTTTTATTTATGTTTTGAAGTAGAAATCGTTTCATTTTACTAGAGACTTTAATTCCCTTTGTTATCCAGGGTAGCTTGTGACTTCTTTCAATATTCACACGTTTTATCTTCTTTTTAAAACTATCACGGAATATCTGATCAAATTTCTTTAAGAAGCCATTTATACCTTCTTCCATCCAGTTAACATTCAATATATTTTGCCTAAAAGATTTTGAGTTTACTGCACTGAAATGTCTGATCTCAATATTTAGAAAATTTTTACTCTCATCGACTGAAACTTTCTGTGTATGTAATCCACAAAACAAAGCTGCATGTCCGTCAGCTAAGCAATTATGGTCAATATGGTGTTCGTTGATACTATTATCCGGAAGATTCGTCAAAAAATTATCCAAACAAGATTGTGCATTATTCCGTCTATACGTAACTTCGTTAATAATAATAGGTCTAAAATTATATGAAGTCAGTAGTGTTAAAAAATTGATAGATTTTTTGTCTGTCTTAAGTAAATCAATGTTAAAATCTCCGCAGATTATGCATTTTTTATTAAAAAAGTGTTCAAGCAACTGTTCTAACTTAGATAAAAATGTTTCATAATTCTCACCGACCGGATTTCTATAACAACAGAAGATGTAGATGTTAGAGGTAACATCTTTAACGCCACATATTTCAAAACATTCAATTTTGTACAATTTTTTACAGAAAGCGACCTCTTCACATGCCATATAATTGCTCGCCAGTATAAGACTACCACCTCTTTTTTTATTTTTTCGTGCAGTAAATGAAACCATTTTATAGTCATCTATACTAAAACTTGAAGCTGACTCTATAGTCAAAAAATGTTCCGTTATGCACACATACAAATTTTTTAGTTTTATATCTTGTAAATATACCTCTAATTCATTTTTTTTACTACTTATACCACACAGGCACTCGGCCTGAAACACTGTGTTGTAGACCCCCAATGGTCTGGCTATACGAATGTTGAGATCCTCCGAAAAGACTCCTGCACCCGTACCAGTACCGGTTTTGGAACCATCGGTGAAGACCCGTACCTCAGAGGGGCACAGCCCCTCGCAGCGGTGATCCTCGTACAGTTGGATTCTGTATTTTTTGTCAAAGACAATTTGTTTGGGCACCCGGTCATTAACTGCCTTCGTTATGGGGAGTTCGTTGTTGAGTTCCTCAAGCAGAGCGGTGTGCCTTGTTTCTATCTTACCCCAAAGGTCCAGTATTTTGAGACGTACTGCTGCCATCGTCGCTTCCTGTTGTATGAACAGATGGAGCGGCGGGAGCCCCAGCATAGCCTCCACAGCTGCTGTCGGGGTAGTTCTCATGCAGCCCGTTATCGCCATGCAGGCCAGCCTTTGCATGCGTTGTAGTTTGTTAATGGCTGTGACAAGCTTGGTGCGGGGCCACCATACCACGGCCCCGTAGGTAATCATGGGCCGAATTACAGCGTTGTACAACCACATAGTGTTTTTTGGGGATAGGCCCCACTTCTTACCTATCATTTTCTTGCATTGCCAGAATGTGATGCAAGCCCTGTTTAATTTATAGTCTAGATGGTTACTCCAGTTTAGTTTACAGTCCATTATGACCCCCAGGTATTTAACCTCGCTAGACAACTGGAGTTCTGTATTGAACAGCTTAGGTAGGCGATGAGGGCCTAGTGTTCGTTTATGAGTGAACAAGATTAATTCGGTTTTAGTGGGGTTTACCGACAAATCATACTCCCTGCACCATCGCTCCACGATGCGTAATGCTTGCTGGGTGAGGTTACAGATAGTTCCTGTTACCTTCCCAGGCACGAGGATCGCGAGGTCGTCTGCATAGCCTATTGTGTAATAACGGTGAGCGTTGAGTTTCGTGATGAGGTCATTGATCACTAGATTCCAGAGGAGAGGTGATAGCACCCCGCCCTGTGGACAGCCTCTGGCTATTAAGGCTACCTGCTGGTCTTCCTCAAGGCGAACCACACGTTTGCTTAGCATGTTTGTAATCCAGTCAATAAGTACCTGCTGTACCCCATGTCTGGAGAGTGCGGCTCTTATGCTGGAGAAGTTTGTTTTGTCGAAGGCTCCTTCGATATCTATGAACGTACCCAGGCAGGAACCCTTTTGGTTGATCGATTCTTCAATTACGGTGACTACCTGATGAAGAGCGGATTCGGTCGACTTACCAGCGCAATACGCGTGTTGGTTGCCGTGCAGTGGTACTGTTTTTAGAGCGCCGTCACGTAGCTCCCTTTCACACACTCTCTCCATTGTTTTTAATAAAAAGGAGGTCAAACTGATTGGGCGGTACGATCTTGCGTTCGTGTAGTCACTCTTACCTGGCTTTGGGATGAATATGACTTTCACTTCCCTCCATACCTTTGGAACGTATCTAAATGCCAGGCACGCTCTCATTAGGGGCACCAGTCTTGTCGCAAGAGAGTTGCCTCCTCATTGAAGTAAGGCAGGGAAGACTCCGTCGGGACCTGGCGCCTTAAAAGGTTGGAAGCTTCGGATGGCCCACTGGACTTTCTCCAGCGTGATCATCTTACGAGCGTGTAGCCAATCAATGTCTGATGGTGTTTGGATTTCGTCCGTCCATTCGGTTACCTGCGCGAGGACGCTACCTGGGAAGTGTGTTTCGATTAGGATACGCCTCGTTTCTTCCGGTGATGTGGACAGTGTGTTATCAGGTTTACGAAGTGAATCAGGCCCAGAGGTGTTCTGCTGTGCCAGTATCTTCCTTACCCTGTTTGCTTGTTGGCAAGATTCGATGTCGCCACAGAACTTCCGCCATCCAGTGGTTCGTCTGAATCTGATGCTTTTTTTGTAGGCGGATTTGGCGGCATAGTAAGCCTCCCAGTCATCCTCCCTGCATGTGTTCATGGCCCTATTGAATGCCTTCCTTACCTTCCTGCGTTTACGCTCCAGATCCGCTCCCCACCAGGGCTGTTTGCCCGGTGTGTCACGCGGTGTGATTTCTGGGCATGCAGAATGGTAGCTGCTGATCAGTGATTCGGTGAGATGGTCTACCTGCGCGTCTATCTGAGTCGCATCCACCAGGTTCACCAAGTCGCTTGTAAGGGCAAGCCTTGTGTCAAGGCTGCGTGTATAAGCCACTCTATCCGTATTACGCGGGTTACGTCGAGGGAGTTTAGGAGTAACACAGACCTGGATGTCGAAGCGGATCCACCTATGATCGGAGCATGAGGCCTCGTCAGATACCTGCCACCCAGTGATGAGTTCCGCTGCACCCTCCGTTGCTAGTGTAAGGTCTATAATTGTACGACTGCGTTTGGTCACGAATGTTGGTTCGGAACCTGTATTAAGAAGGGATAGGTTAGTTGTGAACAAGAATTCAACTAAGGCCTTACCTCGTTCGTTTTGTGTGTCCATACCCCATAAGGGGTGGTGTGCATTGGCGTCGGTCCCGATGACGACCTCATCCCCCCTGCCTTCACAGTGGGTCACGAGGCGGGCCAGTTCTCGAGGAGGCGGCGCCTCTGCCTCAGGCATGTAAGCCGAGACGAAGACGATCGCTTTCTCCTCGTGCCCCTGCTGTATGGTCATCTTTGCTGCAGAGACATCTCTGCAACAGAAATCGTATAAGAACTGTGTTTTGACATTACCTGTAACGTAGATGCACGCCCTCGGTTTGTCGTGGTTCGTGTTGACTAGGAGCTTACCTCCGAGATTGGAGAGTCCTCGTACTTGGCCGCCACTGATCCACGGCTCCTAAATCAGGGCAATGGCCGTGTGTTGAACCTCCAGCCACTTGCGTATTTGGGCCGTCGCAGTCTGGCTGTGGTGGAGGTTCGCCTGTATAATTTTACAATTGGACGAATTGGGAACCATCTTTGACGGGACCCTCGTCATCCAACCCCAGTTGTAGCCCGGCTAACAGGTCGTCGAAATCACTCCCACCCGGGACAGAGGATGGTGACAGTGTGATGTCATCCATCGCCTCTCCCGATGCAGGGGCGGCGTCCACAGTGTCTGGCACTGCCTCAGCAGCTGGATCCACCGTGGTTGTAGCCGGGTTGTCTTGTGCACCTAGTGGTGGTGCAGTTTGGTCCTATCCTGGAGGAACGTCAGTAAACCTGCTGTTCGCGCCCTGGTACTTGATGTATACCGACCCCAGACCAATTGAGAGTCGGTGATTGTGCTCCATAAGTATCGGAACCTGCTCCTCCGGAATGGCCAGCACCACAAACCAGCATGCTGCTTGTTTTTCGGCATGCAGAAGAACCCACCTCCTGACGTCGACCCACTGGTTCTGGAACCAGAGGGCTCGCCCAATGTAGGTCGCATCCTTGTACAAATTCATGTCGTCAGGGATTGCAATTCCGCAGCGCACGCGTTTCTGGATCTCCGACTGGCTCTTGACGACTAGCGAGGTGCTAGCCGGGAGAGTCAGCCCCGAGACTGTCTTCCTCAGCCATGCCAAGGTGTGGTCGTTGCCGCACCACAGTTTGAGGACACCTCCGGTGAAAGTGGGCTTAGCATGAAAGATAAGCCCGGGAGCGCCCTGTGTAGAAGCGAACGTCGCGAGCATTATCTGTTCGTGAATCGCCGCTAATACCTGCTTTGATACGTCCTCGCTGATGAACCCTGTTCGACCGCAGGTAATCGCGACGTTAAGGTGTTCACTAGCGGCCTGGGCGTAGCTTTTGTTGTCAATCCGTTTGGACTGATCAAGACACGGCCGCTTGTGCTCACCCCGAGGCGATAAACTCTCGTTGAGAGCTCGCTTAGCCGCAGCCTGATCCTTCCCTACGGATTGGTGTGATGTGGTAGCTACCTCGCCTGGACCTCCTGCGGAATTGAGATTCGGTTGAGTGGGCTTGGGTCGGCTATTGCCGGCTACGTCCTGAGACCGTTTCCCTGCAGAGAAGCTGAGCTTACCTGGCTTGGCCGTATTGGCCGTGCTAGTAGATGCTACCTGTTTACTGGAGGGGGTGATTTTTTCCTTGTATCCCCTCCTGCGTTCCTGACGCCACTCCTTACGCGTCAGCCTTTCCCTCCTCTTGCCCTGGTCGGTGGGAGCTTTCTGGCCTGAAGGGCCTGTGCCTGGGCGAAGGGTTTGTGGATTGATTTTACCCTTGCCCTTGCCTTTGCGCGTGGCTATCCGCCAGTTGCTGCTGAAGTCATCGCCAGCATTGGAGGCCGTGCCCGTTTGATCGGATGCGGCCGCCTCGCAGGCAGTGGCTTGAGGAGCCACATTGGGAGGCGAAGGTTGTTTGACAAGACTAGTTCCGGCTGTGACGTTGGTCGACACCGTTTTCGTCTTGGCGTGAGAAGGTTCGGTACTGGTCCCTTGCAGCGCCGAAGTCCTTTGTTTACGTAGGGACTTAGTTTTGGTCCTTGCTGCGGTGTTCGCCACAGCTGGACCGACGCCCGCGCTGGGGCCTGCAGCGGATGCCACAGGTTTACCAGGGGCGAACGAAGTGCCAGAGGCACCTCGCTTGGGAGTATTGTCAGCTTTCGCCGACTCCACTCCTGCGGTATTTTCTGGCCTTAAATCCATGAAAATAGAATGAAGAAAATTCATCGGTCTGGCTCCCACCCTCCATGGAGCCCGCACCTGGGAACGTCGCACTAGAAGAGTTACGACGTTAGGACTACCAGAACGATATAGGTGCGCAAGGCTGGTTTACAGTGCGACATCGGGTGCTTGATCGGGTTGGCGTAAGGGGTTGAAAAGGCCTCCCCCCACGAACTATCAACCGTCACTTACACCGTCAGCATGACCTTTACCTACCGCTTCGGCTACCCGAGGGCGACCTCCGCGGACCCCACGCACCTCGCCTGTGGCCCTCTGACGGGACACAATGGCCATTTCCCTACCCCTGGCTAGGGGGTAGGGCCACCGTTTCGCTTGAAATCCAGACCAAAGAGGGCGTGTTGCCTCACGGACACATTACCGCCAGCGCCGATCGGCTCAACCCCCCAGGACTCCTTCATCCCTGCTCACGGCGCTCAACTGCGCAGGTCCTAGCGCAGGTGACTAACTTCTCCTACTCGCCATCAACATGTTGTGACAGCCGAGCCCGCAACCACCTCGTCACAGAGGGGTCACAGTAAGGGAGGGTCAGAGTGGAAAGCCCGTCACTCTACGGGTCGCCCAGTGGTTTCGGTTACGTCTATTTCTTAGGGAATTAGACCAAAAACGGGGTGGCAACCTCGTGAAGGTATATCCGCCGGACTTGCCTTGAGGATCTGCACGACTGATGCGCTCTCCCTCAAGACCTCGCCACCCTCCCCTCTCTGAAGGAGGGGGGAAGGTAGGCCTGCATCTATACTACCAAGCAAAGCAGAGCAAAGCGTGTCGTTGTGCAACCGCAAAAGCATACATACAGACCCTCCCCTAGTTCACCAATAGAAACTAATGCTTTATTAATTACTACGGCTCCGTGATCGAGCACTTTATGCACGTATGAAGGTAAGTTATACCACGGTTATCACGATTATAAGTTATCACGAGTCGCCTGGCCGTGCCGTGTATGCTATGTACATGAAGTGTAAATAAATAATTAAGTTATTTAAAACCTGCTTGTTTCATTTGTACTGGGGTCTGATGTTTCCATTAGATTACTGACGGCTGACTCATCCAACTGAGATAGTGTTGCAAGTTTTCTTCGTTGTGACCACTCACTGCAAGTTGCAAAATCTTTTTTTGGTCGCCCAACAGCAGCTGAGGTCCCCGATGATGATGATTGATCGAGAATATCGTGCGAAGTGTTTTTTTTTTTTAAATAAAATAGAATAGAATATAATTTATTTCTAAGCATATGGTACATTGAGATCTTAATATTAACATAGTTTCACATACACTACCGTTACCGGTGTGGAAATATTCAGTGAATTACATTTTAAAAAAATTGGCCAAGTGCGAGTCAGACTCGCCCATGAAGGGTTCCGTAGTAACTACAATGATATAATATAACATGTTTATTTATTTGACGAATAAAAAAAAAACCTTAAAAATTTCTTAAAACTAGCTTATTTACATTTTTACAACTACGCTAAATAACTTGGTTTTTCATAGTGTTTGTATGAATTACAAAGTTATATTTGCGGTTATAGAAAATATGCTGTATCTCAAAAACCGCTGACCCGATTTCGTTCATACCAATTTCGGTTGAAAGTTTACATAAAGATCTACAGACATATATTTTTTTTAGATTTTTCACTCCATTATTATAGAAGTTAGAGGGGGGAGACACACATTTTACCACTTTGGAAGCTTGTATGTATGTATGTCGGGCAGGTATCCGCAACTCCACGACCAAGCGCGTATTTTGCGTAGCCTTTGTTTCTTTGGAAGCTTATATCTTTTAAACGATTGACTTTATGAAAAAGTGGCTTTAGAAAACCTTATATCATTTTTAAAGACCTGTGTATAGATACCACACACGCATAGGTTTCATGAAAAAAAAATTTTCAGTTCTAGTTCCATGTATGGGGACCCCCCTTTATTTTAAATATTTTTTAATTTTTTTCTTAAAATCGGAAAGCGGGTCACAGAATACATCTACCTACTAAGTTTCACATGTATAGTCTTAATAGTTTCGGAATAAAATGGCTGTGACATACGGACGGACGGACAGACAGACAGACAGACAGACAGACAGACGGACAGACATATCGAAACTATAAGGGTTCCGTTTATTGCCATTCGGCTACGGAACCCTAAAAAATGAGTGTGGCACTCGGGGACGGCCGCGGTAAAGCTATTGCTTAGCATTTTTTATCAACTTATGCAATTATAATTATTTATTTATTTTATTAATGCATTATTTTTTTCTTTGATACTAATTCAAGTTTTTTCTTTGATATTAATTCAAGTTACACTTTTTGAGCGTGGTGACCAATAAAAAAACATTTTTTTTTCTTTTGTTGAATAAAATAATGAGAATTTAATATTGTTTAAAATATTTTTATTATCTTACAATACATGTAGGTTATTCAGGAATTTTTGTCATTGAAACTATAAGTTTATTAGCAGCTAGTCTACATGCATACGTCTAGTCGCACGCACACAAACACCGTGCCGAAGTCTGCCGAACTGAAACGACGTTAGACGATGCACGGCTTTCAACGCCGCGCGCCGCACCGCTGTGCCGGTTGGAGTGTTAGGTTTATTTTCGTTACGGAATTTCTTGATCCGGTCGCCGCGCTCAAAGCCCGCGATAAAAGCTATGCAACAGCTTAAAAATTTTGAATTTAGTTATTTGGCATCTATTTATACTTAATTATAGTATATGTATCGGCCAACGAAAGGACATTGTTAAATATTTGAAAATGCTATATGCGTTTTTTTTTTTAATTTGACCTCTAGCGGAACTACCGTGCATCGGTGTGATCGGGGTAAAGAGCGTGCTAATCCGAAATAAAAATAATGTCTGTAATAAATAAAAACAAATGTCTGTCGTAGTTTGTACTTTTTCTAGTGATAGTACAAAGGGGATTGCCCACCCATCATAGTGCGTTGGGCCCAGAATGGACAGCGAATAATGGAACACCAGTTGTGTATTTTAGAATCGTATGTGTATCGGAAATATAAAAAATATACCGAAAATGTGGCCATTGTTTAAAAAAAAAATGGATTGCTTTGATATTCCTCAATATAAAAAAAGTGTTTTAACGACGGTAAATCAAAGATTTATTATTGTTTGTGTGCTTGATGTTATTAATATATTTTATTATATTTATCTTAATTATAAAATAAAATAAAGCAAGTTTTTTAGTGTGTAATGCACACATCTATATTTTCATCATTTTCATATATGACTAAGATATTATCCAAAAATGGCGCAGGAGGGAAAATAATTGTTTCATATCTCGCCCATCCTACATACCAGAGCACTCGCGTCGTTCTGTATTTGCAGCTCGGGTATAATTGGGTAGAAATATCTCCGTTTCATTAGTGGCATCTGAAGAAGGGGTGGAGATTCTTGTACAAAATGTACAGCTGCCCGATCAGCTCTCTCCCAGCATGAATGACAGATGTGGCTTGAGATTGATATCTAAAAAAAAAATAAACAAGTATCCTATCAGGTGGATATACAATAGATTTAGCCTAGATACACATTTACAAAACACATATTAACAACATGATAACTTAGAATACCATACTTTGCATTTGTTTATTATTTGAAATAAAACCCACTTTCGCGGTTGAATCCATTCTATGATAACATTTCTAATGTGATTCTCCCGTTCAGTATTTGTCTGTAACAAATGACTTCTAATTTTTCTAAATGAGCGGCCACAATAAATAAATACAACTATTTGTATGGCTAACACCTTCTGTTTCTTGTTGTGAAGTAACAAGACTGGTCCTCCCAGCAGTTGTGGCAAACAAGATCGTTGGATACCTAAAACAATATTACAATCTCTAAGATAAGTTATGACAAAGTCGAGGGCAGAAGCAGAAGCAGAAGCATTTTGCGTGAACATCACAAAAGTTATTTTGCATATTTTGAATTAAGGAATTCTATACATGTCCGAATGACAGCCGGGACAAAAAATTATTGAAATATATTTCCATAAAAATACGGATACGAGGTTATCATTCTACAGCGACGTTATGTATACTCGAAAGATACATATTTATATATAAATGAATGCACATGCTGAAAATTAGCAATTTCCGGAGTTGCCGGCGCGGCGGTGCGCCGTATCCCACATGCGCCTGAAAACAGTCTGCGCAATTCCGCAACCCCACTTGCCTGCCTGGGCTGCGGCTTTCCTTCGAGATTTCGTGGCCATAAACACTGGCCACAACATATTTCCAGCCAGCGCGGGCAGTCTTGGGCTCCGAAAGCGACACTGCTACTGACATTGAAGTGTCATTTTGTTTGTGAAAATTTTTATTTTACTCTCGTATTACGTTTTCTGATTATTTTAGCGAAGAAGTTGTACAGTGTAGTGTTAGTTATAAGTGTAAAGTTTAATTTTTTTTTGCTACAGGAATATTTTTTAAATTGTAAGTCTTGTAAATATTGTATATTGGTGTTTTTATGATTAGTGACAGTAGTGATGCCGTACGATGTGCGAGTCAACCTGCCACATCGCTGGATGCCCTAGTGCAATGCCCTCACTGTTCCCAAGCGCGGTTTTTTAAGGCTGAACGCGGCTTGAAGGTACATTTTGGCAGAAAGCATAAAGCCCAAAATGTACCTTTATCATGCCCAATTCTTTCTACTGTACAAACAGCCGAATCTCCCACTCAACCTTTTTGGAAAACCTTAGCTAAATTAAAAAACACAACCCCCGTACTGAAAAGAGTTCCTCGTGGCGCGAGACCATCTGTGGCCTCGAGTTTGGCGCGTTGTGTCCGTCTTGTCGTCCGAGAGAACTCAACAAATGCTTGGGAACAGTTACTAACCTTCCCTTTCAGAGTTCTACATGTGCAAAAAAATTTGGCAAGTAAAAAATCCCTAACCTCTCAAATTAAAGATAATTGTAATATTTCGGCACAAAGTTTAGAACCAAAATTATTTTCACACCTACCGCAAAAAGGTTTATTGCACCATGTGGAATCAAAATTAGGCGAAGGTGATATCAGAGGTGCTGCTAGGATTATTTTTAGCAGCGATGTGGTAGCGCCTTATTCTCCAGAGACCCTAATAGCTCTGGAGAGTAAACACCCCAAGCCGGGGAATGATCTCTCCTTTTCCGACTCCCCTGTTCCTGAAATCAATTCACTTGAAATACCGGCCCAACAAATTTGTGCGGCCGTCGGCTCTTTCCGGAGTGGCTCCGCTGGCGGCCTCGACGGCCTGACACCTCAACATATGAAAGATCTATTGTGCGCAGGTGCCGGGGAAGCTGGTGAGTCCCTTTTGAAGGAGTTGACGGCCCTCATTAACCTCATGCTCTCCGGCAATGTGAACGAAGCCGTCACTGATATTTTGTACGGGGCAAACCTATGTGCCTTGCGCAAAAAGGATGGCGGTATTCGTCCCATTGCCGTAGGGTCTACTTATCGCCGTATCGCAGCCAAAATCTGCTGCGCCATTTATCGCGATGATCTGGCTAGCAAATTCCAGCCCCTTCAACTGGGTTTCGGTTCCAAAGGGGGCTGTGAGGCTGCGGTACATGCTTTATCTGGATTCCTAAATTCTAATGAAGGAGAGGTCATTCTTAAGGTTGACATCAAGAATGCCTTCAATTCCGTGAACAGGGACACCTTGTTGGCAGAAGTTAAAAAAGAAATACCCAAAATTTACAGTTTTCTCTATCAATGCTACAGGCTCCCGTCTAAATTACTTTATAAGGAAAATCTTTTGGAATCAGCGGTTGGTTGCCAACAAGGTGACCCTCTTGGGCCTGTCATCTTCAGTTTGGCTATAAACCCTATCATTCGGCAACTAAATTCCAAATTTAATGTTTGGTATTTAGATGATGGTACCCTAGGAGGTGATGTAGACACCGTGTTAAAAGATTTTACTTTTTTGAAGGATAAATTTAGTTCCATAGGTTTGGAACTTAACTTTTCTAAATGTGAAATTTACCTCCCCAACACCACTGACAGACAGACGACCTTAGCAAAATTTAAAACAATAGCACCGAATATTAAAATAATTGACAAAAGTTCTCTTCACCTCTTAGGCTCTCCAATTTTTGATGAATCCTTTCCAACTTTCATTGAGCAAAAGATCCAAAATTTTACTGATGTTTCGGAAAGACTTTTCAAAATTAGCATGCATTCGGCTTTTACACTTATTCGATACTGTTGCTTTGGACCCAAATTAACATATAGCCTTCGCTCATCTCATCTTTGGAAATACCCTCAACTTTTGGAAAAAGTTGACCAAATTATAAGAAACACACTATCTTCCATTTTAAATGTGGCCTTGGATGACCGAGCGTGGCAGCAAGCCACACTTCCCATTCGCATGGGTGGTCTCGGCGTCCGCAAAATTTCAAGTATCAGTTTACCAGCCTTTCTCTCCTCGGTCCACGGTACGGATTCTTTGACCAGGAAAATTTTATCTCACTCACTGGTTAATTTTGATGTACCGTGTTTGTCCGATGCTTTGAACGCTTGGAAGATGACTTGTCCCAACACGGATTTGCCCGACAACCTGTCTTCCCAAAGACTATGGGACGCGCCGCTCTGCAGTATTTTACGGAATAACTTAATTAATACGTCTTCGAATACTGCTGAGCGAGCTCGTCTGTTGGCTGTGGGAGAATGGGAGTCGGGTCTATGGCTCCAAGCACTCCCGTCATCCACCATTGGCACAATGATGGATGACGCTTCGTTCAGGGTCGCTACTTGTTTACGTTTAGGCGTACCTTGTGTTGCTCCACATCGGTGTCACTGCGGTACAGCTGTTGACAGCCTCGGGCACCATGGTCTGTCCTGTTACAAGAGTGCAGGGCGCATAGCTCGGCACGCCAGCATTAATGACATTATTCGTCGAGCTCTTGCCACCGCCAGTACACCTGCGATATTAGAACCAAGCGGCTTAGTACGTGACGATGGGAAGAGACCAGATGGTATGACGTTGGTGCCTTGGAAGATGGGTAGGCCTCTAGTGTGGGACGCAACTTGTGTCGACACTCTTGCACCATCTCATATTCCAAGTACGGCGAGCTGTGCTGGTGCAGCAGCCGTGACTGCTGAGGCCCTCAAACGGCGCAAATACTGTAACCTTTCTAGTAATTACAGTTTCGTGCCGTTTGGGGTCGAAACGCTTGGGTCAGGCAGCCCGAGTGCGCGTCTCCTTTATAAGGAATTATCTCACCGGCTGATCGATTCCTTGCGTGACCGGAGGGCCGGCTCATTCTTTGCCCAAAGAATAAGCATTGCCATACAACGTGGCAATGCTGCCAGTCTTCTGGGTACGTTTCCGGACGACAGCGATGAGGAGGAGTACTTTGACGCCTAAGCTTGTTTCTTTTATTTTATTTCTTTATTTTATTTTTTTATGTACATAGTTAGGTTTAGTATATATGTATATATATGGCGGGATTGTTACTAGTTTAATTAAATAAAATTTTTGGCAGTTATGACACAATAATGTAGGTAACACATGAATGTATGTTTTTAAACAATTATTATTCACCAGTTATGGCGCAATCCATTGCTGTAGCACAGTTACTTGCTCGGGCTCCAAAATGTGACTTTGAAATCCCGTCAGGGTAAGACCACAGTTAACACAATGTTCGTTGACCATTGTTAGTTATTCAGTGTATCTTCGTCCGAATAAATGTTTTTCAATTTCAATTATTAGTCGAAATCCAAAACGAATGCGGCAGAGATCCTGATTCTAAAGCAAAAGTCGTCGTTGAGGGTGAGAACCAAGTCCGTATAACAAAGCCAAAGTTGTCGATGAAAAATCAATAATTAGTCCATGTTTTATAAGCCCGGTTCGTAATAACAGAAATCGAGTATCAAGAAAAAACACATCAACACTAAGCGAAAACAAAATGTGACATGACGTGAATAGAATATCTTTTTATTTTTGACAAACGAAGAAAGTGTTGTCATTATTAAAAAAAAATATATACAAAACACTATATCGAATAATCGATTTATTCTACGTTACATTATAATTCATACAAGTAAAACGTTGGTTTAATGCTCATCAATCTTTTTTTATAACTACTGTTTGTGCAAAGTCCAAGATGTATTACATTTAATTATATTGTATTATTTATTTATTACTATAAAATGAATATCCGTGAAAAAATCGATAAAGAGTGTTTTAAGTAGTGGCAACATTTATCTACAAGAACGTTTTAGATTTTTATAAAAGTACTTTTTTATACAAAATATTATTCATTACAATGGCGCTCATTAGAATGTATGTAAAATTCATGATATGATATTAAAAAAATAATGGTAATTGTAATTTCTTTCAAAAGAAGTGTCCATACTGAGCCCAGGATGGGCATTGCACTTTCAGATGAAAAAACCAACAACACTGGTCGACCTGCGAACCATTCTTAAGAGCATGCGGCCACTTTTTTCATACTGTGTCAAGTTTGTGGCACTTTTACTATACTTTAGTGGCGACCATCAAAATAACGCCGACACAAAAACAACGGAATTAATCAGAAAAGAACAGCCAAACAAAGAGTAGAAAATAAAAACAATATGCGGCTACTCGTATAAATAAGACATAGGTCGCAGCGTAACTTAACACGACGAGACGCCACCTCGTGTACATGAGATTATAATCCACCTCGATGTCGTATTGCTCTCTTGTCAACCAGGCATCGTCGCAATGCTTGCGACCCTCCACTGCCAATCTGTCCGCTTGTTAACTAGCGTCTCCCAGTCCTGATGAGCAATTTTAAAGGAAGCCAAATCTCGGTTAGCGCCGTCCTTATAATGAAGAAGAGTCACTTTGACTACTAAATTGATTATCTATACTAATATTATAAAGAGGTGTTTGTATGTAGGGAGTAATCTTCGGAACTAATGATCGAATTTTAAAAATTGTTTCATTGGTAGTAAGGTGTATTATTGGTGAGTGTTATAAAGTATTTCGAAATCGACGAGGACGAAGTGCTAGTAATATAACAAATTAGTAGTCGGAGTAACTCTGTTTTATGAAGTACTAGCTTTTGCCCGCGACTTCGTTCGCGTATGAGGTTTTCCCGCGTGAATCCCGATCCCGTAGAAATTCCGGGATAAAAACTATCTATGTCGTTTCCAGTGCCATAAACTATTCCCATGCCAAATTTTATCTAAATCGGTTTAGTGATTTAGGCATGAAAAGGTAACATACATACAGAGTTACTTTCGTATTTATAATATTAGTATGGATATTGTAAGAATCTCACTACCTATACTTACGTACTTATATACGTTCCCAAGGATGTGCCGTAAAGGTCATTGCACAGAGGGGGCTCCGGAGTGGTCTTTTTAGAGGTAACGGGGCTCTATGTGTTGATGGTGATCACCGGGGCGGTTCTAGTGGGGTAAGATTCCCACACTCCCTGATCTCTCCCCTAGGCGCCTTTTGAAGGACTCCTCCCGATTTAAAAAAGGTACTTATATACCTTGTGCTCCAAAATACCAATTGCCTACTCAAAAATCATAACTGAGAATTCAATTTCACATCGTGTGCCAAGAAATCGGATACGGTTATTCCGTATGGTCTACCATTTTGACACCTCGGAGTAACACGCTGTCACGTAACGACTTGTCAAGAGCACTGGCGCCGCCGTTTGAGCTTGCTCTGGTTTAAGCAAAAAATATTACTTCTGAAGTCCATGTTAAAAGCGTTGGCGGGATTTTTAAAGCTGAGAAAAAATAAGATATTCTTCTTTCAAAATCTATTGATATTTAGTTAAACACATAATTATCTATCTGTTTCTTGCGACCTTGTTCATATTCTTCATACAAACTTGCACCCCAATCACCAAAAATTTCAACATAATCAGTTCAGCGGTTCAGACGTGAAAGCTGAACAGACAGACTTTAGCATTTATAATGATTTAATGGAATAAATATCTATCTAGCCTACTGCGTCCCACGGCAGGGTAAATGTCTCTTTGTGTATCTCCCTCTTTTCCATACAACCTCTCCCTCGTATCCATTTCTTGTACACACTAATCTTTTTGGTAGGAGTCGAGCTTAGCCCACCATTTTCGGAATTGTCTAATGTTTAAGCTAGTTAAATGATAAACTATTTTTTCAAAATTTGCAGATTTTTTGACAAATTACAAAATTGCATAATTGCGGGTCTAAGTTTAGTAGAAATTTAAAAATGGAACGAAATACAAAACCAAAGACACCGACTACCGAAATTAAAGTTATTTTTAACTTTGCACACTGCAAAGTTTTTGGAAGTCGGTTTAAATTTTTGTTAAAAAGTTTTTATTTAAAGAACGTTCACATGCATATAAAACCTTTTTGGACAGCAAATCAGAAAGACATCAAACATTTTACTTCATTTAGCTCTCAGTACACTTTCATTAAGTCTTCTACCCGTAATGTCTTATAACTTAGAACCTTTTGCGCCGGGTTAAATCCGGATATGAGTGGTCCGGCAAGTTTCACCGGATGGTTTTAACTATGTTTAACAGTCCGGAGTTCTGGTACAAAGACGATACGGTTACTATGTCAGTTTGTTAAGTTATATAATATGTTGTTCGACACATATATTACATACAGTGCTATTAGAATTGTCGTTGTTATTAAGATAGATAGATATAATCTTTATTGTACACCATAACAGTATTAAATGAGGACTTAAAAACTACAAAGGGTGTTACAATTAGTGTTGCCCAAACGAGAGTCTCGCAAGAGTCTTGCAATTAGCGATTATCCTATTGCTATTTATTAAACGGTAGTTGAGATCTCAGAACAATGTAACAGACTCTGTTATATTGTTTGTGTGTTAAAGATCGACACGTACCGCTGTTATTATTTAGCCACGAGCTCCTCAGTTAAAGGCTAAATAAAAACACAATGCAACATTGTACACATTCTAAATGCATGCTGCAGACTATCGTGTAACAATGTTATCGCTTTATTGATAAGAATAGAAGTTAAACCTGTGGCTTTGCCCTCGAGGCCCATCTCGCTACAAACGTGATTGCTTTTAGTATAATAAAAAAGACTATGGTACTCGGTTTTCCCTTTGTAAAAGATTTTTCCTAGATTATATTTTACGAACAAATAATAAATCTCTTCTGGTTTGTATTCTCGTTGTTTGACACCGACTGCCGAAATTAAAGTTATTTGTCACTTCGTAGTGTTTTTTTTTAAGTCGGTTTTATTTTTTGTCATAAAGTTTTTATTTTTATAATACTTATTTAGATAGCATCTAACCGTTTCACATGTATTTTGATGATTTCTTCGAATTTAAATAGAAATAAATTGTTTATTTGGTACACAGAACTAAGGCATACAAGATATTAAGTTATACTTGATTCTACAATAATGCCAGGCAAATAGTGTCGGACGTTGGTTTTCAACTGGACATGGTTGAGAGGTAAACCGGTTTTCAATACAGATCAATTAGTTCAGTTGGAGGACTTAACAAGATTTCTAGATATGTAAATTCTACCCACATAGACTGTTCTATTAAAAAAAAAATCTATCAAAGACAAAGGAACACACATCGACTAACAAAACAACTAAAAGGAAATTTCACAAAACAAAGACAAAACTTACTACTAAAAGCAACGGAATACTTAACTTAAAACCATTTCCTTTAACATAACTTGGCCTTAATGCTCCGTGGAACAAAACTGTAAGCTATTTACATCGGATTGCATCAGAAACTTGTCACTACGAACTAGTACCAGTATCTACACTAAAAATAGAACTTACTGGAAGCACTATTCTTAATTCGCAGCACTCAGGAACTTAATCAACTGAATAAAAATGGAAAAGAGAAAAATACAACTAACTATGTAGCTGGCTGGATGAGATTTTTAAATCTGGATTCTGTTTTTGTTTTAAATAAGGTTGTTGGAGGTTGCTATTTTATTCGTTCCTGATTCTGTTTTGTTTTTGTTAGATTCTACTTTTGAATAACAAATGAGAAATTAATCTGGGAATATGTTTATTAGAGTAGTGTTGGCTCAGTGCTTACGGGCCTGAGTTGCTAGTTGAAGTTCGTGTGTTCTAACCCAGTCAGGCATATAACATTGTTAATGTGTGGATTGCGGCTCATTCCCTCTCATAGATCGGTTCCCTGTGTCCAAGCTGAATAATTTTATTATTTATTTTTGTACGTGTTTCTGATAACTAAGTAAACACTGGAGATTATAACGTGGTAATGAGATAGTAAAAAATGGTACTAATAAAAACCTATTTTTTACTGGGAGGAAATCATCAAATGACTTTTCTCGTTGTGAATGGAGCAGAAAAGGGTGACAGACTTCTACTGACTTAAAAGTAACCATTTTCATTCAGTTGCCCTTTCGTTTTGGGGCGTGGTGTCTCGATAGGACATTCCCGCAACACAATATAGGATAGTAAAGAATCAATCCCTTTAGGTGATTGTCAAAAGAGAGACTGTAAAAACGCAATAAAATGTTTTCTCAGTCTTATCTTCGAACACAAAGCAGAATTTCGATGTAACAAAATAATTACACATTTTCTCCTAAGGGCTCGTTACCACTATTTTGTGACGATGAATTTATCGTTGAACGACTGTCGTCTCTACTTGATCCCATCTTCACAATCTATCGTCAATGCAAAAAACATGACAAGAACGACAGGAACCAATCGTGTCGTCCTATACATATATGAACACATCCATTTAAATAAACAAACCACGTCGACACTTCAAACAAAACTATAATTTGCCATCACGACTTAGTGAAAACGCGTCCTATGATTAATTTTTTTACTAAGCCTCAAGGTAATTACATAACACTTGCCAACTCCAGTAAATTGACTTAAATCTAAGCATGCAAAACCACAACCAATATCTACTAAAACTATAATTCACTTACACCTTCAAAAGGTAACCCAAATAATTGAATTAACCCTTATAAACAAGCAACTGAACCTGAGTGAACCTACATCGAAATATATACCAATGATTAAGGCAGGCTACCAAGTGATGCGAACTTGCTTAACTGTATTACCTGTACATTGGGCTGGCTAGTCCGAGTTCCCTCCACTTTGTGAACTGTGGCAGTCTCATGGGACTATCTGAACTGGGGATATTAATTTGATCTGTCAAGCCTGCGCTTCGCAAAACAATGCTTTAGGCAGGTGTCTGTTTATGACTTGTTTGTTACATTTTCACTGGTTATTTTGGGAGTGTTTGTATTCGAATGTTATGTAGTAAGTTTATAAGAGAAATAAAGATTATGATTATGAATGAATGACCCATAAGCTGGCTTTTACCTTGGACAGAGCTTAAGCATTGCCATACAACGGCATCGTTTACGCATATTACCACTGGACAGCGATGCGTACGAAAGTCAGGCAAAAAGTGCTTTTGGCTTTTTCTGTAAGAAATTTCTCAGCTCAATTTGGAAGTTGACGGAGTGATAACCCCGTGCCTCATAAATCACGTTAAGCCGTTGCTTGTCTTCGGCTTCCGGCTGTCATTTGGACATCTTAGACAGTCGTTACGGGTTATCAGAAGCCAGTAAATCGGACACTGGACCAAGGGGCAACGACTTATCCAGTCACTGGGTTGTGGTGGTTAGAGAGGCAGTCGCTTCATGTAAACCAGTATTACTTACCTGCATCCAGTCAGACTGGAAGCCGGCCCCAATATAGTTGGAAAAAGGCTAAGCAGATGATACCTACTTTAAAAAAAATGGTGAAAGAGATTACCTCTCACTATAATATTTTTTCCCCCTCCTTTCTCTATTATGATTTTGATATGTATTAGTATATATTAATATATTATATTTATATACAGGGTTAATTGTAAAACACTGAAAACCTCTCAGGACTATGTTACTAACATCATAATCAACAACTTTTGTTCTATGACTCTTTTAATCGACATTTGTGAAAAATGTGAAAAAAATGTAGTTTAAAAAAGAAAAAACAACAAAGTAGAAAAATCAAAACTTATATTTGAATACAATATTCATATCTTATAGAAACATTATCTCAAATCTCCAATTGCACTTATCAATCATTCATTAGCGTTAGCATTGTTTGTCTGCCACGTGTCGCTTTCAAACAGAGTCAGATGGAACCTCTGGTTGGTCTCAATGATGCTATTGTCAGCCCAGTGACGGACCCTAGAAATCAATTCATAAGTTCCACTGGCAGATACAGGAGCATTCAAAAAACCAATACCGCAGCTGTTGAAAGGTGGGGAAACTTCCAAATAGCTGATAGGGCCGGCGGGGAGCTGATCATTAGGGAACGCTTCATAGGGCCACCCGTTAGGGAAGATGACGCGGCATAGCAAAAGGGTGTCTAAGAAAGACTTCGGGATTGCTAAAGTCTTGCCGATGTATGGGTTCGTCAGGAACGTGTGGGTCTGGTCCGGTAGAGTGATGTATTTGATGGCTTCACCTGTAAAGAGATGGGTATTATAAGAAAAAGAATAAAGCGGTACATAGAAGATTGCTAAATTACTTGTTGAAGAAGTGAAAGTGCAGTAGTATGTTCATAAATATTTTCAGAATATTGTACATTTTACCAAGACTTTATCACGATAAAAACATAACTTCTCTCAAATGTATATAACCTTCCTCAGGCTTTAAGCTACTTAAATACTAAAGGAGATGTTCCAGAAATGTATGGAGCCTGGGCTAGCATTAGTACACCACATGTAAATATAGGTGTACAATCTAGTAACCGTTTTTTAATATTAATTTTCTACAATTTCGCTTTATTTTAGTGTGATATTCAAATTAACTCGGTCAAGGAGAGCAACACAACAAATATGGCGAATCAGCCATGTTGCTATTGAACAGTGACGCGACTGTCATTTTAACATGTCGGTTTGACTGATCGTGTTTTTGACGTCTCGGAGGTTGATGGATATATTTGTAACTACAATAAAATATCAACATACGAATTCCGAAAATACTTAGGATTCCTTATGGTTATACTAATAAAATAAGACCATAATTATGATAATTATATTACTGCTTTGCGGCAGCACATCTTTTACCTAATATATATTTCAGTAGCTAAAGATTGGTTATATTGGAAACAAAAAACGAAGGCTTGAATGTTACTTTGTGTAACAAGATGTGCTGTTTCATTGTTTAGTGCTTGTCAATAATCGCTGGACTTCGATAATGCATAGGAGAGCAGTGAGCTGTTCAGTACCTGACAACTGCATGTTATTGTGCAAGTAGATAACTATTACTCCTATAAAACTGTGTCATTAAATGGACATTAAGATGATGAAAAACCAGCTATAAGAAGTATATAAATGAAACAACTTGTAGAGACTTAAATATTTTTTTTATTATTTATTCCGCATCATCCCTTATCAATACTCCATCCAGAAAAAAGCCGGTGCTTCTATGCTCTCCAAAATATAGTTCATTTTCATCTATAACAGAGGTACACTGCAGGCATGCCATAATAAATATGAATTCAAATCTATTAGAATATGGAAAGTGGGAAGATAACATCATATAGTAATAGCATGTTAACAAAATAATAAGTAAATGCACGAGTTAAAGCAGACATACCTGAAACTGAACTTGTCATTGTAGAATACCGTAAACGACGATATCTATATCACAAGCGAATCAAAAACCATATCGACGGTTGAAAGGCTAATTGATCTAAGCGACATTTTTTGCGATATTGAGTTATATACATATTCGGAATCAGCAAATTTTTCTCCATCGTTTGAGTCAGGTTTCAAATTTTTTTGACTACTTTTTTGGCGCTTAGCACCCACTGCAAAACAGGCCTCATTTCTAAGCTCATTGATCTATACGACACAAAATTAGACATATTTGAGGACTCGATGACTTAAGCTATTTTGATTTTTCAAACTTTTATAACGTGTGTCGATTAAGGCATTTGGCTTTTTCGCCATGATTGTGATTTTGTCATTTGGCCTATTTTGCAATAAACCAAAAAAATAAGCTATGTCGTTTGGCCCATTTTGCATTCAACTACATTAAAAAACCGTGTTACTTGAACCATTTTGCATTAAATTATATTAATTAACTATGTCTCTTGATCCATTAAGCGTCTACAGTAATGTCACTTCGGCTATTTTGTGTAACACTAACTAATAACAATTTATTTGTTGTTTTATTTGGAAAGTGATACTAAAGTACAAAGTATTCCGTGGTGATACTACTACCTTTTTGTTCTGGGTGTGAAAATTATCGAATGACTTCTTCCGCTCTGGATTAAGCGGAAGGCTGTGTCAGACTTCTACTGACTAAAAACCCACCTGTTCTTTCGGCTGCCCTAAAGTTCCGGGGCCGCGGTATCTCGATAGAACTTTCTCGCAAACCCCGGCAGGCAATGGCCCTAGGAGGCCCCGTCACTGGCGTAGATAGGTGTTTGAATACAACGTGCCACCGACCCGAGCCTGGTCCTTACCGGACGGTGAGCGACCCTGCTCGCCGTCCGCAGGCCCGCGCCTACGGTGGCCGGAAATCGGCTCGCGATCCCCGACGCCCGGGGCGTCTCCCACAGCGGCTGGGGCGAGAAGGAAGAGGGTTGCCTCTCCCTCGCGCGTTCGGCCTCCTCCTTCGCTAGCATGACTGCTTCGCAGAAGGAGGCAACTGCATCCCATTCCCTCTCGCTCTGCACCATGGTCTGAACCAGAGCAGGGCGCGAGAGGTCTCCGCCGCCGATCGCCTCTATGAGGACACAACGGTGCTCTGCCCAAGCAGGACACACCTCGACCGTATGCTCCACCGTGTCCTCCAGGTGGTCCTCACAATGATGACACCCGGGCGTGTCCTCCCGCTGTATCCGAAACAAGTATCTCCCGAAACAGCCATGTCCGGTCAGCACCTGCCTCAGGTGGAAGGGGACTTATAGCCGCGTTTGCGGCGTGCCCAGCCTTCGGTTGCGACAGCCGCTCTTTCCATGATGCCGTGAGATCGCACCGGAGCTCTATCCGCTGAGCCGCGACTTGCCGTGGTAGCGGAATTTCACCCCGGCTTAGTACATCCACGCGCCAATCATGCACGTGCGCGGGGGCTATCGCCTCCAGATCCCACGGCAGCAATCCGGCAAGGAGGTTCGTCGTCTCCCCAGAGATCGTGCGGTATCCCTGGATCATCTGGATAGCCATGACCCTCTGAGACGCGACCAGCTGATGAGTTGATCGCCGCAGCAGATTCAGCGAACACAGAAGGGCCCCATAGAGGGCTATGGACCGCACAATCCCCGCATATAGCCTTCGGCAGGAGGCGTTTGGCGTCCCTAGATTGGGTAAGAGCCGCTTGAGTGCAGCCCCCGCCCGGTACAGTCTTGGAGCCAAACGTCGGAAGTGTTCGACGAAGTTCCACCGGCTGTCAAGGACAAGTCCCAGGTACTTCATCGTCGTCTCAACGCCGATGCGAACCCCTCCCACCGTTATTTGGGAACCCGAAGGTGGCGCGTTCTGATGGCCATGAAAACACATAGCCTCGGACTTGTGCAGAGCCACCTCGAGTCCCAGTTGTCAGATCCTTTCTACGACCGTCGCAACCCCTCGCATCGCCACTTCGGCCGCCGCCTGGTGCGACCTTCTATGCGCCAGGACCAGCGTGTCGTCAGTGTAGCAGACCACGCTGACGCCTGTAGGAAGGTTGGCGCGCAACACCCAGTCGTAACTGATGTTCCACAAGGGTGGCCCCAGAATCGATCCCTGTGGGACACCACATGACATCTCTCGTCGGTTCCACTCTCCTTGGTGACCAGAGTAGATGACGGCCCAGTCCGTCAGGTAGGCCTCAACCACACGACAGAGGTAGGTTGGCATCCGGTGATACCGGAGTGGCTCCCGTATGCAACTCCAGGGTAGGGTGTTAAAGGCATTGGCCATGTCGAGAGACACCGCCAAGATGACCCCGCCCCGGGATTGTCCCGGGGCGGGGTCATCTTCCACGCATGAGCATCCACCGTCGAGCGCCCCTTGCGGAAACCAATTTGGCTATCCGCAAGATCCGGCCAACGAGGCGGTTTGCAATGTTTCAAAGATTTTGCCCACTTCGTCGAGCAGCACAATAGGCCGATATGGCACCCCGGGCGCCCCGGTTTCTTGATTAGGACCAGTTTTCCCGTCTTTCAACGAAGCGGGAACTGGTCCCTCTCCAAACATGCGTTAAAGAACCCTAACACTTAACAGTTGAGGCTCGAGAGGCTCCAAGGCCAGGACCCAGGCTTTGCCAGGGAAGCCGTCGTGTCCCTGCCCGCGTACTCAGCCCGCGTACCGCCACTCTCAGGTCTACCTCGGTCACTTCTGGAGCGTTGTCGTCACTGTGGCCCGCGTCCAGGCACCGCAAGTGGCGGAGCCATGGTCGGGGGAGTATGCCCACCTCGCGAGGGGAACAGTGTGCTCACCACATCCTCTACTAATTGGGGCCGGAGACTGTGTCAGCGGGGGAGCCCAGATGCGGAGTTTGTCCCGCACCAATTTCTATGGACGTTCCCACGGGTCCCGATTAAGAGTTCCCAACATCTCCTTGCGGGCCAGATCTTTGGCCCGCCGGATTTCTTCTTTGAGGACGGTCTTCGCTGCTCTGTACTCCTTGTACAGCTCCGCCTCTCTGGCTTCCGTAATTGGTGATACTACTACCTAGGCTTAGGATGATATACCACCTTATCTAATCCCTTGTTCCAAAACATATTGCATCAACATCTTGAATGATACCTCTACACAAAAATGTTTGAATTATGATAGCCTAAGCATCAATATCTACTATAATCTAGTAAGGGTTCATTTTGTTTCATCCTGCAGTCCTTCTAATGGGCATCTGCATCAAACTACTTCACTCTGGTGCAACACCATCATGTTGCTTATGCTCATTGGGTATATTCAACTGTTAGTTGACTTGGCGCTAAATTCATTTTCTCTCGTTTTATTTTATTCTAGGTTAAAACTTGAGCTAGTTTACTTTCAGCTATTTTATTTACGGTAGGCATTTGAACCATTTTGCCTTTCTCAAAAAATAACTAAATTTGATGCATTTTGGGCTAACCAACATAAATTTTCTAAAATAATACACAATTTTCAACAGTAATAACTTAAACAACTTCCTTACTTAATTAGAGATATACTGTATTAAATAAATAAAAGTCTATCAAATGGTTGTTTTTTTATGATTTTTTTTTCAAAATAAATAACTTTGATCCGTCCTCCTGCAAGTTTTACAAAATGTCGCTTAGATCAATTAGCCTTTCAACCGTCGATATAAAAAAGCTGAGATCAACAGAGAAGCAATCAATCAATGTCTTTAGTAACAAACTGGGTCGCAAAACAATATAATCATTAAAAACTCCGAAAACATTCAATACTACACGGCGCAAACACATAACGACTTACTCGGCATGGGTAAAACTATCGATATTTTTCATAAAATAATCGATAAATATAGACAATATTTTAAATCTCAATAAATCGATATTTTTTCATTCACTCTAGAAATCTATTGGTCTTACTTAGACTAATCTTGTCAGATCCGGGGAGTAGTTCAAATGGCGCACCAGATCGTAATATGTTATTATAATTAATGTTTGTGTATGTTTTATTGTTTTTTACCCGACTGCAAGGGAATGATACTTTGTTTTTTTTCCTTTTGCTACGCTATCGCATTGGGTTAATACCTGTAAGGATAGTTGTTTGTGTATGTGTAAATAAATAAATATTTTTTTTTCTTTTTGATAATAGGTTCGCGTTTGACCACCATCTCACCTGATGGTAAGTGATGATGTGGTCGAAGATGGAGCACGCTTACCTAAAAGTAACCTATTCACTCTTGAATTAAAGGCCCCTAGGTTATAACTATCGGGAAAACAGACTCCGGCAGGGAATTCCACTCTTTAGCCGTACGCACAACGAAAGTATTCCCAAAACGTTTAGTGCGTATGGGTGGGATGTCCACTATGTAACAATGGCGCATCGCCATTTGTCTTGTAGTCCGATGATGGAATGGACTTGGCGGAATTAGATTGTGTAATTCCGTCGCACACTCCCCGAATAAATATAACCGATAGACTCGCAACTCCTCGTCGATGTTCAAGGCTCTGGAGCTTTGATTTGACCAGTGAATCGTTGCCAATGAGTCTTTTGGCCCTTTTCTCGATAGACTCAAGCGCGTCCAGTTGGTATTTGGCAGATCCATCCCAAAGATGAGAGTAGTACTCCATACACGACCGAACCTGGGCTTGATACAGATTGAGCAGCTGTTCCGGTGTGAAGTACCGTCTCCCCTTTGCAAATACCCAACTATTTTGATGCTAATTGAGCCTTAGCCTCGATAAACAGACCAAAATTTTGATTATATACACGATATAACACGCATAGCACTCACTGGGCACGCGTAGTATATGTCAGCCCATTTCCTTTCATAGTAAGGATTCCTGTGTAGTGGGAACATTATAAGCAAACCTTAATAAATTAGGCTATTACGTTGCCACGGCTGGGACACTGGTCTCCTTTTTGTGAGAGGGAATTGGTCGTAATTCACCACGCGAGCTCAGTGTGAACTGACATGTCTTCGAATTTTAGGTACGTCATGTCAATTTCTTCACAATGATTTTTGGTACGTCATGCCAATTTCTTCACAATAATTTTAGGTACGTCATGCCAATTTCTTCACAATGATTTTAGGTACGTCATGCCGATTTCTTCACAATGATTTTAGGTACGTCATGCCAATTTCTTCACAATAATTTTAGGTACGTCATGCCAATTTCTTCACAATGATTTTAGGTACGTCATGCCGATTTCCCCACAATGTTTTTCTTCACCGATTCGAGAGCAGTGGTGATGATATAAAATACCTTACCAATGTTTAATTGTTGTCTCAATCATTGTTATATCAGAAACCAAGAGAAGGGCGAGGTAGCTCCATTACAAGTATTTCTTAACTTAAGACAAGGCACTCTAAAATAATTTTCACGCAAGTTCCACTCCCATGCACCCCCGGTTAGGCCATTGTGTGCTAAGCGTTAACGCAGCCTTTTTATAGTTGAATATCGTGTGCGCTCTTTCACCATGTTTGTGTTCGAAACTAAATGTCGTAAATCTCAATTCTTATTTCGTTTATAACTAAAGTAATAATTGATATAGAGAAAAAATATCTTACATTTGGATAATAAACTATGTTTTCTTACTGTCAATACTAATTTTAGACATAAAAGCGAGTAATTTTGATTAAATTTTGACCAACCTTTAATAAAGACAATATTTTTGATAAAAAAAAATGAATCGAGCGAAAATGTTCCAATGACATAACTGGTCTTAGACATGTAAAGAAAAATATCCAATAAATCATAAAATAAAGTTCCATTTTGATTGTATGCGTGATTGTTTCAGAATATTAATGCAAAGTTACATACAATTTAGGGAGCCTCCTCTTAACGGGGTCGCCTTAATTTTTGTACCGCATGACGATGGAATTAGAAGCAATAAACTATTTACTACTATGAAAATAATAAATTTTGTTATGAATAAAAAATATATATGATCCTATTAGAATGAGCAATATTGTTAAATATGTGTGTTTAAATTTTGGTGTACATATAAAATATACTCTATCTAGTTATCTGTCTATCTGAATGCGGTCTGTGATTTTCTTTACGCTATAAACTTTTCAGAGCAAAGTCCAATGACAAGATATTTTTTAACGCTGTGATATTATTATTCTATCTTTTAAATGATTGGAATAGATATACTGACAACAAATAACTATAAAATAATATTATATTATGAGGAACATATAAATTAAGTTAGAAGTAACCTATTCACTCTTGACTTAAAGGTTATAGCTATCAGGAAACACAGACATACATACATATAGGGATAGATTGAAAGAATATACTTTATTGTATACAAAAAACACACCTATTTAACAATATTGCTTATTCTATGGTTACAATGGCGGTCTTATCGCTAAAAGCGATATCTTCCAGACAACCTTTGGAAGGACTTTGGAAGTACTTACTAAATATACTCATAAAAACAAAGAAATAAACAAATATTAAAATAAATATAAATATAGGTATATGCAGATATATGTATATACAACATGTATCGTAATTAACGCACACCCTCAAACACCCCAATTAGAAAAGTATGTTGTTATCATAATAAATACTCTGAATTTTTAGTTTTACTTGTTTAAACAGTGTTTTTAAGACTTTAACTTCCTTTAAATGAGTTTAATTTTTCTGTAATGTGTACTGAATGACGGAATTTATATAAATCTGCATTTAAAAAGTCACTACTTTAATTTACGGTCCATAATTATTTTGTTTTTACTAACAGCGAAAGTGTAATTTGTAATTTACGTAGATTTAATAGCTTTGGGAAAAAAATGTCGATATTAAAAACTATAAAAATTGATTCAGTAAACGATTCTGAACAAACTAATTTCAGGATGTGCATTAATTATGTTACATGTTGTATATATATATACAATACAATATATAGGAATTAAATAATATAATACATATAATGTGTACATGTACATATGTGGGTATATTGGTTTTTTGACTCATATTGGGATAAGAGTAAATAAAAGCTTTGTAATATTTACCTCGAGTCAAAGCTGCTGCTACCACAAACAAAGCCAATAATTTAACTGCCATTTTACTAACAAACTAACTATAGATATTGCGTTTCCTTCCTATATATATATTTTATTTGTAATATTGCCAATCGATAATGAGGACTAATCAATCAAAACGATGACTTATTGATTTTAATCTCACCTATAATTGGTAATGATAAAAGCCGATTCATGTGGTTTTGTATGTTTGTTTGTTCCAATTACATTTTAAGAATATGTAAGACAGGAGTTAAATTAACTATATGCATAGATATTATTTGGGAATTCTATTACAGATTTCCCACGGTTTCCTACACAATTCGCGGGATCACGTGTGCAATTAAAATGCTACGCGTATTGTGTTTCATGTTTATATGAGGTAAAGTATGATATAATCAGTGAAATTGACCAACTTTTGAATTTGAATTAAACTATTTACAGACAGTATTTTAATATAATTCTTATAAGCAAACTCCAAAGCAACAATCAAACAGTTTCCTTGTAGGAAACTCCACTCTTTTAAATAAAACAGAAACTACCAGCTTATAATTACAGTTTCTCACTATTCATATTGAAATTATGTACTTATTTACTAATCATATTTATTTTACACTATATATAAACAAAATATAATGGCGGGAATTATCGCACAGGGCCATCTCAGACAGACAGCCTTTTAATGGATAGAAATTAAAGGGATAGATTGTTTTTGGTGACATAATTATGTTAGGTACCTACGAGAACGTATGTAATCCATCCAGAGTTAAAAAACACAAATAAACAAACCAATTATTAAAAAAAACATAGCACCAAACATTTTGAGGTGAGAAATTTTGAGGTAGACCTTGTGTATGCGCTGCAAGCCGTTAGAGTGAGAATGACACTCCCAACTGCCAGGGCACATGCATCCCAAAAAAATATCCATAAATGGTAATATATAGGTAAATAGTACTGATACACCTACACAGGAGGCTGTACATTAAACTGAAGCCTGGTGAAGACACTGTCTCTAGTATATTCTGGCTGGAATGATAATTTCTATTGATTTTTCGGTTATGCAATAAAGAAATGCCAACAAAATAATTGGTTGCTAATGATAGCAGCAAGCAGTTCTGAGATAAACTAAAGATTAATCGATATAAGATCGTATCGATACTACGTGAGCTACAGTATACAGATTACGTAGATTCAATTAAAATGTTGTAATTTTTAAGTAATCAGGTGCTTACTACAGACTGAGATTTTTAATCTGTTTGTCATCATATCAGTCGTAGTATTTGCCCATGCAAATGGTTGCATGAACGTTGTAATGACGCAGCCCCGGAAAGCATGGGCAAATGAAAAAACAGGGTCGATTTTAAGTTAGTAGACGTAAGTAATTCTGATGCTCCCTGCTTCGGAATCCTCCCGTAAGAAGTAAAATCATTTAATGATTTTCCTCCAGAGAAAATAAATTGCTCATGTATTTTATCCTACCGGAAACCTAATACTATTTTGGGATAGTAAGTCACTTATAAAGTTGTCAGTTTTGAGGTTTTAAACGTGTGATATGTTTTTATAAAACAGTGAAATAAAAAAAGTTAAGAAGACTACCAGCGAAACTATCCTTTCTAAACATGATATTGACAAAAATACAATAAAAATTACTTAAACGGAAGTTGAAATCAAAAGATACGTTTACATGACGATCTACTAAATAAATTGATTTACAAAATATTATATGCCTGACAATATTGTGTCTCTGATTTCGAGAAACAAAATTATTTAATAGCTATCAAAAACAAATGAGAACTTGAAGAGGCTTATTTTGAATTATACTCGAACGTTCGATTAATATTCGAAATAAGCCATAACTTTTTTGATAAATGATTTAAATATTTTTTTGTTTATAATACGTTTCTGTAATATTGAAAACCGGAACTTTGTGGCCAGACTTGAACGCAAGCGGCACCTGCGATCACAATTTATTGTAAAAGCTTTAACTATATGTTATGTAAGCATTTGCGTATCATACCATCCGCGGTTCGTTTGCACAAATTGAATTCGTAGTCTGGTAAAAACTTTATGTAGGTATGAGTATTATTGTATTTATTTATTTTTGGACACACAACATACTAAATATATAGTATGTTGTGTGTCCAGTACGAAAGTTAACATAATAATCTTCTAGCAGACCTGTGATAGAAGAGTAGGATGAACTATGTTCACCTAAAATTAACCGTTTTTAGGGTTCCGTATCCAAAGAGTAAAAACGGGACCCTATTACTAAGACATCGCTGTCCATCCGTCTGTCTGTCACCAAGCTGTATCTTAAGAACCGCGATAGCTAGACAGTTGAAATTTTCACAAATTATGTATTTCTGTTGCCGCTATAACAAAAAATACTAAAAACAAAATAAAATAAATATTTAAGTGGGCTCCCATACAACAGACATGATTTTTTGCTGTTTTTATAGAAAATGGTACGGAACCCTTCGTTCGCGAGTCCGACTCGAATTTGGCCGGTTTTATAAATATAAAAAACGGGTTGCAATCCGGGAGTGCCGGCAGAAGTGAAAACTTGAATATTAACGTTGTGCATTTTTGATATTTTGGAATGGTTAGGGAATAATTTTGCACGAATTGCTTTAATTATCAGTATAAAAGTACTATCATTTATGTGGTAGAATACAATATTTATTTATTGCGCTATCGTACACAAACATGACAATAATTTATATTACATTAAAAAGTTTATCTCTTTCAATCACAACGACATCTAGACAGTTTTCGTATAACTATTGTAACGAAGTAATTGATGCACGCTTGTAGCTTTGACTGTGGCAAACAAAGTCATTTGGGGCTGTATTATTTTCAATAAAGTCACATAGATGTCACTGTAGAAAAAAGTGCCCGTCTTACGAATTTTCGATCAGGGTCACGTGACCCTGACGCGAGTTTAACATTTTTTTACGTTTACATGTGTTATTGAAGTTTTCACTTCAATAATACATGTAAACGAATTCACATAATAAACAGAGAGGGAGACAATGATGGAATTGAATTATTTAATAAAACTTTTACTAATAATAATTATTCTGACCATTAAATACATAACTATCAAATTTTTTCATCCAAGTAGGAATGTATGTGTACTTGTATTCTGAATTCGGTTCGGTTACCGGTTCAATGTCTAACCATCATCATTTACGACACACTTGGCGCAGTGGTTGAGCGATTGACTGCTGGTTCGATTGTAGTGTGTAATCAACAGTGATCGGAGTAGGTAGATTGAAATGGGGTCATTGATCCGAAACGTATATATTAATATAGACATTCCTCCGGAATTGGTGGATTATTAAAAAAAAAACCGGAACTTATGTAGGAATTTTATTCTGCCAGAGTGGAAGGAGTCATTTGATGATTTGCCATCCTCAAAAAAAGGTAGGAATAAAAAAAAAAAAAAAAAAAAAAATTAAAGCTTCGATCGGAATTAGATTGTTTTTATTATTCAACAGATAAATAATGAATTAATTTAGTTTTTATACCTTCCTTTAAATTTTGAATTGAGTAGGAATAATATCACTACCAACATCAACAATGTTTCATTGAATCCGGAAATACCGGAATTACTTTCCGGGAAAATGTCTTATCCATGTTATTCTTTCTGTGTGCATTTATGATACAAGTACCAAAAATCAATCTACCTACTCCGATCACTGGTAATCAACCTCGGCGGGATCTCGAGGAGATATTCAAACACCGAGAGCTGAGTCAATACTGTCTTTATTATAATGATGAAACAATTAAAAGGATTACATTTATACGAAATAAGGCTGGTTACATACAATAAGGTTGATTACACACTACACGATTCCCGCACCAGAATAAATGTTTATATGAAAAATAAAAATAGTTTTTATTATTCCATTTGTTGTTATTCCACAAATAGCTGTTGCTTATTTTTGTCATGCGTCATTCTCCTTCATGATTACTTACCCTATATCAATTTCCCGTGCTCAATAATAAAGTTAAGTCATCAATACTCATTAAATATAACATAATTACTTCAATATTGAATAAAAAGAAATAGCCTCGCGTAATGCTCACCCGAGTGCGTAATTCCACAATAGTACGACCGCAAACCACGGGCAATCAAATTAAAAGGTTATGGCTGAAATACAACAAAATGGGAAATTAATTTAACTATGTCCACTGAACTGTATTATCATTTATATTGTAAAGGATTTGAGGCGATCTTTTCATCTGACCTTTCCAATATTCCCAAAGGGTATGATGTGTTAGCAGGTGATATCTGTAAAACAATATTTATTAGTTTATTTACCTTTTTAACCGACGAAAAAAAATGGAGGAGATTATCAAATCGATGCGTACCAAAATTTTTTTTTGGCAGAACCGATTTGGAAAATTCTTTTTTTTTTTTTGTTTGAAAGGGTGTACTTTAAAGTTGGTCCCATTGCCACCAAGACAGGATCTGATGATGGGATCCTGGAGAAATCAAAGAAAGAAAGAAAAGGGATCTCTTCAAATATTATAGGCACACCTATAATGATATGAGTATTTTTTATAGTAACTTGTATAGTTTCGTTAAGTTAACTTGTAGCATTCGAAAAGCATCATTTGTGAAAAGGACCTGATGATGAAGACCACAGATGGCCACTAGAATTACTTAATATACACTACTAATTTGTAATTAGTACAAAAAAAAATGGGGCTCTATCCGTACCCTTTACTGATCATATTTATGTAGTCAAAAGTAAAAAAAACGAAACCCCAAAATTGTCTACGAAAATTTGTCATAACTGGTAAACTCATAATTGAATTGATCATTCATAACAATTGCTACTAGAAAATATTACGCGCAGTGCTAGTCCAGTTAGATCGTCATTCATAAATCCCGGCAAACTCGCGTCTAAGCTCAAGCCACGCCCCCTCTGGCCAGCGGTCCTTTTTACAACGAGTGAACGAACAAACAGTGCCAATTTGTTAGCGGAAGTGTGCGCGTGCTTTTTAAACATAAGTTGTTACGTTTTTACTGTCGCGATGGCTTACCAGTTTTCATCTCGGGAGTACGTGGCTATGTTGCGTGTGTACTTTTGGTCTGGTGGCCGCTGTTCGTATGTACAGGGAAGAGTACCCAAATGCTCGCTAGCCAAAGGTTCGGACTGTGGTAAATGTTTACCAACGTTTACTCGACCATTGATCATTCCGCGCAACGGCCCATCGCCAAGGACATGGAAGACCGGCCCAAAACCTTTACGACGATGTAGTGGACTACTTTGAAGATCCCCGGCGAAGTACGAATAACGCAGCTCGTCATTTTAATATCAGCCAGTACTGTGCATAGACGATCATTAGTTCGTCTGGATTTCACCCATACCACTAAAGAAAGGGTCAAGAATTGACTACTGTGGATAATGAACCAAGGATGGAGTTCTGCAGGTGGATACTGAACAACACAAGCAAATGGCCCAATTAAAGTATGTAGGTAAAGTTTGAATTTAATAAGTGCCTATTATTTTTCGTGAACCTTTTATTTTACTTTTTTTTAATTCGTAAAGCTTAAAGATGCGTCTAAGCTACCTACAATTACGATAACAGCTGTTGGAGGCGGGGCAAGTTTGAGCGAGACCGCGTGACCGCGACATCACGATTAATGAATACATGAATGGCCTGTACAATATGTCCGTAAATTGAGTGACATTTTGGGATATAAACAAACGCTAATAACTTTGCTATTTATCAATATTATATAGTGAGACTTTACATAATATAATAACAAGACCTTTTCTAATAAGCCCTTTAAGTATTTGTACTAATTAAAAATTAGTAGTGTATAAGTAGGAATAATAAGTATTTCATGGGTTCCGCTTCGTTTTCTTGAATGTGGTTATTGAGCAAAATATGCTCGTCACAATGCATTTGGTGAAGTGAAGCTGATGGTACAGTACCAGGAGAACTCCTCAACAATTAACTGCCCAGCATTGGGAAAAGCAATATTTTGTAAAAGGTTATAAGTAGTTGACATTTAGGCTTTTGTAACTAGGTAAATTATAAATCGACAAACTACAAAGAGTGAAATAAAAAATGTAAAAGTGTAAATGTAAAAAGTTTTTATTTAATGATAAATAGATGTGCATTTACCACCATCTCACCTGACGGTAAGCTATGACACGGTCGAAGGCGAAGTACCCTTACCTAAAAGTAACCTATTCACTCTTGACTTAAAGACCCCCAGGTATGGTTTGTTTGCATATATTTGCGGTCGGGGAGGCGGTGCTGCATACTGCATACAAGATTGATCATCTAATATTTGGCGGAATTAACACTAGATATATTTTTCCGAGAATTAGTTTGGTTTGAGTTTCCGCAAAGTAACGTTTCCATTCTGTGACCCCCAGGTTATAGCTATCAGGAAACGCAGACTCCAGCAAGGAATTCCACTCCCTAGCTAAAAATTATGCAACACAAAGGTACAGAGACATACACAATGAATTAGGCATTCTCTGATCAACCAAGGGTAGTGAAAAGATGACACAGCTGGCGTATAAAAATAATAATTTTATCTGGTTAGATTAGCAGACGACCATGACCACGAATTAATAAGTTGATTGATTTGAAGTAATTTGTATATAAAGATATTCTACTATAATTTTCCTAGACGAACTGGATTTTATATTATTAAGTTCAATTAATATTATTGATGTGTGTACAATGACAGCCCTTAATCTGACTCCTTTAATTTTTGTCCATCAAAAAAAGGAGGTTGTCTGTAACAGATCGCGTTGTGCAATAAGACCACCCATTGTACACTTGTTTAAATGTTTGTATCCATAGAAGTATTGTGAGGTATACAATTTTAACATAGTATAAAGCAAAGTCGTTCCCTGTGTTTGTCCCTATGTATGCTTAAATCTTTAAAACTGCGCAACGGATTTTGATGCAGTTTCTTTCAATAGAAGGAGTGATTCAATAGGAAGGTTTTTAAGTATATAGTTGCATAATATAGTAGAACAACACTGATAATTTTTGAGGTTTCTAATGTGATGTCGCAAATAAACACATTTTTTGCGCTTGCTTTGCAAACGCTGGCTGAACCCTACGAGATAGATCAAAATAATGTACTACAGTATTATACATCTTAAAAAGGTCAACAAAAAAGTCCTCGATGGCATCTGTCTATCTCTTATAGATAACCCGCAACAACCATTTTTTATCCTTTACTTTTTAATTTTACGAAGCTATTTTAAGCAATACAGCATTAATCCTTATCCAATTAAGTACCATAAATACATTGTGCATTTAATATAAATCAATATTGCCTTTTTCAGAATGTAATTTAAATAAATAGTTTCGAAGATATTACAGATTTAAAATGCAAGGACATAGCGGTTGCGGCGCGGTGCCGGCAGAGGCACGGCGCGCGGTCACGGTTGCTTAGATTTGAGCGTTGACGGTTTTTCCCATGGTAAATTATGTGTCGCACTTTCAAAAGTAATTACTAAAGAGAACATGTATGTCGAATGACAAAAAGGCTGTCAACGATGTATATAAAGACATTCTATAGTATATTTTTTATTGCACCCGTGCGAAGCCGGGGCGGGTCGCTAGTAAAGTATACAACGTGTAACAGAATAAACGCAATTCCTGAAAGTAGTTGGTCCAGAATCGGCTTCTGAATCGATTTCTGTCATAAAAAATAGGTGTTAAATTTTGATAGAAAATCTTTCATTTAACTTAAAATGGAAACACAGTATCGTGACAAATTAATATAATCCTTAATTCAAGGAAATTGTGTGCGTGTCGCGTCGGCCACTAACATTGCATGAGTGTATGCGTCTGCGTAAGGATATTGTATGACGCATATACGTTTTTGCGTTTAGTAAGGATAACAATTTTATAAAAAATGCCTAGGTTTGGTTTCAATTTATTTAGTTACGGATGTTGTTTTAGACTTATAATTTAATATTCTAATTGGGGTGTCTGAGGTATTGCGCTTAATCTGTTACACTTTGTATAATAAATAAATAAACAGCACTACTGTTTATTTATTTTCCATTAGAAACATGAAAAGGTAAACAGCTAGCATTAGGTGTATAAACAGCCCTATAACAAAACTAAACACGCTTGGATCCTACAACACAGTAGATCAAAAAAGATCTGCGTAGGAGCCAAAATGGGTTGATTAGAACTCGGGACACTAACGTTATTCTGTTTTTTCTTTAGCCTGTGATGAAAAGAAAGTCCGACAACTGACATTGCTAAGTAGTTGTTGGCTCGATTGGCGCCCGTTTACCTCGTCATATTTAGTGCACACTTCTAGTCAGTGACGTCATAGGAAGGAATGGGGGAAGAAAAAACAAATATGATGACCATGGTTTCTAATCGGCCAGCTGTGATATGTAGTCATTGTTATTAAATAATTGATTTACCTTGCCAATTGTCTTTGACATCTATATGTCAATACCAATTGGCAAGGTAAATCAATTATTTGTCATTATAATTATTAAGTCAGTTAGTAGTTAATTAATATCATACTATTATGATATTAATAAACTACTAACTGACTGGGCAAACAATATTACCGTTTATTCTTTGTATGATTAAATGACGAAGACAATAATTATCATGGTTAAATAACAAGTAAGCTGTACAATATCCTAATGAGACATAGAGATTATTTAAGCACAGTTTAGACCTTCAAACCGATATCAATTTTTTTTAACTTTTAACTTTCAGAAGCCCCTACAGGACTCACTTTTCTTGAATGCCCATTCAGGCGACGAGGAAGTCGTTCGACTATGGCTCTTAATTTTTAATTATCTGTTCACTTATCTGTTCCTTTTTTCTGCCCTTTCGTTCCACTTCTGTCGATGGTGTGCCTTCGCTTGCCATAAGGATGGCATCCATTGCGTCCCGTCATAATCTCCTCAGTCCACCACGCTCTCTCTATTCTAGTAATTTTTAGGCCCAGTAAATTCGAATTCAAAAGTCACAACTAAATTAACTCTCAAAGAATGTCATTGCTAACGTTATAGGTTGATTATGTTTTAAAATAGATACTTGAGATCATCGGAAAATTTAGAGTTAAGTATTCGTATGCATTCCACTACTTTTTCGATAAATCTTTCATTATCCAAGCGGCCCATTTGTGGAATGTACCCATAGATGTGAGGCGTGCTCAAACATTACCTACGTTCAAAAGAATGGTGAAGGAGCATTACCTCTCACTATATTTTTTCCCCTCCTTTCTCTATTATGAATTTGATTTTTTTTATTTTTTTTTAGGTAGGGCCACTCGTAGATCAGCTCAGTAAGGCTGTGCGTCTACTTAACCGGTCTGTTATGAATTTGATATGTATTCGTATATATTTATATACTGTGGTATGTATTTTATATTATGATATTAAATTAATATTATATATGATGTTGTACACCAACAGCCCTACATCTATCTCCTTTAATTTCTGTCCATCCAAAGGTTGTCTATAAGAGATTGCCCTGTGCGATAAGACCACCCATTGTACACCAGTTTTATTATTATTTTGTATCCTTAAGTGTGTTATAAGGTGTACAATAAAGTCTACAATAAATAAATAATACATGGTTTTGTATGACCAGCTTATTGATGTATATAACTCTCATTATACGTATATACGGTATTGTTAGCTTAATTCTCAATTAGAAATTCAATTCTATTTAGTATTTAGTGATACGCTTTCAATAAAACCGTGTCAATAGAATGTTTTGCAAATGTATGCACTTGTTGACAATTCAGTCCATTTGCTTTTGATGATTTATGATACCATTAATCTGTGGCAAACAAATTAGTTGAGCATTTAATTATTTTAGTTATTAGGTGCTATTCTGTTATGTAAAATAAGCTTACAGAATTTTTTTTTGGAAAAAATAGAACCGACTTCCATATCAAAACACTACAAAGCCAATAATAACTTTAATTTCGGTAGTCGGGGTCATTTGTTTTGTATTTTGTTTTTTTTTTTGACACTGCCTTCCGAAATTAAAGTTATTTTTGGCTTTGTAGTGTTTTGATATGGAGGGTTTGTAATTTATTTAGTTACCAAAGCCAAAATGTCAACTACTTATAACCATTTACAAAATATTGCTTTTCCCGGTGCAGAGCCGTTAATTTTTGAGGAGTTCTCCTGGTACATCACCATCAATTCTACTTCACCATATGCATTGTGACGAGCATAAAGTGCTTAACATCTATATTAAAGTAATCTAATCGCAATCCACGAAATACTTATTATTGAGTACTTTCGGTGGCCATCTGGGGTCTTCATCATCAGTTCCACTTCTTCAAATGGTGCTTATCGAGAGCAACTGCACAAGTTACTATAAGAAATACCTAAAACGCTATAGGTGTGCTTATAATATTTTAAGAGTTCCCTCGATTTCTCCATGATTCTATCTTCAGATTCAAACGTGATGACAATGGGACCAACTAGAAAGTTTACCCTTTCAAACAAAAATAAATTCTAAATCGGTCCAGCCATCTCCGAGTTATGAGGTAACATACATAAAAAAAAAAGTTCAAGACGAATTGAGAACCTCCTCTTTTTTTTGAAGTCGGTTAAAAAGAGTGAATAGGTTACTTCTAGGCAAGCGTGCTCCATCTTCGACCACATCGTCACTTACCAACAGGTGAGATGGTGGTCAAACGCGAGCCTATTATTAAAAAAAAAAAAACAAAAAGAAAATCTGCTGAAAGTTATGTTCCGCACTTCATAAAAACCAATTTCATCATCTATTTAGTCTTTTTCGAACTATGGTGGGTCAGTTTCCAGTCTTACCGTATGCAACTAGCGTTTTACAAGGAGTGCCTCTCTGATCTCCACAACTCAAAAACTGGATAGCACGAGATCCCTTGGCAAGCCTGGGGTCAGAAAAACTGGTTTCTGACTACCCGTTACTGCAAAAGATGTGAAATGTCAGCCAGGACCAACGGCGTCACCACATTCTTTCCGAAGCACGTAGAAAAGGTCAAAAGTCAATATGCTAAGATGGTGACCCATCTAAAAACCTAACTCGGTAAGCATCGCTTAACTCTGAAGACAGCCATACGGCTGTAATTATTTAGCCACGAGCTCCTCATAAAAACCAATTCAAATGTATTATATTCTTACGCTTAATTCTGAATAAAACGTGACATTAAAATCTCGTCACCAAAGAAATCGGTCGATAACTTTAACAATTCAAAACACGTTCAAAGAGAACAGTCTCGTTCGTTACATAATGTGACACGTAAAACAATTTCCAAGACCCTTATCCAAGACTACGTTGAGAATACAATACACGTTGTAAAGAACCAACTAAGTCAGACCCAAGCTGATGAAGAAGTGAACACAGCCAGAGGTCAAGATAAGTTGGAAAAGCTGTGATATCATTGAGTTGTGATGTAGGGTAAAGTACATCGTGTACTCAAGTTTGATGGAGTGGCTTAATAACTAGATTTCATTGTGTTGAAGCTGCAGTAAGATACATTGAGAAAAATGGAAGCCACGATGCAATATAAGTGCTTTCAGGAGGGATTTTAAAAAGACAAGAGGCAGAGACAATATACAATAAAACTTACTGAATAAAACGCATTGTTAAAAAAAGGTCTGTAGCTACTTTTATGGAAAATCTTTCAAGGGCCTGGTTTGCTTGACTATCCGTTATATTGATTTACAAATCCGTATGTTACACTTTTGCGACTAAACCACTTAAATGGTTTTGATGAAATTAAGTACAAAGACACTATAGAGCTTGGAGAAGGAGGTAGGCTTTTTTGTCGAAAAAAAAAACTTGTCACGAAAACGAAACAACGCGCAGAACCAAATTGGTTATTATAAATTAAATTTAAAACATAATTTCGGACTAGATGACGCGGTCTAATTGCTAGTATTATACAAGTGAACTGTACAATGTTCGTTAGTCTCGCTAAAACTCGAGAACGACTGGCCCGATTCATTATACAGGAAAGAATTATAAAGTCAGAAATATGATGTCTGTTTGGTCAGCTAGTGTGAATTAAACATTCCTTAAAATAATTAAATATAAATTTATACATACTATTCTAAAGAATTGAACCACTTATGCAAGTACAAACATCCCTATTTCAAGCCATCCAATTTTCGAAACCGCACAGCAAAACAAAGCAAATACTAAAAGGAAAAATCAATTTACAACATCCATTGAAGATATTTACGCGACTTCTGCAACAAAAATAAATGTACAGCAATCGATGGACGCCTTATTCGTTCGTGTTTCACTAAATGGCCTAACTTTGGCCCATTTTGTACACCCACGTTCTATTTACACGCTCTTGTTAACGTTTTCGGGATATTCGAGATGCTTTATAAGACTTGTGAAGTGGAATTCATTTCTGTGGTTCTGGTTTTGATTGCATTTTGAGATTTGCGCTTATTTTGAACCAACTTCGAAAAAAGGATTGATAACTTCCTCCTTTAAATCGATTCCTCGACTGTATACAATGTGGACCGATTTTTAACAGACTTCAAAAAGGAGCATTTTTCAATTCGATTGTGTATTTTTTGTATGTTTGTTCGGCCGTATCTTCGTGGTTTATGCGCATTTTTGTTCTTTGAATCAAAAGGAACGTTAAAATCAGTTCATAAGAATTGTTTCATTGGATGCCTAATTTCCTACTCGTCTCTAGAGGCGGTGCTGCATTCAGGAACAAGTGCACGGTGATCAAATCAATTAATTTGCTTGGCACATTTTTGGAACGAAGTTCCTTATCGCGCGTTACGAAAGGGGGCTAGCCGGAAAAAATTCATACGAAAAGTTGTAACGACACTTTTTAAGGGGACTACAAGAGCTAAACGCGAGTTTTATAATGCTTTAAAGTATATGATTCACTGCAGTTAATACAATCAGAAAAATATATGATATTCTTCAGGATATAATCTAGTTAAGTAGTGTGTTGAAAACATAATACAACAAATTTTAATTGGCAGAAAAAAATCACAAAGTAACCTCTAAAAAAAATCTTTTAACGAATAAAAACCATATTAAAATACATACGATCTTTCTGATTTTTTGACAAATTATTCAACAAGAAATATACTAACGTAATACTGTTTTATTTTTTTAATCCAATCAATATATTTTCAGTAAATCGCGTATACTTATTTCGCAATATAAAACGTACGCATGTGTGCGTAAATGCCTGTGTACCGATAGTGCCGCATTTTTGCACACATGTTTTTTTTTTACAATTCCTTCACTAATTAATCGAAAGGAACTTCGTTACATCCGGGTGTCCCTTGACACCTCTCAAGTTTTTTTGGTATGAAGTCGGATTTTTTTTATTTTTTTTTATAGGTTTTTCAACCGACTGTATGAAAATAATCAAATAATAATAGAAATTTGTTACATACGTAAACTGATAAACATATGAACGTAACCTTCATAAATACATTTAAGTAAGCGGTAATTTTGGGAGGCAATTTAACAGGTTAAAAAAACCGAACTTTGCCGAGTGAGGGCGACTCGGACGAGGGCGTCCCGGAATGAGGGCACTACGGCCTAAGATATCACATGCCCGTTAAGTTTAAGATTCTTAAGTCCTTTTTTCATAATTCCGACATTATTTTGGTGTACGTATAGTAAAGTAAAATGTAAATCTACCTTACATATCTCCAACAAAACTGTTATGTGATTTTTGTGGACTTAGAAGAAATGCCCTCTAGATTACAGAAAAACTTATTAGAGACCCATTTCGCACGACTTCGACTCATACTTGGCATTTTTATGTAACCACTTTTTGGTTCTTTATTTTAATCGTGCATTTACGGTAATCCCATATATTTTTGAAGTTTTGCGTGGATCATAGATGAGCCCACGCTTGAAATATGCAATTTAAAATAGATCATTGCTACTGTATACCCTAGATTCAGTGTTCTAAGCGTTCCAGCAAGCCACTAGATCACTAATCCTACACACAAACTCAAATCCAACACAGTTACATATACAACGTTTCAAGTGCGTACACGGCAGGTAGAGTAGCATCTGCACTAACAACTATCGTAGTACATTAACGAACACATGCATTAAACAATGTACTTCCAGGAACGTATGCGCCTTGCTAATCCAACGAGAAACTTCTAACAGTGTCTGAGCAAAATTAATATATCCCAAACCACTTGGTTCGTTCGCGAAAGGTAACACTTATGTAGTATACAACAGTTAAGCAACAACAAGAAACATTAGGTCAGTAGTTCAAATATCGACGGACGGAAAATATACGGGGAATAAATTTTAGGCGAGTTCGCTGTCGCGTTTGTTTGAACGGGTTTTTTGCAGGATATTAGATGTTGCATGTCTGCGAATTTGTTCTAGGATATGTCAGTTATTGCCTGCTGAGGCTTTGGAAATGTTTAATGAGATACTGCGGTCCCGGACCACATAGGTAACTGAAGGAACAGGGTGGGTTTTTAGTCAGGACATGACAGTTTCCTCACGATGTTTTCCTCTACCGCATTGAGTGCAGATTTATTTATTTATTTACACTTTATGCACATAGGTACAAAGGCGCACTTAATGCCGTAGGCATTCTCTACCAGTCAACTATGAGTGATGAAGAGATAGTGTGGAAGGTGCAATATGTATCTAACACAAAAAACCAGTATCATAAAATAGAAATCTACATAAATAATATATATGAATAAATACTTATATAAATACATATATACTTAAGAAGCAAATGAAAATTAAATGTGGCAATTCTGCTTATTGGTGTAGAAAGTGGATCCGCAATTTCTTTTGACATGCGTAGCGATTGTCAGCCGTCCTGATCTAGAGAGGAAGCGCATTCCAGAGGAGAATCGACTGGATAATCTTCTTTTTTCCTCTCGCTAGGTGGCGCTGTATGTGCTAACTAGCTTAACTTAACTCGCTGTGTTATTTTATTGTCATAAATATTAAATGTACTCAAAGTTTAGTGTATTATGTGTTGGTAGTGAGAAAAAGGTATCTTTATTGCTGTCAATTGAAGTCATTACGATTTTATACCTCAAATCAGTGTTTAACGGGTGCAAAATAAACTGTGTTTACATTGATTGCAAACATATTATTAGTGTTGAAGTGTCAATATCGGCGAATTAGGCCTGTGCTAACACGATCTGCAATATAAAACTTTTACATTGAGACGTTTTTTCCAAATACAGTGACTTTGTTATTGATATTTGTGCCAATAGTTTGCATTCAAATTCTGCCGATTCATCTCTATATGCAATAAAGTTTAAATCAACGCCATCTATTCAACCTTGTGTGTAGTAGCATATGACTCAGCTACTGGCACCTGAGTAATTTGCACTGTGGAATCGACCGAGGGATCAATCAGTAAGTTTCATAGTCCTCGCGTCAGGTGGCTTCACTTCTGCCTTCCTTGCCTAACAACATTTCGATCAAACGTTTGAATATTCAAGATGAACTGTAATGGATGTAATAATGTGCTGGCATCTGATGCTGGTTACCTGATGTGTAATTTTTGTAAAAGTAGATATCATCACGAGTGTCTAAACATGTCTCTTCAACAATTTATTGCACTTACGCTTGAGTTCAAGTCTGGTTGGAAATGTCCTCCGTGCTGTAACATTACGCGTCGGACCCGTCCTAATTTGGACACACCCGTTCGTTCCAGCACGCAAGCTCCAGCATATGAGGATAATTCCATGAATATGTCGTGCGATAACATGGAACAACGACCACCCTCGCCCCGCACTCCACCATGTATGTACACGTCAGTCTCTACAAGAGTTGACAATAACTCCGCATCGGTGCTTGTAGACAACCAAATCCTTTACCCTAGAGTTGAACAAAACATTACAAGAATGGCGATCTGACGTCGATCGTTCTATGAAATTGTTTAAGGAAGACATTAAAAACACTTTGAAAGATTGGCGGGATGAGATGGATGCTAGCATGCTCAGTTACCACGAAAGTGTAAAGAACAGTTTGGCTGATATGAAGCAAGAGCTGGGCTTTATTTGCGCTGCCCAAGGTAACCTGCAAAGGATGATGATGGAAGAATATTAACGATGATATGTCCAGTATCAAATATTCGCTCCAGTTTCACGCAAGCGAACAAATTGACCTCAAAAAACGAGTTGAAGACATTGCACGCTTGCAGGCAGAACAATCAGCCACCTCCACAACCTATTTAGAATCCAAAATTGAAGCGCTTGAGCAGCAAGCGAGACAATGTAATCTGGAAATCTGTAACGTACCAGATAAACGTGGAGAAAATCTGTTGCATATGCTGGGGGCTATTGGAGATGTCATTGGCTTTCCCATACCTCAAAGGGACATAATATCCATCCACAGAGTACCTCACGCCTACCAACAAACAAACAGGCCTAAGAACATTATTGTAAAATTCTCCACGCGCATATTGCGCGATAATGTTCTGAGCGCATTCCGGCAGGCTAAGTCATTGAAAACGGACCAAATAGGTATAACTGGCTCTGCAACAAATATCTACATTAATGAACATTTAACTTTAAAAAACAAAATTTTATTTCGTAAATGTAAGGAAGCAGCAAAGCTTCACCAGTTTAATTATGTATGGATTAAAAATTGTACTATTCTTGTCCACAAGAAAGACGGTGAAGCTGCTTTTGCTATTAGATCAGAAGAAGATATTACTAAAATCGATAGTAATGTTAAAGGTAACTGTAATAATGTCGTTAAAGATATTAATATTCACTGATTGTTGCGCTTGTTCACTTGATAATAGTAAGCACTACTGGATTGTGATAACTGCCCTTAGTCTACTGTGTAAATTATTATCTGTACTGTGCATGTTTTACTGTGTATAAAAAATATGTGCTGTTCTTTACTGTGCTTTAAATTATACATAATTATACTCTGTTCTCATACTATTTGTTTTTAACATTTAAAATTAAGAATAGTTTTGCTAAGATATATGCTGCTGTTGTTATTATATATTGCCTTCTGCTTCAATCTCTTTTGCTGGCCGCTACCATTACTTTAAATTATATATATACTCTGTTCTCGTACCTATACCCAACATACTCTTTATTTTTAACATTTAAAATTAAGAATAGTATTGCTAAGAAACATGTTGCTGTTGTTATTGTAAAGTGGTGTGACCTATACTGCCTTCTGCTTCAATCTCTTTTGCTGCCCGCTACCATTACTTTAAATTATATATATACTCTTGGTCAGGACTCCAAGAAGCCAGTGCAACGATACTGGTGTGTCCGAAACTTGTCCACGGTTCGTGGAGCCATACCGTTGCTTTCAATGAACAAAAGGCTCTTCGGCCTACAACCGTATATACAAATAACTAATCGGTACCACTTACCTTCTGTGCTGGGTTCGCCAAGCTTCGACCTTCCCAAGGCCACGCCCAAGTGTGGTATGTATGTAAATATGAGGTGAGTAATTGAAAGTGTGATGTAAGTCAAGTGTTCTGAACGTTCACAAGGCGCCAGTCTCCAGATGGCGCGGTTAAGACAGCATCACAGCCCAAACTTATTTCCAGCAAATGCGCGTGCCACGCGGTGAGGCAATACGGCGATATGTTCCGAGAAATTTCCCAGGGTTTTCGTCAATCCGGGATTACAACTTCAAATAATAGTTAATCGCGACCCAATTATCGGTTGCAAACGGCGATTCCAAACGATATTTTTCCAATTATAATTAACTCAACAGGTCCCAAGCGGACATTTTTCAACAAGGAAGCAAATTCTATCTGTCAAGTGAAAAAGTTATGTCAAGTGTCAACATCAAAAGACAATAGAATGTTGCCACACCAAAGATCGTTCAAAAATACATTTGGGACGCAACATCTACCCCCCCCCCCCCCGGACGGGCCTACCCGTCCGCTAATCAATTGGAAGTCTTGACCAGGTTGCGAATTTAACACAGCTTCAATGCGGCAAAATACCGTAGCTAGTTCCTCAAAGGTGAGAACGGTGTCTCCCAACAATCTCCGCCAGCGTCCCTTTGCCGCTTTCACCGCGGCCTCAAAAATACCCCCCAAATGGGGGCAGACTGGCGGGTCAAACAACCAAGTTACCCCTCGGCGGGCCAAACTATTACCAATGTCAACCTGGCTCTCATTAAGGAAGGCGTATACCTCCTTCAAATAGTTACTTGTACCCTTGTAATTCGTACCGCAATCAGACCTAATCAAAGAAGGTAACCCACTGCGAGACACAAATCTTTCCAACGTCGCCTCAAAGGTCTCTGTCGAGAGGGAGGTTACCAGCTCCAAATGTACTGCCTAGGTTGACAGGCAGACAAACACACAAATAAGCCTTAACAATTACTCACCTCATATTTACATACATACCACACTTGGGCGTGGCCTTGGGAAGGTCGAAGCTTGGCGAACCCAGCACAGAAGGTTAGTGGTACCGATAAGTTATTTGTATATATGGTTGTAGGCCGAGGAGCCTGTAGTTTTGTTTATTGTTGTTGAACGCAACGGTAGAGCTCCACGAACCGTGGACAAGTTCAGACCGTCCAGTTACCGTTGGCTGGCCTTTTGTAGTCTCGAACAATTTTGGTAACTCTTTTATCGTACCTATACTCAACATACTATTTATTTTTAACATTTAAAATTAAGAATAGTATTGCTAAGAAACATGTTGCTGTTGTTATTGTAAAGTGTTGTGACCTATACTGCCTTCTGCTTCAGTCTCTTTTGCTGCTCGCTACCAATACTTTAAATTATATATATATACTCTGTTACCGTACCTATACTCAACATACCTTTTGTTTTTAACATTTAAAATTAAAAATAGTATTGCTAAGAAACATGTTGCTGTTGTTATTGTAAAGTGTTGTGACCTATACTGCCTTCTGCTTCAATCTTTTTTGCTGCCCGCTACCACTGTTATTTTATTGATAAGATCTTATATATATTTGATACTTGAACAGAGTGTGTTCAAGTAGTGTCATCAGTACACATTTATACTTGAATACTATGCTGAATAAAAATATTACAATTCATTACCAAAACTGCAGGGGTATTCGCACAAAATTGCTCCAGTTACTCACGAATATCCTTATGAATACATACGATATTATTATCTTAACGGAAACCTGGCTAACACCTGAAATTTATGATAGTGAGTTCATAGACCGTGTGTGAGTGTGTACCGTCGTGATCGTGATCGCACTGCTACTAATAAACGGGATGGTGGGTGTGTACTGATTGCAATTTACGCACGTTAAAACCTTCTGAATTGGATCTCTCTTTAACAAAGTATAGCGATCTCTCACACACTCACATTGAACACATTATGGTTGAGTTGCCCAGCACTGTCAACAATAAAAGACACATTGTAAGTGCTGCCTACATTCCACCTAAGACTTCTACTTTAGTGTATGACAAGCACTTTGAATTGTTACAAGAAGTGTTAGGCCATCCTAGTGTTGACAGTTTCTTTGCTATAGGAGACTATAATCTCCCTGAAGCTAATTGGCTAGTATCCTCTGTATCAGATATTTCTCAAATTTCTTCAACATATTCTGGAGGGACCTCGGCCTGTGACAATTTAAATATCTTAATTTCACTTCTGGGTGCTTCTCAATTTAACAACATTATGAATGACAGAGGTAAAATTCTTGACCTAGTCATTTCCAACAACCCCTGTAATGTTTCTAAAATCTCCACTACATTACTTCCAATTGACACCCACCATCCTGTCTTGACGTGTGAGACCAGCTTAAACGTCAAAATCACTCCGATGACTAAAACTCCTCTTCATAAATATTGTTTTCATAAGGCCAACTTTGACAACATTAATCGTAACATTCAGCAACTGAACTGGTCTGAACTGCTGGGCCCCATGAATTCTGAACAGGCTTTGGCTAAATTCTATACTGAGTTAGATAATATTATTAAACAAGATACTCCGCTGGCCCGAATTAGATCAGTTAGCTATCCCATATGTTTCTCTCGCACTCTCATAGCTATCTCTAAGAAGAAACATAAGGCATGGATTAAGTGGAAGAAATATAATAACATTTCTGATTATGAATTATTTTCAAACTATAGAAAACAGTTTAAGGATACATGTCTTAAGTGTTTCAGTTTGTATATCAGTTCTGTGGAGGACAATCTAAGTAAAAACATAAAACACTTCTGGACCTATGTTTCAAATCGAAAAATTAAACCTGGGATCCCTTCCAAGCTTCAATATAAAAATGCTGAAACAAATGATCCAGATATGGTGTGCAATATGTTCTCCGGCTTCTTTTACTCAGTATATGAACCCACATCTCCTTCGTTGCCTCATTGGAAGCCTCCGCTGGACAACAATGCACTACATGACGTCTCTATTTGTGACCTTTCTTTTAGTAAAGAGAACATATTGAAGGAGCTTAAATCCCTGGATCCTGCAAAAGGCCCTGGACCTGACGGACTTTCGCCTTACTTCCTTAAGAATACTGCGACCTCTATCTGTGAGCCTCTATTTATTATTTATAATAAATGTATATCTGAGGGAGTTGTACCTGAACTGTGGAAGCATGCGTATATTGTGCCCGTTCACAAAAGTGGATCTAAACGCAACGTTGAACACTATCGTCCCATTTCCCTCTTGTCTACCTTGTCGAAACTCTTTGAAAGGTTAGTCCATAACGGAATTTATCCTGTACTCCACAACATCATAATTCAACAACAGCACGGTTTTGTGAAACGGCGGTCGACAAACACTAACTTATTATTATTTTCTAGCTTTTTGTTTGATTGTGTTGACAGCCGTGTACAAGTTGATGCAGTGTGCACGGACTTTTGTAAGGCTTTCGACAAGGTTGACCATGAATCGATGGCAACACTGTCATGAAGTAAACATTGATTCCTTGATTAATTACTTATTATAAATAGAAAAGTACTGTGTATTGACTCGTTAATAGTTAAGTTATGGACTGGAGTGCATAATTAGTGAGTGCTATTGGTATTCAGACGGAAAAGTACTGTAATACTTGATACTGAGAACTGTGTTGTTTGTGTACAAAGGAACCTATGAGTGAGATTTAAACTTACTATTCGTAGTGGGAAATAACAAAACAGTGCTTGACGAATGCTCAAATAACGTTTGGTGGCAAGAATTGGCAAGTCGGTGTTATATTATCCCGAAAATCTGGAATCAGAGGTTTGATAAATCCGTTTTTTATTCAAAATTAATCAAACCTTTGCACTAACTGACACAACACGTAAAGTGACCAATTGGACGATAGTAAAAGATGTGACACAACTAGTATCGTTCGGAAATATAATTCATAATCGTAGATATGAGTCTTTTCAGACTGACTAAAAATCGACTATTTGAAAAATCTACTAAATTAAATGAATAAGTTTTTAGACAACTGATGTAATTTGATATTCAATATTATTTATTTATCAACAAAAATATTTATTTATTTAAAGAAGAAACTTATTAAAATTAAATAAATAATATAAAGGAAGTCTAAAATTATGAATTTCTTAGAAAACATAACTTTTCGACGCACACGCACGCAATCGGAGCATGACGTCAGTTTAAGTTCCCGTACACTGGACTGTACTACAAATAGTATGCCAGACATGTCTGAAGACGAGAACACATCATATAAAGAAGAAATAGAAAAGCTGAAGTCGCAACTAGATAGTGCGCACAAAGAAATCGAAACACTGTCTTTGGAGAACAATCAATTGAGAGAAATGAACACGGAACTAATTAAGAAACAGGAACTCTATAAAAAAATTACGAACAGTCCTATTAACCCATTTACGCCCAAATTTAAACTAATAGCATTTATTTAGGTATTTCGTTATTAAGGGATTACTTAGGTCTATAACAAACGCATTATGAAATAAAAATGAAATAAAAAAATTTGAAGTTAAGTTTTTAAGGTGTACTTTTTAAAGTACACTGGGCACTTATGCGTGAAAAATCGAAGAACAATCTTTGTTGATGCACAGAGTTTTTTGGCACTTTACGCAGTTTGAGTATGGCACAACACCCATCTCAACTGTTTGGGTAGCTTCCCTGGATTGTGGCTGTTATTGCTGGGACTTGGGCCTGCTACTACAGAACATTGTTCGGCTTTTGTTCTTGCTGTTGTGGAGGTACTGGCGTGCTATATGTCTTCTAAAAGCCAATTGATCGATGCGCTCATTGTTAGTCAATACATGTAGTCGCCAAGCATTAGATACATATCAAACATGTAGGTGAAAAAAGGACCACCACCATTTTTACCACGAATACTCACGTGGTATAATGATATAGAACCATCCATCTCATCTACACCACCCATGCTTTTATTGTAGCTCTGGTATAAGTGTGGAATGCTTACGTCTACCTTCTGTTTCCTTTGAGAGCACCAGCGATTTATTTTACCAATAGGCTCAATTGTATCAAAGTTAGTTGCCATAGTACATACGTTATTGTCCTTTCATCTAACAAGCAATAATTCGTTATTTTTGTCGAACCTATGATCATATTCAACTTTTACAGTAGCGGAGAATTTTTAGTTCTATTGTCATATATTGTCTCAGTTGCCTTGTACCCAGACTGCTTCAAATCTTTCAGTAAATCACAACTGGTGAATAAGTTATCAAAGTATACTGTGTGCTCTTGTGGTACTGCTGGAATTTTTGCTAACAACATTTTTACAACTCGAGTTACGTAAATCATCTATGTCCATATCAAAGCTGTGGCTATTATTCTGTCCTGTATGTAGTAATGTATTCCGTAGAATCAGATCGTAAACCTCATAATCAAAAATTTTTTCGAAGATCTCTACAGGTGAAATGTTTCGAAGTTGCTCTATTACGCTGCTTTTCCTTGATTGTGTCCTGTGGGTCTTGGCGTTGGCTTTTGTTGAACAAAGGTTCGTCATCACTGTCTTCCCATTCGGATGTTTTAGGAGAATTAACACGTCGAAGAATCACCTCTAACGTCCCTGGTACATCTCGCGGTAATTCTGAAGTTTGCAAATCATATTCACCTCCTTCTTCGTCAGTAACAAAGGCTGGATCAGGTGGTACAATCACTACATCATATTCATTGTCACTATCTTCTTCTACTATAGCATTGACAGCTTCTTCAAGGCCAACGAAGTTGTTTACAGCTCTAAAACACGCCATTGTTTATAAGCCTGCATAAAGTAAAAAAATACATTACTTGTGCCCATTGTACTAAAAAAACGACAGTCAAATAAATCAACTTAAAAGTATTACAGATTATAAAATATTGCATAGTATTTCGTTATTTAGGTTACGTTTACATGTTATCTAGCCATTTCATGGAGATTTATTTGTAAATATATATAAAATACATGAATTAATGCAACACAAATGCACTTACCTCTAAACGTGATAAATTCCCAAACAGAAATGTCAAAATATGGCGCCAATTTCACTGATAACTTCTTTTTTGTTTTTGTATTAGCTATCAATGACATCTATCCACAATTTGCGAAATTAATTCATTAAATATAATTATGCAGTAAATGTTAAAATAGGGTTGCAAATGGTGTCGTTTATTTAGTACAGAGGGCGCTAATGGGTTAAACTAAAAATGAAAACACCGAAAAAAACATCATTAGCAAACCAAATAAGCACCATGAACACTAAAGGTACGCAGACTACAAAGCATGGACCAAGCCAAGCTCATAATGAATTTCCGCAAGCAGTGCCAGCAAAGAACTATGAAACCTCCCCTGTTGTTGTTAACCCATCTGATCTCAAGAAGAACAAACTTTGTATCCTTAGCAACATTAGATCACGCAATGGAGTTCAGGTCATAGAAGATATGTTTGGACAGAACTTCACTTATTGTCATTACATGTTTCCAAACTGTAGTACTAAACGTCTTTTGAACAATATTGATAAAAAATTGCTAAATTTCGGCCTAGATGATTATTGCATAATTTTATTGGGAGAGAAGGATCTTAGAACTTCCTCAAACTGCTTACACATGGTAGAGACAATTACGAAATCATTAGAGCATATAACTGATACAAATGTAATAGTGTGTAGCCCTACTTATATTCGGGGATCTCCTATATATAATTATAAGGTGGAGGTATTTAATAACCTATTAGCTAAGGAAATAAATACTCGATCTTACGCTTACTATTTTGACACAAATTCTTATTTAAGCTTTGACATGTTTTCCGACATCACAGGTAGAATTAATAACAGTGCAATTAAACATATTTATAGAAAAATTATGGAAAATATTAAGATTGACATAGACTATTATCATAATTCCACAATTAATTATACAACTCAGATGAATTCAAATGTAAATAAGGAAAGCACTGATTTTTTTCGTGACTGATGCTAATTATACACTGATTTACCCAAATGTTACTCGTTCCCATACCGAATGTCAAGATAAATTAGTAACGAATAAATATATTAAAATAATGCATTAGAATATTGCTGGGTTGATAAATAAATCAAATAATCTTACTGTTTCTTTGACTGAGCTATCCGAAAAACAAATTAATGTAGATGTATTATGTATCACAGAGCATTTTATTATGGAAGGTTTCGAAAATCAATTATATATACCGAATTATCATTTGGCTTCTTGTTATTGTAGAAAGCAGCAAAAGAGAGGAGGGGCCTGTATCTTAGTTAAAAATGGTATACAATCTAACGATTTATCTAAAATATCGAATTTGTCAACCCCGGGCATATTTGAATGCTGTGCCATAGAACTGACTGAGTATAAGATAATTGTAATCTGTATCTATAGAGTGCCGAATGCAAATAATTTTGACTATTGCATGGATAAATTAGAAATAATGTTGCGAAAAATATCACGAAAGTGCTACAAGAATATTGTATTATGTGGTGATTTTAACATAGATGTCATTAAACAGACTAGTCACTCTGTCGCATTTGAATGTCTATTAAATAGCTATAATTTGAAGTTAGCATTAAAACAGCCCACATGCATGGCTAGTCTAACATGTATAGATAATTTCGCCCATAATTTTGATAAAACATGTAAGACCGATGTCATGGAGTTCGCCTGTGCCACACAGCACAGCTGCTTCACTGCCCCGTACAAACATTATACACTATAAGCTACTGGTATACGACAAGAAGAGACTACAATACTGACAATTTAGTTAAATTTAAAAATTATATAAGCAGCCTATCGTTTTCGGAAATCTATGAGACTAATGATCCTGATATAGCTTATGACAAATTCATTGACATATTTCAATTGATATACAATCTATGTTTTCCAAAAAAACGATTTAAAATTGATATAATAAAAAAACAAAAATGGCTGTCCAAAGGAATAAAATTGTGTAGTAGAAAGAAAAGGAAACTTTTATGGCAACTTAGATCAAACCCGAATACTCATAATAAAACTTCTTTCAACAATTATTCCAAACTGTTTAGAAAGGTTATACACTTAACACAAAAGGCCCAAAACAATTATTTTATTAAAACATCAAAAAATAAATGTAAAAGTACCTGGCAAGTTATTAATCGTGCTAAACATAATATACCTAAACATAACATACATAAAATTAAAGTAGAAAATCACTTATTAACATGTCCCCAAAAAATTTCTGAGGCATTTAATAACTATTTCATTGATAAAGTCCAACCTCAAATGCATGCTTCTAGTAAACCCAAACATCTAAAATTTGAGAGGAACACGAAATCCATGTTCATGGCACCCAGCGCTCCACTAGACATACATACAATTATAATGTCATTAAACAATACAGACAGCGTAGGTTATGATGAAATCTCCACTAAAGTAATAAAATTTGTATCAGAAGACATATGCACTCATTTGAGTCATATCATAAATTTAAGTATAAGCACGGGTGTCTATCCATCAGCATTGAAAACTTCTATAATAAAGCCTCTCTTTAAGAAAGAAAATAGAGATCGGATGGAAAACTACCGACCTATTGCGCTCATTCCAGTCATGTCCAAAATATTTGAGAAATATATATACAAGGAACTGTCAGAATTTATAAAAAAAAAGTAATATTTTATGTGACGAACAGAAAGGTTTTCGACAAAATAAGACAACTAATATGGCTATATATGACTTTTTATATAATGTTATCATCAATATTGACAAACGAAACCCAGTCTGCGGCATATTCTGTGACATGACCCAGGCATTTGACTACGTACATTATCCTACACTACTTAAAAAGTTGGAAGCTTATGGCTTAAGAGGAAATGTACTCAATCTAATTGAATCGTATTTAAGACATAGAAAACAAATTACTGAAATTAGACGTATCAATATCTTAAAGAAGAAAGAAGAGATATATCGATCCTCACGACGTGAAGTAGAATATGGAGTACCGCAAGGAAGCGTATTGGGCCCATATCTATTTTTACTATACATTAATGACTTGCCTAAATGCATAGAAAAACCAATGACACTATTCGCAGATGACAGTACCGTGATAATACCTTGTAAAACTTTAGAGACATATGAGATTGACATTAATAATTCCCTAAAGTCAGTTATACAATGGTTGCAGGATAACAATTTAAAAATAAACCTAAAGAAAACGAAAGCTATACATTTTACCCAAAGATTACCTAACATGAATCTTAAAATAGAATAATGTAATGAAAACATAGAAGATGTAAACTTGACAAAATTTCTTGGCCTTCAGATTGATAAAAACCTAAACTGGAAAGCGCATATCGAAACTTTATGTAAAAAACTTAGCACATCCGCATACGCACTACACACACTTTCATCCACATTATATATGGATGGTCTACTAACAGAATACTACGGTTTAGTGGAAACCCATCTACGATATGGGCTAATATTTTGGGGTAACTCGACGGAAAAGGAAACGGCATTCAAGTCCCAAAAAAGATGTTTACGAGCCATGTTTAGACTTGAGAAAACGGATAGCTGCGTGCCCTTTTTTAAAAATTACAAAATATTAACTTTACCGTGCTTGTACATATTAGAGGTAGCTGTGTTTGTTAAGTCGAACACGCATTACTATAAATATCTAGCTGACGCATTTCCACGCAACAGACGTGACAATAGTCAACTTTGTCAGCAACCCGCTAGGACGGCCCTAATGCGTAATAGCATTTACTGCATGGTACCGGTCATATATAACAAATTGCCGAGAAGTTGGAAAGAATTACCTAAATCAACTTTTAAAAATAAATTTCGTGCATTTTTGACAGCCAAAGCCTATTATAAGGTGACTGAGTTCCTTAATGAAAAAGAATTTGACTTGCATAATTAGACTATTTGGAGATTGAATTATTTTGTTTGACTTTGACTAGGTATATTGTAACTTGACATAATTATATTAATCGTTGTAACATTTTTTTTTTAATATTTTGACACTTTTTATTTTTTTATTATTTTAATTTTGTACCATTTTGCACGTCACGTTGTGACAAACATGTCTGCACTTTATCTATATTGTCATCCTGTATGCACTTTTTATGTATGTACACACACATGTTTAAGCAAATAAATGAATTTGAATTTGAATTTGAACTATTACTAAGTAAAATAGCGTTCAACGGAATCCGTGGTAATCTTCTGAGGTGGTTTACCTCTTATATTACTAATCGCAGTCAAAGGGTTGTAATCAATGGTCACCAATCTAACATTGCACAGGTGACATCTGGTGTGCCTCAGGGCTCTATACTTGGTCCTCTTTTGTTTATTTTATACATCAATGACATCAGCCAATGCTTTCGCAATACCAAGTTTTTATTATATGCTGATGACCTCAAGATTTATAGAGCCATACGACAAACAAATGACTGCCTTCTGCTGCAACAAGATTTGGACCGACTATCCTATTACTGTCAAATAAATAAGTTGCAACTAAGTTTACCTAAATGTAACTTTTTAAGCTTTACCAAAAATAAAACAAAAATTAACTAAACATACACTTTGTGCAATGACCCCCTACTTAAAGTGGACTTCATTCGTGATCTCGGTGTTATCCTTGATTCTAAACTTTGCTTAGACCTACACATAGGAAGGATTGTTAATAAAGCATATCAATTATATGGATTTGTAATGCGATCAACAGTCGACTTTAAAAACATGACTACCTAACTAATTTGACCTAGCACTATCTATCGACATTTCTATGGAGTTAGATAGATAGATAGATATATTCTTTATTGTACACCATAACAGTAAAAACAAAATTTCGAGTCAAATACAATTGGTCGACTATTACTCGTAAACTTGTAAAGCCCACTTATGTGTGTTAGTTTTCCTTTAAATTTCGTTATATATAGGTACTACTGCCGTGACATTTGAATTACTAACTATAACCGTTTAGTTGATACAGGGGGGGACACTTGACTCTAACGAAAATTGGTACTTTAAAGCTTGATAAGTCACGAACGGTTTACTTAATCCCGATACCCTAAATAATTGTATTTTTCAAAATTTTATTTTACCACTTTTTCGGCGTCATTAACGTGTATACTCATGCCAAAGTACAACTTTCTAGTACCAATAGTTTTTGAGCTAAACCGCGGACAGACGGACAGACAGACGGACATGGCGAAACTATAAGGGTTCCTTGTTGACTACGGAACCCTAAAAAGTACGTTGAAATGATCGAGCGTGTTCAATATAAATTCCTGCGTGCTATGCATTATAGATGTTATGGATATTATTTGTCATACCATGATTTGCTTGCAAAGTATAAGCTCACAACACTTGAAAATAGACGTAAGTATTTAGAAGTTATGAATTTATATAATATTGTTAGAAATAAATTTGACAGCATTGAACTTTCCAACATGTTGTGCTATGCAGTTCCTAGGACAGTCAACAAGCGAAAGGTACGCGCTGGCACATTATTTTCAGTGGGTACTTGCAAGTCCAATTCTGGCTTGCGTTCGCCTGTTCGCAGAATGGTCGAGTCCTACAATAGGACTTTTGAACATATAGACATTTTTGCATGTTCTCCCTATGGGTTTAAAAGTCTTATACTTAAGGAGCTTTCTTGAATGTTATTCTATATTTTGTATTTTTTTTTTAGTATTATATAAAATTATATACATTATACCATACATATTATATACATATATCACAGTAAGTTGATTTAATAAGCTAGTATTATCCTATATATATAATGCATTTGTAACCCTAGCGATTATTGTTTTCATGTATAGTATCCAATGATTAATTTGTGAACAGCGTTGTGGGCTGCAATATTGTTTATAGTGTTTTGTGTATTTATTGTTTCTATGTTTTATATTGTGGCTGTTTGTTGTTCCTCTTGAATAAAATAAAAATAAAATAAAATAAGATATGAAAAGAAAATTGAACAAAGTCAGAAGTATAAGAAGGACAGAGTAAGAGAAGATTATTGGATGAACGTAGGTTCTTATTGTGTAAAGAACATAGAAATTGAAAGTGAGACATTAGATAAGAAGGACGGACTACACATACTTTTTTTAGTACAATCAATTAAAAATCTGTCTTCCATTTAACACATAATTTCTTAAGCTTACCGTCCTTCTTATGTAAAACACATACATACATAATAATAATCCAAATCATATTTCATTCTACCGCACTTTTTTCTAAAACCGCACCGTTCACAATTATCGCCCATATAACCCTAAACTGGTGAGCTATACATCAACCGGTTCTTATTAAACTGTGCCAAGTTTTGGACACTCCTGAGACAATGGCGGACGGGTTGAGCCAGCCTGACACCAAGATGGATGGTCGCTAACGATTCAACGATGCCTAATCAGCGTGAGAGGGTGTACTTGGCTTTTTGCTAACCCCATACGGATTTGGGATGGCAAATAGATTTTGGGTGCTTCGTGAAAGGCGTTGATTGTGGTTTGAAATTTCGGGTTGAAATTCGCGTAAACACTTTTTAGTCTAAGCTGGATTTTGAGGATTATAAAATCCCTTAGTTTTCTCTGAACAGATAATCCAGATTTTTAATTTAAACTGTAGAAGAAAAATTGGCATTTAAACTTGCACAAAGACGAGTCTAATTTTATGGAATAAGTTAGACTCAGCAGAAGAATATTAAAAATACATAATTATCTTAACCTTTTTCGTAAATTCAAGTTTTTTTAAAGGTAATTGAACTATTCAGTGTCTTTCTGAGTAAGCCAATTTAATGCGTATTTAGTCTCTTAAACAGTTTTTGCCAAGAATCATTTTACTAATATTATAAATGTGAAAGTTTGCGAGGATGGATGGATGGATGTATGTTTGTTACTCTTTCACGCAAAAACTACTGAACGGATCTGAATGAAAATTGGCAAGTAGATAGTTTACATCCTTACAGATAGGCTACTTTATCCTGGCATTCCCACGGTATCGGGATTTTACGTGGGAAAACCTTGCCATGCGAACGAAGTCGCGGACAGAAGCTTGTATAATATATTATTGTGATGCCATAGAAATGAACTGGTGATAGCTTTGAGGCTTGGTTCCAATCGTATTCCCATTATTAATTTTGTATACCAAATGCATAAATTCGCTTAATTGCAGCATATTTGAGATTGTGGAAGTCGCTAATCACATAGTATCAGAAAGTGTCCGAACTGGGCCACAAACACTATCAACCTTAGAGAATAATATCATTGATATAGGATTTTATAACAGTATCCTGTCCTGCCCATCGGATGAGGCCAGGAAGCTTTTCAAAATTAGTTAGTAGAAAGTTAGTTTAATGTGTATTTTGTATTTATTAAGTAATAAAATTTCCGTAATAGAACAAACTTCCCAGTAATAGAAATAAAGATTAAAAATACATAAATTGATCTGTTGCAAGCCCTCAGCCAAACAGACTTTACTCGACAAAAGTCCACACATTCAACATTATCCGACTTAAAAGAACCACCAAATTGCGCCCAAATCACAACAACTAAGCAGAACTCGCTAAAGAGTCCATTTCATTAATAATATTCGCAACGCACTCACTAAGCCTACGCAAATGCAGTGAATATAGAATATCGTATTAAATTTAATTGCAACGGTCCTTTTCAATGCAGCCGGGTCGCACCGCACTCCCCATAATGACGTCGTTTCTGTAATGCTATTGCTTTCGACCCAACTTGGGGTCGAACTGATGTTGAGCTGCCACTGTTGTAGATTAAAACGCGGCAAAATGTTTTCTGTGATTAAAATGTGCGTTTGTTTGTGAAGGGAGTTGTTGTTTTTTCTTTTGTGATGGACTTTGTTACGACTGACTTAAATGCGTTTTTATACGTGTAACTGTAAGAGAGCTTTTTATAGCTCCCAATGTGTTTATTCTCGTGAAAATCTACTCACTATGTGCTATCTTAGGGTATAATGAAATTATGTACCTATATCTGTGTTACATTTCATCTAAATTCGTTCAGTCGATTTGGCGTTGAACAAACATTCATACATCTAACTTCCGCATTTAAAATATTAGTTTACTATTCTCTCACTATCTCCATTTGTTTGGGCTCAACTTAGTTTTACGTTCAGCCCAATGTTCAGCCCTGTTTAAAACAGCTTTAGCTATCTCTTAAATTAAATATTAATTCCTTTTCAAATGTTCTTTAAAGATTTTGAATTTAGGATCAGCTTAGCAATATTAGGTGTGAGCATTTAGACTCGCTCCTCTCGCGTTTAATATTTATTACGAAAGAATCAAATGGAAAAAAATAATACGTGCGTTTATTTATTTTTTTCTTAAAAAAACTTATAAGAACGTTTTTTGTATCCGTACTTATAATTTTTTGTAATATTTTTTTTTTAATTAGATTCGATTTTGAATAGTCCATTCTGCTCTGGGCGGCAGTGTGTTTTTTCAAATAAACTTTGCGCAATTATTTTATCTTAGGTAAGAACTAACAAGAGCCCCTTCCCCCTGTTAGAAAATATAATACACGATCAACTCCCCTCCCCCACCTTAATCCCCTGACATAATTGGATGGACCCTAAGCCTAATTGTCTTTATAGCATATACCACTTAAGCAGCCTTTCCATCTTTTATGCGGCTTTTCTTTTCTCTTGGCAACTACCGCATTCCAAAACAAGATTACTAAAAGGTTAATGCCAATGTGTATGTGATGATAGAATATCGTGTTTTTGCAACGGCAACTGGAACGACTTGTGGATTGCGGGTCGTGATTTCGAACCCAGTCAGGCACATTAATTTGTGTAAATTATATCAGCTTTATTTAAATCTGTAAATAACGTAATGAGTAGTATATTTGTTACTATGTAGTAGTTAGTAGGTATATATCATACCCAAACAGTCCTTCAACTCTCTTCAAATCAATAATCACATTTGACAGTTTCTCCATATAAATATATCTACAGGGTATATACATACCAAGTGCACGGCTTCTTTGGATGATAATAAACGATATGGCAAGGGTTTTCTAATCCTATGTGTACATGTGTGGAGCATATTAGAAATTTCAATACATTGATACCAGAGACCGAATTTTTCAAATTAAGAAGAACGAAGAGAATTATCGTTTTATTGGCAAGGGACGTGGAAAGTGATCACCCTCATAGTGCTGTGACACGTTTGTTATTACTGGTATTCAAGAAACATATGAAACCAATAATTTGGGGTCAATTCTGTGAGTCACTTATTTTGAGCTGAAACTTTGCATAGAGACTCCATACCAGATGTTGTCTTCAGTCCTTTTGGATAGATATGGGGTTTCCGTTACACGCGTTAAAGCTCATCATCAGGTCAGGACCAGGCCCGGGTCAACGGTACGTTGTGTTCCACGCACGCCTGTAGGAGCATTGACGGGGTCCTATTGGGCCATTGGCTGCCGTGGTCACGGGAATGTTCTAACGAGATAGCAGCCCCGAAACGCAAGACCAACTGAAGGTGTACCTTCACCCTGTAGGGTGGGGTTTATGTCAGTCAGTAGAAGTCCAACACTCCCTTCCGCTTCACCCAGAGGAGTCATGTTGACGATTTTCCCACAAAAAAGAGGGTAAGTGAAAGGTCGAAAAAATCGAAATTTTTTTTAAACGCATTTTACTTTTATAATGTTGGTACAGGCTGAAGAATGTTTAGAGATCGATTGGCTTTGATACACAAAGTTTCCTCGTCCAATGCACTTTGAAACTTAACTAAAAATAGTCTAAAACAAAGTTGAAAGACTGTTGCATAGTTTTTCGTAGGATGTTTGTAGTCTTATGAAACAAATTTTTGGGATTAAATGATTAATTTAGTGGCTCTTAATGTAATTAAAAATAGGTAACAAAATGTAAGCAAATACTTTTCGAAATTTCAAAAATAGAATATTTTTAAAATGTTCTTTTTATTTTTAATCAACTCATAAATTGTGCCATTTGCGGCTAGGATTTCCTTTCATCATTCTTAATTCTCTTATTACCTATCTTCCTACCAATTCGAATTATGTAAAATAGCATAGTTCCGACACCGCTCCGCTCATCTCGCCACAATTATTCAACGCTGAACTGGTTACACATTCCGTCTACAGTGCGGATGCAGCGTGATTAAGTGATGCTTAGAGAAGTAACTAGGAGCTCCCTACTGAATTATTAGTTAAATTTATTATGTCCAGTGCATCTTAGGAGCGCCTCCATTAAAGAGATAGAAACAAGTTCAGTGACCAACTATCCTTTAGTGTCAATAAGAGAAGGACAGAGGTAACACTATTTATTTATTTGAGGTTTCTAAGGCCCATAGAAAATATACATAAATAATAAGTAACAATAGACTAATACATATTTTTCTAATTGATACAAAAAAAATACATTCTATTACACATTAAACTATATACTAACACATATTTTCATAACACTATGTATATATATATCTATATCTACCCAAGCATATTTACAAAGGAAAAGTACCTAGTTACCGACAATCAAAAGTGCCATTTACATATCTATGTAGGGGCGCGACCTAAATAGTAGAAATTTATCTGATGGGATTCGTTACGCTGCTAAGTTAAACACACTAATAACCTTCAAAGGTTTATTGCTAAGAATTACGAGTATCGCTTAAGCTTTGGTTTCCTAGGATAGCGGTGCCGTCAAATAGCGGCCGTAATACAGCGGTGAATGACGTCACTAGAACGTTGTCTTTGTAAACAAAATGGTGCGGTTTCCTAGAGAGCGGTAACTGACACCGTAACGTCAAAAAGCGGTGCCGCCATTTGCATGACGGCCGTCTTGTCGGTGTCAGACGGTTTCGTGAACGTTTCCAAAGAGAATGTAATACACTAGATAGCGATGAAGCAGACAGTATGTTAAAACGGCCGTGGAACTTTCCACATGTCATCACCGTAAAGACGGCCGCCTTTTTGCGTCCGTAATATTACGACCGCTATATGACGGCACCGCTTTCCTAGGAAAACAAAGCTTAACAAAGTAACATAAGGGCTAAGTTGTCGCAAAATGAAGATAATGAGTGCGCCCGGAGAAATAACGATTTTAAAAGAAAACCAATTGAGAAGCCGAACGGCTTGATATTCGAGGTTAAGCAATGCTTGCCACGGTCAGGTTTTGGATGGGTGACCAACTTAACATACCAAGACTCCCTCATGTCTCGTAAACCACACCAAGCCGTTGATCCTTGCTGTCATTAGTACATCTTTGATAGTCGTTACGGATACTCAGAAATTCTGGTATCAGTCTTGCAAAGTGGGTATTGTGTTTCCCAGCTACTGCGTTGTGAAGGTACAGCAACCTAAAGCACCAGTACTCAGCTGCAGCCGTTTAAACAGGGAACTGACACCAATATAGCTTGGATAAGACTAGGCAGACGATGAAAAGAGACTCCATTAAAACTGTATCTGGTTCAAGAATTATAATATAATATTCCACAACTTTTTCACACAACGCCATCTAGTCCCAAACTAAGCAGAGCTTGTGGTATGGGTACTAGACAACTGAAAAACATACATATATATTTCTAAATACATACATATTATAGATAAATTACACCCAGACAAAGAACAAATGACCGTGCTCATCACACAAACATTTGTCCTAGGTGGGAATCGAACCCACGACCTTGCGCATAGCAGTCAGGGCCACTGACCACTATACCAACGGGCCTGTCGAATTCTAGCCAAGGAGAGCGCTGAGTCCGTAAGGGAGAGGCAACTCTCTTCATCAAGCCTCAGCCGCTGCGTGAGACGCACTGGGCGTTGGATTTTTTTTTTTTAATATTGATAATAGGCTCGCGTTTGACCACCATCTCACCTGATGGTAAGTGACGATGTGGTCGAAGATGGAGCACGCTTGCCTAGAAGTAACCTATTCACTCTTGACTTAAAGACTCCCAGGTTATAGCTATCGGGAAGAATATATCTATACTAATATTATAAAGCTGAAGAGTTTGTTTGTTTGTTTGTTTGTTTGCTTGAACGCGCTAATCTCAGGAACTACCGTTCTGATTTGAAAAATTCTTTCAGTGTTAGATAGCCCATTTATCGAGGAAGGCTATAGGCTATATATCATCACGCTAACACCAATAGGAGCGGAGCAGTAATGAAGAATGTTTCAAAATCGGGGGATTTTCTTTTCCACGGGGACGAAGTCGCGGGCGGAAGCTAGTCTATCTATAATCTGATGGTAAGAGATGATGTGGTCGAAGATGATACACTCTTGCCTAGTTAGCTTCACTCTTGACTTAAAGACCCCCAGGTTATGGCTATCAGGAAACACAGACTCCGGCAGGGAATTCCACTCCTTAGCCGTACGCACAATGAGAGTATTCCCAAAACGTTTTTGCGTATGGGTGGGATGTCCACCATGTAACGATGGCGCATCGCCGTTTGTCTTGTAGTCCGATGATGGAACGGGCTTGGCGGAATTAGATTGTGTAATTCCATCGCACTCTCTCCGAAATGTAACTGATAGAAAACCAATAGACTTGCAACTCGTCATCGATGTTCATCAATTCAAACGCGATCATGAGCCGAGCTCTGGCCACCGTAAGCGCGGGCTTGTAGACGGCGATTCATAGTCCACGTGCACCTCAAAAAGCAGTCAGCAGCAATGACGGGAACTTGCCGTGGTAGCGGGAATATTCTAACGAGTTACAGTGGCCCCAAACACAAGGGCAACTAAAGGAACAGGGTGGGTTCTTAGTTAGTATAAGCCTGACATTCCCTGCCGCTCCAACTAGAGCAGAAGTAGACATTTGATGATTTTCCGGCCGATAAAGAAAATACGTACGGTAATAAGACAACTTATATTATGTACTTTAGACAAAGGTACTAAGCTTTGCACTATAGAATATACATAGGTTGTCTGATAAATTCTTGTTTCAGATAGATTCTTCAATTGTTTTGCACTTCTGTCTTTATCTTCGCTTAAAGACATTTTGTATCTCAATAATATTAAGTAATAATAGCAACAGCAAACCATAAACTAGCACTAAGAACTTTAGAAAAATAGTTATAATTGATTGAACAATTTGAACAGTAAAACACTAATGCCAATTGAAGGAATAAAGTAATATGTTTAATATCTTATGTGATAGTCTTTCGGCGGCACCTGGCTCCGAACACAGCCACGCGGCAGCGAAGCGGTGCGGCAGAGGCTCGGCGTGGCGAGGCGCCGACGTCACCCGCACGCGGCTAGCGGTGACCGGCAGCGTCAGGCGACGACCTGAAATAGTCGGCCGAAAGTATTTGAAATAATGTGAACTAGATACGTAGGTACTATTGGGAGGGTGTCTAAGTTCAGAATTTCAGATTACATGAAAATATCGAAACCGTAATTACCTGCCTACAATTTCACAAATTAATGTAGGTAGTTGACACTGAACAATGTATTTTAATTTTACTATCTTAGGATATTTACTGGTCATTTACTTGAAATATACTTTAAAATAGCTAGATACTTCAGTAAACTAATGAAATACCAAACATCAACCTTTCGATAGGAGGTTTAAGTTTTAAGGTAAAATAAAAGAGAAACACTTAACTGATAGGCGAGACAGCGAGACTGCTGTCTCTGGCTGCACTGGTACTCGCTGGTGGCTGTGGAAGTAATAGATGCACGAGCTGCTCGCAGATATTTACGGAACCCTCGAACTGGCGCGGCATGCTGGCAGTGAACCTCGGCGTCGTAGAAGCTAAGGCTAGGCGCGGCGATATGCTGACCAACATGTTTTGCTATCTCGTGATCAATGATGATGTTGTTAATATAGTGTTTTTAAAATCATGTTGTCATGTTATAATGTCATGGTGTTCACAGACACGTAAAGATAATCGTCATCCCGTTATAGGTTTCTCTGTTTTATTTTCTCTATGTTCTGCTTGCGATTTTTTCTACGTTCGTACTTAAATTCCCTAAAATTTATCTAAACACAAAATCTATTGCTGGCAATAACGTACACAACTCAAAAAGAGTCATCCAATTTGGTGCAGGCGTTCCGAAGTTAAGCTCGTACATACGTTTTATATATGAGCCAGTACACTATGAGCCTTCGATGGCTGATAATAAATGTCTTTAACAACAAATATATATGTAAAGATATTTAAAGATATTTTTTTTAGATTATATTTAAAGATATTTTTTTTCCACCAGTTTTAGGAGTTTTAGTCTTCTTCTCTTAACTTAGTTTTTTCGGTCTTTCCTTATTGTACGGAATGTAAAACATTATTAGGAAATTGTCTCTTCTCTCTTAGCGAGTCAATAGCAACAATATATTTTATTTTGGCCCAAAAATCAGCTACGCGAATTCTGCTCGCTGATGCAGATATAATATCATCAAGTTTAGGATGCAGGTGACAGGGCATACAGAGCATGACCATCTGGCTTAGTTGTTTTATAGTATTCTTGCGTCTGATTTCCTTTTCATGAGAATTCCTTAACTTCTTAGGTATTCGATCCGATTTTTGCAAAGTCCTGTCACGGTCGCCAAATGTAATTAATGTCTGATAGTGGACATTACAGAAAATTTGTAATGAAAACCTCAGTTTCTTCACGAACAGCTTTAATCTTCGAACTTTTGAATTATTACAACTTATTTTCGATTGTTTGATCACGACGCTGTCGTGTTGTTAACAAAACGAACTGTCAAAATTGTGCGGGTATAAGAAAAAAATATTCACAAAAACAAATTAGCACCACTTGAGCGTGCAACTTGGTGACATGAAAAATCTATCAGGCACAGAAATAGATATTAAATATCTAATTTTTATCGATTTTAACTAAAGTAGTTTCTACATTAGATTTTTTTGAAGTTTGATAAATAAATAAATAAACATAAAACTGCATTTTACTCTTTTATGCATTTTTCGCACAGTTTTCTGCAATAATGTATAGAATACTGAAATGAAATGAAATGAATATAACAGCACTTTTTAAAGCCCTTTGCACATTATTCTCACAAATTAAACATAAAATACAGAAAACCATGTTCACTAACACAAAAACACGCTAACATTAACAATACACATTTTTTCATAAAACCCACAAATAACAATACAAAGGCAAATATGTTTTGAGAAAACACGGAAAATGCCGAAACAAAGTTTTGTTTGTAAAGCGCTCGTGCTATTCACTATGTATGCACGCGGGCTTAGCATTTCCAAGTGTCAAAATTTTAACATCTCGACTCCACATCCAAGTGGTTCCGAATTTAAATAGAATTGTACAAAAATGTTTACCGTATGCATGTTGCCGTTTGCTTCACAGTGCGCGACGTGAATTTTTTTTTCGTTGGCAACATTGCATTTAGCGGCCTGTCTTTGTAACCCGTGTTTGAATATAAAAGGAGAATTTATGCTAACAGTAGTTTTTTGAATGACTTTGAGGTATTTTCGTTTTGAAGTGAAAACTTCTACAGTATCGTTGTGATTTGAAAATTTATGAAACGAAAAATCGAAAGTAAAAAGAGACAGACACATAAATTACCGAATTTTGGATTTCTGTTGGGGCCAAGTAGTAGAGCTTTTGATGCCCTTTAAAATGAGCCCAAACTCGGCTATCTTGCTACCACGGGAACGTGATCTTGCGGTCGCGGGTGGGTGAGGTATCCCTGAGAGGGGGCGGAGAGGGGGGAGGGGTGAGGGGGTCTCGTGGGGAGTCGAAAAAGTGACAATAAAAAGAGACAGACACATAAATTTTTTTGAAGTGAAAACTAGCATCGTGATTTGAAAATGAAACGAAAAAGCGACAGTCTTTTTTTATTTAAAACTTTTAACATATTGAATGTAAAAAGACAAAAGATTTGTGGGGTAATTCTGTAGACATCGTCAAGTCCATTATTAATATTGTAGCTCCTAGTTTAGTATTTATTTTTAATAATTGTATTGATTGTGGCGAGTTTCCTGACTTAATGAAGTATAGCAAAACTATACCATTGTTTAAAGCAGGTAGTACATCAGACCCTACTAATTATAGACCAATTTCAGTACTACCCACTTTTAGTAAAATATTTGAAAAATTAATTTTAGAGCAGTTACAAAGGTTTTTTAGTAGACACAAATTATTTCATTCCAAACAGTTTGGTTTCACAAGGGGTCGTTCAACAACCGATGCTGGTGTTGAACTTTTAGGACACATATATAATGCATGGGAAGACAAATGTGATGCCCTGGGCATCTTTTGCGACTTGTCCAAGGCATTTGACTGTGTTCATCATGAAACATTGGTCAGAAAACTACACCACTACGGAATTCGGAACTCCTCTTTGAATCTTCTTACTTCATATTTAAGTGACAGGATTCAGAGAGTCAATGTAAATGGAAAAATATCCCCAGGATCTGTGGTGACTACGGGTGTGCCACAGGGCTCAGTTCTTGGACCATTTTTGTTTCTTATATATATAAATGACCTGCCTTACCTCATAAAGGATAATAATAAAATTGTGTTGTTTGCAGATGACACTTCACTTTTGTTTAAAATTAAACGTCAGCAACCTGATTCTGACGACATTAATAACGCCCTTTTAGAAATAGTACATTGGTTTAATGTTAATAATCTTCTTTTGAATGAAAAAAAAACGTAAAGTTTACGATGCCTCACGTTAGACAAGTGCCAACTACTGTTTTGATAAAGGGTAAAGAGTTGAGCCCTGAGAATGCAACAGTGTTCTTGGGCATTACTCTAGATGCTAAGCTTCAGTGGGGTCCACATATAGATAAAATATCCAAAAAACTGAGTTCTGCCGCATATGCAGTTAGGAAAATCCGAAATTTAACTGATCTAGAGACGGCTCGATTAGTTTACTTTAGCTATTTTCATAGTGTAATGTCGTACGGTATTCTTTTGTGGGGAAATGCCGCCGATATTCAGACAGTCTTTGTTTTACAAAAAAGGGCTATTCGTTCAATTTATAAATTAAGTCCTAGATGCTCCCTCAGAGATAAGTTTAAAGATATTAATATAATGACTGTGCCCTGTCAATATATTTATGAAAATATTTTGTACGCTCATAAAAATAAAAATATGTTTAAAAAGTACAGTGATCCATAGAGTATATCCATAACATAAATACTAGAAATAAACACACATTTATTGTTCCTTCAACTAGGCTCAAGAAAATTGCGGGCTCATTTAAATGTCAATGTATACGCTTTTACAATAAACTTCCCAGTCATGTGCAAGAACTAAGCCTCAATAAATTTAAATCATTTGTGAAGCAGAAACTTTGCCAGAAAGCTTTTTATTCTGTTAAAGACTATCTTGCGGACAAAAATGCCTGGGATTAAGCTGCTCCAATTACATCTGTTGAAATTCTGTTTTGTTTTTCTTATTACTCATTTTTTTTTTTTTTTTATTGTGATGATTATTTCATACATTGTGTTATGACAATATTATTTACTTTTTTAAGTAATAGAATATACTTTTATTTTTTTATTTTTATTCTTTAACATTTTTAATTTTGTTTGTACAAGATGACAATATTATTTTCTTTTCAAGTAATATTTTTTTTTTGTGTAAAAGCAAAAGCTATGTTGTGAATATGAGAGTAATGTGGGATAACAACGAATATTATTAATAGATTACCACACTGTCTGGCAGTTTGAGTGCTTTATACGGCCCACCCAAATGTCCTTACTTTGGTATTGTTCGTCAAATCATTCCAGCTCCTTAAGGTTCTAAGTTGAGCTACGCGATATTTGACAAATGCTTGCACTGCTTGGACGGGCCTGCTCAAATCTGTTTGATTCTGTCCTCTAAAGGGCGCCACAGACATTAACCTACATGGCTCTCATATGATTTGATCACTATAGATTGTCTGGACTTTAAAAGAGACGTTGACCTCTGAGTTTGTTTCAGTGTTTCTTCTCAGAGTAGTCAGTTAGGAAACACTGGCCTCATCTAGTTTACATTTACGAAAAAAAAGACGTGTAAAAGTGTTATTTATAACCTATTTGCAAAATAAACATCATTATTTCATTATTCATAAGAAAAAAAAACCCTACATTTTTGAAGGTTTCACTTCTACCACGTGTGAATTGCACACATGTATTTTTTTTTCCTCAGTATTGCGAATGGAATTGAAAGCTACATATTTCCGATGAAGACGTAAGTGGCTATTTTTTTCGGAATTATTAAATCTCATAGTTCTGATATCGTTTTTATTTAACTAGATGATTTAGGTTCCATAGAAACCCAAACCAAAAGCAAAAAACCGGTCAAGTGCGTGTCGGGCCACGCGCAGTGTAGGGTTCCGTAGTTTTTATAACAGCCAAGTGCGTGTCGTATTCGCTGACTGATCGTTTCGTACCATGCTCTAACTAAAAGTCAAACATGACTACCTAACTAATTTGACTTCCTATACAAATCCTCACCTGATCCGACAATTTTGCACGGAAAGTTTTAATTTTTTTAGAGATTTATATAAAACTTGTCATAGCCGGTGTTTTGAATTTAAATACGGACACAGAGCTACACTACTCAATCGTCACAAGAAGCTAGCACGATACAACTGGCGCTTAGCGCCATCTATCGACATTTCTATAGAGTTGTTCGAAATTTTCTAGTCAAATACAATTGGTCGACTATTACTCGTAAACTTATAAAGCCCACTTATGTGTGATAGTTTTCCTTTAAATTTCGTTATATATAGGTACTATTGCCGTGACATTTGAATTTCTAACTATAACCGTTTAGTTGACAGAGGGGGGGGACACTTGACTCTAACGAAAATTGGTACTTTAAAGCTTTATAAGTCACGAACGGTTTACTTAATCAAAAAACGGTCTTACCAAACCCCTAATATTTTTGAAAGACCTATCCAATGATATCCCACAATATGGGAAGAACGAAAAAAAAAAATTATCATCCCACTTTACATGTATGGGAGGTACCCTAAAAAATTGTTTTTTTCAAAATTTTATTTTACCACTTTTTCGGCGTCATTAACGTGTATACTCATGCCAAAGTACAACTTTCTAGTACCAATAGTTTTTGAGCTAAACCGCGGACAGACGGACAGACAGACGGACATGGCGAAACTATAAGGGTTCCTTGTTGACTACGGAACCCTAAAAAGATTGATTTTAGACCGATACATGGTATTGTATCTGGCAGCTCTCATGTCAGACAAGTCTGAAGGTATCAAAGAGTAGTAATGTTTTTTTTCTTTGCATTACTTACATCAAGGCATCAAATACACAGCTTTTCCTTTAATGAGGCCAAAGCAGCAGGAAAAACGTGGATACTTTATTTCTCAACAGACATTCACATTTCGACACGAATTCGCAACATTTCTCACACCGGCTTACAAAGCGCGTCGCCCTCAACAAAATATTATGAACAGCCTTCGAAATGTAATTCAAACGACTTTGATTAATAATTTCAGGACATTAAGGACCATTATTGTACGAATTTGTAAGATATAAAAATAATACTTGAACCGGAAAATTAATGTTCGATTCATGCAACAATTTTTATGGGAAATTGTTGACGTGTTTTGGAGAGACAATTTTTCATATTGTATGAATCAATTGTCACATTTTTACGTCACGGTGTCTTGATTCAGTTATGAAGGTAAACTCGTGTAAAGGGGAAAAGCAGGTGTATATTCATACTCATGTAACATATAATATACGAATGAGAGCAGGTAAATTATATTTATTTTGTAAAACCCGAGAAGAAATACCGAAAAAAAAAACGCATATTTTTTATGTTTCAGTGCTTGGCTATTTATATGAGAATCGACATGTATCAATGTAGGTAATTTCTGTGATGGATTTTTTAGAGAAAAGTACACAAACACACAAATTAGACTAGAATTTAGTAACGTACAAACATTTGGATTAAATTTAGGAAAAAAAAAATTAAAAATATACAAGTCCTGGGTTCTCGAAACACTTTCCATTACATCTACTATGTTACGACTTATTTAAACTTATAATACATGAAAGCGAATATGACTTCTTTAACCATCAAAACTTACGTATATAAAAGAGTCGGGAATAATCTACTCAAAAGTAGGCTGTATTGTATATGTATAACCAATGTGTTAACAGCGATGACATATCGCACGCAAGTTACAACAGATCTCGAAAAAAGCAAAATCCCCCAGTGGGCTATGGAAAGAGCTCGGCATTTCGCTACGTGATCAAATCAGAAATGTGGAAACCCGTAGTGGAACCTAGGTCGTCGACACAGTCCAGCACATTAGTAAGCTGAAGTGAAAATTAGACGGCCGATGGGGCAAAAAGATACTGGAGTGAGGACCATGAACTGGAAAGCGCAGCGTGGGACGACCACCTGCCAGATAGAACGATGACCTCGTCAAGACTGCTGGGAGTTGTTGGAAATCGACTGGGGTTCAACAGTGGAGAGTAACAGACTGAAATGATGATGATGATACAAGACAAGATGGCGCATCGCCGTTGTCGTGTGACAATGGCGATGCGCCATCATTAAATGGTGTACAAAACGTTTTGGGAATACGTCCATTGTGCCTACGGAGTGAAATTCCCTACCTATATTTCCTGATAGCTTGCCTGGGGGTCTTTAAGTCAAGAGTAGGTAAATAGGTTACTTCTAGGCAAGCGTGCTTCATCTTCGATCACATCATCGCTTACCATCAGGTGAGATAGTGGTAAAACGCGGGCCTATATAGAATAAAAAAACCAAGATTCCAATTCCACAATAAAACAAGCCACCACCCCCAACAGTTTCCATTTAATGAACTTACCCCTTATCTTAAGGCCACTTATCTATTCCCTGTAATGAGAGGTTGTATAATAGTTTCTATGTATCTATGTACGTTTGTAATTACTAACTCCGGACATTGTTCTGTTGGCTTAACTGCCCAAGAGGAAAGTGATTAAAAATTCATTGGAATTAGAGCTGTGTTCTTTGAGTTTGTTCCATTTGCTGTATATATATTATGAAACAGAATGTTTGTCTTGTCAAAGTAAACATACTTTTTATTGAATTTGAACCAGTCGTTTAAGAATAATTACTAAAACATGACTTAAATAAAAACCCTAAACTACATAATTATACACATCTAAAAATAAACTAAAATTTGGCCTTCAGAAATTCGTGCGCATCGCTGTCCACTGGTAATGTGCCCAAAAGACTGGTGGCATTGCCACGTTGTATGGCAATGCTTAACCTCTTTCCAAGGTAAAAGCCAGCCCTTGGGTCACGCGAAGTGTCGACTAGGCGTCTGGATAGATCTTTAAATAATTTGTAAGCACTCGGACCCCACGACCGTAAGGTTTCAACCCCAAACGACTCGAAAATATAACTACCAACAAGGTTATATTTGTTTTGTCTGGATGTTCAGAATGAGGCAACCGTCACATAATGTTTTAAATGAAAAACAAAACAAGTAATTTTTATTATCTCACTTTATTATTTTGATAGAGCAGAGATGGCCTCGTGGTTATAAGCCCCACTTAAGAGTTGTAAGTTTTCAAAGTGACATGTTCGCTAAGCTAACAGTATTGTTACGAGATGGGGTTCGGGATAGAAATAATTAACGCTTATTAAACCAAAATTAACACTTTAAATAATTAAACACAAAATAAAAATTTAACACAATTATTCGCACCACAACACTTAACACTTAAAATCGCACTGAAATTCACTTGTAAAGCTTCGATTATATCGCGTATTTGCCTCGTAATAAGACTGACTCTCTGCACCCCTTTGCGATCTATTTATACCCTGGTCTATGAGTTCCAGAACATTCCTGTAAAATCGACTCATTGTTTATACTGCTAAGAATATTCCAGAGCTACTTGAGATACACAGTACTGCTATTTGCCGCTAGATGGCGTTAGTGTCTCGAACATTCTAGATTTATGTCGAAGTTTCTCGACGTACTTCACTAAGCGACTGGCGTAACAGTATCATTAGAACTTAAAACGGATTATTTACAATGTGAATCTATTCTATCCTGTGAAACTGCCTCATTGGTCTAGTGGTCGTAAACACGACTGCTGATCATGAGGTCTCGAGTTCAATTCCCGGGTCGTGTAAATGTGCTATTGGGTGTTTCTATTAGAAATTGCTTATTAATAGCCCGTAGTCTGGAAGTTATCGGTCTGATACCATACCAGACCATGGGCAATCGTACTAATGTTATAATTAATTTTTGTATGTTTGTGTTTCATTCACGCAAAAACTGCTAAAGCTGTAAGTATATGTAGTTTACAATCTGGAATAACTTATTATGGGCCACATTTTATTCTGGAAAAATGTGCAAAATTTCGTCGCAAACGAAACCCCGAACAGCAACTGGTACCTATAAGTAGTAAAATACAAATCTGTTAAAAATATTATAATAGGTATTATTATTTTCTACTATCACCACTATCTCTTCTGATGGTACGCCATCAAGTGGTCAAAGATGAAGCACTCTTACCTAGAAGTAACCTATTTACTCTTGACTTAAAGACCCCCGGGTTATAGCTACCAGGAAACACAGACTTCCCAGTTTCCAGGTTTGTTCTACAATTGTTCTAAAAGTAGCAGAGTAGTGCATTATTCTCGCTAGACCTCGAGAACGGCTGGCCTGATTTCATTATTTTCGTTTAGTATTGTATTCCCTCTAATACAGGGAAGTTTTAAAAGGAAAAAAATAAAATGGTGGTACCAAGTTTGTCGGGCAGCAACTAGTCCAATAACATAAATAAGTATAACCTATCCCAAAACTAAAATCGTTTGACACGGCTATTACATATACCTAGTAAGGTTTCTCGTATATTTTTCCTACAAGTACAAATGTTTCTCGTAAATTCCTCTAAACGTACCCAATTTTCTTTTGACACATGATACTTCACTTGTCAAAACAAAATAGTGGTTTTCACTGAGGTTTTCACCTTAATTTTCCTACCACAGTAACAAAATAAGTGAGCCTTTGATACGGAAAACTTAGTGCTTAGAAACAAGACCATTTTGGTGAATAACATTTCACATTAATTATACCATTACCCGTAATTGAAACAAGCCCTCGCGTTTGTATGAAAAATTCTTTGTTGAAATGACGAGTTGGTTGAGTAGGTAGGGTTTGTGGTTCATAGCTTGTGTTTAACTGTTCTTAGAGCAGAAAAGAAGAAATATACATAAACAGATTTACAATGGATATCTGTCGTGTATTGGGTTTTCATATCATGACCTCGATATAACTTCGACTTCTTTGACTTTCTTCTTACTCTTTTAAATCTGTACCTGCAACTCCATTTGCGTGGGAGTTTTTTCGGAGTATATCCCGATCCGAAAATGAGCCCATGTGGCCCTATAAGCTCCTCTATCTTCCAGAGAAGTCCCTTTAAAATTGGTTTAGCCGTTAGCCGTTACAAAGATTAGCCAGGATGAACAGAGATATACAGACGGAAAAGATAGTTTGTGTTTTAGTTTCATGTAAATAATTTTAAGAACATGAAAAAACACAGTTATTTTGATATCACAGACAAACAGTTCAATTTTATTTATATGTAATGATGAACTATAGGTAGGATGTGCAAATAAAAACGACGAAGAATTATGTAGAATAAAATTATTTAGCACATTCGTGAAAAATACGCCCGTAATGTGAGAGTATTGGAATAGCAATAAAACAAAATGGTATGCCAATAACTACATACCTTGGTGTGCCTCGCAACTACGCAAAAAACATCCATTTCAGAGATATGTTAGGACGCCTAGGTGCCGTCGAACGCTGTTTTTCTAATAAACCTTTCAAAGGATGAGTCATTTATAGGTCAATATTTCTATCTATAATACTATAAGAAATATCCAAATACATTTATGAAGAGAAAACATATTCTATAACTGAAAATGGCTCAAGTTTTTGCGGTTACTATAGACGACAAATATTTATTTCACGTAAACGTTTTATGACACGGACTATTATAAAACGTTAAAAAATAGTGCAAATCAATCGTTGCTTATTGAGAACTACCGGAAAGAAACGCCACAGCTACAATTTTTAATACTCACTTAACAATATAGTTCAACTTAGTACAAAGTTAATACAAATAATTTTTCACATTTTAAAAAGGAGCTATTTAAAATAAATATTTGTATGGCCTACAAATAGTTAAACCGGGTGCTTGTGAAAAATAACTTTTTATTTGATATAGCTGTACAATTATCTATTTCAAGCCTATACTGTTTCCAGTAGTCTTCTTCGCGCTTCCTCCTTCCAATTCTTTGGAAAACCCCAGGCCTTTTTTTTTCAACGGTCTGAGCTGCAGAGGTATCAATGCTGAGAGCTTGTCCGTATACTGTCCCATTTAAACTGAGCAGGCTTTTGAGCCACATCAACGATTTGCGTTTTAGAGCGCAATGTGGTGAAGAAACATCACATTTCGCTCCAAAACGCAAATCACAATCCCTTAGTTTATATCTAAGATACTGCGCTCCATAGCAGGTTGGCAAACCTTGAAAACCAAGTCTCCGCTCCGTAGATCAAGATATAAGTTCATACCACTAAAGGAATATAATATCCATTACAGTCAAGTCCGATTATGTATATTTCTATCTTACTAGCTTCAGCCCGCGACTTTTTCCACGTTCTTACTTTGGTGCCTTCCTTTTTTCACTTATCAAACTTTCCCCTAACAATAAGATAATAGAGCAAAAAAGAATTATCCAATTTGGTGTAGTCGTTCGACAGTTATAAAGCGTTTACATTTCGACTATTCATTTTACCCATCTATAGACTGACCTCGGAAAGCTTTGCTTAACCTTGAAGATTGACTCATGCTACTGTAATTATGTGCCTCTTCCTTCCAACTCTTAAGGAAGCCATCCAGGTCGTACCATCATCTCCTTCGCGTTCTGCCACCAATCGTGAGTTTTGCAGACCTTGAAATAATATCACAGACCTTCAATTATATTTACATTTATAGACTAGCTTTTGCCCGCGACTTCTTTCGCGTGGGAGGTTTTTCCCGCATAAATCCAGATCCCGTGGGAATTCCGGGATAAAAAAGCCTAGGTGTCCAGGATGTCAACTATCTACTAACTTACCAAATTTCATTGTGGTCCGTTCAATAGTTTTTAAATGAAAGAGAAACAAACATACATACATCCTCACAAACTTTCGCCTTTCATCATCATCGACCATTAGACCGCCTTCACACTAGCGTTTGTCCAGCGTAGGCGTTTGATAAACATATGCGCAGCGCAGGCGCTACGTCAACGCGGCACAGACGTTACACAATTGCGTTGTCGTTTCGAAAATATAAATAACAAAATGGATTCTGACGAGGAAACTCTATTGTTGGCTTTGACGGTCTCGTTACTGTGTTCTGATTTGATTACAATGTCTACCAGTGGGGCCATGTCCGACACTACATTGACTCCTGAATGTATGAATTTAAGGCATTAATAAAATAAAGGCATTAATGAAATAAAATATAGGTACCAGTATATGAGTATATAGACGTTAAATTGAGTTTTATTTATCGTTCCCATAGTCTCTAAACTTTAAAAAAGTAACGCAGTAACGCGGCGCACGCGTCGCTCACCTGCGGCGCTAGCACAGCGTTTGCACTAACGCCGCGACAACGCAACGTGACGCCTGCGCCGCGTTGTCGCGGCGTCTGCGCTGCCCATACGTTTATCGCCTACGATGGACAAACGCTAGTGTGAAGGCGCCCTTATGCTTCTCATATTCAACAATCTGGTAGCAAAACAAATTTGTCAATATCTCTGTTACTGTTTCCATGGAGGTCTGTCATCAATGTCATCATGCAAGAATAACATTTTTATTATACCTACCCTAGACGTTGAAAGGCAACAGTTTAGACGCTCGCTCAAAAAAAAAATATTTTACCGGCTTTGTTCGCTTGTTTTCTGTTGCTACAGCGGTGACTTTAATATACCCTCATTTGTTTAGGTCTTAAATGCCGGGCGCGAAAATGACGTAGGTATATTTATATTTTTGTAACAAAAGAGGAATGCCATTATTTTAATGGAAATGTACCCGCGATGCTAGGTATTGTATTGTGTTGTTGGTCTTTACTTTTATGTCAGTCTAGGGAGTAACTAGGAGAAAAATTATACATAAGTCTCATTTGTGTCATTTCAAGTTTTTGTCCGCTCACGCCATTGATATACTAAAAACCCTAGTATATCAATGGCTCACGCAAAATAAGTCGACATAGCCCTGATCGAGACGTGTCGAATTTATCGTGGCCAAAACCGCTCAACAGGCTCTACCTGCTTGCCGGTATCATATCACGGTGGGAGCAGCGAGCCTAGGAGAAGCTTGTTCCCTCTTGCTATAAAGGCAAGGGCTGGCTGAAGGGCCATAATTATATTGTCGTATCAAGGTCGAAAGATATATCCACCGAATATTGTCGTATTAAAGCTCTTTTGTAAAAAGGTATAATTAGGTTTTTGGCGATTTGACTGCCTTATTCAGCGACACTGGATAGAGGTAGCGATAGGTTTAAGTTGAATGTCTGTTTTTTTTATTCTTATTATTTTATTTATTTTTGTTTTCTTATGTACCTACTAACTCTTTATAGCATAAGGTTAAATCGTTACTATGGACTAAGTCTGAAATAAAAGATTATTTATTTATTTTACCTATAAACAAACTTGAAATAAAACAGCCACAGATTACGAAAAACAGACGCCGTCCCCATCACAAACCAAAACCAACTTATAGTTTAAATTCATTAGCCAGTTGACAAAGTAAAAACTTTTTAATTCAAATCCCTTGTATTTATTTGTTGGGTGTACCTCATTTTGTCAACTTTCGCCTCTGATTACATTATTAAACATTTACTTTTTAGTTTGTTTTATGGCAATGGAACGAGCCCTGAATTGATTGAGCAAATTTTTTTTAGTAGGTAACTTTAAGTTTTTTTTATATTTTTGTTTCAAGTTGTTCATAGAGGACGATTGATTTTTTAAGGTAAATTATCGGTAAATTCGTGGATAGGTGAACTTTGTTCAAAAGACATGGAGATTTTTCATTTCAGAATAGTAGTTACAGGCGCCTTTTACGAGTTGTAAGTCGTAGGTTCAATCCCAGGCTTGCATATTTCTTTGCATCATTATCATGATCAACACTGCTCCCCGATCAGTAATTAAGTATTGATCGTCAAATCGTTCGAACTCCTTAAAGTTCTAAGTTGAGCTACGCTTTAACAGACAAATGCTTGCACTGTATGGACAGTCCTGCTCAAAACTGTGTGATTCTGTTTTCTAAAGAGCACCACAGACATAAATCTACAAGGTTCTCGTATGATTTAATCACTACGGATTGTATTGACTTCAAAAGTTGACGTTGACCTCTGAGTTTGTTTAGGTGTGTGTGTTGCTTCTCAAGGTAGACAGATAGAATATGACGAGGCAGGACGGCCTTGGAGGACCTTCACCAGAACTCATCTTCTTCTAATTATGTGGCTAGGTGGGTGCGGAAATAAGAATAAAATGCTTCGGATCACAATCGACGTGTTTTCATCACTATTCACAGGAATCACGATGTAATTAGGTAATTAGCGATTACTACTATACGAAATCAACTTAATTAAATCTTGAAATAGCGTGATGGCGAAGATTCTGAGCGATTCGTCACAAGTGTGGTGCGCGGGCGCCAACTCGTTCAAAAGTGAGTACCTAGTATAATATGTACATACAATATAATATGTACGTACGAGTTATATAACTCGCACCTGATGCGTCGGAACGACCAACGCTGACTGGGACGCGGGGCAATACAAAATGGCGTCTTACGCTTTGCTGCCAGATTAAAGAAATAACAACTAATTTCGAATATATTTAACAAATACGTTCTTTCCCTATTCACGATCTCACCCCAACGCACCTAACCACTATACCATGGCATCAAACCAATATAGTTCCTCCAGCACAGTTTATAGGTGGTGTCTTATTGGTATTGATGGTGATGATCACAGAACAGATAAAATGATGATATTACATAATAAATATAATAATTATATTAAGTATCTTTATTTTTTAAATAATTTCTAGCAATGTGTAGGTAACTATTATTAAAGTTAAAATGAGTTAATAACTATGAAAATGAATACTAACTGTGTTAAAACTAATGTACTTATCATTCACAAGTGATTGTAAATGTATTTTAATAATTCTGTGTTTATGAAAAATATATGTTATAAAAAATATTAAAACTGGTTTATTTCCTACTGGCGACTTAATTTCTTAACTAAGTAGATGTTCACAACAACTTAAACTATATTATATTTTTATAATCTATTTATCTGTGTTTACTGTAGGCCGAATTGCCGCGTTGTATGGCAATGCTTAACCTCTGTCCAAGGTAAAAGCCAGCCCTTGGGTCACTCGAAGTGTCAACTAGGCGTCTGGACAGATCTTTAAATAATTTGTGAGCACTCTCGGACCCCACGACCAACCGGCTCGAAAATATAACTACCAACAAGGTTATTATATTTCCGCCACTTGAGGTTCTCAGCAGCCGCAGCGGCAGCGCCAGCACAACAAGATGAGCTAGGAAGATGGGATGGCCCAAGAGTATCGACACAAGTTGCGTCCCACACTAAAGGCCTACCCATCTTCCAAGGAAATAAAGACATACCGTCCGGTCTTTTGCCATCGTCGCGTGCAAGGCCATTGGGTTCTAAAACAGCTGGAACGCCGACAGTGACAAGAGCTCGTCGGATAATGTCGTTAATATTCGCGTGCCGTGCTATGCGACCCGCGCTGCGGCCGCATGAAAGGCCGTGGTGACCGAGGCTGTTGACAACTTCGCCACAGTGGCAGCGATGAGCAGAACAGCAGGGAGCACCTTATATAGCATTTAGCACCACAGCATTTTATACGGTTGGATTCTTTTCGTTAAATTATAGTTTCCATAGCGCATGCTCTAGTCTTAATTTCTTTTAAACGCCCCACAAATTAATTTGTGTATATAAAACCCTATTTTATGTAATAAAATACGCTTATTTTGTTTTAAGAATTTTAATGTTGTTTTATTGTTGAATTGTAATATAAGCCTTATACCTTAAACATGACACAAACATCTCAAAATTAACGAAACAAAATCTCAAAATCAACAAAACAAAATCTCTAAAAAATACCTCTCAAAACTTGTCTTATATTTTAATAAACATACTTCACCATCTGATCAGACTGATCCGCAACTTGTATATGTATGGATACGGCACTGTATCGCTAGGAGAGGTCACATCTAACCAGTAAATAAAATGAATCCGCTAAGTAATATAATAAGTAATGTAATACAAAAATACTACGCTCGTTACTGCTGAACGATTAATACTAAAATACCATTGATATATTAAAAGGAGGAAGATACGGTACTAGACACAGCGTTTGGTCCTACAAAACTAAGTGATTGCCCGTAGTTGGCGAGCGCTCACTCTCAGTCGCGTACGGAACGTTGTTGATCACACAGCTCAAGAAATTCTCGTCTCTTCGTGTTATTAAGGATGTTTTTGGAATAAATACGCATCAAAATGACTTCTTGTATAGCTAGACAGTGTTTTTAATTACACCAGGATGAAAAATAAGAGACATAGGTCATGGAATCACTTATTACGTACTTACCTAACACATGCAATCTTATTTCATTCATAAGCGCAAACATTCGGCAGCTGAGGCGATTCCGCTCGCACTACAGCGCCGTCTCCTATCTCTATCCTTGTCTATCGGTAACTGTAGGTTTGGGACTGATGACGACACTGAACACAGATGTGTGAGTTACTGTGCATGTATTCGTGCGCCGAGCCCAGGTTTACTGATTGCGATGTTAGAGAGTAACATATCTTCCTCCTTTTAATACATCAATGTAAAATACATAGTCCTTTTGCTTCCTTCCTTCGATTTTGGGTTTGCTAAAATGCTTTGAACTGGTCCTACATCCGCTATGTTTAACTTAAACTCGTTCAGAAGCGAGTCGTGTTCGTCTTTATTCGGGACACATTCCATCAGCAAATGCTGAACATCTTCAATTTTATTGCAAATTAGGAGAGTTGGGTTGTTTTCATTAAGAAAGCAAACTTGCTGATGGATAGTGTCCGGATCTAAGTCTAATTTAATATAACTTCTATTCAAATTAATGACATCAAACCAAGGAACACGAGGAAGCCCACTCTGTATGATCTTGTCTAATCTTGTTAAATAACAAACCTTAGAACAATGAACTATACAATGTTCTTATGAGAAATTAAGATTCTTTAAACCTAAACCTAAATATTTACTAGCAAAAAAATGTATGACTCATTTGAAGATTCCCTCCCCAAAGAGAGTGAGTGAGACATATTTTAAACTGTACCTACATTTCCTATTTGTATTGTTGTCTTTGTTTCATTTCTAGTCTAAGTTTCATAATCTTAATTACTTAAATGTGTCGACCTTCTGGTAAAAGAAGTAAGTCAACACTGATGTTTATGTTTCAAGGGTGTCAAATAAATGATTAGTTTATTTATATTTTGGCCTATGAATGTCCAGATATCACCTCGCAATACAACCAATGTCGCGGAGCTATTTTAATTAGCTCCGCGTTTGAAAGGTACTAACAATGCTATGGATTGAGAAGCATGAATTATTAACACCTATCCTACCAACCTATATTTTTAATGTGCAGTTTAAGATATTGACATACATAAGAATTGGGCATATAAGATTGTAAAGGCGTGTGTTGGCATTCCTACTAGGATTACGATGTATAACAAACGCCGCACCGCCAACTTTCTCTGAAATAATTAGGTGTATTCCAGCTTAATAATAAGTTTCTTCATTAATATTTATTTCTGAATGCATTTTAATAGGAAAGTAGGATTCATATTCATTACAACTATTAATAATAGTTATCATTACTATATACCTATACCTATACCGAGCATTATTAAGCTAATAAGTTGGACTGCTCGATAGGTTCTACGAATTGCTAATAATTCGATACTCAGCCTCCAGTTGAGTCCAAAATAATTGGCGTATATTGTAAAAAAAAACTTGATATTGGATCATGCCTTTGGCTATAATATGTAACAAATTAGAAGGAAACTTGTTGGAAAATGAGCTAGAAATGTAGAAACAAATATCATCAAAATATTGCAATAAAAAATCTAAGTGTACAATCGGAGTCAAAACTTTAGCATTATGATAATACTAGCAGTTACTACTACGAAACGTTTTGGGAATACCTTCATTGTGCGTATGGCTAAGGAGTGGAATTCCCTGCCGAAGTCTGTGTTTCCTGATCGCTATAACCTGGGAGTCTTTAAGTCAAGAGTGAATAGGTTACTTCTAGGCAAGCGTGCTCCATCTTCGACCACATCATCACTTACCATCAGGTGAGATGGTGGTCAAACGCAAGCCTATTATCAATAAAAAAAAGTAGCGTGGGTCTTTGCTCCTGTGGACTTTATCACGATAAAAACATAACCTTTCTTTTTTTAAATCAGGTAAATATTGCCTATAACCTTCCTAGCTTCAAACTACTTCCATACAAAATTTCATCCAAATCTACCCAGTACTTTCGAAGATTAGCGCGTTCAAACAAACAAACTTTTCCGCTTTATAATATAAGAAGGCATAGATAATCAGCCCAAAATGTTCCTATTGCTGATTGGTCACAGGCCTTGTCTCTATGAGAGGAAATGGGGATATCACATATCTTTGGATTTTTCGTTATCGTCTTGATTCGTTATCCTTCGCCTTTCAGAGAGTAGCACTGATGATGAAATTAACATAATAGGTAATGTTGCTTCCTGAGTTCAAACGCACGATCTTATAACCGGAAAGTCATGCCTTTAACCCTTGTGCCAATGTGCCATCAGTGCTCTAAGCACAGCATTATTATAAATATAATAAAATGATTCATACATGTATTGGAACTAGTAACTAATTATGTAGTCGAATCCAATTATAAATTAAGCAGTTATATAAATTATATTACAATTTATAATATTTATGATAGAATATATGGCATAACAGAATAGGTTATAATTTATTTAAAACAAGCTATTACCCGCGACTTTGTTCCAGCTACATTACTAGACCTATAACTACACAGATTCATTTTTTTTAACGTGGTAAAATTATCAAATTAGTCCTCCCACCCCGGGCAGGGTGGTCCTGGTCCTCAACTATCTCAATGCCAAATTTAATCAAAATCGGTCCAGCGGTTTAACCATGAAAGCGTATTGCGTAACAGATAGATAGATACATACTTTTTTGCATTTATATATAATATTACTGATTAAAATGAATGTTGTCAATAATAATTATTAATTAGACATTAGCTTATTACAACGGTCTATTTCTGTATAGAAAAACCTTTTGTTATATTTTCAAAAAAGCCTAAACGAACATTGAACGTAAATTATTACAATGTTCTATGCTCAGATACCACTCTAGGGCGAGACTTGTTTCACCCCAAAGCATTCATTATTTAAAATACAAAACCTCTACGTAAACAAAAAGTATATTTAATTTAAAAAAAAATTAAATAGACGGAGAAATACCAACAACTTACAATAAAAGTGAAATTAGCTTCAACCTTATTTCAGTATAAATGCGGTGGATTTTTCCAAAACTGTTAAAACAACGAATTTCCTTACTGACCTGTGAAACTGTCATCATCGTCATGTGCTTAGCATTAAAAAAAAAAATACTGGCTATATGGGTAGAATTCACATTGCTCCTGTTAACCCCTCCAACTAAACTAAATATGCTTGTGTCTGGAGTGGGATCACGGCAATAGTCGGCTAACTAAATGCAGCTGAGTATTAGAATTTTACATGGAGTGACTGCCTATCTGACCTCCCTCAACCCAGTAACTGGGTAACACGATACCCCTTGGTAAGACTGATGTCAGATTTTCTGGCTTCTGACCACCCGTAACGATTGTCAAAGATGTACAAAAGCCGGGACCAACGGCTTAACATGCTTACCAAGGCATGGATAATACAACGTGTAATTTAAAGGGTATATACATACCAAGTGCATGGCTTCTTTGGATGATTACAAACGATATGGCAAGGGTTTTGTAATCCTAAGTTTACGTGTGTAGAACTTATTACAAATTCCAATACATCGATACCAGAGACCGAATTTTTCAAATTAAGAATAACTAAAAGAATTATCGTGTTATTGGCAAGTGACGTGAGTGCTCTGACACGTTTGTTATGATTGGTATTAAAGAAATATATGAAAGCAATAATTTGGTATCAATTCTTTGAGTCAGTTATTTTGTGCCGAAACTGTGTATAGAGACTCCATACCAGATGTTGTCTTCAGCCCTTTTGGATAGATATGGGGTTTCCGTTACACGTTGTAGATAAATAGATACATTATTACTCTTTATTGTACACCATAACATAATTAAATGAGGACTTAAAAACTACAAAGGGTGTGTAAAGATCGCTTTTAGCGATAAGACCGCCCATTGGTCTTATCGCTAAAAGCGATCTTTTACAGACAACCTTTCTCGATATGTTAAGATGGACACTAATCTATGGACTGACCTCGGCAAGCGTTGCTTGACCTTGAATTAATATAGACGTTATAAGGCTTAAATCATCTTTGTCTGTGCCGACAGAAGCTTGGCTAGAATTATATTAAGCCTGCGATACATGTTGGTCGAGCGTTGTCGAGTGAAGGCTAAAACCCACATGTAGACAGTATATTTGCCTTGTCTTGCTATCGCTCGGTGTCACTTGCCTAGTTGGCCAAGTGAAGGCCAGCGCCAAAGTGTATAGAACTCATTTGGTGCAACTTGTCTTCACTCGCCGTTGCTCGTGATCACTTGCCTCACTTCGGATCGGTGTCGGTTTTTGGTCACAAATCAAATGCGCTCGCCTGCGCTCGGCCAACGTGTGAGCAGCTCTACAGACCCTCTTCTACATTGGTCATCTGCATTGGCATTCGACGAACTTGTCGAACGTGTGGACATTATTTCTTGCCTTGTACCTTTTTGCGCGTTGGCCTACGCTCAGCCAACATGTATTGCAGGCTTTAGACACATTCCTGTTTCCCGCAGATCCAAATCATATTTTAGCGCGTTGTTTTTTTTTAGTATGGATAATCTCAGAGTCTGGTGTAACCATAACATCACCAAAGCCACAAAAGTACGCCTGAAGAGAAGTTTGATATTTCCAATATTTCTGTATGGCGCAGAAAGGACGGTTCGCCTCAAAGACCGACGCAAAATAGATGTTCTGGAAATGTGGTGCTGGCGGCGACTGTTGCAGATTCCTAGGACAGCATTTCGGACCAATGTATCAATCCAGGAGGAGCTCCGAATCAAGGAGATGTTATAGTCAACTGTGCAATTACGAATCCTTAAATACTTCGGACACATTATGCGTAATGAAGACTCCATGGGACGACTAGTTGTTCAGGAGCAAGTGGATGGCAAATGGTCACGCGGCTGGTCCCCTACTCGTTGGACAGATTTAATTAGAGCGGCTACAGAGACAACCTTAGTGCAAAGCTCCCGAGATGCTGAAGACCGCAGGAAATGGAGGCGCATCGCAAGGGCTGCTTTATCTAGACGAAAAGCATCATCGTCAACCACGACCATTCTGTCAAGAATGCACGACTAAGAAGGATTCTCATAGGTTTCCTCTGTCTTGGGGTAGGGTCTATCAGACTCCTACTGACTAAAACCACAGTTCACCATTTCTACTCGTAGCTAGGATGCGAGGACACGCTAGCATTCTCCACAACCACCCTAACAGTGTCGATTTGTGCATACATCGCATACTCCATCTGTGATGAGGGGAAGAGAAAGCAGCTCCTCATACTTATGATTTTGTGAAGCGTCCGCAAATCACCACGTGGTACCTACTTGGTCCTATATGATGTGATGACGGTCTTCACCAAGTCCTTCACTACGAAAGACGGAAGAGGGCATTGTCAGCCCTCCTGTGTCAGTATCTTCCTCTCACTTTCTGCCACCTCTTTCAATATCATATATGAGTAGCTCCGTAAAGGTGAGCACCGCTTGCCACGAGCAATCGCTTCCAACAATACATTTAATTATGGCCGGTATATTTGAGTATTAAGTTAACCCGTTCAACCTGATTCCGAGCACAACCCATGGTCAACATCCTCAACCAATCCCAACCCAGCAATTCTTTAAAATTAAAAATAAAACAAACGTAACTCCTCCTTCTGATGTACTATTTCATTAAAACAAACATTAAACAAGACCCAGAAATATCCCGGGAAATCATTTACAAGGGCGACGTACTTGTTGAAAACATAAATTGACTTCCGCGCCTAAATACCCCTCAGATGCCATTTGTGAAATGTAAAAATGTAGAATATAAATGCAAATATGGAAATTAACAGCCCTTTTGTGTGGCGTCAAAAGTTTGTCAGCGAATATACATTCCGTGTTAGGGTTATTCTATTGAATAAAGTTTCTTAGGTTAGGAGGAATTCATTAGAAAAAAAATATAATTAAGTATACTGTAATTAAAGTCCTAAAAATGTAGTATTTTCATAAATATGTTTTTATTTTCAGCATTGCATTGCGTCGATGCTTTGTTTTAGTTTGTAGTTTAATCTCGATTTTTTTTTGATTATTTACTTGTCTGTTGTTTTTCTATATATCCCGGATTATATCGAGAACAGCTGAACTGATGTAAATTGGAATTTTGGAAGTAGGTAGAAGAGGTTATGGGGCAACATATTGGCTACTTTTATCCCAGAATTCCTGCGGGATCGTGTTTTACGTGGACAAAAGTCACAGGCACAGCTAGTTTTAATCTAAAAATAAAAGAAAAGCCATTGATCTGAGAACATGTGACTTATACTTACTTAATCCACGTAATTGTGTCATTAAAGGGAATTTTATTTCAGGAACAAAGGAGCTATCACAATAACTTCATTTATAAAAACATCATTTTACTTACTTGAATATTCGTACCAAATAAAATATGTTAATGGCAACATTAACAGCCCTTTTGTGAGACTTTGACGTTCATTTTTGACATCTTTCTCCTGTCCCCTCCTCCTAAGCTAGATGAAAAAAGTTATTTTTGACCACGAAATAAGGATACCAGAAGGCTCAAACTACGAATAGATGAATGAGGTTAGAATGGTAATGTGGGCGTGGCGAGCGCGCCACATTTATGATTCGAAAATCGTAGCTCGACCGATTAATTCAGTCACCGCGTTTAGTGTACTTCGGATTACTTCGGAACACAGAGCTCTGCTTTAAAATGCCGTGTCGTGCAATTATAACCTGTAAAACAAAAAGTCAGACCGCAAGTAAAGAGCGAGGAGGTATATCTTTCCATCGGTAAGTCGAAAATAATATTTAATGACAATTTTATTTGTAAAAAACATAAAAATATTCTGATCACTATGAAATTCCGAATTCGGGGCAGTGGTCCAACTGCTCTGTCCAACTAGTTGGACCATGGGTCTTTACTAGGGGCAGTTGTCCAACTTTAAAAATAGTTGGACCACAGCACCTTTTGAGAGTTCCGTGGTCCAATTCATTTAAAAAATAACTTGCCAACTCTAAAAACCTTAACTGCGTCTTTGTGTGTATGATACCCCTGGTTCAAACCATGGTCTGGAGCGAGGAGGAATGGGAAGCGGTCACCTCTTTCTACGAAACAGTTATGCAAGCGAAAGAGGTGGCGGGACGCGCGAGGGAGAGGCGGGTCTCACAGCCCTCGCGCCCCAGCCGCCGTAGGAGACGCTCCGGGCGTCGGGAGTCACAGGGTGACTCCTAACCAACTCCGGGTGGGCCTGCGGGCTGCGAGCAATGGGTAGCTCGCCGCCCGACTGTAACCAGGCCCGTGTAGACGGCGCCGAGTGTTCCACGCGCGCCTCAAACAGTGTCAATAAATTGTCGGGGCCCATATGGGGGCCGTTGCCTACCGGGGTTGCGGAATTGTTCGAAAGAGTTACCGCGGCCTCGGAACACGAAGGGCATTTGATGGAACACGGATTTAGGTAGGTATCAGTTTTAGTCAGTAAAACTCTGACACACCCTCCCGCTTCGCCCAGATCGGGAGTCATTTGATGATTTCCCACCTTAAAAAAAAGGTTCAAATTGAGAATGATGATTATATACCAGAAATTCAGCTACAACTGATTTCAGGTGATATAACTGTAGGTCATGCTTTAGATAAATTTCGTTGAATGTTGTAAAACATTGTAAAAGAATAAAGTTTAAAAATTAGTCACCCACACTTTAATTTTGATATTTTACTGCAAGATTTCATTATAACCGTAAACCAGTAGGTTCCATATACACATAAAGATGCAGTTGAGGTTTTTAGAGTTGGCAAGTTAATTTTTAAATGAATTGGACCACAGAACTCTCAAAAGGTGCTGTGGTCCAACTATTTTTAAAGTTGGACAACTGCCCCTAGTAAAGACCCATGGTCCAACTAGTTGGACAAAGCAGTTGGACCACTGCCCTGAAATGGAAATTCCGAACATTAACAACATTATTGCAACAAGTTACAAAAAGTATACATTGCCCGATGTGTACTCGCTTAATCAACGCAATGACCAAATCCGCTTACAATGTACTGCATGCGTTGCGTCCTCCACACTTCAGCCATTGACGTTTCGTCCTTTGCCCTGATTGGCCGTGATGCACGGCGCATGTTTATCGACAGTGAGTTACAATGAGTAGCAAGCTCTCGATTTAAGTGTGTATAATTTATTTGTGTGCGTAATTCGCATACGTAACGGGCCTCTTGCTTGTAGTGGAGCTAAAGAGTGGGAGACAAGCGGTGACACGCGTTCTCATACAAATCAGGAGTTATTTTCTTTCTAACCTCTTTTATCTGTTCAGTGGCTCAAACCGTACCAAATTAGACCATCTGCGTCTTTTCCCAACTATGTTGGGGTCCGTTTCCAGTCTAATCAGATACAGCTGAGTACTAGTGTATTACATGGAGCGAATGCGTATCTGATGTTCACAACCCAGTTGTTGCGTAACACGATACCCTTTAGCAAGACCAGTGCCAATTTTCTGACTCCTGACTACCCGTAACTACTATAAAGCCTGCAATACATGTTGGCCGAGCGCTGTCGTGTGAAGGCCAATACCAACATGTAGACGGTATATTTGCCTTGTCTTGCTATCGCTCGGTGTCACTTGCCTAGTTGGCCGAGTGGAGGCCAGCGCCAACGTGTATAGAGCTCATTTGGTGCAACTTGTCTTCGCTCGCTGTTGCTCGTGATCACTTGCCTCACTTCGGATCGGTGTCGGTTTTTGGTCACAAATCAAAGGCGCTGCCTGCGCTCGGCCAACGTGTGGGCAGCTCTACAGACACTCTTCTACATTGGTCGTCTGCATTGGCGTTCGACGAACTTGTCGAACGTGTGGACATTATTTCTTGCCCTGTACCTATTTGCCAACGCTCGCGTTGGCCTACGCTTGGCCAACATGTATTGCAGGCTTTAAAGATGTACAAATGACAGCTACGACCAACGGCTTAACGTATTCTCCAAGGCATTGAGGAAACTCGATGTGTAAAGATGGCCACCTATCTACAGACTAACCTTGGCAAACGTTGCTTAACCTTGAAGATTGATCCGCGTGGCTGTTATTCTTCAGCCACGAGCTCCTCAAACAAATGAGAACACAAACTATAAAAAACACGTTTTCGTCCATAATTTTAACAATATTTGGCAGTTTGAGTCTGAGTTTGAGCCTACTAGTTACGTGAAATCAAGAGTTATTTAAAAATAATTGCTCCACACTATTTCTCCTGTACCGTAAGTGCATTTTATTAAACTTCTAGAACCGAAACAACTGTTTATTGAACTATTTGTAGGCCATACAGACATTTGTTCCAGTGGGGGAATTCAACCCGTGACACGAAGCGAAGCAGCCAATTGCACAACATTGCGCCAACCGTGTTGTAGGAATAGCCAACTACGAAACACCGATCTCATCTAAAAACTGAACAAAAATATTGACGTGTTGGTGTTTAACTGTTCGCAACACCTACTATTTATGTACTTATTGTAGGTATGGTATGAAAAAGTTTGTTCATTCATGAACTAAAGTTTACTTAACAGACAGGTCGTAAAAACTTCTGTTGAAATACTTTTTTGATAGAACGGATTGCATAATCAATATTCTAATCAAGAGTTAAATATTTAGCTAGCGTAGTACTAAATGTTTGTATACCATGAGCACCAATTTACGCATTCGCTTGACTTTTAATAAGTTGTTTCTGTTTCCATTTAATTCTGGTCTGTCTGTCAAGAGTTAAATATTTGCCAGAGTGGTACTGAATGTTTGTATTCTATAATCACCAATTTACGCAATCTCACTTAATTAAAGGTCAAGCCTTTAATAAAGTGAGATTTCTGTTTCCATTTAATTCTGGTCTGTCACATTATTATCTACAGTTGGTGCGGGCTCCGAAATTATCTTCGAGCTCTTTATCGCTAACTCGAAACGGTCGGTGGTCATAACTTTTCCTTAGTCCAGGCGATAATATCACGAACAGTTTACGTAAGTCAAAGGAAATTTGTATACTTTCAGTGGTTCCAAAGTGAAGGGGAACGAGTTTTTCGATCGGATGGTCTTAAGATAATGTGATAACACGTTATCTAAATTTGTACATGAATGAGTACCATTACCATAGAATCCAAATAAAATTATATAATAAGATTGACTGATTGCAGATAAGCACAGAAACAAATAAAAAAATTAAATTGTTGACCTCTATTAAATCTCTTACGTATATTATTTTGAATTTAGGCGTGAATTTATTAGTGAGTAAAAGCTCGGCGCGGTAAAAGTGATATGAGATATTTTTGCTTTTCTAAATACTTATGCTAATTATTGATATGTTTTACTATTGACATGATATAAAAAGTAACTTACAAAATATAAAAACCCGACTGCTCAGTTGAGAAACAAGAAAGAAGCACATTTTCATTTAAAAAAGTGACATCCAGGCGGTACCATCCCATTTTAGATATTATAATATGTTCAATTGGGTCCCGTCTGCTTATATTAGCGCTTTAATTCTATTCTCAGTAGGTACCTATTTTAGAATAAGTAAGCGGAATTGAGAACGGCATACGGTGACTTTGCAAGAGATACAGTCTCTGACAAATCGGACGTACCTTTATCATGAATTTTATCACAGAACCCTACCGAGCCTTTTGCCGTCATCTCTCCTGTCAAATGCCTAAACGACCTGATGATGTCAGTAATACCCTTAGTAATACCCGTTGTCACGATATTTCGAGGTTGTCAGTGACAAAGCAGGTATTCTCTTTGGTAGGAACTGTAGTTAATTTTGTGAGTGACGGTGTGCGGTGGAGCGTGCCTTGGAATCTGTTTTGATCCTTGTTTCGGCATTGGAGTGGCCCTACCTGATTGTGTTTTTGTAGGGTAGGTAGGTGTTTTCAAATGAGCGTCAATAGCCTAATGGATAAGGTCTTGTGATCGAGAGGTCCTGAGTTCGAGTCCCACCCATTAAACTTTTACCGTGAACCCACTCCAGACACAAGCATATTTAGCTTAGTTGGAGGGGTTAACAAGATTGCTAGTAATGTGAATAAGAAAACTATTATGGACAAAAATATAGTTTTTAGCTGCATGCTCTCATCGTAACAACTGTTCACATTTCGTTTGCTTAGCCTTCACTCACCTATGTCAGGATTGGTGTCCAGTCTAACTGAATATAGCTGGGTACCAGTGGCGAAAGCTCCATACAACTCGATTCCTACCGGCTTCCCTTTTGAAATATGGCAAATATTAGTCTATTTTTAATTTAATATATGAATATATAAATAGTAATCTATTATTTTCAATTAAACAAATAATTATTTACGAAGTTAAAAGATTTCGAAGTCAGCCACAGGGCCACAGTTACTGGAATTCACGCATCACACTTGAGCAAGTTAAGCATTTTTTGATCCGGCTTCCCTTGTATGAAAATTCACCCTTCGCCACTGCTGGGTACTAGTGTTTTACATGAAGCGACTGCCTATAGAATCTCCACAACTCAGTAACTGGGTAAAACGGTATCTCTTGTCTAGTCTGGTGTCAGATTCCTGGTTTCTATCTACCAGACTGACTAAGATGTACACTTGACAGCTTGAACCAACGGCTTAATGCGCTTTCTGAAGATCTCGACCTAGGCAACCTTGCTAAACCTTGAAGATTCCATCCCATGCGGCTGTTATTAATTATCTATGAGGACATCATTTGTGATTGCATTCATCTTCAATAACCCTGTATACAGAGTTAAAAAAGGCGCTTTTCTTAGAAATATTAAATACATTTATTGGCGTCCTGGTATATAAAAACTACAATAGAAACTTACAACATCAAGATAATAACAAATATTGCGCTAAAAGGGTCTTTTTTAAGGATGGGAAATCATCCGATGACTGCCTCCTGAACTGGGCGAAGCGGGAGGGTGTGTCAGACTTTTACTGATTAAACCCCATCCGTGTTCCATCATATGCCCTTCGTGTTCCGAGGCTGCGGTAACTCTTTCCAACAATTCCATAACACCGGCAGGCAACAGCCCTCTTGTGGGCCCCGACAATTTTGCTGACACTCTTTAAGGCGTGCGTGGAACACGACGCGCCGTCTACGTAGGCCTAGTTACAGTCGGGGGGCGAGCTACCCAGTCCTCGCAGTCCGCAGCCCACGCCTACGGTGGCTGGGAATCATCCTGTGACTCCCGACGCCCGGAGCATCTCCTGCGGCGGCTGGAGTGCAAGGGCTGAGAGCCTTGAGACCCGTCTCTTCCTTCCCAGCATCCTTCCACGTGACGACTTCCCATGCCTCCTCGCTCCGGACTATGGATTGAACCACAGCCGGGAGCGAGAGATCTACGAGGACACGGCGGAGTTCAGCCCAAGTGGGGCAAACTTCCACTGTATGTTCCACCGTGGCCTTAAGGGTGATTCTCGCAGTGGTGACAACCAGGCGTTTCCTCCCGCCAAATTCGACACATGTAACTCCCGAAACAACCGTGTCTGGTAAGCACCTGCGTCAGGCTGACGGTGAGGACGCCTAGACGCCTCGTTAGCCACTCCTCAAAGAGGGGACTTACCGTTGCTATTGTGGCGTGCCCAGCGCTGGGTTGCGATAGTCGCTCTTCCCATGCCGCCATGATCTCGCGCCAGAGTTTCGTCGGCCGTGCCGCAACAAGTTACGGCAGCAGAGTTTCACCCTGGCGAAGCGCCTCCACGCATTCCTCGTGCAGGAGCGCGAGAGAACGAAAGGGTTACGAATTTAGCATTTCTTGGATGAAAGACCAGCGCTGGGTGGTTTTTAGTTGGCACTCCGCAGTGATACACGGACCAAAGGCGGATCCAGAGGTGAGGTCATGGGGTAATGACCCTCCCTGGGCTGGGTCCAGGACCTAGTGGACCACTAATTAAAATTTTTAAACATTGTTACTAGATAATACTCCAGTTTCTGTCGTTGTAAACGAATATATATAGAACGAACGAAGTCAGGAAATACAAATTATAACTTCTTGTGACTTGACCACGATTATGAACACCCCCCCCCCCCCCCCCCCGCCCCCGTGGCACTAAAGGTAGATCCGCCCTTGACACGGACAAGGGTAAATCAAATACCTACTATTAAAAAATGTGTAGTGTTCTTAAAACATAAAAAATAGATATTGAATGGTGTAAATTGTATTTTTTTAAAGTGTGCGCTAAACGAGCACACAGAAAAAATATGGCTCAAAGTGGAATTACTCCGTTTCTCAAACCATGGTTGATGTTTCAAAAATAAAGACCGGAACAATGAAACGCGTCTCTTTTTAAATCTGGAAAATTTATCATCGTCATCGTATAGACCCATTTAATAATCTAATAGCAGAATGGAAATGTTCTTGTTTTGTTTCCCAACCCATTTGAGTTCCTAAAAATATATACATAATTCTAAATATTTTTAAATATATGTTTGTCTGTTGCCCAATAACCACAAAATGGCTGAACAGATCTAAATTAAATTTGGCATTATAATCTGGAATAGCATATGATAGCTCACCGTGTGGCTAACCAGTCTGACACTCCTGCTCTACCCAGAGCAAAAGGAGTAATTTGATGATTTTCCTCTCGAGAAAATAAATAAAAAAGCTATGCTAAGCTATATTTTATGTTGGAAAAATATACAAAATTTTGAGACGCAGATATCGAAATTTCGAAAACGAAGTTGCATCCAACATCTAGTATAAAAAGTTTAAATCTAAGCTGTTATCGAATATATCCAATACCTATAAATAGTTGCTGTAGCGATGAATATCGAAGTGGTCTATTTTCAATACAAAGCATAGGTAACCCTTTTTCAGGTAACTAAAAAAAATGTATAAAAGCCGTTTGACATTTCTCAAATAAAACCACTCAGTGGAGGCAATTTCCTCTTTTGGCAAAAATGGCTTCAATTGCACCGCAATGTAACATTAATAGTGTCTATTTTTATTGGAAGTTTAATTAAATGTTACTAAGTACGAGTAGACTCAGTCCAGAGCCTGCGACGTGTTGCAAGCCTATCAGTTACATATCTGCCAGTGTGCGATGGAACTGCACTATCACCGTGACGTTAATCCACCAAGACGGTTCTATCATCACACTACATGAATAACGGCGATGCGCCATCTTTACATGGTGGATATACAACCCATACGCACTGAAACTTTTGGAAATACTTTCTTTGCTTCTACAGCTAAGGAGTGGAATTCCCTACTGAAGTCTGAGTTTCTTCTAAATAAAAGTCAGTCTAAAAGCCTATTTATCCTCAATATAGTCTTTAACTGTGTAAAAAGCTTTCTAGCAAAGCTTGCGTTTTATGACTAACTAGCTTGTGCCAGCAGCTTCGCCCGCGTGGGAAGTTTTTCCCGTGTAAATCCCGATCCCGTGGGAATTTCGCAAAATCCTTTCTTAGTGGTCATAACATCTACCTGTATGCCAAATGACATGGCCAATTTTTCTATGGACGTCGGCATAGTTATCGAATTTAGTGTACACGAATGATTTTTGGTGTTTTATATTCGTGAATATTGACTCATTAAATTGCTATAAATAAAAAACTCAGAAATCTTGTCATTACACCAGACTAGACAAAAAACAGTTACAGTAAACCTTTTAACCAGATCGCTAGCGATAAGGTTTAGATTATAATTTCGCTATTAAAAACTTAAAGGCGCTTTAAAATAGAGAACAGTTGTGAATTATTGCGTATAACTGATATAGTTTTAGTATTAAACTAATAAACAAAGTAAGGATTTTAAACTGAATATTGACCAACATTTATTAAACTGGGTAATAGTCTCAAAAATGTGACAATAATAACAAACATTAACATAACATCGCGCCTGTATTCCCCAAAGGGTTGGGCAGACGTGTACCTATAGTACACCCAGATTTTACCAGTTATTTTGAGTACCATTTAATAGGGGGCGAGTCTGTTTCTATTAACCAGGCACAAATCTAGACTCCGGGCTGCTACTGAGAAATTCCTGATGAAAAAAACCCAATATCACTTTGCTCGTCCTGGGAATTGAACTCAGGACCTCATGCTCAGCAGTAGTGCTTGCGACCATTAGACCAACGAGGGAAACACAGAATAAAACAAAGGAGTAAAAATTATTATTTATTTACTTATTAGAGAAAATAAATAAAAATATTTTGACATATTATAATTACTATATCTTAAATGCTTACGAAGATAATATACATTAGAGCAATGCAGCGATAGTATTAATAAAGAGACCTAGGGAGGTCAATCAACCAGCTTGGATAGAACAGAGCATTTTATTTCACCAATACACTAACCTGGATTAACTGTAAATATAGGGCTTCCGTAATTACATAAATAACTGCTTTAAACATAACCAGACTTGTTAAAAAAAATACAATAATAGATTTATTTATTATTATTTTACAATTGTGATTACTGTTCCGTGAGAGAATTACTGAGACATTTTCAAAGTTCAAAATACTCATACTTCATAATATTAATTATGTCTTCTATATGGATAGCACTAAATGTAGAATGTGTCTCATTCATTTGAGGTAATAAATGCCATTGATCGCTGTACAAATGTGTTTCACACACTCTACAGCTGCGAGGAACATAGAAACTATGTTCCTGCAAAAGCAGTCTTTTAAGGAATTGCGGGACCAAATGTACCATTCTGTTTCTGCATTGTTGAAATATACTGTGAACAGATGTGATAGAAGCTCGCTTGTAATTAGGTAATGATATGGTATTACTTTCCCATGGCCCTCTTTGAACAGGCGGCAACGGTGGTGGCTCTGGTGGGCTAACAACTTGGCTAACATTAGGGGCTGCTGCATCATTATCCAAAGCCAATTCTTGCATGTCTCATGATGAGTCATGCACTGCCTGTCTATTTGCTCGCATCCAACACACATGGCAAACATAGTTGTTTCTTGAAGGCTGAAAATAAACCACAGTTAGAATAAACACAATAATAAATTAATTCAATCATTAGATAATTCTTATGTTTATATAATTTTTAGTAACAAGGGTATCTTTTTAAATATCTCTTTATGTTTTCAAGTACTATGTTATAGTAAAATGAGCAGTACTATGTCACACATGCCTATTATTTATATATATATATATGTTCATATATTATTTAGACAAGTATATTATGTTAAAGATGAAAAATACATGAAACACAGATATAACAATCATCCATACATAGTATGAAAGCTCATTTTTTATAGATTAATACAACTAGGTATTTATAATAATGAAAAACAAAATGCTTACCTCATAATTAGTATTTTGTGATAATATAACAGCCAGCAACGGACCCTCCATACTGACATTATGGTGTCTTATTTTTCTCACTGATTTGCTACGACCAAGGCAAACCATGTTATGCCCCAGTAGTCTCTCTTGTTCACCAGCTTCGGTGTTTAATAATAATAAGCATGGATGACAAATAAATGTATCAAGAGGCAACTGAAAATAAGATGCACTGTAAGATTTCGCATACCAGAACTATATTATTATAAAAATAAATCAGGTTAAGTTTTTTCTAGTCCAACTTCTTACCTGGGTTGGGCATTGGTTATCCAACGCGAAAGTCTTGTTTGATTGTGTGCAGAAAGCGAGGATATGAGATGCCTCTGCAACCTTTGCATGGCTATTTCGCAGTTGATGCACCTCATATTGATCCACAACGCAATGTAAATCAGAGTCCAGTATTAATAATAGCACGGTAATCGGGTGGTAGAAGGTATCAGTACGTTGAAATAAGCAGGGGTCAAAAATATTAGAAAATAATCGCAAAAACAAACACATGACTCAAAGAAGAATCTGCAATAACATAATATTGACATTTGACATAGACAATGACACATTGTCAAACTAGTAACGCGTTCCGTTTTAAGATTTTTTTTTTGTGTGAAATATAAAAAAAACTATCTTACGCATCAACATTATGAAAAGATAATTTTATTAAATGCCAAAATTACCAACGAAGACAGTTTCGTATAAATAAAATGTTTTTAATAATAGAGTTTTGTCGTCCATATCACACGTCTATGTGATATATGCAAGTAGTGTGCTTGATGTGGAACACCCATTATTATATTTATCTTACTCTATGGTCCATTATGGCGGACATTGACAAATGGTACTTTGAATTCATCTTGATTACTAATTATTTTGAAATAAACACTGACGAGATCAGAGAGGTTAAAAACTACGTATTAAATCATTTTTCTATTTTTAATATAGAATATTATTTACTATTATGTGTACATGGAATGTACTTTTTTGTCCATGTCATTTCAGCCCGATCCGTCCAGTGGTTTGGGCTGTGCGTTGATAGATCACTATGTCAGTCAGTCAGTCAGTCAGTCACCTTTGAGTTATATATATTTAGATTTAAATTTGTTGAGGCTCAGTTCTTGCAAATGGCACCCTGCCATTTGATTATAAAAACGTATGCACTGGCATTTTAAAGAACTACCTATTTAACAAGTAAGCTATACGACCTTACTTCTTAAATTAATAAACCAATTTTCAATAATGCAACAAGCAATCTAGTACAGCACAGTTATTTTATGGATAAAAATATCACAATGTCACATTCCTGTACGAGAAATTACTATTTATGAGAAATGTAAAGGTGAGTGTGATCTTATTTTCCAATATCGAGACTTTTCAATGTAAAATGCAATACAATAGCTCGATTCGCACTGTCATGTCGTCATGTATGCAGTATCGATCAGATATTTATGTCTTCAATAATATACTATGTAAGCCGTAAGTCTTATACAAGCATAGAACAGTCAGCAGCAATGACAAGGCCTGATAGGGCTATTGCCTGTTGCAGTTTTTGAAAGTATGCTATATCACAAAAAATAATTTTCCAAATCGGTCCAGCCGTCTTCGAGTTATGAGGTAACATACAATAAGAAAAAAAGTTCAAGATGAACTAAGAACCTCCTCCTTTTTTAAGTCGGTTAAAAACTGCAAACGGTGTCTCATTCAAACCAAATTAAATCGTAGTAAGTTTTCATTGATATCTGCAGTTTATATTAACTTAATTTATTATCTTACTTAATGCCCGACAGCCGTAACATAGTTTATTATTATCATATAAAATTACAATCATATTGCTTATATAACTACTTAAAAATAAAACAATACAACATAGGAGCATCTGCTGTCGAACTAAAAGAAAACCTATATCTCGGCAGACAGCGCCAATCCTCTCAGTCTATGTAACAGAAGAAATTAAGCCAACCACATAACTTATTTAATTTCCTAACACACACCCTTCCGCTCTATGAGAGCGTTGTACCGTGGACCTAGTGCGAATTGGTGGATATTGCACGTCTTCGGATTTTTTGGTAATAAAAAATCACAACAAACAATCGTACATTTTACATTACATGTAGATTGATACATAATATATTATATTTAATTGTACAATCCACTACGTTTCCGCCTGTTACAAGCATATATTAGACAGTTTTTGGTAAGACTAAATAAAATAAATATATCGCAACCATACAATTATTTTCGTTATTTTAATATCTAATAGTTAATAAATGCTTAATTAATACATAATGTTTATAATTTCGAAAAAGACGCTTAAAAATCTATATTTTAAATTTATATTTGGACAAGGCAAAAACATCGATTTCGTTCAAGTTATTATTGCAAGCTTGTACATTGTTTATATTTATGCTTTTAATCACTCTTTTGAGAGCAACACTGATGATAAAAGTTACAACATAATACTTTATTTCATAAAAAATAATACGGTGTAACAGAAATTGAAGCCTGTAAATATCGCTATAACAAACACTTATAAAAGTAGCCATCGAGAGTTGATAATAAAGGGTTCGGAAAGGTTCGCTTTGTATGTTGTTACCTTAACCGAATGCAAAGTCACGGACTCCGGCTTCGAAACGTGACGAGGGAAAATGAGTAAACGGAAAGAAAAACTGTGAGGAGGGGAAAAGAGGGGTTACAAAAGGAAATAAATGAAATAGGTTTCTATGAGTGTTATGAATAGAAAGCTTTTTGGCATACTGATTTTAGAATATTTTTTTTGGCCTTTTAAGCGGGTTTCTTGTAAAAGGAAGTGACGAAATAAGTCATTGTGTGTGCGTGGGTAGGGTTTTATTGAAACTCTCCAAGGCAAATATATTTCGTAATTGAATCTATTTAAATGTCAAGCATCGGACAACCCTTATATTAAATGTCCTGTTGGAACCTTGGGACATATTTACTTAAATGTTGGGTTTGAAATGTTTGACAAAAATAGTAATTTTTTTATTCCTTTTTATTTCGAGGTAAAACATCAAATAAATCCTTCTGCTCCAGGTGGAGTAGAAGGGAGTATCAGACTGCTACTGACAATAACCCACCCTATCCCACCGCAGTATCTCGTGAGAGCATTCCCGCATCCTTTTTGGTGGGAAAATCATCTAATATCTCTTTCCTCTCTGGGTGTAGTAAAAGGGAGTGTCAGTCTTCTACTGACTAAAATTCCTGTGTATTGAATCCAGATTTCCGCATCCCTAGAATTTGATCACCTTAATGAAGTAGAAACTCTTTTGTGTACATGCCCGTCTCATTATACATCTCTCATTATACCCAACCATTGAAACTCCTGACTCCGGTCATCCGAAAACTGCTTAGTCAATGAACTTCGACGAGTCCAGAAGAAAAGATTCAACTGTCTTGGATCCCGCAACGAAATTAATCAGAAAATAACAGCGGAATATGAAGAAAATAACATAAAATAATTAAATAATTCAGCCTATATATATTCAGCCTATAATAACCATTGTGTACAGTACCTTTTTGTATAATGCAGCTAATTATGGATCTTCATAACCTGCTGGTATTCATCTCAATATTTTAGAAATTAAGTAAAAGTGAAACCCGCCCTCGAAGATAATTCTTTATTACCCATATTGATTGATTTATTTTTTAATGATTAAAATATTTGCTTTGTTAAGTATTGTATATAATACACCTATTTATTTAGTTTTATATATATATATATATATAATTATTTCATTATTGTAAATGTGAGGACTATGTAGGTTATTCTTTCTTCGTTGTTTTTACTTTCACTATAATTTATTTAATGATGTCAAGCAGTTTGAGTACTTGTGTGGCCTACCCAAATGTCCTTACTTTGGTATTATTCGTCAAATTGTTTGACAGGTCCGCTCAAATTTGCGTGGATACTTCCTCAAAAGCACACCACAGACATGAACCTACATGCTTCTCATATACAAATACAAATTGTATGGACTTTAAAAGAGACTATGACCTCTGAGTTTGTTTCGGTTTTTCTTCTCAGAGTAGTCAGCAAATACCGGCCTCATCTAGCTAAACTTAATTCGCAAAAAAAACATGACGTGTAAAAGTGTTATTTATAACCAATTTACAAAATAAATATATAATTTCATTTCATAAATTTAATATGACTTAAACATATTCAGCCTATAACTTTCCCACAACTAAGACAGGCTTCCTCTCTAATAGAGGAAATGAAACGCAATCTACAGACCCTCTGCAGTGTGTTAAACTAACTTAGAGGTAGCTCATGCCTGTAACGCCACTGCTCAAAATAAATATAGTTAGAAATAACTTCACCACCCGAACCAGACAAAGCCAGCTTAACAGTCATAACTCACGAAAAAATACCGCCCACGATGATAATTCTTCATTAGCCACTCACAAATCATATCAGGAAAAATCTTGGTACATTTCTTTCCAAGGTCAGAACATATATCTTAAAGACAGGCTGAAGCCAGGTGAGGCTGGCAAGGGCTGCCCCCAACATGGAATATAAATCATGTGGATACCGGTCTCGGCCACTGCTATAAAAAGCGCCACATCTTACGTTATGAAGGGATTGTGGGGCATATATATCATGCCCTCATCTTATGTAATGATATTGCTGGTTGGACATAAAAGATAGAGGTTTTTGAACTTAATTGTGTCACTCGTATGGAGTGATTGACACTAGTGCTAGTACTATGCTGTTCTATGCAAAACACTTATTAGTAATATTGGTGGAATTCCCTGCCGGGGTCTGTGTTTCCCTATAGCTATAACCTGGGGGTCTTTAAGTCAAGAGTGAATAGGTTACTTCTAGGTAAGCGTGTTCCATCTTCGACCACATCAGCACTTACCATCAGATGAAATGGTGATCAAAGGCGAGACTATTATCAATTAAAAAAAAACTTATACCCTGTTCCTTGGACGAAAGTATATTATCTACTGGCGACTAAACATTTTTTCACGTGGGAGATTTTTTGCGCACAAATACGATAACGTCAGAAGTGCAGGATATATAATAGCATATATGTTGTTCTATAGCCTCCAAATACCGTTCCAGAGATTAGCCAGGACAAACAGAAGGACAGATAGACAAAAAATATAAAGAAGTTGTTTTTATTTAGTAACGCGTAAATCAATGTAAAACGTAAAGCTCTTGAAAAAATAACGTTATTTTGTAATTAGAGACAGGCCCGTAAATTTTATGTTTTTATATTGTTACAAAACATGTAATTATTTAAAGTCTTTCGGTTGGGTCATCCAAAAAGGCCTACTTTAGACCAAAATTTAGGAGAAAAATTACGAGCGTAGATCAGACAGTTAAGCTATATTTTCAAGTTTTTCGAAGAATCACCAACTGAAGCATTAAATATTGATGAACATACACGAGCTTCAATTGGTAGGTTCTTTCCCTGTTACAGCCATTTTATATTTTATGGATGTTATATTGTAAAACTTGATGCGAGTTTAATTTGTGATGTATAACTGAAATGAGCCTTACGAAATAGATCTTCAGCGCTCACATTTATACTGAGATTTGAATTTGGATTGAACCCTATATTCCATGGCAGATCCACTAACTCGAGTTATCAATAGAGACATGTTAAAGTTTGATATATATTGACATCAATAGAAGTACTTTTAGGTACCATTGTCATAGCGATAACAATGTTAGGTAGGTACATTTTGATGTGTTTTTAGTGAAAATAAAGAAGGGCTGGATTGTGATATAGGCTACTTTTATTTCGATGAAAAAAAAAACACATTTATACGCGCGGACAGAATCTAGTTTTATATACACTTGCAGCCTGTGGTTGAATTACACACTGGGGACATACAACGCCTTACGTGTTCAATATAACAACGCGTTTAGGGTGTTTATGGGACTACTACGATTTTGCAGTGCTTCGAACATGTTCGCGGAAATGCATTTTCAGGTTTCATGCTTTTATACGGAAGCAATGTGCGTCGCTGCTGAATCGTGTTAGGTCCAGCAAAAATAGCATTATAAAATTGTTTGCAGGTAGGTGGGACTCTCCAATGTTGTGCCACTGGATACGCCTGCATATGCTCATGCTTTTAAAAGACAGAAACTCGAAAATAAAACAAAACAGCTAACATACAAATATGAGTATCTTAATGACATCTAATAGGTAACTAAAGTGTGACAATATCTACCAAGTTTGTTCAAACTTGACAACTTTAAGAAAATATTGTAGGTAAAGAAAGTTTTCCAAGGAAAAATTCTTATCTTCATACACTTTACAGGATTTTGCCAAGCCTTCATTTATATCTCTAGCATCAAAGGAGGTAGCCAACCTAATTGGCGTTGTCGGTCAAATAAAATTTTGCAGTACATGCTTTTAAAAGGGTTCGGAGTTTGATAATTTTCAGTGTTGATTAACTTTGTTTTACTTTATGGGTCGAGTTGAGAGCGAAGGGGAGATTTCATCAAGATGGGCTCGTATTGAACGATCAAAGTTTTAATGGTGTTATCATATACGAGGTAAAATGACGGAAATAAGGTAACGTAACTTAATTTAGTAGAGTCGTGGCTAAATAATAACAGGCGCACGGGTCGATCTTCAGGGTTAAATAACACTTGCCAAGGTCGATCCGTAGATGGGCCAACTTTAACATAATCATGCCTCGGAAAGGATATCAAGCTGTTGATTTCGACAGTCGTTTGTATATCTTTGACAGTCGTTATGGGTAGAAGCCAGAAAATCTGACACCAGTATTGCAAAAGGGTACTGTGTTACAATAGAACAGATAAAAGAGGTTAGAAAGGAAATAGTTCCTGATTTGTATGAGAACGCGTGTCACCGCTTGTCTCCCCACTATTTATCTCTACTACAAGCAAGAGGCCCGTTACGTATGCGAATTACGCATACAAATAAATTACACACACTTAAATCGAGAGCTTGCTACTGATTGTAACTCACTGTCGATAAACATGCGCCGTGCATCACGGCCAATCAGGGCAAAGGACAAAACGTCAATGGTTGAAGTGTGGCGCATGCAGTACATTGTAAGAGGACTTGGTCATTGCGTTGATTAAGCGAGTACACAACGGGCAATGTATACTTTGTGTAACTTGTTGCAATCATTTTGTTAATGTTCGGAATTTCATAGTGATCAGAATATTTTTATGTTTTTTACAAATAATATTGTAATTAAATGTTGTTTTCGACTTACCGATGAAAAGATATACCTCCTCGCTCTATACTTGCGGTCTGACTTTTTGTTTTACAGGTTATAATATCACAACACGGCATTTTAAAGCAGAGCTCTGTGTTCCGAAGTAATCCGAAGCGCACTAAACGTGGTGAATGAATTAATCGGTCGCGCTATGATTGTCGTATCATAAATGTGGCGCGCTCACCACGCCCACTTTACCATTCCAACCTGATTCATCTATTCCGTGTGTATTACCCAGATACTGTTCTGTACAGGGCAGGTAGACGGTCACTCCACATGAAACAATAGTGTTTCACGTGGAGCTACCTGCCAATGATATTAGTACCCAGCAGCCTCTAGAACATCAAGCAATAAAAGCATTTAACTATAAATAAAAAAACAAATTCATAATATTGCTAGATTGAGCAGGAGTGGAATTCCCTGCCGGAGTCTGAGTTTCCCGATAGCTATAACCTAGGTGTCTAAGTCAAGAGTGAATATGTTACTTTTAGGTAAGCGTGCTCCATTTTCAACCACATCATCACTTACCATCAGGTGAGATGGTGGTCATTCGCGAATCTGTCATCAATAAAAAAAAAGACTTAAAACATAATTCCATAGGTCCATTAGCTTCTCTGTTACAAAGGACATGGCTAAATTGAAGTATGGACGACTGCCCCAGCAATGAATAAACATGGTTCCTAGCAATATATAATACTGAATAGCTGAAAATTAGTATTCTGTAATTAAAAAGGTTCAGGAACTTTTCATATCTGCACAATCCTGAAAATAAAATCACGTAACTCCTACGACAAAGGTACAAAAACTTCAAAATATGACATTGCTATAAACTTTTATCTAGGCGTTTTAATGTTTCGGCGACGATTTTAATCGATAATTGTGTTTTTCATTGGTGATTTTGCACTAAGGTACTTGAGTTAAATATCTACAAAGTGGTAATTGCACCAAAAAAATCTTGATACAACGGACTTACGACAGATAATCTCCACAAAAATCATAATAATATAAGTATTCTGTTGTAAAACCTAAACTACTTATCCAAATGAGTTAAAATAAAGACAGTATTCACAAACAATGTGAATAACATTATGGTCGAAATGATGAACGTATTGAAAAAGATCTTAAAGATTAACTGAGCCAAATATTTATGATTTCTGTATTGAGGTAGGTAGGTAAACAATTCTGCTTTAACTAGATAATGAACACACTGAGTACCTAATCAAAGATATAAAAGATATAGAAATAAAACAACAAAAATGCGATTTACTCATTTATTTATTCAGTAAGTCTTATATATATAATGTAATGATAATGTCCTATACATTATCTAAAAATGAAGCCGGAGATGATAATGTGTTCTGATGTCTCGCCCACCCGAGATACCAGATCACTGTCATTACATACACACACAACAACAGCCCAGAGTTCTGTTACCCACAATACAGCTGCAGTAATATGACAGTATGTCATCTAAATTATTATTTGTGGGTTCACTTTCATATAAAATATACACATAGTATATTTTTTGGCCGATATGCCTCGACTTTATTCGGCCTCTTAAAAGTTGAGGTCTTGATCCGCCTAAATGATTCACTGTTTCAAGATCTGGGCACACTTCAGTATTGTAAACACCATTTGGTCTAATATCCTCTCCATAGTATGACCGAGCTTGTTTAACTTGATATGGTCCTAATGCCATCAATATTAAGTGCCAAATATTCAAGTTTAAATGTACATCACATACCCTTGTATTGTGGGGAATATAAAAATTATATTTTCCAATAACAATTTTTTTATAAATGCTAGAATAACGTGTAACTGTTATTCTATAATACAACCATTAAACACAGTGTCTAGAGGTATTTGCAGCCCGTTTATAGTTTGGCAGGTTTAATTCTGGCTCTGGCTCAGGTTCCAGTCCAGCTCGTTGCACATGTTCAGGTCTAGGCAGAGTTGACCGATTTTAATCCCGGTTTGTCTGCCTTTGATGCCGCATCCAACAGGGATGACACACATAGTTGGCGGCCTAAAACAAAGTTAATTTAGGTTATTTGTATGGTGTCATTGATATAAAAAAAGAAATGATCATTATAAACTGTTAGTAGGCTGAGGAACTGAATATCTGAATAATGATATTGATAATGATTTGTGTTTTATGTTATTCTTTATTTTATTATATTGTAATATAATAATGACTCTCTGCACATGTTGGTTTTGACTGTTACTGTAGAGAGTACCTGTCAAATAAATAAATAAAATAATGCATTTTATTTAAACATCACTTTATTTACCTGATGGAAACCGTTTGACCACCATCTTACTTGATGGTAAGTGACGATGTGGTCGAAGATGGAGCACGCTTATCTAGAAGTAACTTATTCACTCTTGACTTAAAGACCCCAGGTTCTAATGACCAGGAAATACAGACTCTGGCAATCAATCAAACATTTAGGTATAAAACCTAAATATTTGATTATTAAGACATCTAAGGCTACCGGTCTGTTGTCGTCGTAACAATTACAAGGCAAGTATTTTTGGTCCTTTGTGCCTAAGTGATGTATTTGGAGAACCAAGGTAAACAACTTGACAATCACATTTATTCATTGTTTCTTATATTTATTAGTCGAAGAATTATTCGAGCTGCAGATGACTTACCTAGATTGTTAACCATCGTCTTAGGTTCATGAGTAAAAGAGCAGGCAAAGAAGAGGTGAAATGCCGCCGTAGTCTGCGTGGCTACACCGTAATTTATGCACCGCATGATTGTAATTCAAGTCCGTGTCCAGTAGCGAGGTCAGTAGGTAGACGAGTAAACAATAAGTCCAATAAACAAGCCAAGGTTAATGATAATCAAAAATCCAAATCCAAAAAGCACAACGAAAGAGTAAACGGCAGAGTGTTCAAACGACGTCTGACGTTTGTTTTTTTTCATAGAGTAGAGATGGAATCAGATTCCAAATGTAAGAAAACAAAATCGATAAAATACTCGAAATAGTTGAAAAAAAAAAGAAATGTTGTTGTCGACCTTGACAGACACAAAATATGTAGTAAGATTGTGCGTCATTGTTAGTAACACACTTATCCAGTTATAATTATGTAGTTTCTGAAAATAAATCGTTTTGATAACCGTTGTTAAAAATCGATGTTAGTTCAATTATTTCGATTTGACATTCTGGAAATGTGATATGTCTCAACCCTAGCTTGCAGTACTTGATCTTGTCATGTCAAACCAAAACAAAGCATAAAATCAATTATGAAACTTTTTTATGTTTATTGGTTCACGAAAGTTATAAGAAATTATTAAACACTAAATAATTTATGAATGAATATTTCAATATTACGGGTTAGTGTGAAATTCCTATTCATGCTGGGGGCAGCCGTTTAGCCATCTCCTTTAGTCTCTTACAGGAAGTGTTTTTATTTGAAGTCTTTAAATTAAATTCTATTTTCATTATAATTGGTGACATTGCGTTAATGCTAGATTAACGCAATGTCACCTTTGATTTCTTTGTCTTATTCTTAGTCCCATATATAAATAAATTCGTTGTATTTAAACAAAACCAAATGTAATTTCAACAAGTTTGCTGAATCGCAGGTTTAACTGACAGCCAGGTATCTAAAAATTATTTTTGTTCGTCATCAATAAAGTACATAACTAGTCGGAATTTTCCCCGTTGAGCCAGCAAATCGAGATTTCTGTAAAAAAAGTTAATCCGAGTAAAACAATTGCCTCTCTAGCAATTATGCTCATTATTCGATTCGTTCACGGTAGAGAAAATTATACGGTTGCCGTATTCCCTTCCAATGTCAATGTTGGAACAAATCAATTTGTTTTAGATTGGAAAAATAATTAAGCATAATTATTTTAAGTTATAGTAGATTAAATATAATGGGCACATTACCGCCGACAACGGTGACGAAGAACTTTTTGTCATTATATTTTAATTTTAGGGAAGAAACATATATTTTTACTTGTATTTAATGAAAAATACTCTTGCGCCATCCCATCTTCCCAGTTAATCATGTTGTGCTGCTGTTGCCGCTACGACTGCGGATAATTTCCAATGTAAATAAATCTAAATACAGTAAATAAAGTAGTAAAGTGTAAATATAGTAGGTAACCCTCAAACAAATCGAAAATATCTATAGTTATTTAATAGTGATAACTATAGGTTGTTTGGAGTCAAAACTCTTGGACCGTGGGGTCCACGTGCTCTCAGTTTAGTTTGATAAAATACTTTGTATGAATAAAAATATATTGATATAGGTAAACAAAACGTATGCAGTTATATTGACATGAAAGATTGGAGAGTACATAGACTTGCATATCTGCCTAAACTCTTTAAAAATTACAAACGTTCAGCTGAAAGACAAAATTAACTGGGTAGAGAACAACAATTGGTCCTGCTGTGTCTGAGTCCAGCAGATCCTGCAGTCTAATCCAGATTTCCAGCAAAACATGTCTAAGAAATAATCATAAAAGGAATGGTCTGGTGCGGAGAATTTACTAACCATAAACGTCCGTTCAAAGCTTCAATGTTTATGTATGAGTCCCAAATAATTATTTTTCTTTCTTCATCTAGGTACGTATCGAGATGACAGATTTACGCAATAAGGGAATGTGGGTCACACGAGTCAATGCAGCATCACAGCTGAGTTTTGAGTCAACAAATGTTGACTCGACGCCGGCTGCAGTCACTGCGAATGATGTACAATTATATAATTTTATTTTTTTATTCGGGATGACCCCACTCTTGACCTCAAGATAGATGAGGTCTACGATGGAACGAGTGAGCCCAGAAGATGCCTATTCACTCTTGCTTTAAAGGCTGAACACAGAAGCCGGCAGAGAGTTCCACAGCTTGGCTGTACGTACAATACATGTGGAAGAAAAGCGCTGTGGATGTGTATGTGGATGGTACCCAGCAGTGCGTCTAGTAGTCCGATAGTGAAAGGGAGATGGAGGGATCAGGTCATGGTGCTTCTGCGTACACTCTCCGTAGTACAATCTGTAGAAGACCGACAGGCAGAACAGCAAACAGATGAGACCGTTAAGTTACATACGAAAGTATGCATACAGATTAAGAGTGACATTCCCTAGCGGAGTCTGTGTTTTCTGATGGCTATAACTTGGGGTCTTTAAGTAAAGAGTGAAAGGGTTACTTCCAGGTCAGCGTGCATCGTCTTCGACCACTTTATCGCTTGCCAATAGATGAGATGGTGATCAAACGCGAGCGATTAATAAAAGAAATACTTAAAAAGATACAGAAATTACATAGAAGTTCCAAACATGCAGTTGATTGTAGAGAATCTGTGATTGAGATAAAATAAATGACACAGACCATCACTCTCCTCTACGACCACACTACCTTCTTAACTAGTTTTTATACAATGTGTAACAGAATTAATACAAAATAATACAAATACAAGTAGATATTTTTCATTATTTGCCCCATACATTATGTCACATTCGTGAGTAGAATCAGTAGAACTCAATAAAATGTACTGAGCTCACACTAAAAAAAAATGGCAAAGTGCGAGTCAGACTCGCCCATGAAGGGTTCCGTAGTAACTATAATAATATAATATGTATATTTATTTGAAAAAAAAACCTTACAAATTTCTTAAAACTAGCTTATTTACATTTTTACAACTACGCCAAATAACTTTGTTTTTCATAGTGTTTGTATGAATTACAAAGTTATATTTGTGGTTTAAGAAAATATGCTGTATCTCAAAAACTGCTGACCCGATCTCGTTCAAACCAATTTTGCTTGAAATTTTGTACTATATTTATTAGTATTTTTTTTTTAGATTTTTTACTCCATTAATATAGAAGTTAGAGGGTCCACATTTTACCACTTTGGAAGCGTATATCTTTTAAACGATTAACTTTATGAAAAAGTAGTTTCAGAAACCTCAATGTCATTTTTAAAGACCTGTCTATAGATACCACACACGCATAGGTTTCATGAAAAAAAATTATTGAGAGTTTTAGTTCCATGTATCGGGAGCCCCCCTTTATTTTAAATATTTTTTAATTATTTTCTTAAAATCGGAAAGCGGTTTACAGAATACATCTACCTAACATGTTTCACATGTATAGTCCTAATAGTTTTGGAATAAAATGGCTGTGATATACGGACGGACAGACAGACAGACAGACTTGACGAAACTATAAGGGTTCCGTTTTTTGCCATTCAGCTACGGAACCCTAAAAATGGATCACCTAATGAAATTTCATTTTAATAATACAAATTAATAAACGTTAAACTGTGTCTTATAATATTCACATCTAACTGACGTTATTTATTTATATTGTTTAATATAAAAAATAAGTAAATAAATCTCATTCAAACTAAACTTCAGAGACGTTCAGATTTGAAACAATGTTGTGGGTGCAATAACAAAGATGATCTGAACATAAGTATGTGAGAACATCAAAAACTTTAGATGGAATGAGGTCGACTTAAAACTACTTAACTTAAAATTATATAAGACAAAAAAAATAATAAAATTAAGTACAAAATAAACTTCTTCAATTATGACTTTTTTTTTTTTTTAGGTAGGGTCACTCGTAGATCAGCTCAGTAAGGCTGTGCGTCTACTTAACCGGTCTGTCCTGTGGTGACCTCTAATAAATTAAAGGCCCCCAGCCAGGGCTTACAAACTAAAATATACTTACAAACTAATGACCGCACGCTAAGGGCACTCCCTGTGGAGTACGGGCCTCGGCATAGCGGGGTCATTTTGGGAGGGCAGCGAAGGGACAGGCTGGGTCGTATTTAGGGGAGTATTTATTGCTACTGGCTCAGCATCGCGGGCTGGCTCGTTTGGCAAAGGTCGGGGAGGATTTCCATTACAAGTACGCGGACGTCGCGATGGGCCTCGTCGGCGAGGCCGGAATACAAAAACGCGTTTTGTATTTGTATTTTCTAAGAGTGCTGGTTTCCCTACTGCTCTCTTGTTGGATGGTGGTGGGGTCGTCAGGCTCGTCTAGGACGTTACGCGGGCGACGAACCCGAGAAATCTTGGAGGGTCTGTATCGGGCGGCCGATACGATCAGGGGGTTAGTGTGGGTATCAGCAGAGGTGAAGTAACGCACTGACATGCGTTTCAACACTTGCTTTATGGTCGGGAGTTTGAGGTCTACGTGGAGATCCTCATTCCTCAAGAACCAGGGCGCGCCCGTGGCCTTTCGGAGAAAACGGTTCTGAATGACTTGCATCCTATGGATCTGATTGGGACTGGCTTGAGCAAACACAGGACAGGCGTATGTCATGATAGGACGTATGCATGTCGTGTAGATTCGGATTTTGCATCTAAGGGAGAGCTTACTGTGTTTATTCAGCAAGGCGTGGAGCCTACCGAGAGCGAAAGCGGCTCGCGAGCGAACCGACTTTATGTGCTCACTGAAATTAAGGAACTGGTCGAGGATCACACCTAATTATTTGGCTCGCTTCTCCCAAGGGATTGGCTTGCCAAACATAGTGATCTGGCGGGGGGCGGTGAAGTGTCTATGTTGGCGAGCCCTGCGAAACAGGACTACCTGACTTTTGTCGGGATTTACCTCAATCCTCCATTTCCTAAACCAATCGCCTAATGCGTTGGCTGAGGTCTGGAGGGTATGAGCGATGCTATCGGGACTATGTCCCGAGTAATAGATGGCCGTGTCGTCGGCAAATAGGGATAACTCTACTGGGGGCTTTTTGGGGATATCGCTTGTGAATAGCGTGAAGAGTGGGGGAGAGAGCACGGCGCCCTGAGGGACGCCGGCTCTGATAGGGCGGGGAGTGGAAAGCGCTCCTTCGATACGATATCTGAAGGAGCGGTTCGACAGAAATTCTCGATTGATGAGCACGAGACGGTCCGGCACACCTAGTTGGTAAAGCTTATAAATTAAGCCGTTGTGCCAGACTTTGTCGAAAGCCTTCGCTATATCAAAGAATAGGGCCCCCGTCACCAGACCGCGTTGAAAACGGCCGCTAATGTGCTCTACGATGCGGTGGGCTTGGTGGACACTGGAATGATGGGCTTTAAAGCCAAACTGCTCGTTGGGGATTAGGCTCTTTGCCTCGACAAAGTCCTTGAGCCGGTTAAGAATAATCCGCTCGTAGACCTTGCCGAGGGCGCTGAGCAAACTAATGGGTCTATAACTAGTCGGGAGGGACTTGAGCTTTTTGGGTTTTGGGATACCTATCACTATAGCCTCTTTCCAAGCTTGTGGAAACAAGTTGTTGGACAAGGCGCCATTGAAGATGGCAGCCAGTAGGACTATGATCGTACGTGGGAGGAGTTTAAGTGCCCTAGTGGTCAGTCTGTCAGTCCCGGGAGCTTTCCTAGGTTTGAGTTTCTTGATGATCTCCTCCACCTCGTCTTCCGTGACGGGGGGGAGGGGAGCATCAGGGTCCTCGACAGGGGGTAGGGCAGATCTACGTTCGACCTCAGCATCCACGTGGGCAAGGTGGGCTGGGTCGACTGGTTGGGAGCTGGGAGAGCACTGGGCCTCCAGGCTGTCGGCTAGGCATTCGGCTTTGTCTTCATCGTCGAAGGCAATGCTTTTGTCCGGGCGGATAAGGGGAGGCATTGAGGCAACCTCAGTGGCGCGCATTTTCCTCTAAAGTTGCCAGAAGGCATGGTGGGTGGGTTCCAGTTCGCTCAGGGTCTTGTCCCAGCCGGCTTCACGCCACTCTCTGATGCTGTTACTTACTTTGCGCTGTAAGTACCGCATGAAAGTTTTGTTATTCTGGCAGGGGAAAGCTCTGTAGGCACGGACTGCGTTCTTCTCAGTCAGCAGGGCCCGTACATCGTCCGGGAGTTTCCGGCGCCAGTGCTCTGACACCGGAATCTCCTTTGAACAATCGTTCAAGACAGATTGTACGTGCTCTGTGAGTGAGTCGATCGCAGCCGTCGTGTCGGCGGCGGACTGGATGTGGTCGGGGATCTTGTCCAGGTGAGGTGACGTGTTGGATTTCAGCAATTCGCCTACTTTCCTCCAGTCAGTGATCACCTGTGTGGGAGGGGGGCGGTTAGGGTCATAGGGACCCGATCTCGGAGTTAACTCCATGATAACCGGTCTATGGTCAGAGTCAAGTTTGTCTACTGTCTCTAAAGAGTGCAAACGTAAGTTCACATTCTTCAGGAGGGCAATGTCGAGTACGTCGGGCAAGTGGGATGGCTCGAACGGGTAATGAGTAGGCCGCATAGGACCTATGATATCTATGTGGAGAGGTGTGCAAAGGTCGTATAGTACCTTCCCACGGGGGTTGGTAATACGACTACACCATGCGGGATGTTTGGCATTGAGATCCCCCGCCATAAGGACGGAGTCACTCATGTCAAGAAGGGCGGTAAGGTCGCTTCGAAGTGAGGCGTTTATCGATGAATTTACATCTACTACGCTGGACGGTGAGAGATACGCGGATACTATTGTGATAGAGGGATGGCCCGTCATGCCTAGCCGGCAAACGGATACCTCTAAGTGGGCAAGGGGTGGCGGATCCATAGGGATGCAGTGCAGGGAGTTCCTATAATATATTAGAGTGCCACCTCTGTGGCATCTAGTCCTATCGTTCCTAACTAGCCGGTAATTGGCTATCTTGGGGTCCCTAAGGTGGGGTTTGAGAAAGGTCTCTTGGACCAGAAGGATGTCGAGACTATGATCGCGAAGGAAGGTCGCGATCTCGTCCCGTTGATTGGTGATGCCATTGGCATTGAAATAACCTAGCTTTAGGGATCGGGGCTTTAATCTCTTACTAGCCGTGTTATATATTATGGCTGTTTAAAAAGGTTGGCAAAATGGCTTTTGACATCAGGATACTTAGAGTATACCTGAATCAGGGAATTAATACTATTGCAGGCCACGACCTCCGTTGCCATTTGGATGGCGCGGGGGGACTGGAAGAAATTGAATGTTTTCGCTAGGATGAGGAACGCATCGAGTTCCGGCTCATCCGAGCGAGGGGGTGACTGGGGAGGAGGTGGAGGCTGAGAAGCCACAACGACCGGAGCGGGGGGCATGATGGGTTGATCCATCAGCCCTGGGACTTTCGGCCTTAGTGCCGGGAAGTTTTGGGCGTGATTCGCCGCCGTCCAAGGAGTTGGACGCTGGGGACTGAGGGTCTCGGGGAGCTCAGACGAGAGTGTAGGACACTCTCGTCCCTGGCGTGCGCTAGCGCGCGTTGCCAGTTTAGGGGCGGAGGTTTTCGGGGCTTTCGGACAGCCTCGGTAGTTGGCAGGGTGGCCAGATTGCCCGCACAGCACGCAGCTGGGCGGGTCAGGGCACTGGGACCTATCTTTTGGGCGATTGCACTCGGCGGTGCCGTGATCGCCCAGGCACTTTACGCACCGGGGTTTGCCGAAGCAATTCCGTTGCGCGTGCCCGTAGAGCTGACAACGGTGGCATTGGCCTACCATGCCACTCTTGTGTGGCTTCTCAATAAGGATGCCTGACAGACTGCATACAGTCTTCAGCGCAAAAATGGGGTGGGGACCTTCGGAGGTGGGATGGCAAATGACGAGGATGTTGTTTGAGGCCTTGCCTCCTCTGCCGTGCATACGGTGCACCTCAATCACCGGGATATTCTGGGACTCTAGGTCGCAGACGATCTCGGTGGTGGGGATCTCGCTAGGGATCCGGCAGAGGACCACACGTACAGGTTTGCTCTCATGGAGCGTGTACGTGTGGTGGGGGATATTTCGAGCTTTGAGGAGCTTCGAAAGCGCGCGGTGGTCGTTAGCTGTTGCTAACCCTACTTTTATGCCGTTCTGAACGGCGCGGGCATTCGTGTAGGCGATGCGTTGCTCGCCACACGCTTTGGACACGTTTGTCCAAGCCCCCTTATCATGGATGAAGATGGGTGGGGGAAGGATGGTCTTGCGCACTGAGGCGCTGACGACTGGGGTAGGGGTAGGGCTGGGCCTAGTGGCCGAGGAAGTGGAGGGCTGGCTCTGCACTAAGCGTGCTGGCTCGGGAGGGGAGGGTTTCTTGGCCTTAGGGGCCTGGGTGGAGGACTAAGCCTGCGACCTCTTCTTCCTCTTTCCCTCGACGAGGATAAATTCGTTGGAGGAAGAGGTTTGATCGGAGGAGGAGTGCTCGGACTCCGCTCGCTCCGAGCGCTCAGAGTGTATGCTCTCTGCGCGCTCCGAGCGCTCGCCCTCCGAGCTCTCCTTTTCTTGTTCCTCCTCCTCAGAGTCCATTTCGACGTCTGGGGGGGAGGGGGACCTATCTGCAATGGGCGCGGGGGTGGGACCTAACTCTGGCTGCGGGGTGGGTGGCAACGCGGGGGGGTGTATGAGACGGGGATTGATTTTTATTGAGTCAATCACCACCTCATACTTCTTTTGTAGGGCGGGGTTTTCATATAGAATATTTCCTTATATCTCGGTTGTTTGATTCAACCTTATCTGAAGGGAGTCTACCTTAGCGGATAGAGTCTCCACTATGGCTATCATGTCCTCCATGTTGGAGGCGATAATGGGGGGCATCCTAATCTCCTAATCCTAACATATGAGCCTCGAGGAGACACGTCAAACGTGAGCTCCCCGAGCAGACGGTCCCCAAAAAGAGCCCTGCCCCGGAGTTTCTCCTAACACAATGTTACCGAGAAGAGAAACCCAGACAAACTCGGTAACTGTGTTACCGTCTGATGTGGCCTGAAGGGCCCTATTTGCCTAACCCTCCGGGCGGGAATGACCCGGAGGTGAGTTCGCTCCCTGCGGGGATAGCAGGGAGGTGTGTGCCTAATGGTGTGCCCTAAGCTTGTAACCGGTCGCCAGTCTTAATGTGGGAACCGGGCCCTATTGGGTCTAGTGCGAAGGGGTAGATACACCCAACCGACACTAGGTGTGTAAGCTGTGAAGAGAACTCAGTAACTAGGTTTGACTAGGAGATCCCCCAAGGCCAAAACCTAGCACTCGACTCCAATTGACTGCTTCACCCTGAAGGGGATCAGCGGGTGCGTCGGGTTAGCACCCCCTTGGTATTGTTGACACCGTGAGGTTTCCAACCAAGGACCACGAAACTGTGGTTTTACCCTGAAGGGGCCAAACCAAATTGTTTTTGACGATTCTCTGTTAGAGAAACACGATATCCTTCACCGCCTCGAAAAAGGCGGATCCGGACCAGGCGTCGTAGTCGGCGACTACGAGTGACGTCACGGCGGGCGTGACGAACGGAGCGATGACTCAGGCACGGAACGATCGAGAGCGCGGAGCGGCACGACTCTCAGTATTTATATGTATCATCTATGGGCACGACTGTCGCGGGCGAGCGTCGGAAGCGGAATGTGTTCAATTATGACAAGAACAAAACAATTTTTATAGTAACTAATACAAAATGGGTGTGTTTATGTGTGTGTGTGTGGTTTGTGTGTATTTGTTCGTGTGTGTAGTGTCGGAGTTTGTGTCTGATGAGATTTCGAGTTAGAGTGAGTGAGTTACAGCGATGTTAGGATGTTTTCAGATTCATCATATGAAAGTCCTAAAAGCCATTGTATGACAACTTTTTTGCACGCTGTGAGGGAAAGATATTTTATGTCACAGGGCAAGCTTCTGGAAACTTTGTTGTATACGAGAGTGTGTAGGTAAGCGGGACATCGTTTGGCTAGAAGAGAAGAGGTTTGTTGTAACGGTATGCGGAAGACACGTTTGGAAGTTAATAAGTGGTAGTCGGGCCGAATCTTTATGCTTTTGTGAGTACGGAGCAATGCGTTTATAATATAGAGTTGACGAACGCGTAAAACTTGAAAATCTTTATAAAGGGAGTCAGTGGAATAAAAAAATGTTTTTTTTAGTATGACTTTAATAACAGCTCTTTGGGCTCTTTCCAACTCCATCATAATTGATTTACCAGCTCCACCCCAAACGGATATACCATATTGGATAAGAGACTGGCATATCGCAAAATAAACTGTTCTCATTATGTCTTGTGAGGTGCGGTCTCTCAATTTCTTCATAATGTGAATGAGTTTCCTTAGACGGCCCGAAAGGAGTTGAATGTGAGCTCTAAATGAGAGGTTTTCATCAATTAGGAGACCTAGATATCGAATAGATGATGTTCGGTTAATACAGTCACACGAGCAGTTTACGCGTGAGGTGTTTAGAAAATGGTTTGAGCATGTATGATATTTTAACGTAAGGCCGGATGGAGGGCTGGAACAATGAGTTTTGTGAAAAGTGATGAGTTTGGTTTTCTTTATGTTAAGTGTAAGAAGGTTGTGGTTGAGTGTTTGAGCTAGTTTTGCCAATCCCTCCTCTGCATGACCGTAGGCGTTTTTCCAGGTTTGGCCATGAAGATACTTTACCGATTTGACAAAAATCAAGTGGGTAGGCTTAACGATTGGGTAAACACCGTGAGGAGGGAATAATTTACGTCGCATTTCATAAGATACCATTGATTACAACAATGATTTCGGAAAAAGACCCTATCTGAAGTAGTGTAAGTGGCATACATTTCCATTTTTTTATTATCTAGACCTTAGAAAAAATAGGTATATGTATATGTAGGTATATGATTTTAATCAACAGAATTTAACTTAAACTCGATTAAAACTGATTAATTTGTAAATATCCAGAACAAGTCGGTTGATTATTAAATGTGATTGTCGTGGACGGTGAATGTTGGTCGTCAATAATATAACATTCTTCTAATTGGATAGTGTCCGCGTAGAGCTCGAGCCGGTAGTACCGGCAGTCACTTTTTTATGTTACGGGTAGTCAGAAGCCAGATAATTTGACACTGGTCTTGCTTGGGGTGTCGTGTTTCAGCTACTGGGTTGTGGAGGTCAGATGGGCAGTCACTGTATAAGAAATATTAGTACTCAGCTGCGTCTGATTAGACTTGAAGCCGATCCTGACATAGAAAAATGATAAAGAGAGACTAGGTCTCATCCACACGCTAGTAACTAATTTGACTTCCTTGGAAGGTCCGTAGCTACTACGTAAGCCGGTACTAACAAGGAACTGGTCTAACTCCTAGTCATCAGATATGTTGAGGCGTATACGTAGGGCTGCCATCCATCCGAGTTTTCCCGGATTTGTCCTAGTTTGGAGAGCGCCCGGGGTCGTCCGGGGGGATTTTCCCAACAAGCGTCCAGGTAAAACCATTGGCCTTACGGGTACCAAAAAGCACGATCTCTAGTATTATTTTCCTATGGTATTTCATCTCATTGTTTATGTTACGATGATTAAATGAAAAGGAAGAGACTGTTATTACAAAAGTTCTAAAGCTCTACAATGCTATCACTTTATCAGTAAATAAAAACCTTAATTAAACATCGTTGCTTTTAGTTTCAAGTTCAAAAATGTATTTTTCTACGGTGTCCGGGGAAAAACTGTGATTTTACCCAAATGTCCGGGGTTTATAAGTCTTTGTCTGGGGCCGGCAAGTTTGGTGATGGCAGCCCTACGTATACGCAATCATATAAAGGTAAAATATAATGTCAAGAAAATGATAGTTGGAAAAGTTAAGCAAATGATGATTTATTTAAACCAATTAAACTGTCCATAAATTAAACCTAATTCATGTTGCGGTAACTTGCATCTTGTGTGTTAGCATAATTTGCAAAGATAATTGTTATCTTGATAGATTAATTATAATTTTATACAATAGATATAAAGTTATTAGAGACTGACAGATAACTTGTCAGATAAAGTAATCAAAATAATATGATACTTATCCCTTCACGCTATATTTTATTACTTCATTACCACATAATTATCAGATATTTATACAATTATTTGCTTCTGCCTGCGGCGTCACTTGCATGAAAACTGGTTATAAAAAAAAATATTTATGTTACTTTCTAGAACTACAGACTATGTACAGACGCCAGCACATCAAGCTTCAACAATCTGTCAAATTTCTTTAATAGATTTTCAACTATATTTTTAAAGAAATTAGGTTCAAGGTTGATTGGGAAATTGACAGTTTCGGGTAGCTTCATGTGCTGGCGTCTGTACAATCGACAAATTTGAATAATAAGCTTATTTTTTCACAGACATTCAAATATGTAAGTACCTACTATTAGGTCAACATTCGCGTAAACATACAATTCCATGTTTACGACTTACGAGGACGTATTGACATAGCTAATACATATTTATTTATTATTTATTTATTTAATAGTGTACCTATTCTGGTATTAACAATTATTAAAATTTATGTAAAAAATTACAATTAAAACGTCCTCAAGAGGGAAATCTTTGTTATTACCGGTTTCAAACAATTTGTCGATTGTAGGTAGGTACTATGTTCATACTAATAAAAAAAGTAATTTTCACAATAAAAAAAACATGACTACTGAATTGAATTGCAAGAATCAACCACAGTTTAAAATTACAAAGTGATTCGCAGGTGGGGTACATCCTATTTTATAATTATAATAATTATGTTCCAGATTTTCTGGCTTCTGACTACCAGTAACGGCAGTCAAAGAAGTATGTACAAATGACAGCCGGGACCAACAGCTAAATCTGTTTTCCAAGGCACAAAGAAATCTTGATAATATGTTAACATAGTCACCGAACGACTCCGGCAAACATTGTTTAACCTCGATGATCCACCTCTTCTATAAATAACCTAATTAAGGAAGTCTTCAGAATTAGAAAGTGATTTAGAGTCTGGCAAACGAAAGTAGACATTCGAATTATTTGCAAACTTTTTATATGGCAATTCTATACTAATGTCAAACTCAATTTTCCAAAACAAGATGGCGTGTGCTGGTGATTTGTTGTGATCTTTTTAATAGCGTTTATTCAGCGAAAAATGAGCAAAACTATTAAAAGTGGAGTACGGGAGATGATGTTTCGCATGATGTCTAAATATCAAGAAAAACAACAAGAGAAAGACGCCGAATTCAAACAAAAACAAGATTGTTTACGTGTGGTGTTCGATTTCATAAGTTAGTATGACGCTACTAAGTTGATACTTTGTCGTAATTCATAATTTATATTTATCTTTTAGCGAGGAAAAATATTTATCTATTTTGATTTACATTCATTTTATAGTATGTTAAACACCTTCATAATAATGCATTATGGTTATTTAACATACTATTTAATGTTGAATGGTTTTTAACAATTTTTTTCTTTTATAGAAAATCTGGTGGATGTAGCAGGGGTTGATGAGATAGTGAAAACTATTGAAAAACTTACGGATTTAGAGCAGAAGAGATTTAAAGATAAGAACCCAGAACCAGTACTTGAATGAAATAGCTTAAATCACTGGTAAGTTTTTACTAGGAATACATAACTTTTATAAAGATATAATTGAATTCATGATTTGCAGAACCTAATCATTCTGTTTTACCATTCTTAATGTAGTAACGCTCACCTCTGTGAGCGTTACTACATTAAGAAAGAATTAAAAAGTAAGGTGGGCGTAAAGGCCATATAAACCCACAGTGTCCGACTTAGATAGTTCCGACATAGATGCTATTCGTAACAAAATTAACGAATTTTATTTAACGTTAGAAAACAAGTTTAATACGAAACACACCAGAGCCAGTATATGAAGCTGATGAAATTCTGAAGTAGAATAGGCACGAGGTATTGCAACTTCCCCCTACCACTGTGATCTAAATGCCATTGAGTTAGTATGGAGTTTGGCTAAACGTAAAGTGTCAAGTAAAAATATTGCTCTGCCCTGCAGTGGAGTTACAGAAAGTTATAAAAGAGTCGTTTGAAAATATAACTCCCGAGGCATGAAAGAAAATGACTGACCATGTCATCCATGTTGAAAATAAATATAAAGAAAGGGACAGGATTACAGAAAACAATTTAGAAAGTTTTATAATTAACGTAGGAAACAATGATTCCAGTGACTCTAATGAAACTTTCCACATGAGAAGTCTTACATTCAGATTTTGATTATAGTAAATAAATCAGAACTATTTTAGAATACTGTTGTTTTTTTTTTTAATTCGAATTAAGACATAATATCTAAACTATTACCTACCTAGAATACCTCTTGTATTTATATTCCGATAAAAAAAATGGATAATTCTAAAGTATCAAATAAGGTTATTCCTGGAATTTCATAGTAGTTGTGGGGTTGCTATGCTGATATTTTTTAAATTTGCCGCGCTTTTTCTCTACTTTCGTTTGCCAGACTTTATTTATTGAAGTGAAAACTTCTTAAGCGGCGTTGTGCACTTTTTTTGTAACGGGTAAAAATGTTAAACTCGCATCAGGACACGTGACCTGATCGAAAATTCGTAAGACGGACGGAGAGTAGACAGCCGGCGCGGCGTAGGAGAGGAAGTATCCCCCTCTCTTTCTACGGAGCGGCGAAGATGTATGCCTGCGCAAACTTTTTAATGTAATATAAATTGTCATGTTTGTGTACGATAGCGCAATAAATAAATATTGTATTCTACCACATAAATTATAGTACTTTTATACTAATAATTAAAGCAATTCGTGCAAAATTATTCCCTAACCATTCCAAAATATCAAAAATGCACATCGTTAATATTCAAGTTTTCACTTCTGCCGGCACTCCCGGAGTGCAACCCGTCGTTTTTTTTAAATATATTTATTTATGTACACACATGACACTTACAAAAGAAAAAAACATATAAATACAGACAAAAGAGCACAAACGTGCTGCTTATTTCCTAAGAAATTTCTTCCAGCAGACCTGCGACAGGAGAGTTGAAGAGGAGATGATAGACACTGTGTGTATAAATACTAAATATGATAAATAAAACATTCTTAGCTAATAAATTAAACCATAATGATATAATAAGCAAATATATACATACCTACATAGAGTTAAAATACATATTTATATTAATGCTATAAAATTATATACCTATAATAAATATATAAAATTACGAGATGTTAGATAGGTAAATAACGTTACTATTAACACCGTAAAATACAGAGATACGGTATTTTTGTTAGTTCATGTAAATCTGCCACAATCACGATTACTTATGTAGGTAAGCTCACACATAGAAAATAACGTATGCGATTATTAAAAAAATCCTTTCAAATAGAAATAACCGAGATACATAAATTATTACATCGGCCTTGATTACAGGCCGTGATTATTGATCTTTCGCGATAAGTCTACTAATTGTAGCTCACTTAGATAACTCCTTTACTAACGATAAAACAGGAAACACTAAAATAGAAATATTCCAGAATTTCTATAAAGCAAAGGTCGACCTTTTCAAGGTTAACTAGAAACATTAAAAAAACTTTTTAGATAAAAATAAAACCGAAATACCCAAAACGCTATATGTGTGCGAAATCCATACCAAATCACTACAAAGTCAAAAATAACTAATTAATTTCGGTAGTCAGTATTATTGGTTTGTAATTTCTTTTTCTTTGACACCGCCTTCCGAAATTAAAGTTATTTTTGGCTTAGTAGTTTTGATATGGAATTCGCACACCTATAGCGTTTTGGGTATTTCTAAACTATTAGAAATAATAAAATATTATGATATTTGAAGAGTTCCCTCGATTACTCCAGGATCCCATCATCAGATCCTGATTTCATAACAATGAGACTAACTAAAAAGTATATCTTTCAAACGAAAAAAATAATTCAAAATCGGTCCAGCCGTTTTCGAGATATGAGGTAACATACATAGAAAAAGAAGTTCAAGATGAAAAAAACATTTTTTACAAAAAAAAATACCGACTATAAAATTTACAAAAAGACTTCAACTACAAAGAGAGAAATAACCTTAAATATTGTTTTATTGGATGTCTAATTCCGTTAAAAATAAAGGCTAGGTATCTACTCACATGGTTGAAGTCGGTGCTATACTAAAACCTTCCTTGTAAAATATGCTTTCAAATAACGAAAACGTGATCGAAATCGGATCAGTAGTTTCTGAGAAAATCGCGTACTTATATACAAACATACATATATACATACATACATACTGATCGAATACAGAACCACCTTTTTTGAAGTCGGTTAAAATTAGAGTTACTATTACCGACGTAAAATACAGAGTTATGGTATTTTTGTTAGTTCATGTAAATACGCATTAATCACGATTACCTACATAACTAACACAAAGAAAATATCGTATACAGTCATTAAAAATATCCTTTAAAACAGAAATAACCGAGATGCATAAATTATCACATTGGCCTTGATTAAAGGCCGTGATTATTTATCTTTCGCGATAACTCTACTTATTGTAGCTCACTTAGTTAACTCCTTTACTAACGGTAAAACAGGAAACACGAAAATAGAAATAGTCCAAAATTTCTATAAAGCAAAGATAGACCTTTTCATGGTTAACTAGAAACATTATAATCAAAAGATACACAATATTATTCATAACGACTTCTTGTCCAATTTATTTAAGACAAGCTGTGCCCGCCAGTTCGTTCGCGTGGCAGGTTTTTCTGTGTAAATCCCGATCCTTTGAGAATTTCAGGATAAAACGCAGTCTTTATACCATAAGTACACGCGACGAGCGTACAACTCGCTGCATTTTCAATATAATAACGCATTCAAATGTATGCTGTGGCTGCCTTAGCGGTGTAGTACGTCTGGCATGATTGCAGAAAATAGGGTTGATGACTTCTATGCAGTTATAGAAAAAGAACAAGCCTCCTTTATGAGCTGAATACATGATTCTGACAATTAAATATTATTAACTGTTTTACCCGTCGATCGTCCAGATTCCGTAAAGCGGTAAACATTTACCTCCTCCAAATACATATGTATGTTAGAATACAGCTAAGTTTAAAGGATTTTGCATAACACAATGTGAAACTGACGCACTGTCTTACAAACTGAAATGAAGACAGAAATCTGGTAAGGAAATGTTAACATAATAGTTAGTAGGTATATGTTAATGAAGACTACAGTGCCTTCACTAACTAACAACAGTAATAGATCTTATTGTATTTGTTGGAGTGTAGTTATCAAATGAATCTCCCCGCTTTAGGTGGAGCAAAAGGGAGTGTCAGACTTCTACTGACTAAAAACTCAGCCTGTTTCTTTAGATGCCCTTACGATTCGGGGCCACGGTAACTCGTTTCAGTTTCAGTGACAAATTTAGAGACGCGGGGAACATGACGCACCTTAGATGCAGGGCGATCTTTTGCCTTCGAAGTACTGCTGAATATAAACATCCAAATAAAATAAAACAATAAACAGAGGGAGTAGGTAAAATACAAATTACAATGCTACCTGCATTAGGGGAAAATCCTTGCGCGTTTGTTCTAAAGAAATACCGCGGCCTCGGAATGCAAGCTCAACAGAAGGAGCAGGGTGGGTTTTTAGTCAGTAGAAGTCTGACACTCCCTTCCGCTCCACCAACGACGACAGGAGTCATAAGATGATTTTCCCACCCATAAAAATAAAAAAAATAGGGGAAAATCAATGTTGATTTTTATTCTTTATTAGCTTCCGCCTGCTGTTCTACTCGTGTGTAAAGTTCTGCATCAAGTGCTCCAGTTTCCGACATCAATTGTGTCGCTTAACTTCAAACTCGGATAAATCCACTCTAGCCTCTTAAGAGATAGACCCCTGTTTGAGGAGTGGCTAGATCGGCGTCACGGTGTCCTGACCTACCGCATGACGCAGGTCCTCACCGGACACGGAAGTTTCGGGAGGTACCTGTGTCTGATGGGAAAGGAGGAAACGCCTGGGTGTCACCACTGCGAGGGTCGCCCTGAGGACACCGTAGAGCACACGGTGCAAGACTGCCCCGCTTGGGCAGAGCACCGACGTGTCCTCACGGCGGCGATAGGCGGAGACCTCTCGCGCCCGGCATTGGTCGAGGCCATGTTGCGGGGCGAGAGGGAGTGGGAAGCGGTCGCCTCCTTCTGCGAAGCAGTCATGCTTCCGAAGGAGGAGGCGGGCCGCGTGAGGGAGAGGATGGCGTCCTCCCTCCAGCCCAGCCGCAGTGGTAGACGCCCACGGCGTCGGACGTCGGCCGACGATCTCCGGCCACCGTAGGCGCGGGCATGCGGACAGCGAGTAAAGGGCAACTCGCTGTCCGACCATCAACCATGCCCGGGTCGACGGCGCGTCGTGTTCCACGCGCGCCTCAGAGAGCGTCAGCAACATGACGAGGCCCCCTCTGCAGAGGGCCGAAGCCTGCCGGGGTCGTGGGACTCATCCCGTTATCGTGGCCCCGGTATGTAAAGGGTTATTGAAGGAACACCGTGGATTTTAGTCAGTAAAAGTCTGACAGTCCCACCCTGCCCGGAGTGGGAGGACTTATTTGATAATTTTACCAGGTTAAAAAAAAAAAAAAAGCCTCTTAAGAGATATTTACAAAAAAGTTATAATAGTCTTAATTTCATGAATTAAAATGCAGTATTTTGTTATTATGGTAACAGGTATTGAATAAAACGATGCTGTTTAGTAAATTCAGTATTTAATCCATTCATTCTTTAAAAAATGCAATATTTAGATTGGATTTACCTTCATTTGATATAATGGAACGCAATTTATCTATGTTTGAAAAAAAAAAAATATTAGGCCGCTTGCGGGCTTTACTTGGTAACACAATTTAAATAGAATTATCCATGAGAATTGGCTAAAAACAAAAAGAAACAATAATAATGCAGGAGGGTACCGTGCTACTATCGCAATGTTTACGTCAACTGACGGCCATGTTGAACAAATGCAATTGTCTGATTGGCTTTCATGGACTTAACTACATTTGAAAAAAAACTGTCTCATGGATCTATCTGATCTAGATAAAATATTATGATTTTAACGGTTTATTTTTCATGAACCATGCGGATTTATACGCAACTGATAAAATTGTTTAAAAACATATTTTTTTCCTCTTTTTTTGATACCAAAATCTTAAAAATGTTCAGAATTGGATTTATCCGAGTTTGAAGTTAAGCGACACAATTGTAGCCTATATGGTGCCCAGACTTAGTAGCTGTAAAACAAAAAAAGTTTCATTAAATTCCGTCTAGTAGTTCTTAGTAGTACATCTATCGAGAAGCGGGCCAAGAGACTCATTGGCAACGATGCACTGGTTGAGTCAAAGCTTCAGAGCCTTGAACATCGACGACGAGTTGCAAGTCTATCGGTTTTCTATCGGTTACATTTCGGGGAGTGTGCGATGGAATTACACAATCTAATTCCACCAAGCCCGTTCCATCAACGGACTACGAGACAAACGGCGAAGCGCCATCGTTACATGGTGGACATCCCACCCATACGCACCAAACGTTTTGGGAATACCTTCATTGTGCGTACGGCTAAGGAGTGGAATTCCCTGCCGGAGTCTGTGTTTCCCGATAGCTATAACCTACTACTACTACAACTAACCAAGGAGTCTTTAAGTCAAGAGTGAATAGGTTACTTTTAGGTAAGCGTGCTCCATCTTCGACCACATCATCACTTACCATCAGGTGAGATGGTGGTCAAACGCGAACCTATTTTAAATAAAAAAAAATAAAAAATCTAGTTAGAATATTTTCGCAACCCCTGCAGGCAACGGCCCTGTCATAAATGTTGTCTTATCTTTGAAGCGTGCGTGAAACATAACGTGAGTTGGACCTGGTCCTCATCACAGAAATAGATCTGATGTTACACAAATCCTACATCTACATCTGTGTTTCCTGAAAGCTATAACCTGGGAGTCTTTAAGTCAAGAGCGAATAGAGTTCTTCTAGGTAGGCATGCCTCATCTTCGACCACATCATCGCTTAACATCAGGTGAGATGGTGGTCAAACGCAAGCTAATAATTATTGTGGAAATAGCAAAACGAACGCGTGAACAAGGCCGATTGCTTAGTTCAGAAATAAATGTAAAAATATGGAGACGAGTCACGTAAAGCAAACTCAAAAGAGACTAATTAACTTTGAGGAATGATTGAAATCACAGTGTCAAAAGTAAAAATAATAAATTATCGACCAAGCCTGGCCTCTCACGGACCGATTTTGCTAAAAAAAATACAAAAAATACTCACTAAACCCCTAAAACCATCCTCATGAATCAATAACTATTCATTAGTAAAAATCGCACCATCGCATCTGTTCACTATTTATTGAGTTTTTCGCAAACAGGCAGACAGGTACGGTGGAAGACTTTATTTTAAATTATGTAAGGATTGTAAAAAACGGTTACTACTAAAACTTTTTTTTAAATACAATCTCAGCATATGACAAAAATAGAAAATACGTTTCACGCGAACTAAAATAAATGACAATAAGGACTATTGTCATTTATTTTTAGTTCGCGTGAAAAGTCTGCGATCAGTCTGCTTAAAATCATATTTAGAAGAATTATAAAATATTATTTTCTTTAATAAACACGTTTTTATTTTGCCTTTTCTACTTTACTGAAACTGAAAAATTTATGAACGTACATACATACTTGTGTTAACTATGGTACTAGTTTGCTTATTAACCGACTTCAAAAAAAAAAATATTTTCGTTTTTGACACCGCCTTCCGAAATTAAAGTTATTTTTGCCTTTGTAGTGTTTTTATATGGAAGTCGGTTCTATTTTTTGCTAAAAAGTTTTTTAAACATACAATTACCTCTAAGGTATAGAAGTGGAAAGCAGTTAAAGTATCGATTTATTGAGATAGCAAACCTTCCATGTTTGTTTTATCGCAGTTAGATGTAGGACCTACTTATATACATGTATAGTATAGTAGTAGAGTAGGCACTTGTAACTGTGTACATTTTTCATGAAAGTATCGTGTTAGTATTGGTTAAGGAGTTTCCGAAACTGTTCACACATCTCTCTATTTGTCTGCTTATTTCTTCTAAACTACACAACGGACTTTAATGTAGTGTAGGTTAGAGTAAAATACAGTCTATCTGAAACTCATGTATCGTTGGTAAACTAAACACCCGGCTACGTTGAAGAGTGACGCTGTATCGGTGAAGAACTATGCGTTTCTTGTTTCACCGCATTCGGACGTGTGTATACTCTTTTCTGAAAACGAAGCGTTGTCACGATGCAGCACATTTACAGAATGTGCTGCGTCGTGACAACGCTTCGTATTGCATTTAGACTAAATAAAGTAGGTTACCAGTATTTTGAACATAAAGTAAATCTATACCAACCCAGTAACTGGATAACACTATCGCCTTACTTTAGACTAGTTGTGAACCGTTGGGAATTCTTATAACAACTGCCAAAGATTTATATTGCTGACAGCAAGGGCTAACCTGCTTGCCGCTTGGCTTGAATTCCATTAATTTACGTGATCATATTAAAAGACCGGACTGCATGTCATTATTTCTTTGGAAGATAAGAAGACCTTCTGTTTGAGATGCAGCTTGTATTCTTACGCAATCTCATCTTCCTTGGCTCATCATGTTGTTATGCCGTACGGCTGTGAAAAACATCAAGTGGCTTAACCTCTCAAGGACCGCCATTATTTACGTCAACTATTAGTTGAGCCCCGCTGGCACACAAACTTTGTGCCAGCGGGGCTCAACTAATACTTGTTTACTGGCACGTTTTTGTGCTGCTGGGGCTCTAGAGGTTAAATATACATAGTATAGCGTCAATGGCCTAATGGCTAAGGTGTCGGACTTGTGATCGAGAGGTCACGAGTTCGAACCCCACCCATTACACTATTGCCGTGAACCCACTCCAGACACAAGCATATTTAGCTTAGTTGGGGAGGTTAACAGGATTGCTAGTAATATGAATTCTACCCAGATTGCTAGTTATAAAAAAAAATGTATCTTACTTGTAATTAATTTCAAGCTGACCCAAAGGTTGACGATTACTTTAGCCAAAAGTGCATTGCTTATATTACGTGTCAATGTCGCCAGTCTCATAGGTACAGCACAGACGAATTATTTTTGTAGTTTAGTTTAAATTTAATAGTGAAGTGGAGCTCGTAGCTAAATAATGACAGTCACAGGGGTTTGTATTCGAGGTTAAGCAACGCTTGCCAAGGTCGGCCTGTGGATGGGTGGTTTTCTTAAAATATCAAGATTCTTTCGTGCCTCGAAAAGTACGTCAAGCCGTTAGTCTCGGTTGTAATTTTTCCATTTTTGATACTCATTACGGTTAGTCAGAAGCCACAAAATCTGATACTAGCCTTGCTAAGGGGTATCGTGCTACCCAGATACTGGGTGTTGGAGGTCAGATAGGCAGTCATTCCATGTAACACATTAAATACTGGAAGCCGACCTTAACATAGTTGGGAAATTGCTAAGCGGATGGATAAGTTAAGATTTCATAGTTTTTTTTTTTATTGATAATAGGCTCGCGCTTGACCACCGTCTCACCTGATGGTAAGTGATGATGTGGTCGAAGATGGAGCTCGCTTACCTAAAAGTAACCTATTCACTCTTGACTTAAAGATCCCTAGGTTTAGCTATCGGGAAACACAGACTCCGGCAGGGAATTCTACTCCTTAGCCGTACGCACAATGAAGGTATTCCCAAAACGTTTAGTGCGTATAGGTGGGATATCCACCATGTAACGATGGATCCCCGTTTGTCTTGTAGTCCGATGATGGAACGGGCTCGATGGAATTAGATTGTGTAATTCCATCGCACACTCTCTGAAATGTAACCGATAGAAAACCGATAGACTAGCAACTCTTCGTCGATGTTCAAGGCTCTGGAGCTTTGATTCGACCAGAGTATCGTTGGCAATGAGTCAAACATATGTTGAAAGTTGACATGGAACACGGAATAGATGAATCAGGTTGGAATGATAATGTGGGCGTGGCGAGCGCCCCACAACTATGTTTCGAAAGTCATAGCTCGACCGATTAACTCATTCACCGCGTTTAGTGTGCTTCGGACTGCTTCGGAACACAGAGCTCTGCTTTAAAATGCCGTGTTGTGCAATCATAACCTGTAAAAAAAAAGTCATACCGTAAGTATAGAGCGAGGAGGTATATCTTTCCATCGGTAAATTGAAAATAACATTTAATTACAATTTTATTTGTAAAAAACATAAAAATATACCGATCACTATGAAATTCCAAACATTAACGACATTATTGCAACAAGTTACAAAAAATATACATTGCCCGATGTATACTCGCCTAATCAACGCAATGACCAAGTCCGCGTCCTCAACACTTCAACCATTGACGTGTCGTCCTTTGCCCTGATTGGCCGTGATGCACGACTCATGTTTATCGACAGTGAGTTACAATCAGAAGCAAGCTCTCGATTTAAGTGTGTGTAATTTATTTGTGTGCGTAATTCGCATACGTAACGGGCCTCTTGCTTGTAGTGGAGCTAAAGAGTGGGAGACAAACGGCGACACGCGTTCTCATACAAATCAGAAACTATTTCCTTTGTCTTTTATCTGTTCTGTGACATGGAATAAAATAATTTTAGATAAAAATGTTATAAAAATCACTTCCTCCGCTTTCGAACAGATTCAAAGGGCCTATGAACTGTTTGCAATTCGTACCTGTAATTCCCAAGTGTTTCTTCGGATTTTCCTTTTCGACAGAAGAATAGGCAACCCTAGTTCTCCCAAGGGCGTCGTAAAAGGTTACTAAAGGATGTTCCGCTAAAACCTCAATCATTAACCCGTTTACTAAACCGATGCTAACATTTATTGTATTATTGTACTAGCTTTGCTTGCGGCTTCGTTCGTGTCATTTTTTTATTCATTAAATTTTTGAAAAAATATAAGTAGTTTTTGTCACTCTCCAGTCTTACAACTATCTATCCCACATCGACTTGTTGGACTACTTTGACGTGAAAAAAAAAATCGCAATTCGGACTCGGGCTTGAAGGGCGGAACCCTTCAAGGATGAGTGTGACTTACGCTAGTAGTTACGCAAAACAATTTAGTTTTCATAGCGTATAAATAACAAAATTATAATTATTATAATTTTATTATTTATTAAAAAAAGGAATTTTATTTTAATCCAGTCCCATGAAGGGTTCCGTAGTAAGCATAAAAATATCTTTGTTTTTCATAGTGTTAGTATAAATGAGAGTTATATTTGCGGTATTTTAAATGTGTGCCACGTATCAAAAAAAAAATCTTTTTATTGAAAATAGGCTCGCGTTTGACCACTACTTTACCTGATGGTAAGTGATGACGTGGTCGAAGATGGAGCACGCTTACCTAGAAGTAACCTATTCACTCTTGACTTAAAGACTCCCAGGTTATAGCGATCAGGAAACAAAGAATTATTCTCTCTACTTTTAAAAGTTAGAGGGCCTCCCCTCCCCTCTTTTCTCCTCATATTTTACCACTTTGGAAGTGTCTATCATTCAAACGATTGACTTTCAGAAAAAAGACACCACGCACGTATAGGTTACATAAAAAACGGGCAAGTGCGAGTCAGACTCGCGCACGAAGGGTTCCGTACCATTGTCTATAAAAATACATGGGTTTGACGCAGTTTGTGCACTTCGCAAAATGTTACTTCGTAAAATGTGCATTTCTCAAAATAGCACTACTCAAATTGAGCACTTCTCAAAATGTGCACATCTCAAAATGAGTGCAAATTTTGTTGTATGGGAGCCCCCCTAAAATTTTTTATTTATTACGTATTTGTTGTTATAGCGGCAACAGAAATTCTAACTGTCTAGCTATCACGGTTCATGAGATACAGCCTGGTGACAGACAGACAGCGGAGCCCTAGTAATTTTTTTTTACAATTTGGGTACGGAACCCACAAAAGAAGGAAGGATGCTATAGGTACTGCTCCGGCCTCTATAAAAGTCCTCTTAAGTAAAAGATTGCCAAAAAGTGTTATGTAATAAATGGATGGGCAAGGCAAGTGCCGTGATCCTCCCCCGCGTATAATGCAGTATTATTACTGACTAGCTTCTTTCCGTGAATTCGTTCGCGTGGGAGGTTTGTCCCGCGTAAATTACAATCCGGTGGGAATTCCGGGATAAAAATAAACCGATGTATTAACCCTCTATATCAAACACCTATTTACCAAATTTCATTCAGATCCGTTCAGTAGTTTTTTTATGAAAGAATAAGTAACATTAATTCATTCATATAATTATATACATTCATCCTCACAAACTCTCGCATTTATAATAATATTAGTAAGATAGTATTTGTGCTTTTCTTACAGCAGTGATATGGATACATATCGCCTCTACATAATTATAATCCTAAAATACAAACAATGACTAGCTGTTTGCCGAATCCAGTAGCAAATCACAATTGATACGTTACGATGATTCAAATCATATTGTTTGTATTAAAAACACGTCAGTTTCAATACATTTAATAAAACTTATTCTATACAGGAAATATAAAAGGCAAATAATAATAAATTTATTAAATACAATTTTGTTTACCTATAGAAATTATTATTCATAACATTAATAGCAACAGGAAATTTTTAATAGAATATAGAGGCGATCAGTCCAACAAAAACAATCCACGGTAATAATAAGTTACTATTGAGGGGTCGCGCCCAGTGTTGGATAAAATATTTAAATACTTACATCATTATATGAATAAAAACTTGCCCAAGTGCGAGTCCGTAGTAACTACGCCAAATACCTTTGTTTTACATAGTGTTTGTATGAATTACAAAGTTATATTCGTGGTTTAAAAAATATGCTGTATCTCAAAATCTGCTAACCCGATCTCATTCCACATTCCACATCCTTGAAAGTTTACATTATGATCTACAGCATATATATAATAAGCAATGTGTTTATCTTGGGCAAAGTATTTCATTTAATAGACCTACGGAGAATGAAGTGGATCGCAGAATAAACAGTGCATGGAGAAGATATTGGTCCTTGAAAGAAGTATTTAAATCACGCATCCCTATTCGTTTGAAAAAGAAAGCTATGGACACTATTATTTTACCGACTCTACTCTACGGTTGTCAAAGTTGGACACTAACAAAAGCAGTTACATACAAACTTCAAGCTTTTCAACGAGCAATGGAGAGGAATACTCCTCTCCATTGCTCGTTGAAAAGCTTGAAGTTTGTATGTAACTGCTTTTTCGGAGTTTAATTCCTAACATACGTTAGGAATTAAACTCCGAGACCGTAAAAGAAGCAAAGATATAAGGCAATACACTAAAATAATAGATGCTGTGGAATTAGCTTGCAAGTTGAAATGGCGATGGGCGGGATACATAGCTAGAGCCACAGATGGACTCTGGAGTGAGAAGGTTCTCCATTGGTACCCTCGCGATGCACCACGCACTCGGGGCAGACCCAGGCGTCGGTGGTGCGATGATATTGTGGCCGTAGCCGGCCCCACCTGGACTAGAATAGCCCAAGACAGAGAGGAATGGCATAAGATGGAGGAGGCCTACGCCCTTAAATGGGCACCCAATAATAATACCTGAACGTTATGAAGGATTATGTAACTAATTTATTTCATTCAAGTTAATCTATGAAATTAATCCTATTTATTTGGAAATGTAATTTTATTAATCAAACTATTTTAATGTATGTTTTAATTTAATAAGTATTATTTAATGAATTTTAATTGTATTTTTGGGAATAAATGGCTTAATAATAATAATAATAGACCTAAGTCTGTGCAATTATGGACGAAGTTATCTTGACGAATAATTACCGGAGACATATTATGAGGGACGGGACGATTGACGTGTGTCGGGCATGCCATCATCCTGGTGAGTCCATCAGACATATTGTCGCCGGTTGTTCTCGTCTTGCTAACGGCGAGTACTTGCATAGACACAACCAAGTAGCCAGAATTATCCATCAGCAACTTGCTTTGAAATACAAACTTGTCGATTCTGAGGTACCGTATTACAAGTATGTGCCTGACCCAGTTCTCGAAAATGACCATGTCACGTTGTACTGGGATCGGTCTTTCATCACTGACAGGACTATTGTTGCCAATAAGCCTGATATAGTGGTGATAGACCGATTAGTGCGCCGCGTAATGATAATCGATGTTACAATCCCACATGACGAGAATCTCATGAAAGCTGAGAAAGAGAAACACATAAAGTATCTCGACTTAGCTCATGAGGTTGTTGACATGTGGAATGTGGACTCGGCTGTCATTGTGCCGATTGTCATGTCAGTCAATGGGCTGATAGCTAAAAGCTTCGACGACCATCTGTCGAAGCTGGCGTTGCACAGCTGGATAAAGGGCCTGATACAGAAGGCAGTTCTCCTCGATACAGCTCGCATTGTGAGGAGGTTCCTATCTCTGGAGACCTAACCACCGGTAGCTTGGACCCTGCTCCCGACACCGATGGACTGCCATTTTTTATATTTTTAAATGTTTTTTTATTGTAAGTTTTTATAGAAAAATATTTAAAAATGTAATTTTTGAGATATTTGTTGAATAAAGGAAATAATAATAAAACTAACCTGACTGCGTACCGTGGTCGGATGCTCTCTCTGTTTCAGGTACTTGAACCAGCTGTCAACGTTTCGGCTCAACGACTGTCGGATCAGGTGCGGGTCATCGTAAGCGTAACCGTATGTTGGATGACGCCGTACTTGATAGACTACGCCTCGAATCACGGTGCAGCCGTGTCTCATCTGCTTCGCCACTGGCCGCGGTGCAACTACAACCCAGTATCTCACCGCGACCCGACCACGTCGGTGAAGATGATTATGACGAGGCTATAACCGTGAGTACCCAGTGCAGTGAACGATTGAGGAGTGCTTTGGAGTGTGCATTACGGGAATATCGCTCCACACCGCCTGAGCTTAGACCTCGTCTGCCTCGTTTACCCATGCATAAGAAAAATAGGGTGCTAGTGTGTGCTCTAGATTCACTGCTGTCAAATTATTTTGACAATAGTGAAGACCTCACCGATACTCATTCGATCCTATACTGTGCAGCTGTAGCGGCTTGTCGGGTAGCTCATGTCAAGTTTCCAAAGACTGACAGAGTTATTCGACCAGCTGTACCAGCTTGGCAGGGCAGGATCGAACGTCGTATTGCTGAGGCTAGAGCACTCATTGGTAAACTTATCTGCTTCAGGCAGGGCAACACTCGTCCTAGAGTAATGCGCTTTGTGAGGCGGGCGTTTGCGGGGACTGATATCAGTCCTCGGGATTATCTGACCCGCGTCACAGAGCGTATCGACTTCCTGAAGCAGAAAGTCTATGCATGGGCAAATCGAATTCGTCGATATAAGCGGCGGGTGGAGCGATACACTCAGAATCGCACATTCCAAAGCAATGAAAGGTGGGTTTATAGGGCCTGGGAGCGACCTGACCAAGGTGTGACTGATACGTGCCTACCGAATGATGACGCCATGTGTTCGTTCTGGCGCAGCATCTGGTCGGCTCCTGTCAGTCACACTGAGGGTGACTGGATGAGTGAGATCAAGCGCACGTGCGATCTTATACCAGAAATGGGGGCAATTACGATCAGCCCCCAAGATGTAACCGGTGCAGTCCGTCCGTTATCCAACTGGAAATCTCCAGGGCCGGACGGGCTGCACAATTTCTGGATAAAATGGTTTCTAAGCTCGCACGCTCGCTTGGCCGCTCAGTTCCAGTCTGCCCTAGAGCTAGGATCGCTACCTCAATTCCTAACTACAGGAATAACCCACCTGCTCCATAAATCAGGCAGTACTTCGGAACCTAAAAATTATAGACCGATCACGTGCTTACCGACGGTCTATAAAGTTCTTACATCCATTCTGAGAGCCAAAATTAATAATCACATAGATACAAATTCAATCATGTCTGCTTCTCAGAATGGATGTAGGAACGGGTCCCGCGGTACTAAGGAGCTTCTCCTAATCGATATTGCCATAAACCAACAGGTTCGTCGTTCCCGAAGGAATCTGTCGACATGTTGGATAGATTATAAGAAGGCCTATGACTCGGTTCCACATACATGGCTCATGAAGGTGTTGGAGTTGTACAAAATAAATCCAATACTCCGCACTTTTCTTGAGTCATGTATGGGGCAATGGAAGACGGTCCTCTGCTATCCAGGATGTCGACAGATCCAGGAAAACAGCGAACCGATTAGGATTGAGCGTGGTATTTTTCAGGGCGACAGTCTGAGCCCACTGTGGTTTTGTCTGGCTCTCAACCCTCTCAGTACACTGCTGGAGGGTTCGGGGCAAGGCTACCAGTTGAGAAGAGGTGGTCAGGTTATATCACACTTGCTTTACATGGATGATTTGAAACTTTTTGCCCCCAGCAAATTGCAACTCATGGAGCTACTGAAGGTAACGGAAACCTTCAGTAGTGCCATCAAGATGGAATTTGGGGTGGACAAATGTGCGATCATGCATGTAAAGCGAGGCGAGATTATGGAATCCGTGGGAACTCAACTCTCGGATTCCATACACCTAAGATCCCTCGGCTCAACTGAAACCTACAAGTATTTGGGTATGTCAGAAGCACTAGGCATCAATGTTGCTTATGTTAAACAGTCATTGAAGGAACGCTTCTTTGGCCGCCTGAATAAAGTACTGAATAGTCTTCTATCAGGCGGAAACAAGGTGCGTGCCTTCAATGTTTGGGTCATGCCAATATTGATGTACTCTTTTGGCATACTCAAATGGACTCAGACTGAACTTGACGCCTTGGACAGGCGGGTCCGCACAACGCTGACTGCAAATCGAATGCATCACCCACGTTCATCGGTGATGAGGCTGTATATCCCGCGGAAGTGCGGGGGTCGTGGCTTTTTAAATGCAAAGACCCTGCACAACCGCGAGGTATGCAGCCTTAGGGAATATTTCCTAGAAGCCGACGTGGGTATACATCGAGATGTGGTAGCGATGGACAAAGGCCTCACTCCGCTCTCCTTAGGTACCGAGAATTGGCGCAAACCTGTAGTATTAGATACTAATGACCGCAGAGAAGTATGGCAGAGCAAGGAGCTTCACGGACGCTATTACCGGGCCCTTCATGGGTCTGACGTAGATACGTTAGCGTCCGTAGCCTGGCTACGTTTTGGTGACCTCTTCGGGGAAACCGAAGGTTTTGTCTGTGCGATTATGGACGAAGTTATGATGACGAATAACTATCGGAAGTATATTGTGAAGGATGGTACGGTAGACATATGTCGGGCATGTCACAAACCGGGAGAATCCATTCGTCACATTATCTCCGGCTGTTCTAGTCTGGCTAACGGAGACTATTTGCATAGACACAACCTCGTAGCCAGGATTATTCACCAGCAACTTGCTCTTAAATACAATCTTGTGGAATCAGAAGTACCATACTATAGGTATATGCCCGACCCAGTTCTCGAAAATGGCAATATTACACTGTATTGGGATCGGTCTATCATCACTGACAGGACTATTGTTGCCAATAAGCCTGACATAGTGGTGATAGACCGATTAGAGCGTCGCACAATGATTGTTGATATAGCAGTCCCCCATGACGAGAACCTCGTGAAAGCTGAGATAGATAAAAAAAAATTAGTATCTTGACCTGGCGCGTGAGGTTGTCGACATGTGGGATGTGGAGACAGCAATCATTGTGCCGATAGTCGTCACAGCCAATGGTTTAATAGCCAAGAGCCTCAACCAACATCTAAGGAGGCTCTCGTTGGGCAGCTGGATCAAGGGCCTGATCCAGAAAGCAGTGCTCCTGGAAACGGCGCGTATTGTGAGGAGGTTCCTCTCTATGGAGCCCTGACCACCGGTAGCTTGGACCCTGTTCCCGATACCGGTGGGCTACTATTTTTTTTATTTTTAAGTGTTTTATTTTTTATATTAATATTTAAAAATGTAATCTATATGTATATATATTAAATAAATGGAATAATAATAATAATTGCATAGAATAAGCAATATTGTAAAATAGGTGTGTTTAAGTTTTGGTGTACAATAAAGTATATTCTATCTACCTATCTATCTATATTTTTTTTTATTTTATATATAGAAGTTAGAGGGGGGGACAATTTAACCAAATTAGAAGCGTATATCTTTTAAAGGATTAACTTTATGAAAAAGTGGTTTTAGAAACATCAATGTAATTTTTAAACACCTGTCTATAAATTGGTATTTATAGACAGGTGTTTTAAAATTGCTTGTGTGGTCACAAGCATAGGTTTCATGAAAAAAAAATTATTTTCAGTTTCAGTTCCATGTATGGGGAGCTCCCTTTATTTTAAATATTTTTTAATTTTTTTCTTAAAATCGGAAACTGGTTTACATAATACATCTACGTACCAAGTTTCATATGTACAGTTCTAATAGTTTCGGAATAAGATGGCTGTGACATACGGACGGACGGACAGACAGACAGACATGACGAAACTATTAGGGTTCCGTTTTTTGCCATTCGGCAACGGAACGCTACAAACAGCTTTCAGTTAACTTTTAAGTTTGAACGTAATTATTAATATTGCCTTCTGCACTCTTTCTGTGCCAAATACTATACTCCTCTGTCCGCGTAGTTTTCGTAAAAGGTGTACAAAATTCGTTAATTTACACTTATGTACGTATCACAGAACAATGTTACATAACAAAACATCATGACATGGATTGGATCAACCACTATTTTTACACTCGAATAAGGTTTCTTGAAATCGCGGCAGACCCCGGCCGGTTGAAAGGATTGGGTATTAATTAGGAGAGCCTAGTGCTTGCCCATTGAGGGCTGGTTAATATCGCATGTCTTCATACTTTTCAGTCCTAACACATACTGGCATCCTCAATCTTTTCCTTCACGTACATAAAAGCAGTGATGATGATGAAAACTACACAAAGTACCTTGTGTACCTCCCTGGATTTGATCTGACGACCCACCACTCGTAAGTCGTGGCTTTAATCACTTTTTTGAGTGTGGGAAAATCATAAAATGACTCTCTCTGAGTGGAGTGGAAGGGTGTGTCCGACTTCTCTGACTAAAAATCTACCCTGCTCCTTGCTTGCGTTTGGTCTTGCGTTCCGGAGCCGCGGTATCTCGTTAGAACATTCCCGCAACCCCGGTAAGTGCCTTTAAAAACTGAGTCACCACTGCTCAGCTATGCTGCAAAAAATGACACTAAAATTAGCAAAATAAATATTAATTCTTCGTCATACATATTTCAACCGTATGCTTAGTTTAAATACAGATAAGGAAAATGTCTATAGAAAATTTGAATATAGAATTAGCTATTGTTGCCAGGCACGTTTCCAGACGAACTTCGACGCCTAAGTTTATTTTATTTTTGTATTTATGTACGTCTACGTAATTAGATTTAGTGGTAGTGTAGTATTTTTATGTTACTGATTTACGAATTATTGTTATATAATAAAACGGCAGCCGCGCGACTGCTAGTGTTATAATGTGCTAAAATCATGACCCTCCTTTTTTAAGTCGGGTAAAAATTTATATTTTTTTTTTTATATTTTACTCAAATTACACCAAATTTCATCCAAATCCACCGAGAACTTTTCATCAATTCGTTAAACAAACAAACCTTTCCGCTTTATAATGTTGGAATAGATTATGTTCATAGAGTGTAAATTAATAAAAAGTTATCACATAATTTAATGTATAAGGCAAAAAAACTTTTTTGCAAAAAAATAAAACCGACTTCCATATCAAAACACTACAAAGCCAAAAATAATTTTAATTTCGGTAGTCGGTGTTATTGGTTTTGTATTTTCTTTTTTTCACACCGCCTTCCGAAATTAAAATTATTTTTGGCTTTGTAGTGTTTTGATATGGAAGTCGGTTTTATTTTTTTGCAAAAAAGTTTTTATTTTCGCGCTTTTTAGTGGGTTAATTTGTAATTAATCTAGTTATAAAAGCCAAAATGTCAACTACAAAAACTAAAAACGCGCGAACAAAAAACACAATATAGAGTAACCGAAAAGATCATCAATGTAAATATTTTTTTTTACTTTTGTTGATTTTTCAGAAACGGCTTGTTCGATGTCTATAAAATTTTCATGGGACCATTTGGGAAGTATACCCTTTCCAACAAAAAAAGAATTTTTCAAATCGGTTGGCGAGCGACGGAGCTATGCCCGAACAAACATAAAAAAAAAAAAAAAAAAAAAAAAAAAAACAAACAAACATCCGAATTGAGAACCTCCTCCTTTTTCAGAAGTCGGTTAATAAACTTAATGGAATCTGCTAATCATTATTATGAATTTCCTTTGTAACAATACTTTTTTTAGTAAACCTCATTTTATCACAGACACAATTATCAGAAACTTAATAAGTTTTTTAATGATAATGATTAGAACACATTATGTACATATACGTACGGTAGAATATATTTCAAGGTTGGGATCGCGTCATGGGCGCGCGATCGATAATGTCGGGCGCGAATCCATTGTATTTTATTTTGGTTTCTTAGACGATAGTCTTACGTTTATTATACTACCTATATTAAAAATGTTTTTGTTAATGTACACGATATTAAAACACAATTAAACTTTTTTTTAATTGTTTGATAATCCTACTGTTTCTCTGGGATAATCTCTGGAACTGCAGAGCAGATTTTACAGGAACTTGTACTGAAACATAGAGGAGGTTTTAGTCAGTAAGTAGGAATTAATAATGGCTAGTGTCAATTTCTCCTAGTTTTCCATTAAACCTTCTTTACAATTTAAAAATAAATACATTTACAGGTATTCACAACATAAGGCAGTAGCTTAATTTACTACTCAAACAAAATTCTCCAAAACTTCTTATCGTCAACCGATCAATTGAGACTCTGGACTTCCAGAGGTGAACAACCCTTTAAACAGCCCCGACTAGATTTATTATCCGTTAAACTTTAGTAGCACCCCTGGGAGGTTTTATGAGGCAGCGTCCTAGCCTACTAAATTTATCTGTTACTGTAGCCTAGGTATCGGAATTAACCCGTAAGGTAAAATAAACTTAACCAACCTGAAGATCGTATTAGTTCATTACGAAACAAGTGAGATTCTCTAGGGAATATAGTGTTTTAAAACTTATAGGACTATCTGTTTCAGAGCTTGTTTCCATTTTCTCTTTATATAGGTATTTATTTCTAATTATTTATTTGAACTTGCAGATATTCAGCCACTCTCACACAAAAATATATATTGCTTTTTGACAGCTGTCATAGAAGTTGGTGCCAAACCAATTAATAGTTTTGATTGCTCACGTACGCCTCATTCTGTCAACTACATGAACTAAGCTAATCTATCCCTTATTATAAAAGAAATTAGACATCTTATGAAACAATTTTTAAAATTGTTTTTTAAAAAATATACTCACATAACTTTTATGCAATAACTAATTAGTTAGTCTTAAAAAGGCTCCACTAAAGAATGTGTCGGTATCAATATGGCTTGTGGTAACATAAAAATAACAAAAAAAAATCCTCTAATCACTCATTAACGTAACCGTTTTATCACTGAATAACATACCGCACAATCTCAAAACATGGAAACACTCACACGAACCTGTCAGTTTATATTTACGCGCCGGCTGACGCAAGCGCAGTAAGTTTCGCGACGAGGTTATGAGCGCACGTGTGCTAATAAAACATCGATAAATATCGCGTATAAACAGTGTATCGATAACAGAAAGTACGATAATCGATATGAATTCGTTACCAGTGAACTTACAAGAGTTAACAGCCGAGGATTTCAAAGCGTTTCTCGATTCTTTCGATCATGTGTTCTCGGATTGTGACGGTAAGCTGAATCTTCTAATTATCTGATGTTCCGTGTTTTGTTTTAGTTGTGTTGCTATGTGATATAAATATTAGTTTATTAACAAGTTTTGTAGTCATCGTATGACTTTCAAAGTGATAATTATTTCCACTCAATTTCAGTGTTTATCAACCGGTATCGAATATAAATAATTGTATTAACGTTTATTTATGAGTTATGTCATGATTGTGAATTAATTATCATTAATATGATAAAAGTGAAATTTATTTGCCGTTCCTTTTTAGGGTTCCGTAGCCGAATGGCAAAAAACGGAACCCTTATAGTGTCGTCATGTCTGTAAATAAAAATAAAACATATTTAAAACAAAGGGGGGCTCCCCATACATGGAACTAATACTGAAAAAAATTTTTTTTTTTTCATGAAACCTTTGCGTGTGTGGTATGTAACGTGACCATTTATTTTTTGTCTCAAAACGGGACATTGGTTTACTAATGAAAAAGAAAATACTTCATTTAAGTTTTTTATTTAGGAATAGTCAGTTAGCTTAAAAGTTACGAATTAGAAATATATATATACCCAAAAAGTTAAGTTATATTTATCAGATGAACAAATTTGCTTTGGTGATGATTTTAAGTAAGAATGAAATTCTTAGCACGTTTTTTTTATATTCACCTTAGAACTGAAATTTGTAACTGGGTTTTCTCAGATGTCTACAATTTTTGAACAATTTCCCATGCGGGGACCTTTTTTAAATCAGCCCAATAAAGTATCTCCATTTCTATGGTAAGAGCAGTAGTAGTCTGACCTTCAAGTTTCAATACAGCTTGATGAAAACTTGTTGACTGAGCGTGTAAAAAATAAAGCCACAGTTTGGATGTGGAATCTTCAAGAAAGTTTTTTTAGTAACAGGGGACATTTTTCAATACTCAAAAAGTAGTTTTTTAATGGCTGATATATGTTTGAAACCCTTTCCAAGGCAGGCATAAGAGGCTTTGCTATAGCCGAGCATTTGTTGATATTCCGTTTCAGTTTCGGCTCAAAACTCTTTTAGAGCTTCAACTCGAATCGTGTAAATATAAAAATATATATAATCTTCACAATAATTCTTTCGTACACGCGATCAAAACATGATTGAATTAATTTCGATGCACACTCATTAGACCGAAAGCTGTGTTTTTCTTGTATCGTGTGATAATCCCAGATGCTTTCTACCGCGGCCATATCCAAATCCTTTGAAGTTGGCGCGTCCAATTTATTGAAAAAGTTTAACATCGAAGAACTCGAAGCGGCGCGCGGCGGCACGATCGGCATTTTTATGTTTTTCAGAATATAAATGCTGTTCAATATCAAATACAAATTCAATATAAAAAAATGGTATTCCATACACGACCGAACCTAGGCTTGAAACAAATTGAGCAGCTGTTCCGGTATGAAGTACCGTCTCACCTTGGCTGGGATTCCCAACTTTTTTGATGCTTAGCCTCGATGAACGGGCCAAAATTGAGTATGGAAGTTAAAGTCACCCCAAGAAGCTCAATATGATCGGTTATCGGCACGGTTACGCCACGGAAAGTAGGAGCCGGTTCAAATTGGCTCCTTTTTGCGGAGAAGAGACACGCCCGGGTCTTAGCTGCATTAAACTTGACCAAGTTGTCATCGCCCCATTCGGAGACAGCCTTCAAGGATAAGTTGAAGCGCCCAACCATATCCTCACGTAGAGACTGAATCTGTGACTCACCAGCTCGTGCGCTGGACACATATCTCTCAGAAACTGTGCTGTCGTCTGCCCCAAAGGTACCGGGCATTAGCAGATCGTTAATGTGCAGCAAGAATAAAGTTGCTGAGAGAACATACTCCTGAGGGACGCCGGCATTAATTGCCAATTGACCAGACGAGCAGCCATCAATGACCACTCGAATGGACCGATCTTTCAGGAAGTCTTCAATCCAAACGCAAAGTTGAGTGGGTGAGCAATAAGGCTATCGTGCCAAACCCTGTCAAAGGCCTTGGAGATGTCAAGGGAAACAGCAAGTGCTTCCCCGTGCCTCTCAATGGCCTCACTGCAGATCAAGTCAAATATAAACTACGTAAACAATAAATAAATACAAATCCCACCATTAAAAGTCAGAAGAATATTCCAAAACAAAAATTTTAAGTTATTTACTAGGTACACGAGCATTAAACAACAACAAAACAAATATCGAGAAGTGGGCGCACGAAAAATCTGTCAAATAAATAGTCAACAAAGCACGAGCGACGACGTGTTGGCCATTCTCGGCTATCTTCGCATCGACTGATGGGTCCGATGACGCGGTCTCAGAAAACGGGACAATTTTGCGTCCCAGAGATCATTACGGGGACACCGGGACTCGTAATTATAAAAAGGGACAGTCCCGTTCAAAACGGGACGTCTGGTCACGTTAGGTATGTGGTATCTATAGACAGGTCTTTAAAAATGAAATTGAGGTTTGTAAAACCACTTTTTCATAAAGTTAATCGTTTATAAGAAGATATACCATTCCAAAGTGGTTAAATGTGTCCCCCCCTTCTAACTTCTATAATAATGGATAGTATGAATAGATAAACGATTAGTTTAAGAGATATACGCTTCCAAAGTGGTTAAATGTGCTTCCCCCCCTTTAACTTCTATAATAATGGAGTGATAAATTTTAAAAAAAAATGTCTGTAGACCTTAATGTAAACTTTCAACCAAAATTGGTTTGAACGGGATCGGGTCAGCAGTTTTTGAGTTACAATATATTTTCTAAAACCGCAGATATAACTTTGTAATACAAACACTATGAAAAACAAAGATAATTGTAAAAATGTAAATAAGACATTTTTAAGAAATTTTTAAGGTTTTTTTTGTCAAATAAATAAACATAATATTATATTATTATAGTTACTGCGGAACCCTTCATGGGCGAGTCTCACTCGCACTTAGCCAATATTTTTTTGTATTCAAACTATGTATGTATGTAATTAAACAGCTGATTGTACATACATACCATTCGAGGAATTCTCTAGCCGGTTAGGTTGTGATAAATTATTTGGCATAAAATAGGTACCTATGAGTATTTTTTTAATAACGTTTATTCATATTGGACTGACATTAAAATCTTCATTTAAAGTAGGTAGGTAGCCTTGCACGTTATCACAGCCAAATTACTTCAGTAATGTATTATTGTTTATTTAGAAGTCTTATACCTACGCAGTTACTCGTATTTGCCCAAAACGTTATCCGTCACACTGACGTAGGTACATAGCTCTTTTGTCTGGGTGGGAAAATCATCGAATAACTTCTCCCGCTCTGGGTTAAGCGGAAGGGAGTGTCAGACTTCTACCTACTGACTAAAAACCCACCCTGTTCCTTCAGCTGCCCGTAAGTTCCGGGGCCGCGGCATCTTGTTTGTACATTTCCGCAGCCCCAGCGGGCAATGGCCTTATGAGGCCCCGTCAACAACGCTGACAGCTCTTTGATACGCACGCGGAACACGACGCGCCGCCGACCCGGGCCTGTTCCTTACCGGACGAAGAGCTACCCCTGCTCACCGTCCGTAAGCCCGCGCCTACGGTGGCCGGAGATCAGCCCGCGATCCCCGACGCCCAGGGCGTCTACCGCGGCGGCTGAGGCGTGAGGAAGAGAGTTGCCTCTCCCTCGCTCGTTCGGCCTCCTCCTTCGCTAGCATGACTGCTTCGCAGAAGGAGGCGACTTCATCTCATTCCCTCTCGCTCCGCACCATGGTCTGAACCAAGGCCTGATGCGAGAGGTCGCCGCCGTCGATCGTCTCCACGAGGACACAGCGGTGCTCCGCCCAAACAGGGCACACCTGCACTATATGCTCCACCGTGTCCTGCGGATGGTCCTCACAATGACGACACCCGGGCGTATCCTCCCGCTGTATCCGAAACAGGTACCTCCCGAAAAGCCATGTCCAGTCAGTACCTGCGTCAGATGGAAGGTGAGGACGCCGTGGCGTCTCTCCAGCCACTCCTCAAAGAGGGGACTTATCCCCGCAATTATGGCGTACCCAGCCCTCGGTTGCGACAACCGCGTCTTCCATGCTGCCTTGAGATCACGCCGCGCGCCGCCGCGCCGGAGCTCTGTCCGCTGAGCCGCGACTTGCCGCTGTAGTGGAGTTTCACTCCAGCTTAGCACCTCCGCGAGCCAATTACGCACGCGCGCGAGGGTTACCGCCTCCAGATCCCACGGCAGCAATAGGTACATAGCTTAAAGGTTTTGAAAGATACATGGTACATAATATGTGAGTAATGATACTAGGTACGCATAATATTAGTTTTGCTATCTCATTACTAAACTCGGTTAATCTCAAGGAATCAATACTATGGAACAATGAGTTACGTGAACGTAAATATTATATACAGCTACATATACTATCTATACTAATATTATAAAGCGGAAAAGTTTGTTTGTTTGAACGCGCTAATCTTCGAAAGTGCTGGATGGATTTAGGTGAAATTTGGTATGGGGTTATAGGCTATATTTTACCCGACTGCAAAAAGGAGGGTTATGTTTTTATCATAATAAAGCCACGGGAGCGAAACCGGGCGTGACTGCTAGTTTATAATTATCACAGAGTTGCTGTTTCTTGCAGGTTCTTCTCAATAGGAATAAATTTATAATGTAGGCCTATCTATCTAAATATATATAACTCAACGGACTGACTGACTGACATAGTGATCTATCAACGCACAGCCCAAACCACTGGACGGATCGGGCTGGAATTTGGCATGCAGGTAGATGTTATGACGTAGGCATCCGCTAAGAAAGAATTTTGCGAAATTCCCACGGGATCGGGATTTACACGGGAAAAACTTCCCACGTGGGCGAAGCCGCTGGCACAAGCTAGTTTAAAATTAAATATGAATAATTTTAATTTTGTTCCCATACTGAAAGTAATTCTTATTGATGAATATCATAACTTCATAACAAAAGAGTGGAAAAAAATACAAATTTTTCCAACATTGGTTCGAAAAAATCGATTTAAAAGTTACAGCTTTTGTTGTGAGAATTTTTCTCAGAACCATTTTGAATCCCGTTTGATGACAACTTTTTCTAATCTACTAATGCAATGCGTAAATGATAACTCGCAAGCACAAACTTTCATGTCACAGATAAAACTAACTTTTTCTCGTGGTGGAAATCTGAAGCATCAATAACATAATGGCTAAGGTGTCGGACTTGTGGTCAAGAGGACGCGGGTTCGAACCCCACCCATTACAAATTAGTTGGACGAGTTAACAAGATAGCTAGTAATGTGCAAAAAAAAATCGTCATGGATATCCTTCACCGTGGTATCAACGGAACGATTAGTCAGACTCGAACTGACTGAAACCTCCTTGGTGTTACCTCGTCCGTTTGTGTGACTTCTTCTACCTTGGACTCGCGTTGTTAGACTGCCGCTGCCGGTAGCTTGCAGGATCCATTCTGAGTGTAGGGATCGACACAGCTCTATACGAGATACGTGCATAGAAAACAGTAAAATGAAAAAAAAATCCTCATAGATACTCTCCACCTCGTAGTATCAACGGAAGGGTAAGTCAGACTCGTACTGACTAAAACCTCCTCGGTGTTCCCTCATTGGCTTATCTGACTTCAGCTGCCCCGACCTGGCGCCGTCGCGTCGGTCTGCCGGTAGCTAGCAAGACTCATTCTGAAAGAGGAAGGGTGTTACTGCTCCCTATTTGTCTGAGAGGCGCTCTTGAAACACTACGTGCAATCTCGGGTCCTGTTTGAGATATGTCTAATCTAAGCAACATTTTCTTTTCAGGAGTAATATGGACCAAAAGGCCTATGCCTGGTGCAGGCAAATTCTTCAGCCTGATGAAGAAACTTGGAAAAACCGTCAACTTTGTTTCAAACAACAGTTTAAGAAGCAAAGAAAACTATGAAGATCGATTCAGAGATGCCGAAATCGAAAATGGCTTCGTAAGTACTTAACTAAGCATATTTATGTATCGACGCCTTAGAGTGAAAACCTCGTAAGTGAAAAAGGAGTAACTTTTCAGGAGGAAGAAAAATCTGCGTGCTATAAAATTTTTGTGCGGTTTCTTTTATGTTTTTCACTTACTTTCATAGATAGCGTTTCGAGTATCGAATGAACATATTAGTGAGATCAGGATGTGCGTTGCTAGGATTGCTTTCTGAAAACGCAATAAAAAAAATTGGACAAAAATGTACTCCCGAGGTTTCACTCTAAGGCGACGATATGTAAGCTAAATGTAATTTTTTTTCATTTATTCAGAAACAATTTACATTGTGTGCGAATATTAAAGCTTAACAACTAGGTACACATGCAGTAAAAACTAATAATTGAATTGCTTATATTGGGACTGATAACAATAAAAAAATTGGCTAAGTGCGAGTCAGACTCGCCCATGAAGGGTTCCGTAGTAACTACAATAATATAATATAATATGTATATATATGACGAATAAAAAAAAACCTTAAAAATTTCATAAAACTAGCTTATTTACATTCTTACAACTACACTAAATAACTTTGTTTTTCATAGTGTTTGTATGAATTACAAAGTTATATTTGCGGTTTTAGAAAATATGCTGTATCTCAAAAACTGCTGACCCGATTTCGTTCAAACTAATTTTGGTTGAAATTTTATATTAAGACTAGTATTTGCGTGTTGCGCGAGGAGCAAGCACCTCGCGTGCTTGTGAAAAAAAAAAAAAAAAGGCGTGGAGTGATGGGGGGAGATGGGGGGGGTTTAGTATTTGCGTGTTGCGCGAGGTGCAAGCACCTCGCGTGCTTGTGAAAAAAAAAAAGTGGGGGGGGCGGGGGTGATGGGGGGGGGTTTAGTATTTGCGTGTTGCGCGTGGTGCAAGCACCTCGCGTGCTTGTGAAAAATAAAAGTGGGGGGGGGGAGATGGTGGGGTTTAGTATTTGCGTGTTGCGCGAGGTGCAAGCACCTCGCGTGCTTGTGAAAAAAAAAAAGGAGGGGGGGAAATGGGGGGGGGTTGCACAATTATTTCGACTAAAGCATTGCCCCTCTAAATGAATCTGAAAAAAAAATGTTCCAAGTCTCTTAGATTCCGAGATCCGCCTAAAGGGGGGGAGAAGGGGGGCCGGGGGGGGGGGACTTTGAAAAATGGTTTTTACTTTACCGAGCCTCCTCTATACGAATCCGTAAAAAGAAAAAAATACGGGTCTCGTAGTTTCCGAGATACGATAGGGGGGAGGGGAGAAGGGGGGGGGAAAAGGGGAGGTTCGGCACTTTTCCCGTAGGTTTGAGAGTTACTTGTTTACGAATCTGTCAAAATATAGCCACCTCCCCATCCACCATCTGGGAGAACAATTATGTCAATGAGTGAGTCAGTCAGTCAGTCAGTGGTAATTTAGCTTTATATAGTATAACTAGTATTTGCGTGTTGCGCGAGGTGCAAGCACCTCGCGTGCATATGAAAACTAAAAAAATAAAATAAAAAATAGGAGGGGGGGGGGTGATGGGGGGGGGGGGTTGCACAGTTATTTCGACTAAAGCATTGCCCCTCTAAATGAATCTGAAAAAAAAATGTTCCAAGTCTCTTAATTTCCGAAATCCGCCTTAAGGGGGTGAGAAGGGGGGCAAGGGGGGCGACTTTGAAAAATGGTTTTTACTTTACCGAGCCTCCTCTATATGAATCCGTAAAAAATAATATTACGGGTCTCGTAGTTTCCGAGATACGATAGGGAGGGGGGAGAAGGGGGGGGAAAAGAGGAGGTTTGGCACATTTCCCGTAGGTTTGAGAGTGACTTGTCTAGTATTTGCGTGTTGCGCGAGGTGCAAGCACCTCGCATGCTTGTGAAAAAAACTAAAGCATTGCCCCTCTAAATCAAGTATTTGCGTGTTGCGCGAGGTGCAAGCACCTCGCGTGCTTGTGAAAAAAATAAGTGGGGGGGGGGGTGATGGGGGGAGATGGGGGGGGTTTAGTATTTGCGTGTTGCGCGAGGTGCAAGCACCTCGCGTGCTTGTGAAAAAAACTAAAGCATTGCCCCTCTAAATCAAGTATTTGCGTGTTGCGCGAGGTGCAAGCACCTCGCGTGCTTGTGAAAAAAAAAAAAAAGGGGGGGGGGGTGATGGGGGGGTTTAGTATTTGCGTGTTGCGCGAGGTGCAAGCACCTCGCGTGCTTGTGAAAAAAACTAAAGCATTGCCCCTCTAAATCAAGTATTTGCGTGTTGCGCGAGGTGCAAGCACCTCGCGTGCTTGTGAAAAAAAAATGGGGGTGGTGTTGGGGGGAGATGGGGGGGTTTAGTATTTGCGTGTTGCGCGAGGTGCAAGCACCTCGCGTGCTTGTGAAAAACGAAAATGGTATTTGCGTGTTGCGCGAGGTGCAAGCACCTCGCGTGCTTGTGAAAAAAACTAAAGCATTGCCCCTCTAAATCAAGTATTTGCGTGTTGCGCGAGGTGCAAGCACCTCGCGGGCTTGTGAAAAAAAAAAAAAGAGGGGGGGGGGGTGATGGGGAAGATGGGGGAGTTTAGTATTTGCGTGTTGCGCGAGGTGCAAGCACCTCGCGTGCTTGTGAAAAAAACTAAAGCATTGCCCCTCTAAATCAAGTATTTGCGTGTTGCGCGAGGTGCAAGCACATCGCGTGCTTGTGAAAAAAAAAAGGGGGGGGGTGATGGGGGGAGATGGGGGGGGGGGGTTAGTATTTGCGTGTTGCGCGAGGTGCAAGCACCTCGCGTGCTTGTAAAAAAAAAAAAAAAAAAGAGGGGGGGGGGGTGATGGGGGGGGGGGGCTTGCACAAGTATTTCGACTAAAGCATTGCCCCTCTAAATGAATCTGAAAAAAAAAGATGTTCCAAGTCTCTTAGATTCCGAGATCCACCTAAAGGGGGGGAGAAGGGGGGCGGGGGGGGGGACTTTGAAAAAAAAGTTTTTACTTTACCGAACCTCCTCTATACGAATCCGTAAAAAACAAAAAATACGGGTCTCGTAGTTTCCGAGATACGATAGAGAGGGGGAGAAGGGGGGTGAAAAGGGGAGGTTTGGCACTTTTCCCGTAGGTTTGAGAGTTACTTGTTTACGAATCTGTCAAAATATACCCACCTCCCCATCCACCATCTGGGAGAACAATTATGTCAATGAGTGAGTGAGTCAGTCAGTGGTAATTTAGCTTTATATAGTATAACTAGAATTTGCGTGTTGCGCGAGGTGCAAGCACCTCGCGTGCTTGTGAAAAAAACTAAAGCATTGCCCCTCTAAATCAAGTATTTGCGTGTTGCGCGAGGTGCAAGCACCTCGCGTGCTTGTGAAAAAAAAAAAGTGGGGGGGGCGGGGGTGATGGGGGGGGGTTTAGTATTTGCGTGTTGCGCGAGGTGCAAGCACCTCGCGTGCTTGTGGAAAAAAAAAAAAAAAAAAGAGGCGGGGGGGTGATGGGGGGGGGGGGTTGCACAAGTATTTCGACTAAAGCATTGCCCCTCTAAATGAATCTGAAAAAAAAAATGTTCCAAGTCTATTAGATTCCGAGATCCGCCTAAAGGGGGGGAAAAGGGGGGCGGGGGGGGACTTTGAAAAATGGTTTTTACTTTACCGAGCCTCCTCTATACGAATCCGTAAAAAGAAAAAAATACGGGTCTCGTAGTTTCCAAGATACGATAGGGGGGGGGAGAAGGGGGGGGAAAAGGGGAGGTTTGGCACTTTTCCCGTAGGTTTGAGAGTTACTTGTTTACGAATCTGTCAAAATATACCCACCTCCCCATCCACCATCTGGGAGAACAATTATGTCAATGAGTGAGTCAGTCAGTGAGTCAGTCAGTGAGTGGTAATTTAGCTTTATATAATATAACTAGTATTTGCGTGTTGCGCGAGGTGCAAGCACCTCGCGTGCTTGTGAAAAAAACTAAAGCATTGCCCCTCTAAATCAAGTATTTGCGTGTTGCGCGAGGTGCAAGCACCTCGCGTGCTTGTGAAAAAAGAAAAAAAGGGGGGGGGAGATGGGGGGGTTTAGTATTTGCGTGTTGCGCGAGGTGCAAGCACCTCGCGAGCTTGTGAAAAAAAAAAAAAAAAAAAAAGAGGGGGGGGGTGATGGGGGGGGGGGTTGCACAAGTATTTCGACTAAAGCATTGCCCCTCTAAATGAAACTGAAAAAAAAAATGTTCCAAGTCTCTTAGATTCCGAGATCCGCCTAAAGGGAGGGGAGAAGGGGGGCGGGGGGGGGACTTTGAAAAGTGGTTTTTACTTTACCGAGCCTCCTCTATACGAATCCGTAAAAAAAAAAAATACGGGTCTCGTAGTTTCCGAGATACGATAGGGAGGGGTGAGAAGGGGGGGGAAAAGGGGAGGTTTGGCACTTTTCCCGTAGGTTTCAGAGTTACTTGTTTACGAATCTGTCAAAATATACCCACCTCCCCATCCACCATCTGGGAGAACAATTATGTCAGTGAGTCAGTGAGTGGTAATTTAGCTTTATATAGTATAACTAGTATTTGCGTGTTGCGCGAGGTGCAAGCACCTCGCGTGCTTGTGAAAAAAAAAAAAAAAGGCGGGGGTTGATGGAGGGGTTTAGTATTTGCGTGTTGCGCGAGGTGCAAGCACCTCGCGAGCTTGTGAAAAAAAAATAAAAAAAAAAAGAGGGGGGGGGGGTGATGGGGGGGGGGGGTTGCACAAGTATTTCGACTTAAGCATTGCCCCTCTAAATGAATCTGAAAAAAAAAATGTTCCAAGTCTCTTAGATTCCGAGATCCGCCTAAAGGGGGGGAGAAGGGGGGCGGGGAGGGGGGACTTTGAAAAATGGTTTTTACTTTACCGAGCCTCCTCTATACGAATCCGTAAAAAGAAAAAATACGGGTCTCGTAGTTTCCGAGATACGATAGGGGGGGGGGGGGAGAAGGGGGGGAAAAGGGGGGGTTTGGCACTTTTCCCGTAGGTTTGAGAGTTACTTGTTTACGAATCTGTCAAAATATACCCACCTCCCCATCCACCATCTGGGAGAACAATTCTGTCAGTGAGTCAGTGAGTGGTAATCTAGCTTTATATAGTATAATAACTAGTATTTGCGTGTTGCGCGAGGTGCAAGCACCTCGCGTGCTTGTGAAAAAAGAAATTGGTATTTGCGTGTTGCGCGAGGTGCAAGCACCTCGCGTGCTTGTGAAAAAAGAAATTGGTATTTGCGTGTTGCGCGAGGTGCAAGCACCTCGCGAGCTTGTGAAAAAAAAAAAAAAAAGAGGGGGGGTGATGGGGGGGGGGTTGCACAAGTATTTCGACTAAAGCATTACCCCTCTAAATGAATCTGAAAAAAAAAATGTTCCAAGTCTCATAGATTCCGAGATCCGCCTAAAGGGGGGGAGAAGGGGGGCGGGGGGGGGACTTTGAAAAATGGTTTTTACTTTACCGAGCCTCCTCTATACGAATCCGTAAAAAACAAAAAATACGGGTCTCGTAGTTTCCGAGATACGATAGGGAGGGGGGAGAAGGGGGGTGAAAAGGGGAGGTTTGGCACTTTTCCCGTAGGTTTGAGAGTTACTTGTTTACGAATCTGTCAAAATATACCCACCTCCCCATCCACCATCTGGGAGAACAATTATGTCAATGAGTGAGTCAGTGAGTGGTAATCTAGCTTTATATAATATAACTAGTATTTGCGTGTTGCGCGAGGTGCAAGCACCTCGCGTGCTTGTGAAAAAAAAAAAAAAGGGGAGGGGAGATGGGGGGTTTAGTATTTGCGTGTTGCGCGAGGTGCAAGCACCTCGCGTGCTCGTGAAGAAAACTAAAGCATTGCCCCTCTAAAGGGGGGTTTAGTATTTGCGTGTGTATTTGTGTGTATTTGTGAAAAAAAAAAAAAAAAAGAGGGGGGGGGGTGATGGGGGGGGGGGGGTTGCACAAGTATTTCGACTAAAGCATTGCCCCTCTAAATGAATCTGAAAAAAAAAATGTTCCAAGTCTCTTAGATTCCGAGATCCGCCTAAAGGGGGGGAGAAGGGGGGCGGGGGGGGACTTTGAAAAATGGTTTTTACTTTACCGAGCCTCCTCTATACGAATCCGTAAAAAACAAAAAATACGGTTCTCGTAGTTTCCGAGATACGATAGAGGGGGGGGAGAAGGGGGGGGAAAAGGGGAGGTTTGGCACTTTTCCCGTAGGTTTGAGAGTTACTTGTTTACGAATCTGTCAAAATATACCCTCCTCCCCATCCACCATCTGGGAGAACAATTATGTCAATGAGTGAGTCAGTGAGTGGTAATCTAGCTTTATATAATATAATATAATATAATATAATATACAGATATATATTTTTTTAGATTTTTCATTCAATTAGTATAGAAGTTAGAGGGGGTGGGGACACACATTTTACCACTTTGTAAGCTTATATCTTTTAAAGGATTGTCTTTATGAAAAAGTAGTTTTAGAAACCCTTATATAATTTTTAGAGGCCTGTCTATAAATACCACACACGCATAGGTTTCATGAAAAAAAATATTTGCAGTTTTAGTTCCATGTATGGGGAGCCCCTTTATTTTAAATTTTTTTTTTTTTTTTTTCTTAAAATCGTAAAGCGGTTCACAGAATACATCTACCTACTAAGTTTCACATGTATGGTCTTAATAGTTTCGGAATAAAATGGCTGTGACATACGGACGGACGGACAGACAGACAGACAGACAGACAGACAGACGGACAGACATATCAAAACTATAAGGGTTCCGTTTTTTGCCATTCGGCTACGCCACCCTAAAAATGTATAGAAAATAATGGTAATAATAATGTCAAAAAAATGTAGCTAAAATCTAGCGTTTTAACTATTGCCCTCCACTATTCAGTAACTAGGCAACAATATCCCTGGGCAAGACTTTCTGGTATCAACTAGCCAATTTTTTGGATGGGAAAATCATGAAATGACTCCTAGCTGACTGCTCACACACTACTCCTTCAGTTTGCGTTTTACCTTTGCGTTCCGGGGCCGCGGTATCTCGTTAAAACATTCCCGCAACCCCGGAAGGTAATGGCCCTGTTGACTAACGACTGTAAAAGATTTGCAAATGACAACCGGGACTTACCATAACAGTCTTCGTATATGAACTTCACCCATCCATCGCGCAACCTTAGCAAATGCTGCTTAACGTCGAAGATTGAGCTGTGCAGCTGTTATCATTTAGCTACTGAGAAACTTCGTGATTCGTCTAGCTACATAATATGTGTAAACTTATACGTCATAGTAGCTATGTGTATAGACTTTGTTCTATAAGCAACTAATTCTAGCAAGTATTTGTAGAAGTCAAAACAAATAATTTGTTTTTCGCCTTTAACTAACTAGTTTAGACCTAATCCTAAGAGAAATAAACTTGGATGAAGTTTGACCAATCAGAACTAATTAAGAACAGGAAAAAGTCAGTTTGTCCGTGTCTGGGGTATGTAATATAGCCATATTTATTAGTTTAGTACATGAATTAAAGTTTATACCTATATATACCAGATCCAGTCTCTCCGTGAGGACATGGTTGAGCGCTTGAATTTGTCCTTGAAGGTTGTCTCAGAATGGGGTGATGCCAACTTGGTCAAGTTTAATGCAGCTAAGACGCAGGCGTGTCTCTTCTCCGCAAAAAGGAGCCAATTCCGACCGGCTCTAACTTTCTGCGATATAACCGTGCCGATAACCGATCGTATTGAGCTTCTTGGGGCCCTGAATTTTGGTCCGTTTATCGAGGCTAAGGCTCAGCTAGCAGCTAAAAAGTTGAGAATCCTAGCAAAGGTGAGACGGTACTTCACTCCGGAACAGATGCTCAATCTCTATCAAGCTCAGGTTCTACCGTGTATGGAGTACTGCTCTCATCTTTGGGATGGATCTGCCAAATACTAACTGGACGCGCTCGAGTCTATCGAGAGACGGGCCAAGAGACTCATTCACTGGTCGGATCAAAGCTCCAGAGCCTTGAACATCGACGAAAGGTACAAGTCTATCGGTTTTCTATCGTTTACATTTCGGGGACTGTGCGATGGAATTACACAATCTAATTCCAACAAGCCCGTTCCATCATCGGACTACAAGACAAACGGCGATGCGCTATCGTTACATGGTGGACATCCCATCCATACGCATAAAACGTTTTGGGAATACTTTCGTTGTGCGTAAGGCTAAGGAGTGGAATTCCCTGCCGGAGTCTGTGTTCCTGATCGCTATAACCTGGGAGTCTTTAAGTCAAAAGTGAATAGGTTACTTCGAGGCAAGCGTGCTCCATCTTCGACCACATCATCACTTACCATCGGGTAAGATGGTGATCAAACGCGAGCCTATTATCACTAAAAAAATTAAAAAAATACCTGCCGGAGTCTGTTTCCAGATAGCTATAACCTAGGGGTCTTTAAGTCAAGAGTGAATAGGTTACTTCTAGGTAAGCGTGCTCTATCTTCGACCACATCATCGCTTACGATCAGGTGAGATGGTGGTCAAACGCGAGCATATTATCAATAAAAAAAATTAATTAAAATACCTGCCGGAGTCTATGTTTCCCGATATCTGTAACCTAGGGGTCTTTAAGTCAAGAGTGAATAGGTAACTTCTAGGCAAGCGTGCTCCATCTTCGACCACATCATCACTTACCATAAGTTGAGATGGATGAGACAGATGAGGATAGATGGATGGATGGAAAAAATAACACTAATACTCAGCTGCAACTGGTTAGACTGGCGCCGACCCTAACATAGTTGGGAAGTAGGCTAAGCAGATGTTGACCTGAAATAAAAATTTTAAATAAAAATTATATATAAAAATATTTTTAAAATTTAAAACCTTTTAATTTTGACCAGGTCTATTTTTTAAGAAATTTTTGTTGAAAAATATATTTGAACTTCATTCACCTATTTAAACAAAGAACAAGGTCTAATACCGACCGACGTTTTATGAATTCTCCGTTTCTAAAATAGACTAAATAAAGTCTGAAATAGGCTATTTTGCTTACAAAGTTTAACTAAAAATTTAGGTACTCACGTAGCTTTGCCTAAAAATACAGCAATTAATAGCCGCCATTTAAATTTATTTTGAGGGTTGTTGTAAGAAGCGTTGGTCAACACTTAGGTTAAAAAGTTATTTTGCGAAACTTTATGCGTGAAGCGGAGCGGAGCGACGCACGGTGGGCTGAAATCAAGCTTCCATGGACTTAGGGATTCACGAAAATAGATGAGCAATTTAAAAAAAAACACTAAATACAAGACATTTTTCTTCTGCGATTTTTGTATATACCTTATATATTTAAAGTTATAACGATTTGAATTTATTTTTGTATGGAGAAATTTGATTTTATATAAATAACTTTTAATTCTCAAAAGTTCTCAAAAAACGGCTTTCAGTATTCGATTGTGCTATTTTTAGGCAAATTATCCGATATATCACTTGCTTCGATTTTCTTCGATTTTGGAGAAAATTGTTTTTCATTCCCTTTTCCACACCACTCTTGAGGTACAGAACTAAGCGCGTTTTTTTTTATCAGTTATGTCCCCAAGAGGCCTAATCCACTCATACGCACACTCTTACTCACACACGCACTCACAAAATTATCACTTAGACAATTTCATCAGATTCTGATTCAGATTCGTTCTCTAAATGTTCCACATTAACAAAGTTTATATTTTCCTGCTCGTCATCTTCAAAGTTAGGAGATAACAGAAGCATGGCTTTCGCTTCTTCTGAAAATGGTTTGTATTTCCGTATCATTTTATGACGTTTTGATGATATATAGGGATCTGAACTAATTATTAAATTATTCAAAATATCCTCATTATTAGCTCTTCTGCAGAATTTTTTTGAATGGTGTTGGCGATATCGCCTAAAGTCTTTATTTCTAGATTCAGCTGCTTCTTCCGATAACTTTCCAATCGGAATTAATCCCAAGTTTTCAATGATAGCTGCTCCATGAACAAGACCTTTATGCACACTGGAGGGCATGTGATACCACTCATATAAAATCTACGTATAATTTTATGGTGGCTTCCGTATATTCTTTAAACTTCACTGTGTCAATTTTATGACCAGAAGATATTGTTTCTAAAATGATTGAAAACAGTTTTATTAAGTTTCTATCGACACCAGTAATTGCAGCAGCAATCTCTGTATTTGAGAAAAATCTTCAAGCGGTATTCCCGTCATTAGTAGTTCCATGTCCTTGTTTTACAACATCTATTAAAAGGCCTGTTTGATTTTTAAAAGCTTGCTGAATGCTTTTTTTCTATTTTCCATCAAAACTTTGTTTTCACCTTTTGCAACCCATGTTTTGAAATCCAGTCTATAGGCTATGTGAAGAATGCATTCCATGAAACGTATCCATATATGTAGCGATGATAAACCATATTTGTACAAGTCGGTATCAATGCTTTTAGTCAATAACAAAGACAAGTTATTCATTTCTGTAGTGACCAGCTTTACTTATGTCACATCGTTGAGCTGAAGTTTCACAGAGGATTGATGTTGCTTTACCATCTATCATGGTAAGCAATAATGAATGTGAGACTTATTTCTCCAATTTCTGTTTCCTTCAATTCATTTATCTCTGTTTCAATTTCGGTTTTCTCTCTTAAAATCGTTGATTTATTCTCTTTTTCAAACTTGAAAAATATTGGACGACACCAACATGCTGAATTTGGTGAGTCGTTTTCCCAGATAATTTGTTCCTCGGAAACAATTTTTATTGGTACTAAACTACCCATAAAAATACTTGAATCATCTGTCGAAGCACTGTCTTCTTTGTCATCCGTTGTCATTTTTTGCTTTTAGTTTGCTTGATTCGTGGCACCATCCATTCCCCATTTGCTTATCATTGTCACCTCCTTACAGTCTGTGCTATCAATATTGATTGCTTCGAATATCCTTTTGGCGGTTATATCTAATAGAGGCTGCAATTTTATTCTAGCAGTTGTATCTGTTAAGGTGATATCATCCTTTGGCGGGTAGCTTTCTTGTTTTACATTTTGCACCTTGTAGTAGGAAGGAAACATGTCGACATTTTTCTCTTTGATACTTTTTCTTAAAGTATTGTATTGCCACTTTGTTAATTTAAGGGACAAAACAAGTTCCAAAGCTTCATCTGGAGTAAATTTAGGTTTTTCATTTTTACCTAAAATACTATCTTTGGCTTTTTGCACATCCTGTAGATTTTTAAGTAGTTGTTCGAGGATTTCAGCATTCCTTGATTACCATCCTCTCGTAATTTCATAATATATGCATGAGATATTTCCTCTGTAGTCATAGTTCTGTACGTCTCTTTTTTTGCTTAGGTCCTAATTCACAAAATGGTTTCCTTGGACTTACTACTACTTTAATTCGTTGACGTGGCAGTAGACACTTTTGCTGGAGATGTATGGAGTTCACTTGATGTACTAGGAACAGAGTCTTCGTTTCTTTCAAATGCACTTACAATGAAATCAGGCCAGTTTATTTCCGATAATAACCATTCGCTATTATTGTTGCTAAACAATTCCCCTTTGCTATGAGCATTTTGCCATCTCCTTTGCAGATTATAGCAATATTTTGCACAAAATGCTTTAAGCGCTTTATCGTTTTCATCACTTAACACAGTGGGAACTAATCTAGATTTAATAGCACTATATAAAACACTATTATTTTTAAAACTCCACTTTCCTTTAATAGCACAATAATATCAATATTTGACACCAAATCGAACATTTTTACGTAATAAATAGTATTAGTATTCCGAACAAACGATGTGTAACAACGCACTGAGGATGGTTGTTTTTCAAATGTAACCATGTCATTTTTTTACCTATTATTCATCATCCAATCACATAATGACACGTCATCATTTTGCTGCGCTCAATGGACTACGCGCGCGCTAATGAGGGTCACCGCGCTATTGAGTATTGTTAAAAACAAATGACGTCATAAGGGTGGTGTGAGTGGGTATCGTGAAAAATAAATGACGTCATAAGGGTGGTGTAGAATGTTTACCAATTGGTACGGAGATGTACCAAATTATGTAGGCGAATTGAAAATGTTTGATTTTAAGTGGACTGTATTTTGAGGATGGCTGGTTTCGCCTAGAAAGAACAGGATGATGAACGGGCGACCGAGTTTCAGGGATTATGAGGGAAAAGCGCCTGCCTGCTTCGAGCTTCGAAGTACACGACGTGTTGATATCAGAATGCACCAAACCACTCAATCACACCCGCGGGCGGTTCATCTTAGTTCAATCACGATTTATATAGATAAATAAGCGGAGTTTTAGCGGTATAACACACGGACGGCGGAGTACGGTAAGACATCGACAATACGTCCGCGTGGAGAGGCGTACTTAACACGTTCTGTCATTGCGGAGTCATTGCTTGCCATAGATTCGTGGCAGACATGCTTTTTTGGGGTAGGGAGAGGGAATGGTCGTCCGTTCTGACAGTAAACGTCAAAATGTGGGAACAAACTATTTAACCAAATTTCAAAATGAGATGGCGTTACCATTTCCCCCCGGCTTTAAAGGGTTGCCTTTAAAAGGAAACAAATAAAATAAGCTACGTTAGGTATACTACCGCATAACCTATCCACGAGCTAAAACAGCGTTATGATATTAAATTAATCTAAATTAACTTTAGCGGAACAATTATAGCGAAAACTATTAACTAAATACCTAAACTAAGAGGGAGATCCAACTTCAGGCTAGATCTCACTGAGTCGGTAGCGGACAGAGACGTACAACAGGGCGCACGTAACTACCCTTCGCGGTTTTTACAGTAACAACGCGGGTTGTACCGTCTTTAGATGTATGCAATTTCTCAACGATGGCTAAGGGCCATGAAAGCGGCGGAGAATTATCATTTATGACAATAACCAACGTACCCTCCTGTATAGGGGATGCAGGACTATTCCATTTGGATCTAGCCTGAAGCTGGTGAAGGTATTCCGACCGCCAGCGCCGCCAGAAAGACTGTACGATATTATCGAGCAGAGTATGTCTCTGAAGCAAGCTAGAAGAGTCTGCTTTAGGAGCGGGAAGTGACGATAATGGCGCTGTGTTCAAGAAATGCGCAGGAGTTAACGCGGATGGTTCAGCAGGGTCGCTACTCAGTGCTGTGAGCGGCCGCGAGTTAACCAGTGCCTCGACTTGAGCAAGGACAGTTAAAAGCTCTTCATAAGAGAGGATCTGTTGACCTACGATTTTGAAGAGATGCGTTTTAATTACTTTGACCATGCTCTCCCAACATCCACCGAAATGTGGTGAAGCAGGCGGAATAAACTTCCAATCAATGTGATTTACGGAAAGTTCTTCCTGTAGACTTGTACGATATTCTTTATTAAGAAACTTATAAAGATCGCGTAAATAAGAGTTTGCACCCACGAAACAAGTGCCGTTGTCCGTGTACAAACATTGTATAGGGCCGCGTCGCGAAAGAAATCGTTTTAGGGCTGCCAGAAATGACACCGTGCTTAAATCCGTCGCAACTTCAATGTGCGTGGCGCGCGTCGTTAAACATGTAAAAATGCACAGCCAGGCTTTACGGCTTTTAACACCTCGACCACGCACTGGCGTGTACTGCAGCGGTCCTGCGTAATCACAACCGGTATGTGTGAACGCCTTATCTACTTGATTGACGCGCTGGCTAGGAAGGTCAGCCATGAGAGGAAAGACCGGGCGAGGACGAAATTTAAAACACGCGTTACATTTGTGTATTCTGTGGCGAATTATTCGCCGTGCAGCTAAAACCCAATGTTTATGCCTGAGTAAGTACATAAGCAACTCTGGACCGGCATGGAGATGTTTCTTGTGATAAAAATCAACAAGAAGGTCGACAACGTGGTCATGACGCGGTAAGACGCAAGGATGCTTGTAGTTGTATGGTTCGTCCGAATTTGACAGACGACCGCCAACGCGTATAATGCCGTGCTCATCGAGAAACGGCTTGAGCTTAAGAAGCGCGGGAGAACAAGATACATTATTTTTTAAATTTTGAATATCGTTACTAAAGTGAACAGCCTGTACAACTCGCAATAATTTATACTCTGCGAATTCAAGATCAGAGCTCGAAACAGAAGCCCCATTAGGTAGTTGCCTAAGAAACCTACAGACGTAAACGATGGCGCGTAGTAACTTAGACCACGACGACATGCGCAGCGCGAGTGCATAGATCGGAGATTGTGCTACCTCAACAATCACGGGGTGAGAAACAGATTTCCGTTCGGGTGCATCCTCGGCTTCTGCACTGTGGTCACAATGTTGTATGGGCCACTCTGACGGATCATGAGAAATCCAAGAAGGTCCACGGTACCACAAAGGATGTTGCAGAAGTTTAAGTGGAGTAACACCACGAGAAAGGCAATCAGCAGGATTCTCAACGCCCGCGATGTGATTAAAACAAGTAGCAGGAACAAGTTCTATTAATTTAGTAACGCGATTGGTGACAAAAGTCTGCCAGCGGTGAGGAGAGGAATAAATCCAGGCGAGCACTACCTTGGAGTCAGAAAATGCGTATATTTTATTGATGGGGTAGTGGGGCGAAACTGTGTCTTGAACCTTGCGGAGCAACTGAGACAGCAGAAGGGCCGCGCACAACTCCAGTCTCGCAACCGAAATGGTTTTAACAGGCGAGACCTTGGACTTGGCACAAACTAACTGCACCGAGTAGTTAGAACCAATGCGGACTTGCAAATATACGACTCCGCCGTAAGCGCGTTCGCTGGCGTCAGCAAACCCTATTAAGTTGATAGTACATCCATCGACCAACCCAAGATGCCGTGGTATAGTTATTTGATTGAGCGCGGAAAGCTCAATGCAAAATTGTTTCCAAGCGGCGACAATATGGTCGGGAGGTGCGTCATCCCACTCACACTTTGATAACCAAAGTTCTTTGATCAAGAGCTTGGCGTACAAAATTGTGGGAGCCACAAAACCCGTGATGTCCCATAGTCGTGCCACTGTGGACAGCACAGTGCGTTTGGTGCACTTATCATCAGGCGGTGCGACATCAAACAGAAAACTATCACTGGATTTATACCAACGTAAACCGAGAACTTTATGCGGTACAGACCTCTCAAACTCAATGTCTGGGGAAGCCTTATGAGAATTAGGTAAGTGCTCGAGAACCTGTTTATAGTTGCTTGTCCATTTGACAAGATCAAACTGGCCTCGCTTGAAAAGCTGAATAAGCTCTTCACAAAGCGAAATTGCTTGCGGAGCGTATGTGACACTACAAGCGATGTCATCCATATATAAAGCGGAAGTAGCGGCAGCCGCTGCGGCGGGAAAGTTGTCGCCTTCATCAGCGATCAACTGGCGGACAACTCGTAACGCGTGATATGGACTGGACTTGAGTCCAAAACAAACACGATTAAACTGATACACAGATAAAGGTTCATTTTTGTTAAAACGATAAAAAATCCGTTGAAATCTACGGTCAGATTCACGAACGCCGATATTGAGAAACATTTGGCGGCAATCAGCTGACAGAGCAACTTGGAAAAGTCGAAATTTTATTAATATATTAAATAAGTCACCCTGTAGATTAGGGCCGGCATGCAAAATGTCATTGATCGACTTACCCGATGTAGTCCTGCAACTAGCATCTAAAACCACGCGAAGTTTCGTGGAGGTTTTATCTTCGCGAACTACGCCGTGATGCGGAATATAATACGCGGGAAGAGAATTGTCCTCGTTGTTAACAACCGGACTCAAAAAACCTTTATCTATGTAGTCGCGCATGACGTCATTATAGGCGCCGCGCAACTTGATCGATGCATCCAGTTTGCGTTCCAAACAATGAAAGCGTCTAAGCGCCGCAGCGTACGAGTCGCCTAGCGAATACGGGTCACCACAAAAGGGTAACGCCACAACATATCTACCACTGTCGTCGCGAACAGTGGTAGTGCGGAAGTGTTCTTCACACTCGAGATCCTTAAGGCTCATCGAGGGCGGGGCGGAGATCTCTTCAAGCTCCCAAAATCGCTTGAGAAGAGAATCAATATTATTTTCTTGAAGAACAGCACAACAAGACGTAGTATATTGAGAAATATGTGACGTAGGTACGGTACCCATAATCACATATCCAAATACCGTCTCAATAGCGGGTGGCAAATTATGTTGTTCACTACGTATCACGTTAGGTAGGAACAAATGTGGAAAGATAGATGCGCCGAGCAAAGCGTCGATATTTCCCGGTTGCGAGAAGTCAGAGTCTGCGAGCGATAAATACTCGAGATGCTTAAGTAAGGACACGTCCACCTGAGCGTTCGGCAGTGTGTCCGTAATACGTTCCACGATAAGCGAGGAAATATTAAAATTAATATTCTTATTGAAACGGGAATGTATTCTAACATCTACGGAACCCTTACAAGATTTTTCCGACCCACCGATCCCCTTAACTACTAAGTTAGTATTTTTAAAGTTATTCCACAGTCCGAGGCGTTTAAAACAATCAGAAGTAATAAAATTACTTTGTGAAGCACTATCTAGTAAACAACGAATTATGTGCGGTGAGTTATTGACATCGTAAACAATAACTTGCGCTGTCGCTAACAGTACCGTTGTGGACGCCATACATTGCGGCTCTGCATCGCGCTGAACATGACAACTGCGCGAGCGCTGCCGCTGACCGCGCGCACACGCAATGGATGTCGTACACAGCGACACCTCGGGCTGAGACGCGGAAGCGGCCGCCGCCGTGGTATTGGCGGTTTGTGGCTGTGACGGTGACTCATCCGTTAGCGTAGATTTTTTATCGAAATGTAATAATGTGTGATGACGCTGATTGCATGAGCGGCACCTTGTCTTACTAGAACAATCACTTGTTTTATGTTTTATGCTTAAACAATTAACGCAAGCTTTGTTGTCTTTCACACATTTGAAACGAGCAGTCGGATTTAAATTACTAAAAGCGGGACATTTAAAATAGTGGTCGTGCACAATATTACTGCACAGACACTTAGACGAATTATTTTTATTAGGTTCCGAACATGCTACATAAGACTGTGGATTAGGGACCGACCTATTGTTACTATTTCGCGATTTATTCGAACTTTGTCTACTATTGTTATCATTCGACGAGCTGGATGAACTAGGCTGCGTATTATGATATATTCGGCACTGATCTTTGATGAAGGTAATAAAACTATCTAGAGTAGGTATTTTATGATTACGTTCCGACATCTCGTAAGCACGAATGGTTTCAGTGTCGAACTTCTTTAAAGCGAGTTGTAACAATATGAAGTCGGAAAGATCTTTCAATTTTAAATTTTTAAGTGAATTAACTGCGGTAACAAAGTTATCTATAAACAGCTGGAAATTCGATTCAGACGCGGGACCGGACAATTTAAGGTTTAAAGCCTGATCAAAGTAAGTAGACGCGAGGATACGAGTATCCTGATACCTATCAAGGAGTGACTGGAATATGACCTGATAATTCTCAGCACTAGGTGTGACACCCGCGAATACGGACTGCGCTTTCGGCGACAGCTTCCCTATTAAATAGTACAACCTGTCAGCGTCTGTCAGAGAGCCATTATCGTGCACCGTTGATTTAAAACTTGCATGAAATAACGGCCAGTTCCGTATATCGCCATCAAACGACATAAGTTCAATCGGAGGTAGTCTAGGCGGCGCTCGGACAACCGGTGCGGCGCTCGTGGAGTATCTACCCTCTAACTGTAATTGTATGCGCTTGATGATGCAATAAAGATCCTCGAAGGATGTGTACGCTTGGTAATTCGGTTTTGAATCAGGATCAAAAGAAAGTAATTTATCGTTATATGTGTCCAACAAATTATGAAAGTCTGATCGAATATTATCTACTGTTACACAATAACTAAGAAATGATTCGGTACTAATTTCGGAAGAAGCGGCGGTTTTTGAGCGCTCGTAAATATTTTGAATCCGCTCAAATAAAACATTACGTTTAGCTTTCAAGATTGTCAGCTCTTTTTCTTCCGAAATACACGGCTTATTTTGTTTCGACATGTTGTGTGGGTATAAGTAAATAAGTTGTTAGGAACAAACTAACTAAGAATGACCAAGTACCCACTATTTTTGCAACTAAAATAAGATTCGTAAATATGTTTATGCGGTAGTTATTCCTAGCTAGGCAAGAACTATGATAATTATAATTGGCGGTAGAACTAAAAGATGCTTGAAATATGGAATTTACAAGGCAACTATGATAGTTTGTATAATGATATTTAGGAATGTAGGTAGCTACTTTAAGTATATTACCTACAGGGGGGCGAGATTTAACCACGTAATGGGTATGGATATGGACTAAGGCGTATAGCTAGGTGCTATAACTTCCTAGGTAGGTACTTTTATAATGTACCTACGCGGTATATAGAGAATATGGATTATGAATCCTTCTCTTGCGGGGGCGAGCTATGAATCCACTTGAATAGGATCAAGCAATGGATCCGGCTCGTAGAGGACCAAAAAAATGGTACGGAGATGTACCAAATTATGTAGGCGAATTGAAAATGTTTGATTTTAAGTGGACTGTATTTTGAGGATGGCTGGTTTCGCCTAGAAAGAACAGGATGATGAACGGGCGACCGAGTTTCAGGGATTATGAGGAAAAAGCACGTCTTACCTGAAGTCTTCAAGATGGCGCCTGCTGGCGCCTGCCTGCTTCGAGCTTCGAAGTACACGACGTGTTGATATCAGAATGCACCAAACCACTCAATCACACCCGCGGGCGGTTCATCTTAGTTCAATCACGATTTATATAGATAAATAAGCGGAGTTTTAGCGGTATAACACACGGACGGCGGAGTACGGTAAGACATCGACAATACGTCCGCGTGGAGAGGCGTACTTAACACGTTCTGTCATTGCGGAGTCATTGCTTGCCATAGATTCGTGGCAGACATGCTTTTTTGGGGTAGGGAGAGGGAATGGTCGTCCGTTCTGACAGTAAACGTCAAAATGTGGGAACAAACTATTTAACCAAATTTCAAAATGAGATGGCGTTACCACCAATAATTAGATTTTTTTGCTATATTTCTGTCATACAATATTAAAACATGTCAGATTAAACCAAAAACCAATTAATATTTCATACAAAGTTTAGGGGTCTATAACTCTAAAAATACAATGTATAAAAAATTTACATATAACAAAAAATATTTGTATTAGTACATAAAATTCAAAAATACTCATTTGAATCCTTAACTCCCCACTTGACGATTCCAGCCCACCGTGCGACGCCCCTCGCTACTGCGAAGAATGCAGGCATAGATTATTGTGTCTGAAATACATATCGAGTTACTGTGTCATTTGGTCAGGTACCAAACCCGAGTTCCCACGACTATTATTGCATTAAATAATTGCAGCTTTAATACATTCTAAGCATGATAGCGGAATCAAAAATATTAGGGCAAATAAATTAGTAGTACCTTTGTGCTCATTTGTCTATACATATACGTTATTTTTACTTTTAAGAGTTACCACGGCCTCGGAACACGAAGGGCATATGATGGAACACGGATGGATTTTAGTCAGTAGAAGTCTGACACACCCTCCCACTTTGCCTAGATCGGGTGGCAGTCATTGGATGATTTCCCATACTTAAAAAAAATAATTAAAAAGTGTCATGAGTGCACATGAATAAAGGCTCAATCACGTATATAACGATTTAAATTGAATATTGACATTAAAATTAATTATGGTGGCACTTGGGCTCATAGATAGATAAACATTTATACTCTTTATTGTACACCGTAACATAATTAAATAACAACTACAAAGCGTGTTAAATTGAGAGGTCTTATCGCTGAAAGCAGTCTTTTACAGACAACGTTTAGATGGATTTGACATAGCAAGAGAAAATAGATACGTGGGTAATCCATGGTGTACATTTTTTTTTTCACAGTATGATCAAACGTATTTCGAAGAGGCTTGTTGACACTTCCCTTGACACAGGTGATGGCTATTACTTTAGCCAAAAGAGTATTGCCATACAATGTGGCAATGACGCTAATCTCTTGGGTACATTACCACCCAACGACGACTTTAGATTTGACTTTAGTTTAGGTTAAATAGTTTATGTTAAATTAAAGATAGTTCATTATTATACAACCGTAATATATACTGAAATGGAAATTTTATACTTATGTACGTAAAATAAACTAATTTGCTAGATGTTTGAGTATATTACTTACAGCCAATGCATAGCTCACATGAGTTCACTAATCAGATATAAATGCCTACACAGACTATGAACTGTGGCTGCTTCAAAATTTAATCAGAATCATGTACATTTTGTAGATAACGTTTGAAAAGCAAAAGAGAAACATATGTATAACAAACTATTGACCTATTTGATGCCACGTCGTCTGAAAAGATATATATCACAGTTCTCTGCAGGATTACATTGAATTGGAGTCTGATTATATTGCTCTAAAAGACAGAGCAAGCGGAATTTTATCCAAAATGCGCAAGATAAAATAAATCAACCTCATTTAATTCCAAATGCAGAGAACTCGTTGAAAAGGAAACTGTCTCTTATTACGCAAAACGCTGAACTATGAACCCGATGTGTCACTGGGCTGCTAGCCAATGCATAGTTCTGTAACCACTTGGAGACCTGCCCGCCTCGTAAACCGAGTACGAGGAAGCAAATAAAAGACATTTCTCAAAGATTTTGAGAAGTTTCCTAAGGCAAATTTAACTTTTCATTTGTCATATACACTTGGAAAACTAACCAGATCTCTAAATTCAGCCAAATTCAAGGATCTTACTTGATCTGAGTCAACGGCGCGTTGTGTTCGACGCGAGCTTCAAAGAGCAGTCAGCAATGGGTTTGCGAGAATGCTCTCAGGTGAAGCCCTGCGCCGGAACGCAAGCGACCAGGGCTGGTTACTAGTTTCTGGTTTTTCTTTTTTGTTTTTTTTTTTTGTAGTTAGTAGCAATCTGATACTTCCACTTGACCCAGAGTGAAAAATTATAATAAAAAAATATTCAAATAACATTTTTACAGAAATATACAGATCATCCGGAAGTATATAATTTATATATATATAAATCAATCGCTAAATGTGTTTTTAAGCGCAAAACTCGAGAACGGCTGAACAGATTTGGCTGATTTCTTTTTTGTTGTATTTGATGAAGTCTGAGGAAAGATTTTATGGAGAAAAAAAAGTAAAAAAGCGAGAAAAATAGTAAAAATCATCAATTTTCTTTTTCCATTCAAACCACTCTGTCCCCAGCTGTCAAACATTTGACGTCAATCAAAACAAAACAATAGCGCGTTAGGATTACCTTTGGTATGCCTTTAAGTTGAAAAATAATATAATGAGTTTCCTCAAATTTGTTTTAGAGCATTTTTAATCGTATAAAATATTGTGTTATTCAGTTAATAATCAGTAATCGTGAATAATATGAAGGAAAATAAGTGTTAAAAACATAAACGTTGGTGCAGTATTTTGGATGGAAAGAGGCTGCATGGACTTAAATTATCACCACATTAAATATTACTAAAGTCTTTCAATGTTATTTTATTTCTATTCGACTACGACAGACCAATCACTTTTGACAGAACGAAATCTGTCGAGGCAGCTAAAATTATAGATTATCATTAAAAAAACACTACATTACTTTGTTTTAGAGAAATAAGGCAGAACAAGGTCTGCCGGGACAGCTAGTATATAATAGTTCTAAGAGGGTTAACTAAGTGGTTGTATTAATTAACTTAAATTCAAGCGGAACGAGTCACTATAATTTGAAAATTTTCCCATGTTAAAAAGTGATTACAGTGTGCCATTCACCCTTTTTTGCGCTGGAAAAACTCATCAAATCTCTTCTCCCACTCTAGGTGAAGCATAAAGGTGTGTCAGTCTTCTACTGACTAAAATCCCACCCTGTTCCCTCAATTGCCATTGTGATCTGGGACCGCGGTATCTCGTTAGAACTTTCCCGCAAATGCCATTCACCTTGTGTATGTGTGAGTGTGGTGAGGGTGAGACGGGTCAGTGGGTGAGTAATTGTATAGTGTAAGTGACTGTGTCATGAGCAGAGAGTAACTGATCCAATTAAGTTCCGTTTCTTCATAGTCTAAAAAATTGGCCAATTGCGAGTCAGACTCGCCCATGAAGTGTTCCGTCGTAACTATAATATTATATTATGTATATTTATTAGACAAAAAAACACTTACTTTCTTAAAACTAGCTTATTTACATTTTTTACAACTACGCCAAATAACTTTGTTTTTCATAGTGTTTGTATGAATTACAAAGTTATATTTGCGGTTTTAGAAAATATGCTGTATCTCAAAAACTGCTGACCTGATCTCGTTCACCAATTTTGGTTGAAAGTATACATTACGATCTAGACACATATGTTTTTTTTTAGATTTTTCACTCAATTATTATAGAAGTTAGGGGGCACACATTTTACCACTTTGGAAGCGTATATCTTTTAAATGATTAACTTAAAATATTTTCAGTTTTAGTTATGGAACTAAAACTGAAAATATTTTAAGTTAATCATTTAAAAAAGGGGAGCTCCCCGTACATGGGTACGGGGAGCTCCCCTTTATTTAAATATTTTTTCTTAAAATCGGAAAGCGGTTCACAGAATACATCTACCTACAAAGTTTCACATGTATAGTCCTAATATGTAGTTTCGGAATAAAATGGCTGTGACGTACGGATGGACGGACAGACACACAGACAGACACAGACGGACAGACAGACATGAAGAAACTATAAAGGTTCCGTTTTTTGCTATTCGGCTACGGAACCCTAAAAAGTATTGTAGCAAGGTCGACATAGGTCGCTAGAAGTTTCATAATTCGCCAAACTTTTAGTTGGTACTTGAACAGCAAGCTGAGTAATATAACTTGAATGATATGCCAAGCACCTGACACCTGGATATAAATCCAACCTGATACTTTTGTTGGAAAACGATCGTTACTGCCAAGCCATTTATTTCTGTATGCTGAGACAGAGCTTCGAATAGTTTGCTAATGATGGTATTTGCACGTGGTGGATGTATGCTAGACGATATTATCATTAAGATATTTCAGATATTGACCTACGGCCACGTAAATTCTTGGCAAGGGGAGTAAGACTCGGGTTGCGGGAATGTTCTAACAAGATACCGCGGCCCCGGAACTTAAGGGCAGCTGAAGGAACAGGTTAGGTTTTTAGTCAGTAGACGTCTGACTCTCCCTTCCGATCCACCAAGAGCGAAAGAAGTCATTCGGTGATTTTCCCAACCGGGACAAAAAAGAAAGACTCTATCAATGAAGTTTTCTAAATTTTGCAGTATGCTATGCATACTATAAATATGAAATATATTTTATATAAATGCGAATGTTATTGTACGTCCGTCTGTAACGCGTTCACAACTAAGAGCCGAGTTTGATGAAATTGGCATGGATGGCACATTTTTTCAGTGATCAACCTTTAGAGCGCTCAAATAGGGGATGAAAGTTTTTACAAAAAAAAGCTGACTAGCAGGCAACGCGTACGGCTAAACCAATAAATGTCCTATCTTATTTAAAAATAAAAATATTTTTTTAAGTTTATATGATCATTGATTATTATTAATGTTGAATAGAAAAATACGGAATAATGTAAAAAATCGCTGGGCACCATTAACGCGCGAGTCCAAATCACTTATTTCAAATCTACACACTATGTAATGGATATGACGTAAAAGTGTTTTTTTTTCGTCAATCATTTCCATCTATAAAACTTTACACAACTGCATATTTCACGTATACTTATTTGGTAAGTGAAAGTTTCATGACTGTAATGTACGTCACGTCTGTACTATCAATACTAATCAAGTCTCTCCGTCTGTTTGTCTGCTAAGCGGTCACGGACAACTAACCCGATTTTGACATGGAGATAGGTAGTTAAAAACCCGAGGCCAAACCAACGGCCAAACAGATTACTGTTTATTTAAAAAATCAAACCCCTTAATCTTTTTGTGAAACTCCCATCAGAATCAGGTCAGCTGTTCCTGGATTAACTCGGATAAACAGAAAGAGACACTGAAAAAAAAAAAGAAAAATAGTTTGTGTTTTAATATCGTGTACCTATATGACATATAAGCACTTGGGAAAACTCAGTTAAGTATTTTGAAATCACGAACAAAACAAACCCTTCTATTTTATTATATACCAGCTTCTGCCCGTGACTTCATTCGCGTGGGAGGAATTTCTCACATAAATCCCGACCCCGTGGGAATTCCGAGATTCTTTTGATCCTGGAATTTCCACGGGAAGCCTGTATTATTTCAGGATGTAAACTATTTATTTACCAAATTACATTCAGATCCCTTCAGAATTTATTGTGTGAAAGAGTAACATCCGTACATCAATCCCTCACAAACTTTGGCATTTATAATTATTAGTAAAAAGTAAGATATATTAATACCAAGATTTACAACCATTTCCAATAATAATAGGTAGGTACTAATGTAGTCCTGGATGAAAAATGTTCCACTTCAGCTTTCTCTTAAGATGATTGCTTCATAAATATCTTCGAGGCTGAGACATAAAAATCTTTTCAACCATACATAATAGATGAAGTCTTTTCTTAGTACAATGCAGGCTACGTATTGGCTAATACATTCTTTTTGCAATATTTACGTACAAGACAATAATAACGACAAGCGAATTCGTTCACGTGTGAGGTTTTTTCCGCGTAAATCCCGATCCCGTGGGAAATCGGGGTTAAAAAGAAGCTTATGTGTTATTACAGGATGTCGTCTATCTACTTACCAAATTTCATTCAGATCCGTTTAGTAGTTTTTGCGTGAAAAAGTAACAAATATCCACCCTCATAAACTTTCACTTTTATTTTATTTGTTTTACTTTATTGGGGCATAAAACAGTTACACATTACAATATAAGTTATTTAGTTTTACTTAACGACATAAAACAGTTACACATTACAATGAGGTATTCCTCGAAGCGCTACCATTTTGAAGCGCACCTAATGAAGCGCTCCTTTTTTATTCCTCGGAGCGCTCCTTTTAGTAGCGCTCCCGATACCATGATATCAGAAAAGGAGCGCTCCGAGGAATAAAAAAGGAGCGCTTCATTAGGTGCGCTTCAAAATGGTAGCGCTTCGAGGAATATCTCATTACAATATCAGTTAATTAGTTTATAATATTAGTAAGAAGTAAGATAAGATAACAGCCCCGTTGGTCTAGTGATCGCAAGCGCGACTGCTGAACGTGAGATCTCAGGTTCGATTCCCGAGTCATCCAAAAAGTACTATTAGGTTTTTCTAATAGAAATTTCTCTGTGGTAGCTTGGAGTTTGGAAGTGGGCAGGGTGATACGCCTATGCCTTAGAAAAGCACGATATAAGTCATTGGTCCTGTGTCTAATCTCTCTCTAGTGGTGTCGGATTGCCGTCACATTGGACTATGAGAGTAAAGAAACATAGAGTGCACCTGTACCTACACAAATCTATACTAATATTATAAACAGGAAAAATTTGTAAGTTTGTATGTAGAAGATAATCTCTGAAACTACTGAACCGATTTTGAAAATTCTTTCGCTTACATGTAGATGCATTATCCCTGAGTGCTATAATAGGCTATAAATTATCTTTATATCATGCATATTAGCCGAGCTATTATAATCTTTGTCAAACAAGTCGGGGACGGGATCCCGTGGAATATTTTCGACTTCTACGCGGACGAAGTCGCAGGCAGAAGCTAGTACTTGATAAATATCTCTCGCGCAGATGGCCAAGCTCCGCTGAAATTGGCCACCGTGCCGTGGCCGAAATTGGGCAGGACTTATGTACAGTATGTTAACTAACAGAGGGCGTTCCCGTTAACCCGCAATAGTATAGCATCCATACATGCTAAAAAAATATTACCATTCGAAAACAAAATGTTTTTTTTTAATATTAAAATATTCACTAAAAATGTTAAATTGATATGTAAAAGAAACACTCTGTACACGCCTACTTGAAGGACGGCAACGTCACAATTTATTTATGAATGCGTACGCGTGTCCAGAGTGTTTCTATACTATTGCGGGTTAACGGGAACGCCCTCTGTCAGTTAACATACTGTATGTAATATTAAACAGCCGTATTAGTCTATTTCTAATTTAAGCAAGAGTTGTAGATGTCGACGGTCTGTGGCTATCGTAATGTATCAAGACTCCTTCGAGCCTTAGAAACTACACTAAGCTTGGTCCATTTGTACATCCTACAGTCGTTACGCGTAAGTAGTCAATAACCTGGAAATCTGGTATAGTCTAGTCAAGACGATTTTTCTTATAATTTTGTCGTACGGTATGACTTCCTACTGTACCGTGATTACAATTGCAAACAATCGCAATCACTTGTGCAAAAACACCCAAACTCGTAATAGTCTGTAGGCCATACAAACATTTATTCTTTGCGGAAATCGAATCCGCGAAACGCAGTACAGCAGTCAATCACTGAACCACCGCGTCAACAGTGTCGTCAATCTTTATTTATTTAATTAATAATAACGGATAAATAATTAAATCAAATAAATCTTTTAAAAATAATTCTGTTTAATTAAATAGTATACAACGTGTAACGGAAACCTCTGTAATGATAATGTAACGGAAATCTATCCAAAAGGACTGAAGACAACATCTTGTATGGAGTCTCTATGCAAAGTTTCAGCTCAAAATAAGTGACTCACAGAATTGACCCCAAATTATTAATTTCATGGGTTTCTTGAATACCAGTAATAACAAACGTGTCACAGCACTATGAGGGTCATCACTTTCCACGTCATTTGCCAATAAAATGATAATTCTCTTCGTTCTTCTTAATTTGAAAAATTCGGTCTCTGGTATCAATGTATTGAAATTTCTAATAAGTTCCACACATGTAGACATAGGATTACAAAACCCTTGTCATATCGTGTGTTATCATCCAAAGAAGCCGTGCACTTGGTATGTATAGTATAAATGGAACCAAATCTTATTAAAATGTACATATGTTAATTTAGGTCTGAGAACAAGCAGCTGATAGCTCGTATGTCTGTTTGTTTGTTTGTGTATTTTAAGTCTAATTCAGTTTTTTTTCTTTTACAGGCTAACCTCACAATACCATCCATCGCGATAGCGGAATACTTGAAATCAGTCAATTTTAACAAGAAAGTGTACAGTATAAGCTGCCCTGAGACTAATAATGTATTAAAATCCTACGGTTTGGAATATAAAGAGGGGGTAAGTGTTATCAGTTTCCTTTCTATTTCGTACATAGAAAAAAAGCTCAATGTGACATAGTGACTGCCTTTTTCACGGTTGGCACAGTGATCGAGCGATTGGCATGCATGTGGCGGCTTCGATTCCCGCAATAGTACAAATGTTTGTTTGTCCTAAAAATAGTAGTTCCGAGTTTGGGTGTTGGTAAAATGCATTCGCAATACAGGAGAAATTTCTAGTGTGGGGCAATTTTTTATTGGTTTTTTTATGGTAGTGTTAGTAATATTCCAATCTCTTGATATTAGGACAGGCTCCAAAAAATTTATTTTATAAATATTAAATAATTATATCCATGGAGCCTGCCCTAAAATCATACCCTAAGTTGATCAATCTTGAGTGCTGCGTGTAACGGATTCAAATCCCACAACGAGATAAATGTTTGTATGGCGTACAAATATTTGTTCCGGATCTACATGTTTCTTAAAATGAGTCCACGATACTAAAGATATTCCTAGAGTGGGCCAATGTTCTTAAAAAAATAAAAACGAAGAAATCCCAAATCGGGAAAACCATTATTGGGAATCATTCCGTATGTTTTGAACTTTATCCGGGTCTTATTGTGCTACAAAAGGCACGTAACGACGTTGGTCTTGCGCTTGATCACTCTCTGATTGTATCAGACTATGATAATTATGTTTGAGTGAGTGCATAATTATGTGTTTGCGAACACACTTATTTATTTTATTTATTTACTTCAGGCCCACAGAAAACTAAAAATACATAATAAGGGACTATAAACTAATATATATTTTATAATTACACAATAAAACTACTACTACTATCAATAAACTAATACATATAACATAAACACTATTTCACACGAATAGTCTGTAACGGCGTCGTGTGTCGCGCAGTATCGTGTATCTGTCCACGGAATCACCTACACAACACCTTTCGGCCAAAACTCGTCCTTCATGAAGGTCGACAGATTTTCAGTAGGAATCCTCACCACAAAAGAATTAAAATTCTTATTGTGACCAGAATCCAACCGTTCGACCCTCAGCGAAAACTTGGTCTTGATTCTAATGTACTCTACAATCTCCTCTGCCTTTGTAATGTCATCATCTGCATAGTTGACTATCTATCCAACCTATATGAATGCAGCTGAGTTCTAATGTTTTACATAGATGACTATCTATCTGGTTTTCGCCTCCCAGTGGCTGGGTAACCCGATAACCCTTGGAAAGGCCTGTGTCAGATTCTCTGGCTTCTGTACCCGTAACCAATGTTAAAGAGGTACGAATAACAGCCGGGATTAACTGATTAACGTGCTTTTCGTGTAACAGAGGAATCTTGATTTGGTGGGATGGTCACCGATCCACGAAGCGACCTTGGCAAGCGTTGCTTAACTTTGAAAATTTACCCGTGCGGGTGTTATTTATTTAGCTACAGTAACTTTTTCAATAATATGCAAAAGTTAGTATTTAAAATAATCTGGTGATGGAGCACCAGAATCATAGGAGGCAATATTCTTCTTGTTATCGTATGGGTAGTAAGGTCTAACGACCCCATACACCCTAGTGTCAGAGTTTCTAGACCGCCTCAAGGGCCTCTGACGTGGTCTATTTTGACGACCGCCATTTGGCGACCGGGACCACCGGCTTATACGTGCCTTCCAAAGCACGGAACTGTCTTTTTATCAGACAATCAGGTGATTCAGGCCTGCAATGTCCTAGCCAAAATGGAAACAACTTTACAAAGTATGCTTCCCGCGTGAATCGAACCCACGACCACAAGGCAAACGCCTAAACCACTCGATCACGGAGGCAGTAGGTAATATTAATTTTTGTTGTTGTTAATATCTTGTAATATTAGATCATTTTTGTTTTTTCCTATAGCCTGATGTAGGAGTAGACTATTACGAAGACTACCTTCAGTACATGGTGGATGACCCTGAAATAGGGGCCGTAGTGATGGACTGTGACTTCAAAGTGAACTTGCCTAAGATGAACAAAGCCATCACTTATTTGAGCAGACCTGAAGTACATTTCCTGTGTGGAGCGACGGATAGACATGTATATTACAGCCCTGGTGCTAAAACTTTAGGTAAGTATTTAACAGTATTTTGAATCAAACCGACATCTTAATCAAGATACTAACTTCTCGTTTGAAAATCAGTGTCATTTGATATTATAAATCAATTTTGTTATTTCTGTGTTACATAAGTCTTTATTTGCATTAAACATAGTATAAAGGTGTCACAAAATGGCTATAAAAAGTGCACATGCTTAGCTGTATATGTCAAAGAAATGTTACAGGTTATGTTTTTGCTAATAACTATTAAAACCAGGTATTCAAACTTATGTCTTAATACTAAAAAAATCATTAATATCATCAAATTATGTCCTAATACTAAAAAAATCATTAATATCATAAAAAATATGTCCACTCAACCATTTATATAATTTTGTTTAAAATAAGTTAATATTAATTAATAATTTTAATTCATCTGGGATTTTGTTGTATATCATATTCTTCCATAACTAAAATATCTTTTACGAGTATCTAAAGTCCCAGTGTGAAAAATTGAGAAACTCCAACTATCCTTACATATTAAAAAGCGAAGTATTCCGCCGCGTCTCTCTGTTTAAACTCAAAAACTACTGTATGGATTTTCATGCGGTTATTCACCTATGGATAGATAATTTAGGTTTTGTGTGAATTAGGAGAAAGAGATGGTGCGAAGCCTGGTTGGGTCACTAGTATTATTAAAATGTATAATACGGGTCGACTCTAGAACATAATTTTCAAGTAATTTAAACATATAAAACAGTCACGTAATAAAAAAATCTCTCCAAAGTTTTTAAGAAGTAGTTAGCGGTATTTCCCTATTGATAACTCAATTAGAAACCCTATCTCATGCTTAACAATCTGTTTGATCCCACCACTTCATTCCCGGGTATCTTCAATGAACACGTTACAAGGTATTTTTATCAATAAAAACTTTTTTGCAAAAAAATAAAACCGACTTCCATATCAAAAAACTACAAAGCCAAAAATAATTTTAATTTCGGTAGTCGCTGTTATTGGTTTGGTATTTTCTTTTTTTTACACTGCCTTCCGAAATTAAAATTATTTTTGGCTTTGTAGTGTTTTGATATGGAAGTCGGTTTTATTTTTTGCAAAAAAGTTTTTATTTTCGCGCTTTTTAGTGGGTCAGTGAATTTTCCAAATCGGTTCGTAAATGACGGAGTTATGCGCGAACAAAAAACGCAATGCAGAGTAAACGAAAATATCATCAAAGTAAATATTTTTTTAGACTTTTGTTAATTTTTCAGAAACGGCTTGTCTGATTTCGATAAAATTTTCATGGGACCATTTGGGAAGTATACCCTTTTTAACAAAAAAAGATTTTTTCAATTCGGTTTGCAAGCAACGGAACTATGCCCGAACAAACATAAAAATAAAACAAACAAACATCTGAATTGAGAACCTCCTCCTTTTTTAGAAGTCGGTTAAAAATGGTTTAAATTTTTGATTGAAATATGTTTTTTTTATTGATAATTAATAGGTTCACGTTTGACTACCATCTCACCTGATGGTAAGTGATGAAGTGGGCGAAGATGGAGCACGCTTACTTAGAAGTAACCCATTCACTCTTGACTAATACGGGAATGGACTGACTAGTAAATACTATGTGCGAGAGAAATAATTATGTTATTTTATTTTCACGAATTATAATTACCTGACATGGCGACTACATGCAGCCATTTTCTTTTCGATTTATAAAATAAATATTGCATACAAAAGATTTGTCCTAAAAAATAATTAATACAAAAAATATTGATCCAACTTGGTCCACCTTGGAACCAACATTTATGCAATTTGGTTTCGGAAGTTATTCGCGTACATACATTTCGGCGATTGTAAGTTGAAGTCCACGGGAGTGAAGCGCCGCACGGTGGGCTGAAAATCGGCTTTCATAGACTTAGGCATTTTATTTTGCAAGTGCGAGTTTTTTTGCCGGATATCACTTCTATTAGTTATAACAATATACAAAAATGACACCAGAATTGATTCTGCACAGAAACGAAGGAATTATAATTTTTTTACGAAAATTTTGTGTGGAGCTAGTATGAAAAATCGAAATATCTCTAAAACGGCAGCGAAAACCGTAATATCCTTATAGGGGGTTATAGTACTACTTATTTATGATTTTTTGACATACGTTACATAATAGTTGTAGATGCCTTTTTTTTTTTTAAATCGTCAAAATATTTTTATTTATTTTTACATATTTAAACGTTCCTTTTAGTGTTTAAGTTGAAGAATTCAGTGCTTTAACAACTCTTATCATAAAATAGCATCACCCCTATAGACCTGAAGGACTAGACAGAGGTGTGTAGTGTCTTGTTGATCTTGTAAGATTTCCAACAATACCAAATAGTTGAATATCAGTGTCAAAGTGCCCATGCTGTCGCTTCTTTTTGAAAGATAGGGGAATGAAATTGTTAATTGATCATACCCTAAAAGTATGATTACAACATAACCGGACACATAATAATAATAATATCCTTATAGGGGATTATAGTACTAACATTATTTATTTTAACATATGAAACTGTTCAAAACGATCCATGAACTGTGTCAAAGTTAAGAACATCGTTAGGAAGCATGCTTTTTCCCCAAATATTAAGAATATGTGAAAAAAAAAGACTGTATATAAACTTTTTATTGATAGGTAATTTAAATAAAACAGAAGTAACAAAAATAATATCTAATAAATTCAATTATACAAAATACATATTTGAAACTATAATTTATGAAATTATTAACTAACCAATATGTTTAGTTAATAATTTAACAACAATAAACTAACATAAATAACAAAAGAACATAAAGAAAAATAATTAAATTTTACAAATTTTCTTTACAACTTTCGTTGTCGGACTCCAATTCCGAGTCAGAATCCAGATCGGATATACCTACAAACTCGAACTCAGTTTCCGGAAACTGTATTAGGTCGAGAGTTTCAGCAAAAAAGGTTGTCTTCCTTTTGGCATCTAACTTCGGCCTTTGTGCACTTAGAAAAGGATCCGAAGAAACAACAAGCATATTTAGGATATCTTGATTAGAATCTTGCCTGCTTCTTTTCCGCGAATGATGTTCCCGGAACCTCCTAAAATCTTTGTTTCGAGACTCTGAGGCTTCTTCCGAGAGAGTCCCAATCGGGACAATATCATTTTTTTCGATTATGTCAGCTCCGTGTATTAATAGTTTATGTACGGTTGATGACATGTAGTACCAGTCGTATAATTCCACGTACTTTTCTGCTGTTTTGCGAGCAAAATCTTTAAATTTGATGACATCGATCTTCTCACCAGATGTTATTGCTTGCAAAATAACAGCAAATCTTTTTATCAGGTTTTGATCCAACCCAGTAATAGCTGCAGTTTTATTGGGAAACTCGAAAAACTTCCTTGCGGTATTCCCGTCATTGGTAGTTCTTGAGCCTTGTTTTACTATATCAATTAACAGATTGAGCTCCTCTTTAAATTTATTTTGAATGTTTTTTTTTCTGTTTTGTAACATATCTTTATGCTCATTACTTCTTGCTGCCCACTGTTTGAAGTCAAGTCTGTACGCAATGTGTAACAGACATTCCATGCAATTTATACGGGCATGTAGGGATGATAGGCCAAATTCATATATGTCAGAACACACAGTTTTTGATGTTACAGCATCTAAGTGGTTCATTTCTGTTGGTTTTGCTAAGCACAGGTAGCATGATGCATTTGATCTAGCTTCAGAAAGGTACGTGCAGACTTTTGCGTCGATCATTGTCATCATTAGTTTATGAGTCACCCTGTTACTATTAATGCACTCTGTGGGGTTAAGGGCCTCAATTTCCTCATCCATTTTTCTTTTGTTATCAATGACAACTGCATGGATTTCTTTTACAAAAGTGAACTGAACCGGACGACAATAAAAAGTTGAGCATGGTTTCGGGTTTGTCCATATAGTATTATCTCCATCTGTCAGTTTCAGTGGCACCAAGGAGGTCATGAAAATGCTTGAATCATCATGCTCGCCGTCCATTTTCTGCTTGTAACGGCTTTGATTGGAAGCACCATCAAATCCCCACTTCGATATCAGCTTTAACTGCTTATTTTCCACATTATCAGAAAGACTTTGAAGAATCCGCTTCACCGTGATGTCAAGTAAAGCTTGAAGTGTAATTCTAGCTGATGAATCCGTAACTGATACTGATTGATTAGGAGGGTAACATGCAAGCTTAGTTTGTTGCAGTTTATAGTAGGATGGGTAAATATCCTTAGCACCTTCCCGAATGGCAGTCTCTCGCAACGTAATATATTGCCACTTTGAAAGCTTAAGTGAAAGAAGCAATCCAAGTGCTTTCTCTGGTGTAAATATTACTGTTTTCTTAATGCTTTCCTTGATTTTAACGGCAGCTTCTGGATTTTTGATCATATAATTGATTACAGATGCGATATCTTCATAACCTTCTTCTTTTAAACGTGCTGCAGCTGCATATGCCAATTCACAGGAATCCTCGCCTATGTGCTCACTAGATCTTCTCTTTTTCTGTTTGCTTCCCAAATCTTTGAATGGTTTTCGGGACCTTTTTGTCATTGTTCCAACAGTCGATGATGTCGAAGGTTCTGGAGAGACTGAGCGTGCTCTTGGTATCTCATCAACAGTTGGTTCTTGATTTATTAAAGTTTGCACGCAACTCGGCCAATCAATATTTGCTTGCAACCACTCTCCGTACGTATTTCTAAACTTATCAAAGAATCGTTTAGATTTCTGCCACCTGTTTAAAGCAGCTCGCGTGAATCTCCGGCAAAATTCTTTGAGAGTTACTTGATCTTCGGCAGAAAGGCAATCGCCTATGCGGGACACAATTGCACTAAACAATACTTCATGATTAAATGAAGGACACTCAATTTTTAGAAGAACAAACAAATCTAAGTTGGTGATTAAACTTTCCATTCTAAGATTTTGTAGTCGCAAAGCAAATAGTTTTAGTGTTAGCAGTTACACGGTTGTGAACAATCTAAATTATGGAACAAAATTATAGCCCTTTTATTGTATAAAGTCAATAATTAGTTAACTACCCTCATTAAAGTTATAAAAGATATGATAATAAAAATTTATAATCGTCAAAAACATTTCGTAGAACTCATAGTAGAACTAATCAACATTAGCAAATCACATTAGCTCACTAATTATAAAAAGGTGAATGCAGTTCTTAGTTGGTATTGTTGCGAGATATTTCAAATCATTTAATCACTTAATAGGCTCATTAGAATCAGAAGACTACAACCATCATTCTAATTACTTAATTACTTGTCATCAGACTCATTAGATGACTACACAATATGTTATTTTGTATTTTGAACGTATGCAAGGTTTTAAAATTCCTTTTGTGTCGATATTATTATGTGTCCGGTTATGTTGTAATCATACTTTTAGGGTATGATCAATTAACAATTTCATTCCCCTATCTTTCTAAAAGAAGCGACAGCATGGGCACTTTGACACTGATATTCAACTATTTGGTATTGTTGGAAATCTTACAAGATCAACAAGATACTACACACCTCTGTCTAGTCCTTCAGGTCTATAGGGGTGATGCTATTTTATGTTAAGAGTTGTTAAAGCTCTGAATTCTTCAACTTAAACACTAAAAGGAACGTTTAATATGTAAAAATAAATAAAAATATTTTGACGATTTAAAAAAAAAAAGGCGTCTACAACCATTATGTAACGTATGTCATTAAATCATAAATAATTAGTACTAAAACCTCCTATAAGGATATTACGGTTATCGCTGCCGTTTCAGAGATATTTCGATTTTTCATACTAGCTCCATACAAAATTTTCGTAAAAAAATTATAATTCCTTCGTTTTTGTGCAGAATCAATTCTGGTGTCATTTTTGTATATTGTTATAACAAATAGAAGTGATATCCGGCACAAAAACTGGCACTTGCAAAATAAAATGCCTAAGTCTATGAAAGCCGTTTTTCAGCCCACCGTGCGCCGTGCCATATCACAATGAAATCAAATATTTATTTATTTACACTTTATGCACATAGGTACAAAGGCGGACTTAATGCCGTAGGCGTTTTCTCCCAGTCCACTATGAGTGGTAAAGAGATAGTGTGAGAGGTGCAATACGAACGTGTGAAGTAAAATTAGAAAAAAAATAATAATAATAGTAATAACACAAAAACCCTAGTATCATTAAAAAATAGGAATATATCAATATTTTATCACGACAAAAACATAACCCTCCTTTTGCAGCCGAGTAAAAAGCCAATAACCTTCCTCAGGCTTAAAGCTACTTCGTGTGCGTTACCCCAGCAAAATAATTTCGAAAATAGTCATTTAAATCTTATGGATAATTAGTTGCCCAGCTTCTGTAATTGTTAAGCACATTTTTAAATTTGTTACACATATAGTTTTTTAGTTATTACACAAAAACATATTCTGCTGGGGTAACGTTTGAAACGTTACCGCAGCAAAACTTTTTTTTAAATAATGGGAATATTGAAATAAATATTAGCTATACATTTAGTTGTCTAGACGAGGTAAATGTTACACGTTATTTTGTTTTTGTTTTTTCTTCGGCTGCGAAGTTATTCGAGATTTTGCTGGAGTAACGTTTGTGGTTTTGCTGGATCTCTGAAACGGTTAAGCGGATTCTTATCATCTTTTGTACATGACTTCTTAGGAATTAGTTTTAATTTGTTTCGTAATAAAAATAACAAAATGATATACCCTTTAAAAGTTATTTAATGAAATATAAAAACACTTCTTTAGGTCCTAACCCTCTGAATATGAGCTCTAAAGACTTACTTTAAACGTTATTTTGTAGCTTTTAACTACTTTCAAATGTATATGAAGTTTCATTAGTATCCTGTAGGTAATTAACAAATTATGATGATATTCAGTTCTCCACGTTCACGGTCACAATGCGCGCGGAGTTATTTGGCCACCGATAAACCTGTATACGGTTATATAAACTGAATGTTATATCAATATTTAGTTGCTTAATTCAGTTATATACCTGTAGAATTTCAGAGTAGTACATATAATAATTAACGAGATAATTAAATAAAAGTCATTAGGAACTTCAGGACCGTGGTAATCCGACCAAGTTTAAGTGGTTACAAAAAAGCGACCGCGTACATTATGCTATCTTCTAAAATATGTAGGATAGTCTTACAAGTTTAGTAGAGATGTGTACACAAGTGTTAATAAAAGCTACATATTTCTTAAAGAATTTTTATTTACAGGTAAAATAATAATTTTTAAACTTAAAAACAGTAAGTCCTACTATTTTGTAGACAAATTTTAAATATCACAATATTTTTTCCTAGATATATATTACAGATAGTTGTATTCTAAGATTTACTTAAATTATGTAAAAATCACAGATCCAAAATAAAATGTTAAACTGCAGTCAAATAATTATGTAAGTCAGAATCATCTTTAGGCATTAATTTCATATCCATAATAATTAAAACGTAGAACCATCATTCTTTCAGAAAGTTTACAGTTAGAACCATCTTTTAGCATACATTAAATAAAACATTTGATTGTGAACATACGTGGTTTTTATTTCCCTGTAAGAAACATGTAAACATGCAAGCAAGCATGCAGCATGCAGTTATGCTAAACGAAATTATGCAGAATTTTAACTCTGCCAAAAGTAATTTATGTAAATTCGGCTAAATAATAATTATACATACCTACCTACTAAATAATTTTTATGCCTTAAAAATATTTGTTTAAGGAAGATTATACCAAGTGTGTTATGCCAAATGAATTTCGGAGTATCAAGATTCTGCCAAATAGAAGGAACCCGTGCAACTGTGCCATTGAACTGGTGCACATAATACAATATATACCTATCTAATAAGTAGCTGAAAGTTAATAATAATAATGTTTATAGTACAGATATTATAATATTTTTATGTATTTAACAGTGTACGCGTCTGTACCGAATTTTTAAGGTGTATTATCCTACATATTTTAGAAGATAGCATAATGTTCCACGCGGTCGTTTTTTTGTAACCACTTAAACTTGCTCGGATTACCACGGTCTTGAAGTTCCTAATGACTTTTATTTAATTATCTCGTTAATTATTGTATGTACTACTCTGAAATTTTACAGGTATATAACTGAATTAAGCAACTAAATATTGATATAACATTCAGTTTATATAACCGTATACAGGTTTATCGGTGGCCAAATAACTCCGCGCGCATTGTGACCGTGAACGTGGAGAACTGAATATCAACATAATTTGTTAATTACCTACAGGATACTAATGAAACTTCATATACATTTGAAGGTAGTTAAAAGCTACAAAATAACGTTTAAAGTAAGTCTTTAGAGCTCATATTCAGAGGGTTAGGACCTAAAGAAGTGTTTTTATATTTCATTAAATAACTTTTAAAGGGTATATCATTTTGTTATTTTTATTGCGAAACAAATTAAAACTAATTCCTAAGAAGTCATGTACAAAAGATGATAACAATCCGCTTAACCGTTTCAGAGATCCAGCAAAACCACAAACGTTACTCCAGCAAAATCTCGAATAACTTCGCAGCCGAAGAAAGAACAAAAACAAAATAACGTGTAACATTTACCTCGTCTAGACAACTAAATGTATAGCTAATATTTATTTCAATATTCCCATTATTTTAAAAAAAGTTTTGCTGCGGTAACGTTTCAAACGTTACCCCAGCAGAATATGTTTTTGTGTAATAACTAAAAAACTATAAGTGTAACAAATTTAAAAATGTGCTTAACAATTACAGAAGCTGGGCAACTAATTATCTATAAGATTTAAATGACTATTTTCGACATTATTTTGCTGGGGTAACGCACACAGCTACTTCCTTACTAAATTTCATCTAAATCCATCAAGGATTTTCGAAAATTAAACAAACAAACAAACGTTTTCACTTTATAATATTAGTGTGGATGAATCACAGGCTTGCAGTGTCACCTTTACCACTACAACCTGAGGAAAAGACAGGACAACGAGCCAAATTAATTTTACAGACTGTTGTCTGTAAAATTAATTTAACAGTACGGTTATTTCTGAGTGAATATTACTGAATCCATTCTCTATGTAGTTTTACGGTATATTAAAGTCACCGAGTGCGACGATAGTAATTAAATACAAAATTAATTAGTTCCGGTACAAACCATGATGTCTGGCGGATGACCAAGCAGTTATTTTTTACAATCGATTAGGTGATAGATTCTAGAATACTCTAAATGAAAGATTTTGTTGGGATCATATCCTTTTTTTTCGGGTGGGAAAATCATGGAATGACTTTTCCCGCTCACGGTGGAGCGGTAGGGAGTGTCAGACTTCTACTGACTAAAAACCCAACTCGTTCCTTTAGCTGCCCTTAAGTTCGTGGGCCGCGGTATCTCGTTAGATTATTCCCGCAAACCCGCCAGAGGATTATATCCTACTAGCTTCTAAGAGCCCGTGGCTTCGCTCGCGTGAAAAGGTTTTGTTTAAATTATATACAGGGTGGCGATTAGGTTATCACATTAAATTGTACAGCAGGTATTACAAGTTGTTATCAGTCCGTTAAAATAATAAAATAAATAATTTTACCAAAATTAAAAAAACTGTATTTTTGAAACAATATAAATGGCGTTATTGGTAAAAAATAAAAATCCTTTTTAATATTAGTTTACTGACTTGTAAAAGTGGCAACGACGCGACGCGGCGCCGGCGCCGGTGGAGCACGCACCGAGTCAGCTGATTACGTTTATGCAATACATGATGTTGTGAAATATTAAAATAGAAAAAATGGTTATAATATTATTTATTATTAAATTATTTTAATTGTGTATGATAAACTACCTAATAAAGAGTACGTGGTTTCAATTAATGGGATAACCTAATTGCCACGCTGTATAATAATTATGTTGGTACGCCTATGTCACGTAGTGAAAACATAGGATTCTCTACTGGTCCGGGGTTGCGGGAATGTTCTTACGAGAGACCGTGGCCCCGGAACGTAAGAGCAATGAAGGAACAGGGCTTCTGCTCCACCCCGAGCAGGGCAAAGGAACAAAGCATCAATATTTTTTATGGTAAAAGTGTAAATAATAGTAGGGAGTAGGATTAGCTAGATAGAAAAGTTGGAAGTAGAAGGTAGAATTAAGAAGCTCTTTATTGTTTTTTATAAAAATTAACGTAAAATAATTTATTTGATAAAAGTAAAAAAAAATACGTTTTATAAATTTCGAAGTTTTTACATAAAGTTAAAACATATTTACTAAATAGAAGAGAGCTAATATAAATTATACTCTTGGACTAAACTTGGATCATTAACATAAATAATTTTAGCTCCAGGAGTATTCACGGAATTGGTAGCCGAAGAAGCAAATCGTAGACCCGTAACGCTGGGCAAGCCAGGAAAACCTTTCGGAGAGTTCGTGATGAAGAGAGCTGGAGTCACCGATCCAAGCAGAGTCCTGTTCATTGGAGACATGTAAGTTATATAACAAAATTTTATACAAAATGTAGAACCTATAGTTAAATTAGGCATGCTAAAAGGTGAAGCAATGGTAACTGACGTTACTCTGTGGACGGCTGACCGTTTTACTTCCGAGATTGTTTCGTACGTCGAAAAGCTCGCTGCTTCTTGTACATCTTTGACAGTCGACTCTGTGTGTGTGAGTGTACTGACTACCCAGTATAGTCAGTAACCAGAAAATCTGACATCAGTCTTGCTATAATTTATTGTGTTACTAAAACTGGATTGTGAAGGTCGGATAGGAAGTTGGATGGCTGTTAGAAAAGAGATAAAGCAAATGAAAATGTTACAAATTGTGTATCGTATATTAGATTTACTTTCAGTTACACCTACCTTTTAACCCAGTACAGGCAAATATGTTAATACTTGCTGTTGCCCGTCACTTCATTCGCGTAGAAAGTTTTTCCCGTGCAAATCCTGATCCCGTGTGAATTTCGTAAAATCCCGGCTTAGCGAACACCTACGTCCTAAAAGAACCCTCGTGCAAAATTCGAGACCCATTCGTAGTCTCTGAGATTTCGTGATGAGTTAATCAGTCGGTGACCTTTCGTTTTTATATATACACGGTGACTTTTTAATCGACATAAAGTACCTCTAGGCGAGATTACTTTTTTTTTTAGTTAATTAAGATTATTTAGTTCATTCACCCTAACGCAAAACGTATTCTGCGTTAGGGTGAATTAACTCTGATAAAGACGTCCATTGAAACAAGGCTCGGAACAGGGTGTTTCTAAATACGTCATGCGTCATAATAACGAATATTTTTTTTATCCCTTTTTTTTTTCATAAACGTTTACTATACATTGGATGAAGTAGGCTGCCGTTGTCAGATTAAAAAGCCACGGTGTATATAAATTCCTTACTTTGATTAAGTCTTAATTAATACTCTATTGTAAATTATTTTTAGCACTATTTCCGAAATAAAAAAATATATTTATTTTTCCTGTCGTCTCAGCTGTTATAATATGTATTGGTGGACAAAATTTATTTTGTCTGGACTGTATTGTCTTCCCTCTGCCGACGTCCGGTGCGCATATGTACCTACTGCGGGCCATAAAAGCACTCGAAATCTCCCTCTCCCTTTCATTAAAGTAACATTTTTGCTAAACAAATCATTACTAACGGCTGTCAGAGTCTGAAACTCTCTTTCGCGCTACCTAGAGTCTAGAGTGGGAGGAGTTACTTAATGATTAATTAATGATATTGAATTACATTTTGCTTAAACTTTGCTTAAACTTAATTTTTTTATAAAAATACCTGTTCCAAGTATTTAGTTTCTGTTCTGTGTATCTGAGATATTAATTGTTTGATTATTTTATAGGATAAAAGTGCTCCAAATGAATGTAAACATGGGCGGAAAAGTTATTAGGATACTTTGTTGGCTACTCTTCTACAAGGAAATTACTGTTTGTTCAAAGTAATTGTACAAAGTATGAAATTAATATAATTCGATACACGTGTTCGACTTATTGCGAAGCTATTCCGAACAGTTTGTATTTCTATAGTATCCATATTTCAGCGTATATTATATAATTGTAGATAAGATTATTTTTTTCTAATATTTTGTAGACTTTTCGATATTGATTACGTCACAGCATTAGTGCTCTCCCGTCTAAAATTTTGGATTTATAAATCCAAAATTTATAAATCCAAAAAAACAAACAAACATAATTAGCATGCATTCGGCTTTTACACTTATTCGATACTGTTGCTTTGGACCCAAATTAACATATAGCCTTCGCTCATCTCATCTTTGGAAATACCCCGAACTTTTGGAAAAAGTTGACCAAATTATAAGAAACACACTTTCTTCCATTTTAAATGTGGCCTTGGATGACCGAGCGTGGCAGCAAGCCACACTTCCCATTCGCATGGGTGGTCTCGGCGTCCGCAAAGTTCAAGTATCAGTTTACCAGCCTTTCTCTCCTCGGTCCACGGTACGGATTCTTTGACCAGGAATATTTTATCTCACTCACTGGTTAATTTTGATGTACCGTGTTTGTCCGATGCTTTGAACGCTTGGAAGATGACTTGTCCCAACACGGATTTGCCCGACAACCTGTCTTCCCAAAGACTATGGGACGCGCCGCTCTGCAGTATTTTACGGAATAACTTAATTAATACGTCTTCGAATACTGCTGAGCGAGCTCGTCTGTTGGCTGTGGGAGAATGGGAGTCGGGTCTATGGCTCCAAGCACTCCCGTCATCCACCATTGGCGCAATGATGGATGACGCATCGTTCAGGGTCGCTACTTGTTTACGCTTAGGCGTATCTTGTGTTGCTCCACATAGGTGTCACTGCGGTACAGCCTCGGGCACCATGGTCTGTCCTGTTGCAAGAGTGCAGGGCGCATAGCTCGGCACGCCAGCATTATTCGTCGGGCTCTTGCCACCGCCAGTACACCTGCGATATTAGAACCAAGCGGCTTAGTACGTGACGATGGGAAAAGACCAGATGGTATGACGTTGGTGCCTTGGAAGATGGGTAGGCCTCTAGTGTGGGACGCAACTTGTGTCGACACTCTTGCGCCATCTCATATTCCAAGTAGGGCAAGCTGTGCTGGTGCAGCAGCCGCAACTGCAGAGGCCCTCAAACGGCGCAAATACAGTAACCTTTCTAGTAATTACAGTTTTGTGCCGTTTGGGGTCGAAACGCTTGGGTCATGGGGCCCGAGTGCGCATCTTCTCTATTAGGAATTATCTCACCGGCTGATCGATTCCTTGCGTAACCGGAGGGCCAGCTCATTCTTTGCCCAAAGAATAAGCATTGCCATACAACGTGGCAATGCTGTCAGTCTTCTGGGTACGTTTCCGGATGACAGCGATGAGGCCGTACTTTGACGCCTAAGCTTACTTTTTTTTATTTTAATTTTTTATGTACATAGTTAGGTTTAGTAATTATATTAGTTTATTTCTAGTTATTGTTAAAGTATGTAAGATGATAAACATAACCTTGCTAATAAACAATACAAAAAAGTAAAAAAAAAAACAAACTCCCGTCTAAAATTTTGGATTTATAAATCCAAAATTTTAGACGGGAGTTTGTTACTCAATCACGCTAAAATGGCTTAACGGATCTGGATGAAATATAGCCCAGACAAATATTAAGTATTACTTATAGTCTAGAATAGTAGATAGGCTTTACATTCAGGGATAATCTGTGAAATATCCACACGAACAATATATAATATAGTAATATTAAACAAAGAAAAATACAATTTTCAACATTAAAGTAAAAAAAATCAATTCGACGTATCTTTTTACCAATGTTGTGACGTAATCAATATCGAAAAGTCTACAAAATATTATAAAAAAATAATCTTATCTATTATAATACTATCTAATAGTATTATCAGTACCGTGGGGCTTCGCTCCCAAATCCACCCAGTAATTTCAAAGATTAGCGCGTTTAAACAAACAAACTTTTCCGCTTTATAATATTAGTATAGGTTGTTAAGACCAGGCAGTGCAAAATAATTTTCCCGCAAGCTCCGTCCCCATCCACCCCGGTTAGGCCATTGTATACTAAACGCTAATGCACCAGTAATAAAGTTGAATATCGCGTGCGCTCTTTCACCATGTTCGGTTTCGAACTGCCGTTGTGTGCTAAGCGCTAACGCAGCAGTAATAAAGTTGAAAATCAAATGCGCTTTTTTACCATATTCAGGTTCGAAACTAAATGTCGTAAGTCTCAATTCTCATTTCGTTTATAACTAAAGTAATAATTGATCTAGAGAAAAATGTCTTATATTTGGATAATAAAGTATATTTTCTTATTGTCAATACTAATTTTAGACATAAAAGCCGAGTAATCTTTATTAAATTTTGAATAATCTTTAAAAAAGATATGATTTTCGATTAAAAAATGAATCGAGTGAAAATGTTCCAATTGCAAAACGGTTCTAGACATGGAAAGAAAAAGATTCAATAAATCATGTACTAAAGTTCCATTTTGATTGTATGCGTGATTGTTTCAGAATATTAATACAAAATTACATGCACTTTAGGAAACCTCCTCTATTTGTTTTTTTTTTTTTTATTAAAAATGTTAATTTTCTTTTTCTTACAGGATTGAGCAAGACGTCGGCCTCGGCAGAGCAACGGGCTTCAAAACGTTGCTGGTACTGACAAATGTATCTAAAGACACAATGCTAGCACATAAAACTATTACACCAGACTTCTATGCAGATTCTCTCGGAAGTATTGTGCCTTTATTAGAAAAATAATATATGTATAATAGCTTAAATTGATTTTAATTTAAGACATTAATAGCACAATTTTATATATAGTCTGTATCAAAACATTTTTTGATGTTTTTAAGCTGATAGCTATAACCTAGTGGTCTATAAGACAAGAGTGAATAGGTTACTTCTAGGTAAGCGTGCTTCATCTTCGACCACATCATCGCTTGCCAACGGGCGGGATGGTGGCCTAGCGTGAGCATATAATCAATAAAAATAAGAAATACGGTACTATTGATAACTCCAGGTACTTAATTAAAACAATCCCAGTGCCTTAAGCCCTCATCAGGTTACCGCCGGTTTTCTCTATTATCACAATATTATATTATTATTATTTCATTTATTACATTTTACAAACATATTATTTACATTTTTAAATATTCCTATAAAAACAAAAAACATTTAAAAATATAAAAATAGTAGCCCACCGGTATCGGGTACAGGGTCCAAGCTACCGGTGGTCAGGGCTCTTGAGAGAGGAACCTCCTAACAATTCGCGCCGTGTCCAGAAGTACTGCTTTCTGGATCAAGCCCTTGATCCAGCTGCCCAACGAGAGCCTCCTAAGATGTTTGTCGAGGCTCTTGACTATTATGCCATTGGCCGAATTATTATTATTATGGTCACATCAAATGCTATTTTTTTATAAAAAGTATCATCATCATCTTTATAAAAATAAACTTTCAACAAAAAGTACAACACTTATAGAACAAATTTAATTAATTGAAAATTTATTTTTAAAAAGGTAACATATTTAAATATATTGCTATAATTATACACAGTCCAGTGAACTTAACTTTCTTATATTTATTAATTTCTAATAATATGTTACTTAACAAAATATGTATGTGAGACTAGTATGTTACTTCAAAATGGTGTAATATTATTATTATTTATTTTTAATAAAGACAACTGGCAATGTGGGTAGAAATGACATTACTAGCAATCTTGTTAGACCCCTATAACTAAGCTATTTATGCTTGTGTCTGAAGTGAGTTCAGAGCAATAGTGTGATGGGTGAGGTTCGAACCTATTGACATAAAAAACATTTAAATGATATCAATCTGACCTCTAAATTGCAATGCAAAAGCTTCAATAAGTGCCTATAATTTTATGCACTGTTTATTTTTATACTTAAATAGTATCGTTATTTTAATACAAGAGAATGAAAATAAAAATGTGATATCTTTATCAATAAATTCTCAAAACATTGTACTATGACATTTTATTTAAAACAAACTATTCCCCTCGCTTTGCTTCCATGAGAATAAAGCTGAAAGAAATGATTATAAAAATGTTTAGTACGTACATAATTAGGGATAGCGCACACTTGTGATTTTTGTCACCGTGACTGTTTCGTCACTGTCACCGCGTCTATGTAAAATGCCAATTGTCACGTATCCAAATGCGCGCACGTTCAATAGGGATGATGTACGCAGTGACAGTGACGCAACAGTCACGGTGACAAAAATCACTAGTGCGTGTTGTCTGTAGATAGCGATATTAAACACGCACGACATAACACTGTTGAGACACAGGGTTTCTATGAGAGAGAATGGCCCATAATCCACCACTCAAGCCCAGTGCGGGTTGGGTGGATGTCGCATGTCTTCAGAATTTTGTTTTAGAACATGCTGATTTCCAGATAATATTTTAATACTTAATAAACATAAAAAAAGGTTTGCTAAAAATTGGGTATCTCAAGCCCACGCTTAAAAGGTCTATTTCAGGATGAGCAGTTTCAGAAACATCCATTTGAAACATCATTTTGAAAGTCCTTCCAAAGGTTGTCTGGAAGATATCGCTTTTAGCGATAAGACCGCCATTGTAACCATAGAATTAAGAAATAATGTTAAATAAGTGTGTTTAAATTTTGGTGTACAATAAAGTATATTCTATCTATCTATCATTAATTCATTACAAAAAATATTCAAGCAAAATTAAATATCTTACTATTCCAAATGTCGAGAATCCGATATCGAAGGTCTTCGATATCGGAATTCGCATTATGGAACTCAAATGGGATTGGACAGGACACAGGAAGGTGCGGTGATAGCAGGTGGAGTAAAGCTCTGACCGAGTGGCGTCCAAGGTCTGGTAAGAGGAGCCTTGGTCGTCCGCCAGCGAGATGGGCATACGACATTGTTGCCATCATGGGTATACCCTGGATGAGACTGGCACATGATGCAGCAGTGGGTGAAGTCAGGCTGCGGATGATGATGTGATGATGACTATTTACAAGTATGATAAGGAGTTAATAGTTACCTGAAAAAATATACCACGAAATAAATATGCTGGCGAGAGAACGAGCTAAGTACAGTAATAATAAAGCAAATGTAAAGTTTAATTTTCTGTATATTCCTAATAGGCAGAGCAATAGCTTTAATTTCCATTCAGTGGCATAGATACAGCAAAATAAATTCGGTGTAGGTAATAATTATATTTATTATGAGCCTGTAAAGCAATAAACGTTTACATAGTCCCTAAATAAGTAAATATTATCTGCAAAATAATAAAAGTCAAACCTAATTTATTTTATTATGAACTTTAATGTGCCAGACTTGTTCATATCTCGTGGGTTTTACGATCTACTTTATAGTATAATATTTTCACATGATTATATGAAAGTTTTTCTCTGTACTGATTAAGAGGAAATCTTAATTTATATAATAAAAATGAATCGCTAAATGTGTTGCTAAGCGCAAAACATGAAAACGGCTGGATGTTCTTTTCTCTTTTTTTTAATTAAACTAAATGAGGCCGGTGTTTCCTGGCGGGCTCGAAGGTCAATCTCTTTTGAAGTCCAAATAATCTGTACTATAATAATATAATATATAATATAATAATACTAATAATAATTATGAGAACCATGTTGTTTTATTAGAGTTCCGTAGTAGAATGGCCAAAAACGGAACCCTTATAGTTTCGTCATGTGTGTCTGTCCGTCGGTCCGTCCGTCCTTATGTCACAGCCATTTATTCCGAAACTATTAGCACTACACATGTGAAACTTAGTAGGTAGATGTATTCTGTGAACCGCTTTCCGATTTTAAGACAAAAATAAAAAAATTAATAAAATTAAGGGAGGCTCCCCATATATGAAACGGAAACTAAAAATATTTTTTTTTCATCAAACCTATACGTGTGTAGTATTTATAGACAGGTCTTTTAAAATGACATGGAGGTTTCTAAAATCACTTTTTCTTAAAGACAACTGTTTATAAGATATATGCTTCCAAAGTGGTAAAATGTGTCCTCGCCCTATAACTTCTATAATAATGGAGTGAAAAATCTAAAAAAAATATTTGATGTAGATATTACTAAAAACTTTCAAGGAAAATTAGTTTGAACGAGATCAGGTAAGCAGTTTTTGAGATATAGCACATTTTCAAAAACCGCAAATATAACTTTGTTTTTCATACAAACACTATGAAAAACAAAGTTATTTTGCGTAGTTACTACGGAACCCTTCATGAGCGAGTCTGAATAGCATTTGGCCCTTTTTTTTTTCTGTAGCGTTCTCTTGATAAAAGAATCACACGACTTAAGTTGACCAACAGTTGAAGCGTTCGTTAGCTATCTTGTAACTCAACTTAAACGGTAGCAAAGTAAGGATATTTGGATAGATTGCATAAAGTACCAACCTATTTTAAGTTCTGGACAGTGACTGAAAATCAACTATGATATTAGACTATTGGAGGTTTGAACCCGAGTTGCTACATTATTTGTGTAGGTAATCAACGTCATTATCACTTCTCTCAAAACGGTGATGAAAATTTCTTGAGGAAACCGGTATATACGAGGACCTATTCTAAGTTCTGGACAGTGACTGAAAATCTACTATGGTATTAGACTATTGGAGGTTTGAACTCGAGTTGCTACATTATTTGTGTAGGTAATCAACGTCATCATCACTTCTCTCCAAACGGTGATGAAAATTTCTTGAGGAAACCGGTATATGTGAGGACTGAACATGGGACGGAGACATGCAAGTGGTCTACGTGATGAATTGTGGCCCATTCCATATCATAGAAGGGAGGCTTGTGGCAGCAGTAGGAAGGTTCTAGGCTTGTTATCCTATTACAACAATGCATGTTTTCTCATAATTCAATGCCATTACATAAAATGGTATCTACATACGACTGAATATTGAACGAATTAAATGAGTGATTGCTAAAAACTGGTAAGTACCTACCATTATGCTTGTGGCCCAATACTGCTTTTTTGCATAAGGTCGTTGGGATGTGTAGGGGTGTTACACTACAAATAACACAGGCCGACAAAATTTAACAATAATCCAGACCCAGAGACCAGACCCAACATATCCGAAGGATTTTGATGCGCTGAATCCGAATCCGTGCTCAGAATTGCTCCTATACGTCTGGTTTTTGAGACATCCTAACCTAATGAGCAAAATGATGAGCAAAAAACGCGTTTTTTGCAGTTTTTGAGGTTATGTGATAGAAGGAAATAAATAATTACCAAAAAAGGTTGTATGGCAATTGAAAGTACCACCCTTCCCCTTTTTAACCTATTTGGATTTTTTCAAATATATTTTTTTTCACCAAAATATCGCTATTTGAAATTATACTCTTTTGCGTATTAACCCAACCACAAATAAAATCGAAAAAATTCTGCCCGAGACCAGACCATGTTGATCTTGTGTTTTTGGGGTCGCTGATTCCGAATCCGAGGTTTTAATTCACCCTATAGTAGACCTGTGTAATTTTGGTGTACTGAGCATACTTATAGAATTTGTAAATTCTGTAATATTATGAGTGTAAACAATTGCTGGTACCTATACCATTAAAGAAAAAACAAAACAAATTTTTTTATTTAATATTTTCAAAGGCTTTGAAAATTATCAAATTGAAATTTTCCAAAACAATCCACGAATCAAAACGAATTTCAGTTCAAAAGGCTGCCTTTGTTTGCAACAAAGCATCCATATTTGTATCGTCAATAAAAAATTAAAATCCATACAATTGTATCCTATTTTCTAGTTGAAAAGTCTCCATTCTGTCTTCGGATTGTGTCCAGCGGTCCGCAAAAAGGGTGAATTGATTACGCTATCCAAAAAGCATTTTATTTATTGGCTTTCTTTTTTTTTTCAATATAAATTCTAGCGGCCGAATGTTACCGATGCTTCCGGAATTTGTATTGGTTTTGTATAAAAGTGGGACATACAAAAATAACACAGGTTTTTTAGGATTCCTTGAATGTTTAGGTCTTTGTGGTCTGTCCGGGATTGTATGTTGGGTGTGCGTGAGATTCCTCATGCGTGTGAAGGGTTGACACGTTGTTCAGGTTTTGCAGTTTTGTACACGAAGGGTGGAAATGACGCCTATATGAATAATACAAGCTTGCTGTTTTCACACGAATCAACAATCTATCAGTAGGAAATATTTGTGTAATCTTGTGGATGATTGAAACCCGTTGATACGTACTAGTGTCATAAACGAGACAGTTTAGATATTTTTTTAGAGACTAGAATACTACTTAACAATGACTAATCGGTGTCTAGATGATTCTTAAATTCGAAAATATTTTATTTCACATCGCCCTACCTGGAAACTTCAGAAGTTAATGCATTGTTTTTTCAGTTTCCTATGGAGAAGAGCCGGTAAAGAAACTCCATGGTTACTCTTTCTAAAATTGATTGATTATTACAGAGTTTCCATAATATATAGTTTTAATAAGTATGAGAGGACAGTTTACATCATACAAAATCATAGAAATTAATTTCATATGAAAAATGATCGAGGTAGAAAATAATCTAAGAGTTCTGGTATTCTTTATTCGAATCGAGAAGATAATAATATGCTTGACATGTTATGGGTGCAAAATGAAAGGGTACGAAAGCTTATTTATGTTCTATTGTTTTTTCTCAAAAGGTACGTAACGCAGCCACGATTCTGCAAAAGAAAACACATAATGTTATATACCCTTGCAGAACCTTGTACTATAAAGGCCAAAATACACTAGACCGTAGGCACTTCTTTTTTCAGTACATAGTAATACATACATACCTACGTAAGTTTAAACCGTTAGTAGTCGGTTTTATTGGTGTGTGGTGTCATTCAACATTTTTGCATACATTTTTATAGTTTCCAACGTTTTGGATACATCTCTGTATTTACACATTTAAATGAAAGCGTTAGAATCGATGAGATCCGGTGTGAATTGACTTTTGTTTAAAATTCATTAACGGCTGATTTTCCAGTTTAAAAGAAGTCGGTTAAAAAAATAAGAACAATAATATGCTGCAGTATCTCGTTAGAACATTTCTGTAACCCTGAAAGGACCTAAACAGAAATCTTACTGATGGTTCCGAAGTTTTCCTCTATGTGCTGATTTATTTAATAATTTTGGCATGGCTTCTAGGCTATTGTCAACATTGTAAATAAGGGATAAAAGTATGGTTAAAAAAACTAATTAAGGTCAGGCGGGGCAAGAGCGCCATATTTTTTGCATAGATGATTTCGATGCAAAATATTTTTATTGAATGTTGACTTATGACTTATGAGTGAACATTTATTAAATCTATACTAATATTATAAAGCGGAAAAGTTTGTTTGTTTGTTTGTTCGCTTGAACGCGCTAATCTTCGAAAGTACTGGAAGGATTTGGATGCAATTTGGTATGGAAGTAGCTTGAAGCTTGAGGAAGGTTATAGGCTACTTTTTACGCGACTGCAAAAAAGGAGTGTTATGTTTTTACCGTGATAGAATCCACGGGAGCGAAGCCCCGCGTGAGTACTAGTTGTCAATATTTGGAATGCTGTAGCTGCAAGAAACGTCAATTCAATCAGTTCTATCAATATCTTAACGAAATTTTCTATTCAATTGGAAAATATGGATGTAGGCGCACTTGCCCCTGTAAACGGGGCAAGTGCGCCTATTTAAATAATAACGCTAAAATCGTACATTACCAGAAAAACCGATAATTTACTTAATATAATATAAACAAATAAACGCATTACTCTTGGTTTCTTTTTAGTGTACTCGTCCTATAGGCTACTACAGCTTCCATAACAAATTTGGGGCAAGTGCGCCATAGACTAGTAATCCGGGATTCTAAACCTTAAATGCTGTTCTTTTTAAAAAAGGTAAATAACTGCTGTATTTACATAAAAATGTTTGGCTAGAATAATAGATGTCTTTAATTAATCAAATCAGACTTATTTTATGCATTACGTAAAATTACAAGAGTAGGTAACAATTTTTCTTTATGCCTGTTTTTTGGCATTTTTTGCCTAATTTCGGCTGACTAGGCTGGTGGTCTACCTTGTATGAAAGATTTTTAGCCCCTTCGACCCATTACATGATCCACGATTGTTTTACGAGGTATAACATAAGTTTTAGCTGCTTCATATCCAGATAGGCCTGATTGGACAGCGTCAACTGCCTGACATAAAGTTTCTCTAGACCAAGAAGGTTTATCGGTTTTTCTTTGATAAGTATGAACCATCTGTAAAAGATAATAATTTTAGGACCATTTGTAGTAACTACCCAACTACTTTTTCTTATCGAGAGATCTGTGGGCAACCTAGTGTCAGAGTTTTTCAGGAAGCCCAAAGGCCTTTGACGTGACTTAAACACTACTGTTAAATGATAACAGCTGGATCGATAGTTTTCAAAAGTAGCTAATCTTCGATTATCGCTTTCGATTAGGCACACCTAAGCGTGCATAAAATAAGGAACAAAGGAATTTACAAGTACTTGGGTTTTACTGTTAACACTTACAATCAACGACTTATATAATTATAACGTCACAAAAGCAAATCCCAAGAAAAATAAATAAAATTACTTATTTAAAAATAGTTTATAGACTTGATACGAAGCTTTTACTGTAAACCTAAAACCTATCATCACCCAACACCTTCTCAGCACAAGACAGCACAGAGGCCGTTGGGTAATAAAATAATTGAATCATAAAAGTTGACGACTTCTGGCTCGGGGGAAGTGCGCCATACTATTAAGAACGTAGGCGCACTTGCCTCACTTGATTATTTTGAGGTTACAATTTTACATTCTATAAAAAAATATTAATTTCACTACCTAGGACTAAAATACAGCTATAGATTTAAAGAAAATCAACTAATTTCTGTACTCACTTCATTGATTTGCTGCAACACATAAAATATTTGAAGATTTAAGGAGATAAATAACACGTCCTCATCTCTGGTAACAGGTTTAAATGACACTAAAACTAAAATGGTGGATATCTCAAGTAATGGTGAACAGAGGCATCTGCGATTGTGAAGTGGGACTGTATTTGAGTATGTTGCATGGATGTAAGATGTCGTTAGTTGTATTATGTCTGTAGTTTTCGATATTTTTATGGTTGGTGTATAGATGCTGGCGGGAAACGTTCCGAATCATTCCCGTCGAATACTTCGGAAGTATTCTGAAATATTCCGAAACTTTGGGAATATTTCAACTGTTAAAAAAAAAACAGGAAAATCGACCTTTGAAGTCTGTTAATATACCAAAACCTGCTCCTAAGTAGGTAAGAACAAATACTTTTCTGAAAACCGCATCAAAACGTGTTTGCTTGCAAGGTTTGCCTTTATTTGCTTTTATTGACTGGGCTATTATACGCATTAAGTAGGTAGGTAATGATTAATACCTACCTATGCGACTCGCGAATACTCGCGATGCGTACAGAGCTACATACAAACTAACCAAAAACATAGGTAACCCTTTTTCAAATAGCAAATCAAATATGCTTGGCCTGGTTTTTTTATTTCACAACTGACATTTAAGGCTATAATCGCATAGCACGACTTACAAGTCGATCGCCTAATGCATGTATTTTGACCAATAGGATGCACGAAACGTATTTTAGTAGTGTTCGTAATAGTAAGTATTAATATAATGTTACACGCCCTGTACTCACAAAATGCATATTATTTCTAATTGGGCGAAAACAGGAAGGGATGTGGTTTGTCACTAGCTGCGCTTCCGCAGAAATATTTTCTTAAGTGAGTATGCGTATCTTTGGCCGATAGTACCTACCTAAAAACAAAAGAATAAAAATCCTGTTAATCGCAGGCTAATAAATCTACCTATAAAAATATCAACATATACTTAATCAATCCCATTTATAATAAAATAAACATTTATATTTTACTCTCGTAGCGTACATACGTACTCTCGCAGTGAACAATAATTAACTCACCCACCACACAACAAGCAAACACATTTATTCCCATTGAATTATTCGGGCGAAATATTCGGAAACATTCGATTGCGGGGTACGAATCTTTCTCGCGCGGGTGAAAACTTCTCCGGGGAGCAGCATCCCCTCCCTCTTACCGCACCCCGCACCGCCATCGCCAGCACGCACGACTCGTGGCCTATGGCAGTCGGGTGCGCGTGTCAGTGATGTGAACTTAGCTATTTTATAGCTAGATCTAGCTATTTTTGCACCCCTGTCAGCTACAATTTCTAAAAAATTGTAGCTAAACGATTTAGCTACTTTGTTTAGCAAATTATCAACATAGCGACTTTATCTACACACTATTATTGATTCTTGTGTGTGTGGTTTTCAGTATTAGTTTTTTGTCTGTGGAAGCAATTTTTAGAGTCGTAAACTCGTCAACATTTTGAGTCATATTGTAAAAGCAAGACAATACATAGTTAAAAAGCACAAAGGCCGCGCATTTACTACATTTGGTTAAGTGAAAATTACTACAGTTGGTTTAGGAAAAGGTGAAATTTTGGGTGGAGGTCAGACACTTTAAAAATGATAATACTTACATATAGGGATATAAGTGAATTGGCTATATCTTGCCTTTCACTTCCACACTCAAATGCAGAGGTTGAGAGGTTATTCTCTCAAATTAATCTAGTTAAAAATAAGCAGAGTAACCGAATGAGTCTGATAACTCTAAATTCTATTTTATGTATAAGAGACTCGCTCAGGAAAAAAGGTAAATGTTGCTTCAACTGTTCAACCTTACCTTTAACGGTTCTCCAACAAATGGGAACCGTGGAGAAATACACAAAATCCTGGAATCCTGGATTCTCAGGATGTACAACCATCTACATCATCTTCCCTTTTTTTTTTGCGGGGTGGAAATCCTCATGGATGTCCTCCGCCCTGGGGCGGGCGAAGGGGTCTGTCAGACTCTACTGACTAAAACCACCCCGTGTTCCTTCGTTCACATGCGTCGAGGGTGCGGGAACACATAAGCATTCTTCAACGCGACCCCCGACTAGTGCCGGCCCGCCTCTGCCACTGCCCTCATCTCAGCTTCTGTCACCTCGGGGACGTTTGGGTCTTCAATTTCTGCTGACTCTGCGGCTGTGGGCTGTGCCATCTTCGGTGGTGTAGGTTCTGCTATAGCAGGGAAAAGTGCCGTGACTACCTCGTCCAACAACTGAGGCTGGAGACTTTCCGTGAGTGGGGGGGCCCAGGGACGGAGTTTTCCCCGAACCATTCGGTAAGGACGCCCCCACGGGTCCCCGTCTAGAGTCGCCAGCAGCTCTTCTCTGCTTCGCGTTTTGGCTTCACCGATGGCCAGCCGCAAAGCCAGCCTTGCTGCGCGGTACACCTCATACCGCACAGCCTCTTCTTCGGGATCCCGTCGACGTCTTCTTCGGTAGCGAGTGTATCGGCGCCTAGCTGCTATGCATGTGACGCGCAGCTGCGCAATTTCGGCAGACCACCAGTACACCTGGCGCCTTGCGGACTGCTTTCGGCTCCGGGGCATCGACGCATCACAAATTATTGTCATCGCCTCACGGAACCATAGCGCTTCCGCTTCGACGTCAACGGGTCCGTTCATCGACTCTCTGCTCCAGGCCTGGACAATGGCGGCCTCTTCAAGAATCTCCCTGTTAATACGCCTAAGCGCCCAGCGTGGTCCGTCCCTTTGCGGGGCTGATAGACGGCGGTCGCCAGTGGTCTGGGTAGAAACATTGAACCGAATGTATCGGTGGTCCGACAACGTCTCCACCTCCACCGCGACACGCCAGTCGCGGACACGGCGCGCGACCAAGGGGCTAGCGAAGGAAACATCCACTATGGACCCACCCTGTTGCCGCACACACGTGTATTCCGAACCCCGATTAAGGACGGACAGACCCGTCGCAGTTGCCCATTCTTCCAGTACCGGACCCCTAGCGTCAGTGACCGGTGATCCCCAAGCTGCAGATTTGGCATTGAGGTCGCCAAGCACTAACGCGGGGTGAGGGTGGTACCGGCCTACGACGGCTCCTAGCTCCACAAGGAAATTCTCGAAGTCAGCGAGACTCTTGTTGGGCGAGAAGTACGCCCCGATGACAACCATGCCGTCCACGAGGGTAGCAACCCAGCCATGGCCTCTGGATGGGTTGGCAAGCGTCCCGCCAATGATGGCCACTAAACCGTCTAGATCCCCCACCCAGTTGTCACGGGGAGGGACGAAATACGGTTCAGCGATCACTGCCACATGGATCGACCACTCTGCCATGCTCTGGAGCAAAAGGTCCTGAGCTCTGGCACAGTGGTTGATATTGGCCTGAAGGAAGTGGTATTGTGCCATTAATTGCATGCCATTTCCTCGGCCGTCTCTTCCTGGGGCTGGGAGTCAGCCGAAGGGCAGCTAGGCTGCGAGGGGGGTGCGGTTCCCCTGGCAGCCTTGGTCCCCTCCGCGAATCTGCTTTTCGTTTTCGTAGCAGCGGGCGCGGTGCAAGCCTTACCGCTTGCTTTGTGTCCCGCGGGTTTTCCTGCAGCTGCACAAAGACTGCAGTGTGGTGCCGCGGAGCACTGAGCCGCCTTGTGGCCGGTCTGACCGCAGCGATAGCATTCATCGCTGCGATCAGTTTCGGACATGCATTGTGCCCGAACGTGCCCATTGACTAGGCATCGGTAACATCGCATAGCCCTAGGCTGCAGCAGCTTCACCCGCGCCGCAACCCACCCAACCAATAAGCGCCCCGCTTCGGCAACCTTTTTCGCCACAACTACCGGGCACCGCACCCAAATCGTGCCAAGTCCGCCTGCATCGTAGCGAACTTCACCCGTTCGCAGATTTTCAGGTGGGCATTCACCACTTCGGGCAATGGCCGCCACTACCTCCTCAGGAGTCACGGAGTCGTCCAGCCCATCCAAGCGCACTTCAGCGGTTTTCATGGGCCTGGAGACCCGGACGTCCTCCGAATTAAGGACTTCCCTCAGTTTTGCAGCCAGGGCATCCGCTTTCCCGTCACTGGAAGTGCCCGCCACCTCGATAAGCCGTGCTCCCGTTGCGGCAACCTTGCAGCGGATGGATGGTATGCCAAGTTCACCCAACCCAATCCTGGCCCTCGCCTTCGATAAGACCGCCTTGTAAGTGACGCCCCTTTCCGCGGCTCCAGGCTGCAGCGTGACCGTAATAGCCGCAGATCTTGGCGTGCGGATCTTGAACGAGTCCGAGGTCTTTGCTGCAGCCTGGTCCTTAGACTCCGGCGTCCTCCCACTTTGGCGGCCTTTTGCCTCCAATGCCTTCTTGCCCCGGCGGCCTCTCTTAACAACCGTTGACTAGGACTGGGACTTTTGCCCGGTTGCGGTTGCAGGTTCAGCGGCTGCTTCCTGATTGGAAGTCTCACTTATGGGTTGCCGGGTGTTCTCTGCTAAGCTTTCAGCCCCAGCAGCGGTTCTTTTGCCCGCCTCCACTAGTTTTTTGATTTTAGCCCCAACTTGTTTTGGCCGAACCCGTTTTCTTCTTAGCCCCAGTTGCCTTTGAAGACTGTGCCTTCAACACCGTTCCCTCTTGCCCCCGCTTATCTGCTGCAAGTGGAGGCCGAAGAGTCTGCGCTGGAAGGAGTCTTGACTCCAACCCCTCAAAGCGGGCGTTTACCATGCCCCCCACCTGGAGCATGACCGTCCGGACTATTTCTGCGACCTGGTCGGCCTGCAGGCTACCAGGTGCTTGAACGGTCACGGACGGTGCTGGAGTCGGCACAGACGGTGCTGAAGTCGGCACAGATGGGGCGGGAGTCACCCGTTCTTGTTGCCGGTTGAAATCAGCTCTTAATGCGGTGATTTCTCGCCGGATCTCCTCGACCTGAGATTGGAGACGGGCATTCTCCTCTTCTAATTTTTTCGTCTCCTCCGAGGTCGTACGATTGAGAAGGACTCCTACAGCTTCCTTAATCTCCTCCGCCGCCTCTTTAAGTGCTCGCGTGAACGTGCCCTTCAAATTGCCAGATTTAGTAGCGACCTCAAGGACTACGTCCACGCCGTCCAGAACTTGGCGATTGAGGGCCGCCGCCGACAGATGTTCGGCCGTGGTTAGGCGCGCAGATCGCCTTTCCTTAGCCTCTCTTGACATGTTTGCCACCTCCTCTTCTGCCATTACGCGCCTTTCCTCCCTTCTGGCGGAGCCGATTAACCCCTTTGTAGGGACTAGCGTAATGGCTTCTCCAGTGACAATATCCTTTATCTGCTCGGGTGCCGTGCATGATGCTCCACACGGTACCGGCGGCGGCGTATCTGGACGCTTGGTAAAACGTCCCCGGGTGTCGCGTGTCGACGATGAAGCACCGCCAGTTCCGCGACCTCGTCCTCTCTTGCCCGTAGGCACTTTGCGGCTGGGATATTTTCCTCACTTGAAGAGAGGCTCAGCAAATCTGCCCGCTTTTTTTTCACCACGACGTGGGCGTTTCCTCCAAAATTTGGAGGAGCGCCCATCGGTCTCACCGTCAGCTTTCGAGCTAGCCACGCTCGCCAAGCTCATGACGTCGGATGCAGTGTCAGTGTCTGACACCGCACCCTTCCCCCCTGTTGCAACGCCACATGTCGTCGCATTCAGCCTATCATTCGATGTTTCGTTGTCCTTTGTGTTTTGCATATTTTTCATTTTGTTCCCACGAGTAGTTAGGAAATAAGTGTCCACCTAGGCAGAGCCTTTTACCTAGGTAAGCCTACATACTGTAGAGTGCGGCAGGTGCTCTACAGGGGAGGCGCTAATAACTGGTCACCCACCAGCCACTCATCTTTTCGCCGCGCCTCAAAAGCTTTTGATTAGGTGGTTTTTTATCTTAGAAGTGGCCTTCCTCTGGGCCAGGCGGTTAAGCCAAGCCCCTGGCGGCGGCATTAAACATGCCTCCGTTCGCTGTCCGGCCGACCCGACTCAGCGAACCCGCCAGAAGTTCTCTCCCCAAAAACTACTCTTCGAGGAAAGACACTCGCCGCTTTGGTGCGCCCGCACCGCAGCAGCGTAGTCACGTCTACTGTCAATCGACTCTCATCGATCGATCAGGAGTGACTCCATCCCGGTGTCTCTCTTGGTCTGGTCTCTCACTTGGACCTTTCCGGCATGAGTAACTCTACCGGCAGAGCCCCAAGATCATTGAGACACGCAAGCCCCACCACGACGACAACGTGGAGACACCCTCGGTGGGGTACATCATCTTCCCTAGATTAAGTTATATTAATAATGTTTTACCCACATTAGTTTTAATGTAGAAAAACGATTTTAACGATTTTCACGATCACACACATTAGTTTTAATGTGGAAAATCGATTTTAACGATTACTTTAGTTTTTTTTTTTAACTTTAGTAACTTCTAGCTACTTTTTGGGGTAAGATAATATGGGAATCTGGCAACTTTTTGCAAAAGATCTAGCTATAGAGGTGATAGTATAGTTGGCAACACTGGCGCGCGTCGCGGTCAGTGTTACCAACTTAGTGGATTTTCCACTAAAACTGGTGGTTTCGACCCCCCTTTTAGTGGCGAAATATTGCTTTTAGTAGCTGGTGGTTTTTTCTAGTGGTCAAGTAGAATTCAGTTTCATTTACTGAAAGTGCTATTACTCAACTACTAAGCCACTAAAACTTTACGAAATATATTATTTTTACTTCATTAATGTATTTAATTTACTTTTACTGCGTAGGCACAATAAAAGTGCAGAACTTATGGCAAGAGTTGATGATCTATGGCGACAAATTCATTTGCACAAATGAAACGAGAGCAAAGATACAAAAAAAATTTGGAATGATGTATTGCATTTCAAAGATGCTCAAGGGGAATCTAGATTTGAGGAATTAGCTACTTTTGCGATTACTCTCTTAATACTATCTAATTCTAATTCCGGTGTTGAGAGACTATTTAGCAGTATGAATGTAATAAAAAATCAAGCAGAGGAACAGAATGAAGTTGAATATTTTAACTGCAATATTAAAAACACGCTGTGGTTTTAAGATTGGAAGAAAAATGCTGCAATGATTATGAAATTCCAATCTATACTAATATTATGAAGCGGAAAAGTTTGTTTGTTTGTTTGTTTGCTTGAACGCGCTAATCTTCGAAAGTACTGGGTGGATTTGGATGCAATTTGGTATGGAAGTAGCTTGAAGCATGAGGAAGGTTATAGGCTACTTTTTACGCGACTGCATAAAAGGAGAGTTATGTTTTTACCGTGATAGAATCCACGGGAGCGAAGCCCCGCGTGAGTACTAGTAAAAGTTATAAAACAAATTGGTAGCAAAGCATCATATAAATGTGAAACCGACGATGATGGTGCAGACAAAAGTTCTTGTATGTTGATTTACTGACTTAAAATATTTTATTACGTCATATTAAAGAACATTTTTTAGTAATACAAGTAATAATAAATAAATACTGTTTCCTTTCGTAAAAACTAAAAAAATAGTGTATATTTTAGCGATTTTTAGAGTAGGGCCGATTTTTGTTAGTGGTTTTCTGGTGGTTTTAGAAGTTGAATCTGGTGGAGAGCTAGTTGAACTGTTGGCAACACTGGTCGCGGTGCCATTGCCAGCGCGGCGGCAGCGGCCGGCGCACAGAGATCGACGATCGATGCAAAATACGATTTTTCAGCAAAAAAAGTTGAAATCTTAATAAATAATTAAAAGTTTCTTTAAATCAGAATGATTCAAAATGAATTTATCATTTTGAATAATTCCCATTTAAAGAAACTTTCCCCGAAGTATTCCGGAATTATTCGGAATTATTCAGAAGTTTTGCAACTATAGGTAGGTGCGCTTACCCCGTCGGCGCGCTTGACCCGCCTGACCTTATGACTTTAAATTATTACATATAAATTAAATATAAGACTCTATTAAACAAAGTTAATTAAACAAAATAAGATTTTTGCTAATCATACTTTTCACGTGACAGATAGAGGTCATTGACGTTCCTATTAGCATTTGAAACACTTACATTGTAATAATTCAAAAGTTCAAGGATTAAAGCTGTTCGTGAAGAAACTAAGGTTTTCATTAATAAACTTCCATAATGTCCACTATCAGACATTAAAACTGGCGACCGTGACAGGATAAATTTACAAAATTTGGTACCTACGAAGACAAAGAGTTCTCATGAAATGGAAATGTACCAAATATTAATCGTGAAGGACTACAGACGCCTGTAATAGAAGACAACTAAGGCAGGCAAGTACGTCAGCATAACGCGCCGCGCCTAGCCTTGGCTGCTACGACGTCGATGTTCACCGTCAGCTTGCCACGTCTGTTCGAGGATTTTGTAAATATATGCGAGCAGCTCGTGTACCTATTAGTGCCACAGCCACCAGGGAGAACCAGTGCAGCCAGCAGCAGCAGTCTTACCTATCAGTTAAGTGTTTTTCCTATATTTTACCCTAAAACCTAAACCTGTTTTCCTATAAAAAGATAACCGGTTTGGTACATTCCATGTGTGTAGGTACTTCATTAGTTTAACGAACTATTTGTTTTAAAGCGTATTTCAAGTATATAACCAGTAAATATCCTAAGATAGTAAAATTAAATTCAGTGTCAACTACCTACGTAATCATTTGTAAAATTATAGGCAGGTAATTACAGTCCCGATATTTTCATATAATATAAAGCTCTAAGGCGACTTGCACATGGAGCAACTATTGCAGTAACTGGCAACTAGCTAGCAACTAGCTGTTTACATAATATTTCAATTGGACTGCGCACACATACGCAACTCGAGTTTCGAGTTTAGCTCTGAGTACCTTTTTTTTTTGTTATCGGGGGGAAACCTTCAAAAGGCGCCTGAACCTTTGGGGAAAAGAACAGGGAGTGTGGGATTTTTACCTCACTAAAACCACCCCGGTGATCACCATCAACACATAGAAGGGGCCCCGTTACCTCTTAAAAGACCACTCCGGAGCTCTGAGTACCTACATATCTTGTTCACATTATTTCAAATACTTTCGGCCGACTATTTCAGGTCGCCGCCTGACGCTGCCGGCCGCTAGCCGCGTGCGGGTCAGCGGGTGACGTCGGCGCCCCGCCACGCCGAGCCTCTGTCGCACCGCTTCGCTGCCGCGTGGCTGTGTTCGGACCCAGGTGCCGCCGAAGGACTATCAGATAAAATATTAAACATATTACTTTATTCCTTCATTTAGCATTCGTGTTTTACTGTTCAGATTGTTCAATCAATTATAAGTATTTTTCTAAAGTTCTTAGTGCTAGTTTATGGTTTGCTGTTGCTACTATTAACTTAATTTTATTAATATACAAGATGAGATTAAGCGAAGATAAGGACAATAATGCAAAACAATTTAAGGAACTATAAGTTTTTAAGCTAACATGGTCACTTACAGCAAGTTAAATACTGTAAGTTAAGGAACTAAATGTTATTCATATATAATAACTAGTACTCACGCGGGGCTTCGCTCCCGTGGATTCTATCTCTACGGTAAAAACATAACTCTCCTTTTTTGCAGTTGCGTAAAAAGTAGCCAAAACCTTCCTCAAGCTTCAAGCTACGTCCATACCAAATTGCATCCAAATCCACCCAGTACTTTCGAAGATTAGCGCGTTCAAGCAAACAAACAAACAAACATTCAAACAAACTTTTCCGCTTTATAATATTAGTATAGATAGAAATAGCCCTTTTTGTAATACAAATATTGTGTGAATATCGGCGGCATTTCTCCAAAGTAAAATGCCATATGATATCACGCTGTAAAAGAACTAAAGCAGACTAAACGTGCTGTTTCGATATCAGTTAATCTACGATTTTTCTAATGGCATAATTACGCTACAGAACTAAGCTTTTTGGTCAATTTATCTATAATTATGTTGTTACTAATCAGAAACGAATCTAAGAGCCTATAGTTTTCTCGAACCATTCGATTCGATATTGAAGTTGATAGCCGCCTTCCCCACGAGCAATATTGTCCAACCTTTCTATTTTAATTAACTCTTAAACAAGTCCATTAATATCCCGATACACGTTCACACCTCGGACATCACTTAACAATTCCTAATTGCTGACACGTCCGGCGCGTGATCAACATACGTAATTGCAGCACTATCGACCGCCTGCTACCTACGAAACCCACAACACGTTGCTCCGAAGTTTTGATGAACGCAATCATCCGACGGTATCCAATTAACGTTTGTTTTACGTTCCAAATCCGAGGGTAGGAAGGTGGAAATGTGAATTTTGTTTTATTGTACAAGTTGGAGCTGAAAAATTTGTTAAAGTTTGTGTTTGGTCATTTAGTCATGTGTTTTTGTGCTTTCTGGGAGATCATTTGGTAGGTATTATGCTATTATACTTGTATGGTAATCCAGTCAAAATAGACATTTGAAATAACAAGAAATCGCATAGAGCTCAAAATTGGTGGAGATCATGAATTCACCCATTATAATGAAAATGTCAAAACCTGCCTCAAATCCTGAGTATGCTAAAAACGTTATTCAAATTCAAAGGTCAGAAAACCAGTTAGTCGCAGTTTTCTCGTTACCGTTAAGTGTTATCGCAACCACACTTCAGCCAAATTTGTAGATATATATAAAATTGACCACAAAAATGTCTTCACACTTTTTCTACGAGTAACCTTTTCCGAGACCGGCTTTCTAAATATAGGAAATACTAATACACACCATAAAAAAGTTATATAAAAGGGTATTGACTACGATTATATTAACTGGACTATGAGTCTAGTAAAAAATATCTAAAGAACCAGATTTTCTTAATAGAAAAATGTTTATTACGACAATTTGCAAATTAAAATTGGTTATAGCGAGCGCTCGCAGCGTTCGCTTTTATTATATATCGTTGGTCCAGATGAACAGGGTATTAACTCAAAAAAGCCTATTTTTCAGGAGAGCGATTTGAAGTTTTCAAATCAATATATTTCCATTTCTGTTAATAATTGGTTAACCTCACTTATATATTTTGTAAACTTACTTTACTGATAATGTTTTTGTTCACTGCACGAGTTTGTTAAATTTGCTATTTCTGAGAAAAAAAATAAAATCTACAGGCAAGAACATAATAATACCTTTTTACACAAAAAATACTTCTGAACCAAAGTAGTAACTACAAAATTTTATTTTCATAAAAATGCAATTTTGAGGGTATGCGTTCGACTTTTCGATTATTTTTTTAAGACATTATTTAAACATCATGCTTAGTTTGCTATGCCATCCTTTTTATTCATGATTTGTTAATTTATTTAGTTATGTTTAAGGAGCATTCATAATACTACCATGTTCCACAAATATTAGGAATAAATTTTCAAAATAATACAAAATGAAAACAAAAATTTTACTATTAAACGTTTATTTATTTAAAAAAATCACACGATTTAAAAAAAAAACGATATAACGGTATTTAAAAAAAAACGATGGCAGCGTTACAACAATTTCACAGTCTATATTATTTAGTCTCAGTTTAATTCGACTAGGATCAGAGGAACCAGAATAAAAATAATCATAGGTAATTAAATCTTAGGTAATCATCACAAAAACTTAAACAAAAGAGAAAATTAGACTTAAAAAAAACATAAAGTTAAATAAAATTGAAATATAGATAACAATCATAAACATGTAAACAGTTTCAAAACAGTCAAATCAAAGTCAACTAGGTTTTATATACCTAAATAAAAAAAAAAACAATTAAAGGTTTTCATAAAAGCTTCTATAATACTGAGGAATTAGATTTTTTTCAATTAAACTTATAAACCCGTTCTTTTTTTGTTCCGATATTTTAATTTTCTCACTAAGTTGTTGAAGAGCAATATTTTCTAAAACGGGTTTGCTTCGACGATTTGCAGAGAACAACTTTACCTCTTTAAAATCAGTTTCAGAGTAAGATGTTTTATAAAAAAATGAGTCTTTGTTTTCTGCTGACACTTTAATGACCTTCATTTCTGTTATTTTAACAGGCTCGTTGTCGGTATTTTTTTGTGGTAATGTCTTACCTATCTTATTAGACATGGCTTTAATATCATAGATACAATTAAATGCCAATTCATTTAAAGCAAAGGGCTGACCACTTACTTTGGCAGTACGAATTAAAGCATAATATTGGTCTGCTGAATAAATTGGACCAGATTTAAGCGATGCCTTTATTTTTCTTTCAATAAGAGAGTGGGCCGTATCTCCCTCATTTTGACTATGCCCTTTTATTAAAAATTTATGAGTTATTGATAAAATTACAGGAAATTTAGACAATGCATATAGATAAGTGTGTAACATATATTTATTTTTTTGTTGTCCGCAACAATTATCACTGTAAAATACAACATGGAACGGCTCTGATGCATTGCTAGCCAGTTTTTCTAGGTACTTCCAGATACAAGTCGCAATTTCGTTCACACCTCTGTGACCGTCACCTTCATGCCATGCGTAACATTCTACTTGCTTAGTTTTTAAATTGTAAATAGTAAAATTCAAAATGTTTAATTTAGATAAGTAGAAAAAGGTAGATACGTCACCGCGGGGACAAGGCATGACGGCTTGCAAATCGTATACCATTACAATTACGTTACCCTGTCCGTTTTTGTCTGCATCCTTTTCACGCCTTGAAAGTTCTTTCTCAACATGATGGTTGTCGTATTCACCACGTAAATTTTCTTTTGCATCCCCTATTGCGTTATTAAAAGCCACACAAGTCTCGCATAAATCTTTTTTTGGTGAGTGGAAGCCAATATTAAATTCATTGTTAAAAATACTGTAATAGGCTAAATAGTTTCCAAATGGCTTATTAAGGATTTTGCAATCATTTACATAGTCGCGATGATATTCAGCCAACGATCTCCCGCCGTCAATATAACTTTTTGTTGTAGTACTACGACAATAGTGACTTTCTATAGTAGGTATAGATCTAATGTGATTACGTATTTCTAATTTTATTGTTTCTGGAATTTTCAGGTGATTTCCGTGCTTACCCCTCAAATCTTCTGTTATCACATTACTCATATTCTGACCTTTCTTTGTCAGTGCAGTTTTAATAACTTTATCGTTAATGCATAATGTAGCCTTAAAAAATAATTTGCTAACTCGAATTCTGCTTTCGTCAACGTTGAAATGGTATGAATAATTATTTTGGCGAGGGTTCGCCGCGTTTGTATAGCGGTATTTTGGTTGAACTACATCAATACTATTAACAATAAATTGACGTTGCCGATTTACGTCACATAACTTGTAATAGTTTTGGAAAATCGTTGTTCTCACCTCTTCAGATATTTTCAATGAGCATTTTTGGCGACATTTTTCTGTGCATGGTGGTCCCATTTTCTTATCTGGTTTGATTTTTTTTTGTTCTAGTGATGTAAGATTTCCCAGAATTTCTTAATCTTTTTGCATTTATACGTAACCACTTATGTTCGTTTCTTTGTCTTTTTCGAGTAAGGTTTCTTCTATTGTCGCTGCTTAAGCCTGTATTTGTAATATCAGTTAGTGAATTTGTACCTTGCAACTCATTAACTGACAGAGTTGAATGTAACTCTTCCGGAGCCGTTGTTGTTGGCATACTTGAAGATTCGGAGTCACTAGATGAAGACTCGGAGTCACTAGACGAAGAATCCGAATCGCTCGAAGTAGAAGATGCGTAGTTCGGATCTTTAACACTGTCATCCGAGTTGACTCCGGGAAAACATGGTTCTGGAAGAAATATATATTTAAGCATTTAACTGTTTAGTAAACATTGTTTCTAGAATTATCAGATTTTGTGTACTTTCAAGAACTTTACCATGATTTTCGACTTGATGGACCGAGGACAATGATGACGAATCAGAGTCAATCTCCTCTAATTGATTTGCTTCTGGAAAAACAATCAGTAATTAACACAAAACATAAATTATGAATTATATAAGTACCTATACCTACATAATTAAAACTTCACTATTTTTTGGAGACAATGCCTACAATTTTACCTGTTGTGTTGTTAGATATGTCATTGAAAGTAGAAGTTGAAGCTATTGATTCTTCAGGACTATCTTCGGGTACTGAGGCCGGTTCTTTTAAAAGCGTTTCTTGATTAGTCGCTACAAATAATAGTGGAAATAGATTCAAATTAAACCACTATTTATAACAAGCAAATATAGTGTTGATAATCTATAAACGAAATACTTATAGATACTTATTATGTAGATAATATATTTATACTTTAAAAATAATACCTTGAGTAGACATATTCAAGGTCTTATCATAAGAAACTAATGCGGATTTTCCCTCTCTTGGATCAGGTGCTTTAACAGCGTTTCTGATTATGGAAAGTCTTTGCGAAATCATTCTGTAAAATGAAAAATTTTGGTAGTTATAGAAAAGAGTTCTTTTCATAATTAATTCAAACAAATACACGACAAATTATGTTGATTATAAAACTTTTTAGTTTTAATACTATTATTTTTTAAGTTTTTCTAAACAATAAAGAATCATAACCAAAACAAACCCTAAAAATCCACGTTATTTTAAATTTACATAATATTATTCACGATAAATACTTTTTCATCGAGAAAGAATTGCACTAAATTCAAAAAAACTTTTGTGAACATGGTAGTATCTCAAATTAGTTCTTTAAACTAGAAACACCCGTTACAAACCAAATGCAACAATTTATTGTAAAGAAGGTATTAACTTGAAATTACTACTCTATTTCACAAAATAATAGTATTCAAACAGAACTCACCTTTTAATGAACACTGCATTTTTCAAGGTTAAAACTGTTTATCACAAACGAACGACGTCCTTTCACCACAACTCCGCGAGTAAGACTGAATACGACAGTGTTGTTCAAACCGACACGTACAGAAGTGCGAAAAAGACGAAGATACTACCCCGCACCCCCGCCAATTTGACGTTATATCGTTATGCAACCACGTTCGTTAGAAAGATCGCATGATTTGAAGTAGGACTGTATCTTTAGGTTAAAAATCGTAAATTTTGAGTTAATACCCTGTTCATCCAAACCAACGATATCGTTTTCTATCGGTTATATTTCGGGGAGTGTGCGATGGAATTACAAAGTCTAATTCCGCCAAGCCCGTTCCATCATCGGACTACGAAACAAATGGCGAAGCGCCATCGTTACATGGTTGATTGTAGATTGACTCGGCCATCGCATGAAAACACAATATATCTCACAAGTAATACATATATAAATTAAATTGTTTATTGCGATTGCCAAGTCAATCTATTTATTTAAAACGGTAAAGTTTTTTAATATTGATATGGTCACTATAAGATGTCGTTAGGTTAGATAATTACGTAACAACTTAAGACAGAAGGTCCCTTAAGTAGGGACTGAATAAATTAATAACCGACTTGGTATTACATGGATCTCACAACTTTTTACGGTAGAACAACTAAGTTGCGAAACTTGGGTTTTTGACAAGTATTGTTTGTTATGGGATCTCATTGCTTTTTGTAGAAAGTCCTACTTTTTTCCTTTCCGGTACCTTCTACTTCTTGTATACCAACAACGAGTTTTCTTAAAGCCCTCTCTCTGTATTATGAGCTTTTCTTATTTTTGTAGGTAGCCTTCCTTTTTTTATTTTCCGTTACTACTTCTTGAACTTCAGCTAAAGTTTTTTTCAAAGCCCAATCCCTGTCTCTATGGGTTTTTTTCGGAGGCTTTGATACGCACATATGGATACGCACGTACGTCTTTTGCATTAGTTAGTAATAATTAATGCCGCACTCGTCAAATGTCTCGGTTAAAGTTAATCCATAAGTAAGTAATTATGCAATTTCGGGCAATTTACTCTACTTAATACTCCCCAATACTCTTAATACTTCTTGCTTTTTTATTCCGTTGACCATTTAACAAGTTACCTTTGAGCATAATTATTATATCTAGGTACCTATCTACACTGGAAGACACGGTGGAGCATATGGTCGAGGTGTGCCCTGCATGGGTGGAGCACCGTCGTATCCTCATAGAGGCGATTGGCGGCGGCGACTTCTCGCGCCCTGCTCTGGTTTAGACCATGGTGCGAAGCGAGAGGGAATGGGATGCAGTCACCTCCTGCTGAGAAGCAGTCATGCTAGCGAAGGAGGAGGCCTAACGTGCGAGGGAGAGGCAACTCTCTTCCTCTCGCCCCAGCCGCCGGGGGAGACGCCCCGGGCGTCGTGGTTCACGAGTCGATTTCGGGCCACCGTAGGCGCGGGCCTGCGGATGGCGAGCAGGGGTCGCTCACCGTCCGGTAAGGACCAGGCCCGGGTCGGCGGCGCATTGTGTTCCACGCGCGCCTCAAAAAGCTGTTAATACCAGTGACGGGGCCTCATAGGGCCATTGCCTGTCGGGGTTTACGGGGAAAGTTCCATCGAGATACCGCGGCCCCGGAACTTTAGGGCTTACGAAGGAACAGGGTGGGTTTTTAGTCAGTAGAATTCTGATACACCCGAGCGGAAGAAGTAATTCGATGATATTTTTCACCAAAAAAAAAAAAAACAAGTACCCATCTACATCTATTATTTCATTATATTATACAGGTACACTGAATAATTAACTGCAAATGTAACTTTGTAATCCTATATATTTATATGGGATTACAAAGTTATTTATGCAGTTGATGTATCTAGAAAACTGGAACGAAATTGAAAAATATTATAGTTTTTCCATGATTCATATACTAAACACTAATTGTATTCTAAATTTGAAGTTTCTATGTCTGCTAGAAGTGCTTTAGACTTTTGATGATCGGTCAGTCAGTGAGTGACAAAATTTACAAAATTAAGGAACTTTGATCCGTATAATTCTTAAACTACTGGTTCAAATTGAATGAAATTTGAAATATACCGTGTTTATACAGTGCCTGTTTGGTTACTGAAAATTCAGGCTTCTAGTTTTATCCACAACGAAGTTATAGGGGGTCGAAAATGGCCTGAGTTGCTTCGAGAAAAGAATGGTACGACCGTGCCGCTTTTTTGTTCGACTTGGCGGGGGCACTGCCGTGCCCCCAGATAGTGCGTACAGCTAAGGAGTGGAATTCCCTGCCGGAGTCTGTGTTTCCCGATAGCTATAACCTAGGAGTCTTTAAGTAAAGAGTGAATAGGTTACTTTTAGGTAAGCGTGCTCCATCTTTGACCACATCATCACTTACCATCAGGTGAGATGGTGGTCAAACGCGAACCTATTTTTAATTAAGATAAAAAATAAATAAAAAAATAGTTCAGTTAAGCTTATTTACTAACATCTTTAAATGTAAAATTTACAAATTCACATACTGTTTAAAATATTTATAATTCAATTTATCCGAACTCACTAGCTATATATAAGCCAGTAAGGGGTTTTGTGGTTTTTAGTATAAGAACGACATGTATACTGCGATTTTGATCATAGATAATAAAAAAAACATCTTTGATACGTTACGGGTACCCTGAAAATCTTACACCAGTCTTGCTAACGGGAATCGTATAACCCAGTTACTGGGTTGTGGAGGTTAGACGTGAATCCAACCCCTTCATAGATGGAAAAAGCTAATTACAGATAATGATCTACCGTTAGTATCTGTATTTGTTTAAGATGTTTAACCAGCATTCAAAACTATATTTGTGCTAGTATTTGGTATCTATTAAAAAATAAAACAATTCCCGTCAATATGCATCACCAGAGGAAAGCAAAAGCCCATCACTCGTTCTAAAATAATGTCAGAAGTTCGTAACAAATCAATGCACCAAAAACCCAAATGAGACATATTATGCAGATAAGATAGTTATTTTAAAATTACAGACTTACATTTACTACTATTTACATTTTATTTATAAGTAGGTAGATATCTTTACCAACTAGTGTTGCCCAAACCAGTGTCTCGCAAGAGTCTTGCAATTAGCGATTATTTATTAAACGGTAATTGGGATCTCAGAACAATGTAACAGAGTCTGTTACATTGTTCTGAGATCTCTGCAAGAATCTTGCGAGACTCTCGTTTGGGCAACACTATTACCAACACCTACTTATCAATGCACATAGGTATGTCGTACCAATCAACTTAATAAAAACCTCTCTCGCCATTATATCACCCACAGAAAAAAACAAAAGCCCATCACTCGTTCTAAAATACGTTCGAACTTCGAACAAGTGAGACATTCGCCACACGTAATGGCAATGTAAACAAAAATCCTAAATGGGACATAGGTAGATTTATTAGGGTTGAACAGGGTACAACATTGTAGAACAAGCCCACCGTGGATTGCTTCGGTTTTATGGTACGTTAGGTAAGATCGGAAAACATGTCATTCTGTAGGTCAAGGTTGGTGATTTCAATATTGTGATCGTTTGGTTTTTTTTCAGCTATTTTAGGCATTTCTTACGCATCACTCAAAAATTTTGCCTGGATCATTCAGTAAGGTAAAAATAAGATTTTCTCGGCCAAGAAATGGAGTAATACAAGTCTGACTGACGGCTCGATATCTTACTAATATTATAAATGCGATAGTTTATATGGATGTTTAATACTCAGTCATAGCAAAACAGCGGAATGGATTTGAATGGGTATGTAGACAGCTCAATTGCTAAAATAAGACATATACCCGGACTTTTAATTCGATGCAGTAGACTGACAGTTTCTGAGTTGTCAGATAATGACGACTACGAAATTGTGACGTAACTAAATTAATCGATTCTGGAATAAAATCGAATAACGATGTAAACTTTTTTTTTAATAATGTTTTGTGAAATTAACAATAATGTGATGTAATGCTCAAGTAAATGTTGTTGGTAGTTTTCGTACTATCATCAGGATCGATTGGACGATACTTCCCCAGGTTTCTTTCAGTAACACTTTCATACCTTTTAGTCACCCTGTGAAGAACCTGGGGATACACATTGACGCTACCCTTTCCTGGACTAAGCAATTACAAGAAGTTAGTCGTAAAGTTTTTGCTTCTGCAGGCTCCTTGAGACGCCTTCGTAATTTTCTTCCCATCTCCACTAAAATTGCAATTGCACAAACTCTGCTTCTCCCTATTCTAGACTATGCTGATGCCAGCTATCTCGACTTGACCCAAGACAAACTTTCGCCGGAATCTTCACTTACTTTGTCTGCTTTATAACGTGCTCTTTAATCCTTTTACTCCTTTTTATCTTAAGAAACGTTTTCAGTTCCTCTGTGACACACATTCTAGATCATTGAGATCATCGGAAAATTTAAAGTTAAGTATTCGTATGCATTCCACTTCTTTCTTTGACAAATCTTTTACTATTCAAGCAGCTCGTTTGTGGAATTCATTACCTATAGAAGCGAGGCGTGCTCAAACGCTACCAGCGTTCAAAAGAATGGTGAAGGAGCATTATCTTTCCCTGTAGGTTTTCCCCTTCTTTCTCAACTGTCCATGTAATATTTATTAGTATATATAATATATTTTTGTATTTTATTATATGTATTTTATATCATTGTGTTTCAATGAATATTATTTATGTTGTTTGTACACTGACAGCCCTAAATCTGTCTCCTTTAGTTTTGTCCATCCAAAGGTTGTCTGTAAGAGATCGCCCTGAGCGATAAGACCGCCATTGTACACAAGTTTTAATTTTTTGTATCAAATGAAATATTGTAAGGTGTACAATAAAGTATATAATAAATAAATAAATATGATGGGACGTGAAAAATAAAAAGAAAAGATCATGATAATGTTTTTTATTTTTTGCAACATGCCCCTGTACCCATTCCAACAGGGCTTAGGTGGCAGTGGTACCGAGGCAGTCTTTTTCAACCGACGACAAAAAGAGGAGGTTATCAATTCGACGCGTATATTTTTTTTTTTTTTTTTTTTTTTTTAATGTATGATCATCGATTACTCGAAGACGGCTGAACCGATTTGGAAAATTCTTTTTTTGATTGAAAAGGTATACTTCGATATTGGTCCCATTTTCATAAACGTCAGGATCTGATGATGGGATCCTGGAGAAATCGAGGGAACTCTTCAAATATTATAGGCACACCTATGTCGTTTTGGGTATTTATTATAGTAACTTGTGCAGTTGCTCTCAAAAAGTACCATTTGAGGAAGTGGAACTGATGATGAAGACCACAGATGGCCGCCGAAACTACTCAATAATAAGTATTGAGTGGATTGCGATTCGATTACTTGAATATGGATGTTACGCACTTTATGCTCGTCACAATGCATATGGTGATGTAGAGCTGATGGTGAAGTACCAGGAGAACTCCTCAACAATTAACGGCCCAGCAATAGGAAAAGCAATATTTTGTAAAAGGTTATAAGTAGTTGATAATTAGGCTCTTGTAACTAGGTAAATTAAAAATAGACCAACTAAAAAGAGTGAAATAAAAACTTTTTACCAAAAAATTAAACCGACTCCCAAAAAATACTGCAAAGTGAAAAATAACTTTAATTTCGGAAGTCGGTGCCAAAAACGAAAATACAAAACTAAAGACACCGACTACCGAAATTAAAGTTATTTTTCACTTTGCAGTATTTTTTGGGAGTCGGTTTAATTTTTTGGTAAAAAGTTTTAATAGTAATCCCGTGCTATTTATTAAAATATTCATCACATGAATCAATTTCCAAAAGAGTGACTTTTATCATGTCTGGTTTGATATGAATATTTTTAATAAAAACATATTTATTTATAATAAAAAGACATGGACAAAAAAGTACATTCCATGTACACTTAAATAGTAAATAATATTGTATAATAAAAATAGAAAAATGATTTAATACGTAGTTTTTAACCTCGCTGGACTGGTCAGTTTTTATTTCAAAATAATTAGTAATCAAGATGAATTCAAAGTACCATTTGTCAACGTCCGCCATAATGGACCATAGAGAAAGATAAATATAATAATAGGTGTTCCACATCAAGCATACTACTTATAGACATATGGACAACAAAACGCTATTATTAAAAACATTTTATTTATACGAAACTGTCTGCGTTGGTATTTTTTGGCATTTCATAAAATTATCTTTTCATAATGTTGATGCATAAGAAAGTGTTTTTTTTTTGTGGGAAATAATATTCCACACAAAAAAAATCGTAACACGGAACGCGTTACCTGTTTGACAATGTGTCATTGTCTATGTCAAATGTCAATGTTATGTTATTGCAGATTCTACATTGCGTCCTGTGTTTGTGTTTTTGCGATTAATTTCTAATATTTTTGAGCCCTGCTTATTTCAACGGACTGATACCTTCTACCACCCGATTACCTTGCTATTAATACTGGACTCTGGATTTACATTGCGTTTTGGATTTGTTTTGTGGATCAATATGAGGTGCATCAACTGCGGAATAGCCATCAAAAGGTTGCAGAGGCATCTCATATCCTCGCTTTCTGCACACAATCAACAAGACTTTCGCGTTGGATAACCAATGCTCAAACCCAGGTAAGAAGTTGGACTAGAAAAAACTTAACCTGATTTATTTTTTTATAATTCTGGTATGCAAAATCTTACAGTGCATTTTATTTTCAGTTGCCTCTTGATACATTTATTTGTCATCCATGCTTATTATTATTAAACACCGAAGCAGGTGAACACGAGAGACTACTGGAGCATAACATGGTTTGCCTTGGTTGTGGCAAATCAGTGAAGAAAATAAGACACCATATTGTCAGTATGGAGTGTCCATTGCTGGCTGTTCTATTATCACAAAATACTAATTATGTGGTAAGCATTTTGTTTTTCATCATTATAAATACCTAGTTGTATTAATCTATAAAAGTATGAGCTTTCATACTATGTATGTATGATTGTTATATCTGTGTTTTATGTATTTTTCATCTTTAACATAATATACTTGCCTAAAGTAGGCATGTGTAACATGTACTGCTCATCTTACTATAACATAGTACTTGAAAACATAAAGAGATGTTTAAAAAGATTGATGTGGGTTACACATTTACTTATTTATATATTTTATTTCTATACACTTACATTGTAGTGTGTAAATGTTTTATGTCCCAATGAAGTAAAATAAAATAAAATACCCTTGTTACTAAAAATTATATAAACATAAGAATTATCTAATTATTGAATGAATTTATTATTGTGTTTATTCTAACTGTGGTTTATTTTCAGCCCTCAAGAAACAACTATGTTTGCCATGTGTGTTGGATGCGAGCAAATAGACAGACAGTGCATGACTTATCACGAGACATGCAGGAATTGGCTTTGAATAATGATGCAGCAGCCCCTAATGTTAGCCAAGTTGTTAGCCCACCAGAGCCAACACCGTTGCCGCCTGTTCAAAGAGGGCCACTTCAAAGGGAAAGTAATACCATATCATTACCTAATTATAAACTAGCTTCGATCACACCTGTTCACAGTATATTTCAACAATGCAGAAATAGAATGGTACATTTGGTCCCGCAATTCCTTAAAAGACTACTTTTGCAGGAACATAGTTTCCATGTTCCTCGCAGTTGTAGAGTGTGTGAAACACATTTGTACAGCGATCAGTGGCATTTATTACCTCAAATGAATGAGACACATTCTACATTTAGTGCTATCCATATAGAAGACATAATTAATATTATGAAGTCAAAAGCTAATATTTTGAACTTTGAAAATATCTCAGAAATGCCAAACCATTTTTGTCATTATTAGACGGGTCTTACAGTACCCCAGTTTACAATTCATTATTTCAGCCGAAAAACGTCCACTGCTGGACATAAGCCTCCCTTAAAAGGGGGGTATTACCATAATCGCCATGTTTGGCAGATGGGTTGGCAGTAGCAGTATGATGGTAAAATGCACAGAGAACGCAGCTGCCCATTCTCTAGTAAGTCCCTTCTACGACACCTACGGGAAGAAATGGGGTGGTGCTATTCTTTTACGTCCGGTACCACACGGAACAGTAATCACAATTGTAAAATAATAATAAATAAATCTGTGATTGTATTTTTTTTAACAAGTCTGGTTATGTTTAAAGCAGTTATTTATGTAATCACTGAAGCCCTATATTTACACTTAATCCAGGTTAGTGTATTGGTGAAATAAAAATGCTCCGTTTTATTTCACCAATCCAAGCTGGTTGATTAACCTCCCTAGGTCTCTTTATTAACACTGTCGCTGCATTGCTCTAATGTATTTTATCTTCGTAATCATTTAAGATATAATAATTATAATGTGTCAAAATATTTTTATTTATTTTCTCTAATAAATAAATAATAATTTTTACTCTTTTGTTTTATTCTGTGTTTCCCTCGTTGGTCTAATGGTCGCAAGCGCTACTGCTAAGCATGAGGTCCTGAGTTCGATTCCCAGGTCGAGCAAAGTGATATTGGGTTTATTCATTAGGAATTTCTCAGTAGCAGCCCGGAGTATAGATTTGTGCCTGGTTGATGGAAACAGACTCGCCCCCTATTACATGGTATGGTCAAAATAACTGGTGAAATGTGGGTGTACTATAGGTACACCTCTGCCCAACCCTTCGGGGAATACAGGCGCGATGTTATGTTAATGTTTGTTATTATTGTCACATTTTTCGAGACTATTACCCAGTTTGATAAATGTTTGTCAATATTCAGTTTAAAATCCTTCATATTTTATGTGGCCATTACTTTGTTGGTTTAATACTAAAACTGTATCAGTTATACGCAATAATTCACAACTGTTCACTATTTTAAAGAGCTTTTAAGTTTTTAATAGCGAAATTATAATCTATACACCTAGCAGTAGTAGCAACTAGCGATCTGATTAAAAGGTTTAATGAAACTGTTTTTTGTCTAGTCTGGTGTATTGACAAGTTTTCTGAGTTTTTTATTTATAGCAATTTAATGAGTCAATATTCAGGAATATAAAACACCAAAAATCATTGGTGTACACTAAATTCGATAACTATGCCGACGTCCATAGAAAAATTGGCCATATCCTTTAGTTATCACTTCAAAATAAGAGAATAGTATAAATTTTATCGTTTATTTATATTTCTCACGATTAAAAATCGCTCATTTATTATTCGACAGGCCCGTTAGTATAGTGGTCAGTGGCCCTGACTGCTATGCACAAGGTCGTGGGTTCGATTCCCACCCAGGACAAATGTTTGTGTGATGAGCACGGTCATTTGTTCTTTGTCTGGGTGTAATTTATCTATAATATGTATGTATTTAGAAATATATATGTATGTTTATCAGTTGTCTAGTACCCATACCACAAGCTCTGCTTAGTTTGGGACTAGATGGCGTTGTGTGAAAAAGTTGTGGAATATTATTATTATTATTATTTATTATTATTATTGATTGAATCCATCACTATTTAGATATTGATCACAGATTAAATAGGGTATCATTATTTTAGTAAGCGACACTAGCTTATGTCGGGTTACTGCATCGAATTAAAAATCCGGGTATAGGCTATATATATTTATACCGGAATTCCCATGGGATCGGGATAAATCGCGTGCTTAATAGGGTCTAACGATGCTCCGTGGAGGGGTTTAATACGTAACGAGGGTGTTTTGCTTGCATGTGGTATGTTTTTTTATTGCATCCCTTCTGCATGTACATATAATTGCGGGCGGGCGGTGCTGCATACTGCATGCAAAATTGATCACATTATAGTTCTTGGCGGAATTAATACTAAATATTTTTCTGAAGTATTAATTAAGGCTCTACAAGCTTAAGCTGCGATACACTAGGTCAGAAAGTGGAGTGGCTATCACGATTAGTAACTACGGCTATTAGTCTATGGCTACTCAAAAGTCTAATTCACATTTAGTTTCTGCAAACAATGTAACAACAGAAACCGCGACATTAAAAGAAAAGCATTATGAAAGAAAAGGAGTAACTAAAATTGAGTAATATAATACAAACCTGCGATTCCCAGAATTATTTTCAGTTCGTATGTTTTTCAATTTGTTTGAGGTGTGCACGTTTTCGCACGCGACCAGGTTATAATTATCAGCAGAGTATGGGCTCGGTTTCTTTGAAATCTGCTAAAGGAATATGTATAGATATCGGGAAAAAGTTTCTACCTTACTGATATCCCTATTATTCTCTACTTACTAGTGGATTCTACATGAATATCTATTTCTTATCTTAATAATAATTCAGCCAATTTAGTTGCCACGGCTAGGGCACAGGCCTCCTCTCTATGAGAGGGTATGGGCCGTAATCCATCTCGCGGGGCCAATGCGTATTGGTGGATGTCACATGTCTTCGGATTTTTGGTCCTTCGACATGCCGCGGCCGGTTTTCCCACGGTGTTTTCCTTCACTGATTTGAGAGCAGTAGTGATGATATAAATTACATCAAATAATGTGCCTGACTGGGTTCGAGGACCTGCATCTCGTAGTCGAGCCCACGGAATAGAAGAATAAGGTTGGAATGGTAATGTAGGCGTGGCGCGCCCGCCACATTTATGATACAAAAATCATAGCGCAACCGATTAATTCATTCCCCGCATTTAGTGCGCTTCGGAGTACTTCGGAACACAGAGCTCTGCTTTAAAATGCCGTGTTGTGGCAATTAAACCTGTAAAACAAAAAGTCAGACCGCAAGTATAGAGCGAGGAGGTATATCTTTCCATCGGTAAGTCGAAAATAACATTTAATTACAATTTTATTTGTAAAAATCATAAAAATATTCTGATCACTATGATATTCCGAACATTAACAACATTATTGCAACAAGTTACAAAAAGTATACATTGCTCGTTGTGTACTCGCTTAATCAACGCAATGACCAAGTCTGCTAACAGTGTACTGCATGCGCCACCCTTCAACCATTGACGTTTTTTCCTTTGCCTTGATTGGCCGTGATGCACGGCGCATGTTTATCAACAGTGAGTTACAATCAGTAGCAAGCTCTCGATTTAAGTGTGTGTAATTTATTTGTGTGCATAATTCGCATACGTAATGGGCCTCTTGCTTGCAGTAGAGCTAAAGAGTGGGGAGACAAGCGGCGACACGCGTTCTTATAAAAATCAGGAACTATTTCCTTTCTAACCTCTTTTATCTGTTCTGTGGTCGAGCCCATTACGACTGTAATCAATATTTTAATTACATTTGGTGCTATGTATCGTGAACGTTTTACGTGGACAAGGTCGCGGATATAAATTACAATATCTTTTTTTTATTCAGAATACCCTCGCGCTTGACAACCATCTCAACTGATGGTAAGCGATGACGTGGTCGAAGATGGAGCACGCTTACCTAGAAGTAACCTATTCACTCTTGATTTAAATTTCTCGTTCCTGAGAAAAAAAGATTTTGACATACCATCACACAGTCACAACTAAGTAGGGAACACTAATGGAATGAAATTTTTATCTTGCAACAGAGTATAAAATTAAATTTAATGAGACTTCGCCCTGCAGCAGCTTACCCATTTAAATAAGTAGACATACAACACATATTTAGCACAGTTATTTGGAGTATCCTTTGTCAACATAGTTGGACTTTATTTTCCAAGCAAAAGCTCTTGGTAGGAGGTGTGTTATCCTGGTTACCCGTCGACCCACATAGATAACGTGAAGAGCAGATGCATATTTCCATCGTGCAGCTTAACGTTATAAATTCCTCTGGTCCACTAGCTAAATAGCTGTATTAGGCTGTGTGTAGAATTGTATTTCAGGCATTCTTTTTTTATTCCATGGTAATAAAAACACTTCGGTTGTACTGTTTTTCTATCTAGAAACTTTGTATTTCGAAAAGTGAATAGGTTACTTCTCGGTAAGCGTGCTTCATCTTCGACCACAACATCACGTAAGATGATGGTAAAACGCAAGCCTATCTATATTGATATTATAAAGCGGAAAAGTTTGTTTGTTAGTTTGAACACGCTAATCTTTGAAAGTACTGGTTGGATTTGGATGAAATTTGGTATAGAAGTAGCTTGAAGCTTGAGGAAGGTTATAGGTTTTTATCCGTCAAAAGAAGAAGGTTATATTTTTATCGTGATAAATTCCATGGGAGCGAAGCCTCGCGCAACTGCTACCTGCTGCGCCGCTTTCTTTTATAAAAAAGATGTTCTTACCTACCCCTAGTTTCGATAATATTCTGTAGTTTTTTTGACAAGGAACCAGCAATCCATCCGAATTTCACGTTGAAATGTTCCTCTTGTAGCGCTACAAAGTATTACCCTTGGGATAACCTTGCCCTAAGCCCGCCCGTAATATTCATTATCGTAAAACTCAGGTGCCAGCTACACCGAATAGCCACTCGATATAAAAGTGCTTTGACAAGTTCGCTATTATCCGACCGAATTGTGAGTGCACTTTGCTCTAGTAAGTGAATTGAAATAATATAACTTTGTAACTTGGTTGCATTATGTTATTTTTGTTTAGTTTTTTTTTTGTAATTTTAGATAAGAGCTATTTTTGAATATATAAAAGACTTTTATTATGATTAATGTTGAGATATGAGGGTACAATCAACAGTTTATTGTTTAAATGCAGATAGAGCTGCATACTAAGTAAAATAATTTAGCATATTCTGTATTATTGAAATTTTGCATAAATAATAAAAGGTTTTATAGACTCAAACTTTTAATTAAATACACTGCCAACGGTCGTTGACCCCTTGTTTTGGCCGTATTTGTTATCTATACTTATAATAAATCTGTAGAGAGGTCAATTCTGTACATGAAATATATTTGCAAAATAACTATCAGGGGTTGATTAGGGATCGATACTGATGCCAAAAATGCAATCAGTAAAATTTTTGTCTGTCTGTCTGTATAACCGTTATAGAAACAAAAACTACTTGACGGATTTTAACGAAACTTGGTAGGTACAATTATTTTTCATACTCCTGAGCTGGTTATAGTATACTTTTCATCACGCTACAATCAATAGGAGCAGAGCAGTGAAGGGAAATGTTGGGAAAACGGGAGAAGTTACTCCATTTTTTAAGCTTTCGTCGCGTGTGCAACCTTAATGGTTAAAGCTACACAGAAATCATTTATGACGGAAATGTTCCCCTTAAAATTATATAAAAAATATTCCACGACAGCATATGTCTATCTTTTATGGTTGACTCACAATAACACGTGTAACTCCCGATAGCTTAGCAGTTCGAAGCTTTCTGATTATTATTCTGCTCCGAAATTTAAAACCACCACAACTTTTCAATGGAACTCGGCTAAAAATAACCCAGTTGCAACAAAATATAATCAAGGCTCAAATTTAAACAGGTTGCAGTGCAGGAGAAACCGTCTTTATTCCCAGAATTCCCATAATACCAAATAATTTTCCATTCCAATTTAAAAGAACGCAATTCCCAGTATCGGTGTCTTATGCGATGACAATTAATAAGGCTCAAGGGCAGACTTTTCGTGTTGCTGGAGTAGAACTCGGTGTCAGTTGTTTCTCGCATGGTCAGTTGTACGGCGCTATTTTCCGGGTTAGCAGTTCTAGAAATCTTTATGTTCACGTGGTTCACGATGGGTCAACTTTCAACATAGTTTACCCGGAAACTTTGCGCTGAAGTATTTTCGTTCTATAGGTACTTAAGCCTCATGTAAACGTGATCTAAACAATATTACCAATACATTAACTTAATAACACACAAGGAGTTACACGCTGACGGAGTCGCGAGCACAGATATTAACAATAATATTGTGCGGTTTGGTATTGCGATATTTTTCAACAGTATTATAGATTGACATATTATATTTCCATACTAAATTACGAAAGTTAATCTGTCTGTTACATCAAAATCACTGAACCGTGAAGAAAGACAGGCTACTTTTTTTTACGAAAAACGACGGAAACGTGGACGAAGTCGCGGGCAACAGCTATCTATACTAATAATATAAGGTTGAAGAGTTTGTTTGTTTGTTTGAACGCGATAATCTCAGGAACTACTGGTTCGAATTGAAAAATTATTTTTTAATTAAATAGTTAATTTATAGAGAAAGGCTATAGGCTATATATCATTACGCTAAGGCCAATAGGAGCGGAGCGCCAATGAAAAATGCTTCAAAATCGGGGTTAAATTTAACATTAGCCCAAAGTAACTATTCCACGCGGACGGAGTCGCGGGCAAAAGCTAGTTCTAAAATAAAATCATGACAATAATTACTATGGGTAGGTATGTATGTCATAATTTAATTTTCACATCTGTAAAGTTTCCTGTGACCTTGAATACTCTTTTGCAATGCACTAAAAATGCTTAAAGTTATAGTAATTAAGTATACTATAGTGGCTTGTACTATACAATTAAACCACAATAATAAGTTTATAGAATAGCACTTACAACAAAAACCCTTCTATCTCCTATTTTATTTTATAGGTAGGTAGGTACTCTTACGGTAGGTAATTGATATAATAGAACATGTTTGTAGAAGTCTTTACTTTGAAAATGAAAAATCAATTCAATGTCAAATAATTTTAACAAGTAGGTACATTCATTAAAAATATATACCTATAAAAATAGATTAATAAAAATAAAACTGAAGATTTTTATTTTTATTAATCTATGTGTTAATAATGTATGTGCATTGATCGGCGGCATTTTCATTTGGAATTAGTTTTAGTATCGGGATATGTAAAATTGCATCCATCAAATGACTAATCCTTTCTGCTATTAATTGAACACTACCAAATTAGTTGCCGCTATTACTCCTTTTTCGATACCGCTTTCGTAAAACTTCGGCGAACCTCGGGATACTTCGGGATAATCCCAGCTAGTATATGTTCAGTATACGGTGCAATATTCATTACCATAAACCCAGGTGTGCTGGCTTTAAGACCCTACGTGTCTTATTTGTGTAAAATATAAAAGAAATGCACTCACATAAAGGAAGATGAGGCAGCTTTTGCTTGAGGGAAGCCTTTAACATAATTTTAAGGTGCATTAGTGTGGTTTCTAGGAGGATTTGAGCTTTATTTCAAGAAAGAAAACAAAATCGTACGTACGGAGGATTTTCGTGGGCGTGCCTGTAAATGTTAGAACATTCATCAGTATTATCACGGACAAAAAATTACTGCTAAAGATTAAATTCTCATTCGCATCACTCACCAATCATTAAAACTTTTGTATAACACAAAGACATGTGTAAGTATATTAAACACAGTTAATTTACTAATATTCTTCACAGGTCAACTCGTAAATAAATAGTTTAGTAAGCAATTAAAACTAAATGATGATGTTTTTCTTCTCGACTATTATTTCTAAAATTATAAACAACTTGTTTAATAAATACAAGTACATAGTCAATTTATTCTCAAAATAATATGATGAATTGGTTCATTTCTAACTTAGCACGGCTCGTATTTATGAGCGTTTTGAACAAGTTTAATTAACGTCAACTTTTCAGTTTTAGCGTAGGTAAGTAGCGTATAAGTACATCCCGTCCTAGTCTAGGGCAAAAACAATGAGTTTGAATATCTCATATCGTTACAAAAATTAAATTGAGTCAGCATCAGTAAGTATTTGAGTCAGCATCTTCCTAGTAAAAGAATTTTGATACTATATAAAAACTAAGCTACAGTTTGTTTAAAGAAATAAGTAAGAGTAAAAAAGTACTTATTAGCTAAATTTGTGTCTGCATGTACGATGTGGTGTACGAGTGTGTGATATGTGTATTTATTGTGTGCTGGTACGCGTGTGTTGTCAGTGTCACTTTATACGTTATTCTTATTAACAGACTTTAACAAAAATGTGCTCATTTTCTTCATTATGCTAGAGTTTTTTCAATCCGATATCACTTTCTTGCATTCATATAAAACCTTAATGTTCATAATATCTCTGAAGGTACATATAGCCCGAACGGTGTCCTAAAGTAGAGCAAAATTGTATTATAACAATTTCATAAAGCCCTCATAATAAAAGCTAATTAATCCAACATTGTAAACGTATTAAAACTTAATAGTACACTAACGTTAGTCCAACCTGTTTCGAGGTCATTAACCTACAGAAAGGCATTAGATTCGCAATAAAATGATTACTATATCAAGTAGGGTTAACCAAGGGTCGAATGGACCTAATCTGAATAAATTCAAATGAGCGAAGAGTGAATTACCCTAAACTATTAATATAGTCGTTTAGCGATATCGTATTGTAGTTTCATGGGGTTATAATATTATTGATATAATTAAAATGATCATTAGAAAATTTTTATGAGAAATTAATCCTCCATCTCCTCAGTCATGTAATCTTAACAGAATAGCCGAGGTTGTCGATGATGCAGTTTCTCTAGAATACTTTAGTTAATGTAGCCCTTGTGATACGCCTCCACGAAGAACGAAAAGTAATTGTCCGAGTGTCTACCATCTACCATCTTGAAAAAATTGGTTTTCGTTTTAATTAAATAAAAAAAGACAAAATAATTAACGACATGCACACGTTTTGTTTTTATTTTTAGAATAATGTCGCGAAATAACCGCCTTTATCAAGGCATGCGAGTAAAGAAGCTATTGGAGTGTTTACAGGTAAAAGAAGAAGTAACTAAATTGAAGCGTCCCACTAAACAGAAATACAAAGAAGTTTTTTTTCAATCAATTTCACTTAGTAAGTTTTTTGATAAATAGTTTTATTTTTAAAGACAGTTTGCTGAAGTTATTTTTTTTTAATATAAATTACTATTTAGGTTATTGCTCAACCTTTAGATAAGAAGCTATTTTTGTTTTTGGCTACAAAATGTCAGACGTCTGGAGCAAAACTAGTAATACTGTGATGGTACGCCTGTCCTCAGGCCTCCAGTAACGGTAAAGATAACGTTCTTGTTGTCATCCCTCCAAGGTTCTGTATTGGCTCGCGTGGATCGTCTAGTCTGTTTGTTTCGTAAGTGAATATATTAAGAGAGAGAGTCTATTTTCTTAATTAGCCTTTGGTGATCAATACTGTGTTTAATCTAGGAAGGATCGAACTTCCTTACACCAGTGTTTAAAGGAACAATACTGCATCATGAGAGTCATTTCGGGATTTAATCAATAATTAGATTTAGATTTACCACAGGTCAATCTTGAGTACACTCCACTGCGCGAACAATGTAGACTTATCAATCATTCTACTCGATAATGCGGAGCTTGTCTCTACGCGTCTATTTTATTATTTAGTACAATATTCAATTAATCTTCCTTGGATTCAATAAAAGACCTTCCAAGATAAACTCAATTTGACATGTTAGAATGATTGTGTAAGTTGATACATGTGTGTTTGTGCTAGTTTTAAGCCACCGCGTCTGACTGATATCGTTCTAGCATGGGGAAACCTGCACCGCGATACGGTCTTTAATCATTGTTATGGGGGGGCAATCTGACTCTCTATTTATTCGCTAAGGAGCGCTAGTGATTCCCACTTCCCGTGATACACAGGCTGGTACTTGCATTTTTTTGATTCCCACCTCCCATTCACACAGGCTGGTACTTGTATTTTTTTGATTCCCACCTCCTGTTTACACAGGCTGGTACTTGTATTTTTTTGATTCCCACCTCCTGTTTACACAGGCTGGTACTTGTATTTTTTTTTATTCCCACCTCCTGTTTACACAGGCTGGTACTTGTATTTTTTTGATTCCCACCTCCTGTGCTACTCGGGCTGGTACTTGCATTTTTTTTAGATTCCCACATTCCCAGTTAGGGCAGGTACTCCCCCGGAACCATGGTTTTGGGATATTTGTATTTGAGTTAAGGTTAGATTTGGCCAAATCTAGGTCGGGGTCAGATTGCAAGACATGGCATGTAATGGTATGCTAAGTTATCACTGCCAGAGGCGTCGCTCAGTCGTGTCTCTCAAATTATTAGTCTACCGGCGTTAGGAAATATTAATGTGAACACAGCCGAAATGTTTTCTCTCTCAAGAACAGTATTTCTCCACTGAATAATTAAGTGATTATTGACTTGAACCCACAAAATTACATTATAGCTGCTTAATTCCTCGTTTATTACTGAGTCGCTGATACTAATGACTTGAATCAACAGGATAATTAAGTTACCATAGCTTGGAATCTCTACTCACTCAGTTGGGATTTTACTGATTTATACTAGGTTTAATTCAGCTCAGAAGGAACTCATAGTCTCAAATCCTGGTTAAAGTATCCGACTTAGATCTGGATTCCTATCTCAGATCTGGTCGATAGTAGTACAAATTACTATATTCGGAGAACCAAACTGATTTAATACTCTGATTCAAAACAATGCCTTTGTTATGACTTGACCTTAGTTTTATTAACCTTCCACTATAAAATTATCTACACATGTACTCTTGGGATATAAAAGAAAGAGGTGATTATTGTTTAAATTATTCATTTAATTTTCAATTTCAACGAAAGAAACTGTTTGTTTATTTAGGCCTAGGTTCACTAATGGTGGTGAACTAGGTCGAGTGTCCCATTCCTAAACCTAGTCAGATAAGGGAAAACGGCACAACTCAAGCGAAAAACCCTTCTGACATACACAAATTAGATTTACACACATATGTACACAATATTGACAATTATTTTCAGTTTATATAAATCGTAAGACAACTGAGAGGTGAGGTAAGTATACATAATGGTTACACAGTTATATTCAAGGTACATAAGTCACAATATCCCATGATAATTTACATTAGTGTATTCGACCTTTTAGCTTTCCATCGCCTCCAACCCTCTACACAAGCTATCACTAGGAGATAAATGACCATTATCAAGAATAGCATCATAGCTACCTTGTCCAGGTTAGACCAAAGGTGCTCTCGTGCCTGTTGTCTTAGTGAATATAAAATATCGAAGTTTGTAGTAGCCTCCATATTTACTGGGGTCGTTAAATAGATTTGGTGACTGAAGTTATTGTAAATTAGCTTGGGATCTTGTTTTGACACAAAATTTGAACTTGGAATACGTTACCAAATTTCAGCTCTCTCTCACTGACTCTATTTCACTAATACTACTTAGATACACTGCTTCTAACTTTATTTTTAGATACAAACAATATTCAATCTAAATTTAACTATAATTATTTCTATCCGCTTGATCGCTTCTCGCAACCACGGTTGCAAAGAAAAAGTTGTCAATTTTGCTTCGTGCAACCGTGGTTGCAAGGCGACGAAGTTTGTTATTTTAATTTAGTTACTATACCAAACGCATAGAGTCGTAGTAGTATGTATTTAAACCAAAGACAGATATATTTCTCATAGACGTGTGCCCATATTACCAACATCACGGTAGAAAAATAACGAAATATCGTCAGTTGTATTTATGTGAGTGAAGTGTCCCTTTAGTGTTTTCAAGGAGGTGATAAAATATGTCGTAAGTTTATTATTTTACTGACTTCTGCTGATGTTTATACACTAAATTAATCTCTAACGTGTGTGTTTTTATATTCAAGCAATATTTTAGGTACATTGTAAGACATCATTTAAAAAATCGTCATTTAAAAACACTCGCAGTGTCGTAGTCCTGAACTTAATTTTGTACTGCTATATTATCGTAAATACGATGTTTTTCTTAAACATACAATATTATTAATGATATTTGACTATATTTATTCAATTTAAGGTATTAATTTGTGTAAATTGTTCTTCAGATTGTAACAGATTGCGAAAACTAACCCGTCAGGTCAGAAGTCCCAGTCAGGTTACGTATGTAGCCGTTTTTATTTAATTTTTTATTAATGTAAATAATACTTTATTTATGAGATTTATGACGCTTTCGAAACGTCAGGATTTGGACTATTTATTGTATGAGTAAATATGAATACTTGGCGGTCTATATTTACAGATTTAAAGATTTAGGTAGGCAATGCGAATTGGCAAAAATATGTGCCGCTTATTTTAATTTATAAATTTGACAAAAATTTAAGAATAACTAATTTAAACTATTATATTCATCTAAGAGTGAAGAAAATGACTTTTATAGGGGTGGTAATATTTTTGTTCTATGTACTTTAGTTTTAATGTAAAAAGGCCTAAATTATACCTGAAAAAAGTTACGATCTTTTACGCATCCGCGAATTCTGCACCTGGTTTTACATAATATTTTTACTACTTTCTTACATGTAAATTGTTTTTAAATACTGTAAAATACGTATAGTAATAAACCTAGTTTAAGAATAAAATAAATAACTATGTACTTATTGCTCTTATTTTTTTTAAAACCCCTATGTTTTACAAAATGTCGCTAAAATGGGTGGTACTTTTAATTTAAACACTTGTAAAATATTAATGTAATTATATTTTTAAAATAAAGCGATCACACAATATTTCTTATCTCATGGACTACTCATAATAGTAAAAACATTTGAAGTACTCCACTCGAGCAATTCATAAATTAAGTTTTAGTAACAGCGGGCAGAACGCGCGCTAAGTGGTCCAAAGCACTGGCAAAGTAAGGCACCCATTTTTTTTCGCGCAAGCAATCGAGCGGCTAAGTGAGTAATCCGACTATCTCGGTTCGCCGTCCGATGTCGTCTGCCCCCCGTTCACCGCTGTTCATCACCTCCCGCCATTCAGCTAGGCTCCTCCTTGAAAAGAAATCAGACGCGAGTAACCTGTCTCATTGGTTGTTTTGTGCATGACGCCTGTTCATTGGCCAAGCTCGTCGTTTATCAGTTCCCGCCAAATGATACTGCATACGCCCACACTCATGTGCCATCGCTTCACACATCTGTTCAACAGATCTCCAGATTCCAAAAAAAAAGGTTACTTTAACGTACGATTTATTGCCTTTTTGGATATTATTTTAAACTGAATTCAATAGACCTTTATTTTCTAAGTGTTTTGGGTTCCTTTGCTTATCTTTTGTTTTTAAGTAATTTCTTTCCATGGATATTTCAATAGGCAGTTTTTTTGACAAGGGTTGAAATTTATGGATGGCTATAAAGTAAGTTATTTATTTCCTCTATATGCAAAAAGAATAGTGGTTCGACGAACGGCCATCTCAATACTCAAGATAACTCACGCCATTATGATCATGACATGTCTGCTCCATTAGGCCTTGGCCGTTCTGAAAACTTCTTTGCCATGGACCTTATTGATCAGCCAGGCCTTAGCCGTCCTGAGCACACCATCTGCTTCAGTAACGACATGAGTGATGAGCCGGGCCTTAGTATTCCTGAACACACCATCTGCTTCAACAATGACATGACTGCCCAACTAACATTCTGCCGTCAGATACAGGTTTCATTATAACTTTAATCTGTTCAATTGCGTAATAATTATCTCAGTTCTAACTTTAAGCGATATAAAGGAGTTCAAAAATAATTTGAAGTGCAATGATGCTTCAAGAACTGCAATGAAGGTCTTTAAGCAGTTTTAAGAGTTAGAATGGTTCTAATTACAGCACATGTAGTTAAGACGTTATAGGTTTAAACTGTTTCTAGCAGCTAAAGCTATACAACAGTGCTCACTGACACCCGTTAACACTTATTGTTATATGTGGTTGTTACGAAGAGACATATATATTGAGGTATCATATTGACTTTAAGGTGCAGGCATTGGTTGTAAAGTAAAATAAAAAGTAAAATTTGTGGTAAAGAGAGTTTGTGTAGGGTGTACTAACACAAGATATTTAAAGTGTTGAAAAACTCTTTTATGTAGTTTTAACCTGTCATATAAAATTTACTAACGCTTATTGTGTTAAGCTGGCACAATTTAAAGTCATAAAAGTTATGATGTTAGGCACACACGTGTGAGACGTTATTAACACATAGAGGCAAAAAGTTTTTATATTTATGCAATAAACGGACTGAATAAATTAGATTTCTGTTGAGGTTTTAGTAAGTTATAGAAAAATGAAACGATTACAACGTTGGAGTAAACAAAAGAAAAAGGATTAGGCAGGAATGTCGTAAATTTTTGGAGTCGGTTAATAATGGTATGAATGACAAAAAAAACTAGTAGTTCTTATAATACCGAATTAGATCCTCTTGTTCCAGTTATTAAGAAAAATAAAGAAAATTCACTACAAATCAAACACAAAAATAATAGTAATACGAGTAATTTGAGTCAAGTTCGAGTAGAATCACAACAGGGTTCCGCAGAACAAGAAAAAGAAGAAACTGCATTCAATCACGATTTTATTGAATTTTTCTATTTCTTAACACTTAGTGAGCCCGAATGCGAAGAAGAAAAAGTAGAAAATGTAGTAAAATTGAAAAAATTACTTCACTAACAAAAAAGTAAAAAATCTGGTCCATTGAATATAATATTACCCTGTATGAGTAATATTATTTTCTTCAAAACATTTACACAAAGAGACGTTGACCTCTGAGTTTGTTTCAGTGTTTCTTCTCAGAGTAGTCAGTTAGGAAACACTGGCCTCATCTAGCTTACCTTTACGAAAAAAAAATGACGTGTAAAAGTGTTACTTATAACCCATTTGCAAAATAAACATCATTATTTCATTATTTGCTGTCGATTTTAAATGAAGGCTACGTTAGTACTGAAGTATTGCTTCCAAAAGACCCACGAACAATTTTGCAAACTCCAAATGAAATTGTTATTAAAAATATTGAAGGAGGACAACACTTGCCAGTCATGGTATAACTGGACCTTTAATGAAAATACTGAAGAATTCAATACTATACTTGTTGACCTCTGATAATGGAAAATAATTTTCACTACATGGTAATTTTTTTTAAAATAAAGGTGTTATATTTGACAAACCTATTAAGTCATCGTTTATAGGTAAGTTTATAGTAAACAAAAACCTTTTGTAATCTCTGATGACATTATAGTAATAAATCCAAATGAAATCAAATGCAAATTAGTATTGTGTGAGTCATAAAGATATATTATACTTTCTTCCATTAGTACATACACTATAAGTATTTTGTTAAATATTATTCAAAGATACCACACTAGCTCAAGACCAGGATAAGTCGAAGGTGGTTCGTGGGACAATATAGGCTCTTAATAATAATATAGTAATAATAAGAAAGCTTTTTTAATGTCTATTAAACCAGTAAATGTTCAAAAAAATATGTGATTGCACAATTGTAATGACATTATTATAATACCTCAGTGGTAATGAAATACATGTACCTCCATATGTAACTTCAAAATTAAACAATTATTTAGCTGTGTAACAATCAACAAAGTTATTTACCTACCTACTAGTATTCTGTAATTATGTACTCGAGAAAATAAATTTAAATAAAAATTTAATTTGAATTAATTTATTTTTTTTCCTTTAAATAAATTCTTTTCATATTTTCCTCTGTGGTTTTTTTGACTAAATCATCTCTTTTTCTATTTTATTTGGAATTTTCTTATACTGATTTTTCATATTTTGTTCGTCTAAATCATCCCTTTTTTGTTTTCCTCCTTATTTTCTTTTATTAAAACATCTGATTTTTGTTTTTCTCTATGTTTTGTTCCACTGAATCCTTCTTTGTTTCCTGTTCTCCTTCTGTGTTTTTTTTCAATTAAATCATTTATTTTTTCATATTACATCACGTTTTCGTCTTCATTTAACTCATTCTCATTTTCTTCATAATCATACGTGATATTTTTTGCATTTTAGTCCCCCGCCATACAGACATAAATAATGAATACTGCGCACTCAAGGACAGCGCTCATAAACTGAATAGGTACTCTGTTGAATCCTGGACAATCCTGAAAAACAAATGTTTTTTAGAAAGAAAATTATTATGTTTTATAAAGGTATGTATATTAGAAGTATGCAAAAATGATAGTCCCACGTTTTTAATCAAAAACTCTAGAATTATGATCAAAATCCTGAATCAGGATTTTTTCCACACAACAAAAAACCTACAAAATTTAGACCATTCTGAAATCATATTAGGTACCAGACCATTCTGAAATTATATTAGGTACCAGACCATTCTGTAATTTTATTAGGTTACCTACTATCATAAATTTCCGTATTATTTTTTGGATATACTTAAAGGTTTTCATCATTTCAATAAGGAACCCTATTCCAGTCAGTTTGTAAAATGTTTAGGCGCTAGTATTCTCTTGGCAAAAGTAATTGTACTCGTTTAAGACTATTTTAACACAGCTATGTGTACTCAGGACTGCATAATACTCTTGACTAAAGGTGCTTTATCTCAAAAAGTGTAATAAATGACTCAGGTTATTACATAAAGCTTTAATATATATTCGCCATTTGTTTTGGAAAAGTAACCTATAAATTTACCGAGTTATTCAATATTTCACTGTAAAATACTTAATTATTTATGTATACTTTATCATTTCACTGATGCCAATTGATATATAATGCTAACAGCCATAGAGCAGGAATAAAAAAAATTGACTACTGAGAATCGTATCGTATTTTATATTCACATAAGTTTAATCTCTTTAATAAATCCTGAGCGCGTTAAAATTGAGATGGGAAACATGGTATTCTTTACCATGAAATCAAAACGGCATACTGTTTTCACTTCACAAAATATGTATACCTTGGTTGAATACTTACTTTTATTATTATACAGATAACACTTCATGTCCATATTATTATGTTTTTCCACGTGCACTTAGTTCTTATTAACTCCACCGTACAGGAATTTTGAGAAGCTTAAACTACAAATTGGGGTAAAAAGTACTCAGAAAGCGACAAGATACTCGCTTGACACTTTTTTAGATAACTATTACGCGTCAAGGTATCAAACAACTACTTATAATAGGTCTAATAAAGTTACAAGTGACATGCAATGCTTAGCCGACGATTTTCTGTAACCTATAGTGTTAACCAACCCTTCTATAGTTACAAATATACCGGTAAAAGTAATAACCAAGAGTGTATAAACGGTCTTGTGCAGTTACATTAGCTCTCCAATAACACCATTCTACAGGCTTTCTATAACCTTTACCTGCAAAATCGAGGGCCTGTTTCGTGGGTACAAGGGTGTTAGGGCACTCTATAACTCTGCTATTACACCTATTCTTACAACTTTTATACTCAAATGGAACCGATATACAACTGCTATACAGGTTGTTTTAACGCTAGCGTGCTAGTTGGGTGATCAGCCAGGCCTTAGTAGTCCTGTATACACCATATGCTTCAACAACGACATGATGGATCAGCCAGGCCTAAGTCGTTCAAAGCACATCTGCTTCAGCAACGACATGAGTGATCAGCCAGATCTTAGCAGTCCTAAACACACCATTTGCTTCAGCAACGTTATGAGTCATCAGCCAGGTCTTAACCGTCCTGGGCACAACATCTCTTTTGCCAAAAATATAACTAATCAGCCGGGCCCTAGTTGTCCTAAGCACAACATCTGCTTCAGCAACGACCTGACTGATCAGCCAGAAAATATCTGCTTCACCAATACTAAGACTGATCCGCTGGGCCTTAACCCTCGTGAGTGAAACATTGACTTTGCCAATGACATGATTGATCAGCCAGGCCTTAGCAGTCATAAACACAACATCTTCTCTACTGGTGTTACATTTAGTCTACTAGACCACTGCCAGTTCCAGCGCGTCATTAAATTTTGGAAGCTTGAAAAAAAAAAAAAAAAATGTTGTGGAACTTTCATAGATTCCATTCTCCCAATCTTCAAACTGATGATAACACTGCTGACTCCATTCTTATTTTGCAAAACGATTTTGATAATGATTTTGATAATAGTAGTAACTCTAACTGACCTAGAATCTGTTGAAGATTATGGAACTATGAACGAATATTACTGAACCTGTGTTGTGGAAGAGAAATCAAACAAAAAGGTTTAGAATGCAAGAGTTTTTGGGCCAAAGCTATAATGATTTGTGCTAAATTAAGTTATAACCAAAGGAAACGTTGTCTTTCAACCATTGTAATTTTCACTAATATTAAACTGTCTTAAATTTGTAAGTTTTGTCGAACTTGTTAATACAACAAATGTGCCTAGATTTAAAAAAGAATTGAGTTATTTTTGTCAAATTTAATAAATACGATGTGTAGGTAAATTTAATCCAGACTGTTTTGATTTATAAATGCAACACCTTGTATCTACGCGATAAATACTACGTTCTCAGTTAAATTTGAGACAATAACTTCTATCTACGTTTATATCCCTAACCTGAAATATTTTATTGAAATCATTATCACCATCACAAGCGCTTCCTACTATTTTTTAAATATCAGTTACTTTTTCATTCAAATGGTAAAAAATATAGAAATTAAGCGTTGTTTTCGCTTCCTGTAAAGTCATGGTTTTGTAGTTATTAGATATTGATACTACACCGTCGATAAGAATAAATTAATAGTGATTTATAAAAAATCTTTATGAAATTAAACACTGCGAACATTGTTATAGTGTGTATACATATAGAACAGTGTGGTGTAACACAAAAGTAAAATTTTGTTGACCAGTGATATCTATATTACAATATTATAAAGTGGAAAAGTTTGTTTGTTTAAACGCACTAATCTTTGAAAGTGCTGAGTGGATTTGTGGTGGATGAAATTTTGGTATGGACGTAGCTGTAGCTTGAGGAAGGTTATAGAATAGATAACTTTTTAACCGACTACAAAAGAATGTGGGTTATGTTGCTGTCGTGCTAAAGCTAACGGGAGCAAAGCCCCGAGCGACGACTAGTTATGAAAAGCTCAAAGAAAAATATTAGCATCTAATAATTTTTCTTTTCTTTTTTAAGTCATCCTTCATAGGTATTCCTTCCTCGTCTGTACGGTTACCTACTTACTTACTTTAAACATCTTGTAACTTGTCAATTGATAATCTACAAAACCACAACATTTAAACTGCATCGTTGCAAAGACACGTGTCATACAATAAGTGTTTCCTATGGACCTTTGTTGGTTTGTCTAAGATTATAGACATGTGCAAACTTGAAGGAAAGCAAATATCTACTACACGTGTTACTGACTGTATTTATAAACTACTTCACAGTCGTGCGCTTTGTCAGAGTAGTTGCAATCGTAATTATTATCTCGGTCGCTTTTTGTGCCCTTAATATTACTCATTATGTAAATAGGTTGAAATAACACTTTAAATCGTCAATTTTTTTTTGTCACTTTAAATTTGATGAGGCTGTATGTTCTAGTTAATAGTACGACACGAGAAACACTGAAATAAACTCAGACGTCAAAGTCTCTTTTAAATTTATTGAATATTTAATTCAATACTACTTTGATGAATGTTTTAATTGCAGTTTATTTAATAACTTAGAAATTCAGAACTTAGAAATTGTAAAACGTACCTATTCATTAGAATTTAAAAATGAGTGAGACATGTGACAGTGGTAGCGGTGACGGTCACAAAAAAGGAACGAGAAAGAGGGTAGACCGATTCGTCTGCTCTAAACGTCCACCTTCAATGACTTCAGTTTACCCGTGATCATGGCGCTTGCAACAGTGCCGAAATATCGGAAACTCGAAATAATAAATACAATCCCGTTTTAAGTTCTAATGATACTATTAGTGAGCATGCTAGCTTAACAGCTTATGTATGACAGATAATAAAAAAAACCGGTCAAGTGCGTGTCGGGCCACGCGCAGTGTAGGGTTCCGTAGTTTTTATAACAGCCAAGTGCGTGTCGTATTCGCTGACTGATCATTTCGTACCATGCTCTAACTAAAAACCAAACATGACTACCTAAATAATTTGACTTCCTATACAAATCCTCACCTGATCCAACAATTTTGCACGGAAAATTTAATTTTTTTAGAGATTTGTATAAAACTTGTCATAGCCGGTGTTTTTTGTTTTGTTTGTTTTTGTTTGTTTGTTTGCTGGGGGAGCTTTGTGTTTGATATTATATAGCAAAATAATAAATAAATAAAAACATATTAATTTTAATTCACTCTAAAAACGGGCCCACTTAGGGCGATGGTAACTGAAGAAGGAATTATAACTATATAATATTATAGTTATTATAACTATTTAACTAAATAATCCAAAAAAAACACTACAATGTGAAAAATAACTTTAATTTCGGAAGTCGGTGGCAAAAAACTAAAATACAGATCCAAAGACACCATCTTCTGAAATTAAAGTTATTTTTCACATTATACCTAGTGGTCGACTATTACTCGTAAACTTGTAAAGCCCACTTATGTGTGATAGTTTCCCTTTAAACTTCTTTATACAACGTGTAACGGAAAGGGTATATACATACCAAGGGCACGGCGTCTTTGGATGATATCAAATGATATTGGAAGTGTTTCAACTCAAAATAAAATACTCTAAAAATTGATACCAAATATTCGGTTTCGTAAGTTTCTTAAATTGAAATCATAACAATCGTGTCACCGCACTGCGTAGGTGAATAACTTTCCACGTTACTTGCAAATATCATGATAAATCTCATCCGTAATTCTGTGCGCCTAGTACTGTAGTAGCCTACCGTCTAGGCGGTGACTTCATTACTTCCGAACATGTAGAGATAGGATTAAAAAACCCTTCCAATATCGTTTGATATCACCCAAAGAAGCCATGCCCTTGATATGTATATACCCTTTCCGTTACACGTTGTATATAGGTACTACTGCCGTGACATTTGAATTTCTAACTACAACCGTTTAGTTGGTAGAGGGGAGGGACACTTGACTCTAACGACAATTGGTACTTTAAAGCTTGATAAGACACGAACGGTTTACTTAAACAAAAACCGGTCTTCCCAAACCCCTAATATTTTTGAAAGACATATCCAACGATATCCCACACTATGGGAAGGACGAAAAAAAAAATTCCATCTCACTTTACATGTAGGGGAGGTACCCTAAATAATTGTTTTTTTTTTTTTCAAATGTTTATTATACCACTTTTTTGGCGTCATTAACGCATATACTCATGCCAAATTACAGCTTTCTAGTACCAATAGTTTTTGAGCTAAGCCGCGGACAGATAGACAGACAGACGGACATGGCGAAACTATAAGTGTTCCTTATTGACTACGGAATCCTAAAAACTATTACTTTATATTCCAGTTTGAATACAGACAAAATAGTATTAATTGAAAAGGAAGGCACAACAATTAAATTACATATCTATACTAATATTATAAAGAGGAAACCTTTGTATTTTTGTATGTTTGTATTGAATAGGCTCAAAAACTACTGGACCGATTTCAAAATTTCTTTTACCATTACTTAGAGGGATTCTTCTGAATCCGTATAGGCTATATTTTATCTCGGAATATAGATAGGATTTTTCGTGGTAGTGAAAATTGTGGAGTAAGGCATCGAAAAAACTGCCGTACGTTAACGATTCTCGCGAACGCTGCCTATATTTAATATAAATATTGCACCCGTGCGAAGCCGGGGCGAGTCGTTATTTATACATTTAAATTAGATAATATTATATATTACTTTAACAAAAGTCCATACAATTCGTACTGGTCAAACCATGTGAGAATCGTGTAGGTTAATATCTGAAGTGGGCTTTTGAGGAAAGCACTACACAAAGAACAATGGCGAATCCTCTAACAAATTTTTGTTGGCATAATTTTGTCCCGTCTATTAATGGAAAATATACAAGAGTATAGAGTTTCAATTCATGATCATTTTTGCCTTAAGATCCACTTTTAAAGGAACTCTTGAAAAAAAAGATATTCGTTGAAGAAGTTTTAGAGGTTATGTCTGGCCATTATTACGTAAACCGATTTATTGGAAGCAGACTGGTACCGCAGACTTGATTATATCCATAGTCAACGCTAGTGTGGAAAACATAGACCTAGTAGTGAGCCATCGTCAGTTGGCCAGGGGTCTCCCGCCCATGATCTCACGGCAGCATGCAAAAAGTGGCTGTCGCAACCGAAGGCTGGACACGCCGCAATTGCGGCGATAAGTCCCGTCTTTGAGAAGTGACTGGAGAGACACCATGGCGTCCTCACCTTCCACCTGACGCAGGTGATTACTGGACACGGGTGTTTTGAGAGGTACCTATTTCGGATTCAGCGGGAGGACACGCCCGGGTGTCGACATTGAGTGGACCACCCGGAGAACACGGTGGAGCATACGGTGGAGGTGTGCCCCGCTTGGGCAGAGCTTCGCCGTTTCCTCGTTGAGGCTATCGGCAGCGGTGACCTCTCGCGCCCGGTTCTGGAGCGGAGCGAGTGGGAATAGAATGCAGTCGCCTCCTTCTGCGAAGCAGTAATGCTAGCGAAAGAGAAGGCCGAACGTGCGAAGGAGAGGCAACTCTTCCTCACGCCCCAGCCGCCGCGGATGACGCCCCGTGCGTCGGGGAACGCGAGCCAATCTCCGGCCACCGTGGGCGCGGGCTTGCGGACGGCGAACAGGGGTAGCTCACCGTCCGGTAAGGACCAGGCCCGGGTCAACGGCGCATAGTGTTTCACGCGCGCCTCAAAGAGCTGTCAGCACCAGTGACGGGGCCCCATAAGGCCATTGCCTGCCGGGGCACAGCCCTGGTAATGTTCTAACGAGATACCACGGCCCCGGAACTTAAGGGCAGCTGAAGGAACAGGGTGGGTTTTTAGTCAGTAGTAGTCTGATACCGCTCTGGGTAAAGCGGAAGGGATTCCGTTTTACCCAGAGCGGGAGAAGTCATTCGATGATTTACCCCCCACCCAGGAAAAAATGGGTCCCCCGCCATTTCCAAGGTATTAGAAGTTGATTATATCGAAAATCTGTTTTAAACAAGTAACTATGCGTTATGAAAGCTATAATTACAGGCATTAAGTATTACAAGTTAATTGCGGCTCTGTCTCTAGGATGGCAACGCATGTACTTACGTACGCAATACCTTTTGTAATACAGATCCATATAGGCCGCGGCGATCACTTTCCATCAGTCGGAACATCTGTTTGCCATCCTCAAATATGGATCTTAGTCGAATTAAATAAATAAATACAATAAAAGTAGGTAATAGGTACTAATAAAAATGTAACAATTTGTTTTATATATCGAGGGGTGAAAGGCTATTTGGTTTAAGCGACATCTAGGGCGATATTGAGTTATATATATATTCGGAATCAGCGAAATTTTCTCCGTCGAATGATGCCGGATTCATTAAAATCAGAGCAATTTTTTGGCGTTTGAAACAATACTATTTTTGGGTTGTTTCCAAAGTGGCAGTGTATTAACCGACGTGAATTTTGCATTTTTATTTAAATTATGTACTTCAACCATACAATCATATTAAAAACCGAGACATAAACCAATTACCCTTTCCCAGATAAATAATTCAATAAGAGTTAAAGCGTTTTTCCTGTTTCTAATTTTTATAAGACGTAATTTGAATCATTTTGACTTCCCCTAATTACACAGTGTGATGTCACTTAAATCATTTGTCCGTCACCCAAATACAACATGGAGGCTCTTTCAGCTGCATCTATTTTCCACAGGGTGCTACTTAAATCAAATAGTTGTTTTGTTTTAGATATTTTGTTTAGTTGTTAAAACATTTAGTCCTATTATTTTTTTAGATGCATGTCGTTTAATACAGACGATAAAATGGAATGATGAATATTGAAACATTTTTCTAGTATTAATAAAAATACGAGTCGGTCTTTCAATCATTAAATTTTAATATGATACATTTCATTGATGTCATATGATACCATATTTATTTCATCTCCCGGCTGTTAAAAATCGTGATCATTCAACCCGACTGCCGCGCGCGGGCGCTTCAAACGAACTCCAGAGTGCATCATCGCCAGTGTTTTCGTAAAACGCTCTTGGAAATCGAATCGCAAGTACTTTAATTTCTTTATTTACGTAAAATTTTGAACTGAGATGAAATGTTATAAACTTATTTATTTTTAATATTTTTACTAGGATTATGTTACTTATTCTATTGAGTAGGTAGTTAACTCATTATATATTTATATTGAGAAAATCTATTGAAGATGATAATGCTGATGACAATGTTCAACTAATCCTAGCAGCGGATGATCATCCAATACGAAAGAAAACTAAACGGGTTGGATTAAAAAAAAGCTACGTTGACTTTTTAAGTGAACATGAAGATTTTACCTGGGACTCAACGTCGTGGAAAGAAACAGACGAGTCTTCAAGTGATCAAGATGATCAAGTACCAACAAAGAAAAATAAAACAAGCATAAAAGATAGAAAAGTAGGAGATGCAGGATTAAAAAAGAAAAGAACAAATAAGAAAAAAAGTACGAAAGGATGCTAGATCAAAGGGCGTTCAATATGTTAAGGCAGATGGTTCAACTGTTAAAGGAAGAAATATGATAGATAGATAGATATATTCTTTATTGTACACACAGTAAAACAATAAGGGCTTTACAACTAAAAAGGGTGATACAATGAGCAGTCTTATCGCTAGAAGCGATCTTTTACAGACAACATTTGGATGGATTTGACACATTGGAGAAAATAAATACATGGGTAGTCCACGGTGTACTATTTATCTATATAAAATATAAAAACAATAAATAACATTCTCAAAACATATATATACATATAAATTAATATGAAAAATAAACAAAGACATACATAATAACAACAATTTAAGAAGACAGATAAAGATCCTTTACCAAGTTTTTGAAAGACGATAGGGTTTGTGCTTGTCTTACTGGCACTGGTAGATCATTCCACAGCCGTACTGCTTGAGCTGCGAACGACTTACCATAGTAATTGGTGGCGTCACTCGGTACCGAAAGCTTTAAGTTTTCATGATGATGATCTCAGAGATTTTGCATGTGTGTCATGAAGGAACTTGAAATGTTCTTTAAGATAAGTGGAGGTTTTAGGATTAAACAGAACACTGTAAAGCAGAGACAAGATGTGTAAGTTCCGGCGAAGACGTATTGGAAACCACTTGAGTTTCGTACGAAATTCGGATACTTATTATCTTAACCTTCTCGCTTAATGGAATAGCAGTACCGTTGAAAATAACCTGAGGAAGCTGCAACCATTTTACCTTAGGTGTCAACCTGGAACTACCAACCACAATGACCTGGGTCTTTGACGGGTTAACCTGCAAACCATGTGCCTCACTCCATTCGCAAACAGAAGCCAAGTCAAGGTTTATGATTCACACGTATATAAAGGTATTTTTTTACACGAAGTTACAGTAGAACACTGACTCCTAAGTCACAGGGTCCCCCTAGTTTAGGAAGCAGGGTCTTTCACTATGTATGCAACCTTTCACTAAAATTCAAAGTTCCTATAGTGTTTTTGTAATAGCTTTGTATACTAAGGTTCTTGTGTTAATAAACGTTATTTTATTTATTTATTTATGATATCAATAGCAGCATGCTAATTTGCATAGGGAGCTTGTCTGTAAATTTGCAAATCATTAGCATAAAGGTGGTAGGAGGACTGAAGTTTTTTTTTTAAATAGAATTTATGAATATTGCGAAGAGTAAAGGAGATAAGAGGAACACCGTTCCACCCTGAGGAACACCGGCTGAAGTACTAGACCAAGAAGAACAGGACTCATCTATGCAAATAACTACGAAATCAGTCAATCGCTGTTGGAGATATGTTAATAGAGCGATGTATGCTGAGCATGATTTCGAAATCAACGATTAATGTTTAGAAATAAACTGACCCTACAAGTGTCAAGAAATAAACTCAGAAAAAAGGAGTGCCATATTTAATTTAAACAATTTTGATTATTCTAAATAAATACTTTAACTGGTGTTGTGTTGTGTGTATTTATTTATTTATTCAATATAAGCACCTTAGATTTTCGGTGATTGCGATATATCCAGGTTGTTTTAACAGCCATTGATAGTATTAGATGTAAAAAAAATGGAACATCACACGTAACAATTTCAATATTATATGTCATATAAGTAAATTAGCCTGCCAGTCATTTTAGTCTAAATTGGTAGTTGAGATAAATAGCTTGCTACTATTAATTTTGGGCTATGTCACTTCATACTTTTTGGCTTACTCTGAAAATATACTGCGTCGTCGCTTAATTTTTTTTCCCTGTAGCCAATTGTAGTTATGAAGTCACTTAAATCTTTTTTCCATACTCTGAAAAATAAGGGCTTAAGGCAGTTTGTATTAAGCGACATTTATCTTTGTAATTAAAGGTCCGTTTTATTTGGTATTAGCATCAGCAACTCGATGTTTTTAATTAAATTTCAATCAAATTTACCCCATTCAAATATAAATTCACAAAAAAAAAATATTTTTGTTGTGAATTTTTTTCCAAAATTTCAAACTTTAAATGGCTCTCCTGTAAAGTTGCAAATATGTCGCTTAAACCAAATAGCCTTTCACCCCTCGATATGTTTGTATTTATTCTTCATCTTCTCTTATGATAATATCGTACAAAAAACCTGCTGGTGTAGTAATAGTTGTCTGATGTCTGGCCCATCCGAGATACCAAACTACCGTCATGGTATGCGCGCAACATCCGACAGTTCGTCTTCCCACTAAGCAACTGCAACAGTACTCTATTATTCCTGCACGGCCGGGCACATTATTTTCTATTAATATAATTATACGTATTGCCTTCTAGAGACATGGCGTGATTTAATTTTGCCTCTTATAAGGGTTGTATCACTGCTGCCTCTAAGATTGTATTCAGATGAATTCACTCACTCACTGCATAACTCAATCCTGTATCCGCCGTGGAAACGTACATGTTCACCATAATATCAACGTGCTTGTCGTATTTGGTACGTTCTCGGGGCGAATAGAATGAGGTCTCTATATTCTGAGACAGGAAAGTAAACGTAAAGTAAGTGTTTGTTTCTGTTTGCTGATATGTTTTGGAAATTAGAAGTTCTTCTATTCATATTGACAGCCTCAACCATACTAGCCAGATTATTTTCTAAATTCATATTTTGCCTAATTATGTTTAATATTTCTTTGGCATATTCACTATCATGCAGGCGAGCACCAAACTTATTTAGTAAAGCTGCTGCTATCTGAAAGTTTTGCATCATGTGGGGAAGTGATCTATGGAAATATTCTTGCCTCAGTAATTTAAAATCTCTTTTAAAGTAACCATTGACCACTTCCACTTATGCGGCAGTTAACACACATTATGCGAGTAGGCATTACACGACTTTCAATTGTGATATACAAATAGATGCACAAACAACAAAGTCCAAAGAATCAGATAGAATCGTAGTCCAAAAAAGTCAAAGCAAAATGTTGACGGCGTAAATAGCAGCTGATTGGGATCCTTAGGCAAGCACTAGTCGCAAGGAAAAACTGGGTTTTACACAGAAGCAGATAATAATATAAAAAGTACGGAAACACAACCGACATTACACGAGATAGCAGCACTCAGTATTTATATGTATCATCTATGGCAGCAGTTGTCAATACACCTTACGCAGATGTCAATGTCATGTCGTATTGTTGCCATACTTTGCTTGCAGTATGACTTTATTTTAGTATTTATTTATATAGCAGAATTCTTAACAAAAATCTGCAATTATATTTATTATGGTTTATCAATACGCTTGTAAAGTATACTTATGCAATAAGGGCAAAGCACTTTAAAGAAATTGGAGTAGATTTACTAATATATGGCAGAGAAACCAGCAGAGAACTTTCAACTGAGACAATATTGGCTAAAAGACATGAAGTCAAATTGTAAAGGAAAAAAATAATCTAACCCCTTGTGATCATATTAGTCAATTCTATTTCCAAAAAAAAAAATATTTTTTATTAGAGTGGGTCAGTTCATAAGCATATCTTGAAAAAAACTAAGAAATTATTTTATTAACATTTGCAAACATGACATTTATAGACGCTCAAATATTCTATCAACAATTTTTTCGCCTTTGTTCTTTGGATGAACCTGCAAATAGATTTTCCATTTATTGTGTGGCTCACGAATAATAACGAAGTAAGGACATTAGTGTAGTCTACAAAAGTACTCAAACCAGACAACATTAAATTATAACAATATTGCTTGAAACAAAAAAACCATTTTGTAAACATGTGGATCTAATCCCCAGGTTTACAAAAATGGAGTCACGGAACCCATCATTGCTTTTATGTTGTGTCATGGCGACATGTAGCTCTCTGAGAGGATTGTTAGTGTTGAAGTGTGTCACAGATTGAGGTCTATTCATCATGTTGGAGAACGTCCACGTTCTTTTCCCCCTCAACTTTCACGAGTCGTTACGGGTGATATGCCCAAAGATCTTGAGAATATCTTAACTACTTTATCCTACCTATTTACCTACTGCAAAGGATTCAATGTGACACACACATGGCTACAAAGTAGCACTCATAATATTAGGCAATCATTTTTTAATTCAATATAATATAACCATTAAATGCCCATATCATTCTCACTGCAAGGCGAAAGCCTCCTCTTAATAAATAATAATTAATACTTAAGAGGAGGTTCCCTAAATTGTATGTAACTTTAGAAAAAATAAGAAAAAAAGTAAGAAAATATAGTTTACTATCCAAATATAAGATATTTTTTTCTCTAGATCAATTATTACTTTAATTATAAAGGAAATAAGAATTGAGACTTACGAGTTTCGAACCCGAACATGGTGAAAGAGCGAACGCGATATTCGACTTTATTACTGCTGCGTTAGCGTTTAGCACACAACGGCCTAACCGAGGGGCAGAGCTTGCGTGAAAATTATTTTAGAGTGCCTGGTCTTAAATAATAATTATAATTATGATATATGAGAGGGCTGTAAATGTAATCCACCACGCGTTGGGGCGTAAAACCACAAAAACCACAGAACGCCTTGCAATCTTCACAATCTGATCTTTTTTTTAAGAATACACAAAGAATAAACAAATAAACATTTAAAAGCCGATATGGCTCAGGTGTCGGCCTTGTGATCGAGATATCGTGGGTTCGAACCCCACCCATCACACTGTTGCCGTGAACCCACTCCAGACACAAGCATAGTAAGCTTAGTTGGAGGGGTTAGCAAGATTGCTAGTAATTGTGAATTCTACCCAAATTGCTTGTTCTCTTTCTACAAAATTCTAAATATATATAACTCAAAGGTGACTGACTGACTGACTGACATAGTGATCTATCAACGCACAGCCCAAACCACTGGACGGATCGGGCTGAAATTTGGCATGCAGGTAGATGTTATGACGTAGGCATCCGCTAAGAAAGGATTTTGCGAAATTCCCACGGGATCGGGATTTACACGGGAAAAACTTCCCACGCGGGCGAAGCCGCTGGCACAAGCTAGTAAAACATATAATTAATATCTACACCAATGAGTTAACACCTAAATTGCGCATAAATAATTTAATAATAAATAAAACTGTTTATATCTTCTGCGTACGTTGTGTTAAAGGTATACACATTGAAACTTTATAATGGCGTAAAGTGAACGTAGAATTAGGCTTTCAGATATAATTACGCGATTTCATTAAGGAAATGTGGTTTAAAGCCTTTTGATAACTTTAAAGCGAATTAATTTGCATTACTTTAATAACCACAAGGTAAACTCTTCGCCTTAATTTTCGTAGATTTGAAAAGATTTTTGTGTCTAATAATATAATACGAAGACACGGTTAGTGTAGTGGTTGAGCAATTGTCTGCTGCGCTGCGTGTCGTGGGTTCGATTCCCGCACGGAGCAATTATTTGTGTAGTGTGCAGATAATTGTTTCGACAGTTTCGGTATGTGAATAAATATGTTTGTAAACTCATCCACGATACAAAACTAATAACAAAATACAGAAAAAGGCGTGGGGTAAAGTAAAAAAAATCCTATATTTAAGAAACCTTGATAGGGAATGTTAACAGAATACAGAAAGAACTAGAAACCGCTTTCAACTGCAATTGCAAGCCGCGCTCTGTGTCCAAATACAAGACAAGACAAGCCAAGGTACTATGTTAGTCACATAGCCTATAACCTATTATGTATGTTATGCAATTCTAACAATATCATATACATAATTTTAATTACATATACAAGGTGTAACAGATTAAGCACAATACCTCAGACACCCCAATGGGAATATTAAATTAAAGGTCTAAAACAACATCCGTAACTAAATATATTGAAACCAAACCTAGACATTTTTATGGGTTTAAAAGTTGCCTGGAATAAACGATATTTAATTTAATTTATAAAATAGTTATCCTTACTAAACGCAAAACGTATGTGCGTCATAAAATATCCTTAAGTAGATGTATACACTCATGCAATATTAGCGGCCGACACGCACCTGAGTGCATTTTCTTGAATTAAGGATTGTATTAATTTGTTATGATACTTTGTTTCCATTTTAAGTTGAATGAAAAATATTGCCGTCAAAATTTAACTCCTATTTTTTATGACAGAATTCGATTCTAAACCAACTACTTTCAGGAATTGCGTTTATTCTGTAACACGTTGTATACGGGTCGCACTGATAACCTTTCTTTTTTCAAGTTGGTTAAAATATTTTTTGATTGAAGTAGTTATTAATATACTACAAAGAATAAAAGCCCTCAGTAGGTAAAAAAAAAGGGAAAATTAAAACTCTTATATTGGCAACACTAACAAGATGGATGCATTATTCTCTTTGACAATTACAAACTAAACAATTTATTCAATAATTAAATAAAACGATAAGTGAATGCGCTAGTTACACGTGAAATGTGATCCCATGCTGTTTTTTTTTAGCCCCGCTGCATTTTTACAGGTAGGAACGACACAAGACGTCATAATTTAAATAAATTGGACACGGGTAAAACACGTCACGCAATATGACGTTCATAGTAAAACTGATCGGCTGCGCGTCATACTACTACTCCATTTAGGAGTAGTTTTTGTTGCTTTAGTATTAGGCACGCTCACGGCTTCTAGTTCTTTCTGTATTCTAAGGTTAACAATCAGGTGATACGCAGAGTATCTGATAAAATAGATTTTCAGCGACAAAGCCAACCGATATTAAACCTTCTGTGTTAGTCATTAAGGGCTAATCTTACTTCTTCTTACTAATATTATAAATGTGAAAGTTTGTGAGGATGGATGGATGTTTGTTACTCTTTCACGCAAAAACAACGGAACGGATTTGAATGAAATTTAGCAAGTAGATAGTTTACATCCTGGAATAACACATAGGCTACTTTTTATCCCGGAATTCCCACGGGATCAGGATTTTACGCGGGAAAACCCTCCTACGCGAACGAAGTCGCGGGCAAAAGCTAGTATAAGATAAATGGTTAGGCCTATCATTGCAGTGTTGTAAACGCTATCGTATCGATTCTGAGAATAATGTAATGAGCCTTCTATTGTAGCGGTTTTGCTTTTAGAGATTATTAATGTTGTATAAGGTACCTAATACTTGATGTTTTTCTAATAAATAGAAACCAATTCTTAAAAAAATGTTAGGGAACTTCTTAGGAGTACAGTGGAGACAAGCAGAAAATTTAACACCTATGAAATACAAGCTCTAAAACATAAAGTAGGTAATAAAAACACTACAACTAACCTAACGCTAACTATAAAACATACAATGACGCAAAAATACTTAATATTAACCAAAACATGCACATTACATAAAATTAAAACATTCACAATAAGACTTTAAAAATAAAACTTATCCATAATATGCATGACGTCGAGACAAACTAGAACTATGGTGGAAAAATAAATAATATAGAGTATTCTTTGAGGAAGCAAAACTATACACATAATGAAATATCCGATAGTGTGAATAAATAAATACTTAAAATATTTATTTTGTAAATTGATTATAAATAACACTCGTACATGTCTTTTTTTTGCGTGTTAAAGTAAAAGCTTATATTAATTTGGAAAAGCTCTTGAAAACCACGCTCGTAGGTGTTTTTTTATTTATTTCATTGTCACATTTGTCTTAAACAATCTATCTTACGCAGGGGCCTCCTTTTAAGTATATGAAATACCTGTGTTAGGAAGTAGGAGCCCCCTCTTCATAACTGACATAGTATGAATGACAAGGTTTGAAACTATAATTAATAAGAATAAAAATAAAACTAATTACGAAATGAATAAAAGATACTATGATAATATGTTTTGTTTGTGTGTGTATGAGTGTGGGTGTATAGGAATGTAAGTGTGTGAGTGATATGTGTGAGTATGTGTGGGTATGTTTGTTGCATGTAACGTGGGTGTATGTTGTCTACATTACGCCCGCAGGAAATATTACAACCTATTTCACATATATTTTACTTTTCTTATGTAATACGTTATAATAATAATTAATTATGCTTTTCTAATGTATGGACACTGGTCACTTACTTTTTATATAAGTATTAATTTTTTGAGAAATAAATGTCTTTACACCGAAATAGGTACGACATCGCTTGTTATCTGGACGACAATATTATGGCAAATTCCTCACAAATTACCAAATATTAATTTAAATGTTATCTTCCGACAAAGCTATTATCCGAAAATAACCCATCCAGAAATGTACAAAACCGTTTCAGAATTAATTACCAACAAAACCAAAGGCAACACAAATTCATTTGAAAATGCCCTTTAAATTGTAATGAAACGTTTTGATTGAAATGTTGCCATTATCAGTTTCTGCTCGCCGCGTTTGATTCCGCTGTTCATTGATATAATATGTATACAGCTATATTATTATATTTCTAATGTAAACAGGGTGGTTTGTTGAAATATTGTGTATCCTTTCAAACACATTGATCTAGGCTCTACGAAATATAGGTACAACGTGTAATAGAATAAACGCAATTCCTGAAAGTAGTTGGTTCAGAATCAGCTTCTGAATCGATTTCAAAACTTTTCGAAACTTAAAATGGAAACACGGTATCATGAGAAATTAATACAATCCTTAATTCAAGGAAATTGTGTGCGTGTCATGTCGGCCGCTAACATTGCATAAGTGTATACGTCTGCGTAAGGATTGTTATAATTATGACGCACATACGTTTTGCGTTTAGTAAGGATAACAATTTTATAAAAAATGCCTAGGTTTGGTTCCAATTTATTTAGTTACGGATGTTGTTTTAGACTTATAATTTAATATTCTAATTGTGGTGTCTGAGGTATTGCGCTTAATCTGTTACACGTTGTATAGATATTGATATTTTCGTAATACAGGTAGGCACGCTGTAATTTGTATGTACATACTCCCTTTGTTTATATAGTAGGGATGTTCATATTTAACAGTATTTCTAAGGCAAAAGAAAATGTTTTTTATTTACTACTGTTAATGCAAAGTCCATTTTTTTTTTAAATTGGTAATAGGCTCGCGTTTTACCACCATCTCACCTGATGGTAAGCGATAAATGAGGTCTAAGATGGGACGAGCGAGCCCAGAAGATGCCTATTTACTCGTGCTTTAAAGGCATATAAATAAATGGCAGAAAACACAGAAGCCGGCAGAGAATTCCACAGCTTGGCTGTGCGCACAATAAATGTGGAAGTGAAGCTCTTGGTACGACAAGACGGTATATCAGCCGTGCGCCTGGTAGACCGGTAGTGAAAGGGAGTTGGAGGTATCAGGTCATGGAGCTCCTGCGCACACTCCCCGAAGAACAATCTGTAGAAAACCGTTTGGCAAGCAACGGTTCGCCGATGAGCCAGGCTATGAAGCTTGTCTACCAGCACCTCGTCGCCCATAAGCCTTTTAGATTTGCGCTCGATCGAGTCCAATGTAGCAATTCAATTTAATTATTGATTAATTACTAACAGCGTCGTTGGTCGAGACGTCGCAAGCGCGTCTGTAAGGACTTTATCAGTACTAGCACTGAGTTTGGAAGTTGGCGTTGTAATACCCCCGTGCCTCGTAAAGCACAATAAGCCGATGGTCCCGACTGTCAATTTGGACATCTTTGCCAGGGGGTATCGTGTTACCCATCTACTGGGTTGTGAAGGTCAGATAGGCATTCGCTGGAAGCCGACCCTCAATATAGTTGGAAAAAGTCTAAGCAGTTGCTGACATCGAAGGCACAAAATCGCCCAGAATCAAATGTGCATCGTGTTCCTTGCGCTCCTCTAAATTTGTCATTGCCTGCCGGGGCTACGGGAACGAGATACCGAGACTCCGGAACGTTATAGAAATTGAAGGAACTGGGTGGGTATTTAGCCAGGAGATGTCTGACATTCCCTTCCGATTCACCCTGGAAGAGGAGTTATTTGGAGGTTCTCTCACTAAAAAAAGGAAAGGGAATGAAACTTGGAATTTAGATAGCTGCATAAGTCATAAGACTCATAAGACATTTATTTCGGAACAATTTACATTGTGTAGAAATTTTGTAAAACAAAACAATACCTACCTTGCAAATAAAACAAACAAAAAAATACATGTCAAAGAAAATAAGAAATTCATAACGATAAAAGCCCACATTCAATTTACAATAAGTAGGTAATCGTATTTACAATAAAATAATAAGTCAAATAAAAAGAATGCAATCCTGGAATAACACATAGATTGCTTTCTATACCGGGAAAATATGGGAAACTTCCAATCAGGCGAAGTCGCGAACAACAGCTGATAATAAAATACCTACATATGTTCAATTGTGATAGGTCATAATTTTACAGTCTCATATGTTATGAGGATCATGATTATTAAAATTACAAATACATTTAAAAAGATATAAAAACATTTTTGAATTACAATATTTGACGTAGATTTTATTTGATTCCACACGTCCAACTTTTTAGCATGATAGCTGAGCGTCCACAATTTGATACTACTGATGTTATAAACTCTGTATGTAGAACATAATATTGCGTGGTAGAAAGATGAGTAAGCGGTAGACGATAAGTGCATGTGATCATAATTTCAATTTACCCCACAAAGTAACTCGTTCAGTATATTCCTTGTGGAATCTTTATGAATTTAAGTAGATAATTTCACGATGCATTTATGCAAGTGACTGTACCTCGGCTTCGGGATACCTATTGTAACTAACTAATTATTTCTGTGGTTGAATAAAGGTCTTGATCAGATAATTAAACATAATAAAAGTTAATTATAAATACCTTAAGACTAATGAAGACAATTCATTTCTTCCTGAATTAAAGATTCAAACATATATTTATATATTTTACAAAAAGTAATAAAGGAATTAGGAAATCTGCCCCTACAAAATTTTGTAGGGGTTAGTAGGCTCCACACCAAAAGCCTCAACTAAAATGAATGCCAACCACTATGTGCATCCCCTTCAGATGGGATATTGGATTCAAAGCGGTTTTAAGTCCTATACAGAAGTAGGTACAACCATTCAGTCCAACATTAATCAATAATAAATTGAACACTTCAATTAGTATGTTACTTTTCATTCTTAGTATAAGGTTAAACCTTAGTATATGATAGGACTAAGCCTATATTTGTAATGGTACTGAGACTCTTTTATAAATTATTGAGATGTACTCAAGCCATTCTTTATATCACAATTATTTCACAACCTCTTCATCCAAGAATTTCATAAGTGGTCAACAGGTAATGTCCCACCAGTCTAATATCAGACAGAGCCAGAATTTACACGAAGGGGTCCCATAAGTGCTCCTACTCCTCATAGGGGATCAACGGAAACATCCATGATATTCCATCAGTGCCGGGTGCCTACATACATTGAAAATATTGAGAATCATTCCCATAATATTCCTCCCATGGAATTCCAAGAATTAGGTTATTAAATTTAATTTTATCATAATTAAACTGTTACAATTATATTAATCATGCTGGAGTGAAATAGTATCACAGGAATATTTTCCTATAATGAGTTTAAAGTTAGAAGGAACGGGAAGGAAATGATTAGTTGGAAATGAAGGGATAAGGAAGAGGTAGGACCTAGCTAATTAACTTGCAATACTAATTTAGTCCCAGTTAACTATGTAAGATTGATGTGGTGAGTTGAATCAATAACACAATGTTTTGTTGGCCTACAAAACATTGCTTATCAATTACAGTTGTAGAGTGTGCATAAAGATCTTTGCTGCATGTGAAGTGTTCCTGCTTGCAGTAGAATATAATCACCAATGAGTATCTTCTTAGGAGGCTACACTTAGAAGGGGTTTTCCAGGCCCCTTAAATTCATAACAACTCCTTGAATAGACACTCACCTATGAAAATACTACAGATTGTGTAAAGTCAACTGGTGCAAGATTAGTATATTAATGTTCTTGAAATAACTCTAATCTCATGACGAAGTTCCGCGGAACTAACTACACTTATTATCTAACAACTCTACTATTCAGCTTAAGAAATGAACCAACACAACCTGGTTAAGTATGAATTACTTTCAATAACAAGTTATAACCAGTTTCTGTCTGTTTTCAAATCATAAGTGAACTGATTTGGCCCTACTATAGATTAACTACGCATATCTACTTAAGTTTCTAATACTAGGTATATGAAGAAATAACTTCACTCGAAGAGCTGAAATTTCACACAACATTATAAATAACAGGGAAATTTGCAACAAGTATGGAGGTGTATTTACTTATGTTGTTAATACGACCTGAAAGGAATAATTCGTCCTAAATTATGTTTAAATTCACATAGCGCTATAAAATATCAAGAAAAACCGCAAAATCACAATAAGAAAACATAAAGGAACTGTCAAAAGCTTCCACCGACATTCCATAAACAATATTATAAACCATAAAGTGATTAAAGTTTACTCTAGTTATACAATAAGTGACTTTATAAATATCTCCTAATAATTGTGTAAAACATTAGTAATTCCAAAGTAGTCACCGATTATATTATCTAGGTAGGCCATGTTGGTTTCAAATACTTCTCTCTAATAATATGTCTATTGATAAAAGAATTTACTTTAGGTTTAAATAAAATTCAAAATATAAAATAATTGTTCAAGTAATTAAACCAAAATGGCGAATATAAGGAAATCATGCACTAACTTTTGAAGTCTTCTTTTGGGCTGTGAATTATCATGTAATTAAACTCCTGTAAATATCCCTAATTTCTATTCTATCAATCTCACCTACTTTACAAAGGGTACCTTTATTAAATATTGTAGACCTATTCTTCTTTCTAAATTATATATTATTTAATTATATAATGCAACCATATAAAATAGCTAACCGGTGTACATGATAACCCACAGTGATGCAGTACTCTTTCTTGAACTCCTTTGTTGCTGTAAGAAACAATATTAACCTTCCCCATGCCGTATAATAAAGTGTTATGAAGGATTAAATATTAAAATATTTTACTGAATCGCGAGGGAGGTGAAGTTGTTCTCATATGTCCATCACAAGTGGTACATGTTTCTAACTACTATTTATTAAATTAAATCTACTTGTAGAAGCTGAAAGAAAATTCCATATTAACTTATAACTACATGTACCTCCGGTACGCGATTATGAGTAACCACAGTATTGATTGTCTTTTGTCGCACTTCCCTTTTTACCATTACCTTAAGGAATACTAATCCCTAAAATTTCGGATATTTTTAATACACCTAAAGGTAATGATTTCATTTGGTAATAAAATATCTCGAACAAGATTTTACAATAATATTTTTAGAAACTAAGTATCTACATTCGCGTCTGTGCTCATTTTCCAAGGAACTATTAAATATAGTTAAAGAATAATATTATACTACTTAGTACATCCATACATAGAAAGCTTAACACCAGGTTATAGCCTCCTACTTGCAAAGGAAAAAACTTCATTCGAAAAGCTTTCGCCCTTGTTAGTACCCTTTCTTTTACTCATCAAAGAGTTCCAATGAATTTAAGTATCTAGTATGTAGCACAACCTAACCACCCTAATTCCCCATATTAAAACAGCTGAAAAGGTAGTATTATTCAGGATAAATATTTGAAAACAATACACAGAAGATGTAGGTATTTACTAAATTATTGAGACTTATAAGTCTAGTATTGGTTGAAGTACTCCCTAGCCTTACAGTCTAAATTCGAGAGATATCTACAATTTATCTCAATACTATGACTCCAACCAATACCTCTGCAAATTCGTGAAACTGAATTATGTTATGGTGAATGTTCAATATATATATAAACCTATTAATTCCTTATTATTTTCTTTCTTAATTATGTTATGGTATTAATATTTTATGTTGAATTTCTATAGGCCAGAAACTCACCCCCAGCAGCTGTGAATCACACCAGATCCCATCTAGAAAGTCTCGAATTTAATCGACTAGTCAGGACCAATGGACTCACCTACCCCTTACCATAACCCAATTATATTTTGTTTAATAAATATTTTGTCTCTTATTTGTAGGTATGTGTTATGTAATATAAATCTTCTATGCATTCATTCTACGTGTCGTGTATATTTGAGGCAGTGATGTGTAACTATTAACTTATAAATAATTGTGTACTTATTTATTTAATGCTGAACCTAACAATCCTCATGATTTATAGTATCCAGTCTGGAGTGATAAATCATTTAATATTGAGAAGCGTCCCTATGATTCTATCGATTGAATCGATAGAATAAACTTTCACTGATGTTATCGTGTTTACTTGAATAATACCACATACTACACATGAAAAGACACACACTTTTAAGAACAGTAATATAACATCCTAATATAATTTAGAGATAATTTGTTTACCAAACCTTTTTGCTTATTGAATGCAAAAGAATAATTTAATGAACAAATTATCTTACTACTCATAAATCAAACGGAATAGTATTCACATAAAATATTAGTATAGAACCCTCTATGGTGTATTAATTTATCGATCAATATTAAGAATAATTCTATTGTAATAAAATATATTATTTGGTTTCTTAACTTAATATGCTAAATTAAATAGCATAAGTACATCTGCAATGAAAGTAATCTAAATTGTATTGATAGGATTCATTTAACATTTTCATTTATTCTACCACTGTTTATTTAAATAGGATTATAACTTAGTAGAACAAAATTAAACTCCAACATAGCTTCCAGAAGAATTGTTTTGCAAATATAAATGACGAGTTATAGAGTTTATTTCACGTAATTAATAACACTTCGAATTAAATACCCGATTCTATCACCATAATAAGATTCTCAAAGATAAAGAATATAAACTTACGAAGTTCTGATGACTCAAACCCACAATCACTGATATTAAATACTAGGTCGACTCTCGCCGTCTACTCTCGACAAATTTCTTCTATTTCTCCTCCTGAATCCCGCGAACATGAGTTTATATACTATAATTTCCCACCCAATTATTGCCTCTTAAGAATTGTGTCCAATAGGCCTAGCATGCGTCGTTCCATGCGCAGAAGTCGATTTTTAGGTGTCAGTGGTTGAAGCGGGGCGCGGGGAGCGGCGCAGTGCTGCTGCGCAGCCCCCAGCGTGCGACCGGCGCATTAGCAACAAAGTACACTTTGTTTTTGTTTTCATATTCGCGTTGAATCAATTGAGCTACTCAAGATTATGTACACTATACAAATATATTTTTCATCACACTTGCACGTAAACAGTATCTAAACATACAGCTTAACTTGGCCGTAATGCCCCATATAAAACCCTCGGGCTTTCTTTTTGATATGAAACCCAAGGTCGGTAAGTAATTTTTTTTTAATTTATAGTACGGCACACAGGTGATGCAAGTTCAAGCAAAAAGTTTACACGCAATTGAAAAAATTTCTTAATATGTTATCTAAACAGGAATTTCATTGCAATCTCGCTACATGTTACTTAAATACTCAACTAAAGTTCTTAATAATCGATTTTAATACTTTTTGTATCAAACCATTGAGTTTATTTTTATTTTTTTCACTCCGTCATGGCAGTATACCTACGTAAGTATTTGCCCTTATCGTTCCTGAACGAAACATTTGTATAATCTGTGGTGTGGGCATAAAGCCCGCCAACCGTTTAAAAAAAAGTTCACATATTTCGTAAGTTACGTAATAATAGTTGTGCTGACTTGTGTATTAAAGCTATAATTCATAATTATTTACCTTTTGTATTTGAAGACACGTAAAAAAGTTATAAATAATGTCATCGGCGTCGTCCGATGAGTGTGATTTAAATGCAACACCGCCAGATATATTATCCATGCAGCAAAAACAATGGGGAAGAAAACTGACAACTTTTGCCACGGGTGTCGCTGGTAACGCTTGGCTCACAAAAAATGACATTAGCTGTCAAATTACATACAAAACTTGTTTACAAAAAACTTTAAACAGCATCTGACAAAAATATGCCGCGATGTGTTGTAATCGGCTGTAATAACAGTGGAAATCATTCATTTCCTAAAGACTCACGATTAAAAAAAACTATGGGAAAGAGCGACTAAGATAACATAACCTCGAATTTTCAGAAGCTGTGACATTACGTATCTTTTTTTTTTTTTTTTTTTTTTTTTTTTTTTTTTTTTTTTTTTTTTCAAGAAAAAAAAAAAAAAAAAAAAAGATACGTAATGTCACAGCTTCTGAAAATTCGAGGTTATGTTCTAACCATTTTAAAGAAACGGATTATCAAGAAGTAAGTCATGCTACAGGTTAGTTATACCTTCATTCACATTATAAAATATACTTGTTGCCTTGTTGGTGCAGTGGTCGCAAGCGCGACTGCTGAGCATGGGATTTTTCCATCAAGAATTTCTCAGTAGCAGCCCATAGTCTGGATTTCTGCCCGGTTAATGGTAATGGGCTCGCCTCCTATCATACGGGACTTATATATAACTGGCGAAACGAGGGTGTATTAAAATACCTCTGTCGAACCCTTCGGGGAATAGAAGATGTGATGATAAGTTATGTTTATAAAATAAATTCAATAGGAAGTAGTGTATTTTAAAGAAATGAGTCTAACTACTGTAATTTTTTACTTTCAGGACTGCCACAAGTACACCGATATTTACAAAAGACAGCAATTCCTTCAGTTTTCGCTTGGAACAAACCAACTACTTCTACTGCAGCTGCTAGGGTGCAGCGGTATTTACAATGTTCTTCTAGAAAAGAATTGTTTCCATCTACTTCTCAACAACTATCTTTTGATGATGATATTCAAGTTATACCTGAAGAAGTAGAACATTTACCTGAAGTTCCTGACTTTCAACATGAAATGGAAGTAACAACTGCTGATCTTAGTGCACCAAATTCAGCTCAAATGAATACAACCTCAACCCAAACACCTCACATACTCAGACTATTTTCATTTGAAGATATGTTGTCTGATGCTAGATCAGTATTATTTTACACAGGATTAGAAAACATTAACAAATTTAACTTAATATTATCTACACTATTACCCATGGCAAATCATTTACATTATAGAGGCAGTCAAGTTATTAATATAACTGTTGAAGACCAATTACTATTAATGTTAATAAAATTAAGAAGAAATAAACAAGATTTTGAACTATCTAAAATATTTGTCATAAGCACTACTGAAGTTGGTAATATTTTTATAACATGGGTAAATTTTGTGTTTGAGTTATGGTCTCAAGTAAATATCTGGCCTAGCCGGGCTCTCGTAGACTACTACATGCCAAAATCATTTAAACAGCATCATCCAAATACAAGAGTCATTGTTGATGGCACAGAGATATTTATTGCAAAACCCAATAATCCAATCTCTCAGAAAGCTACATTTAGTAGTTATAAGCATCACAACACCATAAAGTTTCTAGTGGGTGCCACACCTGGAGGCCTTATATCCTTTTGCTCGGAGGGATATGCTGGTTCTACAAGTGATCGTCAAATAACAGAACGCAGTACACTTTTGACCTTATGTGATGAGAAAGATGCAATAATGGCAGATCGAGGCTTCAATGTTCAAGATTTATTTGAACACAAAAATGTATCCATTTACACACCAACATTTTTGAAAGGTTTGACTCAACTGCCTGGCATAAAATTAAAGCATGATCGCCAATTAGCTAAAAACCGCATTCATATTGAACGGCTAATTGGGTTAACAAAAACCTTCAAAATATTGAATCTGATGTGAATGCTTACTATGTGCCATTGCTGTCCAGAATATTTTTCATATGTGTAATGCTATGTAATTTTAAAGAAGGAATTGTTAAATAAAATAAATCTTAAGTTGTTTTCTTTATTATTTGTTCATAGTTCTTGTAAACATATTTATTTAAAATAGCTTTCTTAAAAAACTGAATATAAAAAGCATCTATGATTTTTAACATTTCATTAATGAAACCATTATCTCTTGCCACAAAAATTACTTTTATATCTACAAAAGTAAATATTATTAAATTACAATAATTTCTGCCAGTGCAATATAGCTGTCCTTGTACTTGGTAGTAGCATGGGGACCCTTTTTTTAATTTCAAGCCATTATTACCATCTTGCACTAAATATGGCACAGTTAAATAAGTTATTTTTTTATATCTACTGCTGTATGGACACTTAATTTCGATAGTTGTTTCATCACCAAGGAGGCCATCGGGTGATGCACCAAGGTATGGACGTGCAATTGAAATAAACAGTCCACATTCATTCACCTGCAATTCCATATCTTCCATGTACTTTTGAAGAGCAATTTTTTCGTTAATAATGCCATGATTGGTAGCTCTTGAAGAAAACTTATGTGGATTCAATATTTGGCTAGCAAACTTTTCTTGATTTGTGCTTCTGAGGTGACATATTCTATGAAGTTTACTAGCAGTAATCCTCACCTCACGATGATTAGTCCACTTAGGATTATTTGCCTGACCTTGAGTCTCAGCTCAATGGTAGCAGCTTGCTCTGGGCTTATTGACAAAAGGTTGAAGGATTCCAATAACTTTGTTTCAGTACTAACATTGCTGTAGCAGTGGTCCCATTCAACTGCATAAGGGTTTTGTTAAAAATATAGAATAGTTCTCTTACCAAGATGTTGTAAGTGTGGGATCCTTTATTCAAATAAATTACTTCATTCTGTAGTTTCACTGCGTTTTATTTCATTCCCAAAACCCTTTACAAAATTCTAAATTACATTCTATACATGTTTGATAAAATTGGTAAACTGCTCTAAAAAACTAAATCATTTATGATCGACCATATACAACAACTCCGACTACGACTATATCTTCAACTCACAATATTTTCTACTTGACTTTTCTTTTCATCTATCTTGTCACATTTAAAAACATTCCTAACAACATTTTGGTTTTAAATGCCATAGACTTAAAAACCTGCCAGTAAACCATAGACATAAAATTCCATAAAACCAATATTACAACATCCCCTCTGAATTTTATGTTTATTGCAATTAGAATAACATCTCCTATTTAACTCCTATCAACTCATTTTTAAAAACCCAACTCAATTAAACCACTACTTCACGTTGCCAGCTATGCAAAGGAGCCCCAATAACACAAAACCTATAAAATTCTACACCAACATCCCCTCTGAATTTTATACTCTGACCATCACTAAACACACTTCACTTATAAAACTCCTAACTTATCTACTTCGACTCTATATAAAATTATTATAAAACTCCTGACTTATCTACTTCGACTCTATATAAAATTATTCAACGCTATCTTCAACACCAACTCCTCGAACTTCAACATCTTCACCACTAACTTCAACTTCAACGTCTTCAATCCTGCGATCAGAAACCTCAGCATCTTCATCACTAACTTCCGCATTTTCTTCACTGCGAAAATCATCACCAACAACTCCTTTGCATCGCTTTCAAATTTCAACCACTATATCATCTCTGACTTCCCCTCTGAAAATATTATTTTCTTTTGTTTCCAAGCGACATATTGTCTTTCTTAACAACTTTGAATCTTCAAATCATTTTCAACAAATTTTATCTTGTAATCCAAAGAATTTTTGGACTATTCTTTCCCACGATTTTCTTACAACATCTGGTTAAATTTGCCCGGGGGCAGCCCATAACCTGTTAAAATATCGAATAGGAAGCGTCCTGGGCCCTAACCTGTTGAGGAAATATCTAATTGTTCTCTTACCAAGATGTTGTAAGTGTGGGATCCTTTATTCAAATAAATTACTTCATTCTGTAGTTTCACTGCGTTTTATTTCATTCCCAAAACCCTTTACAAAATTCTAAATTACATTCTATACATGTTTGATAAAATTGGTAAACTGCTCTAAAAAACTAAATCATTTATGATCGATCATATACAACAACTCCAACTACGACTATATCTTCAACTCACAATATTTTCTACTTGACTTTTCTTTTCATCTATCTTGTCACATTTAAAAACATTCCTAACAACATTTTGGTTTTAAATGCCATAGACTTAAAAACCTGCCAGTAAACCATAGACATAAAATTCCATAAAACCAATATTACAACAGGTTTGCTGGTTCATATAGCTGCTTGATGGGCATGCTCGAAGATACATAGTTTGTTACCAAACTCCTAAATCTATTATTGTATTCTATTGTATTTAATTTGAATGTACATGGGGAAAATATAATATTGTCTATATTTCTCTTCATTGGTAGTTTTGAAGTTTTTAAAGGCGTAGAGCTAAAAACCTTTCTGGGTACATGAAACTTTTGCAATTTTTCTGTAGGCACTTGGTATTTAATTATAATTTTTTCACGTACCATATGGTCAACAGCATAAAGCACCATGGCCACATGTTTACAGTGGGCAGTTATTCCACTGCCAGCCACACATTCACATGAAGTCTCTTCAATTTGCCCACTTGCATGTAATTTTACATTTACTTCATACTGCAGTCTTTTCATAGAGGCTTTGCAAAGACCCTTGATATATGTGTGTTCATTAACTGATGCAGCCCTAATCACTACTAAAAATCTTGATTCATATAATTGTAGACCATCATCTGGCTTTTTATCAAACCTGTAATAACAGATAGAATTACATTATTATGCAAAATAAATAATGATACAAATTATTGAAAAATAAATAGGTACATTTAGAAGAATGGACGTTAATTAATTTCATCTTAGACTCCTTACTTACTCATTGTAATACAAATGAATATGTTGCTTTGTTAGGGAAGGAAGCTTTGTGCTGCTATTTATATCGTGATAACTTTCTGGAGGTGGAAGATCCATCTTGGTATCATCAGTTTCATGCTGCTGAGATATCCCGAAGTTCAAATTACGGTCGAATGCTTCGATTCTGTAACAGATAGATTTGGTTTCTAGGTTATGATCGTAGCTCATAAAACATCGAATGTGTTATAAAACTACTGTGTAAGTACGTAAAAGTTTGTAATTCCTACTATATTAATTAGCAACATGTTATTAATTATAACATTCGGTTAATTGCTTCTAATATTAACAAAAAAATAGGATGTAAATACCTGCTGACCAGATCCGCTTTTCGGCCTCTTATTGAAGCTCCACGGTTCTTCAGTTCAGCTTTTAACTGAGGCACAGTCCACGTTGCATACATTGTTCGTTAAAATAACAATAAACACACGCTAGTTCTTATTAGAATTATTTAAAACCTGAAAAAAGTTACGAGGTAAGAATGACAGTACGATGTTATGAGCCAAGTGTTAGCAACGCCATCTGTTCATAGCTTTGCGATTTCTTCTCAATTAATGATGTACAGTGACTATAAATTTTAATAAATAAGTTTTTCTACCCAATAATTTTATTTATTTACTGGCAAATGTGATGAAAAATATTGTGTTTCACGGGCGGTACGGGAATTACGAACCTCGACTCAGAAAGCCCTCAGTCTCCGACTTCGGGCTTCTACTAGAGCCTCGATCGTAATTCCTTACTTACCGCCCTAAACCCCTGGAATGTCCGAATGTACTTTTTGATTTTTGGGTAGGACTTCAGAAAAAATGATTAATCGGCAATTTATGACCACTATCATGGTATACATTATACCTTCCTGGCTTCGTTATGAGTTTATCTAACTATTTATATCATTCAATAAGCAAATCAAACTGACCTTATCTCGCAGTGATGTGATATGTTTTCACTTTTATCATTTTCACTCACATTCGAAGTCATACACACGAATAAAAACTTTTTTGCAAAAAAATAAAACCGACTTCCATATCAAAACACTACAAAGCCAAAAATAATTTTAATTTCGGTAGTCGGTGTTATTGGTTTTGTATTTTCTTTTTTTTCACACCGCCTTCCGAAATTAAAATTATTTTTGGCTTTGTAGTGTTTTGATATGGAAGTCGGTTTTATTTTTTTGCAAAAAAGTTTTTATTTTCGCGCTTTTTAGTGGGTCAATTTGTAATTAATCTAGTTATAAAAGCCAAAATGTCAACTACAAAAAACTAAAAACGCGCGAACAAAAAACACAATATAGAGTAACCGAAAAGATCATCAATGTAAATATTTTTTTTAGACTTTTGTTGATTTTTCAGAAACGGCTTGTTCGATGTCGATAAAATTTTCATGGGACCATTTGGGAAGTATACCCTTTCCAACAAAAAAAGAATTTTTCAAATCGGTTGGCAAGCGACGGAGCTATGCCCGAACAAACATAAAAAAAAAAAAAAAAAACAAACATCCGAATTGAGAACCTCCTCCTTTTTCAGAAGTCGGTTAAAAAACACATATTCACGAAAAAAGGCACACGGTAACACAATAATGTGTAGGCAATGTTAATACAAATTATTCCACTTAGACACTGTAAAAAGTACTAAAAACTATTTGATAATACAACGAAAAAGTCTGCGGCGTCACAACAAAAACCACAGGTGCATTTTGTAAACATTTTTTTTTGCTCATTTTAGTGGTGTTCCCTTTAAAATGTTACTAAAACTGGTCAAGTATGGTTCGATTAGTCGAATGATACAGCCGCATCGTGTTACTTGCAACATAAACGTAAAATACCATCGTCCAAGCGAGCCGTGACGTTATGTACAAACGGTGTACCGTTGACACTTGAGGCGTTAATACACAATGTACTATTTCTAGTTATTTATTAGCTGGATGTCTAATATTAGTGCACTATAATAGCTCCTGTGCATCTGTGTGCACAAGTGCAAGTATGTCAAAAGTACTACAGATGCATTCTCTGTTCCTTTACGCTCACAGTCCAATGAGACGGTAATCCGGACCGAAACATGACCGGAGAGAGATCAGGCGAAGAACGACAGAACCCACGGCTTAACGTGCTTCGAGGTACGGGGGTATAACACCGCCAACTCTCAAACTCCGGACTACAACTGAGAAATTCCCATTACGTAAACCATTATTGTCAGACCCGGGAACAGAACACGATTCCTCTTGCTCAGTAGTCGCGCTTGTACCCTTACGTCGGAGGATCGGAGGATCCTTCCTTTTCAATGGGAATGCGGGACTTTACTCCCTGTTCCGCATATCCCTAAAGAAGTTAAAGGGGGGGACACTTTACCACTTTGGAAGCGTTTAAAAAATTACTTTATGAAAAAGTGGTTTTAGAACTCTCAATGTCATTTTTAAATACCACACACGCATAGGTTTCATAAAAAAAAAATATTTTCAGTTCCATGTATGGGGAGCCCCCTAAATTTTAAATATTGTTTTATTTTTTATTCTTAAAATCGGAAAGCGGTTCACAGAATACATCTACCTACCAGGTTTCACATGTATAGTCCTAATAGTTTCGGAATAAAATAGCTGTGACATACGGACGGACGGACAGACAAACATACAGACAGACAAACAGACGTACAGACAGACGGACAGAAATGACGAAATTATAAGGGTTCCGTTTTTTTGCCATTCGGCTACGGAACCCTAAAAAGGCTGTTGTTCACAGTAAATTATTGATTATTTCCTTATGCGATTTAGCTGGCAACTGCAAAAAATACGACACAGAGATACGAATTGAGACCCTCCTCTTAATTTTTGAAGTCGACGAATATTATAATATTCGTTACTGTTCGTAGGTATTTACTTCAACTCCAAGACGTATGAACATTACCTTATTTTATTTTATAAGACTGTAAGTAATAAACCTAGACAGGTAACCTTGACCTTAATTATAACTGTGAACGTAACCCAAAAAATGTACCTACGCAGTGACGCAAAAATTTACGTGCGCTTTACGGCCAGACTAACACGTCTCGACATTTTACGAGTTTCAGCGACTTTATCATAAATTTTCCGCTTTTCGACGCACAAAAGTATAAAAGTTTTGAAACGTTCCCGACAACACTGTTTTGGGAAGTTTTTATTTTCGTCGTAAATTCGTCTTTGTTATTTCTGTGCCGTCGGAGTGCTAATTAATTAATTATCTTAATTTGGTTGTTACATTATAAAGTAGTCACTCCAGTATTCATTAATTATGTGTCTAAATATAATTTTAAACTAAATTGCTTTTTATTTATTTATTACCCAAAAATATTTACTGCTTTTTTTTTCAGGCTGAAATAATAAAAATAGCACGATATGACTACATAGTGCATAAAATTTACTCGTGAATTCACAAATTGGTACACCTCACTAGCAAGTGACGTCACCACCTTCAATTTCCTTAACAATAATGCACTTCATTTTTCCCAATTCGTATTGATTTGAAAAAGGAATATATATATGACCAAATATGTCAGGTTTTTCAAAGAAAGATTTTTTTTTCTATTCTGTATGAAACAATATCGGTATTATAATTATAATTACTAGCTTTTGCCCGCGACTTCGTTCGCGTGCAAGGGGTTTCCCACGTAAATCCCAAAATTTCGGAATAACTAGAAGTCTATATTTTAGCCCAGGATGCTAGCTATCTACTCGCCAAATTTTATTTAGATCCGTTCAGTAGTTTTGCGTGAAAAAATAACAAACCTCCAAACAAACTTTCGCATTTATAATATTAGTAAGAAGTAAGATAACATAACACAGTCGGACCTATCTAACTGTGACATCATAGACGTACGATTTTAACCTGTCTGTTCATAAAAATAAAAAAGAACAAAGTCCATGAAACAGCAGAAAGGTAAAACTAAGAAAACAAAGAACAGCTAAATTCTTTTCATTTACAATTTAAATTTCACGTTCTTCGTTTTAAACATAGGAATTATTCAAAACATAGACTAACGGTAAAATCCTTTCCCAAGTGCACACAGCCCAGTGATTCAGACCGGACGCGTACTAAACCGTAAAGTAATCCCGGCATTCATCCATGTGAAAAACTAAACAAACCTTGGCAATTTTAATAGTGATGAACTAAAAAACTTGTAAATAGCCAGTGAATGGAGCTGGGGGCTTCAAACATAATAGGGCTGCTAGATTAAAATCAACATGGCCGCTTTTTATATTTTGGCGGGAATTATTTCTCAGAATTCGAATAGTATTTTTTTTTTGTGAAAGAATACAGTCTTATTTATTAAAGTTTAAAGTTGCCGCTTGCCGCGCATTCGCTATTTTGCGCTGTCATCTTTCACAGCTGACATGTGTCACAAGTTATGATAAAGTAAAAGGTATTCGCAAGGTATTCGAAAATGAATAAGTTTTATAAAGGGAATTGACAGAGGGTGGAATTGTTGGTGTTAATTAAACACTGATAAACAAAATATGTTGAGTAAATTCTAAACGTCTTTACATATTCATTGATATTAACACTACAGTGCACGCGCCCCTTTTTTTGACATGGATGCTCGCATGCTCTACCATAGTAGAAAACAATAATTGAGATATTTTAAAAATGGGTGGTTTTAAAATGATAAAACTGAATAATATTTGTCATCTAATTATTATTACACACAATTATTGCAAAAGATTACAGTTTTAATAGAACATACTTAAACTAGAAACAATTTACGAGATCCAGAAAATAATCAACATTTTTGGCATGTTTGAGATCAGCTCAAAAAAAAAAACTTCTAATAAGCGCTGACTATCTTATTGGTCACCATCCTCGCATTCGATACAGACCACAACTTGGTGATCAGGACAAATCCACCTGGCACATCGCTTACACCACTTTTTCGTGGACCGATTTCGGGCTCGAGAGCACAGGCAACATTTACCTACTCTTCCCATTCTTTGAGGATCATTCCGAGGCACCTCATCTGTATGCCCCAAAAGCCATTTTGTTTTATTTTTTAATTCACGGGGGAGGTTTTCAAAGGTCAGTCTTCTTGCCATGAGGGGTTTTACCAGCTCATACGAAAGATCGTAAAGAAAATTGCGTCTCACAATCTTTTCCTGGCCTTTGTTTAGTTGGTGGATAATCAAGGCATTTATTCCAGCTATGTTCAAATAATTGAAAAAGAGTGTCAGCGGCCATCTTCGGGAGTTTCGCGAAACGCTGTACTGCTTACACATTTTGTCGAGAATATCAACACCACACTTCGTACGGTTGTAGCAAGTGATTATTTCCGGTTTACGGTCATCCTTGGTTTCTGGATCTATAGCATTGTCGTAATGCATAGTTGAAAGTAATGCAACAGCTCTGTTTTGTTTGGGCACATAAGAAACCAATGTGCAGTTGGGCTTGAACCCAAAAACACTGCTCTTCGAGGCTCTGTTCCTCGACTTTTTGAATTCATTGGGTAACTCCGGCCGGTTTGCTTTCAGTGTGCCCACGACTGTAATCCTCTTTTTCAGTAACTCCAAGCTTGTTGACAGACTCGTAAAATAGTTGTCCATAGTCACGTTGCATCCCAGATCGAAGAGTGGCTCGAGTACACGGAGAACAACATCGTTTACTTTGTTGGATTGTTGGAATGGCCCTTCTGGCTGAGCTCCGGCGTAAACCTCAAAGTTGTAAACGTAAGGGAACTTTGTATCAACCACCATGTATATTTTTATACCAAACTTATCAGGTTTGTTTGGGATATACACGATGAATCCACAACGTCCCCTAAATCCTACAAGTTGTTCATCCAACGTAAGATAATCTGGCTGAAAAAGAAACCTGAATCGGTTTATTGACATTGTACAGTACACGAGCTGCAGCCCTGTACCTTTGGAATTGTCCCAGAAGTCATTGAGATTACGACGACCCGAATGCGAGACTCCAATGCCTAACAACAATCCAATTAGCGCTTTCATTTCAACTAAATCAGTTCTCTTTGCGTCTCTCTCTCTCTGGTACTGGTTCTGTATCTTATCTATGTAAATATTCGTGCAAGTAACTAAGATTTCAAAAATACTTTCATCAAAAAATAGATCGAAACAAGATAACGACGTTTCGGCATTTCTTGCAGCACCCTTTGGCCCTGGAGGTCTAAATCGGATATTTTGAGATCTTACCCGGGTTGCAGAAGGACATGTTTTACTCCAGCGTGTTCCATTTCTAGATACATAAATGTCATCGCGTGTATTGTTTTGAGCGAGCTCAGAAAGAGGCATGTCATCTTCAGACGATGATGCTTGGTCTTCGCTTACAGCTTCTTGTACCTGATGCCTGTCTTCCTGCTCCATTAGTTGTACTTCTTCTTCCCCACCATCCGATTCACTTTGAATCACTTCCTCGTCCTCAAATTCTTCATGCAACCACTGAGTCACGTGAGATTCCATGACTGGGTCCATTTTTTCGCTGAAACAAAGTAATAATAGTTATCAAAACACCATAACATATTAAATAGCAATAACTATATATATTGTTCATTTGTCAAAACATAAACATTAAATTTTTATACATAATGGATTAAAAAAGTCAAAAAAGAAAATGTTTACTCACATTCGGTTTTATTACGCCAATACTCGCACGTACTACAATAGTAGAAGATGAACTTTGACACGTAATTACAAGAACGTGCGCTTTCGCTGCAAGTGGGCGCCGTACTAATCCGTTCCGCGATTTTGTCGACTAGGCTTATCTAGGAGCGCGGGGGGTCAGGTGTGAGAATGAATGAATGGCGCTAAAATAAGTAAGTGCGTTCTACTATAGTAGAGCGCGCGTGCACTCTAGTGTTAAAAATTCCAGTTTCAACAAACAAACACAAAGCGCTCTTCCTCTTTCCAACCTATTTTAAATTTTGCTGTGCTCGACAGGGTCCATAATTGTTTCTTATAATTTTATTCCACCTGTATGTGTATATTATGGATTGCAAATAAATACTTGAATACTTGGAAAATTACTTCAGAATTCTTTCAGACATGAAAAAGGGAATAAGAACTCTTGGTGAAAATAATAACAACTTTCCGGATATCGATCTTCACGGAGATCGCTTCAAAGTAACTCATTGCTTGACGAGGTCGATGCGTGAATGTATTGTACGTTAATCCCATGATTCTAGTCGTAACTGATTGTCCAGAAAATGTGACACCAGTTTTGCCAAGTTTTTCTTTTATTGTTGAGATGGTGGCGCGTTTGACCACCATCTCTTCTAATGGTAAGCGTAAGCACGCGTACTTAAAAGTAACCTATTCACTCTTGACTAGGTTAAATAGTTATCAGAAAACACTAGCCAGACCAGACTCCAGCAGAGTATTCAAGTGAAGAGGTGGACACTGCTAAGAGGCGAACTCTCGTTTTATAATACCTTTTAGAACAATATAACAAATTTTATTTGGTTTTCAGTGCAGTCATACCTTTTATTTTTCTGGTAGGGACAATCATCGAATGACTTCTTCCTCTCTAGGTTAAGGGGAAGGGCGTGTCAGACTTCTACTGACTAAAAATCCACCCTGTTCCTTCGGCTGCCCTAAAGTTCCAGGGCCGCGGTATCTCGATAGAACTTTCCCGCAAACCCCGGCAGGCAATGGCCCTATGAGGCCCCATCACTGGTATTGACAGCTCTTTGAGGCGCGCGTGAAACACGATGCGCCGCCGACCCGGGCCTGGTACTTATCGGACGGTGAGCGACCCCTGCTCACCGTCCACAGATCCGCGCCTACGGTGGCCGGAAATCGGCTCGCGATCCCCGACATCAGGACGTCTCCCGCGGCGGCTGGGGCGCGAGGAGAAGAGTTGCCCCTCCCTCGCACGTTCGGCCGCCTCCTTCGCCAGCATGACTGTTTCGTAGAAGGAGGCGACTGCATCCCATTCACTCTCGCTCCGCACCATGGTTTGAATCAGAGCAAGGTGGGAGAGGTCACCGCCGCCATCCGCCTCTACGAAGACACGACGGTACTCCGCCCTAGCAGGGCACACCTCGACCGTATGCTCCACCGTGTCCTCCAGGTGGTCCTCACAATAACGACACACGGACGTGTCCTCCCGCTGTATCCGAAACAGGTACTTACCTCCCGAAACAGCCGTGTCCAGTCAGCACCTGCGTCAGGCGGAAGGTGAGGATGCCGTGGCGTCTCTCCAGCCACTCTTCAAAGAGGGGACTTATCGCCACGATTGCGGCGTGCCCAGGTGCAGTTATGACTGCACCTCGGCACGCCGCAATCGCGTATGCCTGTATGCATGTTTATTCAATTATTATTCAATATGTTGGGAGCCGTTTCCAATATAACCGGATACAGCTGAGTACTAGTATTTTACGTAGATCGACTGCCTATCTGACCTCCACACATTATCTGGCTTTTGACTACCCTTAACGACAAAGATAACGTGCTTTCCTATACCCGGGGTAATTTGATATGTTAAGATAATCCTGTACTGTCTCCGTTCGGGTATTATCACAGGCTCAGAAATACACTCGGTTATACGGCGGGTAGACGTCTAACCTGCGCCAGGGCACTCGCGTGACTGCCGATGATCGCTACGACGCTACCCCCGACCGAGTACATGAGACAGTGTTATATCTACTTGCATGTTAACGTATGCATACACTACACATCCACAGACCAATTTCAGTAAGAGTTATTTACAAGCTCCTTCTGTGTACTGCAGTTCCAAATTATTCTAAAGAGTAGGTATACCTGTTTAGCCGTGTATAACGCTTTCGCAGGCACATTTACGCTAGTTCATATTAAAAAAATAAAGCTTATAAAAACACGGTAAACTCCGAAATAATTTTGAAGCTTGGCAATTAGGTTTACTCTGCTTAAAAATAGACGCTTCACAACCCTAACTACGGATAAAATATTTTAATTACCTGCTATATTTCTACATTCTCTATAACTAATTAAATTAATGAGTTTTATAGTTCATTATAACTTAGAGGAAGATTTTAATTTAGTAGACTTGGAAGCTTTTAGAAGAGAAGCGTATTTGCTTTTAGTGCTCGCTCGAATGGTATATTAAAAATTCTTCTCATTGCCTGAGGTTTAAAAAATAATAAACTTTTCTGAAAACCTTTATATTAATATGCAGTAATATTAAATCAGCACATTTTCAAAATGTCATGGTAGGCGTAGTGGTTAAGCGATTGGCTTATAAGCTGCATGATATGGATTCAATTCCCGCACGGGAACGAATGTTTCGATGAACAAATAGTTGTTTCAAGTCTGGGTATTGTAAAACTGCACACATAAAACAGGAATTTTATTGTATGAGTCAAAGCCCTATAGAGACTCTAGTATTCAAACTCAAATCCAAAATATATTGTTTCACATAGACCTACATGGTTACTTATTTATAAAAAGTCAGAGGTTGGTCATCGAAATTGGTCGTTTTTTATGGAGAAGAACCGGCAAGAAACTCCACTCTTGTCCTGTTGTGCTTTTGTTTTTACCAGTAAGTTCTCTCAAATCGGTGAAGAATAACATCTTGACTTGTGGGATGGCTCTGCAAAGTACCAACTTGCTGCATTGGACTCGATCGAGCGCAGAGCTAATAGGCTTATAGGCGACGGGTTGCTAGTGGACAAGCTTCATAACCTGGCTCATCAGTGAACCTTTGCTTGCCTGTCGGTTTTCTACAGACGTACTTCGAGGAGTGTGTGCAGGAGCTCCATGACCTGATTCCTCCATCTCCCTTTCACTACCGGTCTACCAGACGCACGGCTGGGTACCATTCACACTTGGTTGATATACCGTCTTATCATACGAAGCGCTTCTCCTCCACATTTATTGTGCACACAGCCAAGCTGTGGAATTCTCTGCCGGCTTTTGTGTTCCCTGCCACTTATGACTTTCAGCCTTTAAAGCACGAATAAATAGGCATCTTCTGGGCTCGCTCGTCCCACCTTAGACCTCATCTATCGCTTACCATCAGGCAAGATCGAGGTCAAGAGGCCCACTCTTGACCAACAGTAGTAAAAAAAACCACTAACCCACACTGTGTCCGCGTGGTGAAATACGGGCCATTCCCTCTTATAAAGAGGAGGCCTGTTATACCCCAGCTGTAGGACCGATATAGGCTTTTCAAAAAAAAAAACAACGCCAAGCTGAATAATTTATTATTATTTAAATAAATTGTGTAAAAAATCTAGCAAATTAAAACCTCTCATTTGATTTTCAGTAAACTCTTTTAAACTTAGCTCACTAAGCTGTTTCCAACTAACAGTATTGCTATACAATTTTTGAGCCATACTTTTCCGCATAAGTGACATTTTCGAATTTTTCTTTTTTTTATTCCGAATGAACCTACGCTTGACCTCCAACTCACCTGACGGTAAGCGATAGATAAGGTCTACCATCCAATAAGCGAGTCATGAAGATGTCTGTTCACGCTTTAAAAGCTGAAAGGTTCTAAGTGGCAGGGAACACAGAAGCTGGCAGAGTGTTCCACAGCTTGGCTGTGCGCACAATAAATCGAATCTTAGATTTGTCCTAAAGAGATCGCTTTAAACTTGGCACTATGTGGGTTCAAGTTGGATCATCGAATACATATTTTTTTAGTATTATTGAAAACTAGCTTGCTCCAAATCGAGTTACCCCGAAAAATGAACCTAAAATTTAATCCATGAGTTGTCTGCAGTGCTTTGACGCCTACAACTCCAGCTAAAGGTTTATGTAATTATAGGTTAATTTACTTAGTAGAAAAAATATCTTGAGTGAATTTATAATCATCTTTTTATATTTTTTTATTGACACATAAGTAGTCTTCTTCGTTGATCATGTCCTCGCAATTATTTTAGAGTTGTGGAAAGTGTACATTATTTTTTCCATTTGTAAAAATGTTATTCAAAAACGTTCTATATTTGATAAATGTCAATGAATAATCCGTTTAATATATTTTACACATAATTGACATATAATCTAATCATTTTATTTTCACCTGCTATGGTAGGATATGGTATTAGAAACTTTTATTTAAAAAAAACTACTTATGTTACTACCTGTATTTCTCAAAAAAAAAAAAGGATTTATGTGTTTGTTATAAATTCTCAGTAGTAGTCAAATTTGAATTTTAATATTTGTCCAGTTAAATCACGCTCATACAATAAGCAATATATAATTAATAGATAAATTGGATTTTGTGTGGGTTTATTCGGAACTTGGGTTCCCAATAAACAAAATCCATCACATATAAATATATATATAAAACCTTACGAAAATATTGTAATTATAACCCTTTCTTTGCAGTCGGGTAAAAATACTTGTAGAAACGTAATGTAAGGTTTGCAAAAAAAGCCCCGAGACCACCAAAGTGAACCCAAATAGAAGCCTACGTGTTCAAAAATCCCGAACAACTATTAGGCACCGATACGACATATTATCGGATTATCCAAACGACGGCCATCGGTACTCCAACAAGTATTTAATTAATTGTAACACTTACAGCAGCCACTTAACCCTAATTACACAATATTGCGAATCGATAAGGATTTCCTTTCTTTCTTTCTTTGTCTTTTTCGAAGAAGGAATGGGGTAACGTTTAGCGACAATTGTTTTAGGGATTAGGCGTAAGTGATTGTGAAAACAATGAGATTATCTAAACTATGCCATAGTGTAGTGCGAAACCTCATTAAAAAGTGCGAAAAGTCCTTCGCTAAAAATTATTAGTATTCAGTTAGATTTTCAAAAAATATTGTACACGTAGTTTTAACGTTTTAAATTCAATAAAAAATTACAAACATCAAAAGCTTTAAATTTACTAATGGGCTGACATCACATAGTGCTAACAAGTATAACACATTTACTTTTTAATTGCATGAAGAAGAAAAAAAGCATGTGCAATATTTTTAGGTAACCTATGAGACAGACTAAATAAAATATTTTAGGAAACCCTATTAAATTAAGTAACTTTATGCTAGAAACAAACTTGTATTTTTTAAATGCGTTCAAAGTATGATGCTTCTTCTCATTATTACATAAAACGTGAGCGCGCATTTAAAATAAAATTTATTAAAAATAAGAAAACGTAGAAAATAAGTTTTTAGTGAAGAAACAGTGTTATACTTGCTATAACAACGCCTTGGACTGAGTGACTTCCTGACACGACTATCAGTGATTTTAGTTTTAGCTTATTTGGACTGTGATGATTTGCCTGTTTACGCTCGACTCATCTGGCTAGCTTACGAGGAAACTCAGAACCATAATATGCATTGATTTAAATATTAAGAAAATAGTAGACTGTACGTTATACTGATGTCAAAATTTGCCAAAATTAGAATCGTAATGTTTACCGTCAGTTATCTTCGGAAGGATTTGAAACATTAAACGCGTATCAAGCTCTGCAACTAATGTTCCGGTTTCCGAAATCAATTATGGCCTATATGTTGCCAAGACTTAACAGCTATATATATAACAAAAAAAGATTCATTCAAATTGATTGAGTAGTTCTGGAGATTATCTGTACAAACAGACAAATAAATTTTTAATTCTTGCTCCATTCCTGTTTCTTAACCCACCTCAAGTACTTTTTTGTAAATACATTTATTCAATGTACAGGCACACTTTTTTACTGTTTTATTATTTATGTTATGATTTATACAACACTAAACAAACTTTAATTTTAAAATGTATATCTACAGATACTCATTTTTTTTCACAGTAATATAGACAGACCACCAGGCCTGCCTGTATTTCTGGTTATCCGATCTAATCTCTGGAAGGATTTAACCTATTTAAATGAAACTTTTCTGGAAGATAGTAGATTTTAGTAGAAGTTCTGTCCAAGAATTCCCACAGGATACACCAGAAAAATCGTGTTAGTAATATCGACTCCAAGTGAAATAGTGGGCACAGCTTATTTTTACTTTACTACTTACTCAAATATCAATTATATCAGTTACAGCAGTGGTCTTAATCAATATTCCGTCTCAGTAACCGCTTAAGACCAATGCTAAGGGCGATCAATAGTTAAACTTTTCTCATTGTGTAATCTCGATGATTCCCTGAAGATTACTCTGGTTCTAACGCTAACTGGAACGCCAAATGGCGTGGTTTATATTGTGTTTCAAATAATGTGCTAAATGAATATTTTCATATCGATAATTAAGTCTACAATAATATTATAATGTGTTTGTTTAGAATGGATGAACTTCAAACTGCTGGACTGATTTCAAAAAATATTTGAACAATATACAGCTATGTTATTTTATTAGCCAGTAATATTTATAAGCTACTTCAATTTCGGTGTAAATAAAAACCTTTACACGCGTGTGAAGCCGCGTGCATATCAACGCCTTAGAGTGAAAACCTCGTAAGTGAAAAAGTAGTAACTTTTCAGGAGGAAGAAAACTCTGGGTGCTATAAAATTTTTGTACGGTTTGTTTATGTTTTTTGTTTCTTAATTTATTTGTAAATTTAATCCGTTTTTATATCCAGAACTGTTAGATATTATGTATAATGTGAAAAATATTATACATAATATCGAACAGTTCTGAAATGCATAATCCATGGCCTGATTACGCTAAACTGACGACGCGATGTTTACGAGGTTCTCACTTACTTTCATAGATAGCGTTTCGACTATCGAATGAACACATTAGTGAGATCAGGATGTGCGTTGCTAAGATTGCTTTCAGAAAACGCAATAAAAAAAATTTGGACAAAAATGTACTCTCGAGGTTTTCACTCTAAGGCGACGATATGCTAGTTTTTCGCAACGTCAAAAAAAAAAAAATTTGAATTTTATTTCTGATCCATTGCTTCATATGTCTATGCAACATCTGCTTGACAACGTAAACTCAATGACTTCGGTTGCAATGTTAAAATGAAAGCATACGCGGGCGATTTAATAATTTTTTTTATTTCGCGGTTGTTTGTCGTAGTAATCGCCCACTAACTGACCTCAAGGAAGATGGTGGCACAGCAGTCATGAGCTTCTTTTCTTCTATTTAGTGATAATAGACTCGCATCTGACCACCGTCATTTGAGCTACCGTTCACAGTCAGGTTAACGCGGGACCATTTTACAGTCTCCATTAGGACCTTAACAGGCGAGTACAGGGAGCTCCGGAGCAGTGTCCTAAGAGCAACTGGGGCCTCTTCGAATGGTTGGCACACACAGGCAGGCCTGTGGTTTAAGTGAGGTAAAAATGCCACACTCCTCGATCTTATTAATAAAAATCGAGTGCTTAAAGCACGCAGTGTTATTGTAATTACTCACTAACATAAGTAATATTGCTCACTAACAAGTTGGTGACGTGGCACTCCAAAACTCCTGTGCCAATACCGGAAAATTTGTAAATACTGTATACATTACTATCCTCACGTATCTACTACAAATCGACTAGAACTTCACCAATCCAGTGTGAGTTACCGGATTGAGGCTCCATTGTTGTCACCGCTGTTTGATGCAACCCTTTGTTGTCGTGGGACTTAACAATGGGTATCTCTAATACGGTTCGTGTTGAGTATTTGTCTTTTTGGTACCTGATTACTGTAACTGAATAGGTATTTCGGGAGGTAAACTAAAAGCATCGCCTCCGCTTTCGATTCCTAGTACTTCCGTAGAATTTCAAGGTTTTCCTCTGTGTTGAGTCCGATTGGCGCAATGGTTGAGCAATTGGCTACCGTGCTGCGATGTCACGGGTTCAATTTCCGCTCGTATTAAATATTTTTATGACCTACATAACATATTGGTTCTGTTGTTTCGCAGTCCGGCCACTTATTTTATTGTAAGGGTGGGGATTCGTTTTTATTACTGTCTGTATAAGTGCAAAAGTATGCCTTTTGGTGTAGAGATAGTGGAGAGGCTGTAAAGTATAACAGGTGACTTTATTTTGTTGAAAGAATCTTTTGTCACGCACGAAGCCATGAGCAAAAGCTTACTTACTAAATAGAAATACACTTTGTGAAATGACAGAATTATAGATACAATACACTTCTCCATATCCCTTCATGAAATACAGACGTAACGTTATTTAACGTGTCTATCTTTCTCACTTTTAAGACTAATGAAAATTACATTAATTTCTCAAGCATTTCATCCCGAAAGTATTCCGCAGTTTACAAATGAAATATCGCCATTCACCTCGTTAAAACTTCAGCAATTAAACAATTAAGAATTTCTTAACAATCACTCAAAGAAAAGTGCTCACTTTAGCACTTTACCTTCTGAGAGAGTATCGAGGTAGCAATTTCTTAGTATCACTTTTCTATTTGGCTTCGTCATCTCTTAAGTCAAATATTTGAATTCCAAGAGTTTTCTCTGCAATATTTGTTTGATTTTAATTTTTGAGCACATGAGCACTTTACAAACCTCTAATATTGAATTAAATGATCTGTAATAGTATAATAAATGCGAATTTTTAGATGTATGTTACTCAATTATGACAAAATGTCTTAAAGGATCTGCATATTTAGCAAAGAAACAGATTATAGTCTGAAATATCAAAAGGCTACTAAAGGTTACTCTTTTACGGAAATAATGCAAGAAATTTCTAAGCAAGCAAGTCACTGGCAACAATTAGAAAGATAATATTAGTGTTAGACTGAATTTACGTTGATAGTCTCATCTCAAACCCAATGTATTTTATAGTAAAATCTCTCACAGAAAAACTATAAAAGAAAAATGGTTGTGAAAATCAATCCAAAAAAGAAATACAAAACATCGTAACTGACAAGAAAAATATTAACAAATGTTTTAGATCTTGATTTTTTTCTGCAAATGATAAATCCGCCTCTGTTTTATTAAAAACGTTACCTCGCATGCCTTGAATCCTATTAAAGCATTTAAACGCATAAATAAGCAAATAAAAAAAAATACTACAAGCATAGTAAGTGCTACAGTAAGGTTGTTTAATCCCGTCATGTAAATCTCTGTTATCCAGTAGAAAATACACAAACATAAACCTTCATTTATTAAACCATCAATCCAAAAGACTGGCCACCGGTTTAATGAAGATTTACTCGAAAATTCCCTAAAGGTCTTAATTATCATAAAAGAGTCTTTAAACTTTAAATCCGGGCTCCAGCGAAATAATGAAAGTCTGTACAGAGTGAAATCCGTTGTCAATTTGATGATGGATTGCGAGATTTTCTTCCAGTCGAGTAATGAACAACGGTTTGAATTAAAGTGCGAAGTGAAAAATAATGTTTTCTAGTTACTTTGGCAGTAGTGATAGAATAGTGATGGCCCAATAGTTAGCTGACATACGAGTTGTTAGTCGTTGTTTCAAACCCAGTTAGGTTCTTTTTTTTTATTGAAAATAGGTTCGCGTTTGACCACTATCTCACCTGATGGTAAGTGATGATGTGATCGAAGATGGAGCACGCTTACCCAAAAGTAACCTATTCACTCTGGACTTAAAGACTCCTAGGTTGTAGCTGTCGGGAAATACAGACTCCGGCAGGGAATTCCACTCCTTAGCCGTACGCACAATGAAGGTATTCCCAAAACGTTTTGTGCGTATGGGTGGTTAGGTACATTACATTGTTTCATTTACAACATCACCACTACTCAAAATGGTGAGGAAATCTAGGTTCTAGGACTGAATAGTCCAAAGACGTGCGACATGCATCAATCAACTGGTACTGGGCCCGCGTGGTACACTATGGCCCATTCCCTATCATTGAGGACACCTTTATCCCAGCAGTGAGAACCTTATAGGCTGAATTAGTCACTTTACCACTACCTAACGAATAATGTGTATCCAAGTCATCATCATCTACATAAATATCCTTGTCTTTTTAGGGTTCCGTAGCCGAATGGTATTTTTATCAAAATTTGCAACTACGCAAACCAACACACGAAAACTACGCAAAGCTCGGCACGTAATTCGACGAATTCTTTATTTATTCGCTTAAACGTAATCATGTGTATCTTATCCTTAAATTAGATTATATATAAATTATTGTAATATAGATAAGTAATAAATAAAAGTATCTATATTTTTGACAGAATAAAATATGATTTTCTTTATATTTCTTCGATAGTAGAAAAACATAAGAATTAATATGTTCCATCTGGCTAGTAACACATTCACACAAGTCTCTTATAAAATGTAACAACACCTAGGAAACTCGACCATCCAATCTGCAACTTATTAATAATTATCAACCTAAATTCGGTCAGTTATGACCAGAAAATGATACGCACACACTAATTAGTTCAACCCAACTAAATGATGAATCCCATGTGGTTGTGACACCGCAATGAACAGCGGTAATAATTGAGCTGTACTTTAATGAGCGAATTTTGAATTATGTATTATAGTACTTACCTGAGAATCAGCCTGTAAAACATTGCTACGGGTTTTACGTGTAAGAATAAAACTAAACACATTTAAAAAAACTTCATAAATATATTAACAACCTAAGGATGCACTACACTTACTATACCTAGTTCTTAAATCTAACTTAACCGAAACCTGTACTAAGTTGGACGCCAGGAGGGTTTTATCAAGTGGTGAACCCTGCCAACACCGTTGCCCGCTAGCTCGTGATCAGGGTACCTACTTGATTCAATGATTTGGCTTGCTTAGGTACTCAAGGTCCAAGTCCAAACTTAAAGGTCGTTGCGAGAGGCTACAACAATGATACAAGGAATCGATAAGTACCTAACTATGATGCACAATTTGGATGTTAAGCTCATTACAACTAAGACTCACCCCTATTTGGAAGACACTTATGTTCAAACACGATCACTGCAATTTTATAGAATGCTTATATTATATTTCCACTATATCGGTAGATTTAACTCACAATATTATCTATGACTTATGACCATACATAGATCCTCCTTCTACAAGAGAAATGTTGCAAGTGCTGCCAGCTGACCAGAGCAAACATAATCTTATTAAAATCGAAGTAAATTACAAAAAGAATTTGCGAGACTACGGGATCGATCTCGAGCTTCTTCGATTAGCGGCGCTACAGCGCTATCCACTCAGCAACGAAGCCGCTTGCGGTGCATGACGAAATTACGTATAAGATAAATCTATGTATAATATAAATATAAAAACATGACTGCTAAACCGTTCCTAAACGACCGCTGCTATAGGGAACTCCTCATCTGCTTAACCTTTTCTCAACAATGCTGGGGTCAGCTACCAGTACCAGATATAGATAAGTACTAGTATTTAATGTGCAGTGACTGCCTATCCGACCCCTACATCCCAGTAACTGGTTGACACGATACCTCTTTACTGTGTCAATTTTTTTTTCTTCTAACCGAGTAGTCAGAAGAAAATCTGACACTACGACTTTCAATTATGTTCAAATGACAGGCGCGAGCAATGGTTTAACGTGTTTCCGAGACACAGAAGAATTTGTATATGATAAGATTGTCACCCAACCAAAGATTGACCTCGGTAAGCGTATCCTAGCAAAGGTGAGACAGTACTTCACACCGGAACAGCTGCTCAATCTGTATCAAGGTTCGGTCGTGTATGGAGTATTGCTCTCATCTTTAGGACGGATCTGCCAAGTACCAACCGGACGCACTTGAGTCAATCGAGAAACGGGCCAAAAGACTCATTGGCAACGATGCACTGGTCGAGCCTTGATCATCGACGAAGAGTTGCTAGTCTATCGGTTACATTTCGGAGAGTGTGCGATGGAATTACACAATCGAATTCCGCCGAGCCCGTTCCATCATCGGACATCGTTACAATGCGTCTGTGTGGGATCACACAGACGCACAAAACGTTTTGGGAATACTTTCATTGTGCGTACGGCTAAAGAGTGGAATTCCCTGCCGGAGTCTGTGTTTCCTGATCGCTATATCCTAAGGTTCTTCAAGTCAAGAGTGAATAGGATACTTCTAGGTAAGCGTGCTCCATCTTCGACCACATCATCACTTACCATCAGGTGAGATGGTGGTCAAATGCGAACCTATTAACAATTTAAAAAAAGAATCTTCGAAAATCGACCCGTGCCGCGGTTATTATTTAACCTCCAGCTCCACTAAAATGGTAACAAAAATGCTAAAAAGTGCTCACGCTGATTGACACGATCTTGCGTGATGCGTTTTCACAAAAAAACATAAATAATTCTACGCATAATCAAAAGAAGATACAGCCCGCTTAAAAGGATTGAATGGAATTTAATATAAAAGTAAAAGTCACCCAGTAGTCGAAATTTTACCATAGTTCATTTTAATGTTAAGTTTTAAAGTTATTTATTTATTTACCTTTTTTATTTTGTGGCGTAGTGGTTTAGGTGGTGGTAGAATAAAAGAATAGACCACAGGTTTACAGCATTTATTTTGAAGGGGGGTGGGTTCAGTTCACAAGGGTTCCCTCACTGGTCGAAGGTATGTGGATGGTACTGCCCTGAGCTCAGGCCGCGACGCACGCAGACCGGCGAGCCGATCCCGAAGCCGGCAGCGACCACGTGTCTGACGCAGAGGTTGTGCAGGGCAGGCCACGGGAGAGGATGTCTCTCCTCCTCACCCAACTCGCACGTGGCAGGCGCAGAGGTTATTGCAGGTGGACCACGCGACAGCGCGTCTCTCCAGCAGTAGTACGCGGAGGCAGCGGTGACACCCGTCGCGTGGCAGACTTTGAGGTAGTTGATATTAGAGACGAGAGTGTAGAAGTAAAAAAACCCTGGAATCAACACGAAGGGTGCTTCCGTAAGCGTGGTAACAGGATTCGTGAGCGCCATCGATGCGTGCGTCTCCCAGCCGTAAGCCCAAGGAACAGCTTCAGGGAAACGAAAGGGAAACTCACCATCGCGGCGGTTCACAAAGGTTATAGATAAGCGTGCGCATGCCGCGTGCAACGATATAGAAGGTAACCGCGTGACAAAGCGTTTAAGCTCGTAGCTGCTATGACACAGCAGGAAAGGAATGCTGCGGCCTGCGTACGCTTCACAAATTTAGAAACACTAGTGGAAAACAGATGACAATGAAATAGCACAGTCATGTTTTAGACGGAAGCCATCTTGACAACCGGCCAATTATATAAATTTACAAATGCTGCAGATTATGGCGAAATAAGAGGATTGCGATTTGCAAGATGGAGAAAAATGGCAGATACGTTTGAGCACTTACCCTTGGGCACAGAGGGGTTTCAATATTAGTTACTTGTAACAGTAGGCGGTGAAAGAAGAACTCCGCGGACCGGGGATTAGAATTTATAGCCGGTCATCGCATAAGTGTTGTCACTCAGTGAAACCATAGACATTTGGGATTAGTGTGGTAATCGACTCTAGTTTAATCGACTAACACGCTGCAGTACCCCGCCTGTTAGCGAAGGATTTTCCCTAGGATAAATCCGCTAGAAGGCCTAAACCACTATTACTGACTACCTATACGTTCATACATCCCATTCATGTGCTTCCATACTATTAATCATTCATCCATCCATTCTATGTCCATCCCTGACTTGGAAGTAGTCCTAAGTCAGTGACTTACTATCACATACGAGAGGTAAACTAATTATAGAGTAGTTTAACTCAAGACAGTCAGTAGGAAAAACAGCAAGATAAAGCAAGTGTATCTCCATAGGGTTAGGTAACCTTGGTGAACTGTTGCAGGCTATAGCTAATGTTAGGTTTCAAAGCAAGAAGTAAGTTCATCGTTGAATATTAAATCATCAAAGTTCTAACAACAATTTAATAATAAGTTAAGGTTGTATTTTATGTTTAGGTTTAAAATTAAATTATGTTAAAGTTCGAAGCTAAGAGTATTTAAAAAAAATTAAAAAAAAATTTGTTAAAGTTAAATTTTTTTTTTGTGATGGTCCATGTATATGTTCAAATTGGTTTAAGTTTCAGTACTGGAACACGCATCTTATGTGAAAATCTATTCGAGTGAGTTTCCGAACGTGAGTGAATTTTAAAAAAAATAAATCAAGTCCATATCCATACTGTTGCGAGAATATCCGAACGTTATAGACGTAATTCTAAAAGACAAGTATCCAAGATTGGTAACTACGTCGAGATGTCAAAGTCAGTACGTAAACGTCAAAATTATAATATGTCAATGATCTTGAATTAATTAGGTTATGTTATGAAACACGCGGAAATATTTTCTAAGAGAATTTATTAATTTAATTAGGGCAGGTTGGATCTAAGTGATATTCAGGCTAGGCGTGTTCAATACTAAAAGGTGTTTCTGGTTTAGTGTTTAGGTAAAAGAAATTAGATAAGTTTGTAGACTAAATGTTGTTAGAATATTTCATGTAGATGCTATTATTAAACGATGAGATGAAGTGCAAGTTAGGTTTCGGGTTTAGTGCTTAGATTAAAGTTAGATTTGTTACCAGGGTAGACTGGAACATAGTATAACTGTGGTGGGAGATACCTGCAGTTATAAAGTTTTATGAATAGTTTAAAAGTTATGTTTGAATCTGGTTTAGGGCCTAGATTAATGTTAGATTTTTTTACCAGGGTAGACTGGAACATAGTTTAACCGTGGTGGTAGATACCTGTGATTATAAAAGGAAAACAATACAATGGACTATGCTATATATTGTTTTATGAATAGTTTTAAGGTTAGTAGTGAGAAAGTTTTACAGTTATAATTTGACTATAAAGTTATAGATTACTATGAAAGTAGTTAATAGGTAGGTACGGTATTTTATATAGACATTTACCGTCTTGAAGCTGTTTCCAGAACAGTAGGTTATAATTACAAATAAGTAATGGTAGTATGCTATGAGGAAGTGTTGTGACGTGTAACAAAGAGGGTCAGCTGCGTTCTCCATAGCTACGCCTAGTTAGGAATTAATGTAGATTAATTAGTGTGCGGACACCCATGTTTCAGGGGGCCGTCTTTAAGACATCCATGAGGACATAATAACAAAAATAAAAGTTAATGGTAGTGTACCATGGAGACTACTCTGCCATGAAACAAAAGAATTAATCGCCCTGAGGGCCCACTATGTAGCCTCTCATAGTCACGCCGTGAAGAGAAAAATAATCAAAGAGATTAGATGTATAGTGTATGTATGTGTGTGTCAGCAGACAGGTGGTCATGGAACTGAAGTTATGTTGGCTTATAGCCATGCAGTCATGGTATTTAGTTCTGTTAAAAGATAAATAAATATAGTTAATTTTAGAATAATAGTTTGGTAACTTTAGTCAGTAGGTTTTAATTAGGATTACCACACTGTAGGTGGGTGTGAAATATGACACTAGGATAGCTATAACTAGAGTTATAGTTAACTTAGGTAGTTAGGTACAAGTCGACCCTCCACGACTAGTATGGTAGGCAGTCGTGGGTGTGTGTTCCCTTGGCATCGTGTGACTCTGTATGGGGTCAAACACTAGTTAGTTAGCTAGGCCTACGGGAGTTAGGGTGGACTGTTTCGCCTTAAATCCTTAGCGTGCCACTCACCCAAAGGCTTTCCTTGCATGTCTACCAACTCATAAACTATAGGGGAGAGTTTGGCAGATACTTTACATTTAGTAAATTTAGGAGCTAATTTTTTACTGAAATACTTTTCCTTATCACTCTGGTAGTAAGTACGTTTCCAGACTACATCACCTACATTGAATTCTACATTCTTGCGTCGTAAGTTGTAGTCTGTAGCATTTCTAGAATGTGCTCGTAGTAAGGCAGACTGTACTTGGTCAAAAATGTTAGAAAGGCAACCTAAGTTTTCTGCATACTGGTCTCTAGGTTGGAATATTATTTTCTTTAAGTCAGTTTTTTGGTAGATGGAACCGTCAGCTACTAATTCCCTACCAAATATAAGGAATGCAGGAGTGAAACCAGTAACTTCACTAGTTGAGCTATTTAGTGCAAATTGTACAGCTGGGATATGTAGATCCCAAGAGCATTGGTCATTATTAATGTAGGTAGAAACAGCTGTTATGATTGTCTTATTGTACCTTTCCACGGTGTTAATCTGTGGTGCATACCTAGGAGTATAGTGTATGCTAGGTATGTTATATTTACTGAAAAAGTTTTTAGTTTCATTTGAAGTGAACTGAGTGCCATTGTCTAAAATTATACATTGAGGTATTCCATGTACCAAAAATACATTATCCTCCATTAGTTTACAGATAGTTTTAGCGTTAGCATTCCTCATTGGGAAAAGAAGACAATACTTAGAGAAACAGCATGTCACTACAAAAAGATATGCGTTTTGGCGTCTAGAGACAGGCAGAGGGCCAACAATGTCAATACTGAGCATCTGGAATGGTCGAGAGCATTCTTTAGGTTTCCCCATGACCCCCAGTGGAGCATGGTTTACTTGTTTATGAGCTAGACAGATTTCACATGAAGTTACAGCTTTCACTACGTCACTGTGCATTCCTGGCCAGTAGTAACGAAGAGCTAGTCTTTTATAAGTTTTAAAAATGCCTAGATGACCTGCCGTGAGTTCTGCATGGTTGTCAATAACAACTTTAGACCTAGATTCATATGGAATAACTTCTTTCCAGTCAAACTCATTAAAAATAGCGAATTTACTTTTCATGTACCGAAATAACTTGTTATTTTCAATAAAATAATTAGGGTAAGAGATTGGGCTCTGTATACAGCCATTAGAGACAGGCCCGTTGGTATAGTGGTCAGTGGCCCTGACTGCTATGCGCAAGGTCGTGGGTTCGATTCCCACCTAGGACAAATGTTTGTGTGATGAGCACGGTCATTTGTTCTTTGTCTGGGTGTAATTTATCTATAATATGTATGTATTTAGAAATATATATGTATGTTTATCAGTTGTCTAGTACCCATACCACAAGCTCTGCTTAGTTTGGGACTAGATGGCGTTGTGTGAAAAAAGTTGTGGAATATTATTAGTTGTGGAATATTATTATTATAGATTTTTAGGTACAAAGTATCGTTAGTTACTGGTGGGGTGGACTGAGAAGATATTTCAGCCACTGGGAGAGCGCGGGACAGAGCGTCGGGGAGAGTATTATCGGAACCACGGCGGTGTTTAATATCGAAGTTAAATGCAGAGAGCCTTATTCCCCAGCGGGCCAGTCTACCAGTAGGATTTTGTAGTTTTAAGAACCACTTTAGTGCAGAGTGATCTGTGTAGACTGTGAATTTTAGACCATTTTCAAGATAACATCGCCAGTGCTCTAGAGCCAATAATACTGCTAGCGCTTCTCTCTCCGTAATACTATAGTTTTGTTCTGGTTTTGACAAGGACTTACTCATATATGCTATAGGGTGCTCGATACCATTTTTAGTTTGTGTGAGCAAAGCGCCAATACCATGATTACTAGCGTCTGTATGTACTTCAAAAGGTAAGCTATAATCTGGACATGACAAGACTGGGGCTGAAATTAGTATATTCCTGAGTTTGTCAAATGATTCTTGGCACTCATTGGTCCAAGCAAAAGGTGGAGCCTTTTTGCTGGAGCTAGTAAGTTTATTTAACGGTGCTGCTAGTGAACTAAAGTTTGGGACAAAACCTCTGTACCAGGATGCTGTTCCCAAGAATCTCTTTACTTCTTTAGGATTAGTTGGGATTGGAAATTTTGTGATTGCTTCTACTTTTTCTGGGTCTGGGTGCAAGCCCTTTGAATTTACAATGTAACCCAGGTATTTAAGTTCATCCTGGAAGAATTGGCATTTATTTAAATTAATTGTTAAATTGGCCTCAGTTAGTGTATTAAGGACTTTTAATAAAAGGGATATATGGTGGTCAAAATCAGAAGAAACCAGAACTACGTCATCTAAGAAAGCAAAAACTCTGTTTTCAAATTCCGGGCCATAGAATAACTTATCAACAAGCCTCTGTTGAGTAGCAGGTGCATTAGTTAGTCCAAAGGGTGTAGTTTTGAACCTGAAGGTTCCACGGCCAGGAATGTAAAAAGCAGTCTTGTTTTTGTCCTCTTCATTCAAGGGTAGCTGCCAGAAACTTTTATTTTTTTATAAAGATCTAGACTTGTTAGGTATTTAGCATCCTTTAGGTTATCTAGAATTTCAGAGATATAAGGTAAATTATAAGCATCCTTCTTAGTTACTGTATTTAGCTTGCGGCTGTCTAAACAGAACCGCAATTTTCCATCCCTTTTAGGTGTGAGAAGTACAGGTGAAGACCAAGGACTTTCGCAGGGCTCAACAACATCTAGCTTTAGCATTTCGTCTAGCTCTTCACACAAAATGCGCTGTTTTTCGGGCGACATTCTGTAGTAACGCTGCCTCATTGGAGGTGAGTCTCCAGTATCTATGCAGTGTGTGATGTGATTGGTCCGACCTAGACCTTTTTTATCTGATGATATAGTTTCATATTGTTTAATAATGTTATCTGCTTTTATTTGTTGAGTCCTTGAAAGTTGAGCGAAGGAATGTAGGTGTAAGTCTGTATTAGAGTTTATTATTTGTTCATTATGACTCATAAGAAAGATTGACTTAGTGTTTTTAGGGAACAGTTCAAAAAGATTCCAGAAGTCAATGCCCAGTAGAATGGGTATGTCAACTGATGGTATTACATAGGCCTTAAATATGTGGTGTTTACTTTCAAAGGTTATAGGTAGATTTAGTATACTTATTGGTGATAACATTTGTCCCCCAGCGGCAACAAATTTTAAAGACTGTTCACATGATTTTAGGGTTAGGCCCAAATCGATGAGTTTTTCATGAAAGTTATCTCCAATTATGGTGACTGCGGACCCTGAGTCCAATAGTCAACAAGTAGGCAAGTTATTTATTAGAATACTTGCATAAGGCCTAGTATCATTTAGTGGTTTATTGTGGATTGTTGTAAAAGCATAATGAGTGGAAGATGGTTTTAAGGTTGGTGGCCAATCTGCCCACTCACCACCGTTTTTAGTTTTATTGGGTTTTTTACAACAATCCACAACCTTTAGTTTTTTGAGTGGCACTTTTTACAGTTTGGAAAAATCACACCTTTGAGACCACACTTAAAGCAAATTGGAAATCTTTCTGCTGTACACTTTCTCAATGAGTGACTGCTAACTCTACACCTAGGACAGAAGCGACCTTAGAGGGTGATTCTTTTTTAGTGTTAATAGCTGAAACCTTTTCTATTTCCGACTGAGCAGAGTGTTTCTTGTAGTTAGTGTAGTGTTTTGCTGAATTATTAGTACTTGTGTTATAACTATTACTAGACTTATTGTGCCTGTGGTATGCAAACTCTGGTGCAAGAGTGCTCAGATTACTTTTGCTGGGTTCATGGTAGTGTGTAGCCCTAGCTTTATATGTCTCATAGTTTTTGCAAACCTGTTGTAATTGGTCTAACGTTTGCACACTACTTAGTGCTAGCACATCCGCATAGATGGGTTTAACATTATGAGAGATAATGTCGAATTTTTCCTCTTCTGAAAGTTTTTTTTCGAGTCGGTTGAAGAGACCGCTCATTATAGAAATGTAAATAGTTATATTTTCAGTTTCACCTTGTGTACGCTGTCTGATTTCAGAAAGGAGTCTATAGTCATAATCATCACTATCAAAGGCAGACTTAAGTTGCTTGATTAACTGGTCCCAGGACAATATATCAGCTTTTATGTGTCTATACCAGTGTAAAGCATTGCCAGTGAATATGTCATAGGAAAAATTCAACGTGTCCTCCCTGGAAATTCGATTACTTAGTCTGAACTCCTCAATTTTCTGAACAAATGACCTAACACACGTATTCCCATCGTATTTGGGTTTATTGCCTAGGTGACTGGGGCAAGTGACATATTTGGACTATATTTGGGGTTTTTGTGGCACTTACTTCAGCCTGCTGACTACTGGCAGAACTATCTGATGTACTAGGGGTGAGTTTACTCAGGAGAGCTTTGTACTGAGTGTCTAAGCAACCAAACAGTGAAGCAAGTTCTCTCTTCAACCGAATAGAGTCTTGTGTGGTTGGAGTTATTCTTCCTAATCTATGGAATATGTAGTTCCTAATTGATGTAGCTACACTAAGAGAACGTTCAGTGTTTATGGTTGATAAGTAGTCATTAAAATCTTCTAGCGTCTGACTCAGGCCACTCAAATCATCCTTCTCATCTATCCCGGACAGCAAAATGTCCTCAGTGTCATATAGTATAGAAAGCTTGTTAATTTGTTTTCTAAGGTCAGTGACTGTGCCCTTTTCTCCGCCTCTAATGATGACCTCATATTCTAATTCGGCCTTTCTTAGATGGATAAAATTAATTGGGTTACCGCTCATTGTGATATTTACAATTGCAAACAAAACCCCAGTAGCTGAATAACAAATTCAACAAAACTAACAAATCAAAAAAAATAAAGTAAGAAAATATAGTAATTACACATTAGGTATTTACCGCCACGATGTGTGAGTACAGGTAAATAGCGACCAGTGAAGAAGATCTTGCGAACCTTACCGAGTGGGCGCCACTGTGGCGTAGTGGTTTAGGTGGTGGTAGAATAAAAGAATAGACCACAGGTTTACAGCATTTATTTTGAAGGGGGGTGGGTTCAGTTCACAAGGGTTCCCTCACTGGTCGAAGGTATGTGGATGGTACTGCCCTGAGCTCAGGCTGCGACGCACGCAGACCGGCGAGCCGATCCCGAAGCCGGCAGCGACCACGTGTCTGACGCAGAGGTTGTGCAGGGCAGGCCACGGGAGAGGATGTCTCTCCTCCTCACCCAACTCGCACGTGGCAGGCGCAGAGGTTATTGCAGGTGGACCACGCGACAGCGCGTCTCTCCAGCAGTAGTACGCGGAGGCAGCGGTGACACCCGTCGCGTGGCAGACTTTGAGGTAGTTGATATTAGACACGCGTGACAAAGCGTTTAAGCTCGTAGCTGCTATGACACAGCAGGAAAGGAATGCTGCGGCCTGCGTACGCTTCACAAATTTAGAAACACTAGTGGAAAACAGATGACAATGAAATAGCACAGTCATGTTTTAGACGGAAGCCATCTTGACAACCGGCCAATTATATAAATTTACAAACGCTGCAGATTATGGTGAAATAAGAGGATTGCGATTTGCAAGATGGAGAAAAATGGCAGATACGTTTGAGCACTTACCCTTGGGCACAGAGGGGTTTCAATATTAGTTACTTGTAACAGTAGGCGGTGAAAGAAGAACTCCGCGGACCGGGGATTAGAATTTATAGCCGGTCACCGCATAAGTATTGTCACTCAGTGAAACCATAGACATTTGGGATTAGTGTGGTAATCGACTCTAGTTTAATCGACTAACACGCTACAATTTATTTAGTACCCGTAAGAATGCAATATCTCGAAGTATCGAATCACACCTGCCGATGAAACTTTTTAATCCTAGTTGTGAGGAAATAATACGCTAAATTTATTCGGGTAATATATTAAATCTTTAATATCTGATTCTTAGGCCCACTTGCAGCAACACTTTAAATCGAGATTGACAGTACCAAAAACTCGATTTAAATTGTTGCTGCAAGTGGGCCTTAGTGTCTAGGTGTCCAGTCTTCTTAATTATTACCTCTTTGTCATTACAAAGAGGTAATAATTAAGAAGACTGGACGTTGCTCGTTGATAGAAAGATGCGCCTGAGGTCAGAGCCGAATTATTTTAGTAAGAGCGACTGTCTACCTGACCTCTACAAATTGGTAACTAATAAACAAGAAAGGCGTAGGCATGTCTTTTAACGGTTGCTGGCCCCAAAGATTAAATAATGATAATAAAAATAAATAATAAATAACGTTTATTGGCTTAAATAAATTATGGTTACAATATGAACACTGTCACTTAAACTAGGTATAAACACCTGTGCTATAAGCAACAGTAACAATTCGAGCTTGATCAAATTTTACAATATGCTATGTAGGTATGGTGTAACAATCCGTTATTATTACATAAACAGGGTTACTAAGAATTAAAATTATTACAATAAAAATAAAAATTTGGTAATAAAAGTATTGGTTGTACGAGATGTGTGTCTGTATTTATTTGTGTGTGTATATGTGTGTGGGTTGTGTGTGTGTCTGTATCTGGGTTTGTATGTGTGTGTTTGATTTGGTATGAATACTATATGTTTGCCTTATTAAGTTTATAGATAAAATTAATGTAGGGGTTGCTTACATTTAGGGTTATCCAGGAACACTTAATAGTTTTTCAGTTTCTTGGTAATTTAATTCTTCTAACAAGTTCTTAACTACTTTTTTAAATTTAAAACGTCGTAATCTCTTTAAAGGCACATTTTTGCTCATTTTATTATAAATATTGGGAGCTATTGCGGTGATTGTAGACTACAAGATACCTAGTTTTCTTCTAATAACAATCTTTCTCAATCTTACTATTACTATTCAACGCGAAATGTTAAGGGAATGTATGGATTTTTGGTACTCTTTCACACAAAAAGTGCTGAATAGATGTTTATGGAACTATACAATAATATACCTACTTATCTCATTCATCAGAATAACACACAGGGTTTTTTGGTCCGGAGTCGCGGGAATGGAGCGGGTGAATTCATTTAATGATTTCCCACCGGAAAAAGGTTACTTTTTATACTGTAAAAATATCCGAAATTTCCAAACGAACGAAGTCGCGGGCAAATGCTACTATTTTATATATAAAAACACAAACAAAGTAATATCATGACATATTTATAATAATCCAAGTGTCAAGCCCCCGTAGTTTACGCGAAAAAACCTCGGGTAAACAGGAAAAGATATAAAAACCCAAACGTTTCATGTACCGCGAATATAAAGACAATAATGAACCCTAAAAATAGGGCAGCCGCTGTGCCTGCGCCGATTTGGGGGACCGGGGAAATGCTCACTTGGGTACCACAGGAATCAAGGTGGGTTTGAGGTGCGGCTCCTCTTACAGCGGAAAACATTTGAGATGAACATTTTTATATTGAATAGAACTCGAATATAAGAAGAAATTTTTTATTTTTTACGGAATGGCATCAGGTGTTACTTTGCGGAAATAAATAAAAAAGCAGTATATAGTATTAATTTCGCTAAAATCGTTCCATGCTTAAATGCAGTATGCAGCACTGCCCACTAGTTCATGCATATTTGAGAACATTGCATACGTAATGCATTTCAAACCATACGATTTATAACGATTTAAAATGAGCTTTCAGATTAAACGATTAAGAAGCACATTCCAAAGTCTAATTTTCATGGTGCACGTTTCATTGCGTCACCGTCTGCATGCATGTGCATATCCATGTGCATATCCATATGCATGTGCATATACCTGTATTTGCGGGCGAGGGAATAGTGTCGCTTAAGATGTTCAAGCATGAACGGGTTTTGGTATAAATACTAAAATTAGTATGGAATGGAATTAATACTAAAACACTAATACTGTACATGTAATGATTTTTAGTTTTATAATAATTTTATCGACTAAAAAGCTACCCTGTATCTTCTAACAAGGTGATTTTTTAGAGTCAATAGAAGTCTGACATTCCCTTCCACTCTACCCAGGACGGAAGGAGTCATTTGAAATTTAGCCTACCGAAAATAAGATCTGAAAGAAATAGCTTAGGCAATTTATAATGTGGACGAATATTGATTTGGTGCGTGTTTTTTTTTTTCATATTCTTCTTTGTTTAAGAAGACTTCGACACAGTGGGATGATTTAGCTGATTATTATTATATAATTTCTCGCTTACACTGACACCATACTTAAAGACAGTGTCCCAGGAGAACGCTCTCATCTTCTTATTGCAGAGAGTTTTTTCCATCAAATCGGTGCCCTTTTTGTCAAGACCTGTTTGTGAATTGTACCTGAAGAACAATAGGGATCTGGCCTAAACAGCTGCTTATCACATAGAGGTGTAATGTTTCTTTTATTTTCTGACATATTATGTATGAATGATTCAATAAACGAACAGTTTGTTTAATAAATGGTAAAAAATAAATGAAGAACATTTGAAGAACAATAATGAGAGATTGCCCAGTGCGATAAGACCCCCTATTGTACACTAGTTTTATTACTTGTCTGTATCTATTTGTATTGTAAGGTGTACAATAAAGTATAATTCTTGCCGGAGTCTGTGTTTCCTGATAGCTATAATTTGGGAGACTTTAAGTCAAGAGTGAATAGGTTTCTTCTAGGTAAGCGTGCTACAGATTTGACCACATCACCATCCTATTAAATTATCAATAAAAAGTTAAAAAAAAAAAATCACCTAGAATAAGCTACGAATCTTAAATACAGACAAAATTAAAAAAAAATTCTGTGTGTTTTAGCATTGTTTCAATATCTACAAGCACTTGAGAAAACACAGTTATTTTAAATCATAGACAGACACTTCAATTTTATTTATATGTACTCTATATGTATATAGGCAATATTGTGCTAATGTTGTTTTGGAGATTTATAAAAGACTAGCTGTGCCCGCGACTTCGTCCGCGCGGAATAGTGACTTTCGGCAGCATTTTTAATTTTTTAGGCTAATTATCTTGAAAATAAAACTCATACATAATTTGAATGTCGTATTTATTAATATCTAATCAAAAGTCTAAAAAATAAGTTTCAAGCTTCCAGCTTTAAAAATTACGTAATTTTCATACAAAATTTCATCTCCTATTTCAACCCCTTACAGCCCTTTTTTCGAATTAAAAAGCAGCCTATGTCCTTTCTCAGGTTCTAGACTATGTCCGTACCGAATTTCACTAAAATCGGTTCAGTAGTTTAGGCGTGATTGCGTAACACACAGACAGACAGAGTTATTTCGCATTTATAATATTAGTAAGGATAATTGGAACTATCAGATAGGTTAGCTCCTTTTTTTTCGGTGGGCAAAAAACATCTCGTGATGTCAGACTTCTATTGTCTAAAAATCCACCCTATACCTTCAATTGTCCTTACAATCCGGGGCTAAGGTATCTCGTTAGAACATTCCCGCAACCCCGGCTGGCAATGGCCCTCTCAGGCCCGGTCAATGCTGCTGGCTGCTAATTGAAGCGCGCGTGGAACACGACATGCAGTGCGCCGCCGTCGACCCGGGCCTGGTCCTTACCGGTCGGTGAGCTATTCCTGCTCGCAGCCCTCACCTGTGGTGGCCCGAAATCGGCTTGCGATCCCCGACGCCCAGGGCGACTCCCGCGGAGGCTGACGCTTGAGGAAGTCAGTTGTCTCTCCCTCAAGCGTTCAGCCTCGTTCTTTGCTAGCATGCATGAGTGCTCCGCAAAAGGAGGCGGCTGCATCCCATTCTCGCTCGCCCCGAGGACACGGCAGTGCTCCAATCAAATGGAGCGCACATTCACCGTGAACAGCTTAGGTCCTAGGGATAATAATACGAATGGTAATCTGTGAACAACGTTGTAACTGGTATTATTTTGTAATTTAGCTGTTCGTTCTTTTTCAAAAACATAAATAATGATATAGTCAAAATTAATTCAAAGTTTTCCACACCAAATATTCTCTAAACAACAACAGCACAACAAAACTATAACAAAGACAACTTCAAAGAAAAACGTAACAATATTACATTTCTGTGTAACCCTCAGCCACTTTTATACAACCTGAATATTCTAAAACAAAATTGTGATAAACCTTTATTGGTGCCCTCAAAAGCGTCACAGCTTCGTTCCCCAGTTGGTGCGTGAACGATATTATTCCTGTTTTTTGTGTGTTTATATACTTTACATTTTATTTTGGACTCAACAAAATGATTGGTGGTGTTATAACGATGTGTTTGCCACTTTCAGCGTATGATTCGCGAGACTTGTAATAGTATAATTTATGTATCTACCTGTTTCATATCTGTATAGAAGAAATCAATGATTGTTCGTTAGTGCTAAAACTCGAGAACGACGGAATAGATTTAGCAATACCATTATGTAACTCTATGAAACGTGACAGGACTCTCCGTTACACAACCACACCGCAGTTGACAGAATAAATGAACAGATACAATTAAAGCATCCCAATTATCAAACATTTGGAGTGAATCCAGATGGAATTGCAAATTGATTTGCGGTATGGATAATAATCTACGGAATTCCACTAACAAACTGACCAATAATCAAATGTAAATCAGTGAGATAGTTAATCAGTTGGAATTAATGCGATCTGTATTGTGTATAGAATTTGATATGTTTGTATTTGTATCACACATGTAGGCTATTTTCTTTTTTTGATAATTTTACCACGTTAAAAAAAAAAAAAAAAAAAGCATGGGAAATCATCCAATGACTGCCTCCCGATTTGGGCGAAGCGGGAGGGTGTGTCAGACTTTTGCTGACTAAAACTCATCCGTGTTCCGTCATTTACCCTTCGTGTTCCGAGGCCGCGGTAACTCTTTCGAACAATTCCGCAACCCCGGCAGGCAGCGACTCCATTGTGGGCCTTAAAATGGCACCCCTTGAGATGAGTTTGAAGGTGATTGTTGCAGATAAATACTGCACTAACGTTTTTTCGTTTCGTTCTTAGATACCTTTCAGTTCACCAAAATAGAAAGCTTACAATTGATAAAAATACAGTTTATTCAAATTTTGACCCTAATTCTATCTAAGAAGATTAAAATTTGTGTGATAATCTTTTGCGGGTTGCTGTCTCCTCCTGCTAGAGTTTATTTAAGGTAAGGGCAGTGGTGGTCAAGTGGTTTACAGGTCCGATTTACGAGTTGCAGATTGTGGGTATGAATCCAGGCAGGCATATTACTTTGTGAAGGTAATATTTATCAACACCACCGCCAAGGGCGGATCCAGGGGGGGGGGGGGTGTCACGGGGTCATGACCCCCTGGGCTCAAAAATTTTAATTAGTGGTCCACCTAGGTCCTGGACCCAGGACCTAGGTGGACCACTAATTAAATTTTTTAAACATTGTTACTAGATAATACTCGTTTCTGTCGTTGTAAACGAATGTCGGCAGTGGATGGCCAAGTGGCAGCGGAGTCAGGAAATACAAATTATAACTTCTTGTGACTTGACCACGATTATGTGACCCCCCCTGACACCAAAGCTGGATCCGCCCTTGACCACCGCTTTAAAAACGGTGAAGAAAAACATCGTGAGGAAGGCATGTTCTACGAATGAAAATCTGAAGACATGCGATATCCACCAACACGCGTTGGACCCGCGTGGTGGGTAGATATACGGCCCAATCCTTCTTATGGGGTGGAGGCTAGCAGTATGGTCGTGGATAAATATTAACAGCCATAGGGATCATTTTTCGAGGTTAAGCAACGCTTGTCAAGGTTGGTCTGTAGATGGGTACCCATCGTATCATGTCGTGATTCCTCCGAGCACGTTAAGCCATTAGTCCCATAAGTCATTTGTACATCTTACAGTTAATATTACGCGTAGTGGGAAAAGTTGACACTGGTATTGTCAAAGGGTATTGTGTTACCCAGTTACTGGGTTGTGGAGGTCAGATAGACAGTCACTCCATATAAAACACTACGTTGCTGTAGAATGAATACCTCGTATGTAAAAAAAAAACATTTATTTCCTTTTTTTTTTGTAAAAATCGTATGGAAACCACGTATTTTATAACTAGTACTCACGCGGGGCTTCGCTCCCTTTGTTTCTATCACGGTAAAAACATAACTCTCCTTTTTTGCAGTCGGGTAAAAAGTAGCCTATAACCTTCCTCAAGCTTCAAGCTACTTCCATACCAAATTGCATCCAAATCCACCCAGAACTTTCGAAGATTAGCGCGTTCAAGCAAACAAACAAACTAACAAACTTTTCCGCTTTATAATATTAGTATAGATACGGTGCAACTGTGAACCCAGTATATGACTACAAGTGCCATCTATGGAGTAAAACAAAAACCTCTTATCTACAACGTGTAATGGAAACCCCATATCTATCCAAAAGGGCTGAAGACAACATCTGGTATGGAGTCTCTATGCACAGTTTCAGCATAAAATAACTGACTCAAAGAATTGATACCAAATTATTGATTTCATATATTTCTTGAATACCAATCATAACAAACGTGTCACAGCACTACGAGGGTCAATAACTTTCCACGTCACTTGCCAATAACACGATAATTCTTTTCGTTCTTCTTAATTTGAAAAATTCGGTCTCTGGTATTGTGTATTGGAATTTGTAATAAGTTCTACACACGTAGACTTAGGATTACAAAACCATTGCCATATCGTTTGTTATCATCCAAAGAAGCCATGCACTTGGTATGTATATACCCTTTAAATTACACGTTGTATAGAGACGGGCGTTACGTAGATATAAGAACAGAAAACCTCTTATATCATTTCTCTGGCATAATCCAGTTAAGTAACGCATTGGTTAATAACATAAATAAGTCCTATTTATCATTCAAAATATGAGTCAAAATCACATAAAAATATTTTAAACGTTGACGAAATTAACCGTTTCTTCGTTTTCTGTGAAGTTTGGATTTCTGGATATACGAGGTAATCATTCTACAGCGACGACTATTACTCAGTTGCATCCGGTTGAACTAGAACCGGTTGAACTGGAACCGGTTGAACTAGAACCGGTTGAACTGGAAGCTAACCTCAACATACATGGAAAAAGGTTAAGCAGATGATTATGTATGTTATGTTATTGAAATTGAAAAACCATTTATTCAGTGATAAACACACACAACAACAAACAATAGAAAATTAGAAAAAAAAAATAACACTGAGTATTTCGCTGAGTATGTCTACACCGAAAGGGTTACCAACTCAACATTTGCTGGGCGAAAGACACCCAGCGCTGGTTTTCAGTTGGCACCCAGCAGTGACACACGGACGAGGGTAAATAATGTTAATGAATGTGTAGTGTATTAAATACATAAATAAAATAATATTGAAAAGTGTAGTGTAGGTTTGAAAGGTAGTTACATATCTCAAATACTATTCACGCTAACATTGCTCAAATAAAAACCATCTCCAGAAGAAACGACAGCGCATTCGGTGCAAAAATATGTCTACAACTTTGTTTCAAAAATAGTGTTTCTCTCTAACCATTTCATTTCTGTAAAATATATAAGAAACCAATTTTCTTGGAGCACTCGGTCTTACCAATTGTTTATCTGCAGTTGCCAGACTGGCTTCAATCCAAATAGATTCCTTGTGGACGTAAAGAAGACTATTCTATAACCTAAGTTCTGGCTATGTATACACGGTGTCTAAATTTGGTTAGCTTGTTATTCATGTATGCTATTTTAAAGAATTACTCTTTTTTTATTTTTTTCTTCTTTTTTTTTTACGTGGTAAAATCATGAAATAAGTCCTGCCACCCCGGGCAGGGCCGGAGGGACTGTCAGTTCTTAGGGGTGAATTTAGATTGCCGGGGATTGCACGAATGTTCTCACGAGATACCGCGGCCCCGGAACTTAGGGGCAGTTAAAAGAAGAGAGTGGGTTTTCTCGCCGAAAAATAAATAAATAGGGTTGAATTTGGATGCTTATCGAGTGGCTGCTTTGTGTTGGCGGCCATGAAAGTCCGTGTCCTCTGCTGGATCTAGTTTTCTTTTTAACCGACTTCAAAAAAAGGAGGTTTACAATTCGTCTTGAATTTTTTTTTTTTTTGTCTGGACCGATTTGGAAAATTCTTTTTTCGTTTGAAAGGGTATACTTTCTAGTTGGTCCCATTGTCGTCACGTTTGGATCTGATGATGGGATCATGGAGAAATCGAGGGAACTCTTCAAATATTATAGGCACACCTATGCTCTCGAAAAGCACCATTTGAGGAAGTGGAACTGATGATGAAGACCCCAGATGGCCACCGAAACTACTCAATAATAAGTATTGATACGATACGTATTTCGTTGATTGTGATTAGATTACTTGAATATGGATGTTAAGCACTTTATGCTCGTCACAATGCATATGGTGAAGTAGAGCTGATGGTGATGTACCAGGAGAACTCCTCAAAAATTAACGGCTCTGCACCGGGAAAAGCAATATTTTGTAAAAGGTGATAAGTAGTTGACATTTTGGCTTTTGTAACTAGATAAATTACAAACCGACCCACTAAAAAGCGTGAAAAAAAACTTTTTACCAAAAAATAGAACCGACTTCCATATAAAAACACTACAAAGGCAAATATAACTTTAATTTCGGAAGGCGGTGGCTTTAGTTTTGTATATATTTTCTTTTTTGACACCGCCTTCCGAAATTAAAGTTATTTTTGCCTTTGTAGTGTTTTTATATGGAAGTCGGTTCTATTTTTTGCTAAAAAGTTTTTTGTTTAGTAGTTTCATAGATGTCTACCACCCCGGGGCAGGCGAAGCGTCTATTATGTTGGAGTATAGCAAAAACAAATCTATCTTACTTCAACATATCTATCGTTCATTTCTAACCAATAATTGTTTTTAATAGTCCGAGCACCGTGTGATAATGATATTCTGATATTACTGATATTCCTTGTGTGGAACAGTTACTGTATTACCTTAGCTCTGCTTGGGATCACACGTCTTACATAATATTATTGAAACACACCTTCCAATATATAAAGTAAAGGATAATAAACTCTTATTATTTAAATCCTTGAATCGGTCTTTCCTTTTACTCCAACATATTAAACTCTAACTGACCAAAACCGATTCCGATGCCGAGGTTGAACCCACGACACGCAGTGTTACAGCCAATTGCTCAACCACTGTACTAACCGTGTCGTCAATAGGCACACAATGAAAAGGCGGAAGCAGTAAGGTTGAGAACATTAAGACATCAACGAACCTTAACACCAAACAAAAATAAAATCAATATCCCTTAATCGTTTATAACCAATAAAAATCACCATCATTACCACAACCTAACTTTATACTTCCCATTCTATCGGCCCTTGAATCACTTTATGAAAATTGCATCGTAACATTTTAGAGACGTAAAAACATTTATTTCATATATCCTGATACCGCCATCATGTAATATGACGTCATATTTTATGTTTTACGAGCTCTGCCTTCAAGAGAGGCACTTTACCGTTCAGTAGTTTCCGACAGCCGTCAAGATTGTAAGTATTGAAGTGGTATACATATATGTATGTACCTATGTAGTTGTGGATTGGTTTGCACTGTTTGTACGGGCCTGCTCAAATCTGTGTGATTCTGTCCTCTAAAGGACGCCACAGGCATAAACCTATATGGCTCTCATATGATTTGATCACTACAAATTGTATGGACTTTAAACGAGACGTTGACCTCTGAGTTTGTTTCAGTGTTTTTTCTCAGAGTAGTCAGGGAACACTGGCCTCATATTATTTACATTTACGAAAAAAAAATACGTGTGAATGTGTTAATTTTATCCTATTTGCAAAATAAACATCATTAAATATATCATTATAGTATTTTCGATATGTAAGAGCTTTTTCTGTATAGTGACGGTCGCTTTTAACAAAATGTCCAATTTTTTATTTCCTTCCATGATGATACATTGCGGTGACCTCTTTTCATTTGAAGAGAAGAGTGAGTTACGCTTTACGCGTCCCTTTACCTAATAACGACTAGCAATGAATATATTTGCATGCTATTCTGAACTTAAGGTACAGACGACAGCACATCAAGCTACAACAATCTGTCAAAGTTCTTTAATAGATTTTCAACTTTATTGTTAAAGAAATTAGGTTCAAGTTTGATTGGGAAAATTTGACAGTTTCGGGTAGCTTCATGTGATTGCGTCTGTACATAAAAGCGTATTGAAAATCCTATGATTCCTCATTATCCTTAGCCTATTCCCAACTATGTTTGGGTCAGCTTCCAGTCTAACCAGATACAGCAGCGTATTATTACCTCTGACATGCGTAAATACTTAATAATCTGACATCGTTTATAATCTGACATTTTTTTTATTTTATAATTTTTTTGACATTTCTCATTTTATTTTATTGAAATTTTTGTATTACTTATTCTAAATTTAATTTAAATTTCACAACTATGATATTTTTTTTTTATTTTTTTGCATGTATTTATGTTTGTATAATAGTGTAAGCCGACCAATGGCACATGTGTAACTTTTGTATTTTATATGGGTCACAGACCTGAATTAAATGATTTTTATTTTTTATTTTATTTTTTTATTATTACTGTTTTACATGGAGCAACTGCCTGTCTGACCTCCACAATCCAATACCTGGTCAACACAATACCCCTTTGGAAAGATTCCTGGCAGATTTTCCGGCTTCTAACTACCAGTAACGTCTGCCAACGATGTACAAATGGCTAGTTGAGAACAGAAGTAATCCAAGTGACCCTTTTCTGAATTTTGAGATATTAATCAAAACGCTTTTTTATTGTTTTTAAGAGTTTTTGATAAATTAGTTGCAAATTGTTTATGTTTCATAACAAATATTAACCTAAGTTATGAAGTGGTGAAGTTATCTAAGTAGCATATGAGTCACTTGAATCACAACTCCACTAACAAATTATGTTTTTAATGGCTATGCAGAAATGTAAAACATAGGACTTTGTTCGGAAAAATGGCTCGTACCACTTGGATTACTTCTGCACTAATTTAGTCCAACGGAGAGCAAAAAGTGACAACTCAGTTTTGACAAAAAGGTCACTTGGATTACTTCTGCTCTCAACTAGCCAAATGATAGCCAGGACCACAGAAATAAAAAATACAGGAGAAGTGGTAAGGGGGCGTATCGGTGTCCGCGCGACATGGCCACAAGGCTCATGTCACAGGCAAGTGGCCGTCTCCGCGAACTAGTGCGCTTTCGACGGCGATCGTGATAACATATATGAATGCCGAGTTGTTCTGTGGTATCTTGTAAAAACCGAAGCCAAAATCAAAACTATGTGAATCATGGAATCACTTACCATATGTAGGTAAAAGTATTTTACAATATTTGTCTTTAAAATCATGAAAAACAATAAATCGTAAAATATTTCTTGGTTTTACTATGTTATTTTTGTTTTCAAATATCAGAGCGACTGTACTACCTTTGCTATAAATACATTGCTCCTTAACCACTACCTGAGTTCGTCACTAAGTAACTGGACAAGCAATGTAAAAATAACAATAAACTGTATTACGCGGATTCATCGCGTAGTGAGGCCGTCACTTCTTGCGACGAATTAGTGATGTGCTTGTGCAGATCCACTAACATAGGCTATCGACAGCAATGTGACGAATGAAATATTGCTATTATAGTTTAGGGGTTTTTCAACCGACAACAAAAAAAGGAGGAGGTTATCAATTCGACGCGTATATTATTATTTTTTTTTTATGTATGATCACCGATTACTCGGAGACGGCTGAACCGATTTGGAAAATTCTTTTTTGTTTGAAAGGGTATACTTCGAAATTGGTTCCATTGTCACCAAGTCAGGATCTGATGATGGAATCCTGGAGAAATCGAGGGAACTTTTCAAATATTATAGGCACACCTATAGTGATTTGAGTATTTTTTATAGTAGGTAACTTGTGTAGTTGCATTCGAAAAGCACCATTTGTGAAGTAGACTTGATGATAAAGACCACCGATGGCCACTGGAACTACTCAATATATAAGTAGGAATAATAAGTAGTTCATGTGTTCCGCTTCGATTACTTGAATGTGGTTATTAAGCACAATATGCTCGTCACAATACATATGGTGAAGTGAAGCTGATGGTGAACTACCAGGAGAACTCCTCAACAAATAACAGCCCAACATTGGGAAAAGCAATATTTTGTAAATGAATATAAGTAGTTGACATTTAGGCTCTTGTAACTAGGTAAATTAAAATCGACCAACTAAAAAGAGTGAAATAAAAACTTTTTACCAAAAAATTAAACCGACTCCCAAAAAACACTGCAAAGTGAAAAATAACTTTAATTTCGGAAGTCGGTGCCAAAAACGAAAATACAAAACTAAAGACACCGACTACCGAAATTAAAGTTATTTTTCACTTTGCAGTGTTTTTTGGGAGTCTGTTTAATTTTTTGGTAAAAAGTTTTTTATAACATACGGAAACCTCTAAGAAAATATGTTTAACTTTTATTTTACATGAGATGACAGAAATAAAAATACGTTGAAAAGTCAAGTGTACAAAAAAATTAAAAAAAAAAACAATTTATTTTACGCCCGTAGCATGCGTAAGGAGTTCCGACGTCGCCGTCGCTACAATAGTTTATTTTTCAATCTGTCAACCGTTTTAGCCCGGTTGGAAGATCGATGTAAATAATGTTTTTTTACTTGTTTTGATTTTTTTAAAGAGTAGTAGAGAAATACGTAATCAATATTCGTAAAGTAAGCTACTTTAATTTTAGGTTAATAATCGGTGGTGTTTTTCGGTTTAGAATTATCGTATGTTATGCCTTATCCTATGTTGCTGTTTCTTTATTTTTTATGGTTTTTGTATTTTACTTCCGTTGAAGCTTCGAATGCGTTATAATAATCGGCATGGTTCAGATAATATATTTGTGAATTTAGCTTAAAATAAGTCAATATATTCATGCTATTTATTTGTTATGCATGGATGTGTGTTTGTTTTCATATATTTAACAATTTCTCTACTAACTAGGATTTTTCTTATAACAAAAACCTATTATAACCTACTAAACTATTACCTGCGGGGTAATTGCGTAACACACTTACAGTAGGAATCGGTTTCATTATGCTAAATCAACAACACTCACTGCGGTATTTACGTTGTTGAGCAGACCAATATTTCAAACATAATTATGAAGCAATGGATTAGCAATGTACGTCAAAATCATTCAGATCTTGATTTATAGTGTGTTACGTAATAATTGCGATGCTTATTATATGGTGACGTTTAGAAGTAGCTTAGGATGTATGTTAATGATAAATAACTGGTTTTCGTACTTTTCAGCTTCCCAAAAGATGGTAATATAAAAAAGAAATGGATTGATGCCACAGGCATGCCACGTAACTGGTACCCTACAAAAAATAGCACCATATGCTCGGTTCACTTCAGCGCAGAAATGTTCCAGCATCTAAAGAAAAGTCGCAGGCTTTTTGAATGGACAATTTAAAAATTAAGAGTACAACAGATTTTTGCAGAAGTGGGTTAAATTTTATTTTATTACTGAAAGCTATTCTCATGTTTTAGGCCATTCATAAAATCAGTCATTCAACTTTTCAGGATTCTATACAACCTATACCGCTGGTATGTTCCGATCAAGAGCGTAATGTAAGTTAACATCAACTTCTATTTTACCTATCACTATGCTAATTAAATATTAAGATTTAAGTCGAAAGCGCCAGGGTAGCCCTTAATACTTAGTAGGTAGTACTTAATAATAATTATGTAATGTTATGTTCTTAATATGTTTATTGTTATTATAATATTTTCTGGACATGCCATTTTTTTTTGGTTCATTTTCAGGTGCCCAAAAAAAAATTGTATAATAATAAATGGAAGAATCGATAACTTTCCGATTTAGTCAATCACTAGCGTATATGTAAAATAAATTGCTTTTGCACAGCACAACGATAGCGACCGATGTTTTTGTGTGGGTAAGTTCTACGGTGCATGGTAAATACACGCTGTGTTTGACGGAATAAGGTTTATTGTTGATTGTATAGTACGTTCTGATTTAAGAAATGCGGGTGTGTGCGGGAGTGCGTATCTATTGATTTTATTAAACTGCATGTGTAGTTGTTGCCCCGCCCAGTGCCTAACTGGAGACACACGGTTCCGATATAATTTCGTCTGTTGACCATATCTAGTTATTTATTTTATCTATGGCCAGGACCATGGGCGTAACGTGCTATCCGAGAAGTAGGCTTAATATATATATTTACAGTTATATTATAAGAGTATTTGTATGTTAAGATTGTTTTAAGAGTGCTAATCATGTTAGCTGTATACAAAGTAGAGAAGGCAATACGAACATAAAACCATAGCCTAAATTATGGTCTCCTTAGTCTGTAAAAAAATGTATTTTTTCTATTTTCATATTTTTCCACAGGCTCTATTTAGCTACTCTGCTTCAACGCAGGGTCATATATATTACGTTTAATCACAAAAACTCTCACACCATGAAGGTTTTAAGTCAATTCATTACAATTTCATACTTTTATCCATATTATTTAGAATATTTGAAAATATCTTTTTTTTTTATTTTGTTGTGACATTTTATTTTATTCTCACTATGGTTTTCTCGGGATTAGTACAGTCAGTGTTTTCATTTATTGTCGTATCATCTTCCCCACCTTGTATAACTGTATATAAGTAAAGGAAACGCTTCGTAAATATTTGGTTACATCTTAAGATTTACTATATTTCGGGCTTTTATTTATAAGTTCTACAACATGTATATGAATACAAGCTTGTCAGACGATTACAATCTTGTGTCTTAGTCTATTCATGATTTTATTCAAACTTAACTTTCTAGTTAAATATTATAGGCACACCTATAGCGTTTTGGGTATTTCTTATAGTACCTTGTGCAGTTGCTCTCTAAAAACACCATTTGGGGAAGTGGAACTGATGATGAAGACCACAGATGGCCACCGAAACTACTCAATAATAAGTATTTCGTGGATTGCTATTCGATTACTTGAATATGGATGTTAAGCACTTTATGCTCGTCACAATACATGGGGCGATGTAGAGCTGATGGTGAAGTACCCGGAAAACTCCTCAAAAATTAACGGCTCTGCAAATGGAAAAGCAATATTTTGTAAAAGGTGATAAGTAGTTGACATTTTGGCTGTTGCAACTAGATAAATTACAAACCGACCCACTAAGAAGCGTGAAAAAAAAACTTTTTAGCAAAAAATAAAACCGACTTCCATATCTAAACACTACAAAGCCAAAAATTACTTTAATTTCGTAAGGCGGTGTCAAAATACAAAACTAATAACATCGACTAGCGAAATTAAAGTAATTTTTGGCTTTATAGTGTTTTGATATGGAAGTCTGTTTTATTTTGCTAAAAAGATTTTTTTAAACTATTAAAGTTAAACTAAAATAAAGCATAATAAATTAATAGTTTAAAAAAGACTAGAAAAACACGCTTTTATAAATGCACGTAAAAACAAAAAAAAAATGTTAAGAAAACCGATAACGGATTTTCTTTAGGTTTATTATAACCTTGAAACCTAATAGTGTTCAAAGTCCATTACGTGGCCTTTCTCACAAGTGCAAACACGACTATGATACGATATTCCGTCATGGAATACCAGTGCCTATCTTCCGGCTTCATCATCAGACCTTGAAACCTAATCGTGGTCAAAGTTCATTACAAGACTTTTCTAAGAAATTCAAAACAGCTATGATACGATTTTCCATCATGAAGTTCCAGTGCATATATTCCGGCTCCATCATCAGATCAGTTCGACAGTACCATATTATTGTATTGTCATCAGAATTACATACAGTTGCCAATTTTCATTATGCTACGACCCTTGGAAGATGGTTAGATTAGTTACCTTAGATTCCATTACATAGTTAGTTACATACAGGTCGACCTAATAAAAGCGTGTTAAAAAGCTTTGATATGTCTATATTTCCACGTACGTAGCAACATCGCTAGTCTCTGCTTAGCCTCAGGCCAAGGTAAAAAGCACGCCCTTGGGTCACGGCTCGTTCAACCAGCGTTTATGAAATATCTTTTTCCCACTGTCCGAAAGTTAGAATCAATACCAATAACATAATTTTCTTGCCAAATACAGTCTAGAATTCATTCTTCACACAAAAACACCTCTATAACTTTAATATTGGGTAGTACGCAAATCAACAGACTTACGTTAGGAGCAGATAAAATTATTCGCCTCCGTCCGTTTATCCTGATCCTAATAAAACTTTCTTGCGTAAATCCATTGCTCCATTGAGCGAGACTTGTAACGATCGAAGCGATATATGAATGTTGAATGTTCCAACTATAACAATGCCTTCTTTCTTGTTTCTTGTTTGATGGTTTGCGGTTTGATGAGGAAGGAGTTTGTTTTCCCAAATATGAGGTTAGGTATGCATATTTATATAAGTATTTATTTTATTATATCTGTGTTTATATGTTTTAGTTCACTAGATCCAATATCGTTTTTGTATATCACTTTTCAAATTTTATTATTGTACCTACCACGATATCTCTTTACCACCCTTAGTTCACTGGTAGAAAATTCCTACAGCATTAAGTCCACCATTTTATCTAAGTGCATGAAGTTTAGATAAATAAATAAGTTAACGTTTAATACTTTAATGTGGGGATGACGATTCATGAATCATGTACAGAAAACAATAAAAAATCTAAGTAACTTCATTTAATTCCAATAGGGGCCGGTAAAGGGTCGATATCTGACCATATTTATTTAAGTGTATAAGTGTATTAACTTTCTGATAAAGCCTTAACATTAATTTTTATGATAAAGAACGGGCACCACACTACAGAGTTACTCTTTTCAAATGAACGTTTTACAATATTCGTTATACATTAATATTATGTTCTTAGTTTATGATAACTAAGGACGATGCCCTACTATACTAATTAAATATACAAAGTAATACGATGATAGTTAATCGATTAATTGGTAACTATTCATTATTTTTTGTCGAGTGTTGCTCCACATTCATTTCATTCATTTAGAATCTCTTGTATCGTGTGTGTATTGAGTCTGAGGAACAAAGGAAGGGAAGGCTATCTAATATTTGTTGTTGAATCGAACCCGTAGCACGCCGCGCAGTAACTAATCGCTTAGCCATGACTGTACAAACAAGTGTAATTTACATATTTAATGTTCGATCGAATATCGGATCGAATAGTAGCCGAGCTGATAACCAATCGTATTGAGCTTCTGGGGGTAACACTAACTTCTACCCTCAATTTTGGTCCGTTTATCGAGGCTAAGGCTCAACTGGCAGAAAAAAAGTTGAGAATCCTAGGAAAGGTGAGACGGTACTTCACACCGGAACAGATGCTCAATCTCTATCAAGCCCATGTTCGGTCGTGTATGGAGTACTGCTCTCATCTTTGGGATGGATCTGCGAAATACCAACTGAACGCGCTTGAGCCTATCGAGAAACGGGCCAAGAGACTCATTGGCAACGATTCACTGGTCGAATCAAAGCTCCAGAGCCTTGAACACCGACGACGAGTTGCAAGTCTATCGGTTTTCAATCGGTTACATTTCGGGGAGTGTGCGATGGAATTACACAATCTAATTCCGCCAAGCCCGTTCCATCATCGGACTACAAGACAAACCGCGATGCGCCGATGCGATCGTTACATGGTGGACATCTCACCCATACGCACGAAACGTTTTGGGAATACTTTCATTGTGCGTACTGCTAAGGAGTGGAATTCCCTGCCGGAGTCTGTATTTCCTGATCGCTATAACCTGGGAGTCTTTAAGTCAAGAGTGAATAGGTTACTTCTAGGCAAGCGTGCTTCATCTTCGACCACATCATCACTTACCATCAGGTGAGATGGTGGTCAAACGCAAGCAATAAAAAAAATATATAATCTTTGTACCAAAAAATTAACCGACTTCAAAATTAACAAAACACTACTGCACTACAAACCGAGAGTGTTTCATTTGATGTCTAATTCTGTTTAAAATAGGGGCTAGGTACCTACTCACATGACTGAAGTCGGCGCCAAGCCAATGAATAGTTCAGAAAGGCTAAGTACGCCGCATTCTGGCGCACGTCCGAGGCTTACAGAGGAACCATTAGTGAGAGTGAACAGTCCGGATGGTTATTAAAAACTCAATAAAACTTATAATGACACAACGACATGTTACACACAAAATTAAAATAAAAACCCCATCGTATGTTCACCCTGTCATCAAACCTAACGAACAACAATCCCAACTCACATAAGTTATCCGTGAAAATTAAATTTAGGAAGAATTGCCCAATTTCAAACTGGGGTAGGACATAGAGTAGAAATGTAGAGAAGCGTCAACGAATATTATTGGTTTAACGCTAATAAACTCAAAGAGCTCGGGGCTAAATAATAAAAGCCGCATGGGTCGATCTTCAATGTTAAGCAACACTCGCAGAGGTCTGTCTGTGGATGGGTTACCATCTCAACAATGGAAAGCACATTAAACCGTCAGACACGGCTGTTATTTGTTCATCTTTGACAGTCGTTACAGTTAGTTAAAAATCAGAAAATCTGACACCAATTTTACCAAGGGGTTATCATATTTGCCCAATTAGCAGTCGCTCGATATAAACCATTAGTGCTGCATCTTGTTAGACTGGGAGCCAAATTAGTAGGGGAAAGGCGATGTTGATGATAATGATGTTAGCGCTGATAACACAAAAATCTGCCTCTTCTAAGGGCCTATGCACACTTATCCTACAGAGCAGTTTGTTGTCGTTTGTATCGATACAAACGCGCGGCACCGGCGCGTCTGTATCGATACACACGCGCGTTTGCATCGCGTCTGTATCGCTACACACGCGCGTCTGTATCGGTACAAACGTGTATTTGAATATATACAGGTGTGCAAAGGTCTACAAGCTGCGTCTGACTTGCGTGCGTATCGCGTCTGTATCGCTACAAATGCGCGTCAACGGCGCGTTTAAAAAACGTGGTTTGCATAGGCCCTAACAAGCCTCTAAAAAATAATAGTTATTTTATTATGTTATCAATCTTCAGTTACGACAATTATCTTCGGTTAAAAAAAAAATCTTTTCACGCACTGCTATTTCTCGTATATGCTATATAATTAACCTTTGTAATCGTTTTTACGCCAAACTCAATTTAAAAATATATCTTAATTAACTGTCAATTTCTTAAGTGCGACATTTACGTGTAATAATTATCTCATTATATTAAGTAATAATATAAGAGAACCAATCAAGGGAACCATTCGTTTATACATAATTATATGCATACCATACAAGTCCTAACATGTACCTATAATCCAGGCTTACCCACATAATATCATCATCATTGTTCAATACTTTCTATTGTAGTGATTGTGTATCTGTGATAACTAAGTTGAGTCTTTCTATCGCCTCGGTGGTTGCAAGCGTGCCTGCTGAGCAAGAGGTATTGAATTTGATTTCCAGTTCAGGCAAAAATGAGCTATTAGGTTTTCTAATAGAAATTTCTTACTTTTATCCCCGAGTTTGGAAGTTGGCGGTATGATACCCCTATGCGTCTGAAAAGCACTCCGGTCGTGTCCGTTGCTGTCCCATTGGGTTATGAGAGTAAAGGAACAGCGACTACACCTATATCTGCGCGCATATATGTGCACTATATTATCTCATTACCGGCCTCATCTAGCTAAACTTAACACGCAAAAAAACATGACGTGTAAAAGTGTTATTTATAACCAATTTACAAAATAAATATTTCATTTCATTTCATTTCATTTCAAACTTGTGCAGATGAGTAATCTGCTGAAATTAGCTGCTGTGGCCGAAATCGGTATGGAGCACTATATTCATCACAGCTTTCTTCTTCTCAGTCGCCATATCCATGGTGTACTGGGTGAATCTCTTGCTAATGGTTGCAGCTATTGTAATGAAGTGCGAGGTGACGTTTTGTCGCATTGCAGGAGTACAAAACTATGCTGACCAAATGCTAGGCATAACACCTCAACAAATTTCGATACTTCGAGTCGGCTTTTGAAGCTTGAAGCACCACCAATTCTTGATAAAACCATAGTTACCTATATAAGTCTTGTCCTCCGAGGCTTGTATTAATCCCAACTTTTGTCAGTGTATAATACAAGTCAGTGGATAAACAAGTTCACAGTTTGGTTGGACTAGTCTTCGCGGGAGAAATTAACCCCTTACTCTCCGGAATGAGTGGCTCCAGTAAGGGGGGGAGGGGGCACGTTGAAGAGTAATATACAACGTGTAATTTACAGGGTCTATACATACCGAGTGCACGGCTTCTTTGGATGATAAAAAACAATATAGCAAGGGTTTTCTAATCCTATGTCTACATGTGTAGAGAATATTAGAAATTTCAATAGATTGATACCAGAGACCGAATTTTTCAAATTAAGAAGGACGAAAAGATTTTTCGTTTTATTGGCAAGTGACATGGAAAGTGATGACCCTCATAGTGCTGTGACACGTTTGTTATTACTGGTATTCAAGAAACATATGAAACCAATAATTTGGGGTCAATTCTGTGAGTCACTTATTTTGAGCTGAAACTTTACATAGAGACTCCATACCAGATGTTGTCTTCAGTCCTTTTGGATAGATATGGGGTTTCCGTTACACGTTGTATAAGTGCTCATGCAGCCCACGGTGCAAGTGTGCGAGGGAAGGCGGGTGGTTTTAGTCAGAGTCTGACTGACCCTTTTGCCTGCCCCAGGAAAAAACCTACCATGCTGCTTCAGTTACACTTGCTTTCCGGAGCCGCGGTATCTCCTTACAATATTCCCGCAACTTCGGCAGGAGTCTTGTCTCCTACTGGAAGCTTTACAAATTTGTCGATTTATCCAATCTGAGGCATTTTCCATCAAAGTTAGAATACGTTCGCTGACATAATTTCTGTTCTACACAAACTTATTCTATGATAACAATTTCACGTAAAAGTTATACGTCATTTTTATGTGCGGTTACTTTGAATATAACCAAATATTTGTATTGTGTGCGGAGTATCGCATATTTTAAGGATTTATGCCCCACCCTTTTCTATTAAGGATGAATGTGGACGTACGTAAAATTAGGGAATTTTAGAAGCTTAAATCTGAAGTTTTGGTATTAGTTCTGGTGTCAAAATAATTATATGAATTATTTAATTTTAAGAATTATTTTTGAGTCTGAGTGGGTTATGTAACAAAAAGTATTTCATCGTTACATGGTGCACATTCCACCCATAACTATGCACAAAACTTTTTGTAAATACTTTCATTGTGCGTACGGCTAAGGAGTGGAATTCCCTGCCGGAGTCAGTGTTTCCTGATAGCTACTACCTGGGGGTCTTTAACTCAAGAGTGAATAGGTTACTTCTTGGTAAGCGTGCTCCATCTTCGATCACATTATCACTTACCATCAAGTAAACGTGTGGTATACGAGACCCTATAAAAAGTTATATCTGTTTTTACGCTCTTTAACGCAAAACAGATGGTGACAAACGATTGAAAACTAAAAACAATTGTAAACTCTATTAAGGCACAGTGGCAAAATAAGTACAAAATTATTGTGTTTTTGAAATTATTGTTACACAACAAAATAATTATAACGTACTTGTTTGCTTTTGCCCGCGACTTCGTTCGCTTGGGAGGATTTTCCCCCGTAAATCCCGATCCCGTGGGATTCAATGTCCTTCCCAAGGTCTTAAACTATTCCCATGCCTTCCATCTAAATCGGTTTGGCGGTTTAGGCGTGAAAAGGTAACAGACAGACAGACAGAGTTACTTTTGCTTTTATAATATTAGTATGGATAAACAAACAACAATATAATGAAATTGTTGAATTAAAAATCTTATATCACTCTCCAGTCCTTCATCAATCATTTTAGCTTCAAAATCGCAACGATCCGTTTTTTTTTTACTAGTAATCTTGTTAAGCCCTCCAACTAAGCTAAATATGCATTTTGTCTGAAATGGGTTCATAACAATAGTGGGCGGGGTTCGAACCCGTGACATTTTGATCACAAGTCCGACACATTAGCCATTGGGCTATTGACGCTTCCACCATTATGACGTGAAACAAATACACATTCTCATCAACCAACATCATCTATTTATTTCATAAGTAAGTTTAACACAAAAACATTATATTCATACTTACTATTTTGATGATGCGGTTCGTGTGTAGTTTGTAAAAAAAATAACGAGTACAAACACATACATACACATAAATACTACTTAATTAATAATTGACTATAAATTAATATAATCATATTGACAAACCACTGAGCTAACATACCGCAATATCTTACAAAGCAAATACTCTAAGCAAAACCACAAGTTTACCACAATATAGAGGTAAATTAAACATGTGGTTAGAATAATATTACCCGTTAATATAGAACGAACTTTTTTCAATGCTATCTACAGTTAAATGACTGACGAAATTGCTACTAAAGAAAAACCTTTTTGGGTGTATTAATGAATGCTGTCCTTTTAAGCCTCGAGATAAAAAAAAATTAAAACATGTATAATTATTTATGCATAACTAATACAAAATACCTTTAGTAACTCCAGTAATAGATATTTTTAATGGTATGGCTGTATACTAGTAACAAATTTCGATTCCCGCACCGGGACAATATTTTGTTTGGCTTACAAATATTTCGATGCCTCCCACGTACGTTGTTGTAACCCATAAATTGCAATAATGCAGAAGAGCGTTTCAAAGATACTAATAACAATAAAAACTGCATTTTTCAATTAATCTTTATACAATTCAGTATTACTAACTATACAACGTGTAACGGAAACCCCATATCTATCCTAAAGGACTGAAGACAACATCTGGTATGGAGTCTCTATGCAAAGTTTCAGCTCAAAATATGTGACTCACAGAATTGACCCCAAATGATTGGTTTCATATGTTTCTTGAATACCGGTATTAACAAACGTGTCACAGCACTATGAGGGTCATCACTTTCCACGTCACTTGCCAATAAAATGATAATTCTCTTCGTTCTTCTTAATTTGAAAAATTCGGTCTCTGGTATCAATGTATATAAATTTCTAATAAGCTCCACACATGTAGACATAGGATTACAAAACCCTTGCCATATCGTTTGTTATCATCCAAAGAAGCCGTGCACTTGGTATGTATATACCCTTTAAATTACACGTTGTATTCACATATTGAATTGTATAAAGATTCATTTAAAAATGCAGTTTTTATTGCTAATACTTTGAAACACTCTCCTGTAAAATTGCTATTTGTGGTTTACAACAACTTACGTGGGAGGCATCGATTTATTCCGGGTCTGGATGTTCTTAAAAATGCACCCACGATATAGGAGAAATTTTTAAAGTGAGGCAATGTTTTAAAGAAAAAAGAACAGTTACATGGAACCATAGCATACTCAGAACAAAATTATCAAGGAGTCTACGCACCAAACAAACCAAGGTAGAACACATCTGTCTACAAAAGTTGTGGGAATATTCTAACGAGAAAACGCGGCCATGGAACAGAAGGGTAACTGAAGGAGCAGTGTAGGCTTTTAGTCAGTAAAAGCCTGAAACAGAGTCATTTAATGATTTCCCGTCAATACTCCTTAAAGAGCAGTCAGCAGCGAACGAAGCCGCATATGTCCTACCTTTTTGTCATCATTCTTTGATCGTTTTAAGACCAGTGGTGACGATATAAATTATAGAGCATACAGTGGATGTGTGCCCTGCTTTCGCGGAGCACCGCCGTGTCCTTGTGGAGACGATCGACGGCGGCGACCTCTCACGCCCGACTTTTGTTCAGACCATGGTGCGAAGCGAGAGGGAATGGGATGCAGTCGCCTCCTTCTGCGAAGCAGTCATGTTAGCGAAGGAGGAGGCCGAACGCGCGAGGGAGAGGCAACTCTCTTCCTCACGCCCCAACCGCTGCGGGAGACGTCCTGGGCCTCGGGGATCGCGGGCCAATCTCCGGCCACTGCAAGCGCGGACATACGGACGGCAAGCAGGGGTAGCTCACCGTCCGGTAAGGAACAGACCCGGGTCGGTGGCGGATCGTGTTCCACGCGCGCCTCAAAGAGCTGTCAGCACCAGTGACGGGGCCTCATATGGCCAATGCCCGCCGGGGTTGCGGAAATGTACTAACAAGATACCGCGGCCCCGGAACTTTAGGGCAGCTGCAACAGGGTGGGTTTTTAGTCAGTAGAAGTCAAACATTCCTCCCTTCCGCTTAACCCAGAGCGGTAGAATTTATTTGATGATTTTCCCACCCAGAAAAAAAAAGGTTCAAACACACAAACTCAAGACGTAATTCGAGCCCGTAACGTAACCAACAACAAAACTACATAGTTTTTGGCGAATTTAACACTAAATACTCTTCTCTAATATTTTACTTTTATATTAAACGTCTTTACATAACGTAGAAAGACGAAAATCTAGACAGAAACATACATAAGTAATAATGTGACAGACACAAATAAGTTACGTTTGGGAGAAATGTTTTCATCTATTGTGGAGTTTAGACGAGGGTTCGTACGGATGTCGAAACGTTGGCTAATGTATTTACTGAAATTTACAGAGGTACTCTGTGTACTTTGGACGTGAATAGAGCATTTCGAACTTTTTGAGATTTCGTTGAAGTTTTTACTGGTTTGTGTGTTCCAATAATTCAAAGACTAAAGAAAACGATTGATGCAAGCTTTTTTTTTGTTAGTTGTTCATTCCTTGTGATTACGACTTGTAAACATAACTGTTGTCGGTCAATTGAGGTCAAAAGAACACTATTTGAACCCTCTTGCATCTCTACCTTTCATAATAAATCTATAAAAAGTTAAATGTCAAAACAGGTTAAAAGCAATTTATTTTTACTATTGCTAAATCTGTGACGGGACTTTTGTTTAAAAAAATGCAATTTATATTTTTGAAAAAAGAAATCCAATTTTAAAAGTATTGTTCGAAATTCTTTATCGCGAAAAAAATTCAAACGGCTTTACACATGAACTATTTTCTAATTTAATTTTTCTTTGTCTACCCTCCTGATATTAAAATGACATTAATTCTCGTCAATGTCAGTGTAACAGACGTAGTTATCAGTTCCCAAGAGTTTGGTACTACCATTTAATAATTTGCATATATTTATGGATATATAATTCAATTTAAAATGTAATTACTCGTGAGAAATGTTCAGTATTTTCTATAAAATAGAGCTCAATATATAAGTTGATTCCTACGGGACAGCAATTTGTTTATAGAAACTATTGGAGAATAAAACAAAACATAGAAATCTAAAGTCATAATTTTGTATGTGCTACACCATTGCAGTTTTATTGCGATTGCAGTTCACACACAGTGTTGTGGAAGGAACTCGAAGGACCGTGAGGCGGGGAAATAACTTTTGCGGGCGGTGAGGTATTGAACACACAGTATTGAGTTGACCAGGTGTAGGAATAAAAGGTTGATGGACTTACTTGGATGTTCTGGAGCTGATTAGGTGGAGTAGAAGACGCACGTGGATTGAATCACTGTCTTCTTCGGATATTTAATCACTTCACTGTAGTCTTTGTTTTGTCACACGTGTGTGTCGAATACGGATATTTTTGGTAGTTAGATATTATACAGCGGTATTTAGTTAATCTCGGCTAGACGCGGGGTGATAGCTTCACTTGCTAAGCGGGCGAGTCGCGTGGTGGTTTTACGATAGTTTTTTCTGGAATACTCCGAGACAGAATATGGCGGAGGCAATTATACCGTCTCGAACCATAGAATCTGCTCGGTAATTGGTTAGCGATGAATGTGCCAATGGTGGCGCGTGCGGCGAACATTTCTTCTCTGATTCGTGGGAACAGGATGCTAGGAATGGATATGATTGGTCAACTCAAAAACCGCGGTAATATATGAATTTGTATTCTAATCTGATATGTTCGGATATATGTCAGTAAAAGTTACAAACTAAATAACTTGCGCAAGCATCCTGCCCGGTTTCGAGGATATGTAGTATTCTCAAAAGGAGAGAAATATAATAATATATTAAAGCGTACTAAGGAAAAAATATTATAAATATGTTAACTAAAGCTAAATTTGGGTTATTGCGCGGTGATTTTATTGAGAAGGAAAAGGACATAGTTTGACAACGGGTCTCTTGAAAGAGCCACTGCATGTCTTCACCATAGCAACGCGGGTTGTCCCATCCTTGCCGGGAAAAACTTCGGTGAATACACCCATTGGCCAACGTAAAGGAGGGACATCATCCTGATGTATGAGAACCACTGTACCAATCTTAATATTGTCTGCGGCATTCAACCATTTTTGTCTAACTTGAAGATTATGTAAATATTCTATGCACCATCTCCTCCAGAGACTACAAATCATCTGGTCAAGCAATTTTTTGCGGCAAGTTAGAGACTTCGTCGTTTCGGGAACATTCATGACAGGCAACGAAGTCAACGGAGAAGCCATTATAAAATGAGCGGGAGTAAGCGGTTCTGGGTACGGATTCTCATTCAGGACACAAAGCGGTCTGGGATTTAGAACTGCCTCAATTTCGGTGAGAACAGTCGAAAGCTCCTCATAGGTAAGGAGTTGAGAACCGATAACACGGTATAAATGCGTTTTAATATTTGATTCCCACAGCCCTCCAAAGTGGGGAGCGCGGGGTGGAATCATTTTCCACTCTATGCGGTAGCGGTTAGCAAGTAGTTCTTGCAACTGAGCCTTGGCTCCAACGAAAGTTGTTCCGTTGATATGATAAAAATGCTTAGGATCAAGATTTTCTTGACATTTAGCGATGCGGTTACTAATGAATGAATCCATGAAAGCGTAATTGTAGAATTGGAAAAGGCAAATATATTATTAATAGCGGTATGAGAGCGGTAAGTGTCATAAATTAGTTTAATTCATTTAGATAAAAGAACAGCGGTAAAGAGCTCTAGATGAGCTAAATATACGACCTTAACAGGTGCAACTTTGGATTTAGCACACACCAAATTTACGTGTGTGTTACCATTTGTATCAGTGAAATGTAAGTATATTACGCAGCCATATGCATTCAAGCTGGCATCAGCAAAACCTACTATATTTGTCATGCAACCCATAAAAACGGCTACATGACGAGGTAATTTTGTTTTGTGTAATTTATTATAAAGAATAATCCGTAAAAATCTCAGAATATATATAATTATGCGTAATATTTTATTGAATGATAGCTGGCGCACAGTGCGCATGGCTAGAAAAGGACTGGATTTGAGACCAAATGCAACTCGGTTAAATTGAAATTCGCGAATAGGTTCAGCGGTATTAAATTTAAAAAATAATTTTTGATATTTTCGATGCTCATCAATAACAGCAATTCGAAGATACATCTGTTTTATATCAGCTGTAACTGCAATAGGGAACAAACGGAATTTTAAAAGTAATAAAAATATGTCGGCCTGTAAATTCGGCCCTATGTGTAATAAGTCATTCAATGACACGCCAGTATGAGACTTAGCGCTCGCGTCAAGAACGATGCGAACTTTAGTTGTTTGTTTATCATTCCTGATAACAGGGTGATGCGGTATGTAATAACCTACAGTCTGATTAGCAGAACTAGGCGTAATTTCAGTTAAATAATTTTTATCGATATATTCTTGGATTATTTCATTATAACTAGCGCGCAAAGCAGAGTCGCGAAGCTTAGTTTTTCCAACTTGATTAGACGTCGATAAGCGACAGCGTAAGAATTTCCAATTGAATCTGGATTTTTACAGAATGGTAACGCGGTACAATACCTACCACTGGAGTCACGTGACACAGTAGAAACGTATAGCTGTTCACACTCCAGTTCTGCAGGGCTCATAAAAGATTTTGAAGGTACTTCTTCAATATTCCAAAATTTATGTAAAGATTCGTCTAAAGACAGAAAACAATGAGAATTATCTATATTTAGCGCGGTAGGAAAATATGAAGCGGTATTATAATTATTATTAGATAAACTAGCGGGTACCTCACCCATAAGAATGTAACCAAACACAGTTTCAATAGCGGACGGAGCGGTAGGTGAGATAATTTTATTTTGAAGTAACAAATACGGGAACAGTTTTGCCCCTAAAAGCAATTCGATCTCTCCCGGGACATGCCATTGTGGATCTGCGAGCGGTTAATCGAATAAATGTTGCACTGCGGAAGTGTCAACAAGTTGAGATGGCAAGTTGTCCGTGATACAATCGACAACCAGAGCGGTGACTTTAAAAGAATTAATTTTATTCTTAGCAGTAACTGTAATCTCAACGTAACCTATGATAGGTCGTGAGGAAGTTCCGACACCCTTTATAAACGAGTTTGAAAGCGGTATAATGTTTAATTGTAGTTTTTTACAACAGGCGGAAGTAATTATATTATTTTGCGAAGCGTTGTCTATTAAACATCTCACAGAAACGTGTTTATAATATTTGTTATCAACGTAGACTCTCGCAGTTGATAAAAGTACTGTAGTACGCTGCGTGTTTGTACCTATGCGAGAGCACGCACACAGCGCCACCTGTTGCGAGTTCGCGCAGCTAGTGACAGCGTCATTTGTGGCCGATCTCGGCGGGTGACCGCTGTTTTCTAAATGTAAGAGAGAATGATGTCGCTTGTTACATGTTCTACAATTATGTATAGATTTACACTGTGAAGCAGTATGCGTTAAACTAAGGCAGTTTACACATCCACGTTGGTTTTTAATAAAATCCAAACGCGAATTTGCTGATAGTGATTGAAAGGTTGGACAAGTGTAAAGTTTACAATTATCACCTTTATTGCAATACAAACAAGTTTGGTTATTATCGCAAGCAACAAAAGTATTTACTGTACTATTACGTGACTGACTGCGAGACGAGTTATTATTTTTATTAGGGTTGTTACTCACTAACGCGGTGCGAGATGATACAGTTCGATCTAATATCTTAACATGCGATTTTATAAATTCCACGAAATCCGTATAAGTAGGAATTTCCTCATCTCTTTTATGCATTTCGAATAAATGTACGGTAGCAGGGTCCAACTTTCTCAAAGCTAAATTTAACAAAATGAAATCCTTTAAGTCGTTAATTTGTAATTGTTCTAAAGCAGAAACAGACGCGTGAAAACTTTCAATGAAACTATTTAAAGATGCGGAATTATTAATTGCGGGTTTAATATGTTAGACATGCAATGTGAGCCTAATGCTCGTTTATCCTGATACTTTTTCACTAAACTGTCCCAGATAGCGGTATAATTATCACCTGACGGAATAATTCCGTAATTTGCAATGCATTTCCCTTTAGATTACCGACCAGATACTGCACACGTTGAGAATCCGTAAGGTTCAAATTATTATGTATATTTGATTTAAATGATTCATAGAAAACAGGCCAGTTATCAATCTTACCATTCAAGAACGGAATTTGAATCGGTGGGAGTGTGACCGCACCCTTATATTGTTTTTCGTTATCATGCGACGCCGACTCGGTCGATGACCTTGAATATTGCGTTGTAATGAGAGAACGTACTCGTTCCACGCGCGTATAAACGCCGTCGAAAGATATAAGACTGTTGTAATCGATTTTATGATCAGGATTTAATTGTAAAGAATAGATATTTATTTTGTCTAAATTGGAACTAAATTCTTGACGTGTTATTGACAGGATTTCCGTGTCCGCCATGAATGATTCTGATGAACGAAGCTCAATACTAGAAATATTTATTTTCTTAGAAGTTTCATATAATGACGATAAGCGTTCAAAGATTGCTTGATTTTTAGCTTGAAGTAATTTGACTTTTACTTTAAGATCTTCCATATTGGAATATTAACAGAAAATATCGGAGATTAATATTAAGTATAGCGGGTAGATTAGAATAATATTATTTTAAGCGGGCGGGTTAGTTAAGGAATGCGGTTGAATATAATTTGTAGTTAAGTTAGCCGAGATAACTAACGATAATAAGCGGTTAGAATATTTACCTATGCTATTTCAATGCAAATAGGAGAAATATTAAGTTGATACAGTAATCCTCAATGAATTATGTAGTATTTAGCGGGAAGTAGGAACGGTATGTACGCGTCCAATATGGCGTTCTTACGAACTTTGTATTTTAGGTATTTTGACCTAAATACTAGGTATGAGACCTATAATTATATTGCGGTAAACTTATAAAAAGTATAGAAGATCGCTGATTCTATGAATCCGGCTCGTTTGGACCAGAATTATGTTGTGGAAGGAACTCGAAGGACCGTGAGGCGGGGAAATAACTTTTGCGGGCGGTGAGGTTTTGAACACACAGTATTGAGTTGACCAGGTGTAGGAATAAAAGGTTGATGGACTTACTTGGATGTTCTGGAGCTGATTAGGTGGAGTAGAAGACGCACGTGGATTGAATCACTGTCTTCTTCGGATATTTAATCACTTCACTGTAGTCTTTGTTTTATCACACGTGTGTGTCGAATACGGATATTTTTGGTAGTTAGATATTATACAGCGGTATTTAGTTAATCTCGGCTAGACGCGGGGTGATAGCTTCACTTGCTAAGCGGGCGAGTCGCGTGGTGGTTTTACGATAGTTTTTTCTGGAATACTCCGAGACAGAATATGGCGGAGGCAATTATACCGTCTCGAACCATAGAATCTGCTCGGTAATTGGTTAGCGATGAATGTGCCAATGGTGGCGCGTGCGGCGAACATTTCTTCTCTGATTCGTGGGAACAGGATGCTAGGAATGGATATGATTGGTCAACTCAAAAACCGCGGTAATATATGAATTTGTATTCTAATCTGATATGTTCGGATATATGTCAGTAAAAGTTACAAACTAAATAACTTGCGCAAGCACACAGCATCACACCGCTTATAATGCTGGGTGTTTGGACTGTAAGAAAACCCACGAGCAAGGAATGCAGCCTACCAAAATGAACAGGCTAAAGTGTTACCTAATTCTATTTAAAATAAGGTGCATAATGATTATTTATCAGAGGCAGCTTTAAAGTCGCGCCCAAGTAAGAAATAGAAGCAAGGTGCTTGTGAAACCGCTAAACCTGCTTTTACCGAAAAAGGTGCGAGTTGGGCTCGCGTATAGAGGGTTCCGTACAACTTTATCTATGAACATATAAGTTCAAAAGTATCGGAGTATCCCTTCACAAACATTATTTTTATATGGGTAGTATATTCCTCCTAATAATATAAATATGATAGAAAAATATAAAGACAGATAGAATATCTGTCTGTTACACTTTCAGGTCTAAATCTTGATTTGTTAAGATGGTTACCCATCCAAGGAGAGACCTTGGCAAGCGCTGTTTACCTTAAGGGCCTATACTACCTCAGCGCTTCTCACGCTTTATCTCGCTCGCACACTACTGGCCGCGGTCACGCGAGCAAGCGAGACAGGGTGGCAGGGAAAAGACTCCAAGACATCGATAATTTAGTTTATTTCTTTTTACGGTGAAAATAATGGTAATTTAAAAAAGTAAATAACATAAGACCTGCTTTACTATAAAGTTTAGTTCAAGTTTAGTTCAATTAATATGCAAAGTCTCATTATCTTATTTGAAATTACTTTTGAATACCAGTGGTTTATTGTTCGGTTTGGAGGTAACTTTGGAATGTTTTTCTATTAAGAAAATTTAATGGAATCGTGTTTTCGTCAAACATAGTACCATTAATCCATTGATAGCGATGTTGATGAATTTTTCGATGCCCTATAATTTCCCTTTTATTTTTCTCTGTATTAAATTTGTTTTTATAATTAATTTTTAAGAACAATATAGACATATTAATCCTCAACTTTACCATATATTTATTTCAAAATTATTGCTGCAGTATTTTCGACATAACAGAAGATCATGCTAAGCCATTTGAGGTAGTATAGGCCCTTAAAGATCGACCAGCACCTGATATTATTTCTCCGCAACCTCCTCGAGTATTAAAATATTTTACCGGCTTTTATTTGCTATAAAGAAATGTAAATACGAAACATTAAGGTACTTGGGTAATAAAATTAACTAAAATATTCCACAATATATAATATTCCACAACTTTTCACACAACGCCATCTAGTCCCAAACTAAGCAGAGCTTGTGGTATGGGTACTAGACAACTGATAAACATACATATATATTTCTAAATACATACATATTATAGATAAATTACACCCAGACAAAGAACAAATGACCGTGCTCATCACACAAACATTTGTCCTAGGTGGGAATCGAACCCACGACCTTGCGCATAGCAGTCAGGGCCACTGACCACTATACCAACGGGCCTGTCAACTGAGCTAGCAGTACTTAAAATTAGAGTTGCTAAAATAATAAAGTGCTTAAATACTATGTTTCCCGAACCATTTCTCGGGGTCCGCACATTTGTCTCTCGGGGATGGAGTACATTGTTTTTCCGTGTTGTTTTTAATTTAATACCTACTGATTCAAACCATGTAATTTATACTATTACAAAGCGGAAAAGTTTGTTTGTTTGTTCAAACGTGCTAATCTTCGAAAGTACTGGGTGGATTTGGATGAGATTTGGATGGAAGTAGATTAAAGCTTGAGGAAAGTTATAGGCAACAACCTACAACTTGTAAATCGTGTCTGTCTCGTCGTGTCTGTACATCATGCCTCTCAATGAATGCTTATATTATGGAATAAACCTAACCGAGAGAGACAGACATGAGATATTTATTTGTGTTTCTACAAATTGAGAATCTTATAATCTTATAGGTTGGTTGAACTTCCCGTGATCAAGAGGATGGCTATTACTTTGGCCAAAGGCTATGATTTGACGTACAACCTTTGCCGTATGGCCACTTGCCACCAACCTCTTGGTAAATTACCAGCCGACAGCGTTGACATTGAACTTTTTTATACTATATTTTGGTTTATAGTGTAGTTAGGACGCTTCCTTTCTCGCAATAAAAACACCACCCTCCTTCTCTCAATCGGGTAAAAAGTTCTTTGAGGACTTTTGAGTACCTACGGCTATGGACTGGAATTCCCTGCCGGAGTCTATGTTTCCTGATCGTTATAACCTGGGAGTCTTGGTCAAGAGTGAATAGGTTACTTCTGGGCAAGTGTGCTCCATCTCCGACCACATCATCACTTACCATCAGGTGAGATGGTGGTCAAACGCGAGCATAATATCAATAAAAAAAAAATTGCGCGTTTAAACAATCAAACGAACACACTTTTACGCTTTACAATATTAGTAAAAATCACTGAGTGACCTAATAAAAAATCATTTATTGCAGGCACGCAGGCCCACATAAAAGTAAAAAGAAATAATATTAATAATTTGATTCAATACAATTCAATAATATCTAAATATTATAATTAGGTTAAATTTTTTGCTGATTTTTTTTTTACGCTAGTGAAACCGCTGGCATGAGTTACTATTAAATAAAAAAACAAATGCATTTGTTAGAAAAAATCATTAATAGGGCTTCAGCTTGCAAATTGTCTTACCAAACTATAATATTATAAATGCGAAAGTAACTCTGTCTGTCTGTATGTTACCTTTTCACGCCTAAACCGCTAATCTGATTTAGATGAAATTTGGCATGGGAATAGTTTAGGACCCTGGAAAGGACATAGGATAGTTTTTATCCCGGAATTCCCACGGGATCGGGAATTACGCGGGAAAAACCTCCCACGCGAGCGCAGTCGCGGGCAAAAGCTAGTAAATATATAAAAATCTACGTACCACACATATCTTACGAATAAAAACTACCATCTCATAACTTAAGCAAATAAATTTTCAAATATACGATTCGTAACATTGGATAAGTCATGTAAAGTTATAATTGGCTAACTTTAACAACTTGAATATGCGGTGAGGTATTAAGTAACAATAAAAGCTCCGATTCGTTATTATATAGAAACGTAATGTTGGAGAAAGTTGCTGGATTATATTTTATAGGTACCGCATGAAAATATTTGTGGGGAAAGTTTTTCGTACGGCTTGTTACGTTAGAAGCGTTGCATTTTGGTGTAAAGATAATCTATACCTACATAATATTAGATGCTGAAGTTTACATGTATAAACAGATCCAATGAATGAATGAATGAATGCCAATATGGCTAAACAGATCTGGATGGAATTTGGTAAAGAGATAGATTATTGCCTGGAAAAGTCCATGGTATCACGCGAATGAACTTATGGGTAACAGCTTCTGCTGGATATTTATAATCTGTACTAATCGAACTTACACGGAGGAAGCATGTCTTAAATTTTTATAGTTGACTTTACACAGACGTTTTTCATCACCGTTTAAAAATCAAACATTCTGAAATTAATAACACAAATAAAGCCCTTATTTAAGTTCGAACCTACGACCCGTTCACAAAAGTCGTCGCAGTAACCACGTGAGTAATAGTAATACATTCTAATAAACAATGCTATTGTGCCAATATAATTTGCTATATAATTCTGTATTTATACAGTTGTGCCTTCATTATTGTGATATTCAGAGGGAGTGAATTCTAAGGAAACATCACTTAGTAATATATTCAAAGGAAGTTTAATTAAAGGATTAAAGAAAAGTTTTTAAGAAAAAATAAAACGAACTTCCAAATCAAAACACTACAAAGCCAAAAATAACTTTAATTTCGGTAGTCGGTGTTATTGGTTTTGTATTTTCATTTTGTTGTTGTCTTCATCATCATTTCCACTTCCTCAAATGGTGCTTTTCAAGAGCAACTGCACAAGGTACTATTAGAAATACCCAAAGCGAGGTGTGCCTATAATATTTGAAGAATTCCCTGGATTACTCTAGGATTCCATCATCAGATTCTGATTTCATAGCAATGGGACCAACTAGAAAGTACACCCTTTCAAACGAAAAAATAAATTTCCAAATCGGTCCAGCCGTCTTCGAGTTATGAGGTAACATACATTTAAAAAAAAATTGGCCAAGTGCGAGTCGAACTCGCCCATGAAGGGTTCCGTAGTAACTATAATAAATATAACATACTTAATATATTTATTTGAAAAAAAAAACAAAAAACCTAACAAATTTATTAAAACTAGCTTTTTTACAACTACGCCAAATAACTTTGTTTTTCATAGTATTTGTATGAATTACAAAGTTATATTTGCGGTTTTCGAAAATATACTGTATCTCAAAAACTGCCGACTCGATCTCGTTCAAACTAATTTTGGTTGAAAGTTTACATTAAGATCTACAACAGATGGTTTTTTTTAGATTTTTCACTTCATTATTATAGAAGTTAGAGGGGGGGGACACTCATTTTACCATTTTGGAAGCGTATATCTTTTAAACGATTAACTTTATGAAAAGGTCTTTTTAGAAACCATAATGTTATTTTTAAAGACCTGTCTATAGATACCCCACCCGTATGGGTTTCATGAAATAAAATATTTTCAGTTTCAGTTCCATGTATGGGGAACCCCCTTTATATTAATATTTTTTAAATTTTCTCTTAAAATCGGAAAGCGGTTCATAGAATACATCTACCTACCAAGTTTTACATGTAAAGTCCTAATAGTTTCGGAATAAAATGGCTGTGACATACGGACGGACGGACAGACAGACAGACGGACAGACATGTCGAAACTATAAGGGTTCCGTTTTTTGCCATTCGGCTACGGAACCCTAAAAAAAAGTTCAAAACGAACGGAGAACCTCCTCCTTTTTTTGAAGTCGGTTAAAAAGCGACAAGTTGTAACTTGTATTTTTAAAACAGTACAATCATCTGCTTAGCCTTTTCACAACTCTATCTATATATATTTTTTATATTGACACAGCCGTGTGATTTACAAGGAGTGACTACATATCTGAGTTCCACAACCCGAAGCTGGGTAACATGATACTCCTCGGCTAGATCAGTGTCAGATTTTCTGGCTTCTACCCGTAATGACTGTCAAAGATGTCCAAATGACAGCCAGAACTCAGGGCTCATCGTGCTTTCCGACGCAAGGAGGTATCACACCGCCAATTTTCAAACTCCGTACTACTACCGAGAAATTTCTTATAGATCAAAATCAAAATCAATCAAAATCAAAATGCTTTATTTTCATTTTACACATTATACATGTTTGCACAGTTAGTGGCGTCTCCTTTTAAGCATATATATAGGTATATATATGCTTAAAAGGAGGCACCGCTCCGTAAAGTTAAAGAATATGTTAAAAAAAAAAAATTATGTACTAATAATTATTGTCTAGATTTTATTTTTCCAGCCAGCACATCAAGCTACAACAATGTGTCAAATTTCTTTAATAGATTTTCAACTTTATTTTTAAAGTAATTAGGTTCAAGGTTGGTTGGGAAAATTTGACAGTTTCGGGTAGCTTCATGTGCTAGCGTTTGTACGTGTATGTATTTATGTGTTTGGGTTTGTGTGCGTGTGTGTGTATGTGTGTGAGTGTGTATGTGTTATTGCACATATGAGTGTACGTGTGTGGAATGTTTTATATGGAAACAGTTTAAGTAAGTATACCCGGGAATCGAACCCGGGACCTCATGCTCATCCTACCAACAAGGCTTTGTACAATACAAAATAAATAGTGTAAAAATTACACTGTATTAAAGACTACATGATTAATGATTACAACTTACAACCATTATGTAAAATTAACTAATTTCCTGGGATAAGCCCTATTCCTGTTTAAAAGGTTTTGTTCATCTCTAGGTGGCTTTGACAGTTTCGTAAGTCCTCAATAGAAATTAAATCATATTTTTATCAAAAGACAAATCTACGACAATCTTAGTTATAAACTAGCTAGTTGCAAATGTGCTCCTTTGACTGTAATCTATTACTACGCTAAACTACCTAGATCCGTTCAGTCATTATGGCGTAGGTAATTGAATCTCGTATTGTAAATATGAAAGTTTTAATGTTCGTATGTATATTTCAACCACGCAAAAATATTTTAAGAGATTTCGACGTAACTTTAAACACATATTAGTTAACAATCAATAATAGTGCATAGGATTTTAACGCGAATGAAGTATTATAAGACGATATCTTCATGGTTTAAAATACCAAACCTCCTGGACCACACTTGAAATTGGCCGTTTGCCCAAACTAACAAGTATGCGTACCTTCAAAGTACAAGCACAAACCTTTTTTTTTCGGGTGCAAAAATCATCAAATGAATAGAAAGTCTCGCAACTCAATTCTTCTACCACAAAAAATTGTGAGATCCATGTAATACCAAGTCAGTTAATTTATTCAGTCCTTATTTAAGGGTCCTTCTGTCTTAAGTTATTACGTAATCAGCTAACCTAACAACATCTTATAATGACCATATCAATATTAAAAGTCTTTTATGTTTTAAAAGAATAGACAGAAACCACAATGTGTTTCACAAGTAATACATATTATATTAAATTAGATTGGTTAGTGCGATTGCCAAGTCAATCTATTTATTCAAAACATAAAGATTTTTAATATCTACCTACATATTGTACGTCTGTATTTAAGATTCAATGGCTGGAGAGACGCCACGGCATCCTCACCTTCCGCCTGACGCAGGCACTTACCGGAGACGAGTGTTTCGGGAGGTACCTGTTTCGGATTCAGCAGAAGGAAACGCCCGGGTGTCGACATTGCATGGACCACCCGGAGGACACGGTGGAGCATACGGTGGAGGTGTGCCCCACTTGGGCAGAGCTTCGCCGTGTCCTAGTTGAGGCGATCGGCGGCGGTGACCTCTCGAGCCCGGCCCTGGTTCTGACCATGGTGTGAAGCGAGAGGGAATGGGATGCAGCATCCTTCTCAGTGGCGGTACCTTCATATAAGCCCAAAAGCCCGGCATGCCTTACTAAAAAATGCTCTATAGAGAATCAATGTCAAACCCGAACTATTTAAAAGTTCGCGCGCTTAATTCTTATCAAAATAACACAATGTATCTACTGAGTACTGCTACACTACTACACATCGCGATTGTTCGCGCGCAGAGTTTCGCATTTGTAGCATCTAATGATCTACATATTGCTATCTCGCTTACACGCACCGGCTTTTACCGGGCTTTCAAATACTATATCTGTCACTTTCGCACTTATAGCGATGTGCCGTATAACGAGTTAGGCCTTGTGCATAGAACAAATCGATCACAATGCAGATTTAAGCACGGCTTTCGTATGAAGTTGCATGCGTATGCGTGACCTTGTCAGCTTGCCAACTCTGCAGTGTTGCCGTTTTAGCCACACGTTGAAAGATCTTGGAGATTTTTAACGAGTTTGGAAACTTTTTTAACATTTATCAACAATAAAAACTAGCGACTTTTAAAATAACGAAATTAAATACAGTCAAAACCGTTTACAACATCATTTAGAACAACATACCGGTTATATAGACCAAAATCATAGGTACAAAATACTTTGTACCTTGAAAACATCACCGGTTATTACGACTATCGGTTTTTACAACCAAATATGAGTGGTCCCTTGGATGTTGTTATAACAGATTTTGACTGTATTCAAGCAATATCTTAAAAATAAAAAAAAATTAGCTAGATTTTTCATATACCTGGCGACTTTTTTTGCCTAAATGACAACACTGAGTAGTTCCCGACATCCTAGAGTGCAACTAACTTCAGTTTCATTTGCTTGAGTGGAAAAAGGTTTTGTTGTTAAAGTTTTGTGTTTGTTTTCTAAGATTTCCTCAGTGATACAATTGTTTTGGTGATTTACCTACAACAATGGAGGTAATTGTACCTTGTGAGGATTTAAAATGCGTTCAAGTTTTGATTGGCGAAGATAAGGTAAAATCTTTAAACTTTGCTCAGAAAAAACAGTTAATTTCTTCATTAAAACCGACGCCTAATCTGTGTATTTCTCAGACTAGTAAATCGCATAAACGAAAATTTAATAGATCAGTGTATAAAACTAGTTGTAACACGTTGCAAAATAACTCGGCTCCTCGTTTGAGACGCAACGTACGCTGTGCAAAAACGGAATACAGACGACTTTTAGTAGAAGTAATTGATAACATTAATACCGAAATTACTGACCGATATTCTGAAATTTATAAATTAAAGATTTTCCAACTGCTCAACAACAAAAAATTTGACAATTATCACTCACATTTTCCTACAGAGGAATTAGATTCATTATTTGACATTTATGCAAACTATTTCGACAAACAAACATTAAAAAGCCAATTGATTTGCTTGTATTCTAGTCCTGATCTGAAAGATCGTAATGTTTTCGAATTAATTGATTTCATTCATGAGAATAACCACGAAGATGCCTTTCCCGAGCTGTTAAAGTTAGCGTATCTTGTTGTAACTATTCCGGCTACAAGTTCTTCCGCGGAACGTGCTTTTTCGTCTCTTAAACGTATCCATACCTATCTGAGAAATACACAAGGTCAAGAGCGTCTTTCCGAATTATCAATGATAGCTATTGAAAAACAGTTGCTGGTAGAATTAAAACGATCACCAACATTTTACTCTGATGTAATTAAATCATTTCTTAAGAAAGATAGACGATTCCAATTAGAATATAAATAATTTATTTAAATTCCTTATTACATTCTATCTAGCTATTTTTTAACTTTCGTTTTGTAACTTTTTGTTTTGTTTTTTTTTTTGTCTGTAACCTGGGTCCTGTTACGAAGGAAGCAACTACTTACCATAACTTTGTTCCCTCAAGCAATGAAGCAAACCAAACGGCTTTTTTCAAAGCCACCGGAGGTATGCAATTGCTGATATGTTTATTATATTCAATCTAGCACTAGCATGCCTTCAGTGTGCTTTGGTTACCTCATTCACCGCACGACAAGCAAGAGTGAAATTGAAGAAATAAGAGGAAAGAAGAAGATGGATGAATTCACTTTTAATTTATTGTACCTAACCAGTAGTTTATGAGAAAATTGCGATGATACATACGTAGGTACCTACATACTCAGTCGAAAACTGAACTTTCTTTTTTTGAAATCGGTTAAAATTTTATTGGGCTTGCGTTATTTTGAAACCCTAGGCACGCCACTGATCCTTCTGCGAAACAGTCATGCTAGCGAAGGAGGAGGCTGAACGCGCGAGGGAGAGACAACTCTCTTCCTCACGCCCTGGCCGCCGCGGAATGCCCCGGGCGTCGGGGATCGCGAGCCGATCTCTGGCCACCGTAGGCGCGGGCTTGCAGACGGAGAGCAGGGGTAAGGACCAGGCCCGGATCGGCGGCGCGTTATGTTCCACGCACGCCTCAAAGACCTAACGATTCTAACGAGATACCACGGCCCCGGAACTTAAGGGCAGCTGAAGGAACAGGGTGGGTTTTTATTCAATAGAAGTCTGAAACTCCATTCCGCTTTACCACGAGCGGGAGAAGTCAACACACCCACGAAAAAAAATTATAAATACTCCTAATAAAAATGATAAATAGAAATTTCCAACATCAAGATAGCAATAATAATTGCTCTGAGCATGTCCACCTGGGTGGAGCGGAAGAGAATGACAGACTTCTACTGACTGTATCTCATTAGAACATTCTCGCAACAACAATCAGAGTGTCATAATTATATGAAGCCGCATTCCGCTTCATAATTATAATATTTATAATTGTGACACTTTAAGCTGTCGGACTTGTGATTTAGAGGACACGAGTTCGAACCCCAGACATTACACTATCGCCGTGAACTCACTCCAGACACAAGCATATTTAGTTTAATTGAAGGGGTTAACAAGATTCCTAGTAATGTGAATTCTACCCACATCGCTAGTTGTCTTTTTAAATTAAAAAAAAGTACGAACCTACGACCTATTGTTTTTATATTTTATTTAGATTAATAGTACACCGTGGACTATCCACGTAATTATTTTCTCCTATGTGTCAAATCAATCCAGAGGTTGTCTGTAGAAGATCGCTTTTAGCGATAAGACCGCCCATTGTATCACCCTTTTTAGTTGTAAAGTCCTTATTGTTTTACTGTTATGGTGTACAATAAAGAATATATCTATCCGTCTATCTATCTAACTGTATCCCATACATTTTAGTTTCTCCGGAAATAAATAAGGTTCTCGCATTCTTCTTACACGCAACTGCCGGGCATTTTGCTGCACTGCACTGGTACTATTTGACGCAGCCATAAAAGACAATTTTACTGTTTTAAACTAAGTTTCCTTCCAAATTCTAGTTTCAACATTGTGTGTGTGTTAGAAAAGAAAGACTTCTTTTCTCTACTTACTTATTAAAAAAGGCACTGCCACATCATGTTCCTTTTGCATTTAGCCTACGCGAGAATTACTGCCTACATAGCAATCTTCTTTATATATAAAAGCGAATTACCACTCACTGATTAATCATGAAACCTCAGAAACTACAAGTAGTAGTGCTCTTAAATTTTGCATGGGGTTTCCTTTTAGTACGTAGATGCTTGCTAAGACGGTATTTTGTGAAATTCCCACGGGATCGGGATTTACACGGGAAAAAGTTCCCTCGTGAACGAAGTCGCGAGCAGTTGCTAGTTAAAACATAAAATAAAAACATAATTACTGTTCTCAAACTTCTATAGTTATTCATTTTATATAAAACACGTTCAAACTTTATTTATATGTTCGTCTGTGTATATTTCACTGGAAGGCTGGCAGAGGAGGTTATAAGGTTACAATTAGGCTACTTTGAATCTCGAATTTCTCACGGTTTGAGATCTAGGTACGCCGCAAACTGTTTGACTCTGCGGGGTCTTTACGCAGATGGCGCAATTTCCTGCCGACTGCCACTAAAACTGTGCTTGCCCAATCCCTTCTTCTCCCTATCCTCGACTATGCTGATGCAAGTTATCCAGATCTTACTGAAGTGCAGCTAGATAAGCTTGAACGACTCCAAAATTTTTGTATCAGATTCATATTTGGTTTGCGCAAATATGATCATGTTTCTGAGTTTCGCATTAAACTCAAGTGTCTGCCTATCCACCTTCGCCGAAATGCACATATTTTATCATTACTCTACAGTATTCTCTTCAATCCAACAACTCCGTTTTATCTCAAAGAACGTTTTAAGTTCCTTCATGACACACATGTTAGAAATTTGAGATCATCGGAGAATTTGAGACTTTCAATGCCTGCACATTCCACTAAATTCTATGGCTCATCGTTTACGGTGCAAGCTATTCGTTTGTGGAATGCATTGCCGGTGTCAGTAAGACAAGCTCAGTCACTCGCTACTTTTAAGAGCTTGGTTGCTAATCTTTTGCTTTCAAATTTATGATTATTCTTTTGTTTCCTCTTGTATTGTATTTATATATATATATATTATTTTCTGTTTTATGAGTACACTAATTTAGCCCTCCCCACTTTAATTAAAGTTTTGAAAGTCCTTCCAAAGGTTGTCTGGAAGATATCGCTTTTAGCGATAAGACCGCCATTGTAACCATATAATTAAGAAATAGTGTTAAATAGGTGTATTTAAATTTTGGTGCACAATAAAGTCTATAAGTAATCTTTCCATCTATATACGCAGGGAAATCCGCGGAGGTAATATCGACACCTTCGCGAACGGAGTCGCCAGTAATGCTTGTATGAAATATAATTAATAATAATAATAATATTCCACAACTTTCACACAACGCCATCTAGTCCCAAACTAAGCAGAGCTTGTGGTATGAGTACTAGACAACTGATAAACATACATATATACACACATCAAAAGTGTCTAGGGATCAACATATATTTTTGCAATAACTTTTCTCCTGATTGATATTAATTAAAATTTTCTTTAAGGATTCATCAAATAAAGTGTTTTCGTTTGTCACAGTAACGATAAACCAAGTCACCTTTGCATTAATAAAGAAATTTGCCATTTTCCTAATAAAGGGATTTTTGACATTTGAACCACTAACATTAAAGTTCGAAAAAAAGACTGAAATAACAGTTTTCTTTAAAATTTTATTGGGTAACTTAAACAATTAATAATCCGTGTTTCTACCGCGAACACTAACAACACAAGAACATCGGTTTGGCATACTCAAAATGAGTTCATCCAAATCACGCTGTGGAATGGCCGCCCATGTTCGTTGCAACAACAAAAAAAGGTCTTCTTGCGACTGGATACCCTCCATATTCGGCAGAGCTCTTCTTTGTAGCATATCCCATGCATGCTCAATCGGGTTCAAGTCTGGCGACTGAGCAGGCCAGAGCAGGACATTGATGTTAGCTGCGGCGAGAGTCTGTCTTACAACTCTTGCGGTGTGCGGTCGTGCAATATCATGCATTAACTGAAATAAGGGACCGATTTGCACTTGTAGAGGAACGATGACGTCAGATACAATCGTCTCAGCATAAATTTGAGCGTTGAGGTTGCCTCTGATCCAAATCAACTCAGTTCTTCCGCCGATCCAAATACCCGCCCATACCATGATGGTTCCACCACTATAAGGATGGACTTCCTGGCAGGATTTTAATCGCTGTTGGCGTCCAGGGGTTCTCCAGTGTCATATACGTCTTGTATCCGGTCTCATACCAAAACGAGACTTATCAGAAAAGCACACGTAACGCCATTGTTCTTCTGCCCAATTTCTGTGTTCAAGAGCCCATTGATATCGAATCCTACGATTGTGTATTGCTATAGGTGGTACCCGTAGCGGTCTTCGGGAATGAAGGTTCACTTCTTGCAAGCGGTTTCTGACTGTTTGGTCGCTAATTAAGTTCCCTGAAGAGTGATGAAGCCTCACGGCTAACATCATGGCGGTTATTGTTGGAGCTCTTCGAGTTAAGATTTGAATGTATCGGTCTTGTCTCCGTGTGGTGCAGCGATACCGTCCTCCATGGCGCTCAGCCACGGTACCAGTGCTTCGGTAACGTGTCCAAAGTCGACTGATAACACTCTGACTTGTATTCAGAGCTAAAGCCACAGTACGTTGCCGGGAACCAGCTTCTATCATTCCCACGGCTCTGAGCATTTCTTCCCTGCTTAAATGACGTCACCGCTCCATAATAACGTTGGTTTTAATCAGTAGTAGGGAAACAGTAGCACTAATAATGTCTTCAATGCGTTGTATGTTTTTATAGGGAAAATATTGACAGCTGATTTTCATCTTTTACTCGAATTTGATTAACAGTTCCTGTTTCAAATTATGAAATGCACCAAAAAGGATCCATATAAATTTATAAAATCATAAATTTATTACAAAGCCACATCTCAATCTCAAGAAATCCGCATAAAAATGCTTGATCCCTAGACACTTTTGATGTGTGTATTTCTAAATACATACATATTATAGATAAATTACACCCAGACAAAGAACAAATGATCGTGCTCATCACACAAACATTTGTCCAGGGTGGGAATCGAACCCACGACCTTGCGCATAGCAGTCAGGGCCACTGACCACTATACCAACAGGCCTGTCATATTAAAATTATTTTAAAATTTATTAAAGTTATTTTAAAATTAAAATTAAATGTCAGAAATAAAGAACTAAACTTAAAAACATAACGTAATCAGCATTTCGTATCCACTGCTGGAACAATGGCCTGATATCTATGAGAGGGAATGGCAATCCACCACGCGGTGTGGGTTAGTCCAAGGATAGACTAGTTTCCTGACGATGTTTTCTTCTCCATTTTAAGGGCAGTGGTGATTATGAAAATTACACAAATAAATGTGCCTGTCAGGGTTCGACCTTAGCCTGCTAGAGTTGCGGATTGCTTGCCGGGGTTGCGGAATTGTTCGAAACAGTTACCGCGGCCTCGGAACACGAAAGGCATATCATGGAACACGGATGAGTTTTAGTCAGTAAAAGTCTGAGCCTCTCGCTTCGCCCCGATCAGGGGGTAATCATTGGAAGATTTCCCATCCTTAAGAAAAGGGTTCGATCTCAAGACCGCAACTCGTAAGTACTGCCTGTGAACACTACCTTCCATCCAAAGGTTTGTTCACTAGTTTTACTTTTTGTATCTATAGGAATATTGTAAGGTTAAAAATTAGGATTAAATTCTTTTGATTTTGTAAGTTGCATGGAATGACAAATGAATCTCTGGGTATCACTACTGCTTTCATTTGATTTAAGAATAGGTGCTTGTCATTGGTGCTTGTCTTTTTCGTTTAAACGTTTAGCTAAGCAGGTGTGCGGCCAACAATATAACGTTGTGTGCCTTTAGAGAACAGATCCATATAGCCCAGTAACCATTTAATAAGATGTAGGTCAGTTTGTGGTGTGGTTGAGAATGTTTTCTGTGTTGGTCGAATACAGAAATTAGGATCTTATACACACCTATACCTCACAGTTATAAATAATATTCAAGTGTCTGTAATTTAAAATAACTGAGTTTTCTCAACTGCCTGTAGTTATTTACAAATTACACGATACTAAAACACAAACAAACGTTTTATTTTACCTTTCTTACTTTTTAGGGTTCCGTAGCCGAATGGTAAAAAACGGAACCCTTATAGTTTCGTCATATCTGTCTGTCTGTCTGTCCGTCCGTCAGTATGTCACAGTCATTTTATTCCGAAACTACAAGGACTACACATGTGGACCTTTATAGGTAGATGTATTCTGTGAACCGCTTTCCGGTTCTTAGACAAAAATAAAAAAATATATATTTAATATTAAGGGGTTAATAAAAATATATTTTTTTTATCAAACCTATACGTGTGTGGTAGGTATCTATACACATTTTTAAACCACTTTTTCTTAAAGTCAATCGTTTAAAAGATATACGGTTCCAAAGTGGTAAAATGTGTCATGTGTCAGTGAAATGAAAATTCTAAAAAAAAAATAAGCTGTAGATCTTAATAAAAACTTCTAACGAAAATTAGTTTGAACAAGATTGGGTCTGCAATTTTTGAGATATAGCACATTTTCTAAAACCGCAAATATAACTGTATTTCATACAAACACTATGAAAAGCAAAGTTATTTTGCATAGTTACTACGCAACCCTTCATGGGCGAGTCTGACTCGCACTTAGCGAATTTGTTTTACCTACTTTCTTATAATACCTAAGTACAATGCGGCCGTTCTAACTAGGCGAGTGTGAAGTTAGGCTCTGCGAACTTTAACGCTTGTGCACTCGTACAAAAATAAAGGTTTAAAAAAAATGCAATTAGCAGTTGTTATTCCTGTTAACAACTGTTATTGGCATTTATTTTTTTAAAACGTTTATTTTTGTACGAGTGCACAAGCGCTAAAGTTCGCAGAGCCTAATTTCACACTCGCCAAGTTAGAATGGCCGTTCTGTACTAATGTCATTTTGTAACGGCCTCGATGGTCACGAAACAGCGTCGAAGTGACGGAACTTCGACGCTGTTTACAGAATGCAAAATCAAGGTCACTTTGAACCATAAGCGAAGTGACAGTGAATAGCTATGTGAGATGAGAGTTGTTGTTCGAATTTTACAGAATCGACGTACAGATCGAACTATATAAATTAATGTGCCATATAAAGTTTGACTATGAAATATTTTTTTATAATTTGACAATTTGGCTAACCTTTTTCTTTACAAATAGACAGATTGGTTTTTATCTAAGAATATTTTAACTCACAGAACTTAATCGCACATACTTGTGCAGTATCTCCTGCGCAGATGGCTAATTAATTATTATGAGTTTGGCCGCCGTGCACAAAATCGGTTAGGAGGACTACATTATGTATATTGTTTTTAGCAAAATAAAAGAATCAACAAATCGCTATTTCAACTATACACTGTATACAGGCTATTTTAAAAGTGGTTATTTATGTTTGAAGGTAAGTTCTCTCGCTGACACCGTAAACATTAACATCAAAAATTTAACAACTCATTTCAAAACTCACTTTTAAAGCATTTTTATTTGGTAGGTGTTGCGTAGATGGCATTTTATTTTTAAGAGATTTAATTATGCAGCAGCATATTTGAGTAGTAGAAGGGCGGGGTACTTACATCTAGCAATCATTGAAGTAAATGAATGCGTAAACAAGTCGCGACGTGTCGCTCTCGAGAAAGCGCGCAATATTGAACCGAAGTTCGACCGAACTTTTAATTTTAACCCACCTGTTTTAACCGAATGTTCGGCCGAAGTTCGGATTCAGTTCAAACCACATTCGGCCCATCTCTAGTCAAAGCATTTTTACCGACTTGAAATATGAGGAGGTATGTACTATGTTCTGCTGTACATATTTTTTTATGTATGATCAGATCACTGATTTCGCCACCAATTGTGAACCGATTTTCATAATTATTTTTTGTTTAAAAGCTTGGTTCAAGTACTGATTCCAACCCTCAAACTTTATAGGCAAATATAGTATTTTCATGTAATATCTAAAGCAATTCAAATATTTTATATGGCGGCACCTTTAATTTGTTTGCCCATGGTGATACTTAACTTAAAATTCACCATATCATTTAGTTACACTAAAAATAATCTTAAAGTCTGTTTCATTTGATGTCTAATTTTGTAAATAATAAGGGCTAGGTACCCACTCATCTGGTTGATGTCGATGCCAGAGCCGCAAGCCAAATTAATAGGTTTGATAACCCCGCGCGTGCCAGTAAACTCAGCATACGTAAGCCTATCAAAATTTTTAATTGGCCTGGCACCAAATTCAACCAGATGAGTGGGTTTCTAACCTTTATAATTTACGAAAATAGACATCAAATGGCAGATCACATCAACAACCTTTAGATTATTTTTCGCTTTTAGTGCAAGAGTGTTTTCGTTTGGTTTGGTTTTGGTTATTTTTTGTTTAGCTTATAACAGCTCACACCGTCATTTCTAACAAACGGTTAAACCCACTAACTATTTCACAACTTGGCAATAAAACTAACTACCCATTTCGCTGTTAAGCAGATGTGTTACTTTGTTACCTGTTAAGCACTTTACTACATTTCACACAAGCTTACATAACAATTACAATAAAGACACCAACTTCAAAGGAAATTCACTTACAGTCTTTGAAACGGTGTATATTTTTCTAGAAATTTCATTCATAAATTACTCAAACTTTATAATCCCCTTTGTAATCTACGCCTTTGTTCAAAATCCGTCGCGTTTCAAAGTAATAAGGTTGAAAATCGATTAGCAGAACAGCAGGTGATTAGTGTAATATTATTATTACACAAACACCTGACATGATAGAATACAGTAGTTTATTTAGTCAGTGTTGGGACGCCGAGCGAATAGCTTGTGTTTGAAGTAAAATAAAAGTTAAAATACATTCGAGTATAGAAGTGCCTGTGTTTGTATTGGATTAATAGCCATTGTGATTGTCTTGGGATCTTTTGTAACGGGTATGTATTTTGTTCTAGCTAGTTATGTATTATATTCATTTATTTGGTCCACCTAAATTTGATGACAGTTAATTATAATTATTATAACTACGGAAAAACATACTTAGTTCTAAATTATGTAGTTTAGTATGGATTTTCACAATATTTTTGGTGCTTTGGTAAATAGTTGAGGGGCATACTAAATTTGTTTATTAACTTAATATTCATAAAATAATTATATTACTTTCAAAACTGAATAACAAAATAATGCTTAATATTAGGTACTCAGAAAATCCATCTTCTAAAACATGCTAGGCTTTTTCGCGGTCTCTGTAGTTGCGCTAGCGCAGATGCGCGACAGGTGAAGCGCATTTTACAGTCGGTTTTTAAAATAACACGTGTTAGTAACTTTATACTTGGAGCGAAATGATAGCTTGATTATAATTAAATCTGCCCTTAGTATTTAATTGTTGTTTTATGCAGGGAAAGTGTAAAAGCTTATTAACTACGTGAATGTGTTAGTGAGCATTCTCATACATTCAGAAAATACAATCATCAGACTTGAAAAATGTCAGGCACGCTATAACTTATTAGATCTTTCTAGGCCTATCGTTAGTTACAAAAATGAAAAATGTAAAAGATCGGTTAAGTCTAAAGATATAGAATTTAATGTTACATTTATTATTACCATAATTCTTTTCAATTATAAGTTCGAAAGTTATTATCAAAATATTACCTTTTGGACTTCTCCATATAATCGGTAACTGTGCCAAATTTCGTACTCACGTCAGCATAATTTTCGTAGAAAAAGGTACAAAGTTTTTGCTTCAAGTATTATTACTATATAGATTCAATGCGATATATTTCTTTCTGATATAGAGTTCTGAAACGACCAGTAAAAATATATGTAAGTAAACGACTTGCATCAAAAAGTGTACTACATAATCTGTCAAAAAATATCCATATGCAATCTTATTTCTGCACCTTATGGCATTTGATTGCTTTCAATCATAGCTTTGATAGAGAAGCTCGCCGCCACTAACAGCCACGCGTTTAAGTAACGCCGAGGTTGGTCCGTCGATGTGTGATGTTTTTTTTCCTTTATTTGGCTATTTTTTTTATTGTATTATTCATTATTTTAAATTGAATGAGGATTATTATCATTTACAATTTGTTATTTTATTATTTTTGACAATTTTTTTTTCTTTCTCTTCGTTTGATATAATAATAATATATATAATAATATATATTCCACAACTTTCACACAACGCCATCTTGTCCCAAACTAAGCAGAGCTTATGCTATGAGTACTAGACAACTGATAAACATACATATATATTTCTAAATACATACATATTATAGGTAAATTACACCCAGACAAAGAACAAATGACCGTGCTCATCACACAAACATTTGTCCTGGGTGGGAATCGAACCCACGACCTTGCGCATAGCAGTCAGGACCACTGACCACTAGACCAACAGGCCTGTCTATATATATATATATATTAATGGTACTGTTTTGTTTTACATAATCTCAAAACAATGTATATTGTTCTGAAATAAATGATTTATGACTTATGGCCTATGGGTGATTATCTTAAAATATCGATTCCGCCTTGCCTTGACAAGTGCGTTAAACCGTTAGTCCCTGCTGATATTTAAACATCTTTGACAGTCATTATGGGAAAATTTTTTATTTTCTGGCTTCGGAAGCCAGAAAATCTGGCACCGAGGTATCAAGTTATTTGGGTACTTGGTTTTGGATGCCAGGTAGGAAGTCACTTCAAGTAAAATAGGTTGACTTCGACATACATAGCTAGAAAAAGGCTAAACAGATAACTGCATCAGATCGCTCTTATTGGCCACACAAGGCAACCTTACCTACCTGTGGAATACAATGTAGGTTCGTATGTTTGTTCAAAAAAATTTGTACTAACTATTGTTTGAACAGATGGTGGGTCTAAGAATCTTCCACTTGAAATAGCAGATGTTCCCTTTGTCCTTTTTTGGGTATTTTTTTGGGCACCGTTTCGTACTGCGGTTGCGGCTATTATAGGACAATTTTTTTGAGATCATATTAAAATAAATGAAAACCTTCTCGTTTTAAAGGAAATGTCAAATTTCTACTTTAATCAATTTACTAATTTAGTATTCTCAACCGTTTATGTCTCTATGTCCTGATGGCGTAAGGAGAATAATTTAATTTGATGTAATTTTAAATAACAGAGTTTGGTTCATTGCATATAAGTTGCACAACCTATTGAGAAAAAGACACTGACTACCGAAATACAGGTATTGTGTACCTAGCTCGGTAGACAGGGCTTCACAAAGTCTGTAAAAATTGTTATGCCAATAAAGAAGTGTAAAGGCCAAATACACGGGCCATCAGTTATAATTAGGTTTCAATTTAAAACCAAATAGGTACATATTCCATCCATATAATAAATAAATATATCTCTCTCTCTCTCTGTTTGATACTTACACGCCTTAAACTCTATATAATCTGTGATGCATTTTGATATAAAGTTAGATTGTACTTTGAAGAAGTACATGATAATGTTTTTTTTTTTATCACGGGAACAAACGTATATTCGAAGGTACGGGTCAGAAGCTATAAAAAAATAAAACAATGGAAAAATATAAGTCCATTTTCCAGGAATCCTAACCAAAATATTTATTAGCTTATCAGATAAGCCTGGTACAGCTATCACAACAGATTTGCAGCTTTGACGTGAAAACCAATAAACGGCCATGCCCAAATGCCCAATTTCCTATATTGGATTACGATAATCCTATTCCCACTATTGTAACCTCTAGTTCGTATTACCCTTAATCCATTTTAACATGAATATGGTTGAGAACAAAGCCTAGTAAGTTACTGAAAAACATGCACGTTTTTGTCTTATCTAAAAGATGAAAGGATTCGACGACTAGTTTTCTCAGTCATAAATTCTGTTGGGAGTTCGCAGATTCCGTGGTATAAGAAATTGGGTCCCGATAAAGGGTAGCAAAAGGTAAAGGTACAATTGTATGGGAAATAGTTCCATAAGGTTTTATGGTTTATACGCGCTCTGCGGTTATCCTTCGTTTTATGGGAATTAGGTAATCTCCGTCTTGAAATGTTTCGGTTAGCTTTGAGTCTTTTATAGGCTGTTGTCTTATTTTGTTAATCACTCGCATTATTTCGTTCAAGAAACTATAGAGTTAGTCAGAAAGGGGTATTTTGTTAATAAAGTGCAGCAGTGTCTTCAGATTGCTTGTAGTTGTTTCATAATTATTTAGTTGCTGTTGTCATTTAATTTTAAAAAGTTTATGAATATGGCAGCCAAGCAAACTTGTCTTGTTTACCAACTTTACAGGTTGTGAACAGTATAATTTTCCGTGAATTCCCGATAGTCCAGACTACATAGAAAATACCTAATATAATATCTCAATGAATGCCTTAGAATGCACAAAGTATAGTTGTAAAATCTATTGTAGCGAAGAGTGATAATTTATTTTTTAATGTTTCTTTAAATTAAAGGTTTTGGTGTCGAAACATGTTCATTAAATAGTCCATAATTAATAAATAGTTTTATTAAGTTTTGGATCAAGACTGCTATAAAATTACAAAACAATGTATGTATTATTTACTAACGAAAATGTAATATCACTAGCCTGTACTTTAAACAATAACGAAGTTTAGAAGTGATAAATATATGCCCCTGTTGAAACCTGTTTTAACACAATCGTCAAAGTATGTCAAACATAATACGTAACTGTTTTATTACAAAAAAGTATTTAAGCGCGAACAATTACAAATGTTATTACATTAGTGTAGTAGAAATATAAACTAGCCACCGGTATGTTAACACAGAAACCATTGTCCGACCACGTGTTGACTTTTCTATGAATAGTTGATTAAACAATTGTATAAAACCATAACTTCAATAAGCAGTCATCTGACTAGAAATTCATGTAACTAGAATTTTATTAGTTCGACTATTACACTGCTGCAATTCGTTTTTTTTTTAAATAATGCTCTATTAGTATCAGAAACGATTCTAATAAAAGAAACGGTTCTAGTCATTAAATTGAAACGAACCAATAATGCAAAAAATGCAATTATAATAAGTATTAATTACCCTATATACCTAACGATGAATCAGCACGTCTGTCTCATTACAAACCACTTATATTACGGTCAGTTACTAATCGAAAAATAATTGTATTCGTTAGATTACAGATAGGAAATATTGCGCAACTCTTGCTACAAAACATTTACAATTAATGAATGTCATTTTGTTGTTACAGATCCAAAATGGAAGCAATAATGTCAGGCAACGCTACAAACGAAAATATAATGCAGCCAACGACACTTCAAGAGGCAATAAACGTTATTAAATTCCTGAGCACGACACATAAACAAGAAGTTGTGAGGCTGAAAGAAGCATATACGAAACAAGCTGATGTTATAAAGAAATTGGAATCGAATAGGAAAAAAGAATTGGAATTTTTATCTGGTGAATTGAGAAAATACGAAGTGAATTTAGCTTTAAGAACCGAATGGGTAACAGAGCAACTCGCACAGAAAGATTTAATAATACAAAGACAAGCTGAAAAAATTGAAGAATTAACTAATAAATTGAAGCATACAGAATTAACAATTAGTGTACCAGAAATTAACATTGTGGTTGATTCCAATTCTGACTCAGGTGTAGCGTTAGATAATGAAGACTGTAAAGTTGAAGAGACTAAACCAGAAGTAAAAACAACAAGAAAATGTAGTAGAAGATTTGGGGATACAATAAGTTTTCTCCGGAGAGTTGATTTTTCTCCAATAAAATATAAACCTAATCGAGAAGGTGGTAAAAAGAAGGATGATACAAAAAATAATAATTTACAAGTGCCTACTCCACATAATAGGACCTTTAATCGTCAACTAAGTAACGAGAAATCTCCAAGTGAAGATGAGAGAACCATGACTGATGAATCAGTGTTCTTTGACGCTAATGTTGAGCCTGTGGTACTGCGGCCTAATAAAGTTAATGACAGCATGAACAATCATTTTTCCGATGATGGCAGCGAAGATACCAGTGAAGAAATATTCGACAGAGTAATGAGCAGAAGCAGCATTAGAAGATCTGTCAAAGCAAATCCCAAATATAAGAAAATAAATAGGACTAAATCAAAACTTTTAGAACATGTCAAAGTAAACATTGTTGATTGAAAACATAACACGCTAAATCATTATAGTTGTGAAACATTGTAATGTATCTGAAATGATTAAAGGCTGATATTTAAATAATCTTGATCTCATTTTTCCTTAATTTTAAAACTCCTAGTAAATTTTTAGTTATAACTAGATAACGCCTTCGTTCGCGTAAATACCAATCCCCTAATTCCCATTTAATTGGAATTTATAAGCCTGGAAGTTGTGTGACAACATATTGTCACACAACTTCCACTATCTTCCAGTTGACTTAACGTTCTTAGTCCCCTAGGTAGGGCAGAGGGCATCTATAGTGCTCCGCATCTTCCAGAATATGTAAACCATAGTAGTAGATGAAGCAATACTGACCATATTACCCATAGTTACTTTTAGGGTTTATCAAAGAAGTCAGGGCAAAGGTGAATTTATCATATCAAAAAGAGGTATTTACCATATTGTGTATTACCAATAAACACACACGGTAAATATCCCGTTTTAATTTCTAATAACACTGTTAGTGACCGTGTTAGCTTAAAAACTTATAAAGGTAAATTCAAAATTAGCTAACATTTTCTCTTCAATAAATCGACATAAATTAAAATTATTGGATGACTGCATACATACCGTCTGAAAATAAACCTCAACAAAGGTCAAAAGCTGGCAGTTAATATAAACTACACTCGACCGAGTTGGTGACGAATAAATTGAGGGCAGAACCCACGCGATACTTATATATCGCGTACGGAAATAGATGTTCCATGATTTATAAAAGGTAATTAAGAAACATCTATTTCATTATCTACTGCATTTTAAATTGTATCATCGCGTAAAACGAATGAGGTACCTTTGTTAACGTCTTACGTTTTACTGTAGGAATTACTCCTCGCGCTATGGGTGGGTTCGCGAAATTGAGTGTCAGACTTCTACTGACCAAATAACCCACCGTGTTCCTTCAGTAGCACTTGCGTTACGTATTAGAATATTAGCGCAACCCCGACAGGCAATGGCCCTCTTTACAGCTGATTGCACTTTGTGTCTGACGTGGAACTCGACGCGCCGTCATCTTAGGAGATATTGCTTAGCTGATTCCCCAAAGGGATGGAATGAGGCGAGGAGTAAACCCGCACTTCAGCTCGGTGGAAGTCAACGGGTTACGGCGAGTCGTAACGGTGCTCTGTGTCACGTCCATAGTTACTGTACCGAGGCACGTATTCCCATAAAAATAAAAACTGAGTTTGCGCCTACTTAAAAGTAAATAGCACTCGCACTCAAGTGAGATGTTGCTTAATGTTTACTATAGGCATGCGTGGCGCGCTCTTTAACTTCCCAGACTTCTTAGACCGTATTGTTGGTAAAGTAGTACTGCATGATGGTCGCGACCTGCACGCTGAACGCAACGTCCTGGGTTCGATTCCCGGAGAGGTACAGTCACAAAATATTTTTCATTAAGAGTTTCTTAGTGACAGCCTAGAATCTCAAAGTCGGTGGCGTGAACTTCCCGTGCTTTGGAAAGCACGTAAAACCTCTGATCCTATACCTTTCCTCTCCCGGGTAGTATTGGATAGTTGATATGCTATGAGAATAAAGGAAGTAAGTATATAGTAAAGAAGGCTTCTAGTAAGGAACTCCAATGTAATGAGAATACCCAATAACTCACTCTAACTTTACATGCATACATGCCTGTTATACGACTAAAAGACAAACGGTGATGCGCTATCGTCACATGGTGGACATCCCACCCATACGCACAAAATGTTTTAGGAATACATTCATTGTGCGTACAGCTAAGGACTGGCACTCCCTGCCAGAGTCTGTGTTTCCTGATAGCTATAACCTGGGGGTCTTTAAGTCAAGAGCGAATTGGTTACGTCAAGGTAAGTGTGCTTCATCTACGGCATCGGGGTCTTCATCTATCGCTTACCGGTATAGTGGTCAAACGCGAGCCTTTCATCGATAAAATACAACAGTTAAAATCTTATTCATTTAGACTTCATGCACATACATACAAAAGCAGATTTTATTATTAGTTATTCAGCAAAACCGTTTCGTTTATCTCCAATAACAGAGCATCAACTGCAAGAAAGTGTCAATAAAACAACCTGCCTTAGTTTAGTTAAGCGGGAGTTGATGGCTCTTAAAGCCATCAACTCCCGCTTAACTAAACATCGCTCCATCACAAAGATCAAGTTAAAGACTGGACATAATAAAGTTATCTCCGACAGTAACAATCAACATGAAACTACGGCTGTAAAACCACTTAATCCGGCAAAGTTAAATTGTTACTAAACACTCCCACAATCATGTTCGTGTAACTATTTTGTAAGTGGCAGTTTTGTTTTTATTTCTATGTTTAAATAAGGCTCAGCTGACGTTAACTTGGAGGGTGTTGGACTGCTTTTCTTAGAAAAGGCTTGACTTCAAGCGTTCCATTAGCGGACTTCAACACGATGGGCAATGCGCCATTGTTATACAAAGTGGAGAAGACAATACGATCATAAAACCATAGCCTAAATGATGATCTGCTGAGTCCGTACAAAAAATGTATTCAGGATATTTTTTCTATTTTTCCACAGGCTCTATTTAGCTACTGTGCTTGAACCCAAGGTCAAATATTCTGCGTTTAAGCACAAAAAACTCTTACACTATGAACGTTTTAAGTCAATTCAACGCATATTTCACTATAAAATGGCAATTTCATAATTTATTTTTACGATTTTATATTTAATTTTACAATTTTATATTTATTTTATTTTTTTATTTTAATGTCACATCTTATTTTATCCTCACTATGTTTCCTCGGGATTAGTATTGCTAGTGTTTTCATTTATTGTCGTATCATCTTCCTTACCTTGTATAGTGAACCACCCACCCATACACACATAACGTTTTGCAGCTAATGAGTAAAATTCCCACCGGAGTCTGTGCTATCAGGCTATCACAAAGATAGCTTTAACTGGGGTTTTTTAATCAAGAGTGAATACTGAATAGGTTACTTCTAGATAACCGAGCTTCATCTTGAAATGAAATAAAGTATTTTTTATATAATGTTCAGTACCAAGCCAGCCAATGGTAACTGGTATGCCGAACTGTCCGCGATTACACGGAGCTTTAACGTTGCTTTTCAAACAATAGGCTCTTAGGCCTTACCAAGAAATAATACTAACCACTTACCTGAGCTGGAGACGACAAGCTACGACCTTTCCTGAGACCACGTCCGTGTGGTATGTGTGAAAGTAGGTAATGAGTAATTGAAACGTGTAATGTGGGCAAGTGTTGATGGACGGAGGTTCCCAAAGACGCAGGTCCTCACAATGCGGTCCCGGCAGCGTTCACAGCACCACTCTGCTACACTTTAGCACCAGATTCACAATAGTTCACGACGAGGGTAACATTCAAATTGTTCGTCCGCGGGGTGTCCCGAGCCGCTCGCCATCGCTGGAGTGGCATATCCCACCGGATGCCTGAATGGCGGAGGGCGCGACATCAACCGGGGACGCTTCGCCAACAGAGGGGAAAGGCAGCGGTGCCGGTCCAGCCACGGCTGCCTAGCAGCCAACACGCGTTCTCCCTGACGAGGGGAGACCAAATGGCGCTCGCGGGGCTCCCGTTCAACTTGCGCGGGGGGTGGAGTACGGCGAACAGAATTGCGGGCCTCAGCCCGACGCTCGTCTCCGGGGTACCCCCCCCTGCGCGAACCCTCCTCAGAAGATGGTCTGCTGGAGCGGTTCGCGTTGGCGCACAAAATCTCAAGGTGGGATCCTTTACAAATTCTACACGGGCGGGGGTTGGGGCAGTCCCGATGGAAGTGGGCCCCCAAACACGAGAAGCACAAACGGCGTGCGTTGACAATGCGGCGGCGGGCAATTACGTGCAAATTCAAAAAGGCCGGGCAACGCGCCATGACATGCCCCGTTGCCTTACAAAAGTCGCAATCATAAGGACTCCGGGCGCCCGCAAAACGGGGGGCGGGGCGAACATCAACAGGCCCCCTAGCCCTAGTCCGTCCCTGGTCTCTAGGCCGAGAAGGTGGTGGGCGTGACCCCGTGGCGCCACGAGTGTTATCCAAAAACCAACACTCGTCTTCCAAAAACTTGAGGAGGTCGTCAAAGGGGGGAAGATGGGTGGCACTATCCCCACCATACTTCTGCTCAAAACGTGACCTCAACTCCGCGGTGAGCAACTGCAGCACTATGTGCAACAACAAGTAGGACCAATGTTCCACCGGTAACTTCAAGCGTCTTAAGGCGTTGGTCGCTGAGACCAACGGGTTTAGCAAGTCAGTGCGCAACGTCGACGTGCTGGCAATGGCCGGTAGTCCCAAAATCTGGCCGATGTGCACATAGCCAGGCAGCGCTTGTTCTGATACCGTCGGGAGAGAAGCTCCAGAGCGGTCGGGTAGAAGGAATCCGTCACCGGCAAGTGATACACCAAGGCTCTGGCTTCGCCCTCCAAAACGGACAACAAATATGCCAACTTCTGGGCAGGTCCGAGGTCCGAGCGTGCATCCACAAGACTTTCAAAAAGATTTAGGAAGCCCAGCCAGTGGTCCAAGCGACCGTCAAAATGTGGCAGCTCCAGGGTGAGCAGCCTACCCAATAGTCCAGGGCCTGTAACAATGGGGGTCTGCGGCTTGGCCGCCTCAGGCACCCGGCTCTTCAAAATTTCCCGGGCTCGTTGACTGATGACATCCCCCAAGTGGACAATCTGGTCATAGTCACCCAAAACCTTATCGTGGGCTGCCTGGTCCATCACCCCCAAATCCACGTCCATGATGTACTCATTGAAGCGTGTGAGCGCAGCATCAGCTGACTTGATCCTCTCATTCAAGCGCCCGTACCGAGCATGGGTGAGCTCTTCCAAGTCCAAACGCTCAACCGTTGCTTCTGCCGATGTGAACCATCTCAACTGTGAGGCCAATCCGGCAGCTGACTCCCTGACTGCCTTTAATGAGGCCATTGCAACAATCAAATATCAATACCAACAGGCTAAAATTAACCAAACAAACAAACAATGACTTGTTAGCCAACCGAACAATTTCACCAAAATAAAACTTAAATTCAATTTATTTCAAGTCTAAATCCGACCCTGCACTTATTCCAAGTATGAATCTAGCTTGCTAAGGATGGCTAGTTACAGAAAAAATAACAATTTAATGTATATATTGTGCTGGATCAACAACAACTAAACACAACAATTGAATGTACAATACTGTGCCGGACAATCTCCAATAACACAATCCAATAAATACTATAAGCAATAAACCAATACACACAATTCAAGTCTTGTTATATTAGGCTATGTTAACAAATGTGTGATTATTACTCGGATAAACTTTTAAACAAATTTAACAACAAATATACCAAACAACTTTTACAACAAATGTACCAAATTATGTACCAAATACAACCTAATAATTCCTAGTTTCACAAATAAATCTTACTTGTCAGTACTACAACAACAGGGGCTACAGTACAAATTACAGATACAATTTGAGCCCGGGTGACACAACAATATATTCAAACTTATTAAGTTATTTTTACCAAAGTTCAAAACTTCCAATTTACTTAGTGGATCTTATATTATAAGCCACGCCTGCTACCAAATTGTTCAGTACCAAGCCAGCCAACGGTAACTGGTATGCCGAACTGTCCGCGATTACACGGAGCTTTACCGTTGCTTTTCAAACAATAGGCTCTTAGGCCTTACCAAGAAATAATACTAACCACTTACCTGAGCTGGAGACGACAAGCTACGACCTTTCCTGAGATCACGTCCATGTGGTATGTGTGAAAGTAGGTAATGAGTAATTGAAACGTGTAATGTGGGCAAGTGTTGATGGACGGAGGTTCCCAAAGACGCAGGTCCTCACAATGCGGTCCTGGCAGCGTTCACAGCACCACTCTGCTACAATTTAGCACCAGATTCACAATTACTTGCAACAAGTTTCGCGTGCCATTCGGTCTGGCGTCATTCGACGTTATTGTTCAAAATATCCCAGGTTTTTCGTCAATTCGGGATTACAATTTCAATTAATCGTTAATCGCGACCAAATTATCGGTTACAACAGGCGATTCAACAGGATATTTTCAATTACAACAAAATCAAAAGGTCCCAAAGGGTGGACATTATTCCAACAGCCAAAGGTTATCTGTCAAGTGTCAAAGTCAAAATCAAATTTCTTTATGTCAAAAAAAGGTGCGTTCGGATATTCTCTTCGGACGGAACACATAAATTTGCTATAAATAATAAATCTTCGACCATATCATTGCTTACCATCAGGTGAGGTGGTGAAAAGTGAATCTAGCATCAATAAAAATAATTTTATTTTCTTCCTTCAGAAACTTATATGTACATATACAAAACGATTTCTAAAACTGCTAACCTAAGCTTACCCAAACAACACCTCGTAAGTCCTACAAGTATGGCTTCTTCATATTATTTATATGCTTATTTTTTAAATAGGCGTTTAACATACAACATCAGCTACTCTGCATAAAAGCAGCTGATAGTTACGACTCACATTTAAATTATCAGAATCAGTTTTTAATAGACCTAGCTTTCTATACCCGGACTTTTAATTCGATGCAGTAAGCTGACATAAGCTTACTAATACTTACTAAAATAATGATACCCTATTTAACCTAATAGTGATGTATTCAATCAATCGAATAATACATGAGCTATTTTTAATCGTGCGAAATATAAATAAATGATAAAATTGATTATTAAATTTATTTATCTTTTATTTTGAAGAACTAGAATTTATTATAAATCAATCTATTTTTATCAAAAATATTTATATCTTGATGGCTTTTATCATGTATGGTTATACATGGTAAACACTCTTTTGGAAATTGTTTAATGTGATGAATATTTCAATAAATTGCGCGAGATTAGGGGAAGGTGGTACAAAATGATCCCCTTAAGGGAAAACAGCTCTAAAACAAGTGTTTACAACTTTTTTCTTATATTTAAACATTTAATGAGTAGCTATTTAATCGAACTACAAATTGAGTATGCATTGAGTCGCTTAAGCTATAAGGAATAGTTCTTATTAATATTTTCGTAAAGGTCTACATAAGGATCATTTTGTACACTACTGTGTCCAAAACGATCCCCAGTGTGCGGGTAAAATGATTCGGGGATCCTTTTACCCCATCATTTAAAATTCAAGCAAGAAATGAAACATAAGTTAAATAAAAGTAAAATAAATATAAGTTTCGAATATTTTTATTGCAAAATCAGTTTTATTATCAAAAACAACTAAATATTTTCTTTTAATTTTCGTAAACCTCTATGACATTAACTCCCGCTTTATTGTACTTATAATATTATTTTTACTATAACATAATCATTCTGAAGAACAACTCGCTAGAACAAGTATCATTGGCATAACAACCTTAATTATTTTCAAATAAAAAAATTAACAAAAATTTATGCTTTTTTAGCAAATAGTATCAACTGACGTTACGGCCTTAATAGTGTTTCTTAAATAGAATTTTAAGCGATCAAAGCTCTCATAACTGTTAACAGCGTCTTTAACAGTTTTAATATAATCTCAATCAATAATGCTCTCTTAATAACTAGTGTACAGTCTTAATTGGTTCAGTCTTATATTACCCTACCCTGCACTTCCCTAAACTACCCTAGCCTACACTGCAACATCTAAATCTACACTACACTACTTACACTACATACCTACTTTTTTCTCACCGTTCAAACCTTCCTTGAACTATGACAAACATTTCAAAATCAAAATTAGCTAAATCGGTCCAGACGTTCTCGAAAGATATTCGTTATGACTGTGCACTTCATACCTATTAAAAATATATACAATGCGGCCGTTCTAACTTGGCGAGTGTGAAGTTAGGCTTTGCGAAATTTAACGCTTGTGCACTCGTACAAAAATAAAGGTTTTAAAAAAATAAATGCAATTAGCAGTTGTTATTCCTGTTAACAACTGTTATTGGTATTTATTTTTTTAAAACCTTTATTTTTGTACGAGTGCACAAGCACTAAAGTTTGCAGAGCCTAACTTCACACTCGCCAAGTTAGAACGGCCATACTGTACACCTATTTATTGAAAGTTAACTGAACACAATTGGCACGGGGTAAAATGATCCTGGGATCATTTTGTCCCAAATTCCTTATTAACGAAAAAAATCAAAACATAACCTATGATTTTTAAATATTGTAATGAAAGACGGGTAATTCGATAGCTATTCTAATTGACAGCAAAACCCGAGACAAACATACCTGTCACTCATTTTATTTTTCATGCCCCTTTTTAATCACATTTTACTTTTTGTTATTTTGATACAATATAATTAAAAAAAAATGTTTTTAAGTTTCATTCGATTTTCAAGTTTGAAACAAAAACATAACATAAATTTATATGATATAATTAAGCCTATAGCGTTCCTATAACTGAGACACAACCCTCCTCTCTGCGATGGAACTGGCTGTAACTTTTAAGGAGTGTAAGCACAAAATCTAAAAACAGGGACAAAGACTGCCCGTATTAAAACAAAAAAAAAAAAAAAACTCTTTTTATTACTCGCAGCCTTCAACGTTTACACAAAACGGTCTTATAACAAATTCGTCAAAACTTTTACGTTACTAAAGCCGTATACGGGAGCAATATAAGTTTCCAACAAAAAAATACAATCTTAGCGTAAACAAGATTCACTTGACAATTCAAAGTAATTCCTTTCAAAGTTTAAAAGGTTGTGACACAAGACTTTATTAATGCCGTTCTCTTAGGTGTCTTTAAGCCCGTGACATTGTTCGTCCAAATATCTTGTTTAAGAAATGCGTCTCCTGCGAATTACTTGTCGTTTGAATGGATATTGGGAGGTAAAGTGACGATACGAAAGTAATTGGAGCACCTTTAGAGTCTTCGGTACAGTAAACTTCGGAAGCTTCATAATTGGGTTACGTTAAGAACTTTCTGCTGACATAAAATTATTTAGCCCACCTTTTTTTAGTAAGAGTCTGACATGCCTCTGTGTCGGAGCGTCATACTCCTACTGACATCCTTGTATTGGCCTTACTTTAGAAGATGTCAAATTAAATTACCATGCCAATTAGCAGAGATTATAAGGAGTATTTTCGCTCTCGGACAAATTCAATTCAAAAATATTTAGCATGGTACAGAACTCTCGGTCAGCTAACCTAACTCGCACTTGGCGTTGTAGTAAATTACGGAGTCCCCGGCATGGTTTTTTTATTTTTTTGCCACTTGTCTATCTGTATGTTTTTCTGTTTCATGGAACTAATCTCTGAAACGGCTGAATAGATTTTTATTACAACATTCACTAGAAGATGGAGAAAAAATAAAACAAAATATTAATAGGCTACTTTTTATCTTTGAATCCTCATGGAATCGGATTTTACGCAGGAAAAATCTTACACGCCAACGAAATTGCAGTCACTGTTCGTGAGAATAATTTAATTTTGAATAACACGCTTCTAGTGTGTGCTTTCATGGTTCTATAGTTCTGAACTCGTCTGTACGCCCAAAGCAATCTTAGAACTTAAACTATAACGTAACTACGTATTATATCTTCGTTCGCAGTTGGTGGAGAGTGCCAATAGTCCGTGTAATGTAGGAAGCGACAAGGCGCCAAAGTTGGACTCACCTCGCGATACCCAACTTCACTCGATGTATGCTGATTCATCCACGGACGGTACGGATAGCATAGTGGACTGAATTTGAAATTATTTACTAACCATTTCTTAAGGACTTACAAACTACTTTTATGTGAGATGGGATCAATTGCTGACCATCACGAAAAGTCATAAAAAATAAAATCTTGGGGATTTGTGACATCGGTGTTAATTTTTTTTTATTTCGCAATTTAAATGATTAGATAGAAGCGCACACTCGACTCACACAAGTCTGTTATTAGAACTTGCTTGTTTTTCGTAGGTACGTAACAAATAAACTTATTTTCATGCTACTTACACATAACTGTCAACCGAAAATGTGCCAAAAAGACTGCCAGAAAAGCCACATAGACTAGTATTGCTAATTGTCTCCAAAACACAGCTGTAGAGAAAACTCTATAGAAAACGTTTTTACTTAATTTAATAGTAAAAATAAACTGTCAGTCGTATGTACAATTTCATAAAAGAAAATACTTACACAAAAAATATGCTTATATTCATATTTCTTTTGTGAAACAAGTGTTGTCAAAAACACAGCAAACATGCTGTCCGAATATTGCTCGTATCACCTGTGAAACATTTATTTCGTTCGAAAATCTGCAACAAACATTTTAAGTAAAATCTTTATAGCCTCCGATTTTATTATTGTTTGTATTTCATTGACAACAGGGTCACTTGTTATAGTTACAAGAGTTGAGAATCTGGTTAGGGCTGGCAATGCTGGCAGTCTGCCAGAAAAATTGGCACATTATTTGTAATTTCTTACGATAGCCCGTTATTTTAATATAATACTGCAGAGACATGTTAAGCCATGTGCTATAATCAGAAACGACTTTCTTCTACAATTGACTTGGTTTATTTGTCAAGTTTTCATAACTTGTTTGTATTAAAAAAAATATTTATATGCCTGAATCTGGCAGTTACCTTCATAAACCTAAAGTGATATATATGATTATGAAGCCAGCTTCATGTACAATTAAATAGTGCTATTTAAAATCAACTATCTTGATCATTTAACTAGCTTCTGCCCACGACTTTGCTCGCGAGAAAGGTTTTGTTTTCAGTGAAAAAAAGTATCTTAACTCCCAGTTCTTGTAAAATAACATTGATCTGTTGCTCTGTTTTGACCACAGAACAGATAAAAGAGGTTAGAAAGGAAATAGTTCGTGATTTGTATGAGAACGCGTGTCGCCGCTTGTCTCCCACTTTTTAGCTCCACTACAAGCAAGAAGCCCGTTACGTATACGAATTACACACACAAATAAATAACACACACTTGAATCGAGAGCTTGCTACTGATTGTAACTCACTGTCGATAAACATGCGCCGTGCATCACGGCCAATCAGGGCAAAGGACGAAACGTCAATAGTTGAAGTGTTGAGGACGCAACGCATGCAGTACATTGTAAGCGGACTTGGTGATTTCGTTGATTAAGTGAGTACTCATCGGAAATGTATTTTTTTTGTTACATGTTGCAATAATGTTGTTAATGTTTGGAACTTCATAGAGATCAGATTTTTTTTTTATAAACAAAAATGTACATAAATGTTATTTTCGACTTACCGATGGAAAGATATACCTCCTCGCTCTATACTTGCAGTCTGACTTTTTGTTTTATAGGTTATAATAGCACAACATGGCATTTAAAAGCAGAACTTTGTGTTCCGAAGTAGTCCGAAGCGCAATAAACGCGGTGAATGAATTAATCGGTTGATTTTCGTATCATAAATGTGGCGCGTTCGCCACGCCCACATTACAATTCCAACCTTATTCATCTATTCCGTGGTTTTGACACTAAAGAAGGACAAAAAAACTTTCGCATTTATAAAATTAGTATAATATGGATACATAAAACAGTATCGAGTCACCACTAAATTGAAAGAAAGAAGAAAGGAAAAACGTTTATTGACACATGCCACAAGTACACACAGTAAAAAAATAAAAAAAAAACAACGTCTTATTATTATTAAAAGAAATTATACATTAAAAAATAATAGAATTCAACACATCTAGGTCTATTAATAATACTGTGTGACTCACGGCTGCGCTAAATAGGGCCTATTTGGCGCAGCCGTGAGTCATCATTAGTTCAGCAAAATGCCGGACAACTAGTGCCCGACGCTGGTTTTCAACTGGTCCTAATGGTGAGTGTACGGATGTCAATAATTTCTATCATATATAATATAATAATGATAAACATAAAATATAAACAGAATAGAAATAAAAATAAAGTATTTTAATAATCTAATAGATAAATATATATGCAATACATACAACGTGTAACGGAAACCCCATATCTATCCAAAAGGACTGAAGACAACATCTGGTATGGAGTCTCTATGCAAAGTTTCAGCTCAAAATAAGTGTCTCACAGAATTGGCACCAAATTATCGGTTTCATATGTTTCTTGAATACCAATAATAACAAACGTGTCACAGCACTATGAGGGTCATCACTTTCCACGTCACTTGCCAATAAAACCATAATTCTCTTCGTTCTTCTTGATTTGAAAAATTCGGTCTCTGGTATCAATGTATTGAAATTTCTAATAAGTTCCACACATGTAGACATAGGATTGCAAAACCCTTGCTATATCGTTTGTTATCATCCAAAGAAGCCGTGCACTTGGTATGTATATACCCTTTAAATTACACGTTGTATATGTGTATTCCCTGTAGTTACACGCGCACTGCCCGTACACCACAAACCCACCACATTCCACTCAAATTGGCACAGCATCATATCAAAGAAACATTTAAATGTACCATGTCCATTCTCCGTTTTGCGTCTATCAAATACTGTCGCAAACAAAAAATTGGATTTTAAAACGGTAAGTCCAACCGAATATTTTGGGAAAATCATCAAATCCCTTAATCTGTCTCCTTTAAGTTTGTCCATCCAAAGGTTGTCTGGAAGAAATCGCCCTGTGTTGTAAGACCGCCCATTGTACACTAGTTTAAATTTTCTGTATCCATAGAAATATTGTAAGGTGTACAATAAAGTATACAACGTGTAACGGAAACCCCATATCTATCCAAAAGGGCTGAAGACAACATCTGGTATGGAGTCTCTATGCACAGTTTCAGCACAAAATAACTGACTCAAAGAATTGATACCAAATTATTGGTTTCATATATTTCTTGAATACCAATCATAACAAACGTGTCACAGTTCTACGAGGGTCAATAACTTTCCACGTCACTTGCCAATAACACGATAATTATTTTCAAAAATTCGGTCTCTGGTGTCAGTGTATTGGAATTTGTAATAAGTTCTACACGCGTAGACTTAGGATTACAAAACCCTTGCCATATCGTTTGTTATCATCCAAAGAAGCCATGCACTTGGTATGTATATACCCTTTAAATTACACGTTGTATAATAAATAAATAAATGACTCTTCCTGTTCTGGCTGAAGCATAACTGAGTTTCAGACTTCTACTGACTAAGAACGCACCCTGTTCCTTTAACTGCCCTTACGTTCCAAGGCCAGGGTATCTCGTTAGAACATTCCTGTAATCCTGCTGCTGACTGCTCTTTGAGTCATCGACTTTTTAATTTTTTTATTTTTGCGGTGGGAAAATAATCGGATGACTTCTTTCGCTCTGGGTCAAGCGGAAGGGTGTGTCAGATTTCTACTGACTAAAAACCCACCCTGTTCCTTCGGCTGCCCTAAATTTCCGGGGCCGCGGTAAATTGGTATAACTTTCCCGCAAACCCCGTCAGGCAATGGCCCTAGGTATGAGGCCCCGTCACTGGTGTTAACAGCTCCTTGAGGCGCGCGTGGAACACGACGCGCCGCCGACCCAGGCCTGGTCCTTACCGGACGGTGAGCGACCCCTGCTCGCCGTCCGCAAGCTCGCGTGAGTCATCGACCTGGGCCAGGTCATTAATTAAATGAGCTATCAATTATTTTGCAACCCCTACTTGCATAGAACTTTAACCTGCAATACCTACGCAGTGTCGTCACGGATATTCAGATACACAGGAATATCGTCTGAATTGTTGGTAGAGTCGTTTCATACAAGTTTACCTTACCATGTTATGTCATAGATATCTTCAAGTGATATGGATCGTGTCTGTAACATACACGGTGTAACAGCTTCCTGAGAAGCGATTCAGAGGATGTTAGATAGAGAAATGTTTCCTTGGAACGATGGAGATTCTATTTGCGATATTATATGAAAGCTAATTCGATTTCCTGTAATTGGAATATTATATTGAATTGTTGTTTTGAATTGTAATTTGTAAATAAAGAAATAAATTTTCTTTATTTAGGATCAGCTAACAGTAACATATAAGATCTTTTATACTTGATACTGTATGCGAATGTGTATGTAACTTACACTGATATTCACAGCGTATAAAATACCCAATATGTTAATTGATAGAGTATATACTTAGGGCAAACAAAGCAAATATGATTAAAATTTTAAAACATTTTTTATAAATTTAATCAAGCAACTACGAAACTTATTTGCTAACTGGCGACATTAATCCTCTTTTGTGTGCATAACACACAGCGCACATGACGCTCATTGTATGATGGACAGCACCTGCAAGTCTCAAATGGTATATATGTACATGTATACCTACCATCCTCAATATCATAGAACGACTCAGAGAGATACTAAAAAGAGAACTATAAGTAAATTTATGATTCGTATCATTGAAAGTGAAATTTTCAGTCAGCATATCTCAAGGACTTCAAAGCCTCTCAAAATATTTTGTAATCTTTCGGAGTTTGCAATTAGGGAACAAAATCAACGAAGTGTGACAATGTGACAAGGGGTGGGAAGGGTACTAAATTACGTGTCGTCACATTTTAACGATAATTAAAAATAAACGACAATATTCCAATTTTAAACTCCACCCGTCTTAACATGAGATTAAAGAACATTAAAACTAATTTCGAAACTGGTGTTGTTCGAGCTGGTGTATAATTGAAAAATATAGAGGAGCTTGTGGCTAAATAATAACAGCGGTTCGATATTCAAGTTTAAGCAATGCTTGCCGCGGTCGGTACGTGTATGGGTCACCATCTCAACATAACATTACTTTGCAACATTTTAGTGTTTGTAAGCTAATTTGCTACGCTCTAACAGGCTTATGTATACATTAGTTATAAGCCACGTCTGTAACTGTGTGTACATTGTGCAATAAATAAATTAATAAAGATTCCTCTGTGCACTGCAAAGCCACAGCAGTACATTAAGCCGTTAGATGTACAAATGAAAGCCTCCCGGCAGTGGCGTAGCTGAAACTTCGGAGGCCCCCCCGCCAAATCTCAATAAGGCCCTCTATAACCCAGCGATAACCCAAAAAATCCTAAGACCCAAGCGAGTCAACTCTACGTAACCTAGAACTTACTAAACTAGCTCATTTTCCTAGTACACAAAATACATCGACTTGAGAAGCTTATTACAAACTCAGTACTATATTCAATTTATTTAAAATTCTCTTTTAATTTATTTATTTAAAACATCCTGTGTTAGGTAGGTTCCGATTGCTTCCGATTCACGAAGTTCTGGGTTAATTTTTTTTAAGACAGTGAGGCCCCCTTTTGCTGGAGGGCCCCCCGCCGCGTGGTCTGCGTACCTTCAGCTACGCCACTGCCTCCCGGCTTTAACAGTCAATACGGGTAGTCCGAAGCCAGAAAAGTTGACACCGACCTAGCTAAGGGGTATCTATCGTGTTACCCAGTTACTGGGTTTTGGAGGTTATATAAGCAGTCACTCCATATAAAATAATAAAATAATAATAATAATATTCCACAACTTTTCACACAACGCCATCTAGTCCCAAACTAAGCAGAGCTTGTGGTATGGGTACTAGACAACTGATAAACATACATATATATTTCTAAATACATACATATTATAGATAAATTACACCCAGACAAAGAACAAATGACCGTGCTCATCACACAAACATTTGTCCTAGGTGGGAATCGAACCCACGACCTTGCGCATAGCCAGGGCCACTGACCACTATACCAACGGGCCTGTCAAAAAAAAATGTTAGTCATTAGCTGCATTCGGTTAGACTGGAAGCCGAGCCGAACATTAGTTGGGTTATGATTAATTTCAAATTCGGATTATTATTATTATTATTAATTATAAATCAGACATAAAATCCATAAAGTGTTAGTAAGACAACTTATACTATGTTAGTAACAATTTGTCAATAAATAATCAATTACATCAAATTAAAATTTCAAAATATTAAAATTTAAATTATAAAATTAAAATCACAAAATTAAAATCAAATACAATTAAATATTCCAAAATCTAATTCATGTACTTCAGTCCGTCAGCTGCACTAGACCCGCCGTTATGCAAACGGGTCCAATAAAACGATAATAAAATAGTAACGGATCGTTAGGAAGACGGCTACGTTCGGCGCAAATATTATCTTTTTTTTCGAGTTCCTAGCTTAATCCGCCACCGTGTTAGAATTTCAGCTCAGATTCGGAATAATCAAGGTGGAGCAGTAGAGAGTATCAGACTCCTACAGAATAAGAACCCACCCTGTTCCTTTCTTTTCTGTTGTTCTAAGGCCGCGGTATCTTGTAAGAACATTCCCGCTACAGGCATTGACTTATCTTTACTGCTGACTGACCTTTGAGGCACCCGTGGAATACGATGCGCCGTTGACTTGAGATATGGGTTTATTCTTTATCTAAAAGCACGCACATGACGTTTCGATTCACTATGTTCCCGCAACTTCCGTAGGTATTGGCTCTATCGGTTGTCATATAGTCTGAACTCACGCTGAAGGATAGAAAAAGTAACAAGACCTTTATCCTTACTTTCTAAAGTGACCCATAAATTGTTTTTTTTAAGAACCTTGTTTACATAAATGTACAAATAGTCCAGAAGTAAATACATATAAGAGGGTTATCGACGTGGCAAAATAAACATTGGTAAATGATGATTTATTTTAAACTAACTTTTGCCCGCGACTTCGTTGGCGTGGAAAGGTTTTCCCGTGTAAATCCCGATCCCATGGGAATTTCGGGATGAAAACTATAATTCTGTGTGCTTCCCAGGGTCCTAAACTATTTCCTTGCTAAATTCATCTAAATCATTTCAGCAGTTTAGGCATACCAAGGTAACAGATAGACGGACAGACAGACAGACAGACTTACTTTCGTATTTATAATATTAATACGGATATGGAAGTATGGAGCTTTTGCCCACGACTTCCCGCGTAAATCCCGATTCCGTGGAAATTCTGGAATAAAAAGTAGTTTATATGTTTTTCCAGGAGGTCAACTGTCTCCTTACCAAATTTCATTGCGATCCATTCGTAGTTTTGGCGTGAAAGAGCAACAAAGATACAATTTGAAAACTATCCCACTGGAACCTTATATCAGGATAAATACTATCCTAAAGTATTCCCATGCCAAATTTCATATAAATCGGTTCAGCGTTAAGGCGTGAAAAGGTAACAGACAGACAGACAGAAAGACAAACAGAGTTACTTTCGCATTTATAATATTAGTAAGTATGGAAGTATGGATATAGTATGGATATGCAAGTATGGATTCAATTCAAATAATTCAATTGGTTACTTTTGGGAAATTACATTGGGTTACAATTGATTACTTGTTCTAACTTCGCACATCGTTACTTCCATAGTAATGGTCAGATAAGTCCAACGCGAGTGAATATAACTATAATGATTTATCAAGAAGCTATGAAACAAATTATAAATTAACCAAAGTGAACTAACCAAAATCTGTACATAGAAAAGTAGACCACGATCTGTTTGTTACTTCTCTAAATTAATCCAAATTGTCGCCACAACAACACACAAGTAGCGCTGTGGTTATTATGAATCCAAATTACGGTAAACCACAGGATTATTACTGATGAAACATTGGAACGGTTTAATTAATAATAACTATTAAAACGGAATTTGCCAGAAGCTTTCAGGAGCAAATAAACAAATAATAACAAACATAATTGAATTTAAAATTAATTATTAACATCAAAATGTTTATGTTTTGAGCATAATGTTTATGAACCAGTAAAAATGTTTTGCAGTAAACAATTTGAAACTGTAATATGGGGCAAGTAAACGGGAACAATATATTAAAATTTAACTCGATAATAATGTTTTGTGATCACTTTTGTTGTATCCATTTCTCTTAAATAACTTTGAAAGTATAATGTCATTCAGCACAGATTGGCATTGCATATAATGTATGTAAACTAAGCTACTGATAAACTGTGCTGTGATAGCTGCTAAATTTTAGTGTACCGTAACAACTCTTATATAAAGAAACCAACAAAGATACCAACAAACGAATCAAAATCGATAAATCAACTTATGGTGAAGCAATTTTTAGGGTTCCTTAGCCGAATGGCAAAAACCGGAACCCTTATAATTTCGTCATGTCTGTCTGTCTGTCCGTCCGTGATTGCAAAGACAAACTCTACTATAAAAACATTCGTTCCAATGCAGTAATCGAAACCACGACACGCAGCGCGGTAGCCTATAGCGCTAAACCACATTTTTTTTTATTCTGAGGTGAAAATCCTCATGGATGTCCTCCGCCCTGGGGCGGGCGAAGGGGTCTGTCAGACTCGTACTGACTAAAACCACCCTGTGTTCCCTCGTACACATGCGCCAGGGGCTGCGGGAACACATAACTATTCTTCAGCGCGGCCCCCGCCGCCGCTACGGGCACCTTCTCTTTAAGCGGGGGGAGTAAGGTGTTTTGCTCTCCCTGTGATTACTGAGAAGGGCGCGCGTGGAACAAAACGCGCCGCCATCTCGGATCTCGTGTTATAGGGGACGGGGGGCATCCCCAAGTCCACCATCCCTGGACCAATTTAGGGGGGCCGCCAAAGGGCATTGTCTGCCCTCTGTCGACGTCCAATGCCCTTCTGCGGACCGGGAGAGTGCTCAAGATCTCCCTCTCTCTTTCCGCAGCGTCCTTCTATGACATGACAACTTTGCAGAAGGAAATCACCTCGTCCCACGACGCTGCGCCGCCGGCCATGGAACGGATCACAGCCGGCAGCAACAAGTCGTTTCTCAATTCTGAAACGAGGGCACGGCGCGGTTCCTCCCAAGCTCTGCAAGCGTGTGCCACGCCATGTCCTCCTGACAATGGACGCAGTGATTGACACCGAGCTCCCTGACTATGCGACGCAGGTACTTCCCGAAGCAGCCGTGCCCCGAGAGCAACTGCGTAGCCCTAAAGATAGGGAGCCGTGCCTCCTTCTAAGCCAGTAATCGAGCACTGGCCGGACCGCCTCGATAGTAACGAAGCCAGTGGTAGAGCGCATGCTTGCCTGTCCCGCCATTCCGCAAACAAGACCTAGTGGAGCTGTGACCGGCGCAGCATGAGCTGCTGCTGCACTAATGCTATGCCCCTAGTCCACGCCATCGATGATGTGACGCGAGGGCCCTTGCTTCCAGGCCCCACGGCGAGGATCCGGCAAGTGCGCAAGCCACCTCGTAGGAAATCGTGCGATATCCTCTGATAACTCTGAAGGCCATCACCCTCTGTGGTTTTCGCAATACTGCGATGCTGCAGGCCGTCAGGTCACCTGCCCACACCGGGGCCGCATACTGGGCCATGGACCGCACGATTCCCACGTACAACTGCCTGCAGGCGGTGCTCGACCCCCCCAGATAGCGCTCAACCACTGCGCCAAGTGTGTTCTCAAATATCATTATATTATTGGGTTAATTTTCGTACCTACTGTTCAACAGCAGACCTAAATGACTGGTATAACACAAAGATAGTCCAAAGGAGAGTACTAAAAAACTAATCTAAACAGACCTGTGTAATACTGTTCTCTTTTATCAACAGGGCCAAGGTTAAACATGAAGTTTTACTGTAATGGATATTGTAATAGCTGGTCCAGGTAGTAAGTGGTTAATTTTCTTGAATACCTAGTGTATTGTATTACATTGCATTGTATTACTTTTATTGTAACGACTAGTGTATACAGCACTTACAATAAAAGTGTCAATTATTATAATTATTTAATTATGTTCTTTTCATGTTTTGTTTTATCAATATTAAATTCTAAATTCGGATCTAACACTTAATAAAAATTCTAACTAAGTAAAATTATGGCTACTCTTATGAATAAAAAAATTGCAAAGTGCGAGTCAGACTCGCCCATGAAGGGTTCCGTAGTCACTACGCCAAATAACTTTGTTTTTCATAGTGTTTGTTTGAAATACAAACTTATATTATATGTGCTTTATCTCAAAAAACGGCAGACCCGATCTCGTTCAAACTAATTTTTGTTGAAAGTTTACATTAAAGTCTACAGTATATATTTTTTTAGATTTTTCACTGTATTATTATAGAAGTTAGAGGGGGACACATATTTTACCGCTTTGGAAGCGTATATCTTTTAAACGATTGACTTTAAAAAAATGTGGTTTTTGCAACCTTGATGTCATTTTTAAAGAACTGTCTATAAATACCACAGACGCGTATGTTTCATGAAAGAAAATAGTTTCAGTTTCATGTATGGAGAGCCCCCCTTATTTTTTTTATATTTTATTTTGTCTAACAATCGGGAAGCGGGTCATAGAAAACTAGATGTATTCACAAAATACATCTATGTACCAAGTTTTACAAGTGTAGTCTTAGTAGTTTCGGAATAAAATGGCTGTGATATACGGACGGACAGACAGACAGACATACATGACGAAACTATAAGGGTTCCGTTTTTTGCCATTCGGCTATGGAACCCTAAAAAGTAGGTACTTTTTAGTCTTCCGTAGCCAAATTTTAACGTAGGTACGTAAAAATCAATTTTCTTAGACCACAAATTTATAGCAGGAATTCTATTTTTTTGTAATTGAAAAAAAACGATCTTAAATGTGTCATTTAAAATACGCATTGCTGTCGACTGATAGACCTCTGTCCAACGTAACAGCCAGCTCTTGGGTCACGCGTATATATCTATTATAGGAACGATTTTTCTAACTAGTTAACATTGTAATTTCCACAAATGATAATTAAGTTTGTGTTACAAACTCAACTACAACTCTTCAACTATTTCTAGATCATTTACCTTTTCAACACATTAATCACGGATGGATTTCCATGGCTTAGCAATACTTAGGCCAAGTACTCCAAGGCGATGGTCCGGGCTGACAAAAGTCAAGGAGCATCGAGTTTACCAGCAACTGAGTTGCAGTTGTGTCAATCCATGTAGGTATCTATACTAATATTTGCAATCGGATAATCTGCCTCAATCTACTTCCATACCTAATTTTATCCAAATTCACCCAGTATTTTCGAAGATTAGCGCGTTTTATTACTATTACTTTATAATTAGTAGTTTAACAGAATTAGTATATCTATCCCTCTGCATATTCAATCTTCTTACCAAATATGCAAAAAGGAGATAACATTTTATCTGTCAAATGAAACTTATGATGACACCGAATCTCTCCTTGTATCACTTTCCTAGCAACATGTATTACAACAGTCATTCTTAACGTGACCATTAAATCTTTGACTCAAAACGGGACGGTTTATTTAGGTCTATTAACAGGTCAGAAAAGCCAGTCAGTTTAAAAGCTGCAAATTAAAAAATATATTTACCCGAAACGTTTAGTTATATATTTTATATTTATCACGGGAACAAATTAGCTTTAATATGTGATGATTTTAAGTAAGAACGCAACTTACTCTTGCCACGTTTTTTTTTATATTCACCTTAATTATCAACATCGCCTTTAGAACTGTTGTAACTGGGTTTTCTCAGATGTCTACAATTTTTTCACCATAGAAAAAAATTGGCAAAGTGCGATTCAGACTCGCCCGTGTAGGGTTCCGTAGTAACTACGTGAAATAAATTTGTTTTTCATAGTGTTTTTATTAAATACAAAGTTATATTTGCGGTTTTAGAAAATGCGCTATATCGCAGAAACTACTGACTAACTCGTTCAAACCAATTTTCGTTGATAGTTTATAATACGATCTACAGCATATATATTTTTTTTTTCAAACCGTTATTATAAAAGTTAGGCGGGGGGGACATTTTACCACTTCGGAAGAGTATATCTTTTAAACGATTAACTTTACGAAAAAATGGTTTAGAACTTAATGTTTTTTTTAGTGTCATTTCCATGTTCCCCCTGAGTATTACATATTTTTTTAAATAAAAATCAGAAAGAGGTTAACAGAATACATCTACCTACCAAGTTTTACATTGTGTAGTCTTCATAGTTTCGGAATAGAATGGCTGTGATATACGGACAGACAGACTGACAAACATGACGAATCTAAATTGTAAGGGTAACGTTTTTTTTCGGGTTTAAAACTGGAGCATTTGTAGTAGGCAAAATATATAAAATATATTCAATTAAAATAGAAGTCTCCTTTATAAGGAATTGTCTCGCCGGCTGATCGATTCCTTGCGTGACCAGAGGCCTGGCTCGTTCTTTGCCCAAAGGATAAGCATTGCCATACAACGTGGCAATGCTGCCAGTCTTCTGGGCACATTTCCGGACGACATCGATGTGGAGGAGTACTTTGCCGCCTAAGTTTTCTTTTTATCTACAGGTTTAGCAGTATTTTTGAAATTGAAATGTATTAAAATAGAAAAGTTTTCATACTGAACATTGTTGGCTTGAAAGGGTTTGAATAGTTCTACCCAACGAAGTTTCTGTAGAAACATTTAGATTGTATAACACACACAACAGGATGTAATGTAGTAACAAATTAATGAAAATTCGTCAAAAGCTTCTGTATCTTTATTACAGGCAATAATTCCTATTCAATTATTATATTATATATATGTATATTCGCACGGTTTCAGAAAACGGGACAATTTTGCGTCTCTGAGTTCATTTCGGGGACACCGGGACTTGTAACTATAAAAAGGTACAGTCCCGTTCGAAACGGGACGTCTGGTCACGTTAGTCATACTACACATTCACTACTACGAGTACATACATCACACTCACGCTCAGAACATAAATCACACTTCATACGGTAAAATACACACATATCACACTTCACATTTAATTATAAATTAGATTAGGTAATATAAAATAGAAATATAGACATCACAAGTCTTTAAGTAAAATGCAGTCTCTATAATGTTGTTCTTTGTGGGAATTAGGGACTGGTGTACCTTAATACAGGTTACTACGTAATCTAGCTAGGCCGCCGTCGCCACTTATAATTGTTACTTATTTATAATTGTTCCTGATATAATTGTAAGAAACTGTAACAACCTTATGAAATAAATACATTGAAATACAAAATAATATTAGTATAGATTTGTTATTTATTTGTATTCAGTTCGAATGGCAACCGACTATTTACGCCATTCTATCAACTGTCTGCGCAATACTGATCCATGTCTGCCTACTCAACATTTCAATTAAAGCCAATAGAACAATAAAGTCAGCGGTAGGTTCTCCGCATGAGTTCTGATGATGATCACGTCTCGGTCCCGGCGTGTAAACTGCAACGTACTGGAGACAAAGGACCACGAGCAATTGCTCTCCAACCGAGTCAGATGGTGCAAGGCGTAGGATCAGAGCGGTTTTAATTGGCTCAAAAGATAACATATTTAGGAATAGCTCGATTTCAATCAATGGCACATATTATTGTCCAACGAAGTCTTACTCTTAATTTAAACATACCTAGTCCTCCACGTCGTGGCCGATGACGGTGGCCTTTGCCCTCTGTCCTAACTTTTCATGCACCCGAATGTGACTCGCAAGTTCCATCTTGGATTTGAAAGTCCTGTCACATCGAGTGCAGTGAAACTGGCCGGATAGTGTCGTAGGTGTAGAGGCAGGTAAGGTTAGGGCGAGTTTTTAGTGTATAGCGGTACAGGCCGAGTACTTATTTATAATACCTGGTATTTATGTATTAGATGGTACTTAATACACATATGTCTAACAGACAGCTAAGCCCATGTTCTAATGCTAAGTGAGTGTAACTTACATACTTACCAATTTATATGCTCAAAATTATTACTGTTGCCGTCTTCAAGTCTTGTAACGCCGTACGCTGCCACTGCGAATGAGTTTTGCATTATGACAATACTGATCAAATAAAAGTAGCAGATAACTATGAATATGCGTTATGTTTTTCGGATATACACAAGAAAATATAAACTATGATAAAAATAATTAGTTAAAATATAGTCGGGTAACCAATCAAATGAAACATAATAATTTATTTTAGTTATAGCACTTTGCCATTTTACTTACATGATTCCAAAAGTGTATAAGAGCATCAACAATTTTTTTTAATTTACTCTAAAAATATTAATTCTAGGATTGAATGCAACAGTTAGCACACACGTGGCAAAAACACTCACTTATGTCTCCACAGAAACCCTTGAGAGTCTAATACATAGGACGTAGAAAATGCTAGTTCTCGTATTTTCGAAAATCCGTAGTGATTTATTGTGTATCGTGTATCAGGACGCTATCGCTCCCGCCTTGCGTCACAATTCAATTGTACGTGAATCCGACCGCCCACGCCCCCGACGACGGTCAAAGGCGACTGCGGCAGCGAAGGAATGCTTCTTAATATTTTCTCAGGAAATAAAGGTTATTCGTACTTTCTGTGCGGGGTTACTTCGTATTTTCATTGTATGTCTTGTTTTAGAAATAAAGTTATATTTGAAAATTATTTTGTTGCAAGCTTAGCGATTTAACGAACTTTAGGAGTACCTAGTTGAATTGAATGTTCAATATTACTTAAGCCTCTTCCTTTCTTTTTTACATAGAATAGGAGGATTTCTCCCTTCTCACACAAAACATATGTTAAACCTTTAGGTCACTGACGTCAATTTGATCTGTCTGCTGTGAATAGTATTTTATTAATTTTGCTTGTTCTCACAGTCATGTAGAAGCAATAACAATATTGTAACCAAGACTTGTAATACTAAACCAAAATGCATTTAAACGTCCGTGGAGTTTTTTTCGCGGTCTTCTCCATAGAGAACTGCGATTTAGAACGTGCTACTAGCTTCATTTCTTTGACTGGCCGACCTTTACAACTTTGAAGATCCTGTGAATCACACAAAATTGGGCGCCGATCAGTGCAAAGCGTTTTTTAATTTCGTAGTGTCGTCATTCTTTAATGCAGTCTTAGCTCAACTTCTACTCATCCTAATTTATAAAAACATGATCTCTTATAGCAGCAATAGCCCAATGGCTAAAGTGTCGGCCTTGTGATTGAGAAGTCGTGGATTCGATCCCCACCCATTACACAACAGTGTAATGGTAGGGCAATAGCCGTGAAACCATTTCAGACGCAAGCATAATCAGCTTAGTTGGTAGGGTTAACAAGATTGCAAGTAGGTAATGTGAATTCTACCCACATTGCTAGTTCTGTTTAAAAAAGTAGCTATTAACCTCTCAAGGACCGCCATTATTTACGTCAACTATTAGTTGAGTCCCGCTGGCACACAAATTTTGTGCCAGCGGGGCTCAACTAATACTTGTTTACTGGCACGTTTTGGGGGGCTGGGGCTCTAGAGGTTAAGCAAAATAAAATCCATAGGTTTCTATTCAGATATGGATTTTGTTTTGAGGTATAAGGGTAGTTTCCCGTGTTTCAAAACGAATACTATATTTGGTCCGTTCGTAAAGCTTAATAAAATACACCCACGGAAAGCATCTATTCTTAGAACTCACGACATTTCCATTAAAATGTCCGGACGATATTCGTCATATCAGCATATTGTCTTTTTATTATATCCATATTTTCCTGCAAGGATAGGACAAGTCCATAACAAGAGGGACAGCTATGTCCCTCGGGGCTACCCTCGTCTCTTTGATTTTTTTATTTGTCCTTCCCTTAGCAATGTTCCTCTGGCGTTACATCATATTAAATATGTCTTCGTAATATCCTTCGTGTTTGTTTTCATTGTTTTTTGATCGCAGGATTTTGAAACCAGGCCCGTGTAGACGGCGCGTCGTGTTCCACGCGCGCCTCAAAGAGTGTCAGCAAAATTGTCGGGGCCCATAAGAGGGCCGTTGCCTGCCGGGGTTGCGGAATTGTTCGAAAGTGTTACCGCGGCCTCGGAACACGAAGGGCATATGATGGAACACGGATGCGTTTTAGTCAGTAAAAGTCTGACACACCCTCCCGCTTCGCCCCGATCAGGAGGACACTGCTTTACCCTGAAGATTGACCCATGTAGCTGTTTTTATTTTGGTTTTTTGCTCCTCGAATTATGTCTTTGACACTTAAAGTATTTTCTTTAATATTTTTTTTATTGAAAATAGGTTCGCGTTTGACCACTATCTCACCTGATGGTAAACTTGGATGATGTGATCGAAGATGGAGCACGCTTACCTAAAAGTAACTCTGGACTTAAAGACTCCTAGGTTGTAGCTGTCGGGAAACACAGACTCCGGCAGGGAATTCCACTCCTTAGCCGTACGCACAATGAAGGTATTCCCAAAACGTTTTGTGCGTATGGGTGGGATGTCCACCATGTAACGATGGCGCTTCGCCGCTTGTCTCGTAGTCCGATGATGGAACGGGCTTGGCGGAATTAGATTGTGTAATTCCATCGCACACTCCCCTAAATGTACCCGATAGAAAACCGATAGACTTGCAACTCGTCGTTGGTGTTCAAGGCTCTGGAGCTTTGACTCGACCAGTGCATCGTTGCCAATGAGGGTATTTTCATATTTATTTTAATACTTAAGTCAACTGCATACAGATAGAATAGATTTTTTTTTTCGAGTTAGAATTCGCTCTAGGACAGGTGAAGGACATCCATGAGGGTTTCAGTTAGACTCTATCAGAAAATCATCCCGTTTTTCCCTCGCACTATAAAGCCGGAGCTATAGGAGCGCTTAAATACAGCATGCAGCCCCGGACTAGTGCTGGCTCGCATACTCAACATGACGGGAAAGATACTGGACATAATTAACAAAATACTTTTACGTATAAAACTCAATTATTATTTACAAAATATTTCAAGAGTTCGGAATAAAAGCGGCGGTAGCTATGTATATTAAGAAAAAAGATTACAGCAATGTTGGTAGAATTAAATACTATACCTAAGACATGTCGCGGATCCTAAGATTTTATAGACGGTTCACTATGCCTTGTGCCAATCTTTGATTAGTTATTGTATTTCCTCCTGGGGCGGTACCTGTAAAAATGGCGAACAAGTTTCTATTAACTTCCAAAACAGGGCCACTCCTAGGCTTAAGCTTCCCCTAGGCGACACCCTCAGGACTTCTTTCAGCCAGAGATTCTTCTGTTTCCTCGGACGCTTTTTGTATGCCAAGGCCAACAAATTATTAAGTATTAATCCTAAACATAGACATAGCTGTAAAAAACTGTAATTGATTGGCTTCTAAAATTTACCTATGCTGAAACAGAGAATCTCCTTCATCCAGTTAAATAATATAGTATAACTAATTCACAACTCATAGACAATCATTACAATTTACACACGCACACACATACTTATACACATAAACATATTATACTCACACGTAAATAATCACACCCCTACTTAAACGAATTTAGTTTGCTAGTTCAAGTTTAGATTAAAAAAAAAAAATTTTTTTTTGCTTATTATTAATTGAATGTATTTTTGTTATCTCTGCAACTTCATCTAACATGTCTGTGTAGCTATTTTATGTCATGAATTGCTTTCACTGTGTCACTTGAAGGTTGCTGGTACTTATAGAGCTCAGGGTTTCCTTTTTTAAGTACCAGCAGTACTATATCTGATTAATCTTGCACATAAATTTGTACTAAGCTTGCATGTACCCCATTTATTTTGTGAAACAATAAATAAATACACATGTTAACTAAACTAAATATGCTTGTGTCTGGAGTGGCTTGCACTCACAGCAATTGTGTAATGGATGGGGTTCGAACCAGTGACCTTTCGATCACAAGTCTAACAACTTAGCCATTAAGCTATTGATTTGAGGTTTAGCTACGCGTAGCTAAACCTCAAATCAATAGCCGGAGGTATTCCTCGAAGCGCTACCATTTTGAAGCGCACCTAATGAAGCGCTCCTTTTTTATCCCTCGGAGCGCTCCTTTTCCGATAACATGGTATCAGGAGCGCTACTAAAAGGAGCGCTCCGAGGAATAAAAAAGGAGCGCTTCATTAGGTGCGCTTCAAAATGGTAGCGCTTCGAGGAATACCTCAATAGCCGAATGGACGAACCGATCTCGATACGCGATCGAGATAGGTTCGTCGATGGTTGACCATTCATTACAAATACTTTAAGCACTTTAAGCCGTTAGTCCTGGCCAGCAAATAACTATAATAACATTCGCAACTAAATATATAAATAAATTGTTTATTGTATCTCAAACAGATATTAACAAACGTGAAAATAACAGACCCAAAGTCAACTATCACCAAGAAACTATAAAAAACTTAAAAGTTTTAATCAAAATCAATTAGTTTAGTTTAATTAAGAAACACTTGAAAGTTCTTTAAAAATAGTTTATTCAAAAATACTAAATATATTGCTTACTAAATGTCACGTAACTAAACTTTAATTGACTTTCTTCAGCTTGTAAAAACAAATAACTATTTAGCTAAAACTTTCCTAACATTTTAGTTGTTCCTTATTTCTATTCGATACACTTTTCATACATATCGCACGCTTAATCCAATACTGTCAATATCCAAAATTTTGCCAAATCGACTTTTTAATGCCATCTGTTGGGAAACGTAGAACTACGCGTAATCGCGCTTACACTAGTCTAAAAGTAACAGAAATAACTGCTATACGGGCAGTAGTCCGCTTCGACACTAAACAAAAATGTTCCAACTCTCATTCCATTTTTTGCCTCTCCTGAAAAGTTGACTTTTTGGGATAGTGACAGTATTGGATTAAGCATGCGATATGTATTTTATAATAGTGTTTTAACCAATAGGATGGCTGGTAATACCTTTTTATATTGTATCCCTTGGTAATTTCACATATTTATCTAAATAAAGTAAGAAAAAAAAATTTATATTGTATCAAAATGTCCTTTGGAATTCTCTACAACTTCATACGGGGTCACGTCAAGCGATCTTGGGGCTTTCACCTCTTGGCTATAACAGCTTTACCTTGGTTCATAGAAGCAGGCCCGTAGGCCCCTCATCTTGTTTTCAGTATAGGCTAAGCGATTTATGGGTAAGCCAACTCAAAAATTAGCACGCACACACCTATTTGAGAAGTTGCTTGTTCGTGAGACACTAACTAGTATGAGGGTACTAGTGTACTAGGCAGTAGTTTGAGGGTAATAGTGTAGAGGCATTGCCAGGAAATAACTTCAAGTCGAAATTACAAATAAAGATTACCAACCTCGTACGCTATCGAAAAGAAAACGACCACTTAGTCAAGAATAAACGACTGAGAAGAAAAATAAACAATAGAGGCTCTGCACTGCCGCTATAGTGTGAGAAGCTTCTATATGATGACGACATAATACCCACACGATACAGTCTGTCTTTAACTCAAAAGTTAGAAGGTTACTTCTAGGTAAGAGTGTTTCATATTCGATCACATCATCGCATACCATCCGGTGAAATAGTGGAAAAACGTGATTCTATTATCAAAAAAATGTGAGTACTTGCTTTTTCGTAAGATCGTAAGATAACAGGTGCGCCGGTGGTCAGTCAAGATGTAAATCAAAAACTTACCAAATAACCAATGTTGCTAACCATACATGTTACACAACCAGTATCCAATAAAGTCAACAAAAACTACTAGAGTGATTTGTAGTCAAATATTGCAGTGGAGCTCGCAACTGTTGTACCCTTCAATCATAACTGACGGTTGACAGACACCCAATACGGGTGACGAACAGGCGCGGGCTTGACTGACTGGTGACTGATCTAGAACAACTTTTAAGGATCCGCAGTAAAACTGAGAACCCTTATAGTTTCATCATGTATATGCATGCGACGACTGTACTCATAGTCTTTTTTTAAAGAGAAATAATATGGGTAGAATTCAAATTACTAGCAAACTTGTTAACCCCTCCAACTAAGCTAAATATACGTGCGTCTGGGGTGAGTTTACAGCAGGTTGTAATAGCTGGGGTTCGAACCCGCGGCCTCTCGATCACAAGTGAATGCTGTGAAGCTGTAATGTGGCACGGCTTTATATATTAATCATGCCCATAAAGTAATATAAAATCTGGAAAAAAAATTAATTTAAGATTCCTTCCATGCCGGTAAAAGTAATACGATTCTTAGTCGTCTGTCTAATTGTTTGCGGTATCGTATCGACTATCGTTGCGTAGTTCTTTTGAAACATTTAGAAGTTAACCATTTTTTGAATTAGATATCAGTTTGCAAGTATATACCTTTAAAGTGTTCAAACTCAAACTCAAAATTTGTTGTTTTGTTGTTTTATTTCACACTAGCGACCCGCCCCGGCTTCGCACGGGTGCAATGTTTGTATTAAATATAGGCAGCGTTCGCGAGAATCGTTAACGTCCGGCAGTTTTTTCGACGCCTTACTCCACAATTTTCGCTACCACGAAAAATCCTATCTATTTTCCGGGATGAAATATAGCCTATACGGATTCGGAAGAATCCCTCTAAGTAATGTTAAAAGAAATTTTGAAATCGGTCCAGTAGTTTTTGAGCCTATTCAATACAAACATACAAAAATACAAAAATACAAAGGTTTCCTCTTTATAATATTAGTATAGATAGGCCTACATGGGAACTTATAAAACGTCAGCTGTTTGGCGCAGGGCACGGTTCGAAATTGGTCGTTTTCTATGGAGAAGAACCGGCAAGAAACTGCACAGTTACCCTTTAATATCAATCTTACAATGTATCCATAATACAGGATAATTAGGTATGAGAGGACAGTATAGACCAATTAATACAGCACAATGGAGTTACAAATAAAAAAATGTTAAACAAATCTAAAAGTCTACAGTTTTCTCCCATTCCCAAAAAAGCTTTATATTATATTAAAATTAACTTGAGAAGCGACAACATTAGACTTCATTAGTTATTTTCAACCGACGACAAAAAGAGGAGGTTATCAATTCGACCCATATTTTTTTTTTATGTATGATCACCGATTACTCGAAGACGGCTGAACCGATTTGGAAAATTCTTTTTTTGATAGAAAGGGTATACTTTGAAATTGGTCCCATTTTCATAAAAGTCAGGATCTGATGATGGGATCCTGGAGAAATCGAGGGAACTCTTCAAATATTATAGGCACACCTATGACGTTTTCAGTATTTATTATAGTAACTTGTGCAGTTGCTCTCAAAAAGTACCATTTGAGGAAGTGGAACCGATGATGAAGACCACAGAGAGCCACCGAAACTACTCAATAATAAGTATTGAGTGGATTGCGATTCGATTACTTGAATATGGATGTTAAGCACTTTATGCTCGTCACAATGCATATGGTGATGTAGAGCTGATGGTGAAGTACCAGGATAACTCCTCAACAATTAACGGCCCAGCATTGGGAAAAGCAATATTTTGTAAAAGGTTATAAGTAGTTGACATTTAGGCTCTTGTAACTAGGTAAATTAAAAATAGACCAACTTAAAAGAGTGAAATAAAAACTTTTTACCAAAAAATTAAACCGACTCCCAAAAAACACTGCAAAGTGAAAAATAACTTTAATTTCGGAAGTCGGTGCCAAAACCGAAAATACAAAACTAAAGACACCGACTACCGAAATTAAAGTTATTTTTCACTTTGCAGTGTTTTTTGGGAGTCGGTTTAATTTTTTGGTAAAAAAAGTTTTTATTGTAAGTCATATCTAATAACGCAACCGTTGGTGTATATCAAAAGTATTCACCATATTCGAACCTACTTACGTGGTTAGATAGGTATGTTATTAAATATGAAGGAATAAAAAAAACCTATAGGTAATGTACGTTGCGTGACCTTTTTTATAATTGCTGGACTCGCTTTTGAACACAATCCCACTGATGAAAAACTAAAGGTAGTTTTAGTTGCAAAAAAAGAGAATCATCTAAACACTTAATAAGAATAGATATTAATTCAATTTATATGCATAAAGTTGAAATAAACAAATGTAAAAAAGCAAGTTGAAATACGTTTTTTACATAAATATCTTTATATCACCTTAACCAGAACATTATCACCAAAATGCTCACAAGTACGAACAAGTTAAGAAATTCCGTCTCCACGTTGCTCCAAACCGTTTTATTTCAAGCTAAGCGACTTCCATAAGAGCTTACCAGTCCTTGGAGAATAGAAGTTCACAAACTAAGAAATTATCAGTCCACAAGTAAACGTAGTCAATATTTAATATTGCAGTCGAACAAAATAACAGCTCCCTGCAGACAAACTTCTTCAGAATTTAATTTTAAATCCTCGTCGTATTTAAATAGGGCATAGAGTAAGTAGACCGTGCAGAAGTGACGTCTATTCTACTTTGCTGTTACCATACTTATAAAAGTGATAATACCTATCTGGTGTAGGAACTCTTTAACATTCATAAGGGACTCGATACATACATTTTTCCCTTCAAAAGTCGAATTCGCAAACTTCCCAGTAGTTAGTTATGTGCCTTGTGATCCTACTGGAGTTGCGGGAATGCTGCTGATACCGCGTCCCCGGAACTAATCTAAAAACTTCTATTCTATTCTAACACTCCCTTTCGAGGCACCACGAGCGGGAGGAATCATTTTTAACCGACTTCAAAAAAGGAGGTTTACAATTCGTCTTGAACTTTTTTTTTTTTTTATGTATATCATAACTCGGAGATGGCTGGACCGATTTGGAAAATTCTTTTTTATTTGAAAGGGTATACTTTCTAGTTGGTCCCATTGTCGTGACGTTTGGATCTGATGATGGAATCATGGAGAAATCGAGGGACTCTTCAAATATTATAGGCACACCTATAGCGTTTTGGGTATTTCTTTTTTTTTTTTATTTAATTGTTCTGCATTATTAAAATAGGCTTATAATTATATTTTACTCGCCAAACTTCGCAGTTTGTTGGCGAGAATCGCTCGTTACTTACATTAAACAAAATTCTTATAGTACCTTGTGCAGTTGCTCTTGATAAGCACCATTTGAGGAAGTGGAACTGATGATGAAGACCCCAGATGGCCACCGAAACTACTCAATAATAAGTATTTCGTTGATTGCGATTAGATTACTTGAATATGGATGTTAAGCACTTTATGCTCGTCACAATGCATATAGTGAAGTAGAGCTGATGGTGATGTACCAGGAGAACTCCTCAAAAATTAACGTCTCTGCACCGGGAAAAGCAATATTTTGTAAAAGGTGATAAGTAGTTGACATTTTGGCTTATGTAACTAGATAAATTACAAACCAACCCACTAAAAAGCGTGAAAAAAAACTTTTTAGCAACAAATAGAACCGACTTCCATATAAAAACACTACAAAGGCCAAAATAACTTTAATTTCGGAAGGCGGTGTCTTTAGTTTTGTATATATTTTCGTTTTTGACACCGCCTTCCGAAATTAAAGTTATTTTTGCCTTTGTAGTGTTTTTATATGGAAGTCGGTTCTATTTTTTGCTAAAAAGTTTTTTATGAAAAAAGGTATGTATGTACCTTATGATCTCAGTTCTTTATGTAGGTACCTTTCTAATTGAAATATATGGTTAGATTGATCTCCAGCGCTATTTTAGATTTTTCGAAGAAAATGGACTTGTGTACCTACGGATCAGCGTCTTATTTGTTTTGGATATTACGATAGCAATGCATCACAAAAAATTTTTTTATTCCGTAGCTCGTCCCTAAATAATTAAAACTGCACGGCTTCATTAACTTTGAAGATCGATCTTCAAAGTTAATTAATCATTAAATCATTAAAATTGTATTGCAAAACTAAAGACACAATTATTTTTTCGGAGCCAGATGTTTCGCGTCTACTCATTATTGTTCTTTGCCTCTGTTAAAAGAATCCGCTTTGGCGCAAATTGCTGGCGTACCGGCGACTCCTAACGATCGTCCATTGTGCGGAATACGTCACCTGGATTTGTTGTTACAATATCCTGGCCCTCTACGTAAAGGATTTTATATTCTTGTGGCGACAAATGATGTTTTTAATTGCAGCCCTTTTTGTGTTGAGTTTTTTACTGCACTGCATGGAAAAAATTTAATATATTTTTTCACGGTATTACTTTGTGAACTCTAAAGACAATTAGTATACTTTATTTGAGGTAAGTATTTATTTTTACCAGATCTAGAAAATGATCTATGAGAATCAGCGATAATGAATCCTGGAAAACTGAGCAAAACATGTCGATGACAAAATAATTATGATAAAATAATTGTGCGTTTAACTATATTTGTCACTATTGACTTAGAAGAAAGGTAGGTAACGTTGCCAAATACGTGGTAATTCCTATTTTTGTGCACTCAGCTTTATCTTTTTGATTATTATATTTATGATGTTTGAATTATCTACTTAAATTTTATTAATATTGAAATGAAGTGAAATTTTTAATTTATTTTGTAAATTGGTAATAATTATAACACTTTTACACGTCGTTATTATATTTAAATAATATTAGCAAATAGGACATTTTTTGGTCTCTGTAAACTATGTCTGAGACTGGTGTTTCCTAACACACAGAAGGAAAACCGAAATAAACACTGAGATCCAAGTTTCTTTTAAAGTTCATATAATTCATACGTACAAATCGTATGACAACTGTGTAGGTTAATTTCTGAAGTAGGCTTTTGAATCTTTTTATTTCTTCTTTGTCGCTTTTCTCTTGACAGAGCAGTCCTGGATGAAGGCTTCCACGTCGGTGCTAGGGAGATACTGCTCTTCACACGATCTCCCACCATCTCTTCTTGTTGGCAGACCACAGGCGCAGTCATAGGTAGTTTCCTACTGCGGATTTCACTTGGTCAATCCAGTACATAGGTGACTAGTTACTAGTTAGTACCTTTAGTTTTTTTTCAGTGGGATTGTGTTCAAAAGCGAGTCCAGCAATTATAAAAATGGTCACGCAACGTACATTACCTATAGGTTTTTTTAATTCCTTCATATTTAATAACATACCTATCTAACTATGTAAGTAGGTTCGAATATGGTGAATACTTTTGATATACACCAACGGTTGCGTTATTAGATATGACTTACAATAAAAACATTTTACCGAAAAATTAAACCGACCGACTCCCAAAAAACACTGCAAAGTGAAAAATAACTTTAATTTCGGTAGTCGGTGTCTTGTTGGTCCCATTGTCGTCACGTTTGGATCTGATGATGGAATCATGGAGAAATCGAGGGACTCTTCAAATATTATAGGCACACCTATAGCGTTTTGGGTATTTCTTATAGTACCTTGTGCAGTTGCTCTCGATAAGCACCATTTGAGGAAGTGGAACTGATGATGAAGTCCCCTGATGGCCACTGAAACTACTCAATAATAAGTATTTCGTTGATTGCGATTAGATTACTAGAAAGTATAGCCTTTCAAACAAAAAAAGAATTTTCCAAATCGGTCCAGCCATCTCCGAGTTATGAGGTAACATACCTACATAAAAAAAAAAGTTCAAGACGAATTGTAAACCTCCTTTTTTTGAAGTCGGTTAAAAATGATTCCTCGCGCTCGTGGTGCCTCGAAAGGGAGTGTTAGAATAGAATAGAAGTTTTTAGATTAGTTCCGGGGACGCGGTATCAGCAGCATTCCCGCAAGTCCAGTAGGATCACAAGGCACATAACTAACTACTGGGAAGTTTGCGAATTCGACTTTTGAAGGGAAAAATGTATGTATCGAGTCCCTTATGAATGTTAAAGAGTTCCTACACCAGATAGGTATTATCACTTTTATAAGTATGGTAACAGCAAAGTAGAATAGACGTCACTTCTGCACGGTCTACTTACTCTATGCCCTATTGAAATACGACGAGGATTTAAAATTAAATTCTGAAGAAGTTTGTCTGCAGGGAGCTGTTATTTTGTTCGACTGCAATATTAAATATTGACTACGTTTACTTGTGGACTGATAATTTCTTAGTTTGTGAACTTCTATTCTCCAAGGACTGGTAAGCTCTTATGGAAGTCGCTCAGCTTGAAATAAAACGGTTTGGAGCAACGTGGAGACGGAATTTCTTAACTTGTTCGTACTTGTGAGCATTTTGGTGATAATGTTCTGGTTAAGGTGATATAAAGATATTTATGTAAAAAACGTATTTCAACTTGCTTTTTTACATTTGTTTATTTCAACTTTATGCATATAAATTGAATTAATATCTATTCTTAGTAGGTGTTTAGACATTTAAGTTGTCTATGGTTTGTGCAATGTGTTTTAAATATCTGCTCAGTCTTACCTTTACGCCTGAATAGGCATTTCTGTACTTTTTTATAAAATACAGAAAGACTATTCAGACCCGCAACAGGTATTTTTAAGTCATTTGTTCCGGCGCAGGAATCGAATACACGATACGCAGCGCCACTGCGCTAACCATGTCGTCTTTACATAACATACTCGTATTTTTCCCTTTTAGGAATCGTAATGTTTATAAAATATTTATCAATTTAGTTATTGACACAAACAATATAAAAAGATACGATGAATAATAAAATACCAGAGAATAAATGTGATACAAGCACAGCCTGTATGTCAATGACAGAAAGTCATTTTGTAAAAAATAGTTATTTAAAAAATCTAATAATCCCGACTGCTCAACTGAAATACAGGAAACAAGCACATTTTTATTTTAATAAGTGACAAGCAGGCGAGACCCAATTGATTTTTTTTAATGGGGTGGCCCATTAAAAGAAAATCAATTTCAGTTGAGCAGTCGGGTTTTTTAGATTTGTTAAATAACTTTTTTTTCAACTTTGTAGTTAAAACATTAATTAACATTTTTATAGTTTTCCCGGTCGTATCACTAAGACGAATCTAACGATACCTCAATTATGTGAATCCGTTCAGCGATTCTGGAGATATGAGGTAATAAAGAATATTATACAAACATACATACATAAAAGACACCCGAAAAACATAACCCTTCCTTTGCAGTCGGGTAAAAAAGAACCTCAGTAATTAGGTGTAGTAACTTTTTAAAGAGTTTCGGACTTTGTCGGGCTAGGTTAAACCACAATATGCGCCTGAACATGATTATAAATTTAAAATAAATATTTATTTCTTCTATAATATAATTACTATAGGACAATACAGTAATATTCAAATCAACACATAATTACATAAAAACTTTGGGCGGACTTGTCTTATAAATAACCTATGGATGGACAGAATTAAAGCTGTCATTAATGTCAATCGATGTACAACAATCATAAACTACTTTTATATCAACTTTTATGGCAACCGTTGCGATTAATGCTGCCAACTGGTTGGCATAAAAGACATATGATATCAGTATTTTAAGTATATTTTTTGCTAACTACACATGGTTCTAATCTTGAATAATTTATGACTTTAAGATCTCTTTAAAAAAAAGTTCTTGGTGTTTTTCTCTGATCAACAAAATAAAAAATAAAATTACAACTGAAATAAAATAACCCAAATAGCAAAAAAAATATTATTCACACACCATACAGCATACTCATACTCATAGTATGTAACCCTCATCATGTGAAACCTTCTTGTTTAAAAGCTTAGTCACATTATAGAAAAATATGTGTGCGTTACGGTAAAATAGAATTCACTTTAAGGCGTAGATTTTGCCCTTAAATTTGTGGTGTGTACATATAATAAATTGAATGTTTAATGTCACAGTGTAAAGTTCAGAAGAGCCTGTATATGTCACATGGGTACCCATAGTACAGCAAAATGGGTTGCGAGAAATTATGGACGAAATACCACCGCCGCCCTGGAGCGTAAAGACAATTGACCAGGCTGGATTTTAGTCAATAGAAGTATGACTCTCGCTGTAGCTCCACACAGAGCGGGAAAAGTCATTTGATGATTTTAATTTCATTTTTAAGTAGGGTGAATATAATCCATATACTGTCACACAACTACTGTAGGGCCGCCCGAGTCAGCACCATCGTCGCTGGTTGACCTTGAGGCAACTAGAAGACACCCACCTAGCATAGACAAACCTTCGAAGTGTTGTGAAGAAGCAGCACCGAGCCAAAACGCCGTGATGCGCCTATAGTTTCACCTACAAGCAAGTTCTCACGGGTTACATGTGCTCTTCACTTTTGAATAGGCATGAGCTCCCTTATATCGCGATGCCTATACTTGAAACACGACAGTGGGTCTTGTTTTACGGCCTAAGAGCTCCTGCAGGCAACTGAGACTTGATACTTAAGACTAAATTATTACTTAAGAAATTTTTCGAAAACATTTCAGAGAGAGAGCATGCAATTTTAACTTTATTATACAAAGTTAAAAATCACACTCTTTCCCTATTAACTCCGTTGGTCTCATTAAAAAAGTTTCGTTTCAAATTTTCAAGAAGAAAGCCTTCAGAGTTGTGCCCCGTAAGTGTAAACTCATAAACAGGTCATACGCCAATGCTACACTTTCCAGTACGCTGTCGTCATTTCAGAACTTTTCATTATAGGGCAGTAGAAGTCAATTCATACATTTTTTTCCTTTCAATAATAATTTGTTCTATGCTGACAAAACATCAATTTATCATGGCGTTCTAGTTGCTAAGTTCACTAATTTTCTAAATGCAATAATACCCAATAACACTTTCCCACTTACAAAAACTCAAGGATCTCAGACTTTCATAAAAATGGTTTACCGTCATGGTATAAATAATTTCTTAAAAGAAAATTCGGTCGGTCAGTGAGAAATGTGTCAGGGTTATCCCTCGGGATTGTTCGGGTACACGATTCGATTCCACAAAATAAAAGTGGCTACACAGTCACACTGTCTGCCGGGGCTGTAATTCGGTTTCGAGGTTTATGTTAAAAATATAGGCTGGGTCGTACGTATAGTAATCACAGTGTAATCAGCTCGTAGGTAATGTTTTTAGTGCTGAAAAAGAGGACTTCTATCTGTGAGAGGGATTGAGTAATCCAATATCCCACCAAAAACATAAATGTGAAAATGGGAGCTAAGTTCAATTGTCGACTTCGCCGACAAGACTTGAGATCCAAATGTGTGCCAAGTTCTGTAGACAATCGAACAATTAACTAGCTGGATACCAAATTTGAACTTTCTAGGTCATCTGGAAGTGGGTTAGGTTTTGTATCTATCTATAGATCAGTCAGTCAATCAGTCATAAAAATGACGATTTTTGGATGTTAATATCTATATAACCTTTTAAGCTGTGTTTATAAAATTTAGGGTACTAGTTTATCTAGGGAGTCTCATTACATGAACCAAATTTGGTGTGTTTAAATTGAATAGTTTTTGAGTTATGAAGGGGTCAAAAGTGGCTCCAAATGGTTCGTGTAATATTACACATGGCCGCTGCTCACCAGATCTCTTTGCTTGAACTTGGCTTGACACGCTGCCACGTGTCTAGATGCGAGTCCAGTAGTAAGTCCGTTTGTTGCCATTTTGTAGATACGTCTGCCCAGCATTTTCCCAGCTATGTTGGCATAAGCATCCAGTCTCATCGGATGTAACTAAGTACTAGAGTTTTACATGGAGCGAACATTTTTTGCGCAGGAGTTGACGCCTGCTCGTTAGCGTAGACGATAGCCGGCACCATCACCATCTTGCCTCATTAGCGCTTCTGTCGAATGTGCGTCGGTGCTATGCTTCGGAAGGCGGGGCTTAAGCTCGCCTGACGTATGAAGTAGGTGGCACTTCGCGACTTTATCTTCCGTGTCATAATACACCCGATATGACGTAGGGTGGCGTGATTCCCGTCCGAGGTCTCAACGCTTACAAGCGGGAGCGTTTATGCTAGCAGATTAGGCCGCTACAGCCTATTATACCTCAACAAGCCAGTAGTTGGGTAACCCGTTGGCAAGACTCGTGTAAGATTTTCAGACTTTCGACTACCAGTGACGACTGTCAAAATGACTTGCTTTCCAAAGCATGGAAGAATCACAATAATATGTTAAGCCTATCACCTATTCATGGGGCTTCGGCAAAGCGTTGCTTAACCTCGAACCCGAGCAGCTGGTTTTATTTCGCCACGAGCTTATCCTTTGCAGGTAGGTAAATATGTTATTGTCATTCAATTATCTCCTCGTTGATCGACTGACTTGTTGGACGAGTGTTCTCAAACACGACTGCTGAGCACGAGGTTCAATTCCTGTGTTGGGTAACAAGTGCTATTTATTGGGTTTTTCTATAAGGAATTTATTTCTTGTAGCTTAACATAATCTATCCATCTTAATTTTCCTATATGGCCCACAGGCAACGTGTTAATAAAGTGTACGAACTATGTCATGAAAGTTAAAGACCCACGACATCAAATCAAATGACTCCTTCAGATTACTTCCTCCTATTAGATTACTTACCTACTTTACAATGATTTTATTTATTCTGAATCTCTCGGCCCACGTGACACCCTTATGTTTAGAAGACAGTTCCGCTGAACTTTGTAGAAATAGATACACTAACATTTCATGACATTGTAAACAATACTAGGTAACACGAAATGAATACATTGGTTCTACGTAATTATTTAAATGTTTTTGTGTATGTAATAGAACAAACTGTTTACGTTTTAACAAAACATGGTTTAATTTATTTTGTTTTCGCTAATAGCTGTTGTTTTTCAATTTATTTAGATATTCTGTAATGCAAACAATTTTGATATTATTTCAAGCACTAAATAGTTGTGCCTCCAAATGTAAACACTAATTTGAGCAGCTAGTGAGTGTGTTCTTGTCGTCGCTGCGCTTAAAATCACATTTTGAAACTAGGCATGGCAACAGTACATACCCATGTGTCGTCATTGTGTCGAGTGTCGACAACAGGCCCTATTTAATAAAGCTGACAATCCGAGATATGTCAAAAAAGTGACAATACCAAAATTTTCCTGCTTAATAAAACTTACAGGCGACAAAATTGACATGGTGGAAAATTGACAAATATGTCGGAAAGTCGCGACAATTCGACATTTAATACGAAAACTTTCCTGATTAATAAAACTTACAGGCGACAAAATTGACATGGTGTAAAATTGACAAATATGTCGGAAAGTCGAGGCAGTCCGACATTTTTCTGTTTAACAAAACCATTTAAGCGACAGGAAAAACTTGTCAAATCTGCTTTATTATAACAGAAAAATGTCATGATATATTTGTAGAATTGTTAGACAATTCTGACAGGAGGGTTACCCTCTGTCGCGAAATCATATTTTGAAGTTGTAAGAAGTAATTTATTTAAAAGCATTATGCAAAACTAAAATACTTAAAAGCAAACTAGGATAAAGCATAAAAAGTCATCCTAAACGTTATCGGCTGGTAACGTACCCAAGATACTGGCGGCATTGCCTCGTTGTTTGGCAATGCTTAGTATTTTGCCAAAGATACGAACGATATTTCTATAAAAATGTTGTGAGCACACGGGCCCCATGGTCCGAGAGTTTCGACCCCAAACGGCTCGAAATATACTTATCATCAAGATTTCTGTATTTACGTCACTTAAGGTATTCCGCAGCCGCAGCAGGAGCGCCAGCACAACATGATGAACTGAGATGATGGGATGGCGCGACCGCGCGAGAGTATCAACACAAGTTGCATCCCACACTAAAGGCCTACTCACCTTCCAAGGAAAGAATGACATGCCATCCGGTCATTTGCCATCGTCACGCACCAAGCCATTGGGTTCCAATCATCAGGCTCGTTGGATGATGTCGTTTAAAAATCTCAGAACTAACAATCGTAGTTGCACTAGTGATTGATTCATTCTTTTGCTTTGTTATTTTTATTTTATCCTCATTTAGCTTCATAAAACAAAACTATTTACAAATCCTACTATCCTACTAATATCCTACTTCCTACTAACTAATATTATAAATGTGAAAGTTTGTGAGGATGGATGGATGTTTGTTACTCTTTCACGCAAAAAATACTGAACGGATCTGAATGAAATTTGGTAAGTAGATATATTCCGGAATGTCAACTTTCTGGAATAACACATAGACTACTTTTTATCCGGAAATTCCCACGGGATCGGGATTTGCGCGGGAAAACCTTTCCACGCGTACGAAGTCGCGGGCAGAAGCTGGTAAGTCATAATTGACACGACAATCCGACATTTGTCATCGCCAATTATTATTGTCGTCGACACTTGTCAGAAATATTTTGATGTGGTTTTGTGACATATCTCGAGTTTAGTAAACTCATTTTACATGATAAATGTGTCTCGATATCGCCTGTCCATTTTTGACATATTTGTCAGTTTTATTAATTGAAATAGGAAAAGTACCTATAGGTAGTGGTTTTATTAAACAGCCTAAGCTCGACATTTCTACAATTTTGACACTTTTTGAGATATATGTTGAATTATCAGCATTATTAAATAGGGCTCTGGATGACACGGTGGAGCATACGGTGGAGGTGCGCCCTGCTTGCGTGGAGCTTCGTCGTGTCCTCGTAGACGCGATCGGCGGTTGACGGTTCAGACCATGGTGCGGAGCGAGAGGGAATGGGATGCAGTCGCCTCCTTCTGCAAAACAGTCATGCTAGCGAAGCATGAGGCTGAAGGCGCGAGTTAGAGGCAACTCTCTTCCTCACTCTCCAGCCACCGCGGGAGATGCCTCGGGCGTCTGGGTTCGCGAGCCGATCTCCGGCCAGCGTAGGTGGACTGCGAGCACAGGTAGCTCACCGATAAGGACCAAGCCCATGTCGGCGGCGCATCGTGTTCCACGCAGGCCTCAAAGAGTCGTCAGCACTAGTGCCGCCCATAGGGCCGAAGCCATTGCCTGCCGAAGTTGCGAGATACCGCGGCCTCGGAACTTAAAGGCGGCTAAAGGAACAGGGTGGGTGTTTGGTCAGTAGAAGTCTGATATTCTCTTCCGCTCCACCCAGAGCGGGAGAAGTCATTCGATGATTTTCCCACCCAGCACAAAAAAGAAAAAAATGGAATGGCAACAGAACCTACATCTCATGCTCGGCCAACATTCAATAAAGACATTAGAAAAATACTTATACGTATAGAAGTCCCTTTTATTGTCATTAAACTATTTTTTTCCTGACTTCGATAGGTCTTCTTAACCTGATATAACTTAGAGATCTTTATATTTTTAATGGTACCATAATCACCTTGTCTAAACTACAGAATTCCATCAAAATGGTTTTTGCCATTCCTCTTGGTATACAAAATATGACACGCATCTTAATTTAAAATGACCTACAGTCAAATTCTCCTTTTTCTTTCAGGTGAAGTCAACCGTGACTGAGGTAAAAAAATACACCCCAGACATTCTTTTATTTTTATGTATAAAAATGTATTAAGTACATAAATAACACATAAAACTGAACTGAACACTAATATCTACATACACATTTCCATGAAAAAATCCATTACCTTGAAATGAATGCCGAAACCAACAGCTTAACGTGCATTCCCAGGCACGTGGGTATTACAACGCCATCTTCCAAACTCCGGGCTGAGAACTTTCTTAACGTGCATTCCGAGGCACGTGGGTATTACAACGCCATCTTCCAAACTCCGGGCTGAGAACTTTCTTAACATGCATTCCGAGGCACGTGGGTATTACAACGCCATCTTCCAAACTCCGGGCTGAGAACTTTCTTAACGTGCATTCCGAGGCACGTGGGTATTACAACGCCATCTTCCAAACTCCGGGCTGAGAACTTTCTTATAAAAAACCCCATAGGACTTTTTGACCGACTCGGGAAACACCCAAAACCTCATGCTCGCTCATCCTCAGTCGGTATTGCGAGCATTCGGCCAACGAGACACGAAAAACTTGATACTTGTTAAGTGTCACAACGGTAATTTTTGACCCATACGGGAGCACGGGAGTATTATTTTTGTTTAAGGCTCAATTTACACCGCCGTGGAATGGAATGGAAGCGACTTTGTATGTACATAGCACAATGAACTTTATGTCAATTAAATAACATAAAAAAGGTCGCGCGTCTTCCGGGGAATCCTCGCGCATTCTCGAGAATTTTTGGCTCCTATTTAGTTTGTTATACAATTGACATAAAGTTCATTATGCTATGTACAATTTCGTTGCAAAAAGTCGCGTCTATTCCATTCCGCGGCGGTGTAAATTGAACCTAATTGTTAAAAACAAAAATATTATTCCAAAAATCTTAATACATCAACAGCCTATATTTTTCTGCCATCATGAAAATGATAATCCTCTTGAATCACTGTAGAATGTCATAATGCAGAACTTTTAACTTAAAGCCAGAGCTATCCCATTTACCTTCTGACTTCCACAGTTGATTGTACGATGTCCCGGCCACATTCTCTCATCAAAACCTGACCCAAATTTAAGATTCCTAATGACCCTGGTGTAAATTGTGGGCCAACCGCTTTGCCACAGTAGAAATATATACAGAAGACTCATTTCTTCCTCAATATTGAAAACACAACGTGTAGGTACGCTGTACCCAAGTTATTCGCTTTTCTCCCTCTTATGGTAGTACTAGTTGTTGAACGGGGCTTTGCTCCGAACTATAATGCGATAAACACATTACCCTCTTTCTTTTGTATTCGAATAATAAGTAGCCTATTAACTTTCTCGAGCTTCACGCTATTTTTATACCAAATTTTATCCAAATCCACGTAGTACTTCCGAAGATTATCGTGTTTAAACGTACAAACAAACTTTTCCGCTTTACAGTATTAGTATATTGACCTTTCGGTACATGACATGCTGCCCTCAATAGCCCTCGTAATCACGCCTAATTATCCTGCTCTGCTTCATAAAACAAGCGACATAATTTACATTCACTTACAGACAACCAGAATAGACTAAGAGACCTGCTTCTGGAAGGTGGTAAGCTGGGTGGAATAACGGCCGCCATGGCTCACAAGCAATGGTACTACGCAAGGAGTACGGAAACCAATACCCCAAATGCATAGATAGATTAAATAAGCGATTTAACGAGATTTTTTGCGATATGTACGCAAAAAAGATTACGTCTCGGCCAAGGTAACCAGTTCTTCAATGTAAGTACTCTATTCTACACTCTTGGCGAATCCTTGGAGCAACTGTGAAGCACACACCGTTTTCTTTTGATTAAGCCGAACTGTCAAATAAATATTGTTTTATTTCTTTTTCTCCTTGTTTACTCCGAGTGATTGTCTTTCTTTCCTACCCATACAACATATGTACAGGTATCACTAGTATATTCATATAATATAATTATGTATATTCATGGATCATCAGACTGGTGTCACATTTATTGTCTTCTCGCTATCCGTATGACTGACAGAAAGTTTGAATTGAAAGCTAGGACCACCGACTTAGTAAAGGAGCGATATTTATATATTCCTCCGAGCTTCCAAAGAAGATCATTGAATCCCCGAGTCCGAGGTTTGAGTGATCTCTAATAATCCATACCTAAATAGGAAAAATATAGTGTAACTGAACTCATCTCTTATGAATCTGCATTGTTAGGATATATATTCCAATATTTAAATTTCTTGGAATATCTAAGAGAAAATCACTCGCATTTGTTTGCTCATTTACAGTAAGGTACAGAATGCTCAAGCTTCAAAACTTGTTCAAACTTAAGACATGTGACGGGGCCCGACAGAGTCAATGGCTGCCAGGTTTGCAGGTATACAGCCACCCCGGAATATAAGGGCAACTGAAGGAATAATGGGTTTTTAGTCAGTAGGGCTTAGGTAGTCACTCTAAGCGCTCCACCTAGAGTGGGAGGAGGATCAATTAATCATGATTTCCCCAAAAAAGTGATTGGCTACATGATATTTTGGTAGCGAATATACACTGGTCAGCAAATAAACCGAGCCACCCGCTACCTAGGAACTCTGATTCGATTTTCTCAAAAAGTATAAAACTTACAAACTATCAAAGTTATACCTACAAAAAGTGCGTTTCATGGTGATTAAAATGACTACAAATTAATTCGAAAGTACCGTCAACTCACATTGTAATCAAGCAACAAACACAATGCTAACGATTTGCTGTTTTCAGCAGAGTTTAAAATTAGCGTTCTTTTTCTCTACAATGAGGGTAGTCGGATATTTCTTATCATTTCTTTAGTTTTTGTCCATCGTTTGCTCAGACTCGTGTGTTTTTGCTACTTTTTTCGATTAATAATGGATACAACACCTCAGAAAGCAGCTCAAGCTGTAGCATTACTTCAAGCAGGCATTGCGCAACGTGAAGTCGCTCGAAGGCTTCGAATCAGCAGATCTTCGGTGCAACGAGTTTACAGACGATACCTAGAGACTGGAGCATTCGATCACCGTCCAGGTACAGGCAGACCTAGGGCTACATCAGCAGCAGATGATCTACTGTTCTGCGAAATCGCCACCTCAACGCAGTTCAAGTCCAACAAAGTCTGCGTGGCGAACGCCAAGTGGTCATAAGTTCAGATACCGTCAGAAGGAGACTTGCTGAACGGAACCTGACCCCAAAAAGAGCTGCAACAGGCCCAGCATTAACGGTAGCACACCGTCAAGCACGACTTGAATTTGCTCGAGAGCATAGGGATTGGACATTAGAGCAGTGGAGTAATGTACTCTTCACTGATGAGACCAGGGTGAGTCTACATGGAAGTGATCGACGTCAGAGAGTATATCGTCACCCTGGAGAACGTTATTCTCAGTGTTGCATCGAGGAAACTGTTGCTTATGGAGGAGGATCTGTAATGGTCTGGGGCGGCATCTCGTTAACAGCACATACAGCGTTAGTTTTCATCGAACCGACGGGCCGTACACGTGGACTGACTTCTCATCGCTACATTACTGAAATCCTCGCAGACCATGTGGTACCTTACGCAGGATATATCGGACAAGATATGCAATTGATGCATGATAATGCACGGCCTCATGTTGCTCATGTGGTGACCCAGTATCTACGCGACGTCAGCATTCGTACGATGGACTGGCCAGCTCGAAGCCTGGACTTGAATCCGATAGAACACTTATGGGATGAGCTGAAACGTCGGGTTCGAGCCCGGGTACCTGCTCCAACAAGGCTTCCAGAGCTGCGAATCGCAATTGAAGAGGAGTGGAATACAATTCCTCAAGATTTTATCGTCAGGCTCGTAAGGTCGATGAATACAAGGATGCTGGCAGTTGTCCGAGCAAGGGGAGGGAATACGGAATATTGATCAAAAACTTTTAATTTTTTTTTTTCACTTTATCATTACTAACGATTGTCATGACTGGAAAACGACTCTTCTTTGTAAAATCCTTAATAAACACTGAAATATTGATTAAACCCAATGAGTTTTCTTTCATTTTAATCACCATGAAACGCACTTTCTGTAAGTACAACTTTCATAATTGTAGGTTTTTTAGTTTTTGAGAAAATCGAATTAGAGTGCCTAGGTAGTGGGTGGCTCGGTTTATTTGCTGTCCAGTGTATTAATGTAAACATTTTTCAGAAAATATCACTTTCTTGATACACGTTTTCACTTATGTTATTGGAGTTATAATCCTTCTGTAACGTAATCTATTACGTGGCACAATCACCAGGAATTCAATTCAGGCTGCCCTTTATTTATCGACGTTGACATAGTTTGTGAATTCTTTAAGGTAATCAACTGGATTTTACACGAAGGATGAGAGGGGTTTTTTTTACTAATCACTAGATTTTTCATGCTTCTAATTTGTTAATATTTTATCATTGGCTAAGTACTAGATACTAGTTACTTTTCTATAACAAATTTCGCTTAGGATTTACTTTCTTTGGGATAACCAATTTGTATATTGATTATATGCTAATTGAACATGAATACGGCAGGGTGCGAAGATAACTCGGTAGTTGTTACAAAGCGGGCATAATATTATAATTTTCCTTTCAAACCAAGAGACCTACTATTACATTTCGGATCCCGATTAAGGATTTCATCAAGTTATACTTGCTTAGCCCACAAAATATAGCACTATGCATGCTGCCAACTTATTTATTTATTGACACTTCTTGCAATATAAGACTCCCACAGGGCAGTTATACCCTAGGCACTGTGTTCTAGTCACTAAGATGGGTGAAGATAATATGGCAGGTGCCCAAAAAATAAATATAATAGATAATCATCAGATTCAGCCTCTATATACTTACGTTCCTCTTATTAGAGGAAATGGGCCTTAATCTTCCACGTGCGCACAGTGCGGATTGGTAGATAATGTCACATTGCAGACGTGTGTTATGGACATGGTCTCTATATGTGACATGGTCCATGGTTTCAATATGTGACATGGTCCATGGTCCCAACATGTGACATGGTCCCAACTTGTGACATGGTCCATGGTCCCAACATGTGACATAGTCCATGGTCCCAATATGTGACATAGTCCATGGTCCCGACATGTGACATGGTCCATGGTCCCAACATGTGACATGGTCTATGGTCCCAACATGTGACATGGTCCGTGGTCCCAACATGTGACATGGTCCTAAGACATGTCGGCTTCCTCATGATGTTTTTCAGTAGTCATGATGAAAATTACGCAAAGTAATGTGCCTGTGTGGCTTCGAACCCAGGACTTACAACTCGAAATTCGTACCTTTAGGCACCACAGCATAAACAAAAAGGAAAAAGTAATCTAAATAATGGCTACTGGAACATGCCAGTACCCGAATATTGTATTTAATAGTATGCACTATTACTAGAATGTCTGGTAGCATGCAATATATGCATATTGCATGCTACCAGACATTCTAGAATAAATAAATAAAACGCAACATAAAAAATATTTCAATATTTTTAATAATTATTAACAATAATATTATTGTGAAACAATCAACGTCATCATAAACTATCATTTAATAAAATCGCAATAGTTAACTAAATCAAACAAACAGCGCTAGAGGGCGTCGATATTTTACTAAATGCAGTATAACAATGCGCGATTTGGTAATATTCACATACATCCCCTTTGTATATAACAAGTTAATTTCTATCAATTTACAAAAATATATTAATCATTACTATTATACGTATAAAAGTGTTAAATTAGAAAGTATTTTATGATCAGATGTCGAAAATATATGTACAGACTAATAAACGGCATTTATATACAAATATTATTAATAAAAATATGTAAGGAAATAGTTCCTTTCTTTCATAACTTTGTATGAGTATCAAGTTATTAACTTAAATATTTGTCTCATTATTTTCAGCATCTAATTATAAAACCCTTCAATTTCCTACCAAGGAACTAAAATAAATTCGGATAATATTTACAAAATATGCGTTTCCATTACTAAAATGCTGGAAATAAGTAAATAATACTGTAATATTAGTAAAACCTTAACTAAGAACGGCAAGATACATACGCAAATATATTTACAATACGTTTGAGCATACAGGATACCTTAGGATATATTAAATTATAGTAGTAAGGATAAAATTATATTAAAATAGTTTGTATTTACATAGAATTGTTTCAAGTGCATAAGGCAAGGGTGTCGTATATAACAACTTATGATCGTACTATCTTTCAAATGCATGCTAAAGGGTTGAATATTATTCAATAATTATGGATTTGAGAGAGAGCATTAAAAAAAAAACAAATATGACCATCTAACAGGGAGTGTTTGTGTCCCTTCCCCCTAGAACGGGAGGAGTCATCTGATGGTTTTCCATAGAAAAACAAAAACAGAAATATATGAAAATCATAACCTCCCCATCTTCGATCATCGAAGTTAACTGTAGTTAGTTATTCCCTGCCGGAGTCTGTGTTTCCTGATAGATATAAACAGGGTAACTTATGTCTAGGTAACCGCGCTACATCTTCGATCACATCATTGCTTATCATCAGGTGAGATGGCGCTCAAACGCGAGCCTATTATCAATGTTGCCATGAATAATAATGTAGTGACGTAGCCTTTGGTTTTTATGTCAAAATATAAGCAGTTACCTTAGCTGTTTTGACTACGACTGAGTAACGTTTAGCAATTAAATTTGCCTTCGGCATCGGTATGTTGGATTATCTAAGATCCTTTGATATAATGTTTATAAACTGAAAGCTTTTCTTGCCAAACAGTCAGTTAAGATGGATCGATTACGTATCTACATACAATACTGTCTAAACAACATTTAAATGTACACCATATCGTCTGATTAGCCGTCTACCAGTTTAATACATGACATCTATGAGTTATCTATACATAAATGTCTCTCTGCGATTTTAAAATAGCTGCGTTTTCTAAAAAATCAGCTATTTACATCATACTATCATCATATATCAGCTATTTACACAAACTTTTTATATTTATTTCCGTCTGTTTGTCTTATCTCTGGAACGGCTGATCGGATTCTAATGGAGATTTTACCGGGAGGTAGAAGATTTAGATTGTAGGGAAACCTATTGCCTAGGCAACTGTTTATGACAGAACTTCTGCAGGATTTCTGCAAGACGAATTTCTCACACTAGTCTACTACTAAAATAGCACCATTTTTATGAATTTAAAGATAGTAAGATCACTGTCATCATACTCGTGCTTAAGTTCTACAGCCTCAAAGCAGTAATCAGGGCGTTTATTGTGAAGCTTAAAAATATCACCATTTTGAAGCTCCTGTAATGGTTGTCGATGCAGAATCTCGCTTTCACGAGTCCTGCAAGCTCCTGGCAAGATGTTTCGTAATAAAACGCCTCAGAAAACGTTGAATCCAATCAACATTTTTGAAGGTAACTTATGCTGCACTTGTCACAAACTCGTTTTGTGTCATTATTTCACTGTTCATCACTTTGTCACTTAAATTAAACACCTTTTTTTTCGTCGTGATAAGCACTTCTAGTGCTTTGGTTTAAGAGTTGACTGTTTGGAGAATCCAAGGGACGAATTTGGATATTCTGGTGCATACTCCGGGTAGATTCGCTTCCCCACATCCTATGCCCCAACTAATGATGCCAGCCAGGAAATATTTCGAGTCTTTTCCTTTGACCTGAAAGCAGAAATTTGATTATGAAAATTATAAAACCAAAAAAGTGCCTAGAGCACTCACAAATAATGCACCTCAAAAATCAATCAAAAAGCAACGTGTAAAGGATGTTGTAGATATACAACATGTATCGTAATTAACGCACACACTCAAACACCCCAATTAGAAAACTATGTTATTATCATAATACATACTCTGAATTTTTAGTTTTACTTGTTTAAACAGTTTTTTAAAGACTTTAACTTCCTTTAAATGAGTTAAATTTTTCTGTAATGTGTACTGAATGACGGGATTTATATAAATCTGCATTTAAAAAGTTACTACTTTAATTTACGGTCCATAATTAGTTTGTTTTTACTATACAGCGAAAGTGTAATTTGTAATTTACGTTGATTTAATTGCTTTGGGATAAAAATTATCGATAATAAAAACGATAAAAATCGATTCAGTAAACGATTCTGAACAAACAAATTTCAGGAAGTGCATTAAATTATGTTACATGTTGTAGATGTATGAATGTTTGTTACTCTTTCACCCTAAAACTACTGAACACATGGGCTATTTTTTCCCGGAATTCCCACGGAATCGGGATTTACTCGTAAAAACCCTTTCACGCGAACAAAGTCGCGAGCAGAAGCTAGTGTTTTTAGAATTGGATCATAAATTCCGGATTTAACCCCTACATACAAACTTACAAACAAATTTTATCTCTTTATAATATTAGTAGAGATTCTCTCAACTTAGATCACGTTCTTGAACAACTATTGTAGAGTTTAACTTGGGAATTTTATTAAAACAGCTCTTTGTCAGCAAGTCTATTCTTGTCCCTTCGCGAAGCTTTCAAAATTTTGCTAAAGATGGCAGTGTTAATTATTACTTGTTTCTAAGCTTGTCCATGTTTAGCGAAGAATCCAGAAGACTAAAAGTTCGTTCGAGATTTTGTATAATGAGTTTCCAAAACTCCTATAAAACTATTTTAGACAGGAAACCTGTAATATTATTCGAGAAACTTCAAGATTTGTTAATACTTATAAAGCTTTGGTTACGTAAATTGTTTCAATTTTCACAACTATAGTTACCAAATACCTAAAGTATTTAGATTAGGTGAAATTAAGGGGCATGGGGAAAGTTGGAAGGGTTAATCAACATTTAACTAGTAATTTTGCGGGTGTGGAATTGTTTTATGACTGTTGTACTGTGGACTTTCTATGGGTTTATGTGGCCTTTGAAAAGTTTTGATGGGTGCCTTTTAATCGCTACGAGTAATAGCTTTTGTGTTTTTTAACCTTATAACTGATATTTCTTTATTTACAGAAAGGACAACCATTTTTCGTATTATAAGCCTTAGCTTTAACCATCTCAATTATGTCAGATGCAGTTGTGAATTTTACTGTTTATTTTTTTCCTGGGTGGGAAAATCATCGAATGACTTCTCCCGCTTTGGGTAAAGTGGAAGGGAGTGTCAGACTTCTATTGACTAAAAACCCACCCTGTTCCTTCAGCTGCCCGTAAGTTCCGGGGTCGTGGCATCTCGTTAGAACATTCCCGCGACCCACTAGAATTTTACTTGGAGCGACTACTTGTATGACTTCTTAACCCAGTGGCTGGGTAGCATGATACCACATGGCAAGACCAATGTTAAATTTTTTGGCTTCTGATTAGCCATAACGACTGTCAATGATCAAAAGGGCGCGGACGAGTCGCGTTATTTATTTATTTATTTTATTATTTAAGTACACACAGTAAAATACATTAGGATAAGCATAATTATAATATTTGAGTACAAAGGTACTGCTTATTTCTTAACAAATTTCTTCCAGCAGACCTGCGAAAGGAGAAGTGAAAAAGAAATGTAGACAATAGTGTGTGAGAACAAGAAGAGAAATAAATATGAAAAATGTGAAGTCTAAAAGTAAAACTAAAATATTAAATATACCTACACATACTTATAATGCAATAAATATAACATATACTCAAATACATAATGTTAGAATATACAACGTGCAACGGAAAGGGTATATACATACCAAGAGCACGGCTTCTTTGGATGATATCAATAGATATTGAAAGGGTTTCAACTCAAAATAAAATACTCTAAAAATTGATACCAAATTTTCGGTTTTGTAAGTTTCTTAAATTGAAATCATAATCGTGTCACTTAGGTCAATAACTTTCCACGTTACTTGCAAATATCACGATAAATCTCTTCTGTGATGTGCTTATTTCAATTTGAAAAGTTCGATTTCTGGTATCAATGTATTAAAAATTCTCATTACTTCCGAACATGTAGGATAGGATTAAAAAACCCTTCCAATATCGTTTGATATCACCCAAAGAAGCCGTGCCCTTGGTATGTATATACCCTTTCCGTTACACGTTGTATAAACATATAATATAAATATATACTGTAACACGACCACAGAGCGTGCGCGCATATGACGTCGCGCACCTCCCACCGAGCCCCACTCAAGCGCACGTCACTGCCACCACTCCGCGGCCGCAGGGTATATAAGGCCTCGCGCGCCGTCAGTCCGCCAGTTGATTCCGCTTCCGACGCTCGCCCGCGACAGTCGTGCCGCTCTGCGCTCCCGATCGTTCTGTGTTTGTGTCATCGCTTCGTCGCGCTCGCCGTGACGTCATTCGTAGTCGCCGACTACAACTCCCGATCCGGAACCGCCTTTTTCAAGGCAGTGAAGGATATTTTGTTTCTATAACAGAGTATCGTCAAAAACAATTTTGTTTGGCCCCTTCAGGGTAAAACCACAGTTTCGTGGTCCTTGGTTGGAAACCTCACGGTGTCAACAATACCAAGGGGGTGCTGACCCGACGCACCCGCTGATCCCCTTCAGGGTGAAGCAGTCAATTGGAGTCGAGTGCTAGGTTTTGGCCTTGGGGGATCTCCTAGTCAAACCTAGTTACTGAGTTTCCCTTTCAGCTACACACCTAGTGTCGGTTGGGTGTGTCTACCCCTTCGCACTAGACCCAATAGGGCCCGGTTCGCACAATAAGACTGGCGACCGGTTACAAGCTTAGGGCTCACCAATAGGTACACACCTCCCAGTCTCCACCCGACTGGGAGGCTAACACATCCCCGGACCCATCCATCCGGGGAGTTAGGCCAGTTAGGCTTTAAATAGGCCCCCCGCGGGAGAAAAATCTCCAAAATTCCCCGATAGATATTCTATATCCCTCGTCATGGAGGACGCCTTGCAAAAGGCGCACCTCTTGGACGAGCTAAGAAAGGACCCCGACTTTTGCGCCAGATACGGCGGAAAGCTCGCTGCTTTGCAGCGAAATATTTCCCTGGCTACTAAAGCCAAAGTCACTGATTTTAGCGACGTGCTCGATAGCCCGCTATCTCCCCCGCTCGCGGATCAAGGCCCTCCGGTTGGCTCATTCACCGAAAAGTTTATTGTTTCGGACCCCATTGTTCATCGAACAATGAAAAACTCCGAAACTAATAGCCCCTTACCGCCGCCGCCCGCTGACAAAGACGTACCGACCACTCGTTTCCCAGACCCAGCTATTGTTGCCGGCCCACTCTCTAATCCCATTGTTCATAGAACAATGGACGCCGCGCAGGTGTGCGCTGCACCTGAATTTTACGATATGGACACGTCGGCTCCGTTATCTAACCCACCCTCCGACCAAGACGAAGCCTCTTCTTGCCCTTCGTCCTCCGAAGACGACTTTCAAATCGTCACCGGAGGCAAGAGGAAGAAAGGGAAAACCTCCCAGGCCAGCAAGGCCAAAAAGACCACCGCGTCGCCCCCGTCCCCAACTCAAACGCCCGTACGACCCATTAGCCCAGTCCCAACTACCTCTGCTCACGCGCAGAATAGTCGTCCCTCCAGCCCGATAGCCCAAACTTCCTCAGCCCAAAGGAAGCAACGCCCTCCGCCCCCCTTTTACATCCAGGACAAGGGTAAATGGACTGATGTGTCCAAGATGTGTGTTGATCGAAAGATCAACTACACAAACGCCCGTGCCTGCCAAAATGGCATTAAAGTCACCGTCCCTACGTCGAACGACTATAGGGAACTATATCGCGCCCTCCGTGAAAGGAATATTTCCTTTCACACTTTCTCCTTCCCCGAGGACACGCCCACTCGTGTTATTATTAAACGTGTCCCTAAAGAAATCCTAGTACAGGATATTAAAGACGACCTTGCCGATCAAGGTATACCAGTGATCGCCGTCCATCGCTTACATAAAGCGAGAGGCGGTGAATTGTACGACATGGTTCTTGTCATTTGTGAACCAACCGAAGGTCATCACCCAATATTTAAGATTAAGTCTATTTGCTCCCTATCCGGTATCTCAATAGAAAAGCCCTACAAAACCGCAACAGTGGGACAATGCCACCGTTGCCAACTGTATGGCCATGCGCAGAGCAACTGCTATGCGACTCCCAGATGCGTCAAGTGTCTGGGCGAGCATAGCACTGCGGACTGCCCACGGCCTAAAGACCGAACCCTCTGTTCGGAACCACCCAGCTGCGTTCTCTGCGGCCAGACCGGTCACCCGGCAAACTACCGCGGCTGTCCCAAAGCCCCCAAACTCGCTCCTAAATTAGCGAAGCGCGCCAACGCCCGCCAACAGAGAGAGGCACCTTCTTCTCAAATTCCCCAACGTCTCGCTCCTCAGAGACCGTCCCCGTGGAACAGGCTAAACCACGAAAAAGCCTTTCCCTCCTTGGCCCCTGCCAAACCTTTGCAGGCACTGATGGATATACCCATCGCAGCGCAGATCCTGCCTATAGCCGTGGCTACAGAGCCCACAGCCAGTCACAAACCCGCGCCTCAAACCACTGCTGCTCCTGCAGTCAAACAACCGCCCAATCCCTCACCCGTCGTGCACGGCGAGGCTTGCGCCCAGACTATACTGCGCCATTATAGGTTATTTATGACCCGCCAAGCCAGATCTCTCCGCGATGCCCTTCTGGCTGCCGAACAGCAGAATAACGGCAAAATTACGACGGCAATGTACAGCCAAATATTCAGCACACACAGTGATGTGGTGCTAGGTCTCGACCAGATGGATGCGATGGACTGATCCAATGGATTCCCAACGCACAAACCACACTAGGCCTCGATCCCTCAAATTAGGTTTTTTCAACGCCAATGGCATTTTCAACCAACGCGCCGAAATAACTAAATTCCTCCGCGACCACCAATTAGACGTCCTCCTTATACAGGAGACCCTTTTGAAACCCCACCGCGCTGATCCCAAAATTGCGAATTACCGTCTAGTTCGCAATGACAGAACACGTTGCCACGGCGGCGGTACCCTTATTTATTATAGAAAGGAGTTATACTGCATCCCTCTGACCCCACCCGCGCCTCTCTCTCACCTAGAGTACTCTGCCTGTCGACTAGGCATGACTGGTCATCCTCCGATAACCATCATCTCTGCCTACCATCCCCCACCATCGGTCGCGTCTCTTGCTTCAGACGATCCTATCGCGCTCACCAGCGATCTCACGACTCTCTTCGGCCTGAGTGACTCCGTCTTACTAGCGGGCGATCTCAACGCCAAACACCCCGCTTGGAACAGCAACACGACAAATGCCAGAGGCAGAATCGTGTATAACCTAGGCGCGACCCTAAACTACGACGTCATCGCTCCGATGACTCCCACCCACTACCCACACGACCCTAACCATAACCCCGATGTCCTCGATGTGGCGCTCCTAAAGAATGTAAACCTCCGTTTACACTCCATAGAAGCGCTTCACGAGCTCAACTCGGATCACCGTCCCGTTATCCTACACCTAGGTTCCCGCTCGGGTAACCATGATCCTACCCAACCTCCTCCGACCCAATTGATCACCGACTGGAGGAAAGTAAGTGAAAAACTGAAATCCACCACGTCGCCTCAATTGGACACCATTCCTGACCACATAGTCTCAGTCGCTGACACGACGGCGGCGATCGACTCGCTTACAAATCACGTACAATCCGTCCTGAACGATTGTTCAAGGGAAGTTCCTGTAGTGGAAGACCACCGCTGGAAACTCCCGGACGATGTACGGAATCTGATAACCGAGAAGAACGCAGCCATCCGTGCGTACAGCGCTTTTCCCTGCGCCGCAAACAAAGCTCACATGCGCAACTTACAGCGTGCTGTAAGGAAACGCATTACCGAGCAGCGTAATGCGAGCTGGGACAAGATGCTGAGCGAACTTGAGCCCACCCATCTTGCCTTCTGGCAGCTTCAGAGGAAGTTACGATCCACTGAAGAGGCCACAATGCCTCCTCTCATTCGTCCCGATAAGAGTGTCGCCTTCGATAACTCTGAAAAAGCAGAATGCCTAGCCGACAGCCTAGAGTCCCAGTGTTCTCCCAGCTCTCAACCAGTAGACCAAGCCCACCTCGATATGGTGAACGCCGAAGTCGAACGTAGAACTTCCCTTCCGCCCGTCGAAGATCCCGATAATCCACTGGCCCCCATCTCTCCTGATGAGGTCCAGGATATCATTAAAAGTCTCCAACCGCGAAAAGCCCCTGGCTCCGACGGCATCACCAATAGGGTTTTCAAACTTTTCCCCGCCCAGCTTATAGTGCTAATGACTGCCATCTTCAATGGTGCATTGAGCAATAATATGTTCCCCGCAACCTGGAAACAGGCCACCGTCATAGGTATTCCCAAACCAGGCAAGCCCAAGTCTGACCCGTCTAGCTACCGTCCCATTAGCTTACTCAACGTCCTTGGTAAAATCTATGAAAGGCTTATATATAAGCGGCTCAAAGATTTTGCCGAAGCAAAGAGTCTTATACCCAATGAGCAGTTTGGATTTAGAACCGAACACTCATGTATCCAACAAGTCCACCGCATCATAGAACACGTCAGCGCCGGCTTCCAACGGGGCGCAATAACGGGAGCCTTATTCTTCGACATAGCGAAAGCGTTCGACAAAGTCTGGCACAATGGCTTAATCTATAAGCTATACCAACTCGGCGTGCCTGACCGTCTCGTGCTCATCCTACGGGACTTTTTATCGAATCGCACCTTTCGTTACCGAATTGAGGGGGAGCTTTCCTCCCCCCATCCCATTCGCGCAGGAGTTCCTCAAGGCTCCGTACTATCCCCCCTCGTTTTCACGCTATTCACTAGCGATATCCCCAAGCATAAAAATACTCAGCTAGCCCTATTTGCCGACGATACGGCTATCTATTATACCGGTCTTAAACCCGATGCCATCGCTCGCACTCTCCAAACTTCCGCAAACACTCTGGCCAAGTGGTTCCGGAAATGGAGAATCGAAGTCAATCCAGACAAAAGCCAGGCAGTCCTCTTTTCTAAGCCGCGGATAAACCCACCCTCCCCCCGTCCGATTACCATGTACGGCAAGCCGATCCCCTGGGAAAAGCAAGCCAAATACTTAGGCGTGGTCCTCGATAAACACCTTTCCTTCGCTGAGCACATAAAGCAGGCACGTTCGCGCGCCGCTTTCGCTCTAGGTAGGCTCCACTTCATTCTTAGCTCCCGCAGCAAGTTATCACTCAGGTGCAAGCTGCGTATTTTCACCGCGGTCATCCGTCCCATCATGACCTACGCCTGCGTTGTTTTCGCACACGCAAAGCCCTACCTCCTCCACAAGATGCAGACCCTTCAAAACCGATTCCTCCGTAGAGTCACGGGAGCCCCCTTTTATGTTCGAAATGAGCTTCTTCACGTAGACCTCAAGATGCCCACCATCCAGCAGTTCATGAAACGTGTCTCCAAGCGTTTCTTTGATACTGCAATCCAACATAGGAATCCCCTTATCGTATCGGCCGCCCAATACGAACCCTCGCGTATCTCTAAGATTCGCCGACCAAGGCATACCCTTGTCACTCCCGATGACGCAATCACCCTGCTCCAAGAGAGCCGTAGGGAAACAAGTACAGTGGCACACAAAAACAAAAACCTACCGTCCTTCCGTCCTCGCCGCCGAGGCCCGCCGCGACGTCCCCGTAATAGTCCGCCCCGACCCTTGCCAGAGCCAGCCCGCGACGCTGAGCCAGTAGCTTTAAATTCCTTTATTAATAATAAAAATGATATGATCCAGCCTGTCCCTAGCTGCCCTCCCACTGCGACGCCCTAAGCCGAGGTCCGTACCCCACAGGGGGTGCCCTTAGCGTGTAGTCGCCTAGTTTGTAAGTTTTCTAATAAGCCCTGGCTGGAGGCTTTAATTAATTTATTAATTAAGGCAACCACAGGCAAGCCCGGTTAAGCAGCCGACAACCTCAGAGGTTGACCTGCGAGATGCCACACACAAAAAAAAAAAAAAAAATCAGTCCGCCAGTTCGGCTTGCACGGACCGCTTCCCTCGGAACGGTTTCGGGCAGTTGAGCGCTCTCTGGCTTGCACGGTCGGCATCCCTTCGCGGAACCGATATCGGGCGGTCACATCACGTACTTCGATCGTCGTAGTTTTATTGTACCAGTGTGTAGTTTACCTTAGTACATCTTGTAAAAGTGTTTTAATAAATAACCCTTTGCTGTACATTGGTTTGCGAGTGGTTTTATTGGAAAACCCCCTCATAAGTGGCGCACAACGTGGAGGCCGAAGATAGAAAATATCTAAGGCCACGGCCTACTCGCAGACCAGTTCGATTTGGAGATAGTTCACCTGCAGAAATGGCTATCAACATGTCAGACAGCCAGTTTAAGGAGCTGATTCTCGCAATAACCACCGGCACACGAGGGGGAAGTACCTTTTCACAATGCCCATCTAAATTTGGAGGATCAAAGGTCGAAGTTGAAGCTTTCTTAGCAGCTGTGACAGTGTTCAAGGAAGTAGAAAAAATATCAGACGAGAACGCTCTTGAAGGCCTACCTTTAGTTCTGATCGGTGACGCAGCGATTTGGTGGCAAGGCGTTAAAAGTAGCGTGAAGACTTGGGAACTTTTTAAGGAACGCTTGCGCCATACCTTTGCTCCAAAGAAACTAGACTACATTATCTATCAGGAAATAGTTGGTGTAAAGCAAGACAACCAGACCCCGACCGAGATTTTCATTGCTAAGAAACGCGCGCTTCTTGCTGAGATGTCAGAGCCACATACGGAGCAGCAAGAGATCAACCTCGTTTTTGGCCAGATAAAATTCCCTGTGAGGGAGAAGATTTCTAGGGATTCTGTAAAAACTTTTGATGAGCTATTAAAAAGGATAAGAGATATTGAAATAACACTGATAGAGAAAAGCAATCAAAAAGAAGAATCAGAGTATTTACAAGATCAAGATAGAACAACACAACAAAAAACATACAAGAAACAAAATAAGACACGCTGTGGTTACTGTCGTCTGCCCGGTCACACGGCTGAGATATGTAGGAAAAAGGCAAGAGACGACGCAGCTAAGAATAATGTTAAGGAAACCACCTCGAGCACACAAAATGAAGACAAACCGAAGGTTGCCTGTTACGGTTGTGGTGAGCCAGGTGTCATACGCAGTCGCTGCCCTAAATGTAAAATCAAGCAGTCTCTAACGGCAGTCGATTTCTGTTTCTGCTCAGCCAATATGACTGCTGATGTACGACCACGTCCCACTGTACCTATTACCGTCGGAGGAATGACTGGTATAGCGTATATAGATACGTGTGCAAAGTCGAGTGTTGCCTCCTACCAACTATATACACGTCTACAGCGAAACGGCGTAAGTTTTGAGAGGGAGATTATGTATGTAACACTCGCCGATGGAGTGCCAAGGAGACAGGACGTCCTTACAGTTAAGACGAATGTTAACCTCTTTGGCCGAGACGTAATCACGTCCTTCGTTATCTTTCCGGATGCCCGAGAGAATAGGACGCTACTTGGGGTAGGATTTATAGAAGATGCAATGTTGGCCCTAGACCTACCCCAACGAATTTGTCATTTTGTGGATGAACCACACAAGAAGTACGACCTAAGACCAGAGGGTCTGGATGAATCAAAGGACATAGCGGGTGTTTTATCCAGTGTGTGCATACCAGCAATGGAATCACCGATAATGAACACACCAAGCCCTGTACTATCGCCTGTTGGTATGACAAAATTCATTCCGCAACAGCAACAGGAACCGCTTATGCAAATGATGACGCCTCCACATTCTCCTAAGAGAAGTCCCGTTATTGTGCCTGGAGCAACAGAGCAAGCCTTGGATCGACCTTATGGGCCATTAATACCCATAGGATTCTCGACTCCTCCCAAGAGACCACGAACGACATTATTCGATGGATACTCTCCTATTATTGATGCATTGTACGAGGATGCGCGTAGGAACATCAATAATGCTGACATCGAGCTGTCACCAGGCTCTGCCGCTTTATTCCCAGAAACTGAAATCTCTTCACTTTCTATGGACAGCCATGAGTGCGTGCTGACGGAGGAAGAGATCAAGCGCTTACAACATTTCCTTGAGAGAAATGAAGCGGTATTCATATCCAATGGCAAGCCAACCACGGAGACTGAACATACCATTGATACGGGATCACACAAGCCTATATCTGTTCCACCATATAGGCTATCGCCAGTTAAGATGCAAACCCTGAAGGTAGAAATACAGAAGATGTGTGAGCAAGGAGTTATTGTGACATGCTCCTCACCTTGGTCAGCGCCAGTCGTACTAGTTCCAAAAAAAGACGGTAGTACACGAGTCTGTGTTGATTACCGTCAGTTGAACGCGATCACGACGGCAGATGTGTATCCACTGCCACGTATCGACGATCTCCTACATAGTGCTAAGCCTACGCGTTACATGAGCACCATAGATCTTCGCGCCGGCTACTGGCAGATTCAGGTCAAGGATGAAGATCAGATAAAGACAGCCTTCATCACACCTTTCGGTATGTACAAATTTTTGAGAATGCCATTTGGACTACGAAATGCACCTGCTACTTTTCAGCGGCTTATGGACAGATTTCGCATATCCCTTAGTCACATTAAGCCCCTCATATATTTAGATGACCTGATAGTCATGTCTACCAGTCTAGATGAACATTTTAGAGACCTGCAAGACGTCTTTAACCGCCTAAATGAGTACAATCTCACGGCAAACAAGAACAAATGTGTTTTCTTCTGCTCTAAGGTCAAATACCTAGGACATTATATAACACCTGATGGTCTCCAAGTAGATCCAGATAAAGTTGCTTCCATAATGGACATGGCCGCGCCAAGAAACTTGAAGCATCTGATATCATTCCTGCAGATGTGTTCGTGGTATAGGCGTTTCATCCCTAATTTTGCAAAGATCACCGAACCACTCTCTCGTTTGATGAAAAAGAATTCTGTTTGGACCTGGAACGATGAACAAAAAAACAGCGTTTGACGAGCTGCGGAACCTTTTAGTTACGGCACCGGTGTTGGTACAGGCAGACCACACCAAACATTTTACAATAAAATCAGACGCCAGTAACTACGCGATCGGTGCTGTTTTGGTGCAGGGGGAGGGAGAAAGTGAGCATCCAGTTGAGTATGCTAGCCGCCTCCTCACTCCAGCTGAGAGAAATTATTCAACCACAGAACGAGAAGCACTAGCTGTAATCTGGGCAGTGAACAAATTTCGTGGTTTTATCGAGGGTACGAATTTCACTGTACTGACCGATCATCAAGCCCTGAAGTGGCTAATGTCGTTGAAGTCCCCAACCGGTCGACTAGCACGTTGGGCCCTGCAACTTCAACCTTATAATCTGACGATTAAATACATCAAAGGTAGGACGAATGTTGTCGCCGACACTTTGTCACGTCCTAATTGCGATCCCACAAAGGAAAAAGACTGTGGAGTATGCAGTGTGATAATTGATATGCCAAGAAAGAAATCTAAAGAAATAAGAGTGGAACAATTGAAAGACAAAGACATAGAAAAAATAATTAACGAACTAGAAGGAAACCACTACGAAATAAAGGAGATGAAAGAGGAGAAGCGAAAAGAATACGCTGATAAGAGACGTCAACCATGTCCTAACTATCAGCCTGGCGATCAAGTTATGGTTGATGTTCATGCCTTAAGCAAATCATCACAAGGTTTCAGTGCTAAACTAGCACCTCGCCGAGATGGCCCATACCTCATCAAAGACATTCATGGACCATCTTCTTTTCAGATTGCTGATCCTGCCACTCCAAACCAGACTGCAGGGTTGTATCACTCCTCAGCCCTGCGTCCGTACCAAGGGTTGGCATCAGCCGCCCTGCCCGAGCCGGTCCTACCCTTACGCCGGCGAGGTCGCCCGCGGAAGTACAAACCAACTCCGCTGGAGGACCAGACACTCACAGTCAAGCCCCGTCCCCGTGGGAGGCCGCCAAAGAAGCAGCAGCCTACCTAAGTCCTGTCTTCCTCACCGGGACGTCTTCGGAGACAGAGGGGGAGACTGTAACACGACCACAGAGCGTGCGCGCATATGACGTCGCGCACCTCCCACCGAGCCCCACTCAAGCGCACGTCACTGCCACCACTCCGCGGCCGCAGGGTATATAAGGCCTCGCGCGCCGTCAGTCCGCCAGTTCGGCTTGCACGGACCGCTTCCCTCGGAACGGTTTCGGGCAGTTGAGCGCTCTCTGGCTTGCACGGTCGGCATCCCTTCGCGGAACCGATATCGGGCGGTCACATCACGTACTTCGATCGTCGTAGTTTTATTGTACCAGTGTGTAGTTTACCTTAGTACATCTTGTAAAAGTGTTTTAATAAATAACCCTTTGCTGTACATTGGTTTGCGAGTGGTTTTATTGGAAAACCCCCTTATAATACATAAATAATTAAGTATAAATAAATAAGTTGATCACCCATTCACGGACAGACCTCAGCAAGCGTTGCTTAACTTTGAGAATCGACCCGCGGGGCTGTTACTATTAACATGTGCGGGGCACGAAGAAATTCGAGATTTCTCAGTGCCTCGCTCATGTTAACAGTAAAGCCAAAATAATAAGTAAGTAAGTAAGTAAAATAGTAAGTCTAAATGACAGCCGAGAAACGGCTTAACGTGCTTTCCGAGGCACACGGTTATTACCAGGCGTCCGTCACTCGTTCAAGGCCACGCGTTATATGCCTACCGCTTCGCGTATCGCCGTCGGTACATCCGACAGTGGGCCGCCGCACGCCTGCCTGAGCCTTTTTAAATAATTTTGACAACGTCATAATGGATCAACCTAAAAAAAATTGATTTTCCTCCGCTTTAATAATAATAATAATTCTTTATTTTCAGACAACAATGATCCAGCTTGTTAGTAAACAATAATATAACTTATTACAAGTGGTAGTAGTTAAAATACAATAGAGAAGAAGACAGACCAAATAGTATTGTGAAAAGGACATCCCCAAATTAATGGTTAGTGATTGTCCTTCTCACAAAACTTTTAATAATCGGAGAGTCGATACTCTCCGCCACAGTTTTTAGAATGCTGTTGCCACTCGCCCGCAACCTTGACAACAGCGACGCGGTTCTCTTGCGAATGACGGCGTGGAAGCTTTGCTCCTGTTTCCCTTTTGATTATTTATTTATGCGGAATTTTATTAAAATTAAAATTATTTACGCGGATTCGGATATTTTCGACACTAAAATTAAATAATCGGTAATTCAGGGAAGGAAAAAATGCATCTATAATTTTATTAAACTGAAATATATTTGATCAACAAATAAAAAAATATTGTTTTTCTATATTGGTTTTTTTACCAATATCATCATATACAACCCTAGGACATTCGTTCGATGACGTGGGTCGCGCGGCGGGTAAAACAATCTCAACTCTCTGTGTGCGTACATATGGTACTTTTCTTCTCGCTGCAAACAGCTGGTATTATTATTAAGATTTTGTAGGCTATTATAACGTAGGTATTTTCGCTTTTGTATGAGAGTGATGTATCTGTTACGAAGTAACTATTTAGTAATCTGTGGTATTACACCGCCAACTTCTAAATTCCGCTACTCCTCCACGGCTACTTTTTGCCCGCCTAGGGAATCGAACCCGAGACCTCATGCTTATCAGTCGCATTTGCGATCACTCCACCGATATGTAGGTGTAAGTTACCTGCAAAGGCCCTCCAGAATCTCCCTGACAGGAGTCGTGGCCTCCCCTCTCGTGACCGGCACACAGGAAGATGTCGGGAATGAACTCGTGCCTCCCTGCCCTCAGGAACATCGACTTGCATCGCTCGTTCGATACTATTGGAACTTGCACCTGGAAAACATAGCAAAAACTGTTCAGGATAATTATGTCTCGAAGAAAAAGGTTTTTCAAAGTGTTATTTTGGTTTGAGATCTGATTCATGGTTTAGTAATTTTTTTAATGACTTTGAAGACTAAGTTTTTATTATGTTTATATGCAGACAATGGACTAATATTTTGTTGAATCTTAATTTAACAGTTATCATCATTAATGACTAATACAAGTTACTAACATCATGATGATAATAATTCAAGTGAAACCTATTAGTGGCCTTGCTTAAAGTAAAATCCAATGCACAGATTAGGCATCATTAAACCTATTTATACAAACTTTGCTCTTGGCAAAGTTAAACAAATATGTGCTTTGTTTATCAAGCACGTAGTTAGATGTTTTATTCCTGCATAATAAACTTCATTCGATGGTGCAGTTGCTGAGAGATTAGCTGCTGCGCTGCATGTCGTAGTATTGTGTCCTTCGCAAGTAGTGTTGCCAGATCAAAAAATTGAAAATCCGGGTAAATTCCGGACATTTGATGAAAATTCCTGACTTTCTTTAATTTGAAATCAAAAAGTTATATTTTTTTTTATGTTTCACTCTTTCATTCAATTGTGGAAACTCCGGACGGTTTAGGATTCCTTCCGCATTCCGGACAAAGCTATATTTCCGGACATGTCCGGAAAATTCCGGTCGTATGGCAACCCTATTCGCAAGGTACTAGTACTTATATGGCTTATGTTTGTTGTTGTTATTTTTATATTTATAGATAGATAGATATATTGTTTATTGTACGCCATAACATTAACAAATAAGGACTTAACAACTGAAATTTATAACATACTATTATAACTACTTTGCTTTAGTCTCTTGTCAGTTTTGTAAAGCTAATTTTTACTGTGAATGCGAGAACACTATAGACTCAGATTCGTTTCTGCTTACAATGTTAATTGGTAAAGTACCGTCCTTTCGTACCTATAAAAACTGTATCATGAAAAATTTAAAAAACCAATTATGTTTTTAAAAGAGTTTCTTCTCAATATGAAACGACAAATTCGAACCGCGTGTAGGCCTATATGACATAAAATATTTTAGATTTTGGTCTGGCTGTGAGTTTATAGGAATTTGAATACCCGTAAAAGCATTCAAGATAGAGGGGAAAATAAAAAAATCTTACCTCTTGCAAAACAGATGGTAAGACACCACCTTCTGACAACCTTCCCCAACCCGTCACAGTAGCATTCTCTCCAACCAACAGATCATCAGTCGCCGGCAAACATATAGGCGATATATGAGGAGCGAATTGCACTGGAGCCTCTAACTTGACCAGCGCCAAGTCATATTCATAAGTATAGTAGTTATACTTTGGATGTACCGCCTTTCTGGCTACACCACTCTCTACGAAGGGAAATTCTTCTGATACGGAAGAGAAGTCGTATTCGCCAACTCTGATCCTTATTTGTGATGTCAGGAGGCTGAAAAAGTGAGAAATGAGAAATTGAGTTGGTTAGGTGGTTTGTAAAATAATTTCTTAATTTAGGTTATAGGTTAGTGAAGAATAAACTGGTTAATTTATTTACCTACATGGTCGTCCACAACACGATAAAGCTTGATTTTAATTTGGTTCCATATTAATCTATACTAATAATATAAAGAGGTAAAATTTGGTTGTAAGTTTGTATGTAGGATTCCTTATAACAATCTCCGGAACTAAAGATCAAATTTTTAAAAGATTTTATTGGTAGTAGGTGCATTATTTTTGAGTGTTTATAAATTATTATTATAATATTATTCTATTGATTAATATATTTATTGGACTTTGTTCTGCCTGTCGTTCACATACAGAGTTGATACGACAGAGGGGCATTAAATTATACTACGTATACTATACGTGTTTAGTGTTAATTTGATACATTAAAAAAATTAAAACAGCGAAAAAAATATGTTTTTTTTTCAAACAAACTAAATAGCTTACAAATCAGAGTAAAACGCAACCACCCTTTGTAAATAAATGTGACTGACCTTAAATACCTAGTTAACGAAGTGGCAACGTAGCGCGGCGTGTGTTATCTCTTGTATTGGTCAGATTTATCGCTTTGAGGTGCATCTCATCAAAATCATTTGTGACTAAACTACTACTCCTATTTAATTGATTTTTGGTACAAAGCTTGAAAATGGTACCGAGTATACGCAGTTTAAAGGAAAGCCCCTCGGTCGTATCAACTCTGTATAACATGTATCTTGAGAGGTCTGGCTCTTATGATACGGTTTCTCCCAGTACAAGAGCCAAGGCAACACTGATGTTCGTACCTTTCTTTTTTCCTGGGTGCGAAAATTATCTAATGCCTCGTCTTTTACTGACTAAAATCCCACCTTGTTCCTGCAGTAGCCCTTGAGTTCCGGGGCCGCGTTATCTCGTTAGAATATTCCCGCAACCCCGGCAGGCAATGGCCCTATCGAGCCCCATCAATGCTTATTCTTATTAACCTATATTGCATTGCTTACAGAACATCTCGCACGTCCTTTTGTGTAATTTTACTGACAAAAATTGAACATAATAAAGTACTAGAAAGTTTCTAAACGTGTTGCAGTAAGGTTTCAATAGTCCATTGTGTGTAGAAGCTATTAAAACTCACTTAGACCCGACAGACGGTTAGCCTTAATTCCTGCAAAACCACACATGTTCGTGCTAACCACCATTTTGTTTCGACAGCAGAAACAGAAAAGGCGGGAAATCATGCCACAGTTATAAAATAGGAACAACCTTTACTATGCGAAAATCAACGATGTACAATATTAGAATATTTAATGTAAATTCCAGCAAAAACTAGAGTCAACATCTCCTGAGGGTGCTCTGAGGAGAGCCGAAATACGTGTCGAGTTTTGGTGTGGGTTTAATTTTACACTGCCACACTTTCTGCGTGTGCATTTATCTGCGGATGGGAATGATAGTTCTACATAGTGCATTCCAGCAAATATTATGAATAACTAGTTTTTGAATTTACACTGTATATTGTCCTAAGCATCTGTCTATCATCTTTAGGTATACTTATCGATCGTCTCCTAGTTGTCATAAAAAAATCTATTCTCTGACATATGAAGTAAAAACTTCTATATTTTGTTATATTTTTATTCGCCGTTCACTCTTTACTTCGATCACGCCTGATGAATTGATGAAGATGAGGTCTACGATGAAGGAACCAGCCTAAAAGATGCCTCTTCACTCTTGCTAAGGCTGACGGCTCATATGTGGTAGGGAATACAGAAGTCAGCAGAGACCAATTTATGAACCTATTTATGGATGTACTTAATCCGAAATAAATGTCTAAATAAATAAATAAATTAGGGCAACCAATCACATGAGTGAAGAGGACTACTTTCTTCAAATCAGGATGAAAAATATATCTACCATTTTAGTTCTCCTAAAAACACATAAATACCGACCAACACTTCAAGCGGTCATAACAAAAATGTATCTATGTTGCAAAATATAAAGTTGCAAACTTTAAATATTATTAAACCTTATCCTGTATAAGACTGGCGTCATTAAATATACTTTACTTTTAATTCCCTTTTTACGTTGTTTATATTGTTTTTCTTACTTTGTTTTTACAGTACTCTACATAGAGGAGACTAAGAGATGGGAAATATACAAAAAAATATAAATAAAATTGTAATGTCTGTTTGTGATTTCAACATAAACTACGTTTTCTCATGTACGTATAGTTCATTAAACGATACAAAAACTTCATTTCTAGTTTTCTAGTTTTTTGGCATTCTGCTTGTCTGTTTTTATCTCTGGAATGGCAGAACAGGTTTTTAATGGCACTTTCACTAGAAGATACAAAAGGTTAGAGGGCTAAATTTAGACTACATTTGATTCCGGGCTGCGGGAACGTTCTAAAAAGATACCGCGGCCCGGGAACGTAAGGGCAGTGAAGGCACAGGATGGGTTTTAGTCAGTAGAAGTCTGACACTTCCTTCCGCTCCACCCAGATTCGGAGGAGTAATTAGATGATTTTCCCACCGAAAAAGGCTATATTATATCCTGGAATTCACACGGGATCGGGGTTTACGCGGGAAAGACCATGTATACAACGTGTAATTGAAAGGGTATATACATACCAAGTGCATGGCTTCTTTGGATGATACACAAAGATATGGCAAGTGTTTTGTAATCCTAAGTCTACGTGTGTAGAACTTATTACAAATTCCAATACACATTACCAGAGGCCGAATTTTTCAAATTAAGAAGAACTAAAATAATTATCGTGTTATTGGCAAGTGACGTGGAAAGTTATTGACCCTCGTAGTGCTGTGACACGTTTGTTATAATTGGTATTCAAGAAATATATGAAACCAATAATTTGGTATCAATTCTTTGAGTCAGTTATTTTGTGCTGAAACTGTGCATAGAGACTCCATACCAGATGTTGTCTTCAGCCCTTTTGGATAGATATGGGGTTTCCGTTACACGTTGTATAATAATGACTCTAACGTGAACAAAGTCGCAGGCACAAGCATAAGTAAAATATAAATGAAACCGTCCGTCCGTCTGTATGAATGCGTTAATCTCGGGATTACTAGATGGAATCTGATAAAACATTTCTCAGGAAGACTTAAGATGTTTAAGATTTTTTTCCGCGATAAAAAGGAAGGGAGGAATGCGAATTGTGAGATTGTGGGCAGTTTGTTTCAAGTCGGCATTTTAAGTCCGCAGTTTTGTGAAGTATTAAGGCTAAGGAACTTTATAAGACGCCAACGTTTAGCTTGCCCCTTGTTCGGTTTAAATCAAGTAATTAAAGTGAAGAATTTGATCGTTTCAAACTTGATTAAGGGCAGAGCCACTACGGATAATGAATTTTGTTTTCAAGTTACTGAAAAACTATAGTTTATACCCTTTTATTTCACACAGAAATTTATAAACTGCCAATCAGTAAACAGTAAATTTGAGTTAACTTAGAATAAAAAAAATTGTAATAGTAAATTTATAATTTTTAAGTTGTTATTTCATTCGCATGAATAGTCACAGACATATTTCTGGAGAGAGATTTCAATGAAATTTGTACAAAATATTAATCCAATAGCTTCAAAATATTAATCCCGAGATGTACGTAGGAATACCCTCCCACGCCATTGAAGTCGCGGGCAATTATGCGGTCCCATGGGAATTCCGGGATAATAGCCTATGTGCTATTTCAGGATTTCAACTACCTACATACCAATTTTTATTCAGATTTTTGCGTAAAACTGATAAATGATCTTTATTTTATAATAATAATAATAAAATACTTTATTTTCAGACCAAAGTCCATATGGAGACACATTTACACATAAACAAAAAATAAACACACAAATTTAAAATAAATATAAAATACAATAATAACAAGACAAATTATAAGAAATATTTTAAAATATACTTAAAAAAGTAATTACTTAATGTATGTGAATGACGCTCTGTGAGTCGTCATCCAGTGCCACATTATTGGCCTATTCATCCTGTCGGCGACGACAGCTATCAGGCTGTTGGAGCTATCGCGCACTCGCCGCATCAAGGATGCTATACGTGACCGTATTAATGCAAAAAAATCAGGCACAACTGCCTTCGCAAACATCCCCGACGCACTGCTAAAGCGCGGTAGCCCCAACATTACCCTGAAAGCATTATTGTATTGGACTCGCAGAGCATTGTAGGAGCGTTTAGTGTAATTGACCCATAGGGCGCACGTGTACAGAGACTGACAGTACGCTCTAAACAATGTGATCTTTACGTCATCAGTACATCGTGCAAACCTACGAACCAGCATGTTACACCTCACGGCCAATGCTCTGCCCTCCCGTTCTACATCCAAATCGTCGGACAGGTCATCGCTGACCCAGTGTCCCAGGTACTTGAACCGCTTGACTCTGGTGAGCAACGCGTCCCCTTTGGTGATTGGTGGGACTGTATCGTAACATTTGTTACCGGCTTTAAAAACTAAAAGCTCACTTTTAGTCGCGTTGTACCTAAGACCATGAGCCACCGCATAGTCCTCACATATACGAAGTAGCCTCCTAAGCGCGCTGATGGATGGGCTCAGCAATACCATATCGTCCGCGTAGCTGATGTTATTAACGCATTGCCCATCAATGGAACACCCGATATTGGTATTTATTTTGCAAATTGGTTATTAAATAACAGTTTTACACGTCATTTTTTTTTTCATAAATGTTAACTAGATAAGGTCGGTGTTTCCTAACTGACTACCCTGAGAAGAAACACCGAAACAAACTCAGGGGTCCGTCTCTTTTGAAATCCATACAATCTATACTGTTTAAATTATATGGGAACCTTGTAGGTTGGGGAACAGTAACAAACATCCGTATATACATTCTCGCAAAACTTTCGAATCTATACCAATATCGGAAAAGTTCGTTTGTTTGAACGCGCTAATCTTCGATTGGATGAAATTTTATCCGACTGCTAAGAAGGAGGTTATGTCTTTATCGTGATAAAGTCCACGGGAGCGAAGACCCGCGCTACTGCTAGTATATAATATTAGTAAGAAGTAAGATTAACCTCTAGAGCCCCAGCGGCACAAAAACGTGCCAGTAAACAAGTATTAGTTGAGCCCCGCTGGCACAAAATTCGTGTGCCAGCGGGGCTCAACTAATAGTTGACGTAAATAATGGCGGTCTTCTAGAGGTTAAGGGGTTACGTCTTTCAACTTAATTTTATAAAGATTTGTTTTAATATTCCGTTAATGATAACTAACTAATCTACACACTGAGTGGATATGCATGCACAGACTAAATAAATTATTTTATTAAAAAAAAATATTGTGTAATTCCCGACAACCTTCAAACACTTGAACAGATCTTGATATATACCATCTTGATCACGACAGGTTTAAGTAAAAAAACCGCATCATATTCGGTCCCTTCGTTTAGGAGCTACGATACTAAAGACAGACACACAGACACGTCAAACTTATAACGCCCCTCTTTTGCGTCAGATTTTAATAATAAATAGCGAGTAGTGAAATTAGATAAGTACCTGTACCAACAATAAACATGGCTATTGATATTAAAACTTTGCCCCTGGTAGTCGAATCGAAATACAAGCTCAGCCTATTACGGCTACAGATGGCTACATCATACACCCATCATCATTGTCTTATTTTCAATAAACAATATTGTGACATGTGATCAGAGCCGGATTAACCCTGTCAGAGGCCGTAAGGCAATAGCTTTCTCGGGGCCCCTTTTCTTACTTTGACTGACCAAATCGTGTGTGAACTGAGGAAACGCACATTAAAGGCTGTGGTTTTTAATATATTTGTTTACTTATTCTGAGATTTGTTCTAAAATTGTTTTAATTCTACTACTTAATTTAACGATTTGTATTTTGTGAGATAACAGTGAGGGCCCTAAGTTCACACGCACAACAAATTCTCGTTCGAAGAAACATGTTTTCTTGGTCCTGGGCCCCTAGTTGATGCGGGGCCCCTAAGCAGTTGCCTACTCCACCTTATGGTTAATTCGGCCCTGCTTGTGATCGAGAGGATTCGAGCCCCACCTATTACGCTTTTGTCGTAAACCCACTCCAGACACAAGCATAATTATTTAGCTTAGTGGAGAGGTTAACAGCATGGCTAGTAATGTGAATGCCACCCATATTGTCTAGTTATCTTTCAATAAAAGAAATAAGAGAAAAATATCAAATTTTGAGTTGAATAAGTTTAGATCTAGCAGTACGATATTGTATATATACAAACGTATTTTCTTATTGTTTGTATGCAAAAGTTGGAGTATAGCCAGTCCAATTTTCATACGGTTTTATTTAAAAATAACTGTTTTATCAAAACGCAAAATCTGTGCACACTATCAAAATAATGAAAGTATTTGTTTGTAGAGCACAAACGGAAATATTCTATACTAATACTTTCGGGTCGCGGTAGAAATGCGAAACAGTTTGAGTCTAGTCTTTTGCAAAATATGCTTTTGACAATGTAGCTTACGTATTTGGGGCTCGAATATAATATACAACGTGTAATTTAAAGGGTATATATATATACCGAGTGCACGGATTCTTTGGATGATAACAAACGATATAGCAAGGGTTTTGTAATCCTATGTCTACATGTGTGGAGCATATTAGAAATTTCAATACATTGATACCAGAGACCGAATTTTTCAAATTAAGAAGAACGAAGAGAATTATCGTTTTATTGGCAAGTGACGTGGAAAGTGATGACCCTCATAGTGCTGTGACACGTTTGTTATTATTGGTATTCAAGAAACATATGAAACCAATAATTTGGGGTCAATTCTGTGAGTCACTTATTTTGAGCTGAAACTTTGCATAGAGACTCCATACCAGATGTTGTCTTCAGTCCTTTTGGATAGATATGGGGTTACCGTTACACGTTGTATACTAAATGGAAACATCATCATACTTAAGTCAAAAACTAGGGTTGTATGGGGATGTGCCGGGGTTGCGGAAATGTTCTAATGAGATACCGCGGCCCCGGACCGCAAAGGCAACTGAAGTAAATGGGTGAGTTTTAAGTCAGTAATTTCTGACAGTCCTTTGCACTCCACCCAGAGCGGAAGGTCATTTAATGATTATTTTTATTAATAAAAATAATGTGTTGTACGCATGTTGTATGGGATTCCGTTGGTACTACGCATTTTCATGTACAGGGTTAATTGTAAAACACCGAAAACCTCTCAGGACTATGTTACTAACATCATAATCAACAACTTTTGTTCTATGACTTTTAAAAATTCGTCATATTTTAGTTCACCAGATTTTCATACAAAAATAAAAATATTTAAATTGAACGCCCTAAATGTCACGAAGTCTATGCGAAGCAAAATAAAGCGATTTATACTTTCGCTTTCTTTGTATATATACCTCTTAAGACTATGTTAGTAACATAGTCCTGAGAGGTTTTCGGTGTTTTACAATTAACCCTGTATTTCTATGGTTAGTATTTTGTAAATATTTTTTTGAAAAAGATGCTTTGAAACTGAATTTGGGAGATTATTATACAGTACATAAGGAAATCGAGGATTCCATACTCTAGCAAGTTGCTCTAGCATGTTTATGACTCACACCTAACGCTCTCTCTCTGCCATGAAGTAACTTAACCTTTCCTACACTAACTAAAAAGCCGCTAACCTCAAAAAGTACTTTTCGAGTAAACATAAAAATAAGTGAGAAATGATTTTTCTACAAAACTACGCTATCTAGGACGATGGCTGTAAATTATTTTTGTGGTCATAGTTTCTGTGCACAATATATGAATATTTGTAAATATTAATTATTTTTATTGTGTTATATTTTAGTATTGTATATGTAGTATTGTTGTTTAGTCGCTTTTTAGAAGTATCTCAGAAATTATTAATCATAGAAAAATGATTCTTAGACCAAAAGATAGAGAATCCAAAGTAATTTAAGGTTACATTAAAAAGTGAAAAATGACCTTTTGTGGCTTACTGGCCTTTTAGTTAGTGCAGGGCAGTATTGCCGTGAACCCACTCCAGGCACAAGCATAATATTTAGCTTAGTTGGAGGGGTTAACAAGATTGCTAGTGATGTGAATTCTACACACATTGTTAGTCATCTTAAAAAAAAAAACATTTATTAAGTTAAGGATAGTTTTTACAGTTAAACTGGTTCAATTGACCAACCACACGGCCTAACTTGCTTATAGCACAGGTTTTTCCTAGTTTAAGTAACAGCGATCTTGTTATTGTAATTTTTATTGAATCAATAAACGATTATGATTAATATGATATGATACTGGTCAAAATCATAAACCTCCTTTTTGCTCCGCCGTAGTCGGGTAAATATTACTTACTCGTCAATACAAGAGAAGCCAAAATGATGAGTAGTTTAGAAGTTACGAGGGAACAGATGAACACAAATACCAGTCAAAATCATAATCCTCCTTTTTGCTTCACCGTAGTCCAGTAAAAATAACTTACTCGTCAACACAATGCCCAGCCGTTGCGATCCAGCCTTCATTGATGATAGCTCCACCACATCTATGCGTAGATGAGAAGCCAAAGTATGATGTTCTTCTCACTGAGACCTGCCACGGCCACCGACCGAAGTTCGAGTCTTTGCCGCCCATGATCCTCGACTCTGGACGTGGCCACATTGCTGTTAGACCACATTCTGGAGAAAGATATAAAGGTTATAGTACATATGAGCTTCAATGGTAAAGCTACTTAGGTTGATAATGTCCGTTCCATTCATTGTGAGACCCTTCATACATTATGTTTAATTTTATAATAATGTTTCTTTCACACTTTATCCACTTTAATAATTTATTCACAGCTTTTTACGAACTACATAGTTGGGCTCGCAACTTGGTTCGCGAGGGAATCCTTATTCTGTGGGAATTCCGGGATAAAAAAAAATGCTCTATAACATCCATTGTTTTCGGTAAAAATACTATGACAAACAGAAAGACCAACAGACAGACAAATATTTAAAAAAGTTGAGAAAACACAATTGACCAAATTTTTAGGTTTTTCTTAAATGCCCATAATTTTCAAACTACATGGGATAGATTTCTTTTTCTAATTTTTCTCATGATGTTTACAATCAATCCTGTCGCCGCGTTTTGGCTTGACGTTGAGTTCTGGGACACCCTGTATACAACGTGTAATTTAAAGGGTATATACATACCGAGTGCACGGCTTCTTTGGATGATAACAAACGATATAGCAAGGGTTTTGTAATCCTATGTCTACATGTGTGGAGCATATTAGAAATTTCAATACATTGATACCAGAGACCGAATTTTTCAAATTAAGAAGAACGAAGAGAATTATCGTTTTATTGGCAAGTGACGTGGAAAGTGATGACCCTCATAGTGCTGTGACACGTTTGTTATTACTGGTATTCAAGAAACATACGAAACCAATAATTTGGGGTCAATTCTGTGAGTCACTTATTTTGAGCTGAAACTTTGCATAGAGCCTCCATACCAGATGTTGTATTCAGTCCTTTTGGATAGATATGGGGTTTCCGTTACACGTTGTATAGATTACAGAGTTAAATGTACATAGTGAGGCTTTTGTCATTTATGGAACAGAAAAATGCCTATTGCCCGGGTTCGTATTTAACCAAAACACATTAAATAAACTTTTAATCGAGTCAAAAGTCATATACGAAAATAAAAGTACGAAGCCATCCGGCACTTTATTACATTTCAAAAAATAAATGTTACTTTACGATAAAGACATTAATTTTGATTCCCATTTAAATGCAAAATGCTGAAGTTACACATATTTGCTCTGCACTATGAGTGCAAACGGAGTCGACATTACTTCAGAATCCCTGATAAAAATATCCAGATGCATTACAAAAAGGTATCGCAAACGCTGGTACCTAAATTATGGCTGAAACTGTAGAACGCCATAAAATGTTCCTGCTTCGGTTAATGGCTCTTATAATAATGCATTTAATGTAAGGGGTCCTAACGGGCACGAAAGATTTGTGAGCGGGAAAGTCTATTTGGGTCGAGACTATGTAATTTGCATTCGGCCATTTTAATTCTGTGAGAGAGGTTAAACGGATTTTAATGCTATGATGGGAATCCATTGTAGGGATTCTAGTACAATTTAGGTTTTATTCGTCAGTGGTTCCTAGATATTAGTATACTCTATACAGATAATAAAATAAGATTAAATTTAATATATAAATTGTATGTATCTTACTTTGCAACATGTTAGTTTTAAGATAATTTGCTGCGCCCTAACAGGGTATACATTAGTTATAAGCCATGCCTGTAACTACGTGTACATTGTGCAATAAATAAATAAAACCCAAAAAAAATTGAAATCTGTCTGTACTCTGTGATTTCAAAGTGCTTGTAGTTATTTAAATGATACTGAAACACACTGGGCTAATTTCTGAAACGGCAAAACCAATTTCAATAAGACTTTAACTGCAGTACAGAAGAGGTAATAAGGAAAAAACATGGGCCCGATTTGTCCCACGTGAATCCCTATCCCGTGGGAATTCCGGGATTAAAAAGCCTGTAAGTAGCCTCTATATTAATGTGAAAATCCCACATAAGATCTTCAAGAGTGCAAGTCTGTGGGGTCGCGCCGCATATACATTTGAGATCTGAGCCATCTTTAAATCAATACTTCTTCTTCTGTAGTCTGGTTTCCGCACTTAGTCTCTGCACAAGACCATTGTGCGTGAGCCGTGTCGGCCGTCATTCCATCCAGCCAACCTCCTTCCAGAAGCAGATCAGAGCATGACTGGTTCGTTTCCGTATTTCGGTGATTTCCGTGCACTCTAGGAGCACGTGTCCTACCGTTTCCTCCGTCCCCATGCATGCCCTCCACAGGGGACTGTCCGTTATACCTATTGAGTGATAGTGTTTGGTCAGTGAGCAGTGCCCGGTGATGGTCCCCGCCACCATTCGCAGACTTCTTCTGTCCAGGTGTAGAAGACGCCTGGTTAGTTTTTTATCTAGGTTAAATCAATACTTACCAACAGTATTAGTAGCAGCCGTCGTCTGAATCGGCGCAGGAGTAGACCCTTCAGTCCTGTTAATCATATTCAGTACAGGATCTTTAATCTTGATGTGGTTCTTGTGTGGTTTTGAAGTCGTAGTGGTGAATTTCTTAGTAGGCTTCGGTTTTCCCGCCGGCTTCTCCCATGAGGGTCGAGGCTTCGTGATGAAGGACGGCTCCGTTGTTGCCTGCCAGTGGATTGTGTTCAGGTTGCTCGGCCGAGATATGTATTGACCTGGAGTTGTTGGAAATTAACGGTTAATTTTTTTACGGTAGGTACCTTATTAGAATTAGAACGCTTCACTCGATATTGGGAACTCAGAAAACTCAGACATCATTGCCAATCCAAAATTATTTGTTTACGATTTTCAATAATGTCTGAGCTTGCAAAGCAAATGTATAGTTTCTAATTTTCTATCTATAAATGGCTCTGGATTGTTTTTTTACAAAAAAGTATCTTTCTATAGCTACTCTTTTTCCATATTAATTGTGTCAAATGTCATATTCCTTCGCCCACGTAATTTTTATAAAAACTGGACCAAAGCTATTGATTATGTACTATTCATTTATTGATTTTATTTTAATAGAATAGAATAGAATCATTTATTTCAGGAAAACATCCCATATAAAAATCAATACATTACATAAAAATCAATCATTATAGAATATAGTAAAATTAAAATATTATTATTATTAAAATTATTGAAATTACAATTACATAAAACAATGAGAAAAAAATAATAAATAATAACAATAATAAGAAATATATATCAAAAATCGTTAATTGTTACTCATTAAAATTGTATCTGGAATATTAATTGCCATATGCGAAGAAGTAATTTACCTCGTATATGGCTCTTAATATTCCATTGTCAGAATCATGTATTCGGCTCATAAAGGAGGCTTGTGCTTTTCTTATAACTGCATAGAAGTCGTCAACCCTATTTTCCGCAAACATGCCGGACGCACTACACCGCCAAGGCAGCCCCAGCATACATCTGAACGCGTTGTTATATTGCACACGCAGCGAGTTGTACGCTCGCTGCGTATACTTGTACCACAGGGCACATGTGTACAAGTTCCGGCAGTATGCGTTAAATAGGGTTATTTTTACTTGCTTTGAGCAAGTCGCAAATCTTCGAGCCAGCATATTGCCTTTAGCAGCGAGGGAACGTCTTTGTCTCTCCATGTCATCATCATCTTTACATTTTTCAGTTAGTACATGGCCTAAATAAGTAAAAGATTTTACCTGTTGCAATTTAGCGTTGCAGAGCGTTATGTCAGGTACATGCAGTGGGCTGTTGTCATATCTAAAGCACATTGTTTGACTCTTTTTGACGTTATATATGAGACCGTGCTTGTCTGCATATACCTCACATATTCCTATCAACTTTTGTAACGCCGTAACAGAGGGGCTAAGCAGAACCATGTCGTCGGCGTAACTGAGATTATTTACCGACACATTATTAATTGAACAGCCGACTCCGGCTCTGCTTAGCTCCTCTATCAGGTCATTTACATACAGATTAAATAAAATGGGTGATGTTAGCCCACCCTGTCTAACACCTGTTTTTAGAACATATTCGCTAGACAAAGCCTCTTCCCATTTCACCACGTTTTCCTGACCATCATACCAGTACTTAATTATGTTTACAATGTCATGTGGTATACCGGTTTTGTACATTTTATCCCATAGTGTGTTATAAAACACAATGTAAGTGTTTATTAAAAATCATTTTCTAAACCATGATACGTAATATCCGTACCGGGCGTGAATAAGTTGACAAGTCAGTTTTGCGTACTTTTCAGGGCAGCGATTTTAATGTTTAACATTTATTGGTAAATCGAAATTACTAATAATTTATATTTTTATGATTGAATTTAGGTAATTTAGACGGTCTCTTTCAGTTGTCGTAAGAATATTATTAAATTATATTATTAATCAATTAAAAAAAAGACTTGTTCAGTTGTTCACCGACGACTTGTCAACTTATTCACCATAGAAACACAAATATGCAAGTTGTAATACAATAGGATTAAATTAAAATATTTAAGCTAAAGTTTAAAAAATAAAACAAAAAGAGTAAACAAAACACATTTTTTATTAATAAAAAAAAGGCAAGAAAGTAGAGTGAAATACGATTGTTGAGGAAAGTGTGTGGAGTTAAATTAAGTGATGAGAAATAAACTGATCCGCAAGGATTGTGGTGTGAAAACGGATGTGGTGTCTAGGATCGAGAAGAGTATGTTAAGGTGGTTTGGTCATATGGAGTGGATGAATAGAAGGAGAATGACTAAGCTGGTATATGAGGCGAATATGCATGGGTCTGTGCAGAAGGGGCGTCCCAGAAAGACCTTCAAGAACGAAAAAGAACCAGAAAGATCTTCGACTACTATCCCAAGTCCTGAAGAGAGCGGGATACAAGTTTGAAGAATAGAATGGTATGTATGAAAAGAACGTTGGATGTGAATGAGGCGAGAGAGGTTTATAAGGATCGGGTAAAATGGCGTTAAATTGTCTCTGCCTGATGTAGAACATAACATGTAAAAATAAAATTACATGCATTTTATTCTTCCATATTACTATTCTGATGTAGATTATCTTCTACATCAGGGTCTTCTACGTCAATATCAGGGTCGATGTTTTCAATTTCTGTGCTAGTCTTTATGTTTCAAAAAAAGTCATGAAAGGCGGGGTCTATTAGTGGTAATAATTCCAGCAAATCCTTTTTTTCTCCTGGCTTATTGGCAACGTCTCTTTGGAAACTACTTCTAACTGTACATTATCTAAATTGTATTTGCCTCTTTTCTTTAAACTGATTACGTTAAAAGGGCTCTCACTTTCTAGATCTGTCTTAAAATGTATTTCTCCTATGGGTTTTCTAAATTGCAGCCACTTTACAGGTTGCCATAAGAATTTATTACCAAGAAAATCTTTTTTTTTATTGTGAATGGACCCTTTTTCGAACCTAATTCACTAAATTTGAAAAATTGTACTAGTTTCATCGGTATAACTTCAAACGCATTTCTAATTTTGCAAGATCTAACCAGTTGTATCCAATCATTAAGATAGTTAATTTTAAGTCGAGTCTTCTTTTTTGTTCTTTCAATTATAGCATGATCCGAGTCATATTCTATGGGGCTATGCCCACTGATAAAGAATTTGTGATTTATTATTTCTAAGGTTGGATGTTTATGCAACAAGAGCATGAACATCATAGCGACTATATTGTATTTATTCTGGCCTCTACATGTATCTGAATAAAATGTGACCTCTTTTATGTTTGGATGTAAATTCTGAAGCAAATGCCGTAGGCAAGATGTGATTTGATTAGCACCACGTGCTCCAATTGTTTCGTCCCACATGTAACAAGTAGCTTTGTCGTCAGCTAAGTTATGAACTGTGAGATTAAAGGACCATAACTGTCTCGTATAAAAAGAAACTGAAGTCTTGAGGTAAGGAGTAGGTAAACATTGTTGTAGATCGAATGTGTAGGCTTGAAATGATGGGTCGCGTTTCGCATTTTCTTTATCCTTTCTCTTTTCGGAATAACCTATTTCAGCTAATGTTTGATGTTCAGCAAGTTTAGCTTTTAAATCCAGGTTTTCCTGCCCTTGATCTAACGAGATTTTAGTATTTAGCAAATCGCAAGTGTGACACGTATCTTCACGAGAGCGTGCATAACTAGACAACTACTTGTGCTTTATACTCAACGAACGGTCATAGCTTGATAACTGTTTTTATCAAATTAGACACAATAGTCCATAAATGTATATGTCGAGGTATTAACACACACATATTCTGATTTACATTAAAAAATAAATTGATAAATCGAAATATAATAGTTTATAAGCAGTAACGTGAATATTATTAATTGAATATATCATTTTGTCTAATATTTGCTGCCTAAATTGGAGATATTTACTTATGAACAAGAGCAATATTTAAAGATTTTTTGGGTATATCGAGTTGAGTTTTTTTTAACAGTAGGGCATAAGGTCAGAAATGCGACTAAGCTAAAAAAATAAAAAAAACGACATCTCGAGTTGTCAACATATTCACGCTCGGTACGGATATAATTTATAGACTATATAGTATACGCTTATTGGGGATAATGCCATCTATCTGTTCCTTTTTAACTTACAAATTGGACCTTTCTACTGCTTTCCCCCAAGGGTTTTTCAACGCAATCTGTACCATAGACTTAAGGAAATGGTATTCATTATCAAGTCCTTTGTTCAGAAGATAGATGGCAGCACGGCCCGCACAAAAAAATACTAAAGTATAAATATATTATGTAAAAGTGTAGTAAATAGTACACCATGGACTACGCGCGTATTTTTGTTTCTTGTATCAAAGCCATCTAAAGGTTGTTCTTAAAAGTTCGCTTTTAATGATAATACCGCCCCTGGTCACCCTGTTTAGATTTTATTTATTGAGTCCTTATTTGAGTCTGTTAATGTATAAAATAAAGAGTATCTTAAGTATCAAAATAAAGACTCACCTGAGTTGATGCTGTTCTCCGAATGTTGCTCCGACACAGCCATAGGCCGTGCTCCAGATAATATGCTAAGACTAGACGAAATCTTATTGTGGGGACTAGTTTCCGCTTCGCTGTTCGGCCTATTTACATTTTGGTATTTATTTACACTGTTATAAGGTATTTTATTAACTATATCACTATTTTGTTCGCTACTTGAATCTAAATTTCCTAATGAAGGTAAGTTTATTTCTGGCGGCCTGTAGCTGTACGACGTTGGAGCGCCATCTATTGGTTTGGTCATGAACGACGGCCGTTGAGTTTGCCAGTTTGGCCGCGAAATGGTTTGTGTAGATGTCTCTGGCGGTTGAGTTGTTGTGCGCGCTGTACTAGATGGCGTTGTATACGTCCTTTCAGTGACCGTAACTGGCGGTGTGGGTTCTGAAAAATCAATTGTTATGGTGAGTTTTGGTTCTCATGGCAGTTATTAGATGGAGTTAGTTGAATCAAATTAGAAATGAAATAAGCAGAACACAAAATAAATATTGTCAGTATAATTTCTAGACCGTCAAAGCTTAGTTATAGTTTAGTTAGTTACCCTTCAGACCTTACCTTTTAGACCTTTACTTTATAACGCTACACTACTTTGTAGGAGTGGTAGTTATATTCTCAGGCTTATGTGTAAGTCATCATACATCAATACTTGTGTTAATATGAAATTTTTGCACCAGTACCTCTATCACTCTTTTATATTTTTTACATTCTCCAAAAATGTACTCAAGGACCTTTTTTAAGTATTCTAGCAGAACCTACACCTGACACTGCAAAGTTTATGGTAGAAAACATGATTTTGCACCGATGACTCTGTCCCTTTTTAGGAAATAAGTTTTATAAATTAAATTATTAAATTAAATAAAAAAAAAAAATCCAGATTAGGGAACGCTGGGGCTCACTTATCCACGGAGATAAAAGCCCCTAAATAAAAAAAGCAATACTTGTAACGACTATCTGACTGAAAGACAAGATATGAAAGCCCTTACGTACAGGATCACGCACTTTCATTTAGATCTGTTCAGTAGTTTTGCGTGAAAGAGTAACAAACATCCATACACAAACTTTCGCATTTATAATATTAGTACGAAGTAAGATAGGGTCGCGTTTAACTACCATCTCACATACAATCTCTATGTTTGCTATTACTAAAGCAGCGAGCCTTACTAAGGGCCTCGTGTGGAGCATCTTACCTTCCACAACCACCGGCTTGTCAGGCAGTCGGCAGCAGGAGCCGAACATGAAGCCGTCGACACACACGCCAGCATGTATGCCGCCCACTCGGTTGCACTCCTGCACCCACATGCACGCGCCACGCGCGCCGCCCGCAACGCACGACTTGCGCGACATCTGGTAACCTGGAGATCAGAAAAGAAATAAGCCTTTAGTTTATGAAGACATGTGGACTTAGAACATACAACAACCTATAAGCACCACGACCTGATTCCTCCATTTCCCTTTTACTACCGGTCTACCAGAATTAGTTGGTACACCGCCTGGTCGTAATAAGCGCTTCTACTTCACATTTATTTTATGCACAGTCAAGGTGTGGAATTCACTGCCAACTTTTGTGTTCCCTAGCACATTTGTTCACTTTTGCGTTAAAAGCTGATTTTTCAAGTATTTTCTGACCTCGCTCTTTCCATCGTAGACCTCATCTATCGCTTACTATCGAGTGTCATTGACGACAAGAGCGGGCTCATACAGTATTAAAACACGTTCGCTGACAGTACGTCGTTAGGCGGGAAATTAAAATAGTGCGATAAGACAGTACGTCGAGGGACGGGCCACTTATTTTTAAGACTACGTCGTGGAAAATTCTACTGTCGTAAAGTGGTGTTAGGGTAAGTGCTCATTGTTAGCGAACGTGATAAACAAAAAAAGCAAATAGATACCTAATAATAAAATTAGTCCTTAACTGAATAAATCCTAGTATGATTTAGTCGAAAAGTCGATTTTATTTTTTGTTAACTACCCGAGTTTAGTTAACCAGAGACGCAGCCAACCTCGAAAAGCGGCTTGCGGATGACTTGGGGAATTACGTCATTCCATCATATAGGAAGGCACGAGCAGGTGTCACATGGTGATTCCGCGCGCCTCTCACCTCCCCTCATCAGAGAAAGAGTATGCAACTTGACACAAACGGAAACTATCACAGTTTGGATGATTGAGCAGAATGCTAGTTTGTCCCCGCTTCACAACTAGAAGTGATGAAGTGAAACACTGTGTGGTTTTAGTCAGTAGGAGTCTGACAGGCCCCTCCTTATACCCAAGGCAGAGGACATACCTACATGAAAATTTCCACACGAAAAAAAATGGGACGCAGCCACATTATAGTAGATTGAACGCTTTCTGACCAAATACATACCTGTAATGCTAAGTACCCTACTAATAATCTACTAATATTATGAAGCACTATATTTTGTTTGTTTAAATGCGCTAATCTTCGAAAGTAGTGGGTGGATTTAGATTAAATTTGGTATTGTAGTAGCTTGAAGCTTAAGAAAGGTTTTAGGCTACTTTTACCCTACTGCAAAAGTTATGAGGGTTATGATTTTTATCATGATAAAGCCCACAGGAGCGAAGCCCAGCGCGACTAGTCACCAAATAAATACAATGCGCGTTATTAAATTTTGTTCCGAATGCGTTGTACTGAGCGCGATTATACGCCATTTACGACGGCAACATATGCGATACAAAGTAATGGCTTCTATCATCTAAATGTCGGATGTACAATAATGCGGGTAGGTGCTAAATAGTACGCAAGTTATGAAGCCGGCCAACATATAAAAACGAAGCTAAGCTTGCCACTACGTTTACGCACTGAAATAGTTTTCGCAAGAGATTGATACAAACCGAAAGAAATTTCAAGTGAAAATTATGAGACTGAATGAATACCGAAGAGTCGATTGATCCAATTGTAACTCTTATATGTCCATGAAATCTCATTTACGTATCAACATAATTAGTTACAATTGATTAAATCTAATTTAAATTTAAAATCCCTCATCAGATTCAGCTAAAGGAATAAAAACAACAGCATTCCAACTCGTGAATTGAAGTTTAATTGACCATGAAAAACATGATTATATCTGAAACCCAAAATAAAAAGGGCAATCGCTTAAGTAAGCCAGTCCAAATTAACACAATTAGAAGCCCCTTTCAATTAAGGAAATTTGTTCTAATGGACTTTGCAAAAAGGACAAAAAAACATTTTCAATTAAAATTATTTATGATGTTTGTGCACTGACAGCCCTAAATCTGTCTTCTTAAACTTCCAAAGGTTGTCTGTAAGAGATCGCCCATTGTAAGTAAGCACTAGTTTTACTTTTTGTATTCATAAAAATATTGTAAGGTATATAACAAAGTACAAAACACAAATATTTATATATGCTTATTTATGCATTGTATTGTATTATATATACTTATCTACTTTAGTTACTTTTTGTTTGTGTTATATACTTGAAGTAGGTACACCGACTTTCCCCTCCCCTCTTTGTTTTATGTTCTTAAAGTCCATCGAAAGATCGCTATCAGGGATAAGAACACCATATATTGTAGTATTGTAAATCAAGAGTGTGTTGAAATTATTGGTGAACAATAAAGAGTATTCTATCAGTATCTATCTATCTAAAGTATACAGTATGTTAACTAACAGAGGACATTCCCGTTAACCCGCAACAGTATAGCATCCATACATGCTAAAAAAAATATTACCATTCGAAAACAAAATGTTTTTTTTATATATTAAAATATTCACTAAAAATGTTAAATTGATACGTAAAAGAAACACTCTGTACACGCGTACTTGAAGGACGGCAACGTCGCAATTTATTTATGAATGAATGGCCGCGTGTGCGGCGATCTAATTGATATAAATAAATGAACAGAATCAATACCTATATACATGTCAACGTCTGCTTCAGCTTTTCCTAATTACATAATTGTTGGGGTCGGCTTCCAGTCTAACCGGACGCAGCTTATTAAAGGTGGCGGTTCACGCCACGACAGAGACAAGCGACCGAGACAGGAGACCGCGACCGAAGACCGCGACCGTCACTTGACGTTAGGCAACGTATAAGCGACAGTTCAGTAGCGAGGCAGAGACGCAAGACAGGAGACAGCGAGACGGTCGCTGCCCCGGACTAGTAGTGTCTCGTGTCGCGCTCAAAATGTACATGTGTGGAGTGTTTTAAAATGAATACTTTTTGTGACGAAGACTGTGCCTTCTGGGCCTCTAGTTAAATATAATTCGTTAATTGGTAATCTTCTTTTAAATTTGTATTTGTAATAATAATATAACAGCAAATCATCATCTTTTTCTTCCTCCAATAGAAGTTCTACTTGGCTTTCTATTATACAATAAAACTGAATCTCCCGTCTCAGTCTCTTGTCTCGGTCGCTTGTCTCTGTCGTGACGCAAACCGCCATCTTAAGTGTTTTACATGGAGCGACTGCCTATCTATTCCCACAGCCCAGTAGATGGGTAACACGACACCGTTTGGTCCAGCTTTTCTGGCTTCTGACTACCCGCAACGACTGTCAAAGAAGTACAAAAGGCGGCCGTGACCAACGCGACGGCTTGACGTGGTTTCGCAGGTGCAGAGATATCGAGATACCTATACAGGGTTAATTGTAAAACACCTAAAAGACGAATCGCAAATCGCTTAATCGCATCGCTTATTTTTGTATGAAAATCTGGTGAACTAAAATATGAAGAATTCTTAAAAATCATAGAACAAAAGTTGTTGATTATGATGTTAGAAACATAGTCCTGAGAGGTTTTGAGTGTTTTACATTTAGCCCTGTATACATATAATGGTCACCCAACCATGATCTGACCTCCTCAAGCATCGCTTAACCTTTATCATTGATCGATGCGGCTAGCATACAACCAAGCTCCGCAATTCCTTAAGAAACCACAGACAACAATGAAATGAAGACGAGTGGCTTGCTTGTAACACCCCTAATAAATACGAACACGTCTCGACTTAGCAACTCAACATTGAAATGCCGCTATTCTTAACTTAGCGAAAAACACCAAAGAACAATACCTTCCTGTAACTAAGTGCGCGCTAAACATAACACTTAGCTTACCGTTAATATCGTCTAACTAAATGCATTGTCTAGTTTCCATTTCGAGAAGATTCTATTTATTGCGCGCTGAAGTATGGACAATCTAATCTGCAAGTCGCTGGCACGTTTCTGTTACACCCATTGTTGTAAATCATATACTGAGGGGAGAGGGGTAGTGCCAATAAATTTACAAGTGTAGATTTACAAACGGCTCGCCGAAGGCGGAATTTGATCCATCTATGTAGCGTCATGGTGGACGCGGAGTGGCAGTATAGCAAATCCGTTACGTCACTGAAATTGATGACGTTGTGGTAAATTTTGATGAGCTAGACCCGTTTACTTTAACTTAGAAATTAAGTCATTCTTTTCCTGCATTTTAGTGCATCTATGTGCCAAATAAGCATGTCTTCTTACACCTTTTTGATTAATTTTGTGTTTATACATCACTAGTGACCCGACCAGCTGCACGGTCTCATTCTGCTAATTCACACGAAATCTTAATAAATTATCCACTAAAACCTTCATCATATATCTATAACTCTATCCATTGGTGAAAAACTGTTCAGTAGTAATCTACAAAAAAATCAGACAGTCAAACAGACGCGGCCGGAGACTTTGATATATAATATTTAAGGGTAATTTGCATGTTATCTCAGTAATAAAACGATTATAATAATCTGCAGTGTATAAGTAATTATGTTAAATCACTGTTTTTCAAAATCTATGACTTTGATAGCCAATTTCCATTAAATGTATAAGTTCCTTAGTATCATGCAAAGCGTATGCAGCCCATTTCCAAGATTTCCAACATTTTCAGCCAAACAACAGTGAATAAATAATGACAGAGCATTAGCTTGCCGCCTGTTCCAGTAATAATCTCGCTTGACTTATGGATCACAAGTCGAAAGGAAAACTCTCTCAGAATAACAAACAGCGACATGATTGCTAATTTATTTCCTTCCTATATCAACATGTTTCTTTGTTAGCGCTACAGAGGAAAATTCGAGATATTTTTTTGTATAAACCTCATTTAGATGAAATATTTTGGTGTCGGTGGCTAGAATAGTTATAGTTAGTCTGCCTCAACTTTTCCTTATGTTGGGGTCAGCTTTCATTGAAAGCTGCCTATTAGACCTACCAAAAAACAGTAGCTGGGTAAATAACATACCTTGACAGGTTAAGGTCATCACCCATCCACGAACCGTTCTTAGCCAGTGTTGCATAACCTTAGTTGTGACATTAATAAATGGTGAATCAAAAATAGTTTTAATACGACAGGTATTTTTGAGTATAATTACATTGTACTAACATTGACAACAAATTGAACCTATGTTACGTTACGTACGGATCAATTTCACGTAAGATAAAAAGTTGATATTGTTTTAATCAAGTATATTAAAATCTCGTGTCACAGTGTCTGTATCGAACTCCTCCAATTTTCTTGCAAACCCGCCTGCTTGTCACTTTTTAAAATGAAAATGTCCTTGTTTCTTTCAGTTAAGCAGCCAGGTTTATCACGTTCGCTGACAGTGAGCACTTACCCTAACATTACGACAGTAGAATTTTCCATACTAAATGACAAATCAACGTAGTACTCGTGCACAAGCAAGCAATATGAAACTACCTACAAAATACTCGTGTTATGGCAGTAAGAAATTGCTCATAATATGTGGATACTGCTCTTCATAATACTTAGGTAGGTATATGAAAAATTATCGTGAGACGACGTACTCTTAAAAATAAGTGGCCCGTCCGTCGACGTACTGTCAACATAACGCACTATTTTAATTTCCCGCCTAACGACGTACTGTCAGCGAACGTGTTATTAGATTTTTTAAATAACTTTTTTTCATTTTGCATAAACATATATGTAGGTATACAAAATTTGGTAGTATATCCATTGTTTTCACTAGAAATAATTTATAAGACAAAACGTTTGCCGGGTCAGCAGTCATTAGTATAAAGTAAGAATGCCATGAAATATTATGTAACATTAAAATATCAATTTCTTTAAATAGTTAAACTACTGCAAGACTTTTACTATGATCATCTTACATTCTTAAAGAGAGTTTCAAGAAGAAATAACAGGCTGGCGTGCGTGATACTCGTTCAGTTTGTTGTATCGCAAGTATTGAAAACTAATGCAATTTATACTCAGAAAATAAAAAATGTCTATACCTACGTACATTGATCCATACTAATTTTTTTTAAATATATTATTACCTGTTTACCGACGAGTTAGTTATATACAACACAGGCTGATCCGGCGGACTTGGAACCGACATTCTTTTTCCATGTTTTTGCACCTTGCATCTTTCCCTGGACTTCCAAAAATATTTCAAGCCGTCCAGCCATTCTCGAGTTTAGTGAGACTAACGAGCGGCAATTGATTGAAATAGTGATGTTTATTTTGCAAATAGTTTAGAAATAACACTTTCACACGTCTTTTTTTTTTCGTAAATGTAAACTAGATGAAGCCAGTGTTTCCTAACTGACTACTCTGAGAAGAAACACTGAATCAAACTCAGAGGTCAACGTCTCTTTTAAAGTCCATACAATCTGTAGTGATCAAATCATATGAGAGCCATTTAGGTTAATGTCTGTGGCACCCTTTAAAGGACAGAATCACACAGATTTGAGCAGGCCTGTCCAAACAGTGCAAGCATTTGTCAAGTATCGCGTACTTAGCTTTTATTAAAACTATCCGTTTTAGTATTTCACTGAATGTACATAATGTAGGTAGCCGAATAAATAAAAAATATAAACTTAAGTAAGTACTGAAAAGGTACGTATAGGTACGAAGTATTGGAGTCCGCTTTTGTTGTTGTCATATTATGTTTCCGGATCGTCCTGGGACACGTCGTTTTCTTCACGATGTTTTTCTTTACCATTTCGAGAAGAGAGTTGATGATGAAAATTACACAGTGAAGTGCCTACAAATCGGAAGTCGTACTACAATTTCTTTTTTTTTTAATTGTATCTTCTTTTCCTTATTTCATTGCTCAGAACTAGTTTCGTTTTACATCTGTATTAAATATTTATGTTCACGCTACCGAAAATGTTATGTATTAAGGCTACTGAAACTCAAGTTCCCAAGATACAGGTATGAGATAGTTTTGGGACCATCGATGGACAAAAAGAAATTGTCATTTAGTTACAGATTAAATAATTATAGTATATGTTTAAGTACATAATTGTAACAATAAATATAAATTCACACGTGAAGCGAAAATTTGTACCTTATTTTTACGATAATTGCGCAATCGGTGGAAGGAATGCAGAAAGCTAATATGACTGGCCTGTTGGTATAGTGGTCAGTGGCCCTGATTGCTATGCTCAAGGTCGTGGGTTCGATTCCCACCCAGGACAAATGTTTGTGTGATGAGCACGATCATTTGTTCTTTGTCTGGGTGTAATTTATCTATAACATGTATGTATTTAAAAATATATATGTATGTTTATCAGTTGTCTAGTACTCATACCACAAGCTCTGCTTAGTTTGGGACTAGATGGCATTGTGTGAAAGTTGTGGAAAGTGAAATATTATTATTATTATATTATTATTCAGGGGATCAGAACGGAATAACTTTTATTTAGTAATACCTACATTTCGAAAACAGAACAGTCGTATATGGATCACTGGCCGACCACCACCATTAATAATTATACAAACAAGGAAAAAAGTATTAAATTATACTAAGAAACTGCATACCCTCATTCTAACTGATTCGCTAGATCAAACAGATTATCATCTGATTATCCCAAGCTGTAATAGCCGCTATAATGTTCATTTGTAATGGTGTAACAACTTGTCGCTACTCTAGCTGCGACCAGATAATTTATAGTTGAGAGCTGCTAAGTACACCTCGTGTTACGTCTGTTCTTAGTATTCAGTTTATTGTTCGACTACAAATTCTATTTTGTAATTATTCTCAGGGAATGTTGTTTTTATTTGCTGGCTTAAAACAGCATTTTACGTAGATAGCTTTAATTGGATATGTTGTTAGCAAATTAAAAAAAATCCTACTGCATAAAAAATATTCTATACATTAAAACTATCTTTATTATCTTTTTCCCTCGTAAATCGCGATCTCATGAGAATTCCGGACTAAAAGTCTATATTATGTAGCTCGTGTAGAACTAACGTCCTTAGAAGCAAAAAAAAATTTTAGCAAAAAATAGTACCGACTTCCATATCAAAACACTACAAAGGCAAAAATAACTTTAATTTCGGAAGGCGGTGTCAAAAACGAAAATATATACAAAACTAAAGACACCGCCTTCCGAAATTAAAGTTATTTTTGCCTTTGTAGTGTTTTGATATGGAAGTCGGTTCTATTTTTTGCTAAAAATTTTTTTTCACGCTTTTTAGTGGGTCGGTTTGTAATTTATCTAGTTACAAAAGCCATAATGTCGACAATTTATCACTTTTTACAAAATTTTGCTTTTCCCGATGCATAGCCATTAATTTTTGAGGAGTTCTCCTGGTACTTGACCATCAGCTCTACATCACCATATGTATTGTGACGAGCATACAGTATTTAACATCCGTACTCAAGTAATCGAATCGCAATCCACGAAATACTTATTATTGAGGAGTTTCAGTGGCCATCTGTGGTCTTCATCATCAGTTCAACTTCCCCAAGTGGTACTTTTCGGAAGCAACTGCTCAAGGTACTACAAGAAATACCCAAAACGCTATAGGTGTGTCTATAATATTTGAAGAGTTCCCTCGATTTCTCCAGGATCCCATCATCAGATCCTGATTTCGTAAAAATGGGACCAACTAGAAACTATACCCATTCAAACGCAAAAAGAATTTTTCAAATCGGTCCAGCCGTCTCCGAGCTACGAGGTAACATAGATAAAAAAAAAAAAAAATGTTCAAGACGAATTGTAAACCTCCTTTTTTTGAAGTCGGTTAAAAAATATTCGGTTCAGCTGTTCTAGAGATTATCTGGGACAAACAAAAAGACGAACAGACAGACTTATTTTAATTTAAGTTTTAAAGAAACACATTTAAATTACAAAGAAGCACTTTTTTTTAAATCGCAGACTGTTAATTTTATGTAATTTATTTGTATGCATATGTATGAATATTGCAACTTAAACTGGTAGTTACGCTAACAAGGGTAATAAACTCGTAGGAAAGGATACACACACTACATCAACGGTAATAAATTTTTTTATAAATGTATCTAATAGGCAATGCCTTTTAATTTCATGATCCTAATAAGGAAACTGATAAATCATAAGCCATCCTCTCTTTTACACTGCAGTATCTATGAAGATTATACAACAGCAATTCTATTCTTAGAGATCCCATTTAAAAACTACCATTGTAACATAAGGTCGGACGCCCCAGGCGGAATAACCAGCTCATGAAATGCACGCCTACTCGACAATGCTATTCATTTGTGGTCTAGTGACCTACCTAGCGAAATAGATGGGAATATGCTGATGCATCTACATCTATAACGCCAGCCGAGGTATCTCTATGAATGGGTAACCAGTGACTATCTCAACATATCGAAATTCCTTCGTGCTTCAGAAACCAGAGCTATCGCCTGACGGGATTCCGGAAATGTTCTTACGAAATACCGGCCCCTGGAATGCAAGGGCAACTGAAGAAACAGGGTGGATTTTTAGTCAGTGAAAATCTCTTGACACTCCCTTTCGCTCCACGTCAATTGATGAAGAGAGATAGTTTCCAAAGAGTTGAAAAATATAAGCTGATAAGCCATGCAAATATTATATACAGCTCATGAAATGTACGCCTATACGAGAATTCTATTAATTTGTTCTGTGGTCTAGTGACCTACCTAGCGAAATAAGTAGGAGCATGCTGATGCATCTTGAGGATCATCATCAATTAAGATTAAGCATCAGGTTAAGCGACTCTTGCTGGGGTCAGTCCTTGGTCATTTTGATAGTGTTACGCCAGTCGCTTAGTAAAGTACGACGAGAAACTTCGACATAAATCTAGAATGTTCGAGACACTAACGCCATCTAGCGGCAAGTAGCAGGAATGAGCATATCTAGTCGAGACACTAACGCCATCTAGCGTCGAATAGCGGTACTGTGTACCTCGAGTAGCTTCCTGGAATATTCTAGGTAGTATAAACAGTGAGTCGATTTTATAAGAATGTTCCAGAGCTCATAGACCGGGGTATAAATAGATCGCAAAGGGGCGCAGAGAGTCAGTCTTATTACGAGGCGAATACGAGATATAATCGAAGCTTTACCAGTGAATTTCAGTGCGATTTAAATGTGATCTAAGTATTAAGTGACAAGTGTTGTGGTACGAATAATTGTGTTAAATCTTTATTTTGTGTTTAGTTAAATAAAGTGTTAATTTTGGTTGAATTGGCGTTAATTATTTCTATCCCGAACTCCAGTTCGTAACAATAGTATCCTGATTCCTCTATGCTTTGGAAACCACGTTCAACCGTTGATCCCGGCTGTCACATTTTTAAACGTCGTTACTGGGTGTCAGATGCCAGAATATGTGCCACCAGTCTTGCCAAGGATCACCAGTGTTACCCTGTGGAGGACAGAAACACAGACGCCTCATGTAATACATTAGTACCTACTTAGTTGCATTGGATTATACTGAAAAGGCTAAGCTGATGATTTTGACGATGCATCTTGAAAACTGATAGGTATTTGTGACATTCCCGTTCAGACGGATCCAGAAACCATAACGGTAGACCACGCAGGAGGTGGTAGGGTGAGCTGGATAAATAAACGATGGCCTAATAGTAATAAAATGGATGTTTAATCTGTAGAAGTCTGACACTCAACAGAAGCAGTTGTTTAATTATTTCCCCCCAAAAGAAAGAAAGCACTTGCCAAAGAGTTGGATAAAGCAAGCTGATCATATATGTATACAAAATAACGTTAGTGTATTTTCAGCTTGTCCCCGCCATCTCCAACGTGAAAAATGTAGGTTTAAATTGAAAATTGCGATGGAAATTTTTCAACAATTTACCATCGACGCGCTTGAAAGCGTTGAATCTGAGTGCAAGTAAATATACGGTCAGAGGATACTTAAGTAAATCGAAATTTGGATTGAATTCAGCGTTGATCTAGAACAGTTTTGTAAAATATGTTGATGTAAAATACTGTAAAGTTTAATCAATAGGTTTACTTTTGCTTAAGATAGGTGGAAATTGTTATTCTTTAATTTACTTGAGTTACATTCGGATCTGTGATGAGAAAGATAAAATGTTTTCAGTAAACTATTTTGTAAAGATATCAGACATTGTTATAAAGATCTCGAATATGTTAAGATCACCCATCCACAAGCCGACCTCTTTAAGCCTTGCTTAACCTTGAATGTGACAACACACTTCTGTAACACCCTGTAGAATAGAAAGCTGAGATCTTGCCATCTCTCACAATAACGTTTCTATATTAAGCCAGTCCCATTTAAAAAGTAGTATCTTTGAAGTGCAAGGCCGCTCGCTCGGAGTGAAATGAAGAACTCATGAAAAATGAACTGTAGCTAGAGCGAGCGCTATTCAATGTCGGACGTTAATAGCTGAAACTGGAATTACTTTGTAGTTCAGCAAGAAGACTGGTACAATATTACGTAATTCTTTGGATTTAAACGCTGCCGCTTGTATTTAATAAAGTCTATATCAGGATACAAGTCGAACGATACGCCATCGTTACATGTTGGACATACCTCTAACTATACTGATAACAAACTGGCCTATGTATGCATGATTTGTGGGCAGAAAAGACCCGGCTACCTACTATTCACCACAAATCAATGACGTCACAAGAACACAACAGAAACACTACCTCACACCTTGTATCACCGTACATCTTGTCTTGTAACTCAAATTCTGCAATCGACGCACTTAGATCAATAAATCCCGACCAATAAACTTGGGAGTCATCGGTATCAGATTTTCCGCAGTATTATGTACCAATAACGATAAATATGTCAGTGGTACAAGTACTGGTCTACCAGGTACAGGTACTCCTTCAAACCCTGGTTTAGTACAAAGACCTCAAGTCGTATTTTGTTAGACCTTGGATTTTCATCGAGAAATAATTTTCTAGTGGCGATAAATTGCAAGTAATATATTGTGAGTTAGTGCACAGAGTTGGCTACCGGTTTATAAACGTGTGGTTTAAAGGGTTTTGAAGAAACGGGTAGAGGAAATAGTATATTTTGACTTTATAAATACTATTTGTGTAGTGGAGCCAAGAGACAGCTACAACATTTGTCAGCGTAGATTCAAACGATGTGTTTCAACTCTAACTCGGCTTTTTTATTTCAGATGAGTGACACGAGCAAGCCCAGAAGATGCTGTCAAGCTTGCTTTAAAGGCTGACAGGTCGTATGTGGTAGGAAACCTAGAAGCCGGCAGAGTTACACACCTTGGTTGTGCGCACAATAGGGTAGTTTCCTGTGTTACAAAATAATTATTTTATTTGGTCCATTAGGTAGATTTTCAAAAAATATTAGTCACGTATTTTTTGCTTTTTCAAGTCAAGAAAAATTCACAAAGATGGAAAGCTTCAAAGTACAGGAGTGGGGGCTGCTGACGTCACACGGTGCTAAGAATTATACCGAGGTGTGACGTCACGCGAAATTTCAATTACGTGATAAAATAAAAAATACGTGTCCAATAATTTTAGTTAAACTACGTGACGGACTAAATAAAATATTTTAGGAAACTACCCTATACATGTGGAGGAAAAGAAAATAGTACACAAGATGGATTTTACAAGAATGTAATATTCTAATAATTTTTTTTTTGATTCTTCAGTACGAATTTGAAAATCTTTCTTGAGTTGGTACACGGTAATAGTGTAATGGCTGAGGTTTGAATCCGTGACCTCTCGATCACTACTAAAACACTACACTACACAACAACACTACACCTTAGCAATTAGGGTATTGATGCTTACATACACACATAATCTCGTACAATTAACGTGTTGCGTTTGCTCGCAAAGATTACCGACCATTTCCGAAGACTCGCAATCCTCATGTCCATCAAATTTAGACGTAACAATAACGTATGGATACCCTGTCCTTACTAAGTATATATGTATGCCAATGATTATAATAAAATTTAAATAAAATAAAGTTATAATCATTTTATCGCTAATCGCTACTAACTCGGTCCTTATCAACAAGCTTGTTCTGTAGAACTTCGTAGATGCGATCGGCGCACGCGACTCTCGGCGAAAGTGTGTGCTCAGCTTACAATCATATTTACTTATCCAAACGGTGATTTTCCCTCGTGGAGTGGACAGGAGCCTAGGCTTAGCTTTATGAGTCAATATTTGAATTTGTATGCAACAGAAATATGGTATGGATAACGGAATATTATGCTGGTTATTTCTTATCGTATTTATAGATGGCTTTTTGATGGAATGGAAAATGGTTTGGCGCAACGAACGACGAAAGCGAACTCGATAAAGTTTTCTTTTAGAGTAGGTACATTATTAACAAAAAACTTTTTATGGCTCAGACTAAAGTGCAAATAGTTCTGTGATCGAATCTTATTTTTTTATTTATTAGTTAAGTATTAAAGCTAATAAGCAAAGAAACACCTAGAATCTGTATTTTTGAAGTGAAAACTTCTTTAGCGGCGCTGTGCACTTTTTTGGTAATGGGTATAAAATGTTAAACTCGCGTCAGGGACACGTGAGCCTGATCGAAAATTCGTAAGACGGGCACTTTTTACTACAGTGACATCTATGTGACTTTATTGAAACTAATACAGCCCCAAATGACTTTGTTTGCCACAGTCAAAGCTACAAGCGTGCATCAATTACTTCGTTACAATAGTTAAAAGAAAACTGTCTAGATGGCGTTGTGATTGAAGTTAACGTGTCGAATATTCTGAGAGATAAACTTTTTAATGTAATATAAATTGTCATGTTTGTGTACGATAGTACAATAAATAAATATTGTATTCTACCACATAAATGATAGTACTTTTATACTGATAATTAAAGCAATTCGTGCAAAATTATTCCCTAACCATTCCAAAATATCAAAAATGCACAACGTTAATATGCAAGTTTTCACTTCTGCCGGCACTCCCGGAGTGCAACCCGTTTTTTTTTATAATAGGCTCGCGTTTGACCACCATCTCACACATTTTCAGGCTTAGTAATTACAAATGTTATGACATTCGATGACGATTTACCATGCAGAGGAGGACCAGGAACCATAGCCTTTCCCCAATTAATAGGGGGTGACTTCCTGTCTAACGGGATGCAGCTGACCTCCATAACCCAGTAGCTGGGTAACACGATACCCCTTGGCAAAACCAGTGTCAGATTTTCTGGCTTCTGACTACCCGTAACGACATTCAAAGATAACGTGCATCTCAACATGTTAAGATGGTAACCCATCCACTGGTCGACCTCGGTAAACGTTGCTTAACCTTGAAGATCGACCCGTTCAGCTATTTTTAACCGACTTCAAAAAAAGGAGGTTCTCAATTCGTCTTGAACTTTTTTTTTTAATGTATGTTACCTCATAATTCGTAGACGGCTGGACCGATTTGAAAAATTATTTTTGTGTTTGAATGGGTATAGTTTCTAGTTGTTCCCATTGTTACGAAACCAGGATCTGATGATGGGATCTTGGAGAAATCGAGGGAACTCTTCAAATATTATAGGCACACCTATAGCGTTTTGGGTATTTTTTATAGTACCTTGAGCAGTTGCTTCCGAAAAGTACCATTTGGGGAAGTTGAATAGATGATGAAGACCACAGATGGCCACTGAAACAGGAGTTTCAGTGGCCATCTGTGGACAATAATAAGTATTTCGTGGATTGCGTTTCGATTACTTGAGTACGGATGTTAAACACTTTATGCTCGTCACAATACATATGGTGATGTAGAGCTGATGGTCAAGTACCAGGAGAACTCCTCAAAAATTAATGGCTATGCATCGGGAAAAGCAACATTTTGTAAAAGGTGATAAGTTGTTGACATGATGGCTTTTTTAACTAGATAAATTACAAACCGACCCACTAAAAAAAACGTGAAAAATAAAAATTTTTGCAAAAAATAGTACCGACTTCCATATAAAAACACTACAAAGGCAAAAATAACTTTAATTTCGGAAGGCGGTATCTTTAGTTTTGTATATATTTTCGTTTTTGACACCGCTTTCCGAAATTAAAGTTATTTTTGCCTTAGTAATGTTTTTATATGGAAGTCGGTTCTATTTTTTGCAAAAATATTTTTTTTTATTACGCCACAAGCTCTTCCCTCTGCTTGGTAAATATAATACAGTAAACTCTCTAAATTGCTAGCATGTGTAACATTAAGACTAAAGTTGTATAATATGTAACTAATTACACTCAAAAACATAACATATCTAAAAATATCTTCATAGCCTTACAAAACACACACAAACAGGACGCGACAAACACAGGTGTTACTTATCTCACCACTAATTAAGGCAAGGGAAACTGTGCTAGCAACCGAGTCCAATTTATTTATGTTAAGATCTGCTAATTTACGACTCGTATGCAAGCATACTAATCAAGAAAGGTTTGATCTGAAACAAGATTTGATGCTAACTAAAATTGCGATCAGGAAATGTTCATTTAATATTATCATTTTCAAAAGTTTCACTTGATATTTTCAGTGAAACTGAAAATTATTTTTTTTTTAATGAAACCTTTGCGTGTGTGGTGTTTATAGACAGATCTTTAAAAATGACATTAAGGTTTCTATAACCACTTTTTCATAAAATTAATCGTTTAAAAGATATACGCTTCCAAAGTCGTAAAATGTGTGTCCCCCCTCTAACTTCTATAATAATAGAGAAAAAATCTAAAAAAAATATGCTGTAGATCTTAATGTAAACTTTCAACCAATATTGGTTTGAACGAGATCGGATCAGCAGTTTTTGAGATACAGCATATTTTCTAAAACCACAAATAAAACTTTGTAATTCATACAAACACTATGAAAAACAAAGTTATTTGGCGTAGTTACTATGGAACCCTTCATGGGCGAGTCTGACTCGCACTTGGCCAATTTTTATAAAATAGCATTAACATAAAAATGAAGATCTGGCTTTGATTTACATCGTTTTCCGAGTTCTTAAAAGAATTAAAAATATTCTTTCAATCAAGTTTTAGTCAAACGCACTTCTTTCTAGTCAAAACACTGGAAAATGGCGACCGAGTGGGCGTTATCGCAGACCGTTTTCATGTTCATTTTTGACTTTCCAAAAGTTCTGGTTTTTCAGCCTAGCATGAAAAAAGAAAAAAATGCTTTGTAAACCAAAGTATTTTTTTCATGCTAGGCTTTAAAAAAGTACAACTCGACTAATGATAGTTTTAATCATTACAAAGTAACTAACATTTTTCCATTTCTATTATAATACATTAGAGTGGAGGACGCTGTCGCCTGTGATACAGTTCATACTAAGTACAATCGGCAATGTAATATCTTTATTCTGTTTTGTGTTCTCATTGTTTTTCTTAAACATAGATGAAGAGATTTTTTTTTTAATAAGCGACAAATAAATAAACTATTTTCGCGAAAAGTTAGGTACCTTATTCTGTACATTCATCTTGTCTTCGACATAAACAGTATGACACCATTGTCCCGACTTCAATGTTATTCCGCTGTACAATTGCTACGGTTCCGTTTCGCTCCATCTTTTTCCTGTAGGATGTCAGTTCTACTATATTCTCTGTCGTATGTTCCTGCGGAAGCCCATTCGAAGACAAGATTGCATCGAGGGCAGTGATGCTCAAAGTGTTACCCAAAGTTAGGCCTGACTTGTATACTGATTGTTATTTTATTAGCGTATGCTGTCCCACTGCTGGGCAAAGGCCTCCCTCCCCCAATTCCTTCCGTACGGTCTTTGCCTGCGCCGCTTCAGACGCTTTAAATAATTAAAAAAAGAAGTACGAAGCAAAGGTGAAATTGCCGCTGCAAAAAAATGAACTTTTTACATTTTAAATACAACATTATCATCAAATATGTCTCTCCCAACTGCCACAGCTTAGTAACCAGACACATAATTTGCCAATAAAGTGAAATCATTTGCGCAGAACAGATTTACATAGATTTCTAGCTGAGATGATTTCACAGATAACACTATATGCTCGTAGATTTCCGGTCTGCAAACGTAAAGGATTATTAAATTCTGTGAATAATAATAAGTTCAGTTGTCTATATTGTATCTATGTCCTAATATTTTAAATACACCCCGAAAGAAAAAAAATCTAGGTTTATCTACACGACAATTCAAACACTTTTCTTTTACCTAGTCAATTCTAGTAGTTGGTAGATTCTTAGTACTTGACCATTTCCACGAAAACCTTTACAGGTCATATTAAAAGTTTGAGTACTGATGACCCAGGCTGCGTTCATTTTCTTTGCAGCGACAATTTAACCGTTGTTTACTTTTTTGTTAGATTTTCCTGTCTGGCATGATACATTCAAAATAACATGTTGTATATGGCATAGAATATATGAAAATACCAAGGATGCTCTCAAAAAGATGAATAAAAATATCGTGAGAAACCGGCACGTCCTAAAACCGTAAATGCGAGGGCATGCGATATTCACCAATCCGTACTTTGCACTCGTGGTGTATATGAAAGGGAATGGGCCGTACCCATTCCCTTTCATAGAGTGATGTTTGTGCCTCTCTTCTAGCAGTGGGTTATGGATATATATGTATTGTTTGGTTCAAAGATCTACCAATAAAGTGAGTGGATATCGAAATAAGATACCCTTCCGCGAAAACAAGATGATAAAATACAACATTTTCAACCACAAAGAAACCTAAGTAACATCTTAAGAGAAAAATTGAAAGGTCACGTACAATTTTGGGTCAAGCTTTTATCATGTGCTTCATAGTAAGGAAAACACCAGGAAAATTGCCATATCATGTCCTTATAACGTATACAAAGGCTTCACAGGGAATACCAAAATGGGTTTTTATATCAAAGCGCCCTAAAAATACAATAAAATATTAAATATCTCATCTTACTGCCAGCTTCAATAAACGTCTACCTTTCCGAAAACGTTTGAAATTTTAGTGAACTTTTCAAATCCTGCAAAATTTAAGGACGAAAGTAGACTCTATTGCTCTAGTTTAAAGTTCAAAATGCGTTTGAAAAGTAGGCTGTCAATTAAGGCAAGTCTCGTCCCCTGTCGCGCTTGATTTATGAATGAACACGAGAGGAATAACCGTTGATTCCCTTTGGACGCGGACTTTCCCTTTCAAACGGTTACGTGACTTGTATCGCCACAAACTTGCTCGTCCATTGACGCGAGTAAATCAATGTCGAGTTACATCATAGAAGGTTGACGGCAATGAATTCCGAATGATTCGGAAAAGTCGATTGTCTTGGGACGTTGACTGTTGAATAGTCATGAGAGGAACATGAATGGGTCTGAATAATGTAGGCTGAAGGTTGAGTTGGTGCTCAGGAGACAAGGTTTTTGGTTGTACTTGAATAGTAATGTGGGAAAGCGTGTTTACTTTTCCTTTTAATTTGAAGTAACAAAAGCGGGCTGATGAACGTATAGTTAATTGGTATTGATTGGATCTTACGCATGGGAAAAACGTTTGCTGCCAAAACAGGTTTCACTATCGTTACTGATTCGGGTTTGATTGAATAGGCAACCGGACAGTTGGATTACTTGGCCCTATTCCAATAAAATGAGACTCGCAAAGCGCTGTCTTTTTTTTAATACTTTTGCCCCACCCTAGGAATTGCTCCTGTACCATGAGTTTTTTTTTACAAACACCTCGACCCGAAACAACTATTTGTAGGCCATACAAACATTTGTTCAGAGTGTGGGAATCGAATCACGACACGTAGCGTAACAGCCACTTGCTCAACCACTGCGCCAATCTGTGTCGTGATAGCTGTGTGTGTGTTTCAAAAAGAAACTAGTAATAACTGGTCATATCTTATTCGAGAGCAAGATCCATATCAACTTCAAGGGCGCATTAAGACCGATACTAATAATTAACTAACAGATAAAAAGAAACGCATTTTCTTAAGAAAACTGCCGATATCAATCCGAAAGTCACACACAAGTTTCTATTGCCAATTTTCTAATTATGCCTTATTAAGAGTACACGTCTAACATTAATTGAATGGATGTTAAACCTGGTAGGCATTGCATGCACAAACGTCTTAAGATCCCTTAATCTAGGCGATCTGCGCATGAGGGCAGCAATTATACCATTAGAACTAAGTAGTCCCAGTTCTTAATTAAACATGCTCGTTAAATTACTGGCCTATTTGCGTATTTAATTAGTGGAAAACTAGTGTAGTTTATATAGTGCATTTAGTTTAGTAATTAACGTTTCTCTGAATGGAGATTTCTCAGTCATTATGGTGCTAGTGTCACGTAGCATTATTTTAGTCTTAAAGGAAAGTTATCTATCTACAACGTGTAACGGAAACCCCATATCTATCCAAAAGGGCTGAAGACAACATCTGGTATGGAGTCTCTATGCACTGTTTCAGCACAAAATAACTGACTCAAAGAATTGATACCAAATTATTGGTTTCATATATTTCTTGAATACCAATCATAACAAACACGTCACAGCACTACGAGGGTCAATAACTTTCCACGTCACTTGCCAATAACACGATAATTCTTTCCGTACTTCTTAATTTGAAAAATTCGGTCTCTGGTATCAGTGTATTGGAATTTGTAATAAGTTCTACACACATAGACTTAGAATTACAAACCCTTGCCATATCGTTTGTTATCATCCAAAGAAGCCATGCACTTGGTATGTTTATACCCTTTAAATTACACGTTGTATACTAATATTATAAAGCGGAAGAGTGTGTTTGTTTGTTTGAATGCGCTAATATTCTAAAGTACTGGATTGGGTTTGAATGATTTTTTATGGAAGTAGCTTGAAGCTTGAAGAAGGTTATAGGCCACATTTTACCCGATTGCGAAAAGGGAGGGTTATGTTTCTATCGTGATAAAATCCACGGGAGCGAAGTCACGCAAAACTCCTAGTTATTATTATTAGAAATAGGTTATTATTCTAATGTAATATATTAGTATATCGCATAAAATATTATAAAGAGATAATGTTTGTGATTCAGTTTTTATATAGGTTATCGTCGAAACGAATCATCTGATTTTTAAAAACTTACACCAGTAGAATTATACGTTATCACTGAGTGACATAGTTATAAATAAAACCTATTTACGCGAGCGAAGTCGCGGGCAGAGGCTAGTGATATTTTTATGTTATTGGAACAAAGGCTACAAAATCATCTTTATCAAAAAAATAAGGTCTTTACTGGGACGAGAATCGTTAAGGGAACAAATAAATTATTTGCCAATAGAGGATCCCAAGTACAGCATTATATCTAATCTCTATGTATACATAATTACATATAAATACATATTAATTGTCTGTCTGTTATAATAACATTTATTGCAGACACCGATGATCCATACAGCAGATATTCAAACTATAAAAATTATAGTTCTTATAAATTACTGTTAAGTTATTTAAAGATATCTGTCTATTCTCAAGTGATTGTAGTTATTTACACGATATGTATTAAAACGCAATCTAACATTTTTTATATCTTTCTATTCATCCGAGTTAGTCTCTAGAACGACTGAACCGATTTTAATGAAACTTTCACTGGTAGATGGAGAATTTGAAGATGAATGAAGATCGGAATCGGAATTTACTCTGGAATATCTCTCACGCGAATAAAGTCACGAGCACAGCTAATATTTAATAAATCTGCCCTTTCAACATCTAAGGATAAACCACAAAGCAATATGAAGTACTTCGTTAACATAACAAAAGACAACAATACAAGAAATAAAATTAGAATTGTACAGAATGATAGTAATTTTCGTTTTATTGTGCGCCTCCATTTATTTCTACATCAGGCGAACAATGTCTGTCATCATAATCAAAAGACATTATTTCATATTCTTTATACATTTATTTTCACAAGCAAACTATTACAGAGTCCTAAGATTTCGTAAGGTTACGCCAAGTCTTCAAATTTCGTAATGTTTGTGTTACAAATTTAGAATTTTCGAGAAAAACTAGACCGTGAACTGTTTACGTTAACCTTAATAGAAGGATTTTATTTTCTAAGTCCCCTTTTGTTTTTACAAACAATAGGGTGTGATGTAAAAAACCTTTTGTAATTTTTCTGTGTTTATATTTTATTTACGTATCATTATGAAGGTAAAAGGCTGGGACAATACAAAAAGGTTTTTGCTGCCTTCAAAGGGTATTTGTCATATAATGTCTGAAAATTTATCTATTTCCATCTGTCACATATTCTACGTTGATGGTTGTTGTGGTATTTTTAAAATATGTGTTGTTTTGTATTTATCTTAAGGATTGTTGTCATGTGGGAGTGGGAGCTTTTGTTTTTGTACCTATTTTTATTCATTATCCTCTACCCTCTACAACCCGGCAACTAGTTAACAAGATTGCTGCCAGATTTTTTAGCTACTACCTAGACTGTTACGATTGTCGAAGTTGTACAAAGGAGAACCGGGACCAACAGCCTTTTTTGTCGGGTAGAAATCATCGTATTATTCCTAAATGTGTGTTAAGGTATGTCCAAACATTGAGCAGCAAGAGCGCGGCAGCAACACGCGGCATTTCTAAGACACATTTCTGCCGCGCTCTAGTTAAGACAAAGCCGACTAATGTTTGCTCGGCAGTCGTCTAAACAAAGGGCGGGGGGTCGTGCGTGGCAGCCGCGATTGCCGCTCGATGTTTGGACACAACTTTAGACTTCTACTGACCAAAACCTACCCTGTTTCTTCAGTTGTTTGTAACGAGATAATGCGGTAGTGGAATGCAAGGAATTCCAGGACTGCGGTATCTCGTTACAAAATTGCCATGACCCTGGTAGGGAGGACCAACAGCCTTACGTGCTTTTCGAGGCAGGGACGAATCTCCATAGATACAATGAGACGATCACCAAACTACGGACCGAACGCTCAACCACAAAGATTGGCCAGAACGGCAGTTATTATCAAGATATGAACTCCTACAATTTTGCAAATATACGATTCTTTACGATAATCCACACTGACCTATTTATTTCAGCCTGTGAGCGTTTCCTCTACAGGAACCGTTTAGAAACGGCAGACCATATAGAAGCCATTGTCTGTTACAATTACGTGATATAACCACCCACTCAGTTCTCGTAACAGAATCATCAGCTGACCAATCCTACCCCAATTACGTACTTACACAGCATCGGAACAAAGTGAATAGCTTCCCCACATTGTAGTAGACGAGGAACCGTATGATATCTCGCGATTGTTTGAGCAAACGAGTTTACTTCTAGTAACTTATGTAAGTGAATGGATGGAGGGTGTTGCGTAAGTTTTGAAAGGGATAATTAAGCTGTGTCAAGGGGTTGAAGATTTTGAAGTTATACATACATAGATAACAAGACACATAATAAACTGCTCATGTAATTATTCAGATCTGAGACTCGAAACAAAGCCCGAATCGACGGCGCGTCGTGTTCCAAACACGCCTCAAAGAGCAGGCAGCACTAATGACAATTGAGTCATTGCCTGCCGGAGTTTCAGGAATGTTCTAACGAGATACCGCGGCCTTAGAACTAAAGGTCAACTGAAGAAACAAGGTGGGTTCTTAGTCGGAAGTAGTTAGACACACCCATTCACTCCTACCAAAGGATTTTATGATTCTTTCCTTGAACAAGGCTCCAGACAAATGATACTGCCACCGTAGGCGCGGGCCTGCGGGCTGTGACCAGTGGGTAGCTGCTCGCCGCCCGACTGAAACCAGGCCCGTGTAGATGGCGCGTCGTGTTCCACGCGCGCCTCAAAGAGTGTCAGCAAATTATCGGGGCCCATAAGCCTATACCCTCCAACTTCACCCAGATCGGGAGGTAGCCATAGGATGATATCCCATACTTAAAAAAAAAATCGGTTGTCTGTAAAGTCGGTTTACTGACGATAGTTGAACGTGACAACGTCATAAGAAAATACTGATGGAATGGTTGCATTTTTCAAAAGAAAATTTTAATTTTACATCACTATTACTGCACTTCTCATGACAATGGAAGAATCCCTACACAGTGACGTCATCTCTTAGCGTTTTATGATAGCCTAGTACTTGACTCGTTGAGTCATACATAAATGTCAAAGAATCCCTACACAGTGACATCATCTCTTACCGTTTTATGATAGCCTAGTACTTGACTCGTTGAGTCATACATAAATGTCAACTTGTAGATCCAATTTGATTTACTTTGGAACGCCTCAGAGCGAGGTAACGCCGCATGAGTCATGTATTTTTGTGCGTGCAGCCAGCTTCATCGAATTATAAGACGTTGTCACGTCAAAAACAAATGATACTCCGTCAGTGTGCATGGCGGCGACGATTTTTAAAATGTCAAAACTAGATTGACAAACGCTGGCAAAAAGTCACGTTTGCTGATAAAATGGCACTGCCTGGAGTCGCTGGTAAGGCTGATGAAACCAACAGTATTATTAAATGGGGATGACATAACGCTAAGGAGTTTCTCATAAAACTCGATTCTAATTCTATGAACACACTTTTGACTGATTTCTGTAAAGAATGGTGTGCGTGCGAGGTTTAACTGACATTCAAACAGTTGATTCTTTGTCATGTCACCAATAAGTGACCAGAATATAGTTATTTAATTTAACACCCTTTATTTCCCGGAGTAAATCATATAATGACTTGGTCCCGCTTCGGGTGAAGCTAAAGGAAGTGGTAGACTCAGTTTTCCTTCAGTTGCCCTTTGCAATTCAGTATCACAGTATCTCTTGAGAATACTCCTGGAACCCCAGCACTCAAGAAAAACGTAAGTGTATGTAGTGTTTGATGACTTGTAGAGTTGTATCGTACGAGTATAGATTTAATTTTTGAGACAGACATCTTTCGATTCGGTTCGAAATTAAAACTAGGAAACTGAACTAACTAAGATACGAGTTGGAAATTGCTATCATATCTATTTTATATAATACAGGAAACATAATATATACTTAGTTTTATTTTTGTATTTCGCTATTTGATATAACGTAAACAACACTTTCAAAGGAATTTCTCAAAATCTTTCAAACCAGACTAGAAGTTGAAGTAGGTATGTTATAGATCCCCACCGAGGGTGTCTCCACGTTGTCGTCGTGGTGGGGCTTGCGTGTCTCAATGATGTTGGAGCTCTGCCGGTAGAGTTACTCATGCCGGAAAGGTCCAAGGGAGAGCCCAGACCAAGAGAGACACCGGGATGGAGTCACTCCTGATCAATCGACGGTAGTCGATTGTCAGTAGACGTGACCACGCTGCTGCGGTGCGGGCGCACCAAAGCGGCGAGTGTCTCTCCCTGAAGTATTCTTTAGGGAGAGAAATTTCGGCGGCTTCGCTGAGTCGGGTTGGCCGGACAGCGAACGGAGGCATGTCTAATGCCGCCGCCGGGGGCTTGGCTTAATCGCCTGGCCCAGAGGAAGGCCACCTCTAAGATAAAAAACCACCTAATCAAAAGCTTCTGAGGCGCGGCGAAGAGATGAGTGGCTGGTGGGTGACCAGTTATTAGCGCCTCCCCTGTAGAGCACCTGCCGCACTCTACAGTATATAGGCTTACCTAGGTAAAAGGCTCTGCCTAGGTGGACTTAGATTTCCTAATTACTCGTGGGAACAAAATGAAAAATAACAACAATAAAAAAAACAAAACAAATGAGAAGCTGAATGCGACGCCATGTGGCACTGGATCAGGGGGGATGGGCGCGGTGTCAGATACTGACACTGCATCTGACGTCATGAGCTTGGTGAGCTAAAAAGCTGACGGTGAGACGGATGGGTGCTCCTCCAAATTTTGGAGGAAACGCCCACGTCGTGGTGGAAAACAGGGCCCAAATTTATTGAGCCTATCCTCAAGTGAGGAAAATATCCCGGCAGCAAAAGTACCAACGGGAAAAAGAGGCCGAGGTCGCGCAACTGGCGGTGCCCCATCGTCGACGCGTGACACCCGGGGACGTTTTTCCAAGCGTCCCGGGACGCCGATACCGTGCGGAGAAGTACACACGGTGGCCAAGCAAGTGGAGGGTCTTGTCAATGAAGAAGCCATCTCGCTTGTCCCTACAAAGGGACTAATTGGCTCCGCCAAAAGGGAAGAAAGGCGTGTAATGGCGGAAGAGGAGGTGGCAAGTATTCAAGACAGGCCAAGGAAAGGCGGTCTGCGCGTCTGACTACGGCCGAGCATCTGTCGGCAGTGGCCCTCAACCGCCAAGTGCTGGACGGCGTGGACGTAGTCCTTGAGGTTGCCACTAAATCTGGCAACTTAAAGGGCACATTCACGCGAGCCCTTAAAGAGGCAGCGGAGGGGATTAAGGAGGCTGTAGGAGTTCTTCTCAATCGCACGACCTCAGAGGAGACGGCCAAATTAGAGGAGGAGAATACCCGTCTCCAATCCCAGGTTGAGGAGATCCGGCGAGAAATTGCCGCTTTAAGAGCTGACTTCCGCCGGCAACAAGAATGCGTGACTCCCGCACCGTCCGTGCCAACTCCAGCACCATCCGGGACCGTTCAACCACCTGGTACCCTGCAGGCCGACCAGGTCGCAGAAATTGTCCGGACGGTCATGCTCCAGGTTGGGGGCATGGTAAATGCCCGCTTCGAGGGGTTGGAGTCGAGACTGCTCCCGGCGCAAACTCTTCGGCCTCCTCTTGCAGCGGATAGACGGAGGCAGGAGGGAACGGTGGTGCAGGTACAGCCTTCCAAGTCAACTGGGGCCAAAAAGAACACTGGTTTGGCCAAAACCACTGCAACTAGGGCCAAAAAACCAGTGGAGGTGGCCATAAAAACCACTGCAGTGGATACTCGGCAGTCCGTAACTGGCTCTTCCCGTCAGGAAACAGCAGAACTTACAACCGCGACCGGGCAAAATTCCGAAACCTGGTCAACGGTTGTTAAGAGGGGTCACCGTGGCAAGAAGGCGTTGGAGGCAAAATGCAGCCCAAGTGGGAAGACGCCAGAGTCTAAGGCTGCAGCAAAAAATTTGAACTCGTTCAAGATACGGACCCCAAGGTCTGCGGCTATTACTGTCACGCTGCAGCCTGGAGCCGCGGAAAGGGGCGTCACCTACAAGGCGGTCTTGTTGGAGGCGAGGGCCAAGATTGGGTTGGGTGAACTTGGTATACCATCCATCCGATGCAAGATTGCCGCCACGGGAGCGCGGCTTATCGAGGTGACGGGCACCTCAAATGATGAAAAAGCGGATGCCCTGGCCAAAAAAATGAGGGAAGTCCTCAAACCGGAGGATGTCCGGGTCTCCAGGCCCATGAAAACGGCTGAAGTGCGCGTGGATGGGCTGGACGACTCCGTGACTTCTGAGGAGGTGGTGGCGGCCATTGCCGGAATTGGTGAATGTCCACCTGAAAATCTGCAGACGGGTGAAATTCGCTACGACACAGGCGGACTTGGCACGATTTGGGTGCGGTGCCCGGTAGTGGTGTCAAAAAAGGTCGCCGATGCGGGGCGCTTGCTGGTTGGGTGGGTTGCGGCACGTGTGAGGCTGCTGCAGCCCAGGGCCATGCGATGCTACCGATGCCTGGTCAATGGGCATGTCCGGGCACAGTGCATTGCCGAAATTGATCGCAGTGATGAATGCTACCGCTGCGGTCAGACCGGCCACAAGGCGGCCCAGTGCTCCGCGGCACCACACTGCAGTCTTTGTGCAGCTGCAGGAAAACCCGCGGGGCACAAAGTAAGCGGGAAGGCTTGCACCGCGCCCGCTGCTACGAGAACGAAAAGCAGATTTGCGGAGGGGACCAAGGCTGCCAGGGGAACCGCACCCCCCTCGCAGCCTAGCTGTCCTTCGGCTGACTCCCAGCCCCAGGAAGAGACGGCCAAGGAAATGGTATGCAATTAATGGCACAATACCACTTCCTTCAGGGCAATATCAACCACTGTGCCAGAGCTCAGGACCTTTTGCTCCAGAGCATGGCAGAGTGGTCGATCCATGTGGCAGTGATCGCTGAACCGTATTTCGTCCCTCCCCGTGACAACTGGGTGGGGGATCTAGATGGTTTAGTGGCCATCATTGGCGGGACGCTTGCCAACCCATCAAGAGGCCATGGCTGGGTTGCTGCCCTCGTGGACGGCATGGTTGTCATTGGGGCGTACTTCTCGCCCAACAAGAGTCTCGCTGACTTCGAGAATTTCCTTGTGGAGCTAGGAGCCGTCGTAGGCCGGTACCACCCTCACCCCGCGTTAGTGCTTGGCGACCTCAATGCCAAATCTGCAGCTTGGGGATCGCCGGTCACTGACGCTAGGGGTTCGGTGCTGGAAGAATGGGCAACTGCGACGGGCCTGTCCGTCCTTAATCGGGGTTCAGAATACACGTGTGTGCGGCAACGGGGTGGGTCCATAGTGGATATTTCTTTCGCTAGCCCCTTGGCCGCGCGCCGTGTCCACGACTGGCGTGTCGCGGTGGAGGTGGAGACGTTGTCGGACCTCCGATACATTCGTTTCGAAGTGTCTACCCAGACCACTGGCGGCCGCCGTCAATCAGCCCCGCAAAGGGACGAACCACGCTGGGCGCTTAGGCGTATTAACAGGGAGATTCTCGAGGAGGCCGCCATTGTCCAGGCCTGGAGCAGAGAGTCGGCGAACGGACCCGTTGACGTCGAATCGGAGGCGCTGTGGTTCCGTGAGGCGATGACATCAATTTGTGATGCGTCGATGCCCCGGACTCGAAAGCAGTCCGCAAGGCGCCAGGTGTACTGGTGGTCTGCCGAGATTGCGCAGCTGCGCGTCACATGCATAGCGGTTAGGCACCGGTACACTCGCTACCGAAGGAGACGTCGACGGGATCCCGATGAAGAGGCTGCGCGGTATGAGGTGTATCGCGCAGCAAGACTGGCTCTGCGGCTGGCCATCGGTGAGGCCAAGACACGAAGCAGGGAAGAGCTGCTAGCAACTCTAGACGCGGACCCGTGGGGGCGCCCTTACCGAACGGTTCGGGGAAAACTCCGTCCCTGGGCTCCCCCAGTCACGGAAAGTCTCCAGCCTCAGTTGCTGGAAGAGGTAGTCGCAGCACTTTTCCCTGCTATAGCAGAACATATGCCACCGACGAGGGCACAGCCCACGGCCGCAGAGTCAGCAGAAATTGAAGACTCAAGCGTCCCCGAGGTGACAGAAGCTGAGATGAGGGCAGCGATTGTATTGCGACTCCAGGCTAAAAACACAGCCCCCGGGCCGGATGGAGTACCTGGCCGTGCCCTCGTTCTCGCTTTAAAAGCCCTTGAGCCCCGACTGAGAAAGCTCTTATCAGCATGCCTGGAGCAGGGCCAATTTCCCACGCTCTGGAAGACTGGCACATTGGTCCTGCTCAGAAAGACAGGGCGCCCGGTGGACTCGCCGTCCGCTTACCGGCCCTTAGTGCTGCTTGACGAGGTTGGCAAGATGTTCGAGCGGATTATCGCGAACCGCCTCGTCAGCCACTTGTCCAGAAAAGGGCCGGACCTGGATGACAGCCAGTTTGGCTTCCGGCACGGGCGCTCTACCATTGACGCAATTATGCGAGTGAGAGCTCTGGCGGAGGAAGCAGTGTCCCGGGGCGAGGTGGTGCTGGCGATGTCCTTGGACATCTCCAATGCTTTTAACACTCTGCCCTGGAGTTGTATTAGGGAGGCCCTACGCTATCACCAAGTGCCTCCCTATCTCCGCCACGTGATCGGGGCTTACCTCACAGAAAGGGCTGTCACCTACAGGGGACGCGACGGCAGAGGCCGGCGCGAGATGTCGTGCGGTGTTCCACAGGGCTCGGTTTTAGGACCACCCCTGTGGAACATCGGGTACGACTGGGTACTGAGGGGTGAGCTACAGCCGGGCGTGAACCTGACGTGTTACGCTGATGACACGCTGGTCACGGCTCGGGGGAGCTCCTACAGGGAAGCAGCGTTGCTGGCTACAGCGGCGGTCTCACAAGTTGTAAGCCGGATCAGACGCCTGGGCCTGAAGGTGGCCCTGAACAAGTCTGAGGCCATCATGTTCCATGGCCCCCGACGGGCACCACCGCCGGGATCATACATCGTGGTTGGAGGGACCCGGATCGCTGTCGAGTCAACCATGAAGTACCTAGGATTGGTGCTCGACGGCCGTTGGGACTTTGGCCCTCATTTTCGGCGGCTGGCGACCAAGTAGATGGGCGCGGCAGGCGCGCTATCAACGCTGCTTCCCAATCTGGGTGGCCCGAGCACCGCCTGCAGGCGATTGTACATGGGGATCGTGCGGTCCATGGCCCTATATGCGGCCCCAGTGTGGGCAGGTGACCTGACGGCCTGCAGCATCGCAATACTGAGAAAACCACAGAGGGTGATGGCCGTCAGGGTCATCAGAGGGTATCCCACGATCTCCTACGAGGCGGCTTGCGTACTGGCCGGATCCCCGCCGTGGGACCTAGAAGCGAGAGCCCTCGCGTCACTTCATCGGTGGCGTGAGGAGGCGCGGAGTCGGGGCATAGTACTGGTGCAGCAGCAGCTCACGCTGCGCCGGTCACAGCTCCATCAGGTCCTGTTGGCGGAATGGCGAGACAGGCTTATGCGCCCTACCGCCGGCCTCGTTACTATCGAGGCGGTCCGGCCAGTGCTCGATAACTGGCTCGGGAGGAGGCACGGCTCTCTATCTTTTAGGGCGACGCAGGTGCTCTCGGGTCACGGCTGCTTTGGGAAGTACCTGCGCCGCATAGGCAGAGAGCCAGACGCTCGGTGTCATCACTGCGTCCATTGTCGGGAGGACACGGCGCGGCATACGCTGACAGAGTGTGCAGCTTGGGAGGAGCCGCGCCGTGCCCTCGTTTCAGAAGTGGGAAACGACCTGTCGCTGCCGGCTGTGATTCGTTCCATGGCCAGCGGCGCAGCGTCTTGGGACGCGGTGATCTCCTTCTGCGAAGTTGTCATGTCGCAGAAGGAGGCTGCGGAAAGGGAGAGGGAGATCTCGAGTGCTCTCCCGGCCCGCAGAAGGCGCACCGGGCGTCGACAGAGGGCAGACAATGCCCTCTGGCGGCCCCCCTGAATGGGTCCAGGGACGGTGGGCTTGGGGATACCCACCGTCCCCTATAACACGAGACCCGAGGTGGTGGCGCGTTTTGTTCCACGCGCGCCCTTCTCAGAAGTTACAGGGGAGCCAATATTTAAAAGATAGGGCCTGCAGAGGCGGGCCGGCACTAGTTGGGGGCCGCAATGTTGAATACCTATGCGTACCCGCAGCCCCCGGCGCATGTGTACGAAGGAACACGGGGTGGTTTTAGTCAGTTGGAGTCTGACAGACCCCTTCGCCCGCCCCAGGGCGGAGGACATCCATGAGGATTTCCACCTCGCAACAAAAAAAAAAAAAAAAAAATGTATGTTATAGATATGTATGAGTATGCAAAATAAAGAGTAATTATGTGCATAAAAATAAAGGGGATTTTTTATCTACTCTGAACTCAGTTGTGGAGTTCACACTAAGTTCCAGTAAATTTTCCATATTATTCTCCAGAAATTCTTCGAATTTAGTTTCTCTGTCATACCATACATTACGCAGTAGGTCGTCGAAAATCGAAACGGCCTCCCATTTACGAGCAAATATATCGCGATTCTGTCCAATACATTACCGGCTATGTTACTAGTTTACTACTTCGTCTAGCTCTGGAGCAATAATTAATTACTTTAGGAAATAAAAACGAAGAAAATGGCCAATTGTAATGGATCGTAACATACGAGCCAAACTTTGTGCCGGGTAAGTATAGTACCTACGACTCGAGTTCCTTTTATGTTTACCTGGCTTGTCACCCTGAACGTAAATATTGCTATTAAAATTGTATGCAAGAACAAACATCTTAATTATACCTTTTTTGATGACTCCTCCCGCTGCGGATGAAGTGGAAGGGGGTGTCAGACTTCTACTGACTAAAAAGCCACCCTGCTGCTTCAGTTGACCTTGCGTTCCGATACTATGGTATCTCGTTAGAACTTTCCCACAACCTCGTAACGCAGTAGCCCTATCGGGCCCCGTCAATGCTGCTGACTGCTCTATGAGGCACGCGCGGAACACGACGCGCCGCCGACTCGGGCCTGGTCCTTATCGGACGGTGAGCTACCTCTGCTCACCATCCGCTGACCCGCGTCTACGGTAGCTGGAGATTGGTTCGCGATCCCTGACGCCCAAGGTGTCTCCCGCGGCGGTTGGGGCGTGAGGAAGAGAGTTGCCTCTCCCTCACGCGTTCGGCCTCCTCCTTCGCTAGCATGACTGTTTCGCAGAAGGAGGTGACTGCATCACATTCCCTCTCACTCCGCATCATTGTCTGAACCAGAGCAGGGCACGAGAGGTCGCCGCTGCCGATCGCCTCTACAAGGACAAAACAGTGCTCCGCCCAAGCAGGGCACACCTCCACTGTATGCTCCACCGTGTCCTCTGGATGGTCCTCACAATGACGACATCCCGGCGTATCCTCCCGCTATATTCGAAACAGGTACCTCGCGAAACAGCCATGTCCGGTCAGCACCTGCGTCAGGCGGAAGGTGAGGACCCCGTGGCAGACGCCTCTAGCTTATTGCCGCGATTGCGGCGGGCCCATATTAATTATGCCTACCTACTCAGTAAAATTATAAATGCGTGTTTATTTATTCACAGCTAAGTAGCCTCATACGTCGTTAAGCAACATCTAGGTATAAGTCGTTTTTTATTTTTCTTTTTGTGGCAATATTTATCCTCGTTAAAACGGAGCAACCGATCTATGTGATTTTTAGCATGGAGACAGTTGAAAACACTATTTACTATTTTTCATTTATAATACATATATTAAAAGATAAAGTTATGTTATTTTGGTAAACCTCCATAGGGAGGTTTACCAAAATAACATAACTTTAGTTAACCAAACCATTTTGAGTTAAATAATAATATGTTGCGGCATTATATTCCAAATTTAATAAGCTTACGGGTTAATTATACCTAAACAGATGTAGCCTCATTAAAATTAGTAGCAGATTCAACCACTTTGCACATCAACACGCCTAATTACGGAAGTAACTAAAGCTGGGTGATTATCAAAATACGTGTACCACCAATAAAATAGCTAATTGTAATAATAACACTTAAAATAACTGTTTATGACGATGCCTTGCAAGCACGCAGGATTAGGGTTGATAAGTATGTAGATGTGAAAGATTTTAAAAGAGAATAAGGAGATGGAACTAGAAGTGAAAGTTTTGAAGAAGAAAAATATAAAGAAGATTGATATGACAGACCAAAAGTCGAAGACGTGGATATATCAGAACATATTTATCTTTTATAAAGCCGAAAAAAAATAGTGTTTGACACTGATTTTGAACATTAGACACTCATCGTAAGATTCGGTTGAAAACCAGCGTCTGGCAAAGTTTAGTTGTATGATATTTCGATGACCTGGACCTGTCTCACGAAGCCACTAGAGACAATGTTATTGCTTTAACAAAGTTTTCTTATTGATCCTACATTGCGTTTGTCTGTGTGTGCCAAATGATGACGTTTATATTCAAGTTCTTTGGTGAAGATAAATAACTAATATGGTGAAATGTTACCAATTTTTAACGTCAACAAAAAAGGAAAAACTGCCGTTATAAAAAGATGTCTATAAATTTTGCTTGATTGCTTCCAAGTATTAGCTAGCGACAATTTTTAGGTGACTAACTGTAAATCCAATTACGTGCAATTATTCATCAAAGTGCGAAATTAGTCCGAAGAAGCTGCCAAGAAATGAGTTTTTTTTAAAAAGATTGAACACCTTGAAAATCTATCTCGGCGGATATAAGTAATTATTTCTTAACACGCACGCTTTTAAAGCATTATATCACTACCTTTACAATTACTCAACAGTTTTACAAACACTAGTAGAAACCCAGCAAATTTGACTGTAAGCTGAGCCTGACATAGTTCGAAAAATGCTAAACAAATGATAATGATATGAGTACACAATATACAAAACCAAAGAATGTGACATGAATTTCATAGTTTCAGCGCTATGAGGACTGTAAAGAAAGTAATCTATTCTCGTCAAAGTTTTTGGGACTACCTACATACGTAAAATTTCATTGACGCAAATCAATGCCATTATCAAGCCCAAGTTCGGTCGTGTATAGAGTACTGCTCTCACCTTTGGGATGGATCTGCCAAGTACCAGCTTGACGCGCTTGAGTCTATTGAGAAACGGGCCAAGACTCATTGGCAACGATATACTGTTCGAATCAAAGCTCCAGAGCCTAGAACATCGACGACGAGTTGCTAGTCTATCGGTTTTCTATCGGTTACATTTCGGGGAGTGTGCGATGGAGTTACACAATCCATTATCGGACTACAAGACAAACGGCGATGCGCCATCGTTACATGGTGAACATCCCACCTATACGCACTAAACGTTTTGGGAATACCTTCATTGTACGTACGGCTAAGGAGTGGAATTCCCTGCCGGAGTCTGTTTCCCGATAGCTATAACCTAGGGGTCTTTAAGTCAAGAGTGAATAGGTTACTTTTAGGTAAGCGTGCTCCATCTTCGACCACATCATTACTTACCATCAGGTGAGATGGTGGTCAAACGCGAATCTATTATAAAAAAAAAACTCTAATTTTAGGACAATTCGCTTTTAAAACAGTCCTGAATGTGGCACACAAGAGTCGGAATGCGTACGAAGGTTCTTATATTTCAAGCAATATAATAGATTCTCGTTATGATCTCAAGTAGTAGCCCTGAAAGTAACATGACCAGTGAACTGTTTCAGCTATTTCTTAGCAGGCCGTGCTCATAATTATAATGCGTCAAAACCAGTAGCTATTAAGATCCTGGATACCGTTGAATACCAAGGACGCGCAGCATATTCTTACGGGTTCATACCATGAGATATCGATTTGATAATCTGGTGAATAGTGATCGAGATCCCAAAAATAGATACTTAGATAATTCATGATTAGTATACAAAATAAGTAGACCATTTCGAATCGAAATGACTCATGGCGTGTAGTTGATAAGCAGAGCCGGATTAACCCTGTCAGAGGCCCTAAGGCAATGGCATTCTCGGGGCCCCTTTTCTTACTTTGACTGACCAAAAGGGCTGTGGTTTATAATATATTTATTTACTTATACCCAGATTTGTTCAAAAATTGTTTTAATTCTACCACTAAATCTAACAATTTGTATTTTGTGAGTTAAAAGTGAGGTCCCTAAGTTCACACGCACATCAAATTCTCGTTCGAAGAAACGTGTTTTCTTGGTGCGTGCATTGGGCCTGGGCCCCTAGTTGATCCGGGGCCCCTAGGCAGTTGCCTACTCCGCCTAATGGTTAATCCGGCCCTGTTGATAAGTAGTCCCTAATGGCGCACACCCAAAATTATAGGACTCTAGATAAAATAATACATATTTTATATAGAACGAGAAGAAAACGGTTCACCTAAACTCCACAACCCGGTAACCGGGTATTACAATATCTTTTGGCCAGACTGGTACTCGATTTAGTTTCTGGTTGCCGCAGCGACAGTAAAGATCTTCAAATGTAAGCTGTGACCGTCGGCTTAATGTACTTTTCGAAGGACAGGGGTGTCTCATCAATATGTATTGGATATTTACCCATCCACAGACAAGCTCTGGCTAACGTTGCTTAACCTTGTAAATTGACTCGTGCACTTACACTATCGCATACACTCTATAGAGGAATATTTCTTCTAACATGTTTGTAAAACGCTGTAAATATATTTATTTATAACAAAATCCACAGCTCTTAAAACAATGTTTTATAGTAACTTATATCTAATCTTACAGCCAATTACGAATTTACAATTTATTCACTAGTAACAAACATGTAGGAAATATATTTTTTTAGATTAACGTTATTATACAGTATTAAGAAGCATGGGGAGTATTAAATTAATGTTCGTTCTTGGTGTGTGTGCGTGTGTGTGTGTGGGTAGGTATGTGGTGTATGATGAATGCCTGTAGTGTACCATAGGTTTATATATGTCAACACGAATTGCGTACGTAACAAATATAAATATGCTAACTAGTAACAAATTTCTCAACCAACATACAAATTTATTATTATTCTGTTAGCTTTTAGCAACATAAAATAAATATTTATCATAAAAGCGTCTCTAGACTTTAAATCATAGCTTATCCTGGATTTAAAAGCTTTATGAGCTATAATTCGGTTTATTTCAAGACTGTAAACTTTTATACAAACTGTTTAACCTAAATTACTGACTAAAATATGCTAAAATAACGCATTTAAATATTCGTCCTCAATGTTGTCGGTCGATTAGGTACTCAAGAGACTGCTGACATTGCCACATGGTAGGGCAATGCTTAGTCTTTGTCCAAAGTAATAGCCAGTCTTTTCGAAATTTCATAGCTGTGAGCAGAAGGGCTTCACGGCCCGAGAGTTTCAACCTTAAACAGCTCGAAAATATACATAGTGACGCCGCTTGAAATCCCAGTATGATTTCAAGCGGCGTAAATGGGTTGGTGCAAGAGTACATACGACACATGTTACGTCCCACACTAGTTTAGTTATGTAACATAGGAATATTCTATGTACACCTTCTCTCGGCCAGATTACGAGACATTTTCTCTCTAACTCACCACCTTAGTAGGGCCAATACTTTGCGGAAACTAAAGCTTAATAAACGGCTTGTAGGACAGTACAGCATCTGTATTCTTAATCATTGTGATTCGACGGAGCTAGGCATTGAATAGCTCTAGGGGTTACAATTATTCAGGTTCTGGGGAGGCGTAAGGTAGACAGTTTAAATAACCTCTAAAGACTGAGAGCTGGGATATTTATTGAGATGCTATGGTGATCGGAAAAATATAGATGGTGTCTGCTCTAGGTAGCTTGCAAATGTTAGAGTGAAAATTGTGGAACTAATTGAAACTAAGGATTTTATCATACAATTACAAACGCAGTCGCAATGAGCATATTTTTAGCGATTTTCAGAGAAATTCCTTTGCAATTGTTACCTATTTCGTTTGCAGTAATGAAAAATATACATACAATGCTAGCAAAACTAGTCATGAACTCATGACAATGATATTGAATATGTTAATGAAGAAATTTAAAATGATTATTATTACTTTCTAACAGAAGATACCCTGAACAGAAAAACAGCAAATAAATAAGAGACCTACCTCTAATGACGCCTCACGAATAATTAACGATCAAACCAATCCAAATTTTCATTCTCTCGACATTCGCATTGAAATCAAAAACTCAATCAAGGCTTTATTTTCTTCAAAATAAAAGCTTTCGTCTTCTTTAAGGGCGAATTTCTTTTAACACATAATGAGTTCTTCTTTTGTTCGATTACTGAAATTGCAGATGGAGGGATTTTTCGTCCGAAATTCAATTTCCAGATCGAATGAAGCTTTTACTGTTCTAATTAATTTATCTTATTCACAGTAGCGGGAGAGAGCGTAGAGAGGGTTTTCATATGTTTTGAAAGAGTGGCCATGAGTTTTTCTTAGGAATCAAAGAATATTTGACTGTGATAATTATAATGGTTGCGATAAACTTAGTCTGTGTGTTTTTTTTGCTATCATGAATAATAGATCTTTGTATATTTATGTTCAAGTATGAAACTTACAAAAAGAATACAGCAAAATACAAACAAGGGAATACAAGGTTCAGAAAAACTGACGTAATTAATATTACAATTTATCAAGTAACAATTAAAGAATATGCAAATAATAAAGATACGATACACAACTATGTTATAAAAAATATATATACGGTTTAAGACATTTATTTCTCAAAAAGAATACACTTCACTTAATATGAAAAATACAAGTTAATTAATTAAAAACATTAATATTGTTATACAGACAATAGGTAGGTACTCATACATAAATTGCTTGTCGCAGTTAGAATATACTTTTCCCTAACTACCCACATGTAGCTAGAGAAGCTAATAGGTGAGTGAACAATTACGTGTCGTTCCTTGATAGTAACTGTATAGCAATTAGTTATTTGGTAATTTGTTTTATTTAAATTTAAACTCGAGAAAAAACCTTCGTGATGTGGTGCTTTACGGTTTTTTTGAATAAGCTAAATGACTGAATCTCTTTTACGTCGCTTGGCAATTTGTTATATAATTCTGCTCCTTCGTATAATATACTTTTCTTTCCGTAGTTAGTTCGTGGTGGTCTGAGACAGATATTGTTTTTTCGTCTAGTGCTGCGTTTTTGTGTTTGTCCTTTTGTTGTAAATGTTATTTTAGAATTATTTTTTTTTTATGTAGCAGCTTGTATACTAGGATGCATGTGTTATACTTATATATTTGTGATAATGTCATCAATTTAGTTTCTTTGTAATTTTTTTCTGTAGGTGTTAGATAGTGATAGTGAAAAAGTAATTTAATATAGGTTCTGTTAAGAATAAAAATGCACTAAAGCACTACGGTTACGGTTACACTCGTAATACTTAGCTGCATCTTGTACCAGAAGAATTGAAGACGACCCCGACGTAGGTAAAATCTAAGCGTATAACTTCTAGTACCTATTTACAAATACGAATGAGTCAACAAAAATAAAAACGTTCCTAATCTTCTACATACAACTTTTTGCATCACGTATGAATTTCGTTAACGGTTACCAAAATGATAAATGATTTCAGTCTAATCACCAATTTAATTAACATTTCATATCCGCAAAAAAACGTACTATATCGAATTAAAAAAAATAAACAATTGTATCGATACCGTAAATCGAAACATAATGGCTAACGGAACGTATCTGATCTTATATTTGAGCATCGATTAATTTTGTTCTAAAGAAAAAAAGATCAACTTAGAAGACGACAAAAAACAAGGCATATCAATTAAATGCAACGACCTCGCCATGCTGCTCGATCAATAGCTGAAAACATGCAGAGAACTTTCACCTCTATATTATTCACTTTAAGGTATATTACAGCACGAAGCTTTCACCGTAATTGTATTAACATTAGTTCGCGGTTGTACCGTGAAGAATAGCACTTTGAATTGAGTCGGAAATAAATGATCTGTATACTTCTATTGTTAGTTTTGGCAAACAATGGGATGCGATACGGTTACCGTTTTTTTAGATTTTGTAAGTAATGATGAGTTTTACATCTTACATCCTTCTTGGAGCTTTGTCTATGGCGTGCAGAGACAATGCGACTTACTGACTCATATCTGTCTGGTAACATGCGGTTCTTTATTTGTCTAATCTTTCTTATACTTCCTACTGCTATTACAAACATGAATGATATATTTTTATGCTTGTGTATAAAGCTCCAAAATGAGATATGAATGGAACTTGGTGCTACCTAACGATTATAATAAACAGATTTTCAGGGAGGGAAAATACATGAGACCGTGCGAAGTCGGGCCGGGTCACTAGTTTATTAAAATTTAATAATGCAAGAAATCGTGAACGTAGTGTTTGGGAGTAGATTGACTCTCGCAAAAAATGTGTTTCTATATTTTTTTCAACATATAGATCCTCATGGATGTCCTCCCTTGGCACAGGCGAAGGGTTCTGCCAGACTCTAGCTTCTAAGTGTGTTAAGGAACAGGGATGGTTTTAGCACCCCGTGTGCCTTTACACACTTACGTGTTTGGTTTACGGAAGCACTCATGTACTCTTCAACGCGGCATGTGTCAGCAGTGGAAGGAGTAGGAGGACTTCGTATATTTTGCAATGTTTTTATAACAATAAATATTAAATTGAAAATAACGACTATTGACCGATAAACCTCTACATTAACGCTAAAGATTGTTACATCTTCGGCATACAGTCGAGTTTGACTTATACATATTCCACTTAGATTTTTGTTCTTAAATCAGGGGTATTATAATGTTGCAGAATTGTTCGATAGAGTTATCGTGGCCTCGGAACACGGAGGACAAATGACGGAACACAAATATAAGGAAAATCCATGAACCAATATATTATCAAATTGAACTGCCTTTGATGAAAGTAGAAGATATTCGGAATAATAAATAGTGTCCGGTCATAACCAATTCACCTAATATACTCGACCAAAACCCCGTTTCTTCCATCATAACATACCTACCTACTTCATACAATTTAATTAACAGTTAATTAATTTTGCATTTTTCATGCAAATATACTAATTAATATCGAATATCAGACACAAAATGAGTCCTACTTAATAACACATCATTAATATCTATGAGAATTAGATTTAGCTATTTATATATTAAATGGATTTTTAAATATCAATTAAGCCAATCAATTTTTAGCAAAATAAATTCATTTTAGAATCAACTAATAACCCGGCCCGGCTTCACACGGTCTCATTTTGCTAATTCACAAAAAACCTTAATCTATACTATGTATACATAGGTACCTACTAATTTATAAAGAGGTTTTTGTTAGTAAGTTTGTATGTTGGGGGTAATCTTCGAAACTAATGATCCAATTCTAAAAAATGTTTCTTTGGTATTTGGTAGTAAGGGGCATATATATGCTGGCCCGAAGCAGGCGTCCGTCACTCGCTCAAGACCACGCGTTATATGCCTACCGCTTCGCGTATCGTCGTCGGTACATCCGACAATGGGCTGCCGCACGCCTGCCTGAGCCTTTTTAAATAATTTTGACAACGTCATAATGGATCGACTTAAAAACAATTGATTTTCCTCCGCTTTGCTCCTGTTTCCCCTTTGATTATTCATTCGCGCGGAATTTTATTAAAATTAAAATTATTTACGTGGTTTCGGATATTTTCGACACTAAAATTCAATAATCGGGAATTCAGGGAAGGAAAAAATGCTCAACAAATAAAAAATAATTGTTTTTCTGCTCGATGACGTGGGTCGCGCGGCGGGCAAAACAATCTCAACTCTCTGTGTGCGTGCTTATGGTACATTTCTTCTCACTGCAAACAGCTGGTATTATTATTAAGATTTTGTAGGCTATTATAGCGTAGGTGTTTTCGCTTTTGTACGAGAGTGATGTATCTGTTACGAAGTAACTATTTAATAATCTGTGCCCAAAGGTTCGCGCGCTGTACAAGAGCTGTCGAGATCACCCTTTTCAGGGCGTAGGTACTGTCAGTGCTTTTACACGTAAAGCCTGCGGATTAGGCATACGCAGAGGGCCAACAGCGCTCTTCGAATCCAGTACAACAATGCTTTCAGGGGTTGGGCCTCCCACGATTCTGCAGCGCGTCCAATATGTTTGCTGAAGCGGCGGTAGATAGCTTTGGCGCTATCATGAGACGGCAATCTGCGTCACTGCTGCGTAGGATTCGTGGAAGTACCAACAGCATTCTGAAAGTCATTGCGGACAAACAGGATTTTGTTTTCCTGCGGCATTGGACTCGTATGCATTGCGGTGAAGCTGATGCTGCGGGAAAATATATGAATTAGTTTTTAGTTTTTTTTTTATTACTAACATAGAATGTAAGGCGTTTTACTAACAAACATTGTACGGATTTTTTTTTCTGAAATAAATAAATTAATAGTAATTATTATTGGTGAGTGCTATATATAGGTTTAAAATTCTATCGAAATCTACGCAGACGAAGTCGCGGGCTAGGTGCTAGTAAGTTATATAAGTACGCAAAACTTTCCTCGTGAATCACTCTACCCATTAGTGTAAACTGCGTGAAAATTTGGCCACAAGTTTTTCAATTCATATTGAACACAGAAATGACGGAACGGACTTTGTTGATCCTTATATGAAGTAAAGTTTTGAAAACGAAAATAATTTAGCTAAATTTAATAGGTATTACAGATTACACAATTTGTAAATACAAGAACTAAATCGCCATAAAATAACAAATCTTCTATACTTATAATAAATCTGTAGAGAGGTCAATTCTGTACATTAAATATATTTCCAAAATAACTATCAGGGGGTGATTAAGGATCGATACTCATGCCAAAAATGCAATCAGTTAAATTTTTGTCTGTCTGTCTGTCTGTCTGTCTGTCTGTCTGTCTGTATAACCGTTATAGAAACAAAAACTACTCGACGGATTTTAACGAAACTTGGTACAATTATTTTTCATACTCCTGAGCGGGTTATAGTATACTTTTCATCACGCTACAATCAATAGGAGCAGAGCAGTGAAGGGAAATGTTGGGAAAACGGGAGAAGTTACTCCATTTTTTAAGCTTCCGTCGCGTGTGCAACCTTAATGGTTAAAGCTACACAAATCATTAATTTCATGACGGAAATGTTCTCCTTAAAATTAAATAAAAAAAATCCCACGACAGCATATGTCTAACTTTTATGGTTGACTCACAATAACACGTGTAACTCCCGATAGCTTAGCAGTTCGAAGCTTTCTGATTATAATATTTGTCTACTCTTACGTTTATAACACTCTCAGTCACCCCTAATTGAAAAAGTTAACATTATTAACTATTCCATAAAAAAATTGGCCAAGTGCGAGTCAGACTCGCCCATGAAGGGTTCCGTAGTAACTATAATATAATATGCAAATTTATTTGACGAAAAAAAAACCTTACAAATTTCTTAAAACTAGCTTATTTACATTTTTTACAACTGCGCTAAATAAATTTGTTTTGAAAAAAAAAACCTTACAAATTTCTTAAAACTGGCTGTTTTACATTTTTTACAACTGCGCCGAATAAATTTGTTTTTCATAGTGTTTGTATGAATTACAAAGTTATATTTGCGGTTTTAGAAAATATGCTGTATCTAAAAAACTGCTGAACTGATTTCGTTCAAACTAATTTTGGTTGAAAGTTTATATTAAGATCTACAGACATATATTTTTTTTAGATTTATCACTCCATTATTATAGAAGTTAGAGGTTGTGTCCGCCACACACACATTTTACCACTTTGGAAGCTTATATCTTTTAAACGATTGACTTTATGGAAAAGTGGTTTTAGAAACCCCGATGTCGTTTTTAAAGAACTGTCCACACATGCATCGATTTCATGAAAAAAAATATTTTCAGGTTTAGTTCCATGTATGGGGAGCCCCCCTTTATTTTAAATATTTTTTAATTTTTTTCTCAAAATCGGAAAGCGGTTCACAGAATACATCTACCTATCAAGTTTCACATGTATAGTCCTAATAGTTTCGGAATAAAATTGCTGTGACAGACGGACGGACGGACAGACAGACAGACAGACAGACGGACAGACATGTCGAAACTATAAAGATTCCGTTTTTTGCCATTCGGCTACGAAACCATAAAAAGAATCATATAAATCGGTATAGAAACACCAAAGTTATACATGAAATACGCTTATAATAATAAGCCATCGCGCGTGAATACTGAATCATGCTATAAGGATTATTTTTGAGAATCGGTCGCCGCGCTCGACGCGTCTCGCGGTCGAAGCGTTCTCTAGGTACTTAAGCCTCATGTGAACGTGATCTAAACAATATTACCAATACATTAACTTACGCTGACGGAGTCGCGGGCACAGCTATATTGTATCATTACGCTAAGGCCAATAGGAGCGGAGCGCCAATGAAGAATGCTTCAAAATCGGGGTTAAATTTAACGTTAGCCCAAAGTAACTATTCCACGCGGACGAAGTCGCGGGCAAAAGCTAGTTCTTCAATGAATGCGCTATGGAGTATACCGACTCCATCGAGAGAGTTGATTTATTCTTAGTAAAATTTCCACATGCCATCCTTACCTTATTTAACGCAGAATATTAAAAATATCATAATCAGCGAGGATGACTGCAATTTCTTCATGCAAATAAATACCTCAATTTATACAAAGATATCAATTAAATTAATTATGATGACTTGCGAACCGAAATATTCGATAATATTACTATAACGCTGCCAAATTCAAAATACCTTTTTCTCAACAAACATCCTACAAGAATATGACCATTATTTTTACCAGGATAATCTTAACAAGGGTATAACAAGGTACATTGTACTGTCAGTTTAATATTACTGTAACGGTGATCAAGTCGTTGGGATTGAAATGGCTGATGACATCATGGTATGATGACAGTTCAAAATATGATTCCGTCATAATACAGTTAGAGTTTGTAGTGTATGTGTTATTGGCGCTGATTGCAGTAAGTTTAGGTAGAATTAAGAAGTGTGTTTTAATTATCTGTATTAATACTTATTACCCACTATACCATATTATAAGTATTAGTAAAGGTATTGAAATGGCTGATGACATCATGGTATGATGACAGTTCAAAATATGATTCCGTCATAATACAGTTAGAGTTTGTAGTGTATGTGTTATTGGCGCTGATTGCAGTAAGTTTAGGTAGAATTAAGAAGTGTGTTTTAATTATCTGTATTAATACTTATTACCCACTATACCATATTATAAGTATTAGTAAAGGTATCTACCTTATTATAAACGTGAAAGTTTAGAAATAAGTATAGATGGATTTTTTAGACTCAATCCCGCCAAAATGCTTGAGTGAATATTAGAATGAGATCGGAAGGAAAATGAACGATGCCCCTGGGGTAGATTTATCAAAAAAAATTATACGAAAACATTCAAAGGGTTTTTTTTACTGCTTAGTGGTACAGACGCCAGCACATCAAGCTACAACAATCTGTCAAATTTCTTTAATAGATTTTCAACTTTGTTATTAAAGTAATTAGGTTCAAGGTTGATTGGGAAAAGACAGTTTCGGGTAGCTTCATGTGCTGGCGTATGTACATAAGACCTGCGACAGGAGAGTTGCAACAAAAAATTGTTGATGGTCTTTGTATTTGTGTGTTGTGTAAATTCAAATTCATGGAGTCATAGCCAGTGGTGGGTGGGTTGCGTGTAAGGATGCGTTAGATGTAATTGTGGAGAATGCTAACGTGTCTCCGCACCTCAGCAAGAAGTATCGAAGAGAAACACCGTGTTGTCTTAGTCAGCAGAAGTCTGACTGACGTCGTCTACCCCGAAGCGGAGGACAACCATGAGGAATTCCACCTCGGAAAAAAGGGAGATGTGTTAGAGGGCCGCGTTGAAGAATACTTATGTGTTCCCGCAGCTCTCGGCTCACATGTGTGAAAGAATATAGGGTGGTTTTAGTCAGTAAGAGTCTGACACACCCCTTTGCCCGCACCAGAGCGAAGGTCATCCATGTGGAATTCACTTCGGAAAAAAGGGGATTAGCTTGCGTTTCCGCTGTGACCTTCGGTAACATGAGTCATGAATGTTAGATACAGCTGATTTGCAAACCGTGTGAATAATAATAAAAATATATTATCGATTCTGTGGTTGATTCTAACGCTTTTCTAGTTTCATTAGTACATAATAAAATTCAAATCGGTCTTCGAGCAATCGGGAGCATATATGAAAAAAGGTACGAACTGAGAACCTCCTCATTTTATTGAAGTCGATTATAAATAGGTTGTACAGCAGCGTTTTTGTTAGAGTATTTGCATTGTTATTATCTGGCTGATTTGAACGTTTATCTGTTTATATTAACGGCAAGGGTTTTCTTTTTCTAAAAATATAATGAAATATTTTTAGAAAAAGAAAAAAACTTCACTTAACACAAAACACAAAACGTCACTAAAAGCCAAGAACAAAAATCTCCAAGCCTAACCTATGCTAACCTCACACAGAAAACCGAGATATAAGAATTTAATCGTAGACAATAAAACTGAATGGAACAAAATCACACACTAAAATAAACACGTATTAAACTGGTAAACGTTTGAGTCGTTCAAGTCGAGCCGAATAAGGCCTTAAACATTTCAACAAGTTAAATTTAAGTGTCGTAAAAAGCAGGCAATATGACCAATGCAGAGATAAAATAAAACTTTATCGACGTTTATAGTGCGATAAAGGGGATATACACTGTTTGAATGCGCAATTTTTTTATTTTTATTTAGATTTGTAGTAGGTGGGTTTAAGTAATTTTATGAAGAGTAAAGAGCCGTGTAGCTAAGGTATTAAAAGTAAAAAGTAAAGTATGTTTTTTTGGGGCGAACATCATTAAACGGCTCCTTCCGTTCTGGGTGCAGCGTCAAAAGAGTGTCAGACTCCAACGGACTAAACACCCCCCTCTTTTATCTAGTTCTAGTATCTAGTTAGTATATTCCCGCAACCCTGGCCGGAAATGTTTGTGTATTTTCATCGGATCTGTTTATGAGAAGCATTTGATTACCAGAAAGCTAAGAATATCGCAGATAATCATAATCATTTTAATCTATTAAAAATGTTTGGTTTAAAATAGGACAGCATACGTAAACTAAACTACTGCAATGAGCTAGTAAGTGATTATTCCTAGTTCCCTACTAATATCTACTACAAACGCGAAAGCAACTCAGTTTCCGTTACATTTTCACGTCTAAACCACTCAACGGATTTGGATGAAATTTGGTACTTGTAAATTAGACCTTCACCACCAACATAGACTATTTAGATAACTTTTCAGGCGAGTGTAGCCGCAGGCAAAAGAGTCTTTAATATACCAATATTATAACGAGGTAAAGTTGTACGAAGTAATATATAGATCTATTGAGCCGAACTTGAAAATTCTTTCACCAATAGAAAGCTAATATTATTCCCGAGTGACATAGGCATACATTATTGCTGAAAATAAAACTTTTCATGCGAGCGAGTATGTGTGTGAGTGCGGCACCTAGTTCTTTATAAAACAACAATCATCAAGAAACAAACCGTAAAGTTATTGATATTGTCAACAATATAGAAGCAGTGAATATGCATGAATTTTGGCACAATAGGTTCCAAAGTGTCAGTGTTGCTTCAAGTTCCTGGACATTCAGGCGAGTGGGTAGATTATGCAAAGTGTGACGTGTTAGTACTCCTATCAGAAATCTCAGTACTCAACACCGACGAAATGTATGGAGAAGTTATTGATGTATTCACTAATATGTTGTGATATTCTATGCACAATTTGAATTTTGCAGTATTTGTACACACAACAGACACATTTTGAATTTATTGTCTCTGGCCATTTCCAAGTACTACACCTATGAATTTTGCCATTTCAACCTATATTCTCAACTAACTGTCCCTGCGACTTGGTTCGCCTGGTAGGTTATGACCGCGTAAATCCTGGTGAAATTCCGGATAAAAAATAGTAGTAATTAATTCAGCCGTTCTAGAGATTATCCCGGACAAACAGAAAAACAGACTGGCTGACAGACACACATTTTTTATGAGTTTTAGAATTGCTTAAGCAGTTAAGAAAACACAGTATATTGGAAATTGCAAACAGACATTTCTATTTATTTATAAATATGTCTATGTATTATATATATATATATATGTTTATATATATATGTATATGTCTGTCTAGATTCGAATAAATTCCAACCAACTTTTCACCCAATCCAACTATTTAAGATACAATTTTGCGTACAAATAAAATCTTTGGGTCACGTAAAGGATTTCAGACCACATATTTTGTGAGTAATGCGAATTGTCCGATACTTTTTGTCGACACGACCTTGGTACTATTAATAAATATGAAAGTATATACCAAGATTAAAACCGTGACAACTATTTTTAATTTGAGAATTAGTTCCGAATAATAAAAATACTATTTTGACATCGGCCGTTCCGCGAATAAGATAATTTCGACATAAATAGTTCGGTTAGTATTAATTTGAGTTTTAAAAAGCGTAATGTTTTAAAATGATAATCGGTTTATCCATGACAGATGGCTAAAGTTTCAATAAGCTATGTTTTTAAGTGTTCAATACAATACCATCGCTAAATTAGTATGGGACTTATTATTTATTTGTAACTAACTTTTTAAGGGATTCGCTCGCCTGAAAAGATTTTAAACAGCAAAAAGTATCTTAGGTTCTTCTGTAAGGCATAATCTATCTGTATAAAGGGAAAAATGTAACAGACAGACAGAGCTACTATCGCATTCATAACTAATACGAACAGTCGCGCGGAGCTTCGCTCCCGTGGACTTTATCACGATAAAAACATAACCGTCTTTATTTTCCAGTCAGGTCAAAAGTAGAATATAACTTTCCTATCTTTAAGTTACTTCCATACCCATCTAAATCCACCCAATACTTTCGAAGATTAGCGCGTTTAAACCAATAAACAATTTTTTTCTATTTTATAACATTAGTAGGGATATTAAATCCCTATAGAATGTGATTAAGCGAAAGCATACATCAGCGAAAAAGTAACCCAAATTAATCAAACATATCCCTAACGAACCTGAATATACGAGTATCACCCGAGATAACCTATTACTGAAAATCAATACTTACATGTTTGTTTTTAATCATACAATCAAATCTCCCAGCATCCGAGCATAAACTAAACATTGACGTTGCCTAACAAACTCCCAATTTAAATTAACCTTACACGGAGTTCTAAATTCAAATAAAATTCTAAATTAAATGAGCCTTAGTAGTAGCCTGAAATAAATAAATAAATTCTACATATAAATTACTACCGACTCTACTCCAGTAAAATAAATTCAGTCACCCAATTCGGCAGCAAAACCCAATCGACCAATGTACACAGTCCTTTCCATAATTCGCTTTCGTGAACGGTACATGAAATCACGTTTTCGGAATTTAATTTGAACATAATGCTCGAAAAGGGTCGAAAGTCGGGGCAGCCATTTTTTTTAAGACAAGCATGCAGTCTTCGACCTAAACGATGATACCTCCGATGTTAACCATTTAATCTTTACCGTAAAACCATTACATTTTTATGACGACTTGGTTAATAAATTTCTGATTGGGGAGAAGGATTCAAAGAAGTGTTTTTTTGTCCAGCAAAACAATTGAGATTTTATTAAAGAGAACTAGAAATGTGGTTAGAATTCCCATTACTAGCAATCTTGATAACCCCTCCAATTAAGCTAAATATGAGTATCTCGAGTGGGTTCACGCCAATCAAAACTCCGCTTCCGACGCTCGCCCGCGACGGTCGTACCGCTCCGCGCTCTCGATCGTTCTGTGTCTGTGTCATCGCTTCGTCGCGCTCGCCGTGACGTCATTCGTAGTCGCTGACTACGACGCCTGGTCCGGATCCGCCTTTTTCGAGGTGGTGAAGGATTTCCTGTTTCTCTAACAGAGTATCGTCAAAAACAATTTGGTTTGGCCCCTTCAGGGTAAAACCACAGTTTCGTGGTCCTTGGTGGAAACCTCACGGTGTCAACAAAACCAAGGGGGTGCTGACCCGACGCACCCGCTGATCCCCTTCAGGGTGAAGCAGTCAATTGGAGTCGAGTGCTAGGTTTTGGCCTTGGGGGATCTCCTAGTCAAACCTAGTTACTGAGTTTCCTTTTCAGCTACTCACCTAGTGTCGGTTGGGTGTGTCTACCCCTTCGCACTAGACCCAATAGGGCCCGGTTCGCACAATAAGACTGGCGACCGGTTACAAGCTTAGGGCTCACCATTAGGTACTCACCTCCCAGTCTCTACCCGACTGGGAGGGTTACACATCCCCGGACCCATCCATCCGGGGAGTTAGGCCAGTTAGGCTTTAAATAGGCCCCCCGCGGGAGAGAAATCTCCAAAATTTCCTCATTAAATTTTTGATCCATTCGCCAATCATGGCGAACTCCAATATTTTGGAGATATTATTAGAGATCCTTAGGGAAAACCCTGCTATTTCCGCCAAATATGGCGGAAAAATCCATCGTGAAATCGCTAATAGTCCTCCGGCTACCGAAGCCAACGTCGCTGATTTTAGTGACGCGCTTGACAGCCCATTATCTCCCCCGCTTGCCGATCAAGGCATCCCAGTTGGTCAATTCACGGAAGTGTTTATTAACTCCGATCCCATTGTTCATCAAACAACGAACGACTTCCAGGTAGATAGCCCTCTATTGCCCCCGCCCGCCGACAAAGTCGTGCCGATCGCCCGATTCCCGAAATCACCCATTGTTTCCGGCCCACCTACTAATCCCATTGTTCATAAAACAATGGACGCCGCGCAGGTGTGCGCTGCACCTGAATTCCGTGAAATGGACATCACCGAACCTATGTCCAATAACAACTCCGACAATGATTTGTCATCATGCCCCTCATCCTCGGAAGACGACTTTCAAGTCGTCACCGGCGGCAAGAGGAAGAAAGGGAAAACCTCCCAGGCCAGCAAGGCCAAAAAGACCACCGCGTCACCCCCGTCCCCAACTCAAACGCCCGTACGACCCGCTAGCCCCGTCCCAACGACCTCCACTCGCGCGCAGGATAGTCGTCCCCCCAGCCCGATAGCCCAAACTTCCTCAACCCAAAGGAAGCAACGCCCTCCGCCCCCCTTTTACATCCAGGACAAGGGGAAATGGACTGATGTGTCTAAGATGTGTGTTGATCGAAAGATCAACTACACAAACGCCCGTGCCTGCCAAAATGGCATTAAAGTCACCGTCCCTACGTCGAACGACTATAGGGAATTATATCGCACCCTCCGTGAAAGGAATATTTCCTTTCACACTTTCTCCTTCCCCGAGGACACGCCCACTCGTGTTATTATTAAACGTGTCCCTAAAGAAATCCTAGTACAGGATATTAAAGACGACCTTGCCGATCAAGGTATACCAGTGATCGCCGTCCATCGCTTACATAAAGCGAGAGGCGGTGAATTGTACGACATGGTTCTTGTCATTTGTGAACCAACCGAAGGTCATCACCCAATATTTAAGATTAAGTCTATTTGCTCCCTATCCGGTATCTCAATAGAAAAGCCCTACAAAACCGCAACAGTGGGACAATGCCACCGTTGCCAACTGTATGGCCATGCGCAGAGCAACTGCTATGCGACTCCCAGATGCGTCAAGTGTCTGGGCGAGCATAGCACTGCGGACTGCCCACGGCCTAAAGACCGAACCCTCTGTTCGGAACCACCCAGCTGCGTTCTCTGCGGCCAGACCGGTCACCCGGCAAACTACCGCGGCTGTCCCAAAGCCCCCAAACTCGCTCCTAAATTAGCGAAGCGCGCCAACGCCCGCCAACAGAGAGAGGCACCTTCTTCTCAAATTCCCCAACGTCTCGCTCCTCAGAGACCGTCCCCGTGGAACAGGCTAAACCACGAAAAAGCCTTTCCCTCCTTGGCCCCTGCCCAACCTTTGCAGGCACTGATGGATTTACCCATCGCAGCGCAGATCCTGCCTATAGCCGTGGCTACAGAGCCCACAGCCAGTCACAAACCCGCGCCTCAAACCACTGCTGCTCCTGCAGTCAAACAACCGCCCAATCCCTCACCCGTCGCGCACGGCGAGGCTTGCGCCCAGACTATACTGCGCCATTATAGGTTATTTATGACCCGTCAAGCCAGATCTCTCCGCGATGCCCTTCTGGCTGCCGAACAGCAGAATAACGGCAAAATTACGACGGCAATGTACAGCCAAATATTCAGCACACACAGTGATGTGGTGCTAGGTCTCGACCAGATGGATGCGATGGACTGATCCAATGGATTCCCAACGCAAGAACCACACTAGGCCTCGATCCCTCAAATTAGGTTTTTTCAACGCCAATGGCATTTTCAACCAACGCGCCGAAATAACTAAATTCCTCCGCGACCACCAATTAGACGTCCTCCTTATACAGGAGACCCTTTTGAAACCCCACCGCGCTGATCCCAAAATTGCGAATTACCGTCTAGTTCGCAATGACAGAACACGTTGCCACGGCGGCGGTACCCTTATTTATTATAGAAAGGAGTTATACTGCATCCCTCTGACCCCACCCGCGCCACTCTCTCACCTAGAGTACTCTGCCTGTCGACTAGGCATGACTGGTCATCCTCCGATAACCATCATCTCTGCCTACCATCCCCCACCATCGGTCGCGTCTCTTGCTTCAGACGATCCTATCGCGCTCACCAGCGATCTCACGACTCTCTTCGGCCTGAGTGACTCCGTCTTACTAGCGGGCGATCTCAACGCCAAACACCCCGCTTGGAACAGCAACACGACAAATGCCAGAGGCAGAATCGTGTATAACCTAGGCGCGACCCTAAACTACGACGTCATTGCTCCGATGACTCCCACCCACTACCCACACGACCCCAACCATAACCCTGATGTCCTCGATGTGGCGCTCCTAAAGAATGTAAACCTCCGTTTACACTCCATAGAAGCGCTTCACGAGCTCAACTCGGATCACCGTCCCGTTATCCTACACCTAGGTTCCCACTCGGGTAACCATGATCCTACCCAACCTCCTCCGACCCAATTGATCACCGACTGGAGGAAAGTAAGTGAAAAACTGAACTCCACCACGTCGCCTCAATTGGACACCATTCCTGACCACATAGTCTCAGTCGCTGACACGACGGCGGCGATCGACTCGCTTACAAATCACGTACAATCCGTCCTGAACGATTGTTCAAGGGAAGTTCCTGTAGTGGAAGACCACCGCTGGAAACTCCCGGAAGATGTACGGAATCTGATAACCGAGAAGAACGCAGCCATCCGTGCGTACAGCGCTTTTCCCTGCGCCGCAAACAAAGCTCACATGCGCAACTTACAGCGTGCTGTAAGGAAACGCATTACCGAGCAGCGTAATGCGAGCTGGGACAAGATGCTGAGCGAACTTGAGCCCACCCATCTTGCCTTCTGGCAGCTTCAGAGGAAGTTACGATCCACTGAAGAGGCCACAATGCCTCCTCTCATTCGTCCCGATAAGAGTGTCGCCTTCGATAACTCTGAAAAAGCAGAATGCCTAGCCGACAGCCTAGAGTCCCAGTGTTCTCCCAGCTCTCAACCAGTAGACCAAGCCCACCTCGATATGGTGAACGCCGAAGTCGAACGTAGAACTTCCCTTCCGCCCGTCGAAGATCCCGATAATCCACTGGCCCCCATCACTCCTGATGAGGTCCAGGATATCATTAAAAGTCTCCAACCGCGAAAAGCCCCTGGCTCCGACGGCATCACCAATAGGGTTTTCAAACTTTTCCCCGTCCAGCTTATAGTGCTAATGACTGCCATCTTCAATGGTGCATTGAGCAATAATATGTTCCCCGCAACCTGGAAACAGGCCACCGTCATAGGTATTCCCAAACCAGGCAAGCCCAAGTCTGATCCGTCTAGCTACCGTCCCATTAGCTTACTCAACGTCCTTGGTAAAATCTATGAAAGGCTTATATATAAGCGGCTCAAAGATTTTGCCGAAGCAAAGAGTCTTATACCCAATGAGCAGTTTGGATTTAGAACCGAACACTCATGTATCCAACAAGTCCACCGCATCATAGAACACGTCAGCGCCGGCTTCCAACGGGGCGCAATAACGGGAGCCTTATTCTTCGACATAGCGAAAGCGTTCGACAAAGTCTGGCACAATGGCTTAATCTATAAGCTATACCAACTCGGCGTGCCTGACCGTCTCGTGCTCATCCTACGGGACTTTTTATCGAATCGCACCTTTCGTTACCGAATTGAGGGGGAGCTTTCCTCCCCCCATCCCATTCGCGCAGGAGTTCCTCAAGGCTCCGTACTATCCCCCCTCGTTTTCACGCTATTCACTAGCGATATCCCCAAGCATAAAAATACTCAGCTAGCCCTATTTGCCGACGATACGGCTATCTATTATACCGGTCTTAAACCCGATGCCATCGCTCGCACTCTCCAAACTTCCGCAAACACTCTGGCCAAGTGGTTCCGGAAATGGAGAATCGAAGTCAATCCAGACAAAAGCCAGGCAGTCCTCTTTTCTAAGCCGCGGATAAACCCACCCTCCCCCCGTCCGATTACCATGTACGGCAAGCCGATCCCCTGGGAAAAGCAAGCCAAATACTTAGGCGTGGTCCTCGATAAACACCTTTCCTTCGCTGAGCACATAAAGCAGGCACGTTCGCGCGCCGCTTTCGCTCTAGGTAGGCTCCACTTCATTCTTAGCTCCCGCAGCAAGTTATCACTCAGGTGCAAGCTGCGTATTTTCACCGCGGTCATCCGTCCCATCATGACCTACGCCTGCGTTGTTTTCGCACACGCAAAGCCCTACCTCCTCCACAAGATGCAGACCCTTCAAAACCGATTCCTCCGTAGAGTCACAGGAGCCCCCTTTTATGTTCGAAATGAGCTTCTTCACGTAGACCTCAAGATGCCCACCATCCAGCAGTTCATGAAACGTGTCTCCAAGCGTTTCTTTGATACTGCAATCCAACATAGGAATCCCCTTATCGTATCGGCCGCCCAATACGAACCCTCGCGTATCTCTATGATTCGCCGACCAAGGCATACCCTTGTCACTCCCGATGACGCAATCACCCTGCTCCAAGAGAGCCGTAGGGAAACAAGTACAGTGGCACACAAAAACAAAAACCGACCGTCCTTCCGTCCTCGCCGCCGAGGCCCGCCGCGACGTCCCCGTAATAGTCCGCCCCGACCCTTGCCAGAGCCAGCCCGCGACGCTGAGCCAGTAGCTTTAAATTCCCTTATTAATAATAAAAATGATATGATCCAGCCTGTCCCTAGCTGCCCTCCCACTGCGACGCCCTAAGCCGAGGTCCGTACCCCACAGGGGGTGCCCTTAGCGTGTAGTCGCCTAGTTTGTAAGTTTTCTAATAAGCCCTGGCTGGAGGCTTTAATTAATTTATTAATTAAGGCAACCACAGGCAAGCCCGGTTAAGCAGCCGACAACCTCAGAGGTTGACCTGCGAGATGCCACACAAAAAAAAAAAAAAAAAAAATGGGTTCACGCCAATAGTGTAATGGCTGGGTTTCGAACCCGCGAACTCCCGATCACAATTCCGACACAAACGCTTCTGTACAATGCTTAATTACCCTGATGCATTAAATAGACCTTATGAGTATGAGTATGTAATATAAATGAATATAATATAAAACAAATAAGTTTATAGTTGTTGGTATGTATTTAACTACCTATATCTGATATATTTTCAGTAGCATACATAATTTAAATATAAAATTGGCCAAGTGCGAGTCAGACTCGCCCATGAAGGGTTCCATAGTAACTATAATAAATATAACATACTTAATATAATTTATGAAAAAAAAAAAACAAAGACCTTACAAATTTCTTAAAACTAGCTTATTTACAATTTTTACAACTACGCCAAATAACTTTGTTTTTCATAGTATTTGTATGAATTACAAAGTTATATTTGCGGTTTTCGAAAATATACTGTATCTCAAAAACTGCTGACTCGATCTCGTTCAAACTAATTTTGCTTGAAAGTTTACATTAAGATCTACAACATATGTTTTTTTTAGATTTTTCACTTCATTATTATAAAAGTTAGAGGGGGGACACATTTTACCACTTTGGAAGCGTATATCTTTGAAACAATTAACTATATGAAAAAGTCATTTTAGAAACCTTAATGTCATTTTTAAAGACCTGTCTATAGATACCACACACGTATAGGTTTCATGAAAAAAAATATTTTCAGTTTCAGTTCCATGTATGGGGAGCCCCCTTTATTTTAAATATTTTTTAAATTTTCTCTTATAATCGGAAAGCGGTTTACAGAATACATCTACCTACCAAGTTTTACATGTATAGTCCTAATAGTTTCGGAATAAAATGGCTGTGACATACAGACGGATGGACAGACAGACAGACGGACAGACATGTCGAAACTATAAGGGTTCCGTTTTTTGCCATTCGGCTACGGAACCCTAATAAAAACAGAGTCCCATTATTTGTATATATAATTATGTAATATATGTAATGTGAAATCTTTTGAATATACATAATATGTACCATCAATAATGATAATTAGTTTTCAGATATCTCCATAGAGTCCATTAGGTAAGGTAAGATTTCTGTCAGATATTTCTGCGCTACTAATATGATTTATTTCTAAATTATGACAAATGAATTTCTGATTGAATAAATCAAGAGCTGAGAATCCAGACACCAAAAATTTTGTTAATTTTGACCGAGGTTTCATAGAGATAAAATTCTTTCATCGCCGTCCCAAGTTTGACAAAAGTTTAAAATATACAATAAGTTCTAGGTCACCATTGAGCATTTTAGATGACTGTTGATGACTGTACTGTTCTTTAGATATAGGTACCCGTCCAGAAATGCACCATAGCGTCAGACATTACTTCAATACCTATTAATAAAATCCAGTGTTTTGTTTCTTTCATTGCACAAATGATGCTAAGTACTGAATATGTTTTGTAGTAAATAATATAGGTTGAATAATGGTCAAAGACTTAACCATGTTTCTATTACGTCAATAATATGATAATTATTAATAATCTTATCAGGTAAGATGATGGTCAAATGTTAGCCTAATTTCAGTATAATAAAAGTATGTGGTACTTACATATTCTACTGTACTTTATCACATAAAAATTAAAATCAATGAATAACTTTACATCTCAGCCATATGCAAACAGGTAATCTCTGGAGATGTATCTCAATCTTGTAAAATCAAAAACCAGATGCTTGTGAATCAGCAGCTCTAGTACACTCTATCTGTTCACTGCATCTGAATCTAAAACTTAACACAATAGATACCTATGTAGTTCTGTTGCTTGTTTTTTTTTTTTAGTAAGAAAAGGAAACAGTTACCTTTAAACGGTAAAAGTCTAGTAATCGGCTGCAGGAGGAGGGGGTGGAGGAGGAGGGGGTGAGGGGGGTTCTGTGCCCCCTCCTCCCTGGCACCACTCCCATGAAAAGGTAACTCACCATTTCCGAGAAAAATAACTTTTTGTAACCTAACCTCAAAACACTCAAAGTAGCCTAAAAAGCGTAGTGGGAAAGGTTTAAAAAAAAAATAACCTTATCTGTCCGAGTCGGAGTGCCCTAAGTTCCGAGCTCGCTTCGCTCGCTCTATGCTCTGGTACACACATGCGATTAGCCTCAAAACATTCAAAAGTTACCTAAAAAACTAAGCAGGAATGGTTTCAATGGTTTAAAAAAAAATAACCGCGAAGGGGATGGCGCACACAGAACACATTCACGCAACTCGAAGAGAAACGGAATGATCGAAATTGAATAAGACATTCGACTGAATTTGACACAATCGCGTCTTTTTTTACGTTCCGTTTTATCGATTTTGCCGTAGATTTTGCATGATATTTTACACCACAGACAATATATTTGACAGATTTGGTTGTCAATAACCCATTTTAACGTTCCATTTTCGCTTTTAGCTGATTTGAGGTTAGAAACTTATTAAAGTTATTTTATAATTAAAATAAGAAATATGCATTCTCGTAAAATATGCATTACCTTTTAATAAGAGTGGTAGCGTTAGGTATAATCGGGGATCCAAGCCCTACCAGTTTTAACCAGTTTTACCCCCCGAATCCTGCAGCTGGTTTCTAGATCCAAGCCCTTTAAACTAATATATAAGTAACAATATAATTATGAAATTTGATAAATGTAATGCACAATACTATCCACTAATAATATTAAAAAATATTACTTAGATACTTATAAAATACTTACATTGTACCTGAAAAAAGCTTTTTTAAGTTGTTCCTGTTTATTTTTGCTTATTGACCATTAAGGATCACAGTATTAATAATAAATTAATTGAACTGTTATTATTACTAATCAGTTTTTTATATAGGTAATTAAAAGTGGAAATCATTTTTCATTCTCATAAGTATAATTTTGTTATCCTAACAACTAACTAATAAGCAGAAGTAACTTTGAGCTTACCTGCTGTGGTGATACCCATCCATTCACTAATTATATTTTTGTATATCTTTCTCCTTAAATTATTAAATCCTTTGCAGATTTTTTTTTTGTTTTTGGCATCTCGCAGATCAACCTCTGAGGTTGTCGGCTGCTTAACCGGGCTTGCCTGTAGTTGTCTTTATTAATAAATTAATTAAATCCTCCAGCCAGGGCTTATTAAAAAAACTTACAAACTAGGCGACTACACGCTAAGGGCACCCCCTGTGGGGTACGGACCTCGGCTTAGGGCGTCGCAGGGGAGGTCATCATTATTATTATTAATAAGGGAATTTAAAGCTACTGGCTCAGCGTCGCGGGCTGGCTCTGGCAAGGGTCGGGGTGGACTATTACAGGGATGTCGCGGCGGGCCTCGGCGGCGAGGACGGAAGGACGGTCGGTTTTTCTGTTTGTGTGCCACTGTACTTGTTTCCCTACGGCTCTCTTGGAGCAGGGTGATTGCGTCATCGGGAGTGACTAGGGTATGCCTTGGTCGGCGAATCTTAGAGATACGCGAGGGTTCGTATTGGGCGTCCGATACGATAAGGGGATTCCTATGTTGGATTGAAGTTTCAAAGAAACGCTTGGAGACGCGTTTCATGAACTGCTGGATGGTGGGCATCTTGAGGTCTACGTGAAGAAGCTCATTTCGAACATAAAAGGGGGCTCCCGTGACTCTACAGAGGAATCGGTTTTGGAGGGTCTGCATCTTGTGGAGGAGGTAGGGCTTTGCGTGTGCGAAAACAACGCAGGCGTAGGTCATGATGGGACGGATGACCGCGGTGAAAATACGCAGCTTGCACCTGAGTAATAACTTGCTGCGAGAGATAAGAATGAAGTGGAGCCTACCTAGAGCGAAAGCGGCGCGCGAACGTGCCTGCTTTATGTGCTCAGCGAAGGAGAGGTGTCTATCGAGGAAAATCCTTTGCAGAAAATGTGATCTAACTATTAAGCAGAATAGACTTTCCTGATTCCTCACATGACAAAAACTTGCTGTAGTGATGTGATCCTGAAGTGATGTTGAATTCAATGCCAAGATCCAACAAGAATAACAAATCGTGTTGTGGGCGCTAAAACGCAAAGAAAATAATTAATAATATAACAAACATTGTGTTCATATAGTCAAGCATTATAAAGCTCTCAATGAGTTATTATTAGCGACGTGCGTGTCGCGTTTGTTGCAAAACGGTTTGACTTTGAAAACTTTATAAACAAAATATAGGTCCCACTATGTACTTACCTACTTACAACTTGTCGTGCGGTCATTCTCATTGACAAATTATCTACTGTACTGTAGGTATTTTCAACGGGCTCGAAACTGCGTTTCTGTGTCCAAGGTAAAGGATAAAGACGGGTCTTCATTTCTAGAGGTATCGGATTCCATTATCAAAGAAAATCTGGTTCACCAAAAAGGAGTCCAAAATAACATTCACAGTACACTTTTTGTACGTTTTGTACCTTCATGGTGGCAAAGCGATAAGCGATAAGCGAATTTTTTTTCAATTTTCATTTGAATGTCATTGTCATTGTTGACTTGACGTTGACAGCGGATACTTGAATTGTTGTATTCAGCGAGGAACGAAAAAAATCGAGAAAACCGGATAAAACAGTCATCGATATTTTTCGAATCTCAAGTAAAACAAGTTGTGTATAACTTGTCTATATTTTTATACTCAAAGAAAAATAAGAACCTATATGCCTGGTCACTTGATCATAGCATGTTCTAAGATATATTTTTACATCTGATAGCAGGTATCGATTACATATTTTTGAATAAATTATACAATATTTTAATATTATTATGGTAACAGATAAATGAAGCATTTTTCTCTATGATTATATTTCTTCAATAAACATATTTTTATTATACAACATATTCTTTATGCTTAGTTTCAAGCGACGAGAATTAACATAAAATTAATTTAAATATAATTATTTGATTATATTTTTTTATAAATACTTTTTACAGAACAACTTGTTCAAGGTCGTTACGGCTGGTAATACACACAAAAGCAAAAAGGGGAATAAAACAAAAGGGTATTATTCAACAAAACCCTTTTGTTTTAATCCCAGTTTTGCCACCTACTTATTAGACCAAGGATCAAAATGATTTAGATTTAGGTACAGCCCTCAATACTATTTAAATTATTCCGCTTAAGACATTTGCTAAAATCACCAACTATAAGCTCTTAATGTATTCCTGCAAGGGATAGTAGTCTTTCGACTAAGACCACACAGCTTTAACCGTACACTGAACTTTAATCTCAATACGTAATTGTTGAACGTGACTTTCAGCTCTGCTGATGGATCTAGAGTTAATAGGAAATAGTTTACTTGTGCGAATACGTGCCCTCTATGTGCGCGTGAGTCACATTGTCGTGAGAGAACGAAATTGTTATGTCTTATTATGCTTCGATTACGATTCTTAGGGGTTAGTCATGGTGTGTTCATGTTTTAGAATGGGCTCGGACAGTGTACTGTTAAAGTTGAAGATAAGGTAGGTACCTAAGTATGTAACTTCTAGAGAGTAATGAATAAATAGTACATTAAAACTTCTTCCATCTCATGCATCAACATGAGATGGAAGAAGTTTAAAGGAGAAATGGATAGATTGTGTGAGAAATGATGTGGGCGAAATTAGCAGTAAAAAAAGTTAATCAATTAATTTATTCCACTCCAAAACTAGCATCCAAACTTATAATTAAATTAATACATTATAAATAGCGCATATTACCTACTACAAGATGGTAGTCGTGTTAAGCGCTACTCTTCCATTATATTCATTATATTACGCGTACAACCAAGGAGTGAGCAAAGCGTTCCACTACCCTCCTGAAGAAGACACACAGTAGCCAGCAAAGTTTTCTGGCTACTCTGTTCCCTACCACGTATGACCCGTCAGCTTTTAAAGCAAGTGAACCGGCGACAGGAAATCTTCGGGGTTCGCTCGATTCATCGTAGATAATTATCATCTATCGCTTACTATCAGACGTGATTGAGGTCAGTAACGAGCTAATCTAAAATAAAAAAGGCATAATAAAATCTGTGACAATTAAAGAAATCAATCACAAAATAATTCACCCATCTTATCATTCAATGTTACCCGGAGATCTTTTCATGGTCCATTTGATTCAAGCGGAATCCATTTTAACTTCCTCTGGTATTAACTTAATCTATTCAGTCTTCGATCCTTCCAGACATTTGATTTGGAAGCCGGGGTTATGAGTTTTAGCCTTGGGACAGCTTAATGGCCAGAGCTGAAAGGGCACTTTAAAATGGGCATTTCATTTCAAGTAAAAATGTTGGAATTGTCGTAAAGTGATATTTGTTGGATTTGCGTGGGCATTATCACAGTCTTGTTCTTGGTCGAAATTATTATTAATTGGCGTATGCTATATAAATATTAGAAAAGCAATTTGGTTTACTAATGTACAATAAGATACTCGTAAATAGCATTAGGTAATTATATTGCAATGTTGTCTGCGTAAGTCATCTTATATTCTAAGTATAATTATGCATATTGCATAGAAATGAAATTGTCAGTATGTATTTTCAAAATAACCGTGCTATCTCAAGCGCCTCTAGTTATTAACACTATACTAAAACAATAATTTTTACAAATTACGTCTGTCGATCTATTGTCTGTCCATCGTTCTGTTTGTCTAGTCTAATCTCGCGAACGGTTGAACCGACTTTAACGTGTATTTCAGCGAAAGATAGAGGATATAGAGTAACATTTAAGCTGCTTTTTATACCAGAATTTCTGCTTCCTACCCGAACATTACATCGACTTCCACACATAAGAAGTCGCAGGCTACGGCTATCACAAAATAAAATGATGGAAGTCATAAAGAAAATCAACATTATAGTTAACCAACTACTTACCGGAGCTAATTCGCATGAATCTGCCCACCTCGTAAACAAAATCAACCTCACTGATAGCCAAACATTCATCAGACCAAACAGAAGTAATAAAATATCCCGCAACGATGCCATATTCGTTGATGCCGCCGGCCATACCAAAAGTGGCGGACGTGGGCCACATCGCGGCGGTTCCCAAGAATCATTCATACAGAATCAGGTCGTTCGTCACGGCCTTAATGTGAAACGAACAGCTGTACAGATTCCAGGTTAGAACACATACAGGATGAATACATACACGGTTGAGAAAGAGGTGATTGTACTGTGCGTACTGGTAACAGTGAATTTTTTAAATCTATACCTATGATAACACTTGAATCAAAAATACCCCTTTCTGCGAAAAAAAAAAACTACGCGAACGTAGAACTGTGAACGTGTGAATTTTGGTACAGTTAAAGTTTATATGGAGAAGAAGTGCAGAAAGCTATTTTTATATATGGCAATGCATTCGAAATACCTAATTTAAAGCATGGTAAAATTTCAACCACTGGGCTACCATTAGTATTAATAGGTACGAAGCATAAAGTTTGTTCCCGTTTTTACGAAAATTGCACAGATGGAGGAGTTTGAAGGCACAGTTAATGGTTACATAGAGAAGGAGCGCGAGGAGCTAACATTTTATAATAAAGTATAAACTTAAAATCTTAATTTAAAGTGGTCGAATTGACCACGAGTGTCGCACATTTTTGTTAGCGAATGAGTGTTACGATCTATGAAGATTTTGTGATTTCTCATATTAAAATAACAGTGTTTTTGAAAGAAAAAATTACATTCAAAGCCATTATTCCTCATTACCCGACTACGGCAAAGCCAAAGGAGGGTTATGATTTTGACAGGCTATGTATGTATGTATGTATGTATGTTTGTATGTATGTATGTATGTATGTGTGTATGTTCATCTGTTCCCTCATAGCTCCAAAGCTGCTTATCGGAACTCAACAAATGAGATATCGTTAGAACCGTCTTGACCGTCCGCTGAACATAGGCTACGTGACGTGTCACAAAACCCAATGTGGCGCCCTCTAGGGCCCAAAAAGTGTTGTGTTAAAAAATAAAAATAAGATAAACACATCGTGTTTGATATCATTTGAAAGGGCGTGACATGCACATTTCAAAAACATTGCTTAAATTTAAAGTGGCGCCCTCTAGTGGAGAAAAAAATCATGTGTAAAAAAATAAAAATAAGATAGATACGCCGTGTTTGGTATCTTTTGAAAGGGCTTCACTATTTTTTTTTTTTTTTTTTTTTTTTTTTTTTTGGCGTGGGAAAATCATCGAATGACTTCTTCCGCTCTGGGTCAAGCGGAAGGGTGTGTCAGATTTCTACTGACTAAAAACCCACCCTGTTCCTTCGGCTGCCCTAAATTTCCGGGGCTGCGGTAACTCGGTAGAACTTTCCCGCAAACCCCGGCAGGCAATGGCTCTATGAGGCCCCGTCACTGGTGTTGACAGCTCTTTGAGGCGCGCGTGGAACACGACGCGCCGCCGACTCGGGCCTGGTCCTTACCGGACGGTGAGCGACCCCTGCTCGCCGTCCGCAGGCCCGCGCCTACGGTGGCCGGAAATCGGCTCGTGATCCCCGACGCCCGGGGCGTCTACCGCGGCGGCTGGGGCGCGAGGAAGAGAGTTGCCTCTCCCTCGCGCGTTCGGCCTCCTCCTTCGCTAGCATGACTGCTTCGCAGAAGGAGGCGACCGCATCCCATTCCCTCTCGCTCCGCACCATAGTCTGAACCAGAGCAGGGCGCGAGAGGTCGCCGCCGCCGACCGCCTCTACGAGGACACGACGGTGCTCCGCCCAAGCAGGGCACACCTCCACCGTATGCTCCACCGTGTCCTCCAGGTGGTCCTCACAATGACGACACCCGGGCGTGTCCTCCCGCTGAATCCGAAACAGGTACCTCCCGAAACAGCCATGTCCGGTCAGCACCTGCGTCAGGCGGAAGGTGAGGGCGCCATGGCCTCTCTCCAGCCACTCCTCAAAGAGGGGACTTATCGCCGCGATTGCGGCGTGCCCAGAAAGGGCTTCACTTGTACTTATCAAAATATTGCTTAAATTAAACATGGCGCCCTCTAGCGGTCAAAAAGTCATGTGTAAAAAATAAAAGTAAGTTAGATATACCGTGTTTGGTATCATTTGAAAGGGCTTCACTTGAACTTATAAAAAATAAAGTAAATAGTATAGAAGCACAGTGATTTAACACCAAAATAGTTTAAATAATAAAAAGTATTAGTATTTATTATTTAGGTTAAGTAGTAGGTGTTGTTATTTATATTCACATTATTTCTTTCGGTAAAAAATTATTAAACGTCTCTTCCCCGTCTGAGTGGACCGGAAGGCAGTGTCAGACATCTACCGACTAAAAACCTGCCCTATTCTTTTAGTTGTCCTCACGTTCTAGGTTCGCATTATCTCAGTAGAACATTCCCGCAACCAGTTATCCAAAATCTTACCACAAAATCTGAGACTGAACTTCACAAAGAAATTAATATCACAAGACTGAGAAAATGCACCGCTAATTTTAGAAAAACCATGATAAAACGCAACACAATAGCGCATTACTCTACAACAGTTTACTCAACAGTCTCTAAGCATTAGCGTATCGGCAAAGTGCAGGTGTAATGAGCGAGCTATTATAGTGCTAACTAGCATAAATACACTAGTAACTAGAGTCAAGCTGGTTTAACGTATCTGAGGAGATCTCAGTGAATAGCATCGTTTAATTTTACGCTACTCGCGAAGGATCGCGCGTGTCCATTGTTGAGTTGTTATTGGGTTTGTATTCTGAGTAATTGTGTTGAAAATTGATAATAATGAATGGTAGGTACAGACGCCTGCACATGAAGCTACCCGAAACTGTCAAATTTTCTCAATCAACCTTGAACCTAATTTCTTTAACAATAAAGTTGAAAATCTATTAAAGAAATTTGACAGATTGTTGTAGCTTGATGTGCTGGCGTCCGTACAATGCTTTGTGTTCAATGAGAGCAAATTGGAGAGAAACTGATCGAAGTATTTTTGTGATTTCGTGTAGTACGCTCATTTGTACATCTTTGAAAGTCGTTACGGATATCCAGAAAATCTGACATTCAAACTCAACTGTCAAACTCAAAATGTTTTATTTCACATAGACCTACATGGGCACTTACAAAACGTCAGCAGTTAGGGCACGGTTTGAAATTGGTCGTTTTATATTGAGAAGAACCAACAAGAAACTATACAGTTACTCTTTTCAAATCAAATATAATTTTTACAATGTATCCATAATACAGGTTAATTAGGTATGAGAGGACAGTATAGACGAATTAATACAGCACAATGGAATTACAAATAAAAAATTGTAAAACAAATCTAAGAGTCGACAGTGTTCTCCCATTCACAAAAAAAAGCTTTATATTAAAATAAACTTGAGAAGCGACAACATTAGACTTCAATAATGAAGGATAAATTAATAATAAAAATGAAACATAAAGAAAATCTGTCAAATCGGATGGATTATCGTAGGGAAAAATAAAAAGACACACTCATGAAAGTGGAGACTCATAAAGGCAGATGATGCGTTGTAAGCTCAAGAAGTTTTGCGGTGTTAACGAGTATTACAAGAAACGTTCAGTAGATGGGACATACATTCTCAATATTATAGTCAAATAAAAAATTCTTTCATGCCAAAACATAAGGCGATACTATTGTCTGTGGTTGTGTTATTTTATTTTGATTCATTTATTTCGGACAATAATCCATATTTAAATTTGTTAGTAAAACAAACTACTTTGTTAGTAAAAGTATTGATTTCCGGACAAACATTTAACAACAAAGCACCCAAAAAACCCGTACCGTATAACAATGAAAACAGAAATCGCGTTGAATTATACCGCATCTGAGTGAGCCGCGAAGTGGAGTAAGCGAACGACCGATGTTTTCACTATCGTTTGGTCAGTACAGTTAACTTCAAGCCGAGCCAACGACTTCAGATTAGGCGGGCTGCACACGCCGTGATTATGTGTTAGCGATCGACGATAAGCGCGAAGTAATTTAAACTGTGTTGGATTATAAAATTATTGCCTGTAAATATCTTTTTTATGTTGCAGTTTCGATTTCATTATCTGATTGAAAAGTGTTATTCGTTTTGTACTCGGATGTAAATTTATATCGGATTTTGTTGTGGTAGTTTGATATTCGCATTTTACACTTCACTACTATACTACACTATTTTACGTGTTACAGAATGATACTACTGGATATTAATTAAACCTTTTTTCCTCTGGACACGGTCCACGGTTATGTTTCAGCCACTGTATTAAATAAATTCCGTCTTATCGTGTTCAGTAGCAGAAAACGGCTGGACTTACGTGTAGACGACTCGCGTTTTCACTATCGTTCGTCCGAATACAGTTAGTCGGATCCTCAGCCTAGTCAGCGATGTCTAAGGCGGCTTACACACTGCACTACTATATTTTATATATTTTTTATGAGTAGTGCATGTGTTAGAATTGCTTTAACAGATGTCAATCATGGCGAATCTTGGAAAGGCGTTCGATTACATCTGTCATCGGATTAGTAATATGATATTAATATGGTAGCCTGGTATCAATGGGATGATTTTGTATGAAAGTTGAGAGGTGAGAGACGGTGCTACTTCATGCTGGAATTTCTTTGAGTATCTTTTATTTATTTGTTTATTTCAGGCTACTAAGGCCCATAGAAAAATATACATACATAATGAATAATTAATAAAATAATACATATTTATATAATTACATAATATAATATTATGGAAGTATAAGTGTTCGTATCGAATTTAAATTCTATAGAATGTATGGAATGTACTAGTTCTTTTTGTTCTTTATCAAAAGGGGTTATTTAAAGTAACGAGGAGGAGGGGTAAAAAGCCAATAAATATAGTCTTGTATCAAAGAGCATATATTCTTTGAAACAATAGTAAAACGGTTTCAAAAAGCAGTCCCTGTTTAGGTAGGTGGAACGTTTTAGCCATTTATTACTCAATTTGAACATTTAGACATTGATAAATTGGATGCTCCTGTAACACGAAACATTCCGGAAATAGGACACTTACTTAAAACATTTTCAAGCGCTACTATTCTACCCCTTTATAACATTCTTGAATTAAAATAATTTAAACACACTCATCTTAAGAGAAAACGTAAAGTTATAAAGAATATACTTTTTTCAGTTTAAGAGGATAAAAATGAAAAAGGGAGTAATTAAAAAAATATGTGTTCATGAAAAATTCAAGCCACCTTGGATTCGAAATGTCACGTAAACTTGAAATAAATTAAGGGATAAATCTTAAGTAGAGATATACTTTGGAATGCAAATTCAGCTTGGTGTAGGCGAAAAGTGTAACTTAAGCTTAGGTCTCATTAGCGGCGGCACAACCATGACCGAGTCGGGGGTATGCGGTTACGTTGTTAGTACTGTTGCTAACCAGGCTTTTTCTTTCGTTTTTTAATGAACGGTCTTTCTTGTCCGGTCTGAGACCTAGTTTTGAACTCTTAAAATACTGAATCTAAACAAAAAAACAAACACTTAATACTTACTTACTTAAAAGTATATACAACTTTTTACAGTTTTTAAAATGTCGTTAAAGCTGTTCGCTCAAATTAAAATACTTTTCAATCAGCCCAAGCTTCTGCAGAGCAAAAACTCAAGTCTGAGTGACACTTTTAAAGTGACACATCAATTTGGACGCGGTTTTTTTTTTGTTTTTCGCTCCAACAAAATAACTACCAAGCATGCAACACCTCGGACAATTTACTTGCTGCTAATTAAAGAATGAAGAAGTTCTTTAGGAAACTGGTTGCTGTGCACGGCAGGCTAACAACCAGTCTTCATTTACACCTACTGCATTATTTAATCTCAATGAATTATTTCCGCACCTTGCCTACAGCTGTAGTTACCAACGCCTCGTTAGCACAAGTTTAAATTCCATTCAGTTCTTCAATTATCTCGCTGTTTTATGAAACACAATTATAATAAATATGTGCTTACTAGATATGCGATCGGACTAATCATGGTTGTTTTTTTTTTAGATATATATTGATCTAAGCTTAGATTCTGGTTTTGAACTTGAAACTTATTTATGTTGTCATGCGCATAAGTTACGATTCACAGAAAAAATCTTCCTCTAGATACATAGATAGATATACTCTTTATTGTACACCATAACAGAATTAAATAAGAACTTAAAAACTACAAAGGGTGTCTTTGAAATGGCCGGTCCAACTTTTGGAAGGATTTGAAACTGCAGGAAAATATAAATACGCGGCTAGTCCACGGTGTACTTTTATTTTTTTGTAATTTACTTATATACAATACATAAGGAATAAACTACATACTTCTAGGATCCTTAGGCACTCAGAACATTGTAATTGCCAGGATACTCATTGCTATCTTTCTTAAAAGTCCGTCTTAGAAATTGAAAACTTTTTGACCAATCTCCAAATAAATTCAAAAAACTTTGTTTGTTATTTCCCACAGTGTGTTATAAGCCTTATTCCCATAAGAACTGTGCTAAGGACTTATAAACAATTTTGCGTTGCTTATCGCTCGTATTATTACGCTGTGAAAAAGTGGAGCAGCGCAGATATCGTTTTATAGGTTTAGGTACACTAGCTAGCGTTTTGTCCGCGACTACGCGTGGAGTTTTGATATCTGTTTTTCTAGTTGTAACAGCGTTTGTATGTTTGTTTATAATTCTGTGATTTATAAGTTAAAGACATTTATTTGCATTAAATTTGGTGCAAAAGATGGTAGAAAATTATGGTAAAGAGGAATTAAATGATGACTAATCTTATTTTTTTTACACTAGTAGCTTTCATGTTTATATCACTAAACATGAAAGCTATAAACGCTTCGCCCTTCAAAAAAAACATGGTGTCAACCATCATAATTTGTAGTCCGAAAATTTCAGTCGCATGATATCTATCATCCCCTATTGCAACCCTTTATTGTTTTTGTGTGTTTGATCTCGAGTCTTCAACTATAGATATCAATGCCAATTTTTATCAAAATCAGTTTAGCCGAAACGAACAGACGGAGTAACAAACTTTCGCATTTACATAATGTAATTATAGCGCTTAAAAGACTTTTTTTTTTCAAATTATGCTTTTTTTGCTAAATCTAAATATATAAAAGCGAAATACCACTCACTGATTAATCACGAAATCTCAGAAACTACAAGTATTAGGGCTCTCAAATTTTGCATGGGTGTTCCTTTTAGTACGAAAATGCTCGCTAAGACGGGATTTTGCGAAATTCCCACGGGATCGGGATTTACACGGGAAAAACTTCCCACGCGAACGAAGTCGCGAGCAACGGCTAGTTTGTTATATTATCAAAACTTTATTGTAATTTTGGAAAGCTTAGTTATTAGACTGTGTAGTCTTAAATGAAGACATCTGCTGTTAAATTGTGTTATTCAAAATAACACGATACTGAAGCAAAGAAGCGAACTACTGTTGGTATGGACATGATATACGTTATAGTCTAAGACCACAAGCCTGTAGCTGGGTAACACAATATGGCCGTTTACAGATTTTCTGGTTTCTGACTACCCGTAACGACTCAGGCGAAGACTTCGATTTGTTTTGTAACGTGTGCAATAAAATTTGTATTGTGCAATAAAGAAAACTCATTTACTCGGCATATTGTATTGTTAGTGCCCCCCCCCGCCCCCCTTCCTCAAATTCTAGGCTGCGACCGTACCTGTAACGACTATCATAGATGGTATCAAACGGAACGGAACGGTAAGACATTTCCTATACAACGTGTAACAGAATAAACGCAATTCCTGAAAGTAGTTGGTTCAGAATCGGCTTCTGAATCGATATCCGTCATAAAAAATAGGTGTTAAATTTTGATGAAAAAATCTTGAATTTAACTTAAAATGGAAACACAGTATCATGACCAATTAATACAATCCTTAATTCAAGAAAATGCGCTCGTGTGCGTGACAGCCGCTAATATTGCATGAGTGTATGCGTATTGTATGACGACGCACATACGTTTTGCGTTTTGCGTTATTTTATAAAAAATGCCTAGATTTGTTTTTAATTTATTTAGTTACGGATGTTGCTTTAGACTTATAATTTAATATTCTAATTGGGGTGTTTGAGGTATTGCGCTTAATCTGTTACACGTTGTATAAAAACCCAATAACACATATTACCCGGCTCGGGATCAAACCCGAGACCGTGCCATCAGTCGTGCTTGCAACCAAAGAGTATATCATACGTAATCATATCATTTATTATTGTCGGGTTGTATGGAATATAACCTACTCATTTCCAAATTACTTTCGCTTTATCAAACAAAGCTGTTCATTCCCACATTCAGTCCTCATATCAAAATTGAAGTACCTACGCATATAGGAAAAATCAATTCAGAACCCAAAAAGCTAAGAAACTCAATTTAGGCCTTAACTCACTCTAGATCACACATAATGTAAAAAATAGGGGAAAATCAAGAGTAAGTGTTTCGTAACATGATTGCTTTTCTACTAACCTACATAGAGACAAGTGTCGTTTTCTCTATAACTTTTTGCTGTCTGTTCTTTGTAACACTATTGTGTTGTATAAAGTCCTGAATTTGCTCACCTGATTAGGCATGGCTTGAATTAGCTTCACGTGAAAAAGTTCTATGTATGTCATTCACGTTTTTTGAAGTTGTACCCGGTTACTGTATACATATATTGTGATTTTGCTTGCTCGTAGATAGATACTCACACTTTACTGTACCGCATAACAAATTACAATAATGGTTTATAATATTATATTTAGGTTAATAATGGGCGGATTTTCCGAATTGGCAGAGAAGGGGAAGAAATACACAAGCAGTCTTTGTTGTAATTATTTACTTGTTGCTTATATTTATAACACTTATACATGCATACTAAGTCTATTTTATATTAAGTAAGAATGGTATTACAGATGACGTGATGACTACTAGACTACGTTAGAAAAAAACATTTAAGTCTTATTTATAAACAGTTTAACCATGTCCATAGTTTAAATTACTGATTAGTAGATTCATTCTTCAAATGTTATATGAATAGAATTTGGATGTGTGAAAATGGATTTTGGAATTAGCTAAAGAGCACAAAAACTAAGCAAAATGTTTTTGTGAATAAAATAAAAAAGCTAGAGATTAATGATGACGTAAACCTACACAAATGCTCGATGTTGACATCGAGCATTTGTGATTTATTTTATGACTGTGTACAATGTCATGTATGGTGTACATTAAGAATGATTTCAAAATCAAGTCAGTAAAATCAAAGTTAAATTTCAGTAAAACCCTGCAAAGGATTTTGTAAGGATTTTACTGAAATTTTGCATGTGCTTTAGTATTGTAGTACTTATACGATTGATTCGGTGGAAATATTGAATGAGCGATCAATTTGATTTTGTAAGGGTCCATCTAAAAATCGTTAATCTTCTAATCTCTTTGGAACTATTACCGAGCAGTTAAACCAACAGTCATGTTCTGTACTAAATAATAATAACATATATATTATTTACATATTTTTTAAAGATTACTAGCTATGTGGGTAGAATTCACATTACTAGCAATCCTGTTAACCCCTCCAACTAAGTTAAATATGCTTGTGTCTGGAGTGGGTTCACGTCAATAGTGTAATGGGTGGGGTTAGAACCCGCGACCTCTCGATTACGAGTCCGACACCTTATCCATTAAGCTATTACGTTCGCACTACGGGGACACAGACCTCCTCTTATCTTATCTTATATATTGAAATATGTTGAAAGAAGAGAGAATGGGATGAACGGGATGATGATGTTAGGGAATGGGCCGTAATCCACCACGGGGGGCCAGTGCGGGTTGGTAGGTGAAATGAAATATTTATTTTTTGTAAATCTATATATATAAAAAAAATCGGTCAAGTGCGTGTCGGGCCACGCGCAGTGTAGGGTTCCGTAGTTTTTATAACAGCCACGTGCGTGTCGTATTCGCTGACTGATCGTTTCGTATCATGCTCTAACTAAAAGCCAAACATGACTACCTAACTAATTTGACTTCCTATACAAATCCTCACCTGATCCGACAATTTTGCACGGAAAGTTTCAATTTTTTTTTAGAGATTTGTATAAAACTTGTCATAGCCGGTGTTTTGAATTTAAATACGGACACAGAGCTACACTACTCAATCGTCACAAGAAGCTAGCACGATACAACTGGCGCTTAGCGCCATCTATCGATATTTCTATAGAGTTGTTCGAAATTTTCGAGTCAAATACAATTGGTCGACTATTACTCGTAAACTTGTGAAGCCCACTTATGTGTGATGGTTTTCCTTTAAATTTCGTTATATATAGGTACTACTGCCGTGACATTTGAATTTCTAACTATAACCGTTTAGTTAGATAGAGGGGGGGACACTTGACTCTAACGAAATTTGGTATTTTAAAGCTTGATAAGTCACGAACGGTTTACTTAATCAAAAAACGGTCTTACCAAACCCCTAATATTTTTGAAAGACCTATCCAGCGATATCCCACACTACGGAAAAACGAAATAAAAAAAATATCATCCCACTTTACATGTATGGGAGGTACCCTAAATAATTGTTTTTTTCAAAAAAAAAAAATTTACCACTTTTTTGGCGTCATTAGCGTGTATACTCATGCCAAAGTACAAATTTCTAGTACCAATAGCTTTTGAGCTAAACCGCGGACAGACGGACAGACAGACGGACGGACGGACATGGCGAAAGTATAAGGGTTCCTTGTTGACTACGGAACCCTAAAAAACGACGGGTTGCACTCCGGGAGTGCCGGCAGAAGTGAAAACTTGAATATTAACGTTGTGCATTTTTGATATTTTGGAATGGTTAGGGAATAATTTTGCACGAATTGCTTTAATTATCAGTATAAAAGTACTATCATTTATGTGATAGAATACAATATTTATTTATTGCGCTATCGTACACAAAGATGACAATTTATATTACATTAAAAAGTTTGCGCAGGCATACATTTTCGCCGCGCCGTAGAAAGAGAGGGGGATACTTCCTCTCCTACGCCGCGCCGGCTGTCTACTCTCCGTCCGTCTTACGAATTTTCGATCAGATCACGTGTCCTGACGCGAGTTTAAAATTTTTAACCATTACAAAAAAGTGCACAACGCCGCTAAAGAATTTTTCACTTCAAATAGTCGTGTTAGTTACACTATAACTCAAGAACTGCTGAACCGATTTAGCTGAAAATTGTTAGGGAGGTAGCTTAGAACCAGGAAACGGACATAGGATATTTTTTATTCCGGAATTCTTACGGGATCGGGATTTACCCGGGAAAAACCTCCCACGCGAACGAAGTCGCGGGCAAAAGCTAGTTGGTTATAAATAACACTTTTACACGTATTTTTTTGTATTTTAAGTTAAGCTAGATGAGGCCGATGTTTCCTAACTGACTACTCTGAGAAGAACTTTTTATTTATTGATAATAGGTTCGCGTTTGACCACCATCTCACCTGATGGTAGGTGATGATGTGGTCGAAGATGGAGCACGCTTACCTAAACGTGACCTCAAAAGTCAAGAACAAGTAAAGTAAACTCAGAGGTCAATGTCTCTTTTAAAGTCCATACAATTCGTATTTGCCAAACCATATGAGAAGCATGATGGTTCATGTCTGTTGTGTCTTTTGAGGAAAGGAGTACGCAGATTTGAGCGGACCTGTCCAAACTGTGCAAGCATTTGTCAATTATCGTATAGCTCAACTTTGAACGTAAGGAGCTCAACGATCTGACGAACAATACCAAAGTAAGGACATTTGGGTAGGTTACACAAATACTCAAACTGATGTCACATGTCTTCGATTTTTTGGTCTCTTTTGTCTGTATTTATATTTTTCTCTTGTAAGTGTCATGTGTGTACATAAATAAATAAACATAATTGTGCTTCTCAATGGTACTTTTCAGCTCAGGATTTAACTAGTTTTTCTTTAATACATTACACAAAATAAGAATGGTACTCCACTTTTGTATCTGTGGTCCTGGTTCCCGCACCTAAGTGCGGACGTGAAGTTTACGTGGTTAGAAGAAGAAAAGAAGTCGGGAGTCTCAAGAAGTCAGGTTATTGTTGGTTGCTGTTCATCCCACTACTTACTTATTACTATACGTGTTTTGAATCTTGGATTTACAACTCAGCATTGTAGCTGCGTACAAATTTGAACAAAAACGGAATCACAGACAGTAAAAATGCTGTCGGAGTTGGGTGAATGTTGTTACGAGATACCGCGTCGAAAAGCAAGGGCAAGTTAAGGATCGGGTTAGATTTTTAATCAGTAGAAGTCTGACCTTCCCTTCAACTCAATCCAGAGCGAGAGGAGTTAATTGAAGATTTTCCCACCGAAAAAAAACAATACAATAAAGCCAATAAATAATAATTCTTTAAGATACTAACAAGAACAAATTACCAAACTTTGTACAATAAATTACTAACATTTCATACCAAAAGCAGACCCACCAAGCCTAAGATCCACGTCATCCTGATAAAGTGTGTGATTGATCGCGGTAGCCACCGAAAGTGATTGATGGAAGCCCCTCTGATGAGATAAGTTATGTAAATCGGCTTCTGTCGGTTAAGTTATATGCTTAAGTGGCACTTTGATGTACTCTAGTTGAGCTTGGAGTTATTGTGAAAGCATTTTTGTTATTTTGTTATTTTTTTTAAACATAACTATAACACTACATTCGTGTGTGGTAGGCAAACACAAATACACAAACACTGAAACCCCGTAACAAATATATGTAGGCCAAATATTAGTTCCATCCGGGATTTGAATCAGTGACACCCAGCGCCGCAGACAATTACTCAGCCACTGCACTAACCGAGTGATCTACGTCAGTAATGTATCGTTAATTAATTATTATAGCACGGGGTCTAGACAAGACTATGGATCATGAATCATAACATTATCTTATGAAGCTAAGTTTTACAACGGTATCAAAACTTACTAGTTTTTAAATATTCTACATAGTTAATTACGCTTTTGACGGATGTTTCCTCAGTTGAAACCACTCTTAACTAGTAAACGGTACAATGTTAGCAAAACATATTCGCAAAACGTCAAAATATTTATAGGGTCGTTTTAAAATACCATAAATAAACGCTCACAGATTCAAATCTGACGGAATTTTTATCTTATTACTAGTACTCACGCGGGGCTTCGCTCCCGTGGATTCTATCACGGTAAAAACATAACTCTCCTTTTTTGCAGTCGGGTAAAAAGTATAACCTTCCTCAAGCTTCAAGCTACTTTCATACCAAATTTCATCCAAATCCACCCAGTACTTTCGAAGATTAGCGCGTTCAAGCAAACAAACAAACAAACAAACAAACAAACTAACAAACTAACAAACTTTTCCGCTTTATAATATTAGTATAGATTAATTTATTAATTGAGTCATATCTTTCTAATTAATATAATGTTATTCATTACCAACTTGTTAATGGCGATAAAACAAGTTCCATACGGTATGGCAACTTTACCTAAAAGGTTGACCATTCGTCTGTTAGAACATAATTAAATATTTTAATTAATTAATCTGTATAATGTGGGAATTCGTTTCGTGTTAAACTGTATTGAGATGTGCAAATATTTAAGAGAATATTAATTGATGATGAATCATGAACTAGATAATATTTTGTTCGTAACTAATTATCCTTAGAAGAAGAATCAGAATGGAATGGAGAATCAGCATTGCCATTCAACGTGGCAATGCGGCCAGTGTTCTGGTCACTTTTCCCGTTGATAGCGATGTTGACGAATTTTTCGATGCCCTATAATTTATCAACCGACGACAAAAAGAGGAGGTTATCAATTCGACGCGTATATTTTTTCGGCTGAACCGATTTGGAAAATTCTTTTTTTGTTCGAATGGGTATACTTCGAAATTGGTACCATTATCACCAAAGTCAGGATCTGATGATGGGATCCTGGAGAAATCGAGGGAACTCTTCAATTATTATAGGCACACCTATGGCGTTTTGGGTATTTCTTATAGTAACCTGTGCAGTTGCTCTCAAAAAATACCATTTGGGGAAGTGGAACTGATGATGAAGACCACAGATGGCCGCCGAAACTACTCAATAATAAGTATTGAGTGGATTGCGATTCGATTACTTGAATATGGATGTTAAGCACTTTATGCTCGTCACAATTCATATGGTGATGTAGAGCTGATGGTGAAGTACCAGGAGAACTCCTCAACATTTAACGGCCCAGCATTGGGAAAAGCAATATTTTGTAAAAGGTTATAAGTAGTTGACATTTAGGCTCTTGTAACTAGGTAACTTAAAAATCATCCAACTAAAAAGAGTGAAATAAAAACTTTTTACCAAAAAATTAAACCGACTCCCAAAAAACACTACAAAGTGAAAAATAACTTTAATTTCGGAAGTCGGTGCCAAAAACGAAAAAACAAAACTAAAGACACCGACTACCGAAATTAAAGTTGTTTTTCACTTTGTAGTGTTTTTTGGGAGTTGGTTTAATTTTTTGGTAAAAAGTTTATTTTTATTTATATATTTTTATTAAGTATAGAAATACTTAAGTTAAATTATCCTTTGGTAATTCAGGTTTGTGAAGTTTATTTCCAAGATGACTTTTTTATTACTAATGAGCCCGCTCTTGACCCCGATCGCGCCTGATGGTAAGCGTTAGATGATGGAACGGTCTACGATGGGATGAGCAAGCCCAGAAGATGCCTGTCTACTCTGCTCTGATTTGCGTTTATACAGAAGCAAATCTATCTGTAGAAATAAAATTAGTCTTTGTATCTTTGTACGTTGCGTTCTTAAACCGTTGATCAGATTGTGGTTAAACTTTGACAAAGTGTTTTGAGGAAAACGCGCACCTACGGATGGCGAGCATGGGTAGCAGCGGTGCATCGTATTCCGCGCGCACTCCAAAGTGCAGTCAGCCGCATTGACGGAGCCCGAACGGGCCAATACCAATACCTGGTTGCGCGAATATTCTAATAAGATACCGAGGCTCTGGAATGCAAGGGAAACTTAAGGAGCAGGGTGGGTTTTTAATCGCTGGAAGTTTGATACTCTCTTCCGCTCCATCCAGAGCGGGATGAGTCATTTGATAATTTTCGCACACAGAGAAAAAGAAAACATGTGTGCAATTCACACGTAGTAGAAGTGAAACCCTCAAAAAAAAAAAAATTATGTGTCTGTCTCTTTTTACTGTCGCTTTTTCGACTCCCCACGAGACCCTCCCTCCCCCCTCCCTGCCCCCCTCTCAGGGCTACCTCACCACCCCGCGACCTAACTTCGTTCCCGTGGTCGCAAGATAGTCGAGTTTGGGCTCATTTTAAAGGGCATCAAAAGCTCTACCACTTGGCCTGAACAGAATTCCAAAATTCGGCAATTTATGTGTCTGTCTCTTTTACTGTCGCTTTTTCGTTTTATAAACTTTCAAATCACAACGATGCTAAAGAAGTTTTCACTTCAAAAAAGGATGTTCGAGGAGGTGCGAGTTGGTTCTGTACCAAAAAGTTCACTCACAAATCGAGGGCAACCTGTATTATGAATACATTGTGAATATTAATAATGTGTTGAATAGAGTAACCATGGAGTTTCTCGCCGGTTTTTCTCCATAGGAAACAGTCAATTTGTGCACAAGCTTCTGACGTTTTAGAAGTGCTATGTAGGCCTATGTGGAATAAAATATTTTAAGTTAGTTTAAAGAGTTTGAGGGGAGACGAGACTAGGTTTTATTACTCCTCCACTGATCTCTATTGTGATTAATTTTGTTGCGTGATCCGAGATAACTTCAACTTTCACTCTACTATACTATGTTTCTATTGGGGATAAAGTATCTTTAAACGTCAGAAAATTTAATCGTGTCTGGAGTTTTATTGGCTTGATTTTAGTTTGGTGGTAAATCTGTAAATTTTGGCTCTTAGGATATGCAGTGGTTGGGAATAGTGGGACAACTTTTTTAATTGCTCCTTTTTTCGTTGGGAAAATCATCATATGATTTTCCCGTTTTGGGCGGGGCGGAAGAATGTTTCAGACTTTTACTAACTAAAACCCACCCTAATTCTTCATTGGCCCTTGCGTTTCGGGTTGACTGGTAGAGATTGCCTTGTTGCATTAAGTCCGCCCATGTATCACTATTGTACATAAAGTTTAAATAAATAAATAAATACTCGCAGCCCCGGCAGGCAATGCCCCTGTACGGCCTCGTCAATGCTCCCGACTGCTCCTTGAGGCGCGCGTAGAACTGACGCACCATTGACTCGGGCCTGGCCCTTACCGTACGGCGAGCTAACCCTGCTCACCGTCCGTAAGCAACAGTTTTCTCGATGCGGGAATCGAAACCGCGATACGCACAGCGCATTAGTCAATCGATCTGGATTCAAATCCCTAATAAATCGTTATAACAGTTTTATCAAACAAGACGTCACATGATTGACACATATCACACCGCGCCTATACAAGTAAGTTCCTATTGATAAAACTACAAAATCAAGTTAGAAAACGAATTAGCAAAACGGTCTTTCAAATGCTAAATAAATTCTACACTTTATGCAATCTCCACTACTTTATGACTTGTCTACGGCTTGCCATCTGCAATTCTGAATACCTACAATCAGCAAACGCCGCGTCTGATTACTAGTCCATCATAAATAAACATGATAAGCATCAGAGATATTTAAATCAAAAACATAAAATCACCGCTGTGAAACTCGTACAAATCATTCTTCTTATCTAATACGACGCAATATGCTAAACTGTTTGTCTATTTACATCAAGCCCGGGAAAAAAATAACTAAGTATTTTTATTATTCGAACACGTCAGTTTTAGTTACTGCTTGGAACTATTCTTTTTAATTTTTATTTAGGTAAACTTTTTTACCAAAATAAACATAAAAAGTATAGTTTTGGACAAAATACTACAGCACGTCTAAATGATGAATAAATTTCTATGTTAAGTATGTATGAATTTGAAGTACCAAACTATGTAGCTTTTAATATCTATTATTTTTAATTTCTTGCTACCTAATGATTCAGTAATGCATGCATCTGCCATATTATCTCTTCACCACACTTCATTAAACTGTAAAATGCCATTAAGTTGACTTTTGTGCAAAAATCAAAATAAATATTTAAATGAATCACAAGTTTTATCGCAGGTAGGAACGCAAAAATATATTTAATATAATGCGATACAAAATATTTAAAATAGGTAAGTAATTAATTTGAAAGTCTGCCATTTTGGCACATTTGACATTTCTACCATGACTTTTGCTGTCATAAATCTGTATTACGTATTACGTCTTTTATTGAAATAGTCAAGTGATCCCACGGCAAAAGCTTGTCTCCAACAACCCGTTATTCAACTGAAATTAAGTCCAAAACCCAATGCATACGGCCAACTATCTAGTTTTCACGCAATAAAAATGTCTGTTATTAGTAGAAAGCCATCGGCTGGAGCTCAATCGGCACAAAATGATGCTTGTTAAATGGCTATCAAAGAGTTGATAACTTCGTCTATAAATGTGGGAAATACGTGTTTCTATTAGCTTGTGTAGCTTTGTAGAAGATATTCGTCTCCACTGCCGCAACTGTGGAAATTCTGCAAGAAATAGAACCTCGACAAAGTCTTGGCTCAGATTATTATAAAGCTAAGAACTTATAGAAGTAAGTAAATTTTGTTACTCATCATGTGCGAAGCCGATAGCTTATCTGACCTTCACAATCCAGTAGCCGAGTACCACGATATTCCTTTGGCAAGAATCAGTGGCATAGCTAAAACTTCGGAGGACCCCCCGCCAAAATCTCAATAAGGCCCTCTATAATCCAGCAACAACCCAAAAAATCCTAAGACCCAAGCGAGTCAACCCTACGTTACCTAAAACTAAAAATTACTAAATTTATTTAAAATTCTCTTTAAATTTGTTTATTTAAAACTTCTTGTGTTAGGTAGGTTCCGATTGCTTCGGATTCACGAAGTTCTGGGTTACATGGGGTTGACTCGCTTGGGGTTTAAAATGTATACACGTAGATTGGAAAAAAAAATTTAAGCATCTGAGGCCCCCTAAAGCTAGAGGCCCCACGCACCGTGGGGTCTGCGGACCTTCAGCTACGCCACTGGCAAGAATGGTCTTGGTTGAATGGTGAATCTTACAAGATTTTTTGACTTCTTTCAGATGATAGCCGGGAGCGGCTTAAGTTGCCTTTCAAGCCACGGAGGATTCTCGATAATTATTTTAAAATGAGTTCTCATCCACGAACCGTCAGTAATCGTAGCTTAACCTAGAAAATTATCCCATGCATGTTATTATTAATCGATTTCAAAAAAAGGAGGAGGTTCTCGTTCGTCTTGAACTTTTTTTTAATGTATGTTTCCTCATAACTCGCAGACGGCTGAACCGATTTGGAAATTATTTTTTTTCGTTTGAAAGGGTAAATTTTTTAGTTGATCCCATTGTTATGAAATCAGGATCTGATAATGGGATCCTGGAGCAATCGAGGGAACTCTCAAATATTATAGGCACACCTATAATGTATTGGGTATTTCTTATAGTACCTTGTGCAGTTGCTATTGAAAACCACCATTTGGGAAAGTGGAACTGATGATGAAGACCACAGATGGCCACCGAAACTACTCAATAATAAGTACCTATTTTGTGGATTGCGATTCAATTACTTGAATATGGATGTTAAGCACTTTATGCTCGTCACAATGCATATGGTGATGTAGAGCTGATGGTAAAGTACCAGGAGAACTCCTCAAAAATTAATGGCTGTGCATCGGGAAAAGCAATATTTTGTAAAAGATGATAAGTAATTAAGTAGTTCACATTTTGGCTTTTGTAACTAGATAAATTACAAACCGACCCACTAAAGTAATGTAAGTAACAATAATAGATTTATTAAGAGACATTGTTTTCATCAAACTGAATAAAAGCTTTCACAACAAAACATTATCATTTACCCAGTACACTTCTACATTCTTCAAATCAACACAGAATTATGACCCTTATCAGATCTTTTAGTATTGTGCTTAATAGCTATGGTGAATAAACAGAGTGCCCACAGTGGATAGATAGGCAAAGCCTGGAGTTTATCTAATCTCATTTGGTACAATGGGGCTATTTCAATTGTACGCGTCGGTTTGATGAGAGACTCACTAGCTGGAATGTTGACGAACAAAATGTGGAGCGTGGTAAGAAAAAATGACTAGTCATATCGAATACTAGAAAAGAAGCATCCTGTAGTAACTTCTAATGAAAAAAAAGGTCTCATGGTGATGTGACCAGAAGCTAGCATTGATGGCATTTACGATTATGTCTGTTATGGTTAAGTAATATTATCCCATTAGCGATCTACTGACCGTTCTCTATTTCTAGTTGATCTGTTCACCCATTGATATAATTATACTCTTTTTGTACATCATTACAAATTTCAATGAGGGTTTTTCAATTAAAAATGGTGTGCCATTAGGTGTTCTTATCAGTAAAAGCGATTTTCTACAAACGACCTTTGGATAAATTTGACGCAGAAGGAGAAAATAAATTCATTTGTCAAAATCAACTAATGTAAGAATTTTTGTTAAATGAATAAAAAAAAATTGTATTTGTATTTAAGAAAACCAACATTACACTTTTTAATGATATTGAAAATATCATCGACCTATTTGGAAAGCTAAATAAGTTATCAACGTTGATTTAAACATATGCTGTCAATTTATAATGAAGTGTTAATTGAGCAACTAACACATCATCTGAACAGCTCTTGAAATGGCGAAAGCTTTCGAAAAATTTACATAATTGTCAAATAATAAACATACACAGACAAGCGGTTATTTTGCATAACAACCATGACATTGAACCAACACTTGAAACTCTGAAGTACTTTCGTTTGTTTTTAAGCTTAAGGTACTTCTGAATCAACTTTCCACACATCATTTCACAAATCGAGTGGAGAAAACGGGATAAATTCGTAAACAAACCATTCAACATTAACACTGGCCGGTTATAATCAATACTATCAATTTCTCTTTCTAAATGCTCATGTTTTACTTGAAAATTGTGAATTTTATCTATTCGTACAATCATTTTACTCGCTTTAAGTAGCGTGAGTGGTAAGTAGACAATCTTGTTGGCTTTTTGCATAATTTTATTATTAGCTATTCTAGTGGGCAGTGTGTATAGTGCCTATTCGTCCATTTGAAGGCAGCCATTTTCTCCGTTTCACCTTAATGATCTAAAGCATTGTGGCTAGAAAGAAACTAATGAGTTGGCAAAATATAATTCATGTGTTACTGTTTAAGTATATATACTATATACACATATATAGTTTTCACAAATGCTGATATTGGTATAGTTGAATAATTTGTAACATAGTTATAAGTCTGGCGATTGCAAAAATTTACCCTATTTTATTTACTATTTTAAAAGGAGAACTAGAAAAGTGGGTAGAATACACATTACTAGCAATCTTTTTAACCCCTCTTACTAAGCTAAATATGCTTGTGTCTGGAGAATGTTCACGGCAATAAATTTATGGGTGGGGTTCGAACCCGCGACGGCTTGATCACAAGGTCAACACCTTAGCGATTAGGCTATTGCTACTTAATTAATATATTTGTGTTAGTTTCATTTATAATAAAGTATATAACGACTAATAGGACTGCATTTCGTCTATTGTACCACCCACGAAGGGTAGAGGTGGTTCAGCCAGCGTCTATGGATTGTTCTCGCCTTTTAAGATTTTAAATTTCCGAACGCTTATCGTAAAAATAGCCTTAATTTTGTGTAAACTTATATTGTACAAAAATAACTGTATATGACACATCTTAACGTAACTACAATACATTGTTATCCATATCTTCATAAAAACATAAAATTCGCAATAAATATCGATAAGAACCTAACCCAGTACTAAAGTGTGCCAACACCTGCCCATGCGACTGACCTGCATACAAAAAGTACAGTTGACAAAAGAGCTTTATATGAACACACTAGCTTCAGCCTGCGACTTCGTCCGCGTAAAAGTCGAAAATATTCCACGGGATCCCGTCCCCGACTTGCTTGACAAAGATTATAATAGCTCGGCTAATATGCATAGTATAAAGATAATTTATAGCCTATAGCACTCAGGGATAATGCAGCTACATGTAAACGAAAGAATTTTCAAAATCGGTTCGGTAGTTTCAGAGATTACCCCATACATACAAACTTACAAATTTTACCTTTTTATAATATTAGTATAGATCAGCATAATGTCAAATAATCCGAGGGTCGAAAAGTTCCAAAAAGAGCTTTCATTTTGTTAGTTTTTGGTTTCTGTAAAGGTAATAAAACACATGACAAGTGATAACATAGAAGATTAAATGTCATTCAACTTTAGATTTAATAAGTATTAAACCTCAAGTTTATAAAAAAATATAATGTTAATAATCTCTAAATATTAGCATCAAATAGTTATAAGCTTAAGTTAAGATGACAAGATAAGGTTAGTGGGCGATGTTGTGTAAAAATACATTACATAATTCCTTTCCTTTCAGAAAACAAACACTCCTGGTAAACACGTAAAAGATTTATTACAAAACTCTGCACACGCACTACGAGCGTCAGTCAGACAGATTTGAGTTTGCCGCTAGCATACTAATCCATTTCACGGATTGTACAGTGTTTATGTACTGAACGAATGAAAACGACATGTGACACTCTTTGCATGTGAGGTAACTTATTATTATGAATTGGTTGAAGTTCGAAGAAATGTCATTTTAATGTTTTTCGATGGGTTAAGCAGAGATATTAATTTTGTTAAATTAAATACTTTTCGCTTTCACATTATTTTGATTTTTTTATGATTCATAAAATAAAAGTTGTTTTAATCTTTCTTATTGTTAAATTTATAAACTTACTAGCAATCCACACGCAACTTCGTCCACGTGATTTCGGAATAATTTGTAACCTTTAGCACTTACAAATAATACACCTTACCAGCAACGTAAACATTTTTAGAATTCGACCATTTGTTCCGGAGATTACCTCTACATCTAGTCAGCAAGAGTAACGGGGCCCCATAGGGCCTTTGCCTGCCGGGGTTGCAAGAAAGTTCTAACGAGATACTGGGGCCCCTAAACACAAGTGCAGGCGAAGGATCAGGGTGGGATTTTAGTCAATAGTCTGATACTTCTGCTTTACTCAAAGCGGGAGAAGTCATTCGATGATTTATACATACCCTACATTACAAACAATTTTTACATCTTTATAATATTAGTATAAATGACACAACAGTAACGATGCAGTATTTTTGTTATCATTAAACATTATACAAGTGTATAAATATTACACATAATAAAATAGGTACAAATAATTTTGTAAAAGCTTCTTACCCACAAAACAAAATAACCTTTCCCACCGCAGAACAGAAACTAGAGCAAACCTCTACTAATCCATTGGACCAATCAATCTCATCGAATTAATTGGATTTAACACCCACATTGAATATGTAAATTTACGCCTTACAAATGACGGCATTAAATCTTAGTGTAAGCTAGATACGTCTCATTTATTTAGATCAGTTCAATTCTATATTTTTGAGCTGTGAAGCTTTTAAGTAACTATGTAATAATAGCTACTGGAATAAAAAGATTGTAGGTACTTATTGAGTTCATCAATAAACTTTACTTACTATAATTATCATCATTATAGAACAAAGACTTGCGCCGCGGCGGGTCTGTTTATCTGTTCGCAATAAACTCAGAAACTGCAGAACAGTATTTCATGTGGTTGTCACCAGTGGTTAAAGTGATTAATTAAGAAGATTTTAGTTTATAATTATGAAGGTTTTGTGTGAATCAATAGAATGAGACCGAGTGGAGTCAGTTCAAAAATATTAAAATTATGATAAAAATATTAATTGATCCGGACAATCTTGCTTAAATTACATTTATAACATAGATAAAATGAGTCGATGACACTCACTGATAGCACAGCTTTTAGAGTAGCCATAATAAGAAAACAATAGAGGCTATAGGATGGGAATATATACGTAACATTTTTGCAAAAGGATCATTGGGAAACTGATGAGAGCTGGAACTTTTTTGCACCAGCCTGAGACTGAGTTATGACGCAGTTTAGCACCAATGAAAGATTTAACATAAAAAATATCATTTTAGATGGAACCAAACCGCTAGTAATAGGGCTTTAACCATCAAGAAAAACTTAGAAATTTTCTAACAACTTTTCTTTGAAACTCGTACGTTGTGTCTAGAAAGACAACTCCATTATTCAGTTGCAAGCACTTTGTATCGGCACAAAAGAGAGAAATCGTTTGAAATATTGCATACTCACAGTTTGTATGGGAAAAACTTTGTGCGATCTTCACTAAGTGTACCTACTTATTTGGAAATAAGGGCGTGAAATTTCGTGCGGGTTTTTCACGGTCGCTTTCGCTATTACAAAATGGGTAAGAGTCGCTTTATTACCTAAATAAAGCAACTCTTACCCATTTCGTAATAGCGAAAGCGATACAAACATATGTTCAGTTCGGAAATTGAACCCGTGTCACGCAGCGAAGCAGCCAATGGCTCAACCACTGCGCCAACCGTGTACTGTCATAAACTGTTTTAGAGTGAGGTCAAATGAAAGTAAATATTGATATTATTCGACGCAAAAGAATATCAAGCAAAGAATTACATAAAAGCAGTATATTGTTTTCCAATGTGGGTTGAGTTACCCTTTTTACCTAAATATCTAAGAGGGAGGGGAAAGATTTTCTAGTGCATGTATGTATTTTCATAGGTTTATGTATTTTTAATCGCATAATGATCTATAACATTCAGTACATTTTGCTTTTTACTGTGGTAATGAAAAGACTTGTTTAAATTTCAAAAAAGGTCCATCATAACTCAGTAAATTATGTTCGTTTGGCGTCACACTAAATCTAACTACATTTTAGTAACTAAAACAATGATTACGTCACGTTACCATCACGGGAATAATACAATTTACATTCATTTAGTTTAACTAAATCGGTTAACGTATCACATTTCAAAAACGTTATTCCGCTGCCTTCTGATTTTGAATTTTAACACGTCATCTACAACTGTAAATAATAATGATTCAAAATGAGAAAACATCTTCAAACTAATTATCTAATTTTTCCCAAGCCTTTCACACATAAAGTCTTATCTGCGACAAAACTAAGACATGTGACCGGAATAGAAGTAGACCGAGCGTCCGACAGAACACTCCTCGTCATATGGCACACAGACTACTAGCTCCATTGTACGACGTAATTGTAGGATTTCCGCACGATGTGCAAATAGTTTCTCCAACATGTCGAAAGTGGTCGTGGACGAAATGACCGACTGGCGCGAGAGAGTGCACTTCTGTTTGTTTTAAGGGCTGGCTTATATTGCCTTTTCGGTTTGTATTTGCTGTGGTGTGAATTAGGGTCTTAATTCTTCATTGGACAGGCAAACGTGTCAGTACCTACATATTACGTTGAGCTTTCTGTCAAAATATTAGGTTAGCAGCAAAGGCTGGTAGAATGAAACCCATGAACAACTAAATGGCTTAAATTTCTTACACGCGACGAAATAGAAAACGTAATTACTACTCAGGATAACTAAAACGATGATGACGAAGGATGACGATACTCACACTAAAAACACAAAACTTAAAAAATAATTATCTCTATTCATTTTATATTCCGTTTACGAACTAAAATAATATTGTATTCGAACTACGTAATAAGGGAAGTGCGCGATAGCCCCCACACAAGTACTTATGTAATTTACTGGGACCCCAATTTATGTCAAAACTCACAATGTTTTTGTTGAAATAAATTTTAAACAACGTTTTGTTTTACTTTAAATAAAAATTTTACTCAAAACAAATATTATGCATACATTTTTTGTTTACAACTTTCAGTTTATATCTTCCTAACAGAAATAAACATCAGATACTAACGTATGGCGTATATGATTAAAACGGTAGAGCTTACTCGAAACATTAGTTCTCTAAACAAGCGGCTTAGCTGCCCAAATTAAACTACCAATGTATATACAACGTGTAACGGAAACCCCATATCTATCCAAGTAACTATGTAATTCATACAAACACTATAAACAAGAAAGTTATTTTACGTAGTTACTACGGAATCCTTCATGGGCGAGTCTGACTTGCACTTGGCCAATTTTTTTTAATACTGTGGGTAGAATTCACATTACTAGCAATCGTGTTATTATCCAACTAAGCTAAATATGCTTGTGTCTGGAGTGGGTTCACAGTACTAGTGTAATGGGTGGGGTTAGAACCCGCGACCTCTCGATCACAAGATCGACACCTTAGCCATTAAGCTATAGACGCTTAAGTTGTAAAAAGGCTAAGCATATGATGGTTAAGCAAGATTCATCTCTAAGCTATGTAACTATATCGTGACTGTATCTTATCAGAAATCTTGATCGTGTTTGACGTCATAATCGTCTCGAAGCCCACACTTTTTCTTCAATGCGAAAGGCCCATACACTTTGGTACACGGCTCAATTTCCACAACTTTCCACACGCGGTGAAATGTTTGCACATCTCACGGAAATCCTTCAATTACGCCCACTATCTCAGACTTATCACTGATGCCTGCTGGATAGCGCTGAGTTTCTCTTCGTAATCATAACATGACATAAAGGTAAGGCACGGTTAAGTGATTGTTAGGGGCTTTACACACCGATGGGTTGGGCGGTACTGTGAAATGCGGAATTGATAATAAAAATAAATTTTAATAAAAATTTAATGGTTCCAAAAGTCTTAGCGCTAGGTTACAATTGTTTTATTTTGTTTGGCAATTTTATGTGCTAACAAAAAATCTAGCATCTGTAACCAAACTAGGCAGTGCCTTTGCTTCGGTTATCAGCGCCAATACTCACTAAATGCTGTAAACTAAAAGCCATCATACAATTAAGAACTTAACTTAAGAAATTACTGATTGGCTATTGTTATGACTTACTACCATTCCATCGATAATAAATTATAGTAACTATGATATATACAACGTGTAACGGAAACCCCATATCTATCCAAAAGGGCTGAAGGCAACATCTGGTATGGAGTCTCTTAGATGCACAGTTTCAGCACAAAATAACTGACTCAAAGAATTGAACCAAATTATTAGTTTCATATATTTCTTGAATACCAATCATAACAAACGTGTCAAAGCACTACGAGGATTTATTATTTATCGAGGATTATTGATTGGATATTGATTTGAAAGTTATTACTTTCCACGTCACTTGCCAATAACACGATAATTCTTTTCGTTCTTCTTAATTTGAAAAATTCGGTCTCTGGTATCAGTGTATTGGAATTTGTAATAAGTTCTACACACGTAGACTTAGGATAGGAGACGTAGGATTACAAAACCCTTGCCATATCGTTTGTTATCATCCATGCACTTGGTATGTATATACCCTTTAAATTACACGTTGTAGAGGCATGCGTATGTTTGACAGTAGACAGACAGATTCAGTTATTAATTAGATACTCATATTTTAGAATATGTGTCCATTATTTTTATAACAAAGTTTAGTAACGACAAGAAATACAAGTAATATGATAGAAGTAGTATATTATAATCTCTTAAAGCGGCAATAACCTAATGGCTAAGAGGTCGGACCTGTGACCGAGAGGTTACGAGTTCGAATCCCACCCATTACACTATTGCTAGTATAACATGAATTCTACCCAAACTACTAGTTCTCTATTAAAAAAAAAACGATTAATTTATTGGTCATCCCTGTTCAAATATCATTTTACTTGAGGGATGAACTTATTAAATTCTGACGTTATTAGCGTCTCGTCTTGCCTTTTTAAATAGATATACTCGTAGAAACAAATATATTTGTATAGATATCGCTTTTAGCGATGAAGCTGCCTGATTACAAATTCCCTTAACTACATGTAAAAAGTATGTTTGTTTTGTTGATAACAGGCTCGCGTTTATTGCTGTATCATTTTGCATGAGGGATAAACTTATACCTTATACCCTTATACCCAAACTACTAGTTCTCTATTAAAAAAAAAACGATTAATTTATTGGTCATCCCTGTTCAAATATCATTTTACTTGATGGATGAACTTATTAAATTCTGACGTTTTTAGCGTCTCGTCTTGCTTTTTTAAATAGATATATAAATTTTAAATAGATATATGTAGAAACAAATATATTTGTATAGATATCGCTTTTAGCGATGAAGCTGCCTGATTACAAATTCCCTTAACTACATGTAAAAAGTATGTTTGTTTTGTTGATAATAGGCTCGCGTTTGACCACCATCTCACCTGATGGTAAATGATGATGGTGATGATGAAGAAACCTGTTCACTCTTGACTTGAAGACCCCCAGGATACCTATAGCTATCAGGAAACACAGACTCCGTCAGAGAATTCCACTCTTTAACCGTACGCATAATGAAATTATTATCGTATTTTTTTAATATTCTATCTTATTTTAATATTCTCAAAGACTTGAGAACGAGTAGTCGCATTCATACTGACCGAAGTAAGGCTACATTCCATTCTAAACATAATCTTGTATCTTGAACATAGCATCGCTGAAGCAAAACTGGTGAAAATTCTATTGTCTCTAAGATACAGAATTTTGTAGAAATGCAAATAACTATTTGCGACAGCGAAATACTCCCGAGTTATCTAGTTCAAGTAGTTTGATAGTTATTTTATTGTTCGTAAGCGTTTATGTGAACAATAACGCACCTAGTTGTAAGCCTCCGGGCATTTCAATTGGAATAGTAATGCTGGGTACTGGCTCGTGGTTTTTCCGGCGTCATGTAGTCAGTTAAGAAATGTCTTTCAAAAAAGATATACCGCTATGAAAGTTGGAGGATAATGCCGCATATATACGTATTTCTTTTTTTTTAGGGTTCCGTAGCCGAATGGCAAAAAACGGAATCCTTATAGTTTCGACATGTCTGTGCGTCTGTCTGTCTGTCCGTCCGTCCGTATGTCACAGCCATTTTATTCCGAAACTATTAAGACTATACATGTAAAACTTGGTAAGTAGATGTATTCTGTAAACCGCTTTCCGATTTTAAGAGAAAATTTAATCAATATTTAAAATAAAGGGGGCTCCCCATACATGGAACTGAAACTGAAAATATTTTCTTTCATGAAACCTATACGTGTGTGGTATTTATAGACAGGTCTTTAAAAATGACATTAAGGTTTCTAAAATGACTTTTTCATAAAGTTAATCGTTTAAAAGATATACGCTTCCAAAGTGGTAAAATGTGTGTCCACCTTCTCTCGTGTCTAACTTCTATATTAATGAAGTGAAAAATCTTAGAAAACCATATGTTGTAGATCTTAATGTAAACTTTCAACCAAAATTGGTTTAAACGAGATCGAGTCAGCAGTTTTTGAGATGCAGTATATTTTCTAAAACCGCAAATATAACTTTGTAATTCATACAAATACTATGAAAAACAAAGTTATTTGGCGTAGTTGTAAAAATTGTAAATAAGCTAGTTTTAAGAAATTTGTAAGGTTTTTGTTTTTTTTTTTCAAATAAATATATTAATTATATTAAACAATAATGGAATATACACTTAAATAAAAACCCTAAACTACATAATTATATACATCTAAAAATAAACTAAAATATGGCGTCCAGAAATTCGTACGCATCGCTGTCCACTGGTAATTTGCCCAAAAGATTGGCGGCATTGCCACGCTGTATGGCAATGCTTAACCGCTGTCCAAGGTAAAAGCCAGCCTTTGGGTCACGCGAAGTGTCAAATAGGCGTTTGGATAGATCTTTAAATAATCTGTGAGCACTCGGACCCCACGACCCCAAGATTTCAACCCGAAACGGCTCGAAAATATAACTACCAACAAGGTTATTATATTTCCGCCGCTTGAGGTTTTCAGCAGCCGCAGCGGCAGCGCCAGCACAGCAAGACGAGCTAGGAAGATGGGATGGCGCAAGAGTATCGACACAAGGTGCGTCCCACACTAAAGGCCTACCCATCTTCCAAGGAAATAAAGACATGCCGTCCGGTCTTTTGCCATCGTCGCGTGCCAGGCCATTGGGTTCTAATACAGCTGGAACGCCGACGGTGACAAGAGCTCGTCGGATGATGTCGTTAATATTCGCGTGCCGTGCTATGCGACCCGCACTGCGGCCGCATGAAAGGCCGTGGTGACCGAGGCTGTTGACAACTTCGCCGCAGTGGCAGCGATGAGCAGAACAACAAGGAGCACCTAATCGAAGGGAAGCAGCGAGGCGGAAAGTAGTATCATCGAACAAGGTGCCTATGTTCGACGACGGTAGTGCATGAAGCCAGAGACCCGATTCCCATTCACTCACAGCCAGCAAGCGCGCACGCTCTGCAGCCGAAGCAGATGTGGCAATAAGGTCACTCTGAACTGCTTTACAGAGCGGCTCATCCCACCGCCTCTGAGATGATGGGTTGTTGGGTGGATTTAGATTCGGGCAAGCGATTCTCCAGGTGTCCATAGCCTCGGTGAAGCACGGCACATTGAAATCAACCAGTGACGGAGCTAGAATATTCCTGATTAATTTCTCAGTACCGTGGACCGAAGATATAAAAGCCGGGAGACTAATGCTAGAAATTTTGCGGACGCCGAGACCTCCCATACGAATGGGAAGAGTAGCTTGTGCCCAAGTTCGGTCGTCCATTTATTGTTTAAAATAAATTTTTATTACTAAAAAAAAAAACATTATATTATATTTATTATAGTTACTACGGAACCCTTCATGGGCGAGTCCGACTCGCATATGGCCATTTTTTTTATTTTTTATCCACATTAGTTCCACGTTTGACCACCATCTCACCTGATGGTAAGTGATGATGTGGTCAAAGATGGAGCACGCTTACCTAAAAGTAACCTATTCACTCTGGACTTAAAGACCCATTTTGTTTTTCTGGGTGGGAAAATCATCGTATGACTTCTCCCGCTCTGGGTTAAGCGGAAGGGTGTGTCAGACTTCTACTGACTAAAAACCCACCCTGTTCTTTCAGCTACCCTTAAGTTCCGGGGCTGCGGTATCTCGATAGAACTTTCCCGCAAACCCCGGCAGGCAATGGCCCTATGAGGCCCCGTCACTAAAGTGTTGACAGCTCTTTGAGGCGCGCGTGGAACACAACGCGCCGCAGACCCGGGCCTGGTCCTGATGGTGAGCGACCCCTGCTCGCCATCCCGCAGGCCTGCGCCTACAGTGGCCGGAAATCGGTGACTTAAAGACCCCTAAGTTATAGCTATCGTGAAACTCAGACTTCGGCAGGGAATTCCACACCTTAGCCGTACGCACAATGAAAGTATAAGTATTAATGAAATTAGTCTCAAGACGTACGTTTGAGGAGATCGTGGCTAAATAATAACAGCCGCACGTACCGATATTCAAAGTTAAGCAGCACTGGCTAAGGTCGGCTTGTAGATGGGTGACCGTCTTAACATGTTATTCCTGCGCACCTCGGAAAGCACGTTATACTGGTTGGCTTTTGTACATTTGTACATCTTTGACAGTCGTTACGGATAGTCAGTAGCCATAAAATCTGATGCTAATCTTGCCAAGGGGTCTCGTATTTCCCAGCTACTGGTCCAGCACTGGCTTGTGGGAGTTAGATAAAATAAAAAAATAAAAATAAAAAATAAAATAATATGACAGTCGCTCCATGTAATAGTATTCAGCTATATACGATTAGATTGGAAGCTGGCTCCGACATTTCGGAAAAAGCCAGCCAGATTTATTTATTTATTATACACTTTATTGTACTCCTCACAATATTTCTATGAATACAAAAATTTAAACTAGTGTATAATGGGTGGTCTTATCGCACAGGGCGATCTCTTACTGATAACCTTTGGATGGATAAAAATTGAAGGAGACAGATTAAGGGCTGTCGATGTACAAAGAACATAAATAATATTAATTAAACATAATACCATAAAATACATACATACAATACAAAAATCATATACTAATAAATATTACATGTATCTGCAATGTGTAATGGAAACCCCATATCTATCCAAAAGCGCTGAAGACAACATCTGGTATGGAGTCTCTATGCACAGTTTCAGCTCAAAATAACTGACTCAAAGAATTGATACCAAATTATCGGTTTCATATATTTCTTAAATACCAATCATAACAAACGTGTCACAGCACTACGAGGGTCAATAACTTTCCACGTCACTTGCCAATAACACAATAATTCTCTTCCTTCTTCTTAATTTGAAAAATTCGGTCTCTGATATCAGTGTATTGGTATTTGTAATAAGTTCTACACACGTAGATTTAGGATTACAAAACCCTTGCTATATCGTTTGTTATCATCCAAAGAAGGCATGAGCTTGGTATGTATATACCCTTTAAATTACACGTGGTGTAATTGAGAAAGAAGGGGAAAACTTGTAGGGAGAGGTAATGCTCCTTCACCATTATTTTAAGGGCTGTGAGGGCCTTGAGACCTGCCTCTCCCTCGAGCGTCCCGCCACCTCTGCTATGAAGGCTGTAGCATAATTCCAGATTTTTTTCTAGAAAATAAGTTCGTTATAAGTTTACAACACGACGTTTAATTTCTACGACTGTCGACCTAAAGTACAATTTCAACGAAACTCATTCATATTAGCCTCGTAATTAGCACCATATTAGGTCGACTAATAGCGATTTTCTCAATCAGATTTAATTCCTAAATACTCTTCGATACTTTGACAAAATCCGTTCTGAAATTTTAAGTGCCATGAATAGAAATAAACCTTAAAAATGTTGGTACTAGTCCAACCTTATCGGTATAGTCGAGCCCTCAAGTACAAGATCGGTACAGCCGAGTACTAAAGTGGATGGCAGCGATCGAAAGTGAAGAGTGTACTGACTAAACAACTTGAAAGCTTTTGCTATGGCAGTAGGGTAAGCACTTAACTTGGAAATGTGAGACTTTTCCTAACGAGTATTTTTGATGTTCTCGGGTATAGCCACGTGGAGGCGTGTGGAAAAGGTTGGATGGGCTCTTGCGTGAACACAACACCATTCCTATGTTGTCCAAAGGGTTGAGTTTATTTTTACCCACACTTCATCGCATTTGGATGGGCTTATTTATTTAAATATAATTTTTGAAAGTTGAATCGGCATTGTTGGAGCAGTGGTGGAGCAATTGGCTGCTTAGCTATGTGTTGCAAGCTCTATTCCCACACGGGATCAATGTAATATGGCCTAAAGATATTTCGGGTCAGGATATTTGTGCGTGAGTTGAAATGCTTGTAAACGTACCAAGCACATAAGGAAATATTAGTATAGGATATTTTATAATAATCTGAAAACCAATTAGGACTGCACAATAATTTTCAATTTATTGAATTAACAAGCTGATTCGGATCGCGAGATCAAAATTCAATAACTTTCAAACTGTTCAGAATTCTACAGCCAGAACATTAAAGCACGAAACTTGAGTAAAATTTTCAAAATACCATAAAAAAGTCACGTTTGAATATTCTCATATAAAAATAGACCTGCATATCCTACGCTAGCAGACAGCATGGCGTCACCATAAAAGGGCCTCACGAGCCAAATAAAGGTGTGTTAGATCCCATGACACATAATTTGTATGAAAGTGAATACATTTCGCTTTCTTTACACGACCTACAGTTTGGGACAAGGAAACACACATATAACCGTATCCGTAAATATTTCCGGATTGGAAAGAATTTCACAAGTTTCTTGTGTTAATAAAATGTTTCGGAAAGAAAATCTTATTATGTGATAACAACTTAAATTAGAAAGTATACAGTTAGGTGATTCTTTAAGTGATCAGAGGGCTGGCTTTTTCTTTCAAAATCTCAGAATTGCATTCAACGAGTCGATAAAGTTAGTGTCGAGAGCTCTGGGTACTTTTCCTATTGCTAGCAAAAAGTGACGACTTTTAATGACTAATTGATACTTTCCCTGATTCTTCTTGTGTGCCTGGGCATAATAAATTGAAAATGGTTTTTGAGAACAGTTATTAAAAAAATCATTTCACGCATTTTATTTCCATAGAAGTACCTAGGCAGATCTATAAAACGCCTCCTGCAATTATAAATATATTCATGAACTTTTTTATTGAACGAAATTCAACTTTTAATGGAACTACGTGAACTCGCATATGCATCGGTTGCCAACTTTTTACATAATTATTATCATTGGGTAAAATGCCACATTACAATACAGAACGTTAAATTAAAACGTATTTAAACGTTTATCCAAGATACAAAACCATTTTAAACGTGCAATTAAACAGAGTTATCTCACTAATGAATTGATGTAGATTCCACAATTAAGATTACATTAGTATTAATGGCTCCGCAATAATCACAAAGAAACCTAACCAAGATAATAAAGTAACGTATTTTTCTGAAAGATTAAACCAAGTATAAACCATATTTTTTGCTCCGAGTAAAGGCGATGAAGCGAAAACACATGCGGCCTTATTTTACGGACTATTCCGGTGGGATTAAATGAATCGTGATAAAGCATTTACTCTGAGATAAGCAGCTATATACAGGGTAGCTATTTTAAAAATGCGTAGTCATATATGAG